>CM072768.1:65111867-66505617 GCA_036936925.1 Cenchrus fungigraminus
GAGCAGAGGAAGACCACCTGATCGATCGGTAACTTGGTATTGACCGACCGGACTTGTGCGTCCAGATTATACTGTATCATCTATACATGTGTAGTATGTTGCCTTAGCTTTTGTGTTGCTGACTACCATAGTATATGTCGTAAACAAACATTTGCGTTGTGTTGTGTTCATCTTAAACCCCTACAGTTTGGCACGAAGAATATACTGAGCAGTTATTTTTTTTAATATACCGAGCAGGTTTTTTTTTTGAGCGCAAAGGGATTCTATTACTTCCAAAGCAGGATTACAAGCCGTCTCTATAATCCCTACTACTCTACTAGTATAGATGTCCAAACAGGCCGTCCGGCCCTAGCACGGCCCTAGCCCGATCTGGCCCGGTCCGACGCGGCCCGACACTATACAGGCACGGTGGCTTTTCGTATCAGGCCGTGTCGGACCACCAGGCCGAACTGCCAGCCTAGGACCGGCCCTAAGGCCCTTTAGGCCGTGCCGGGCCAGCCTGAGGCACGGCAAAGCACTAATGGGCTCGTGCCGAGCCAAGCACGAAAAAGAGGGATTGAAGAGAATTGATTCAAGAGGCACAGATTTGAGAAATTCATCACACAAATCACCGAAATCAATCCATCACATAAATACGCATACATCAAATTCATCACACAAATTTCTTGGTCGGACTCTGCAGCAGCGACGACGAGCGCGCGTCCTGGCTCCTGGCACCACCAGCAGCTCCTTGCCGCGGCGGCCAAGAGCTCCTTTGCCGCAGCCGCCACTGGCCACCAGCCACTCCTCTGCAGCGGCGACTGGCGCGCCTGCCAGAGGCGCTCCCGTGGTCGCTCGGCGGCGGCGACCGGCGCGCCTACCAGAGGCGCCCTCGTGCCCTCCCGGCGGCGGCGACCGGCACGCTTGCGAGACGGCGCCCGCGGCAACTCCCGCCCGCCCCACGCGCCGCCGACGCGTCTGGGCCCGACGGTCGGCTGCCTGCAGGGGAGGGAGGGCCAGAGGGGCGGCAGTGGAGAGGAATCGCGAGAGGGAGGGGAGGGGCAGGGGTGTGGATGCGGCAACATAGCAAGGAGGCGGCGGCTGGTGTGTTGGAGTCGGGGAGAAATGGGAAGGGAGCTAGGGTTTCTATTTATTTATATGTGGATCGTTAGCAGGCCGTCGGGCTGCATCGGGCTGGCCCAAAATCATGCCGTGCTCGGGTCGGGCTACCGTGCCGTGGGTGCGGCCCAGGCCCGGTCCGACCATCGGGCCGTGCTGACCCAAGGCACTATCCCCTTCGTACCGGGTCGTTCTAGTGTCGTGCTTTTTCGGGCTGTGCCTGTGCCAGCCCATCGGGCCTGGCCCATTTGGCCATCTATATCTACTAGCAAGCTAGGGAAATTTTCAGACCAGACACACTCCGAGAGGGACCCCGAGGCCAGCTTTGCACATAAACAAAAGTTAGCCGCTTCGTTTCCCTCTGATTTACAAAAGCAAGTCTAAACACATTAAATGACCCGCTAAACTCCCTAATCTCATGGTAGAGACCAGCGATGGAGCTTCTTTGCCCTGCTTCGGATTGAAGGAGACTCACCAATTCCATGTTGTCAAGTTCCAGCACGACCTTCGCTGCTTCGCACAGCCACTAGATCGTGCCAGGAGTAAGCCATCTCTTGCCGCAAGCGCTTCCGCCGAAAGGACATCAGAGATGTGTTCATACCGTTTCGTCGCCGCTAGCAGAAGTCTGCCGTCCTCATCTCTGATCACAGCACCGCCGGAACCCGAGTGTGACGCTAGCACAAACGATGCATCAGTATTCACTTTCTTCCAACCTGGTTCTGGCTTCTTCCCCACACCCTTCTGGCGTACACGACGGACCTCGGGCCTGTGGTTTAGATAGAATACAACGTGCCTCGCAGCTGCCCCCGGGTTCCATCTGCTGCCCCCATGCTTACTTGCATTCCGACCATTCGAGAGTGACCAGGCACCGCAAATAATCAAAGCCGCTTCGTCATTAGAGCACAAAGAACTAGTCAGCAAATCTCTGGCCAAGAAGCCGGGTGCAGTTGTGGAGGTTTTTTTTAAAGGAAGCAGGAGCACTGCTATATCATTTAAGGAGGAGAGTAATTGTACATCACGTGTCGAAGCGAACAACACCACACACAAACAACACACGCGAACAACGCACACAACAAGACACTACACCACCACAACCCGGGAGAAGAGTCAAGAGAAGCCACCGCAAACCACGCCGTTGTCACCAACGTTGTGCCACGCCACAAGCCGCAACCCGCTGCAAGCTCCAGCGGCCACCTGAACTCCTCCACCTTGAGCTATCACCAACGAGCCGCTCACACATGATCGTCGATCCCTCTGCTCCGACGTTGCTTCGGCATAACACTCCCATCGTAGTACTAATGAAAACCACCGATCCTGGCCACTCTGCGTGGGGGCCTCGCCTCACCCACCGCCTCACACTCCTCTGCCAAAGACTCAAATACCTGAGACTGCTCTGAGAGTCACACCTCTGCCCAGCCGAAATCAAGATCACCACTGCACCAGGCGCGCCAACTCGAGGCTACACACCCAAGGCCCCTCTGCACCTCCCTACCAACACGGACCAAGCGCACCACCACAGCCGCAACGCACCAGGCAACACCACCAGCCGACCACCACCGTACCACTGCCATAGGCCGAGACAGGTCTCCAGATGCGGCCTCCAAGAAGGGCACGACGCCAATGGCGCCGTCGTCGCACGTCCGAAAAGGACTGGATTTTCACCCTGAGATCCCTGTGCTGCATGGACATGGTAACCCTCAATGGTGCCCTCAGCAGGGAAAAACGACGCCCCAAAGGCGCCACCACCATTGCCACCGACAGTGGAAGCTTTCGCCCGGAACACCATCCCGACCGCACGCTCTCGACCAATGACAGTAGCCCTCCCCCCTCCGCAAGCATGACACCTCATCCGGGAGGAGTCCAGCACAGCTCGAGCCGCCACCATGGCACCACCAGCAAGCACCTGTCGGCCCCCAACCTCACCACCAAGGCGGTGTTGGACCGGTATCGCCGTCGAAGAGGAAAAGGGGAACACCACCAGCTTGCCGACGCCTGATGCCCGCACGCAGGACACCGTCAGCTCCACCAGCTCCTAGCCGTCGAGGCCCAGAGCAAGCAGACCCAGCGGGTCCCGGCCACAGCCAACGCCGACGCCACTGCACCGGCCTAAGCCGTCGCCGACCGCCTCCTCCCTGCGCATTCCCGCGCTAGCCACCGCCGCCGCCCCCGCCACCCACCGTCGCGCGCCCCCGCCACGCGACCTCCAGATCCGGCCGGGGCGGCACCAGATCTGGGGGCTCGAGCCTCCTCCGCCGCCGTGACGCCGGCGAGAGGCATCCCAGGCGGCCGGACGTCCGCGTCCGCCCCTGGCCGCCGGAGGAAGGAGAAGAAGAGCCCGCCGCCGCCTTCACCACGGCCGCGCGGCTTGCCGGCGTACCATTCGGGCGGCGACGTGGCTGGAAGGACAGGAAGAAGAGGGCGACGACGGCTAGGGTTGGGCGCCGCCCCGTCACCCTCGCGGGGGGCGACGCGGACGGCTGTGCGGGTGATCCCAAAGGAAAACTGCCTTGACGGTTTTCAATGCTGTTCACAAACTCTCTTCTAGTGCTTACTGGAACACCTGTTCTGTTTCTCTTTGTTGTGGAGGTTTGCAACTTGTAATCTCCTTGACCGCCCTCCAAAAATGAATGGCATGCGTACACTGAAAGACCACATGGTACAGAGACTCTCCAGGTCGCCCACAAGCTTCACAATGATCCTCTTTGGCCACATGTCTTTGCAGCAACTCCTTTTTGGAAGGAAGAAAATCTTGTAACACCCGCCACCAAAAGATACGAACTTTTGGCGGGACCTTCAATTTCCACACTCTCTTCCACCAGGGCGGATCAACAGAAGCACCAGCTTCATTCAACTGAAAGACCTCCTTTCTTGCTACAGCAATCTATAGCAGGAGCATACCGAGTACTTAGCGTTTTTCTTAAAAGCCCAAGCAAGCACATCCTCATGCATCCGCATTCTAGGCTTCAGGAAAAGAATTTCCTCTGCATCCCCAGCACAGAAACACTATTGAACCCGCTGCTCATCCCATTGGCGCGATCCAAGGACAAAGAGATCGTGCACCTTCTCAAACTGTACATCCGGATTGCATACCAACGGTTGCATAGTGTGTGTGTCGGCGATCCAATTATCTAACCAGATATTGATTGAGTCCCCCGGTCCAATTCTTTTAATTAGGCCTTTCAACAAAAAGCTTGGCGACCAAACAAAATTGCACGCCATGTTTCCGAGTTCTTCTTCCTCTTTAACACTTCCAAAAAGCTACATGAGGGATAGTATACATAGCGAATCCGGTCTTGACAGCAACCGCCAACCTTGCTTGCCCAGCATGTCCTGGTTAAATAAAGGCAAGTCACAAAAGCCCATCCTTCCACCCCCCTTCGCCCTAGAGAGCTTTGACCACCGCTGCCAATGGATTTTGTGATTGTCAATCGAACTTCCCCACCAAAAATTAGAGATATATTGCTTCAACTTTTTGCAGGTAGGTGCTGGCTGCCTGAAACAGCTCACTGGGTATGTTGGAACAACTTGTGCATTAGCTTTGTTGAGTACTTCACGACCTTTTTTTTTAGAAAAGTACTTCACGACCTGCACAACTAAGCAATTGGCCTCCCCAGCCATGGATGAAACTTCTGATCCGTTCTGACACATAATCAAAAGAACCATCAAACACCTTCCCAACAGCTGTCGGGTGACCAAGGTATTTCTCCCCCAGTGCTTCGTTTGGTATAACAAGAGCAATATGCACATCCTGCTTAACTTTCTGGCAACAATTGTCACTGAAGAACACAACTGACTTGTTTTTGTTGACCAGCTGGCCGGAGCCCCTATTATAAATATATAGAACCTCTGCAATTCTTTCTTCCCCCCTTTTTGTAGCTTGTGTGAAGATCAAGCAGTCGTCGGCAAAAAGGAGGTGGGAGATCTAGGGAGCATTTACTCTTATTCCCCTGGAAATAAATTGAGGACCCCACACCTTTAACTTGCATGTTAAACCTTATGAGCACAACAGGAACAAATACAGAGAAATTGGGTCCCCTTGTCTTATGCATGAAAGTGCATCTAGGCCCATAGGTGGATTTTGGTGAATTGAATGACAAAGTGATTAAAGGTCTAACTTGTTTGTCTAAGATTGTGAGCAGGTTTTTATTAAATATTCATGAGCTATGATTGTCATGTATTTGAATGAACTGAAAAATGGATACACTGGATCCATTTAATTCTCAGCTCTGGATCCTCTTCTGTCCTGTTGAATGGTGTACCTGGCAAGTCCTTCAAATGCAAGAGAGGGGTTCGACAGGGTGACCCTTTGTCTCCTCTTCTCTTTGTTATGGCTGCAGACCTCTTGCAATCAATTATAAATCATGCTTCACAAGCTGGCCATCTTCATCATCCGTTAGGTGACTCCTTTGGTGGTGACTTTCCAATTATTCAATATGCAGATGACACCCTCCTTATTATGCCAGCAGAGGAAGAGGAGTTAGTTTATTTGCAGACTATCCTCCATGATTTTGCCTCATCCACTGGCCTGAAAGTAAACTTCTCCAAGTCATCCATTGTGCCTATCAATGTGGACCCGGCTAAAACAGCTTCTTTAGCACACATTTTTGGTTGTCAAGTTGGCCAAATGCCTTTCACATACTTAGGGTTGCCTCTTGGTACCACTAGGCCATCAGTTCAGGACTATCTACCTTTGGTCTCCAAGATTGAAAGAAGGATGATGGGCATAACTCCATTTCTCTCCTATGCTGGACGTCTCATTCTTGTTAATTCTGTCCTCTCGGCCATGCCAACTTTTTATTTGTGCACCCTGAAAATTCACTTGACAGTTATAGATCAGATAGATGTTTATAGGAAGCATTGCTTATGGGACAGAGGCGATGTCAATCGCAAGGGTGGCTGTCTAGTGGCTTGGTCTGTTGCCTGTCAAGCAAAAAAAGACGGGGGCTTAGGTATTATTGACCTCAAAATGCATAACAAAGCTTTGCTTCTGAAATTTCTCCATAAATTCTATAACAGAGACGATGTTCCTTGGGTATCTTTAACTTGGAATCACTTCTACTCGCCTTCGGCGCTAGTGCCTCATATGAAAAAAAATCTGTTGGTTCTTTCTGGTGGCGGGATGTCATGTCGATTTCGAATGACTTTCTTAAGATTGCCTCCTGTGTTCTTCATAGTGGTACCTCTATCTCCTTCTGGTCTGATAACTGGGGCCTGGGGATTATGAAGCTCCAGTTCCCACAACTCTTTTCTTTTGCAAGGAAGAAATCAATATCAGTCGCGCAACTTACTCAACAGGATGATTTTTCCAATTTTTTCACCCCTCTTTCTCCTGTTGCAGCGCAGCAACTTGAAGAGATTCACGAGCTGTTTAATGAGCATCCTGTGGAACCTGAACTTGATGATCAATGGGTTTATGTCTGGGGATCAGGACTATTTACTGCAGCAAGAGCACATATTCAGCTGCAAGGCGAGTCTGATGCTCACCCGGTTTTTGCTTGGATGTGGAATTCCTGCTGCAGAGGCAGGCACAAGTTCACCTTTTGGCTGTTTCTGAGGGATCGACTTAATACCAGAAACATCCTTAGAAGGAAGAACAGACCCCTCGATGATTATAGTTGTCCCATGTGCAATAGCTCAGTTGAAGAAACACTGGAACATCTGTTTTTCTCCTGCTCCTTCAGCGGCTGGTGCTGGAGGTTCTTGCATGTTCATTGGAGGTTACAACTTGATCTGCTGGATAGAATTGTGGATGCTCGTCAGTCTTTTGGTAAGAAATTTTTCAGAGAGGTGCTTTTAGTGGCTTGCTGGGCGCTATGGAAACACAGAAATGAAGTCATCTTCGATGGGGTGCATGTGTCTCTCCGGAGGTGGAAATTTCTTTTCAAGGAGGAGATTTCGCTGGTTCTCTTGAGAGCTAGACCTTCCTTGAAGTTGGATTTAGAAAATTGGATATGTAATTTCACATAATATGTTTCTATCTTTTTCTTTTTTCTCTTCCTTTTGGATTTGAGATCCACCACCTGTACATATTCTCCTTTTCACTTATATATATATATATATATATATATATATATATATATACACACACACACACATACCAGTAGGGGGCTCCCCTGCTGTTTTCTCAAAAAAATGTATTTGAATGAATATTATTTGGCTCACATTGATTAAAGGCAAGCAAGTGTGTGATCCTTATGCAAAGTGATAAATGTCAAGCATCAAATGGATTCATATATTGGGGATATTTCTCAAAGATAAATTTCATGTCCGATGATTGTGGTAGCTTGATTAAAAAATAAAAGGGATCGTAAAAGAGAAATTTGTAATTCTCTCTAAACTAAGTGCAAGGCTTCATATGGTGATAGCAAAAGGATACAAGGATGAGTGTCTACTTAATGATCCTAAAATTGGAAGCTTGCATGTTCGTTGTCAATCAAGAACAAACATTTCAAGCGATTTTTCAAATGAAGATCAATTATGGATAAAGTAAAGACAAACTCAACATGGCTTGGGTAAGTGGTGAAGAGATCAACCGAGATGACTAGGGCGAGGTACTAAGCATCTAAGGTGTTTGCTAAGGTGAAGTAATTAGTATCCGTGGGGTCTCAAAAAATCATACTCATGCCTTAACCGAGGGAAGCAATGCAACTCATCCACATGTTATTGTTAGCAATATGGAGTGACTTAAGGATTTAAGTGTGCATTCTTATGGTACATAGAAAAATCCTAAGTCACTAGCTCAAGTATGGATATGCTCAAGACAATGGCTATGTTGGAAGCCCTCAAGTTGGAATTGCTAAAGTATGGCAAGGTTGAAGATCTACAAGCTCAAGAGGTTGACACGATTTTATATTTATTCTACAAGCTCAAGAGGTTGACACGGTTTTATATTTATTCTTGAGTATAGGAATGTCATACCATCAAGAGAGATGCAACATTAGCTTTAAGACAAATATCAAAAGTGCTCATTAATTGACCTATGTGAGAAAAAGCCTAACAAACCTTTAACCCAACCTTAGCAACTTCATCACGTCATGAAGTGTTTGTGAGAAGAGAAAAGCGTTTTGGGGATCTCTCTACCTAGGACGGTCTAACCGCTCCAGGCGGCGGTCTGACCGCCCCAGGCAGCCAACGGCTAGTTTTTCAAACTGACCGGGGGCAGGCGGTCTAACCGCCCTAGCTAGTTCTCTAACGGCTAGTTTTCCTTGAGAAGGGTAGTACCCCACGAGCTCCACTTGTTGGGGCTGCTGGTTCTAGGGTTGTTGGTGTGCTTCCCCTGCTGTTTTTCATAAGCTAAAGCCAAAGAAACTCTCCCCAACCCTCTCTTTGTGAGATTTGTGATTCAAGCCAAATCTTTGTGTTGGGTTGAGAGATTAAGCCTTTGTGAGCTGAGCAAGAGCATCCCATAGCTTGAGCACTTGTGATTCGCGTCGGAAAGCCTTTGAAGCATTTGTTACTCTTGGAGGTTCGCCTCCTAGACGGCTAGGCGTCGCCGGCTAGCTCCCAAGGTTGTGGTGAGCAGCGGCAAGTTTGTGAGGGTTGTGATCTTGCCTCTTCGTGGAAAAGATCGCCTTAGTGGAAAAGAGGAAAGCGGTTGAAAGAGACCCAGCTTGTTGTGGGAAAGTTCCCTTACAAGCTCCTCAACGGAGACGTAGTCTTTCCTTGGTGGGAGGTGAACTTCGGGAAACAAATCCTGATATCTCCTTTGTAGTTTGCCTCACTTGTTGATTTCTAGAATATCTACTTTGCTTCCGCTTGATCTACTTGGGTGTGCTTGTCTTTGAGTGCAGTGATCATTACCCTACTTGTGAATATCTACTGATATTGGCAAGTTGTGTGCGGGGTCATTTCAGAAGTGACTTTGGGACTTAGGTCAAAGTTCTCGCCGGAGAATTTTTATCGACTCCCATTCAACTCCCCCCCTCTCTGGTCGCTAATCCGGTCCTTCACATATCCTCCAAAGCTTCTACGTGATGGATCCACCTAGTGTAAGTGGTTGCCATCCCACTCACAAGTAAGTGAACTCCAATTCGCTCTATAGTCCATGTAGAGTTATTGAGGCATCGATGACATGGGCATAGTATTTCTTCATTGTCCTCAGCGTATCTACTTCGAAGAAATGCCTTGAAATCCTGGACCCCTCTCTCATGCTCGGTGGTAAAAACCAGTACAACCGGTTATCGAGCGTCTATCCACATGGAAAGTTTTTGGCGAATCCAACTCAAAATTACTGACCACGGAACAAATCGAAAAGAACATTATGCAAAATTAACCGGATTTAACACAAAATTACTTACCTGATTGACGTGCTACTGCAGGAAGTATCACCAAGGTTGCGCCCGTAGGAGTGAGCCATTGGAAGGCACAAATCTCTGCCGGAATGATCCGTTCTGGTCGCCTACTCGCCTCTTTGTTGTCCTTTTCCCCTTTCGGGACAGCGAGCTGCGGGAAAACTATTTTTTGGCTGCAGTGGGGGCTTTTCTCCAACCAACTTAGCAGAACCGCTCCATGCTGTGGTTGGGGCAGACGTGTCCGGTGACCTGGCGTGGGCCGCTGACCACGTGGCATAGGCCGCAGCTGGTGTGGTGGGGGTGGCCGGCCACGTGGTGTTCGCGGCCAGGTGACTTGGCACAGGTGGCTAATGGTGAGCTGGCGCGGGACCGTGGGAAAATATCGGATATATGTATGAAGTTTCACGAAAAATCACAGAACCATGAGGTGGTGCAGTGGTAAACAATGTTGTGTTGTTCTTATAGGTCTTCGGTTCGAACCCTTGCGATGGCGAATTATTTTTGCAACATTTTGATGGGGCTCTAGTGGTTGGGCTCCAGCTGTTTGAACTTATATGTGGGACCATGGTTGGTTTATACTGCTGCTTGAACTTATATGTGGGACCAATGTTGGTTTATGATATTTTTGCAGAGCTTTTGGTGTCACAAACCAACATGGAACAGGGAATGCCAAGCTACAGTAGCAACCGTTATGATGATAGTTTTTTTTGTCACTAAATTTGCTCGCAAGTGAAATCTTATGACGAGATTAGCCAAGAACATCATAAATCAACAACGCTAAAATGTGGTTGCATCACTAGTCGGCATTTTTCTTGTAGTGGAGGTAGTGTAGGTCTGAGGGAAGGTTCTATCAAAAGATGTCTAGAATGATCAGTGTGGACAGAAATGGGTTCCCTAAAGTTTTCACCTAGGCTCCCTAGAGATTTATCAAGAAGTTTTTCTAAAGGGAAACCTAGGAGAAGATCAAAATCCATGATGGCATAGATGTGAAAATCTAAGCACACATTGATCTTGTCTATGATGATCGACAAGTCCCTAGCGATCCCTCGACATGGGGAAAAGTAGCCCCATGAGGGACTCTAAAAATGTCTATCAGTCGGGGTCAGGGGCATGTCACCCACTAGAGTGTCCAAAAGGTACTCTGATATGTTGTAGGCTCCAACAGTAGAGTCATGAACAACATCTACGGTGTTCCCCTCATGGAACAATGGATGGTCATGGAAATCGAGCTAACCCGAATTACTTCGGATGTATGCTCTAATCCCTCAGGCGACCAATCCACTATGGTCCCATGATTCCAAACTTCATCGAGGACCTCATAAGGCGCATCGATGTCGTAGGCTTCTCGTGCCTAAAGTTGTTCGAGGCATTAGTAATGTCTCCGGAAGACTCCTCGAATCGACGAGAGAACTCTGAAGGTTGAATTTCTTCTTCCTTTGGTGTTCGTGGTTCGGGAGAGGGCTCAACAGAGGAATCAAGGAATAATGGAGGTGAATGTTCAGATTCGGCTGTTGAGAGACTTTGATGGATCGACTTGGACTCTAGGCGGGGTTCGTTGTGATTGGTATGGGGAGAAGAGGTTTCTAAGAGGCTATCTAGGATCTCTCTCTTTCTCAATGGAGTTTGATGTTCAAATGAACCTCCATCTACGATGTCGAGCTCTTCTGCAGATTCCATGTCTAAGCACAAATAAAAGATGTGCAATGATACATCATCGGGTATGGACAAGTCTGGGGAGATTGAGGACCAGGAGCGTTCGAGGATCAGTGGATGGTCGCTCCTCAGTGATGAGTGATTGACAACGTTGTGTGGACTGACTCTTGTCTTAGTATTGCAAGTGTAGGTTGCGGCTTGTTTTGCATTATTGCAGGTGAAGAACAAGCGCGAAAGGTCTTAGCCAGAGTGGCCTCCGAGGTGATGGAGAGACAAGTAGACTTGATTTGAGGGACCCGCTGGACAGCGGGATCAAGTGCGGGCCACATGGTGCAAGAAGAGTAAGACGAAGTCATGCACAGTTTGTTGGTTTGGCCACAGAACCAACATCGTACTGGGGTGATCATGGCGGCCAAGTCAAGAAGGAGCTTGGTGTGGAGGTCACACCTCATCCGCGGGGTTTTCGGTGGTTTACCCACAAAACCATCGAGTTTCTTGGTAGAGCCACAAAACCGAGTTCGAAGACTTGACGTGGCGAAGACACCAAAACCAGTCTGACCGGTTTGGTCATAGTGCGTCGGGAATCTTCGAAGCATAAGACACGCGGCGTGATCGTGAGGCTTGCGTCGAGGCTAAGCAAATTCGCGATGGATGCGTGCCCGTTCGATGGAGAACAACTTCAACTTCCTAAATTGTAGGGGTAGAATGGACTTCTTCCCTCTCCACCCCACTTCAATATATAGGAGGGGAGAGGGATATGGCAGCCAACTCTTGGACCTTTGAACACTTTGTTTTCCCCTTCTTCCTTTCTAGGGCTAGCTAGTGCCTCATGGTGAATATCAAGAGGGTAGGATGATGGGAGGTTGCTAGCCTCTTTGTAAAGAATCTTTCCTTGGTATGAATGGAAGATTTGGAGTTCATCCTTGTGCCTCCTTGTGAATCTTTGGTGGTTCTCGGCCTTTTTCATCTTGTGGATTTTCAGAGCTATTTTGTGGGGATTTTTGTTCGTCGAATTTGAAGGGGTTTTCTTGCAGATTTGTTTGTGGGGATCACGCATGAATACTTTGTGACTCTTTTCTTGGTTATCTTGTGCCCACAAACTCCGGGAAAAGCATTCAATTTGGTGGTTTTTAGTGGAGCCCGAGCCTATGTGTTCTTGGTGTTTGACTCGCGATTCATCATGATTCGGTGTGTTTGGGGACTTGATCTTCTAGCCATCGTTTGCCCATGAGGTACTCCCTTTGTTCCCAAAGTCTCACTTGAATCCATTTAGCGAATCGGGTGATCGATTGAGTTGAAGTTCGAGTTCTTCCCGCGGTTTGAGTTCTTCTCGAGTCTCCTAGGGAAAACTGGCCTGACTGGTTTGGCAAACCGGTTTTCGAGGAGAGCTTCAGGGAACAAGTTGATTTTGGGTAGAAGTTACTCTGGTCCAAGTTTCATCGTGTTTCGAGTTCTTTTGCTCATAGTGTGGATTTCGACTTGGGGGTTTCCAGACGGATCCGGTCTGATCAGTTTGCAAAACTGGCCTGACCGGTTTCAGGTGTGTCCTGCCCCTAAGTCTGAGAAATCTGGTTTGACCGGTTTGTCAATCAGGTCTAACCGGTTTCTGTCTGGGTGGCTGTTTGGTGTTGAGATTTTGCTTCCGCAAATTGCTACCCCGAGGTGTGATTTCTACTTGTTCCTAGGGTTAGTAGTATTTTAGTGACTACGTGATCTTGGCAAGTAGGAGGATTTGGAGTTGGAAGTGATTTTGGGGTATAGGTCGAGTTTATCTCTTTGGAGAATAATTTTTATCGGCTCCCATTCACTCCCCCCTCTCTGGTCGCCAATCCGGTCCTTCAATGTATTCTGACATCGATTCACTTGCGGCACCAAGTGATAACAACTGTGATAGTGTTTGGCTGCTGCATCTGACTGTAATGATGATTGCTCCGATCCTGAGTTTGATCCTGATGGTGAAGTTGTTGATGATGAAGAAGAATATGATCCTCCTCCCTTTTCTTATGATGTTGATGATCCAATTATTGGTGTAGATGTGGTAATCCCAAATGTGGATCGATGTGAATCTCTAATCACACATCATGCAATCTTGAACAATCATGCCTTTCAGATCACATTGTGAAAAGGGCAAGAGATTTAGAGCCATTTGCAAGAGAGCCAATGAGGGCTGCAAGTGGATGTTTTATGCATCTCCAAGAAAGAAGTACATTGGTTGCAACGTAATTTCGGGTACCTATTTGTCAGTTTCAACAACCATTTATTTTTAGCATTAAATCTGAGGCTATTTATGTAATTTTCAGCATGAAGTCAGTAGCTTATTGTACCATCTTTTGCAGGCTATAATACAAGTGGACCAAAGCATACTTGTGAATCATTGAACAGTTGTGGTGAAACAATAGCTTCAAACAAATGGGTTGCTGAAAGAGTGGTGAATTTATCGAAGGATACTATGAAATGAGAGCAATGGAGTTGCAGGATAGGCTTAAGAGGAAGTACTCCATAGATATTCCATATCAAAGCTGAGCTTCTCATAGTAGTACATGTAAGCATATTACTACTGTTTCATGTTAAAGCATATAATTTCACAAGAACATATATTTTTGGCCATAGTTCCTAAAGAAACAGGGGCGCCGCCGCGGACAAATACAGCCTAAGCTTTCAAAGGCTTTTAAAATTCTTCTACAGGGCTTTCCGTATATGTTTGTTGGCAATAGCTGTCCTATCCTAATACAATGAGTATACTATAAAAAAAGATCACTTTGCTGTCAAGTCATAGTGCGTGTAGGATAAGTTCGAACGCGGCTGCCAATGTGAGAAATGAGGTTTGGACTACAAACTAACGGTGCATTTAAATACAAAGATACAGCAATCGAGCAACAAATTTAATTTAGGAGCAACTCCAACGGATTGGTTAAATCATTTTGCATCAGTAAAACAAAGAAAAACGTCGTGAAAACCTGTTCTAACAGCCTCGTCATATCATTCCCCTCGCTAACCGACTCGCAGTCGGCACCCCTACGCTGTCCATCTTTGGCGAGCCCTTCTCCCTCGCTATCTGCCCATCTGCCTCTCGCGCGTGCTCCCGCCAACCCATCCAACGCGCCCTTCCTTTCTCCTGCTGTCCACGGCGCGATGGCGCGGGAGCTTCGCGCCCGGCCAAGGCGCGGCACACGGGCAAGCTCGGCGGCCAGCCACAGCGCGACACACGGGGAGCTCCACGGTTGACCAGCATCGCGCGAGCGAGATTCGTGACCGGCAAGGGCGGCGCACGAGCGAGTGTCGCGGCCGGGCAATGACGTGGTGGCACGGGAGCTCCGCGGCCAGCCAGCGCGCGACACAAGGGAGAGCTCAGCGGCCGGCCAGCGCGGCACGCAACCAAGATCTACTGCCGGCCAAGGCGGCGCGCGGGCGAGCCTCGGAGCCAGGCAATGGCGCGGCGGCGCGAGAGCTCCGCGGCCGGCCAGGGCACGACACACGAGCGCGAGCTCGGCGGCCGGCCAGCGTGGCGCGCGAGCAAGATTCGCTGCCGGCCAGGGCGGCGAGCAGGCGTGCCTCGCGGCCGGCCAGGAGGCCGCGCAAGCGCCGCAGCCGGCTAGGGAGGCGGCGCGAGCTCCGCGACCGGCCAATGCCGCGGCGGTGCGGGAGCTCTGCGGCCGGCCATGGTGAGCTCGTTGGCCAGCCAGAGCGCAGCGCGTGGGGAGCTCTGCGGCCGGTGGGGGCCTACGCTGCCGGCGGTGGCACAGATGGGTCCGGCGGCAAGCCCCGGCGCAGCGTCCTCTGCGAGAGGAGGTGGGGAAAGGAAGAAAGGAAAGGAATTAGAATGAAAAGTGGGGCCTACTCGCACTGTAGCAGATGAAGAGGCCGGTTTTGGAAGATTTGTTGGTTTACCCGTCAATTTATGAAAGTTTTTATTTTTTAACTAGCCTTTTAATCTCCAAATTTGGCTAGTATTATTGCTAATCTATTGGAGTTGCTCTAAGTAGTAGCATACATACTTCCGAGAAATAGAAGCCAGCAATACTGAATGATAATAGTTATTACAGTTTAACAGGCACCCATGCCAGCAAGCATGTACTCGAGACTGATACTGTACGTACTTAACCTAAGTCGCTCACGTAAGAAAGCAAAGTGTCAACCAAAAGAAACTTCATCCATGAGCTGACCACGAACATTGTTTCTAGTAGCCATTAGATCAGACCACATCTGCAGTGGCAAATAAATATAATCAATCGGTTATTCAAATTTTATATGGCCAACACATGAAAACAGAAGACATGCCAGAACCATCGTTATAATCAAAGATTAGCATATACAATTTATTCCTAGTGATTTGCATGTTTACCACCCATCTAAAATTTCCAACACTTCTTACCATTAAATGATAGATAAAGTCTATTGAAAAGGAAAAGTAGACACAGAGCAGCCAAAAGAAATTCAACAGCAACACCATTTTAATCATCCTTTCCACTAACCTTGGAAGAAGGAAAGGAAGACGCTTTCAGTATGGTGAGCATAGCATCCAAGCTTCTCATGCGGATCAAGCGGCATTCCTCAAGCGCATGACGTGAGAAGACACCGAAGGTGATAAGCTTGTTCTCTTTTCTTATAAAATCACACATCAATTTGCACTCTTTTGTGATGCCCTAGAATTGAAGCAATTGGTGCAGTAAGCATGGGCGGAGGCACATTGATGCCTGGGTATTCCGAGGAATACCCAACTTTTTCTACAAAACATTAAGTATACTTCAAAATATATACATGTACATAGAACTTTGGGGCTTAAATAATTGTCGATGATTTACTCAATCCGTTTGAAATTGTAGATTGTTTTGGCTTTAGTAGATTCATAGACTTTGTTATGCATTTAGATATACCCTATGTCTAGATGCATAATAATATATATGCCTCTAGAAAAATTCAATCTTGTGAATTAAATCGAACATGTGTTGTGAATCGCATCTTGTGAAAAATTGGTTGATGTATCTGGTGGTTATGTAAAGACTTGTGCAAATTGATGCTTGTGGTAAAATTAAACTTGTTTTTGGTGGAGTTGGAGCTGGAGCTGAGTGTAGCGAAGCTGAAGCCGGCGGTGCTGGCACATAAATGCCAACTCGTGCACGTGAGCCTTTTTTGTTTTGTTGTTTTCGGAACCCCTTTAGTCCCGGTTCATTCACCCGGGACTAAGGGAGGACCTTTTGTCTCTAATGATTAGCCCCGAATGTACATTAGAGCCCTATGCCCTATGGCTTACCAACCGAGACTAAAGGTCGTCCCTCTACTAGTGCCGGTACGTTTGATGAATTTAAATAGCTGGAACAACTTGATTTTCCCTTTGTTTCATCATTATATTAGATTTGAAGGTTGTGCTTTTATTTCTTCGATTATAAGTATTGACACATTGTGAACATTTTTACTGTTCATCTAGACCGTTTCTTTTGTTAGAGATGGGAATACCCAACCTTGGAATCCTGGCTCCGCCACTGGCAGTAAGTGCCAGTAAGTCATAATAAAGATGGGGGGATACTTGTTAAACCTAAGCGTGTTATGGCAGAGGCAGTGTGATGCAAGCAGGCACTTACCACCATGGTGGCGGCGGCATCAAAATCATGGAACCCTTGTAGGCTCAAGGCACATATGCGGATCACACCGCTCTGCTGGATGATGTCATCAGTAGGCCCAGCACCATGCTTCAGCAGCTCACACATCAGGTCAGCCTCCTTGGTAATACACTTGAAACCAATGTTTTGCATTAGTCAAAAGTCATAGAAGATTACTAACAAAATAAACATCCAAAGGTGTATGTGCTGGGTTGGATAGTCAAAGCTAGGGTCACAAGTGAAACAATGAGCATGTAGGGATCAGGGCCAAATTTTCACACTTAAAATAGCACCACAACAATAGATACGAAGTCTGCAGCAGTAAAAAAACAAGCTCGGATACATCAACGGCCATTTTATTAGCAAGAAGCAGAACAAGCGTCCGCTGACAGTACATTACTTGTCAATTTTACTAAAAGAACCAGCCGCAATAAGTCATCAAATGTGCAACAGGCAGGTGTTTCAATATTGATAACATAGAACTGTAAAGACAGGACTAGAAACATTAAAATATGCAATTATTCTCACTAAAGATAATATTGTGGTTGCTTGAAAGAGAACCTCTTACCCTTCATCTTGAAATGGTGAGTCTAACTAGTTAATATATCGTAACAATAGCCGGATAGATATTGAAAAAGGATCCCACACACATACACACACATAAAGGTCTTTTTTCCTTTGCAATTAGGTCAGTAGCTAGTTGTCAACAGCAGCACACATTTGGGAAGTAGGGTTAGAGAGTAGTATTATTTCTGCCATGAATATGACACAAACCTTTGCTTTGTTTACACCCAGTTGAGGCACATACCGCAAAAGCAACAGTGGAAGCAGCAGAATGTTTGCCCCCTGCAGATAACATGATTGAATTTGCACGCTCCTGGATCAGGTTACTCTGAATTATTGTGTTGACAGGCCAGATTCTATCCGGGATATACAGCACGCGAGCGTTCGTGATATGAACTGGATTATTGGACTAAACTGAGCAGGATAGATCGACTACTCGCCCTCCCGAGGGAGGCTCTGAGATGGTTTTCTTGATTTATTTTCTGCTTACCCCAAACCCTAGGACTTCTGGCTGCCTTTATAGATTAGGCGCCTGCTAACCCTAATCCCCATGGGGTACTGTTCACGCGACTACAGTGCCCGTGAACAGTACCGTGGCCTCCCTTTTGGGCTGTACTCAGCCTCTAATAGGCCCAGCCCACTACCATAACAGTTCCACAAAGATACAAGTTCCTTCTCCTTCTTGAGACACTACTTGACAACCAGTTTATTTATCATAGCAAGAAGACAAGCAAAGAAAAGAAGAATTAGGAACAGGGTTCGACTGCTGGTTTAGAAAAGCCAGTTATGATACTTACAACTTTGGCCAAAGAAGCCAAGCTGCCAGGAAGGTCAGCAACAAAACTGACATTGCGCTTGTAATACTGCTGAAGGTATTTGCAATAGTCAGACCAGACAATAGAACCCATGAATGGCAGCAGCCTGTCCCACCCATATGTTCTTTCAAATGTGTCTTTTAACAGGGTAACAAAACGAAAGAAAAATCATTAGATCTTTTGAAAGCAGCGGTATTAAGACAATGAGGGAAACAGCAACATGCATGGGTTTTGCGACGATTTAACAAACATTAAGTTGGACATCCCTACGGCCTTTGACTCTGTGTCCTGGTCTTTTCTATTGGAAGTGCTTTCATATTTGGGTTTTGGTTTGATGGTGTAACCTGATATCTAACCTCCTCACTACTTCATCCACCCGGGTGATGGTTAATGGGGTTCCTGAGAAACTATTCAGCATCAGCGGGGGCTCCGTCAAGGTGATCCTCTATCCCCCATGCTTTTCATCCTTGTTATGGATGTGCTCAATAGTCTTTTTGTAAAGGCTGGTGAGGATGGATTGCTACAACCCCTCTCCCAAAGGATTGCTGGACAGCGGTTGTCCTTATATGCTGATGATGTGGCCCCTTTTATAAGGCCGGTGACAAAAGAATTGCAGACCACAAGAGAAATTCTAGATATCTTTGGGTTGGCTTCCGGGTTGCAAACTAATCTCCACAAGAGCAACATCATCCCTATCCGTTGTGAAGACACCTCCCTTTTGACCGTAAGTGAAACCCTCCCTTGCCCCATTGCGGAGTTTCCTTGCACCTATTTGGGACTGCCTCTGTCTTACAAGAAATTGAGAAAAGGTGATCTCATGCCATGGGTTGAAAAGGTCGTTGACAAATTGCCAGGATGGAAGGCAAGTCTTATGAACAGGCTGGACGTGTAACTATGGTTCAGTTTGTGCTTACAGCTGTAGCAATCCACCTTCTGATTGCTATAAATGTCCCCAAATGGCTCATCAAAGCAATTGACAAAATCAGGAGAGAGTTTAGGAAAGGAACAAGCCAATGGGGGTGCTGCTTAGTTGCTTGGGAAAAGGTCATGCAGCCTTTGGATCTGGGTGGTCTGGGAATCCTTAATTTGGAAGTTATGTCTTGGGTTTTGCAGGCAAGATGGCAATGACACAAGAAAAGTAGGGCTGATCGACCCTGGACCAACCTGAAACTCCCTTCGCATCCTAACTCGATGGCCTTGGTTGCGATGGTTGTACACACGGAGTTAGGAAATGGTCACTCCACCTTATTCTGGACAGAGAAATGGTTGTTGGGCAGTTCGGTGGAACTTCTAGCACCATTGGTTTTCGCTAGTGTGCCTCCAAGAATCCGAAAGAGGCAAACTGTGGTTGAAGCTTTAACCAACAACAATTGGGTTTCTGTTATTCAAGGAGGCTTGTCTTGGATTGGTATAAATGAATTCCTGCATCTTTGGGACTGCTTGCAGGGCATCATTTTGAGTGAGCATGAAGATAAGCACATCTGGAAGTTGGAAGCTGGAGGAGTTTATTCCTCTAAATCAGCCTACCGTGCTTTTCCAGGGCTCAGTTACTTTTGAACCATGAAAAAGACTTTGGAAATCCTGGGCCCCAAATAAATGTAAGCTTTTCCTTTGGTTGGAAATATGCAATAGATGTTGGACGACCGATAAACTCGAGAAGAGAGGGTTGTCTCATCCAGACCATTGTCCTTTATGTGATCAAGCGGACGAGACAATTCAGCACCTCTTAGTCTCATATGTGGTGGCAAGGCAGGTTTGGTATAACCTTCTAGCTCCTTTGAACCTTAGGGAATTCGTTCCTAGGCAGCAAGATCAGAGCTTTGCTGATTGGTGGCGTATAATGCTGAAACATGTGGAAAAAAAGTATAAGAAAGGAGTTAACTCTCTTATTATTCTTGCTGCCTGGGTTATTTGGAAGCACCAGAATGCTTGTGTCTTTGATGGGGTCGCTCCATCTGTCATCACCATCATGAAGGACCTCAAAGAAAAGCATAATCTCTGGTGTTTGGCTGGCGCCAAAAAGCTGCAAGGCCTGTGCTTAGCTGGAGTTCTATGATGTTCTAAGGTTAGGTGTATGGGTCAGGTCCTTGGATCTGTTTTGTTTTCAAGGCTATCATTTGTTGTAACATACTCTCATATTCAGTCAGAGTTAGGCTTTGTAGGGGGGCTCTTTTTCTCTCTCTAATACAATGAAGCACAGTTCTCCTGCGTTTTCAAAAATTTAACAAACAGATAAGCAGACATCATTCAAAAATTTGAAAAAATGAGCATGCAAAAGAACGGGAATACATCAGCATATATCGATAAGATCCATACCTAAGAGCTTGGCAGTCCTAACCGGTGTTGCATCATAGTCCTTTTCCAAATCTTCGGATAAAAAATCAAAGGCCCTCCTATCCTCGTCAGTCCAGATTCCCATCTGAACTCCATGATCATCTCCAAGCCCAAGGTTGTGGCATCTGCCTCCCGTCTTGCTTAGCTTTCTTCCACTTTGGCAACTGCCATGTTCTGCTGCAACGAGAGAACAAAAGCCAGTGAGGAGTTTTGCAAGAGAATATGAAGTTTTAGTTCCCAGAATTTTGCAATTTCACCGCTTCAGAACAGTTACAAGGATTGTACCTTGGTCATCTGCTTCTTTGTTAGCATCTTCCATCCTCCTCTTCTTATTAATATTTGCACCAGTGATATTTTCCTGATCTTTTAAGTTGTCCCTGGTTAGCACAGCAAAATGAACAGTATCAAAATGCTTTTTGTCGACAATAATCAACCTAAGTATCTTATATTATCAGATAACATAGTCAAACACTATATGCACTGTGTTGTGTCAACGAAGGATAGGCTATCTATACCATGTAGTGTTCCCTGCTGCAGCAGGAGTAATATCATTTCTAGGAACATTTCCACTAAAAGATTTATCCTTAGCAAATTTATACCAAGCTGCAGGAACTACAGGAGATTCTTCCAACATGCTGATCATTAAGTGCAGGGTTTTGAACCGAACTTGGCGACCCAACTCGAAATCTTTATCCAAGTCCATGTCAAACGGATCAAAAGGCTCCTTGTTTTCGCTTATCCAGTCACATATTTTATCGGTCTCCTTCATGATTCCCTTCAATTCACACCAGACACCCATTACTTAGAGGTCAGTGCACATATTGTAAAAAGAAAAGAAATAAATGGATATTGATAACATTTAAAGGCATGATGCAGGCAGGGACGTACCACCATAGCAGCAGCAGCAGGAACTCCATATGATTTGTGGCTCATAAGACTTAAAGCGCACATGCGAATCTCAGTGCTCTGGTGGATTAAGTAACCCTTGGGACTGGCACCACGATTCAGCATCTCACAGATCAAGTTAGCCTCCTTGGTGATACACTAGAATCGATTGTTTTACATGTATATCATAAGAAATTTAACATGATCAAAATGCTGCCCAAGGAGCTAATATAACAGGTTAAACAGTAAGTATGCAAGGCACAGGCCGTGCTCTAGCAACCACTGATACAATACCATACAAATTAAATGTTTGGGCTGTTAATAACAGAAAGCCAAATGTCAAATAATCAAGGGAACCGCTTTTAGTGCTAGGCAGACAGGTTACCTATGCTCCCTGTGTTGCACTAAAAAGACTCAACTTGGTCACCAGATGTGCAAAAGCCAACGACATGAAATCAGATAAAATGTAAACTATGGTGGTAAGACAGGAATCCTTGGTCATGTTGTGGTAGTTCACACCAATTTGTAGTTTGTACAGCAAGCTGAATTATGTCCAGTAGTATTTTCAAGATAGCATGGAAGAGAATATTTATCTTGTTACAAGTACAAATAGTTTCAATGTTCATGGTAACAACTGGGCAAAGATATTGAAATAGTTCCAGATAGAATGCAGTTAGAATACAAAGAGAGGAATAGCATTTCTACTTAGTTTAATTGTCTGTGCGAGAACACATTTGGACATTAGAATGCTGAGAGGAATAGCATTTCAGTGGTCCAATATACCAAGTGATCTGTTTGATCTGTTAACACCAGTTGAGGTACATACCAACAAAGCTGCAGTGGAAGCATCAGAAATTCACTCTCCTGATCGTTTGATTTTGCCTGCAAACTCCTGGATCAGGCTACTCAGAATGTAACTCTTTTGGGGTAGAATACCATCCGGACATTCTTTCAATTTACTATCCCACAGAGACACAAGTTCATTCTCCTTCTTGAGACACTACTTGACAGCCAGTTTAACATAGCAAACAAGACAAGCAAAATAATGTTAGGAGCAGGCTTCAAGCCTTCAACTGATGATTCAGAAGAGAGGCACAGTTTGGTACTTACAGTTTCAACCGCATCAACCAAGCTGCTGCCAGTAATTTCAGCAATAACATTCCAATTTTCCTTATAATAGTGCTGAAGGTAGTTGCAATAGTCAGACAACTCAACGGAACCATCGTATGGCACCAGCATTTCCCACCCCCAAGATTTTGCCAAGATGTCTTTTGAATGAAAGAAGTAACAACACAAGTAAAAAATGAATCATTAATACTTTGATGAAGAATCGTTAACTCTTTTAAGCAACAGTATAAAAACACGAATCATGTTTATTGAGGGGATGTCCACTCTGTACCCAGGTATCTTATCCCCTCCTACACTCAAACTTTCAGCACCTAGATCAACTCCCCCCGTTCCAAATTGTAATTCGAATTCGCTTTTCTAAATTCAATAGATATTTGTATGCATCCACACAAACACTATATTTAGATGCATGCAAACATCTATGAACCTTAGAAAAACCAAAACGGCCTGCAATTTGAAATGGAGGGAGCACATCAACATTTTATCAACAGCTCTGCTTTAAAATGGGCTGGATGAGATAAATCTCGAAGACCAAGGGCGCTTCGCCGGTGTTGGACATCATATAACAGTTCGCGTAATGAACATGAAGAGAAACAAAACAATACTAGCAGATATGCCGGCATCAGATCGATACCTATGTACTTGACAATCTTGGCCATCGGTGCAACCTTCAAAACATCCTCTTCACAATATCTGCGGCCCCACTTACTAAAGTACCTCCGGTCGTTCTCCTCGTCAGTGCGCTTGATCTCCATCTGCTGCTCCCGAAAGTCGGCCCCGGAGGAACGGGGGGAACTGGTGCGGCTGATGTTTCGAACGCACCGCGGCTCGATGGACGGGGAACGGAGGGAGGGGGTGAGCGCTATACATTAGCACCAGCACAGGGCGGCAGAAAATGTTGCTGATTGGGCTTGGGCCTATTTCCACGTGGGCTCGTTTTGTGTACCAGAACATTCGCCGCGCGTCGGGCCTGTTGGGACTCCTCAGTTTTGTTCGACCAAACACCTCCAACTTTTAAAACTGTGCTTAAAAAAATGGAGTTCAAGACAAATTACAAGTTTTTGCTCGAGCACCTCAAGAGGTACTCCCAAAATCCAAGTTTTGAACTTTCTCATAGAGTTGTGAGTTATTTACCCACCACTTCCACTCGTTACACAAATACCGGTTCGATTCTTCTTTTCTCCTCCGCCGACACCTCGCCTCTGGCCTCTTCACTGTGCCACACGTGGGGGGAGAGATGGGGACAAATCGAGCACTGCCCCAAATCGAGCTCCTACCGACAACGAGCTCCTATCAGAGCTCGAGGCCGGAGGGGCCCCTGCTTGCTGCGTGTGAGGGAGAGAAGGCGCCGGGAGAGATACGGGGACAAATCGAGCTCCTACCAGCGACGAGCTCGAGGCCGGAGGGGCCCTGCTTGCTGCGCGTGAGGGAGGGAGCGCGTTGGAGAGAGAGATGGGGACAAATCGAGCTCTACCTGCGACAAGCTCGAGGCCGGCCGCCATGGATCCGCCGCGAACCACGCACGGCAACGCCGCGCTCCCTCCGCTAGTCGTGCTCCTCTCCCTTCGCAGCCAGATTCGCAGCCATCCTCACCCTAGCTCCTCGAGATTGAGCCGTCATGGCCTTTGTAGAGAGCTTTGCGCGTCGAGATCGAGCCGCCATGGCCTCCGCTGGTTGCTCCCCTCTCCCTTCACCGTCGGGGGATGTGCGCGACGTAGCTCCACCAGGACGAGCTCGCGGCATCCCAGCTCGACACAGGCGGGAGCGTAGCGACTCTGTCCTAGAGGCTGGCGGCGGCGCAGTCTCCGAGCTCGATGGAGGTGGAGGTGTGGCCTCCGAGCTCACCCGCGCTCGGTCTCGCCGCCTCCGAGAACATGACCATGGCTGCCTCTTCCCAAGGGCATAGAAGGGTGTCACTACCAAATTCTCTCTTACCATTTTCAGAGCAACGCTATATGCCAAACAATCACACTTGCTCCAGAAACTCTACAATAGAGCTGCTCTATGCTGAAGTTGGTGGAGCTGAATTCTAAAATCTAGAGCAGAGCAGTCCCAAACAGCCCCGCTAGAGTAAAGAGTTGAAACTATAACCCAACAACTTCTAACCCTAACTCCTCTCCACCTCCTTCCTCCCGCTCCTTCCCTCCCCTTCGGGCAAGTACATTGGTGTCGTCTGATGGGTCGTCCCATGCATTGACACGTTGGGTTGACTCAACAGAGCACTTGTACAATGAGTTGTCTTATAAGTCGTTTGGTAAAGCAATAAAATCCATTAATTTGTGCATGTAAAAAAAGAATATTATGAGTTACATGGCAACAACAACTCATACAATGGTTGTGAAGTTATCTCATAGGAGCATTTCCAGTAGTTTGGCAAACTAACTTGGCATCCATCTAATTTTGGCGAAACAAGAAAATTTGTCCTCCGACAGTTTGGCAAACCAACTTGGCGAAAATAGAAACTTAGCAAAACTCACCTCCCCACGTGGAAATATACGCGCGCGGATCGCTGTTGGCATCGGCGTGGCCAAGCCAGGTGGGAGTGGGAGGGTGAAAAAAGAAATAAAGAATAGAGTAGGATTCCTGGTACAAGTTTTCAAGAGGTGAAAGGGCATAAATATAATTTTATTTCTCTCTCAGGGTTCCTGATGTAAGTTAGATCTGAATTTGGCAAGTGAATTATGCCAAACTGTTGGAGATGAGCTCATTTTTTATTTAGCATATCTTTTTAAAAGTTAGCAAAACATAAGATTTGCCAAGTAAAATTTGGCAAACTCTTCAAGATGCTCTAAGGTGGTTGTTTCGCTCATGAGGTGGTTGTTTCGCGAAACAATGACCTCTTTCGCTCTCCTCCACATCATCAAAAATCTTACGTGACATTGCATGAGACAACCTATGAGACCGCTGATGTGTACCAATATACTTGCTCTTCTGCAGTGTCGAGCGGGTCTCCCGCTAGCCTGCCCTCCCGCGGTGTGCAGCCGGCCCTCCCTCCGGCGCCACCGTCTGGCCTCTCCGTGGACTCACTCACGCGCCGTAGCGGGCACACTGCACCGGCTGGTCTCTCGTGCCACCGCGGCCGCGCCGCCCCTGCTGGATCTCGCACGCCACCGTGAGCGTCCTCGCCGCTGTCGCAGCCATGGCTTCGAGGCCAGCCAACGCGCCGTCATGCATGGCTGCCCCGCAGTTTTGGCTGCCACCGCCGCCATTGTGGCTGACCGGCCGGCCAACTGCCGCACCGCCGCACCTTCCTACGCGGGGCCGACCGCCATTTTTCTGCCAGCCAGCAGCGTCAGGATCTGGACACGAACACGGCCAGAGCCAACGTGCCGGAGGAGACGAACGTGTAGACTGGGACGCCGCCCAGCGCTGCGGCAACGTCGATGGCCTGGAAGTAGAATTGATCGACGACGAGCCAGTGCAGGCACGCTGGGGAGACGATGGAGCGGAGGAAGGCCTCGAGGTATTCATTGTACCGTTGCAGCAGCCGGAGCACGAGGAAGAACGGGTGCTCGTCAGAGACTCAGCCGGCGAAGTCGGGGGACGGGAGCGGGGGTAGCACGTGGAAGGAGACGGACGGGTGGGCGGTGTTATGATCACAATAGGTAATTGGAGATAGAAATGGGATTTGACAGATAGAGTTCAGAGTTTGGAGATAGAACAACAGAGAGGGAGGAAGAAGACGAACAGGAGTAGCGTTCAAGTTACAAGTCTGATGTTTACAGGAGATAGCCGCAGTCTTAAGTAATCGACGGTCTCGACAGCTGCCACTCGGGCTTACACGACTCGGCCCATATAGCCCAGCCCACTAGCTACTCACTTGATGCGTCTTCAGGCCCACTAGTGTCATCAGTCTTCCTGGTCATGACAATTCCTCCCCCTTTACTTTCAGCTTGTCCCCAAGCTGATGCTTCAGGATAACGCCTCCTCAAGTCAAATTCATCTTCCCAAGTTTCCAGCTTAGATGGTGAATCCCATTGCACCAGCACACGCATTGCAGTAGCAGCACCAGTATTCTTGTATGCTCTATCCAGAACAGCCATTGGCATAACAGGAGCTAAAGGATCTAGAGACACTGTATCTAAATCAGAGCTTACCACAAAATCTGGTGATATGTGTTGTTTCAATTGAGACACATGTACCACTGGATGTATCTTGGCACCTTCAGGCAACTTTAATTTATAAGCCACAGAACCAATTCTCTGTAAGATCTCATATGGTCCAAAGTACCTAAAGGATAATTTTTGATTGCTCCTTGAAGCCACAGATGTTTGAATGTGTGGTTGTAGTTTGAGATAAACTTTATCACCTACTGCAAAAATTCTTTCAGATCTGTTGGTGTCTGCTTGTGCTTTCATCCTTTGTTGTGCCCTGCTAAGTTGTTGTTGAATCAACTTAGTCAACAAATTCCTATCCTTAAGCCAATCTTCCAGATCAGGAACAATATCCTCCAAGTGGCTTGAGATGCCAAAGTGCCTAGGTGGATGCCCATATAACACCTCAAATGGAGACAGCCCAAGTGCAGTATGATAAGATGTATTGTACCAGTACTCCGCTAGAGCCAACCACTTGTGCCATTGTCTTGGGCAAGAATGCACTGCACATCTCAGATAACCCTCCAGACATTGATTCAAGCGCTCAGTCTGACCATCAGTCTGAGGATGGTATGCAGAGCTCATTAGCAACTTGACTTCAGCTAGTTTAAAGAACTCTTTCCATAATTTGCTTGTGAAGATTCTATCTCTATCAGAGATAATGGCCTCAGGCATTCCATGCAATTTGTAAACGGTTTGAAAGTACTGTTGAGCAACAGTCAATGCAGTGTAAGGATGAGAGAGGGGTATAAAATGACCATACTTTGAGAATTTATCAACCACTACTAGAATGGTGTCAAAGTCCTGTGATTTAGGTAACCCTCAATGAAATCCATACTTATTATGGACCAAGCCTTGTCAGGTACATGCAATGGTTGGAGCAACCCAGGTAGCTTGACATGTTCTGACTTAGCTTGTTGACATGTGGAACAAGCTTGAACAAATTGAGTCACAATTTCTTTCATTTTGGGCCAAGCAAACAATGACTTGACTCTTTGATAAGTGGCTTGTATTCCAGAATGCCCCCCAATCCACTTGCATGTAAAGCTTGAAGAATGTGATTCTGTGCTAGCTCATTGTTTCCAATCCACACTCTTCCTTTGAACTTTATGATGCCTTCCTGTAAGCTGAAACCTTTGTCATTGGTTGTGCTTAGGCTTAGCTCAGTCAGTAATTGTTTAGCTTCACTGTCGTCCTCATATCCTTCTCTAAGTTTTTCCATCCATGGTGGGATACTAGTTGATATAGCCAATATGGACAAGTCACTGGAATCAGGACATCTGGACAAAGCATCAGCCGCTGTACTGGTTGTACCCTTTTTGTACTGAATCTTGTAATTGAGATCCATTAACTTGAGCATAGCTTGCTGTTGAAGTCTTGTGGTTGCCTTTTGCTCACTTAGGAAAAGTAGACTTCTGTGGTCAGCTTTTATAATGAATTGCTGACTATGAAGATAAGCCCTCCATTTATCTACAGCCAATAGAACTGCCATACATTCCTTTTCATATGTGGACAATGCTTTATTTCTTCCATGTATTGGTTTACTCAGATAAGAAATAGGATGGTTATCTTGCATCAACACAGCTCCAAAGCCTGTATCACTAGCATAAATTTCAATGGTGAAAGGCTTATTAAAGTCTGGAATAGCAAGGACAGGAGCCTGAGTGAGTGCTTTTTTCAACAAGTCAAATGATTCTTGAGCTTGGTGTGTCCACTTGAAAACAACACCCTTCTTAAGGAGTGCTGTCAATGGAGCGCTGATCATACCATAGTGTTTGATAAATCTTCTATAATAGCCTGTTAGGCCCAAGAAGCCTCTTAGCTGTTTGACATTTGCTGGAATTGGCCATTGCTGCACTGCAGTAACTTTGGAAGGTTCTGTTGCTACCTCATTTGCAGTGATGAGATGCCCCAAGTATTCCAATTGCTGTTGTCCAAAGACACACTTTGATTCCTTGATAAAGAACTGATGTTCTTGCAATATCTCAAACACTTGTTGTAAGTGCTCCACATGATCAGACATAGAAGAACTGTATATTAGGATATCATCCATAAAGACCAAAACACATTTTCTCAGCAAGGGTTCAAATATTTTGTTCATGATGCTCTGGAATGAGGTAGGGGCATTTGTTAATCTGAAAGGCATCACTTTGAATTCATATAGCTCACTATGAGTTCTGAATGCAGTTTTCATTTCATCCCCTTCAACTACCCTCAATTGATGGTATCTAGATCTGAAATCTAGTTTGGTAAACCACTGTGCTCCAGCCAATTCATCCACAATGGGAAGAGGGTGCTTATTTTTTATGGTTATAGCATTGAGGTGTCTATAGTCAACGCAAAAACGCCAAGTGCCATCTTTTTCTTGACCAACAGTACCGGGGAAGCAAAAGGGCTGGAGCTGTGTTGTATGACACCCCTTTTCAACATGTCTTCTACTTGTTTTTCAATCTCGGTCTTCTGATGTGGTGAATACCTATAGGGTCTGATGTTCACCGGTTGAGCTCCAGGGATCAATGGAATGTGATGCGGGGAGCATGGCAACCAATTTATCATCCACTGGTTGCTTGTCAATCTTCTTTGTATCATCCCTCTTGTAATTATTTTTGAATTTATCCCCAATAGAGAAACCCTTGCTGCTGGGTTTGCCAGATTCCTTATAATCAGCCCTTTGATAAGTGTTTCTTCTTTTGGACTTAATTTCTTCTTCCTGCATCAAAGCAAGTGCACTAGCAGTATCCACATCTTTGGGGCGATGTAAAGCTATTGGTGCTCTAATTTCATCTTTGAGCCCTCCCAGAAAATGAACAACAAAGAAAGTATCATCATAACTGGGGTTGTAAAGCATGATATTGTGGGCTAACTGCTCAAATTTGGTGTAGTAATCAGAGATAGTGGAGGTTTGGCGAAGATTGTCTAACTGTCTCATGTGCTGTTGATACTGGTCTTTATCAAAACGGTTACAGGCAGCTTTGTGCAGGGCATCCCAACTAGTGAATCTACCCTTCAGCTCCATGGTTTGCAACCAAGCCGCAGCAATGACAGAGAAATTAAGAGCGACAAATCTAGGTTTCAGGGCATCAGACACAACAAAAATTTCAAAGTAGGCTTCACATCTATCCTTCCACAGCCTAGGGTTCGTGCCATCAAAGGAGGGGAAATCCATTTTTGGTCTGTGGTTATGGTGGGACGAACTCGAGGCGTTCGCAATGTGTGAATCATGGTACTGCGAGGAAGGAGGTGGATGCGTACCCGTGACCGGGAGTGGCGGATGAGATCCAAGGATCCCACCGCCTACATCCTGGTTGCCATGTTCATCACGGTGCCCGTTGGGCCGCTCCGACGATGACGCAGATGGGCGCGTCCCGTCTCCCGGAGCCAGGTTGAGGTTGAGGCTGAAGGGGTTGATGTACACCGGCGGCGGAGGGCGCGAGTGTTGCTGCTGCTGGGGTGGTTGCGGACGCTCGAGCTGTTGCAAACGACCTTCAACGGCGTTCAGCTTGTTCAGGGCCGCGGTGATGTTCTCATCGCTCTTCGTTTGCCGGTCATCCATGGCGGAGAGCTGGTCCAGGATCTTCTACAGTACGGGGTCGATCCCATCAACTCGGGTCGCCAAGCCATCGAACCTGGTGGAGATCGATTCGATGGTCTCTGCCATTTTTGCCTGAATCGATTGTTTCTTACGCGCCAGGGTGAGTTCTCAGCAAACTGGATGGGATTTGTGGGAAAAAATTGGGGTAGGATTTGTGGAAGGCTCTTGATACCAATTGTTATGATCACAATAAGTAATTGGAGATAGAAATGAGATTTGACAGATAGAATTCAGAGTTTGGAGATAGAACAACAGAGAGGGAGGAAGAAGACGAATAGGAGTATGGTTCAAGTTACAAGTCTACGTTTACATGAGAAAGCCGCGGTCTTAAGTAACCGGTTGTCTCGACAGCTGCCTCTCGGGCTTACACGACTCGGCCAAACAGCTCAGCCCACTAGCTACTCATTTGATGCGTCTTCAGGCCCACTAGTGTCATCAATCTTCCTGGTCATGACAGGCGGCGGCGATGCGGCCGATGAAGCTGGCGTCGGAGTCGGACGATCTGATGGGTGGCTCGATGAGCACCACGGTGGCGTCGTAGTTGTGCGCGAGGAAGAGCTCGGCAAGATGCGCCATGGGGCCGACGTGGCCGGCGCCGCCGATTCCGAGGCACAGAACGACGGTCTGCTTCAGGGTTTAGCTCGAGAAATCTTCGGAGGTGCTGTGCAACTGGAAATGGTCTCGGCGACGTACGTGCTGTACGCAAAGAAAGATATTTGGATGGCAGCAAGGACCATGGGATTGCAGTTGCAGATGATGGAGCAGGAAGATGCTTCCAAACTTTCGTTCCTTTTTAAGATGGAATTGTAAATGAAAATCCAGCAACTCGATCAATCCATTCTGCTCTGATGGCGTATTTTACGTAGAGTCCGCTACCATTGGTCGAAGGCGCCTAGTCCTAGCCGAAACGACGCTTCCAAGTTCCAAACGAGCTCACCCCGCTCCCGCGCCACGCACGCGCCCCACGGGCCCCACGTCCTCCCCATCCGGCACGGCACACTCGCCGCACCTGAGAATGTATCAGGTGCTCCTACCTTCTAACATACTCTCTTACTCATATGATTTATAACTCACAAAATATTTCATGAAAAATACAATGAAAAATATGAGTCAATGAAGGATATATTGATTCTTGTTCATGCAAAGTTTCAAGTTGAGCACAAATTTGTGTGAAGAGAAATAAAAAAGACAAATTCAGCATGTTATCGGGTCGGATGCACTATTCATCAGGATCCGCAAACCCGCATATATTCATATATAGATTTGTCTTTTTTGTTTCTCCATGCACAAATTTTTGCTGAATCTGAAATTTTGCATGAACATAGTTCATTGCATCATATACCCATTCATATTTTTGATTAATTTTTTCATTTACTTTTTTATAGACTTTGAATCATGCGAGTACGTGAGAGGGTGGGAGCACTGATACGTTCTCCGCCGCACCTCTCTCACGAGTCACGACTCACCCCCGCCCGCCAGGCCGCCATGCTCCCCGCCGCTCTCCTCCCTTCGCCGGCGGGCCGCCTCATCGCCCCCGCCGCTCTCCGCTGCCACGCCCCGACCCAGCAGCCGCCCTCCACCGCCGCGGCCCGCGGCCTCATCCTCCGCGGCGCGGGCTCCCCCGTCGTCAAGCGCGTCCCGGACGGCGGCGGGTGGCTCCTCTGGCACCAGTCCGGCGCGCGCGTCGCGCTCGCCACCTCCCCGGACGGGCTCCGCTGGAGCGCCCCCGTGTCCCCCGACCCGCTGCTGCCCTCCGAGGACTGGTGGGCGTTCGACACCGCCGCCGCCCGCCCCTCCGACGTCCTCCTCATCTCCGGCCCCGCCGCGTCCTCGCGCCGCTTCCCGTCCTCCGCAGTGTACTGGCTCTACTACACGGGCTCCACCGACGGCCGGTTCGGCTCCGCGTTCCCCGACGCGGACGTCCCCGCGCTGCCGGGGCTCGCCATCAGCCAGGACGGCCGCAACTGGGCGCGTATCGAGGGGGACCACCACACCGGCGCCCTTCTCGGCGTCGGGGAGGAGGGGGAGGAGCCCCGTGGGTGGGAGGCGCACTGCATTGCCGCGCCCAAGGTGGTCATGCACGCGGACGGCGACCTGCGGATGTACTACCACTCGTTCGAGGAAATGTCGCAGAGGCACGCGATCGGTCTGGCGAGGTCGAGGGATGGCATCCGGTGGACGAAGATTGGGAAGGTGCTTGAGGGGGGCCGTGCTGGATCCTTTGATGAATGTGGGGTGCGGCATGGACATGTCGTGCGTGACCGTGCCGCCGGGCGGTATGTGATGGTGTATGAGGGTGTTGATGCGGATGGGAGGGTGAGCATTGGAATGGCTGTGTCGGAGGACGGGCTGAAAGGGTGGAGGCGGTCCAGCGAGATGCCAGTGTTGTGCCCATCTGAGGAGGACAAAGGGTGGGATGGTGTTGGGGTTGGTTCACCGTACTTGGTGCAAATGGATGGGGCCTATGACTGGAGGCTGTATTACATGGGTGTTGGGAAGAATGGTGAGGCTTCGATTGGGATGGCGTATTCAGAGGGTCAGGCTCTTCAGAAATTTGAGAAGTGTGATGCTGTTCTCATGTAAGGTGAGGTCAAGGGATGTCCATGTCCATCTGGAGTTGTTCTGGCCCTTCTGGAGGTGTTCACTTCATTTGTGACAAAATTTTGTTAGATAAAAAACTCCTGTCTCGGCTTGTCCTTTGCATTATTCCCTCCATTTCAAAATACAAGGCAATGTTTGACTCTGTACGATCTAAAATCCTATGTCTTGACCCATGATGTTTTTATAGTATAATGTTTGTAACAGCAGAATCATGACCATAACATTCTACTTTCAAATATGAGAATTCAATGATATCAACATTTGCATCTTATAAGACTTATAGTTGGTTGAAGATTATGGGGTTGGAATATTGTGTGTGCGCACCTTATAAAAGGAAATGGAGACAGTAGTAATGTGTTGTTCTTTGATTTGTTCAAATATTCTTATTCTACACCATATTCATTAGAAACTGGTCCTATTGAGGCCCATTAGGTGATAAGGGTGGATGGACCAAAATAATTCCTTGGATCGGTAAGGCTAGTGTCATGACTCATGACTAGGCCTTAACTGTATGTCTGTTAGTGAGAAGAATTTATCCTGTATGACTACTGTTGTAGATTCGGACTCAAAGCTTTACTGTAATATTTGGTACTATGACAATAATCACAGGTCGATCAAGAATTATTAGTCTGTGGGGGTGGATCTGCCACTTATAATAGTGTTTCTAGAATAGTCATGCAAAATGGCGAATAATGCGGCATGTGCGGGAAACATAATTGACCAAGAGTCCCAGTATGTTCGAACATCACATGTCAAATCAGATAAATTAATTACTTTTCTGCCTCCCTGGATGTTTATATCTTGAAAAAAACAGCCTCAGTTTCTATTTTTAGGCTGTAATATAGTCCATGAAGTAATAAGAAATTAGCATGAATCAGATGCAGAGATTGGACTAGTTGTATGCTATTGTTTTCTTAAGAGCATATCTGTCATTATCATTACAAGTGTAGGTCCACGGCTTGAAATGGATCGATCTTGTCTGGTCATATGCATTGGCAAGATCTGGATCTTTTATTCACAGAAGATACAGATGTTGCTGCATTTGTGTGAACATGAGTTGCTTATTCACAAACTATATGATTTGATTTATCTGCATTTTTTACTTAGATCTGAATTTGGTCTGCTGTCTATTAGAACTCTTGAACTCTATTACCCCTACTATGCTATATGCATATGAGTTTAGTTTGACAACTTTAGCTCCATCATATGTTTTGTTTCAGCCTCTATATATGCCTGTGCTCAAGTTTATTTTTATGTATGCCTCTATTGTTGACATTTTTGTTTTGAGTATGAATTTTGAATTAGCCTATGTTCATTGTAATCTAAAAGTATACCGAGTTGATATGTGCTTGTATTACTTTTCAACTCTTATCTCTTCGCCAAAGATTTTAATTTTACCTCTTATGTCACACCAAATTCAGGTGTAAATGTAAAATTTCATTATCAGATTTGGCCTTCCGAATTTCATTTTCAATTAAGCTGTTATGTTCCATACAGTGGGCTATCTTTTTAGTTTATGCAATATGCATCGTACATAATTACAATACTCTAAAACATTCCTGCATAATGTAAATTTGCCAATTACACTTGGCAGTTGTATGCTATTGTCTTGTCATAGGTCTAGTCATGTACTCATGTCCTAGCTGGGTAGCATCTAACAATGAAGGTACAGATTAATGGATATCAAGGATAACTCCCTTGACGGTAACTTTCTTTGCATCTTGGGTTATAAACCTTTTCTAGGAGAATACTGTGAGTCATTGTGCAATTTATTTTATCAGCTGTCCTTGATCATTTAAAATGCGCATTGTAATGTCATGTTGTGCCTAAATGATGGAAGCATTTATTGTGGTACTAGATTACACAGGAAGGCAAGGGCTGATCTCCCTCCAATCTTCGGCTTCTTTTGTCGAGAAGAGGCTCTGATCATAGCCGAGTCTGGCGGGCAAAGCCCTTTATTAGATTGATTCATGTCGAGGATCCCTTGGAATGCCTTAATAGCTTTTGTGCACCAGCTAGCTAACACATCATGGACTAACAGATTGGCTAGGACTCTTAGGCTTCCTAAAGATAGCTATAGATAACATGCTAATAATACTTGCACTTTCTATAAACAAATATAACTCGCTAGGACTCTTATTTATCTAAATCTGGCATTATTATGTATGAATGGTTCCATAACAGTGTTGACTTGTATAAACAGGTTGTACACTACACATAAGTTTTGCTGGTTCTTTTGCACCAAATGCAATATCTCATAGCTGATGTTTTTTCAGATTAGTGGTGGCTTTCCACATTGAATGCCTGAAAAAGAAAAAACAAAAATCAATTTTTACATCATGTGAACGTGTAGCATATGCAAGCAGTGTGGTTGAAACACTAACGGGTTTCTGGCAACTGTAACTAGGGGTAGCAGTTGGTTCCACCGAAAGTGTCTTGTTCTGTACCTACATCTTGGCAACACTTCTTTATGTACAAGATACAGTTTTTATGTCAGCTAACATTAGTGCAGCAACATCTAGTTTGTAATGTAAATTTTATTCCTAATTGTGCACTCAACATACTAATACTTCTATTTTGGTAGAAACACACTAACACACCAAATTTGGTTAGTTGGCCTTTTGTGGTTTTGCGTTCCAGGGTGCAACTGCAGCTCTTTATTCTTTTTATTTATATATCTGAAACATTATACCACAGTAGGGGACCCCCCCCCCCCTACTGTATTTCCCTACAAAAAACATCTAATTTGCTGTTTGCACAGTGGTGCTCACCATGAGCTAGGTGTTTTTCATCACTTTTCATCTTATTTACATTTCTATTAAGGGTCTTCGCTGCCAATTTAGTTTATTTGATTATGTCTTCTATATTCCATGGACTATTAGCAGAGAATTAGCTTTAAGACAGGTGTATTTGTTTTAAAAATGTGAAATACATTCTATGCAACTAATTGATCGTAGGTATCTACTTCTATGCTTTGAATTTGTCTTAACACAATTCCTGCCCTTCTGTTTTCAGGCTTCATCACTGTAGGACATGTACTTCCAAATTCATGCCAATTTATACTTAATTCTTTTGATACTATTGCTAGTTAATCTGCATGCCTCTATAAAATTCCTCACATTCACAAAGCAACAGACACGGGCTGTCTGATTGAGCATAGAAGACCTGCACTATACTGAATTTCACGGTCTCATGTAATTTCATTGTGCTCACGTTAGTATTTTTCACTTGCTTAGAATTACAGATGGTCAGCTCGTAAACTTAGAAACATAAATGGTAATTTTATTTGAAACAAAAGACATAAATTGTCGCAATTAAAAATATTGATTGAAATCTGCAATACGGATAATGATTAAATGCAGTGGTTCTTGAAACAAAATGGTAGGTTTGCAGAATTATGATGACTACCAAAGTTTTCCTTTCAGGGATCCAAACAAGCTGTTGAACAAAGTGGTACAGTTTTCCTCTTGCACAAGAGGTTGATCTGTTTTTGAGAGGCCATGTGCAGAGGGAAGGACCTGTACTGTGGTCTCAATAATGCAATGTTGCATAGTTATTTCAACTGGGTCATGGTTGTCCTTTCTTCCTTCGTTGTGAGGTCAGTGTTTTGTCTTCTGCCTTCCTGTTCAGTTGGTGTTATTTAGTTTTACACAACCCCATAACAAATCAACAGCGGCAATATACACAATGTTTATTCTCAACCTCCCATGAAACAGTTTCAGTATCTTTCTTTTCTTGCCCCTGTACCTTTTTTTCCTGAAAATTCTTCCCCAGTACTTCAGCTGAGGCGCTTCTGTGTCCTTATTATTCTGGGTACTAGTTTTCTGGTTAAAAATACATGTTCTCTAGTACAATGTTTACTTTTATATGTTTTTTCCTGACATTGTTCTGGTAACTCTTCATCTTTTTGGTATGGTTTGCAGTAATATCTAAAGACATATTCCTTTAAATTTTGCTTGAGAGTCTAACGAACACTATCTACATTCTGTTGTTGTTCTAAGAGGAGGATAACTTTCATATATGTTGTTGAGTCACTTTGTACATTTCTTTATTCGAATGGAGGAACATTACACACCATATTGGACTATTTACTAAAATAAGTAACTTCACTTTTAAAGTGATATTCTAACTTTATGGTAATAGTACTGATTAATCATTCTGGGTTGGATTCCAAAGAGGGGGAGACAAGACAACTTGGGCGTTGAACTAACAACTGTAAAGTCCGTGGGTCATTAATGTAGTGTCCCTGCTGGGGTCCTGGTGGCTATCATACAGTTATTTCTAGTGCTAGGCCAACAAAAAAAGAAACTGACATAAATTAATATAATTTATTTACTAGATCCACACAATAACTAATTGTTTCACTTTCACATGCATGGAGAAAAAAATTTCATACTGTTGCAGCAGTTGTAGCATTTATTTGTGTCTCTCTTTCTGTTTCCCTTTTGACTTCTGAATGATGACCCAATAGATTTTTTGCTCAGAAGCCGTATATTCTAGACCAATGGGGATGGGGGTGACTGGGCTGACAGCTCTGAGTTCACCATGCCGAGGACGCCATTCCAATAATTCTTGTCTTCCTCATCTGATGGTTGGTTGCTGTGCTCAGTTTGGCCATTGCTGGACTCACCCCAGCATTCTGATGCGTCATGCTCATTGGATCCATCAAGCAGCATGCCTGTGAAGCCAGCCATTCCTGAGAACCATGCCTCTTCACAGCCAATGAAGTCCTCTTCCCTCTCCTTGCCTTCCAGTTCCAGGACTTGGTGCTTGCTGAAGAACGGCCAATCGCTTTCTTCACCCTCCACTTCATCACTCCTCTGCCACATCACAGAGTTGCTTTCTGATACCTCTAGTCTGTTGGTCCTGGGGGTTGGCAGCATGCCACTATTGCTCCCTGTAAACGTCAGTGTGGAGGTAGGTGACTCCAGGTCTATCTTTGCACCCTGCCATGCATGCAACACGTCAAGGCATGGAGAAGCAGTGGAGGCAGGTACAGTCGTTTGCTGCCCATGGAGTGCGATTGGTGTCGGTGCTGGTGTTCGCATCTTCGACTCTCGAGCCAGCCGTGCCTCAGCTTCGAGGCGGGCACTCTCCCACTGAGCCATGTGGCTGAGGCTTGCCGCAGCCTTGGCTGATTTATCGTCTGCGGTGCCGGTGAGAGTGCCACTCATAGATTTGTGGGTGACAGGGTCGATCCCCATCTTGGCCAGCCTCTTCTTGAGGTGGGTGTTCCAGTAGTTCTTGATTTCATTGTCTGTGCGCTTTGGTAGATGTGTTGCTATGGCCGACCATCTGAACAGTGCCAGGAAAACAAACTCGTTAGTTAAAACTGATATTTTGTTTTCACCAGTTGCCGACACTCTTTACTGGAGTACAGAAATTAAGAGGTTTATGAAAACGCAGAAACTGATGTAAGGGGAGATGAGGTGACAAGCTAAAAAGTACATATGCCATGCTACTCAGGTGGTGCACATAGAAAATACACTAGAAAGGAAGATTTGGATTAAGCTAAAATCATAGCACTCAGAATTCCAATTTTTCTCATTTAAATGCCAGAATCTGGATAGTCTTTAATTCATTGACCATAATTCAATATAAATACATTGACAATACTTTCATTTTTTTTAGGGCGACTGTCCTTTCAAAGTTGATGCATGTGCTTCGTTACCTGTCAGTAAATGACAGACAACAGTCTGACAAAAACAGACAGTGCACTTCATCTTGGCAGAAAGAAGTCAGAGAAGATACCTATGGCGTTGCAGCAAAAGGATCACTAGTGCTCTGAACACTTCAGAGGATGTCTACTGTAACAATCTGGAGCTGACTAATTTCATTGGTACTCACCTGTTACCAAGAAGAGCATGAAGCTGGATGATGGTCTGCTCTTCCTGCAAGCTGAACTTGCCCCTCTTGATGTCTGGCCTCAGGTAGTTTGTCCACCTCAATCTGCAGCTCTTCCCGCACCTCTGCAAGCCTGCAGGATGTTGGTGGAATTCTCGCTAACTTTGTTCATTTGCAAGATGGTGGGAATTCAGCTTGGTTGTCACTCACCTGCCTTCGCAGGCAACGCTCGCCAGCTCCCATGGCCATGCTCCTCAATGTAGGCAAGTAGCTTCTGATCCTCCTCCGGCGTCCATGGACCTTTCTTCAGGCCAATCTTCTCACAGCATGGTGATCGCCCCATTGAAGCAGTGTGGTGTGTTATCTTTCTGAAGTCAAGCTTCTCAGTGCAGAGGGATTGGAGGATAAATAGAGCAGGATGAGAAGAAGACAAGACACACTGCTATAAGTCATTAGCATGATAGGAGGTATCAGCACTGAATTTTCCATGCCTTATCATGACATAAATGCCCTTGTGTTGGTTTGCTTCAGTTTGGCTACGAGGTACAGGTAGACGTACCTCCCTGTTGATCTACTGAACGTAAAAATACAGTAACAAACAAATGCCTTCATTTGAGGGTCAGTTTAACACTCAGGTCCAGTTCGACATGGCCCATGAATTAAAAATCGCAATAAGTCCATAGTTGATCAGGCCCCACAGGTGACACCGAGTCCAGGTTGGTGTTGGGCGGCAAAGAAATGATTCATTTCCTTGGGTGAGATGGGTCAAGGTTATGGTCCGTTGCTTTGATTGAGAGGAGCCTTAAAGTCATTTGGACTTAGGCTTGGATTTTTCAGTAAATCTATGCTATAAAGATCAGTTATTTGATCTAGTGGAGAGGTAATATATGGCAACCCCTTGATATGCTTCGGTTTAGAGTCTGATGTGACCAGTACGATGATTATCTTTTAGTGCCTATAAAAATGATTTGGAATGAGGATTTCATCATGGCAAGTCTCTGTCACTATGCAGTTCTGGTGCGCAGCTATAATTAGAGTCGAAGTATTTTTAGCTATGCAATCAGTTCTGGTACAGCTGTAGTTAGAGTGGCAGTTGTTTTCAGTAATCCCATTTTGCCTATATGGTATATGATTGCCATTTTGGTTTAAGGCTGAGGTGAAAGGACGAAATAATTTGCCCCCGAAAAAAGGACAATAATCAAGCCTATAGTAGCGAACAACTTCAGAACTGTTGATGCCTAGCGGGTACCAAAGTCATTGCTTCTGTGAGATGCATGAGGCTGGTCACAGAAGTGCCACTTTTCAGAAGAAAAGGGAAAAGGAATGAATGTGGTTGCAGCCTTTCCCAATGAACTGTGAAATGATACTCTTTTTGCATGTAGTTTTCAACTGATCAGTAAAAAAGGAGCTTTTCCCAAAGTTCTAAACACCAGGACCAACAAAATTCATTTATTAATTATGCTACAGTAATTAAAACAGCAGAGAATTTGGACTTAGTTGTTTGGTTGTTCCTATCCAGGGTCAAACCAAAGAGTATTTGGTGGGACGGCTAGCTAACGTTAGCACTTGGCTCTCATTATCTTATGCTGATATTTTAGGGCTGTAAGTGAGGTCTTTCAGGCTGATGTGGGTGTTTTGGTTTGTTAATGCCTGACATCCTTGTGTGCTCCATATCTAAATATATCCATTTTCCAGTTCTCCAATATGTCTTCCAAAAGTTCCAGATGAGCCGGATTTGATTGGTAGATGGAAGGAACGTAACAAAGATCCAATCTAAGAGAAGTGAACGCCCAAACTGTACCTGTTACCTTCAATTGAAAGGTTCCAAGATTGTTTGTTTGCCAAGGTAATAGAGTCTAGTACAGAGTCAAAGGTCCTAACAACTTATTTACCCCTCCACTGGATCTTACTTACGAAAGCACAAGATTTTCTGAGATCGCTGCACTGCTGCAGGAAAACGTGCATGGGAGGCTATGGTTATGGAAGAAGCAGGAATAAAACTAACCAGCAGATATCTCAAAAGTCAAACTCAGAGTAGTGGCTGATAATGTTAATGTGTGCTTACTGTGAACATGCACGGCCTCTTAATGGCACCAAATGGCTTGTCTCCTCCGGTTACCTTTTCTTGAGGTACGTCTTGTGCAACTCAGACAGCACTTTTAAGGCACTCATATAAACTCTTGGTCTGTATTGAAAGCGGTCCAAACTACACAAGCTGTCCAGTATCCACAATGATGAACTGAGTTAACCTACAGCTTCAGGCTCACTCTATTAACAGTGCAGCAAATATGTTTGAGCTGTCCATGGTTTGGAGGAGCATGATGGTAGGTGAGAATGTGTGTTATACTGCCATAGTGGATGAACAACCGTAGGCTACCAAAATGTGTGATTTATTTATCCATAGTCAAAGTACTTTCTTGATGATTGATTGGTCCACTTAAATAGTATGCATTTCCTTGACTCTTTTGTGATCATGCTTGCAAAAATGCCTGCACCTGCAAGTTGCATTCCCTGATTGCTCACTAGCTAGCTAGTAACACCTTTCAATATATTTGATTTGGTCCTTTGATGAGCAGAGCTAATTCTTTTCTTGTACTACTACACTTGCACCTTTCGGTGATCTACACCCTTGTAAGTATACAATCATTTACTTATTCTCCCTATATTAGGCATACAATACTTTTCTCTTCAGTCTTCTGTAGGAATTCAAGGCAACAAAGGTTGGAGTCAAATGGTCATATAAAGAGAATTAATAAAACCTGGACACAATGATATCATTTAACCACTGTACTGTTGTCAGGTATAATCAATCTGACCTAACTGGAATTTTGGATCTTGACATTAGGTCCAATAACCTTAAGGCCTGACTCATTAAGCAACTTCGGCATGAAGATTAGTCCTCATCATTTGCCTAAATTATTCTTAAACTCTGTTAGCAACACGAGGTTTAAGAATCATTGTATAGTATAACTGTATAAGAACATTTAAGTACACCATAACTATTGACTGTTGGGCCATTTCACACATGATAAACCAATGTTAGCATAAGGTAGTTCTTTCGTGGAAGCTTCGGGCATTGATTTAGTTTCTTTGTGTAATGTGTCACCTACTCTTCTGAAACACGACAGCAAGAATACATCAGTGTTTTGCTATCATTTTGGTAGTGGAAGATGAAAGGCATGAAGCAGGAAAACAAGATGTATGTCAGATTACTTCGTTTGTCTTATACAGCTAGATTTGTTTTTTGTCTGTGTGTGAAAATCATGGTAACTATTACCATATTTGCAGATTAACAGGAACATGCAAGAAGCAGTGGTTTACCGAGACTAGAGGTATGCAAGGTTCTTGACTAGGTTTGCCACTGGATGACATGGCCGCCCTTTCTGAACCATTAATCCTAAATGACAATTTTTATATTAAAGCTGAATTAAGCTCAGTGTGCCAAAAAAAAAAACTCTCTTTTTTAAGACGTGCAAAGCACATTTTTCGTTAAAAGAGAACATCCTAACAACATTGATTTTTTTTTTTTGGTATCTAAACAAATTTCTCTTGGATATTCAAATGTAATGTTCAACTGAATCAAATCCTCAGTTATCTTGACACCTTGACTTGCGCTCTGGTTCACAAAATAGTAAGCCACTTGATTCTCTAGGTCAATATTTAAAAGTAGGATGTCCTTTTGTTTCTTTGTTGTTTCAACTAGCCACTTCCACGGATAGCACACTTATCAAATTAGCCAGTAACACGGCATGTTCAACCTGACATTAGTTGCCTTCGGCCATAAATGAGAAAAAAAAAGACATGCCCAATCACTGTCCTTTAGCTTCAGTTTATCAGGAACAACTAGGCGTCAATCATAGAAGATGCTAAGCTACTCATGGTCGCTGAGATCCACACGCTTTTCGCAGGATAGCGATATTGGACCGAGTCATAATAGAATGCCATATCAGCATGTGATACGAATCGGATCTCTTCTAACGTGAATTTTCTCCTGTTGAAGTGATGCAAGCTCACAAGTAAGAGCAAGAACTAATCATTGATAAAAATGGACTAAACAAACCTGCCTACCACTGATCGTAGCACCTTTAACCAATCCAGGCCTGCTTATGTATGCACCACATAGATAAATATCATGATAAATGCAGAGGGAGCAAAAGATTGCACAGCCCGGTCTTTTTTCTCAAATAAGGGTAACTACTCCATATACGTGGAGGTACTCCCTTATGTATTTGAACATTACTGAGAAGTATATACATGACATGAAACGATCCATAAGCCCATGATTATACAAACAGTACTTTCCAGTATAACTATAACCTATACTACTGTCTGTTTGTGCCAACCCTAGTGTTCTGCACTAAATGTCAAACTCACACACATGACACATTATATTGCAAGTGCTTTGCAGTATTTGTTCAGCAGACCTCAGAATTTATGCCTAATGCACAGACATTTACCCTGCTGATGAGATCACACACTGAATATATTTGCGTTCAGAAACCAAAGTTCCAGTAGAGACCATCTAGGTGAAGGGGGCCAATGGCGGCCGAGATGATCTCAGAACTCTGGCTCGCCTCACCGCCAGAGTCCAGCAACCCCAACCCAGGGTTCGATAAGTCGTCATAGTCGTCGTGCTCCAGCAACTCCGGCAGATAATAATCCGCAATGGCATGGGACTGCTTCTGCATGATTGACAACGTGGAGCATTGCGCTCCAAGATGATCATCATGGTTGAGCCACGACGGCGAGGCGCAGACCAGACCATGCTGCTGGTTCATCATCGCCGGTATCTCTTCACGGACCATTTGGTGTCGATGATGATGTGGATCCTTCGTCTCGTTACCATCCAGGGCATGTGCACCGGAGTGGTTGATCGTGAGCTGTTGTGACCATGACTCGGCGACTACCGGTGGTGGTGGCGCCGCCTCCTGCTCACCGTCGTCAGAACCGTCCGGTGCCATTATTGGAAGGAGAAGGCCCGGAGTAGAGTCCTGGTCATGCACCGTCTCCTCAGTTGTCATCACCTTCCTTTCGCCGCTCGTCGGATGCTGCTTCCTCATGAACACCTTGCATATGACCCACTCACTCTGCATATATATATGGCCAAATCGAACACATCGATCACAATTGTAGAACATTACAGAACTACAGCTTCAATGGTGTCAAAGATCAGCTTAAGAAGCATGTAATAAGCAAATGAAAAGGAACATTAATGATCCTCCATGGAAGCACAAACGGGTACCAAATGAAGCTAGGAAGGTTGCGTGCAACCGTACCTGTGCTCCTCTGAGGAGGGCGCTGCTGCTCTTTTCGCCCATAGCGTACTCGTGCATGACCCAGCCGGTCTTCTCCCCTCTCGGCGCCCTGCCGCGGTAGAACACCAGTGTCTTCCTCGTCCCGACGAGGCGGCCACCGCCGTCGACGTCCCTGCCTCTGCCGTGCACGGCCTTATCCTTCCCCGTCGACTTCCAGTACCCCAGCCGCGTCGCGCGGCGGGCGCGCACGCCGGACGGGTACTTGCTGCCCCTCCTGCTGAAGAAATACCCCTCTTGCAGGTCGGCCGCCGCCGCCGCCTGCTGCTGCTGCTGCTGCTCGCCTGGGAACATTAACATCAATGAGCATTGATTAGCTACATACCTAAGTTGCCTGGATGCATGGATTTGTAGCAAGCAAGCTCATGCGATCGACTACGTACATGTCAGGTCCCATGGCTCGGACTTGTAGAGGTCGACGTCGCGGATGGCCGGCGAGCTGAAGCTGTCGTCCATGGCCTTCCTAGCGAGGTAGCAGGTGATGAGCTCCTCGTCCGTTGGGAAGAACCGGAAGCCCGCCGGCAGGAGCTCCATTAATTAGTTCGGCTGGCAAGCATCGATCGTAATAATAAGCACATCTTGATCAGGAACAAGCAAGAAATTAACCTTGCACGTGCGCATCCGGTTAAGACGAATTGATGGCGAGATTGCAAGAGGGGTTTGGTTTGAGAGTTTAAAGAAACCTACCTAGTGCAAGAAGGTGACGCACAGCGAGCTGAGGTACTTGTGGATGCAGAGATATATGTGACCAGCAGCGGCGTTTTATAGTGCACGACGGCGGCACCGTGTGTTTGCAATCGTTTATTTTCCTAGTCTAGAGACCAGAGCGTGCAGGTAGTTGGGGGTAGACATGGACATCCCCTGCTGCTGTACACTACGTACTGCAGAATCCGAGCAAGATGCGGCCTATACAGTAGCTAGGACAGTGCCAGGGGTATCTCCTGTTGATTGTTTCAAATTTAATTTCCTGCAATGTCAATTGCCTACATGAAGTACAGTGTTGTGCTTGTACTTTCCATGGCAATCATCTCTGCTGCCCTTCTCTCTGTATGGTTAAAATATTTGATAAACATTGGAGTTAATTTGCGTATAGTTATACCATCTTATAGAGGATTGGAGGACTCAAAAGTCAAAACTGAATTTCTTTTGTTCTCTCTTGATTTGAAAAGATTCTCATATGCATTTTTCTTTCTTAATGGAGGGTAGAGAATTATTAACACTTTTTTTTGACTCGAGAATTATTGACACTTTGATCACCTCAATCACCAGTTCACCTTAAGCCATTCTCCTATGTCTATTTTTATTTAAAAGGGAGTAGAAATTTGAACACCTGACATCAATCACCGTTAGTTTAGTTATTATTTGCGGTTGATTACAATTAGGCTAAATGGGGGACTCTCCCATCCTAAGGCCTCGTTTGTAACGAAGAAAAATGGAAAAAAAAGTAGCAAAACGAGGTCACAATAGAAAAACAAAATGTATTGTGATATCATTTGGAACAAACAAATTCCGTGTAGAAGTTCCGGATCAACTTTGAAGGGAAAAAGGAACTACGACATTTCCCTCATGTTTTATCTAGATGCACTCTGTTTCCTGGTACCAATATGTCTTCCTTATCATGAACAATCAAACTCCACTCGCAAAAAAAAAAAAAAACAAACAAACAAACTTTACACGACGTCATTTGAAATAGTGTGCGTGCGAAGTAGACATGAAGTTTCAGTTACTTTGACCTCCACTGTGTTACGACTTACGAGCACATATAGGTTCTATTACATAAGTTTACGCATATTTGCAAAGGGTGTCGCCACTGAATTGCGTCAGGTATGTAGGCAGCACAGTTTGCTCTTAGCTCACGACGCAACACCAAGCTAGCTAGCTAACCGCCAACAATTCCGACAAACTAAGCACGACGCATATAGAATCATTACACGCAAAACATGAGAATTGTTGTTTAGACTAATCATGACAAAGTCATGCATAACAGAGCTTTCAATCAATTGTGGGCATACTTTTACTCAATAGAACACCATCCACGATTGATGTATTATTGGCGTGGTCATTGTTTAGTTATATATTTTGGATTAGCTAGAGGAGCTTAATCTGTAATTAATGTGATGAGCTGATGAGCAAAAAAGTATGACTTACGAGGACAGAACCGTCTCCAAGGCTGCTGGCTGCTTATGCCGGCGTGCATGATCATAGCAGTATGAGTTAGGATACATATATTCATATGAAACTATGAAAGTTAACTGCAATCGTATAGCTAGCTTCGGGATATAGATCAGAGCGTAGGGCCATAACCAATATCAATATACATGTCCAAGGCAACTTTTGTAGAACCGGTCGTACTTTTGTAACGTTTCCGTATCAAATATGGCTGCACATTGAGTAAAACACACACTCGCACCAATCCCTCTTACGCTTTTGTTCTCATTCCGCATAAAAGGATTAACTCTAAGGTTGGAATGCATCTGGCACTTGAGTTTATATGTGGGGGTGGGTTCTCTAGCCCCTCCTACGGCTTCGCCGGCACGTAGAGTCCCCCTGGAGCCCCTTCTGAAATTTTACGCACGTATATACAAGTAGGAGGGGTTGAAAAAATACACAAGACGTATTTTGGTATATAGGGCCAACATTTTCGCCTAAGCCCAAACTCCAAAGCCCAACAAAGGAAAAACCCTATCCGGCTGAGCTATCCAGTTTCTGACTTCCTGTCCGCCGTCTCCCGTCGCCTGCCCGTCGCTACCTCCTCGCGCCGTCTCCCGTCGCCCCAACCCCAATCCTCTCTCCCCCTCTCCGACTCTCCCGGTCTCTTACCGTCTCCGCGTCTCCGGTCACCGTCGGCCGGTCCCTGCTAATCCTCCCTCCCTCCGGTCTCCCAGGCGCAGCTCCCTTCCTAGACGGGCGCCGACCGACGGGAGGCCCGCACGCCGCAGGCCGCAGCGGTGCAACGCTCGGGGGCGAGCCGCGAGCGCCGAGCAGCACGGTGTCAGACGGCCACGAGCTCACGAGCAGCAGGCAGCACCGCAACAGCCAGCAGGTGATTTTTATTTTTTTACAACAAAATTGAATCTGTGAAATACTGAAGTAGTGAAGTGTGACCCGTAATTGAATGATGGAATGTTTGATTCATGGTAGATTTCAATTTTCAGATTTTCAGTATGTCAAAAAGAACTCTGTTCAACTACTTTCCAAATGGTAGTGGTTCTGACTCAAGTACTCCACATGCTAATGAGAGCACAAATCAACCAAAGAAACATAGGGTAGAGTTTAGTCATTCAATCATAACTGCAGACTGTAGCATCTAGGCCTTTGCGCACCTTTGGTAAGGGTGTGTTTCGGTGATAAATGACAAGCGTATACTTGTGACTAACCTTTGTTTTGTAGCGGATTTAATCTTGGGTTATTGTCATAAGGAATTCATGAAATGAGACCCCTCAATTTGAAATTATGGATGATCAATGGACAAATGCTACAAGGCTAAGGACATTTTTAGTTCCAAGTGTCACAAGGAGATGAAGGACACTTGGATTTGCTAGTTTGTAGTGTTTGACCGTACTATTAAGAGGGGTTCACACACTAGTAGCTTGACCATGCAACAAATGCCATGAAAAATATGCAAACTCAAGTTCCTTGGATGTTAAACAGCTCAAAGTACTCATGGAAACACATTGGAAGCAAAAGAATCGAAGAAAAACTCAAAGGCGATTGAATTGGACGAGTTAAAATGCAAAAGGTAGCGTCGGATGATCCGACGCCCCCAATTCTAGATTCGTCGGATGATTCAAGCGGCAGTCAAAGAGAAAAGTCACCGTCGGATGAACCGACAGTACAGCAGCGGTTCATCCGATGCCTTAGGGTTTCGCAACAGTAAGGTTTGGAGTCAAACTGCTTCAGCACCTGATGAACCGGCGATCAGAGCAGCGGTTCATCCAACGCTTATGTTTAAATTAGACAGAGACGCGCCAAGAGAATTGCTTCAACACCGGATGAACTGACGCTACACTGGATACTCAGCGGTTCATCTGACGCCTATGTTTAAATTGGACAGAGACGCGCTAAGTGAAAGGTCTTCAGCACCGGATAGACCGACGGCGCGTCGGTGAGTAGCGTCGGTGTATTGCTTGGTACGGTTGGCTTCAACGGCTATTTGGCTGGTTGTGAGACACCGGATGAACCGACGCTAGACAAAGGGGGAACCGTTAGTTCATCCGATGGTGCTACTTTCTGCAGCACTTTTTTCCAACGGCTAGCCTCCCTTGCTAGGCCTATAAATAGGACCCCCCTGCGTCTTTTGAGCTGCCTTTGCCACTCTGAAGATCTACCACAGCCAAGGAGAGAAGGAGTTAGTGCTTTGTTCATTTGGGATTCATCTTCCTCTTGTTTGGGGAATTCTCTCTTAGTGATCAAGGGTTTCAAGGTGCATATCATGGCTTAGCTAAGTGCTCAGGTCAAGTGAAGGTGTGTGGGCTTGTTACTCTTGGAGATTGACAGCTCCTAGACGGTCTTGGTGTTTGGAGGGTTCTTGGTGAGCTCTTGGAGATTGTGGGAGCCTCAAGAAGTTCTTGGTGTAAACGGTTCGAGACCCACCATTCCGAAGATGGAGAACAGGTACTCTTAGTGAGCACTTGAGTCTTGGTGACTTGAGGGGGAGCAATACTCTTAGTGAGTGCTCCAACGTGGATTAGGGGGGAGCGTCAACTCCTTGATACCACGGGAAAAAAAATCCGGTTGTCTCTTGTGCCTCTCTCTACTTCCTTGCACTTAATTTCAGCATTTACATTCCGTATTTAAGTTTTCTTACTCTAGTTTTACTTGTGTGCCTTTTTTGTTTCATATCTTGACTAGGGTGCTTTATACTTGTTAGAGTGATCATTGCTAAGGAAACATATTGCTAGTGTGCTTAGCTTAGTAGAGAAAAACCTTTTTAGATGGGCAACATTAGTTGATAGGCTAAGGTTTGCTTCTTGTTTTAGAAACTTGAAACATGCCCATATTCAACCCCCCTTCTACGGGCCATCGATCCTACACAGACCCTGGAAATCGCAAACCAATCGATTCTTATTAATATGACATTAGAGACCAACTGAAGAGAGCCTTAAATGGTCCAACCCAACCTCATGAATTTCAATTTCCTCGTAAATGGAATAGTGGTGAATGGAGATCATTTCAAAAGACTTGGTTTGATGAATTTGATTGGCTAGAGTATAGTGAGTCCAAGGATGCAGATTATTGCTTATATTGTTATCTCTTATTTAATCCCACAAAGCCTCAAAAGTTTGGGAGTTCTATATTTGCACATCAAGGTTATGTGAATTGGAAGAAAGCTAAGGTTAATTTTAATAAGCACAGTGTTTGCAAGACTCATATAGAGGCTAGGCTAAGTTGTGATGATTTTATGAACCAAAGGACAAGTGTGGTTCAAAAATTAGTTGAGGTAAGCACGGATGAAGAAAAACGATATGAGATTCGTTTAACATCTGGTTTAGATGTTGCAAGATTTCTCATATCGCAAGGGCAACCTTTTCGTGGAGATGATGAGAGTTCTACTTCCCTCAACAAGGGTACATTTCTCGAGATGGTTGACTGGTATAAAGATAGGGTTGAGATAGTGAAGGGTGCATATGACAATGGTTCTAAAAATTGTCAGATGTTATCTCCTTGTATACAAAAGGACCTTGCAAAGGCTTGTGCGGAGGAAGTCACGGCTGTTATTATGGATGAGATGTATCGATAAAGGAGCAAATGATAGTGATTATTGTAGGTGAAACCCACCCTCAACTAGCAAGGTGAGATTGTTCTCTACACACATGTCATGCCACTCACATGCACTACATGAAAGCCTAAAGACGCAGAGTGCCAGGGGAACTCGACGAAAAGCCCTAAAAACACTCGGCGACTACTTTGCCGAGTGTAACACTCGGCGTACAAAGACTCGGCGAATGAGGCTTCGCTGAGTGTCCTTCATCGGTTACTCGGCAAACATACTGTGGATTCCCCGAGTACCATAGTGAACACTCGGCGAATACATTTTCAAGAATAAAAAAAAAATCCGTCCGGCTGTGCTGCCCAAGGGGCTCCGGCCGCGCCGTCGAGGAGGATGGGCCACACCGCCCAGGGGGCTCCGACCACGCCGCTGAGCGGGAGGGGCCGCACCGCCGAGGGGGCTCCGGCCGCGCCACCGAGGGGGCGGAGCCACGCCACCGCCGTTTGTGGCCCCAACCGCCTAGACTGAGGGGAGCACGCGCCGGCGCCGCGAGGGGAGTCCACACCGGCGCCAGGGAGAGCCCGCGCCGCTGCCACCCCGCTGGTGGCCTCTCTCGGCCGCCGTCACAGGGAGCCCGCGCCGGCGCCGCGAGGGGAGTTCGCCCCGCTGCCGCGATGGGAGCCTCTGAGCTTGCCGCCGCCGCTGCGAGGTAGGGAGGGATACAATAGGAGAGAGGGGGGAGGTCATGCCTCCGCCTGGGTCGACCGACCACGCCGCCGCCTTGGCCGCCGGAGGGAGAGATAGTGACTGTGGGTGATGGAGGGAGATGGGAGGCTATGGGAGCCTTATCCTTATCCGACGGAGAGAGAAGTGAGAGAGAGAGAGGATCCGGTTGTGGGATTTTGACCAATGAGAAAGCTTCCTTTGAGTGGCTAGGATCGATGACGTGTCAGCTTCGCCGAGTGCAAAAAAAAAGAAAACACTCAGCAAACAGTCATCTTCGCTGAGTGCTGACACTCGACGACCTTTTTTCCTTTTTCTGAGTTTTCTCTTTCTCTTTTCTTTTCACAACATAAATTTAAATTAATATCAACAATACTTTGTCAAATTCATTCAATAATATGTAATTGATTTTTCCACTCATATAATTCAATTATCTTATGCACTTATAGCTCAAATTTAATTTATATCAATTAAAATACTATAATGGCACTTAATACATTAAAATTATCAAATGATTTCAAAAAATTACCAAATATTCACATGAAACAATCTTTGTTATCTATTGCTTGTAGTCAAATCACAATTTGATCATCAGTTTGACTCCACATCTTATTGAATCCTGCTCAACTCTAAGATTCTTCTTGTGAGATGCTTCGATTTCTAAACATAGTATTTGACAAAATTCAAAACCTTTTCAAATTTTTACCACAGCCTTCATGTATGATATCATGACATCTTGACAAATCTCATGATTTTCTGACTTCATTGACTTCATTTGGATTTCGTAGAATTTAAAAACAATTTGGCCACAACCTCATGATCATGTTTATTAAACAAAACTTGTAAAATTTCCTTTGATTTAAGGAGCAAGGTCTCAAAATAGACTAAGTATCATGAATAACATTTTTGACTAATTTTATAGTATTATTGTAATCACTTCGAGTTCAAATTTGCCTTATTCAAAAATAAATCAATGAAATTAATAAGTTCAATATGGCAAATAGATCAAGAAATGTATCAAATTTGAGTATGGAGTACCTAGTACTGTATGAGAACTAAAGGAAAAAATTTGAAGGCAAGGAGGAGAGAAAAAAATTCAAATTTTGCCGAGTGTCCCAGTTAGACACTCAGCAAACAAGTGTACGTCGAGTGTCTGGAGTGTCTGGACCAGACACTCGGCGTACACTTGGGTAAATGCTGAGTGTCTAACTAGGACACTCGACCAATAAATAATGCCGAGTGTTTTGTGTCCGGCACTTGGCGAATAAGGCTAGACATCGAGTGTCGAGAAGACGCCGAGTGTTTGTAGTACAAAGCACAAGTTAATTTGTTAATTTGATTTGTTGTACTAATGAATGCCCTAATGGTGAACCGTTATGGATAAGTTTTAGATTCCCCCCCCTCAGACTATTTCTCCAAGATTATCAATCCATGAAAACAGGTCACAAAAGATTTGGACTGAGCATCAGAAAATATGATTTTGAGCTGTAAGATCATTATGAACAGACATGATCTAGAGAAAAGCTAGACTATGTATATGTTGTAGCTCTATAGATAGATAGCAATCAAAATAAGGTTTTCATTCAAAACACATATCAAATCTCCACCCCGGACTGATTCTCAAATGCTGACCACCCTAGGTAATAGATCCTATGACGATACTACTGTTCAGAGCGAGATGCATTCCAGGAGTATGAACACAAGAAAAGCATATGTCTAGCTATCACTACTAGAGAAACAACTATTTGTACCGGTTGAGAACCCCTTTAGTACCGGCTAAAGCACCAGTATTTTCCACGTCAGTACTAAAGATGGGGAGGCATTAGTACCGGGTAGTTTACCTGGTACCGAAGGACCCTTCAGTACCGGGTGGTAACTAGCCTCGGTATTGAAGATGTCCACCCAGACATGATATGGTTACACACGCATAATAGTAGAAATCATAAAATGAGGCATATGGATCGCTATTGAATCAGAATACAAGAATTGTACTACTAAATAATATGTTCATCACAAGACCTCCACTAAGGCCATACCTACGACTTGTGACTTCTAGCTTTATAACTCCTACGCGGATCATCCTTGCAGGGTGACCGCATTAGCGAAAGCCTAACCTAAGCTAGCATCCAAAGAACTGCATGACCCTCAGCTCTCTATAGATGGGGTTTCCTCAAGTTCCTCGACTTCTACTGCGAAGTAATGATTGATCGATGTAGGATGGGATATTTATACCCTAGTTGACCGTAGTCCAAAAGAGAAGTCAAATGGGTCAATAAATGGCCCAGGGTGGCCAGCTTGGCCCTTTAGTTTGGTCATTCGTGGCCCCCCTTTTTATGATTTGCATGTGGGTCTAGAACATCGATCTCCCAAGATAAGAATAAATCTTGATAAGCTTCAAAAACTCTGATTACTTCATTGTGATCCCGACACCAACCTACCAAATCTTCCAGATACTTACAGCCTGTTCACGTGGCTGATGGCTGGTTGCTAGTGCTGATTTGTTCTAAGAGAAAAGTAATGTTGGTTGGTGGCTGCTTTGTTCTGAGAGAAAAGAGAAGTCAAATGGGATATTTATACCCTACTTGACCATAGTCCAAAAGAGAAGTCAAATGGGTCAATGAATGGCCCAGGGTGGTCGGCTTGGCCCTTTAGTTTGGTCATTTGTGGCCCCCCTTTTATGATTTGCATGTGGGTCTAGAACATCGATATCTCCGGGATAAGAATAAATCTTAAAAACCTTCCAAAACTTCGATTACTTCATTTTGATCCCGATACTGTAACACCCCGAGTTTTTAATTAGTGTTAATTACCTTCTTAATGAAGTCAACCATCCTTGTCATGGTCAAACCCCTCAAAACTTTGGTCAAAACCCCAACCCTTCAAACCCTTTTCTAGAACTTCACACCGTTCTCCAAAATTCCTTTAAACACTCAAAAATCGACCAATACAAAAATTGTTTGTTATCTCCAGGAACACAACTTTCATAATTGGTGGACATTCCAGGAACACAGTGTTGCTGAGCTGAGCTTTCTACAAATTTTGCCAGTTGTTGCCGGCCAAACCAAGCATCAAAACCTATGTTGCCCTTTGTAAAGGTTGTAGCCTATACTCCCATCTACAAGTTTGATTTTTGGAGAATTTGAACTTCTGTTTGAAATTTTGAAGTTTTGGATGGTCAAACGGGCGCTGACCGAACACTTCCAGCGCTCTGGGTGCCAGAGTGCGCTCTCGCGCGTCGCGCTGCTGCGTGCGCCGACCGCCGCCCGTGCTTTGCGCGCAGTTGCCCCCGAGGCCCGGACGTTGAGACCCCGAGACAACCACGTGGCAGGCAGGTAGGGTGGGTCGTCACCCTTGTGCCCCCAGAGGCGACCGCTTGATGTGTCGCACACCACACGGAGCTGCGCACCGAAACCCCTCCTTGCGTGCGGCCACCGAGTCTTTGTCCCCGCGCGTCATATGCCGCCCGGCCCCGGCCTTCCCCTTAATGCCCCGAGCCAAGGTCTTGGCATGGAAGGGAAAGACCCCTTGGTCGCCAATAAATGGAGCCGAGCTCCCCGCGCGCGAGCAACCCTTGCCGCCGCCGCCGCCGAGTTGCTTCCTCGCTTGCCTCCGCTGCCGTTCCACAACATGAGCGCCACCTCTAGCCCCCACTGAAGCTTCCCGTGCCACGTGTTGCCCTGACCGTGCCGCCACTCACCGGAGCAGCCGCTCCCGCGGCCGCCGCCCACTGGTTCCGCCCCGACCTCAACTCCGGTCACCACTCGATTCCTTGTGAGCTTGTGGTCCTCCCCAGCCGCTTCCCCGGCCAAGAATGGCGGCGAGCTCGCCGGATTCCGGCCACCCGCGCCGCCGGCCGCCCTCAAAGGCTACATTGCAAGGTTCTTTTTCTTTCTAGGGACCTTATCATAAAACCAGGGGCATATCTATTAAATTGAGGACCTAACTGTGAAAACAAATCTTTTCCCAAGGACGCCTGTGGAAAGAAGATTCTTCCACTTTCTAATGTTTTGGCTAGAACTTAGAAAAATCCTAGGAAATTCTAGAAAAATCGGAAAAATGAAAGACCAATTTTTTTGGTTTTCTTTTGACCAGATCTACAACTTTTGCGAAACATGACTATACCTTTGATGGCTATTTTTTTAATTAAAATTCAAACTTAGTTTGACCCACTTTTGCGATAGTTCAAAAACTAGATAAGATCTTGAGTTGAGCTTTGGATATGTTGTTAGAGATATCATGTGTAGGCTTGATCTAAGTTTTGCACAAAGTTACTGAGTAGATATTTTATTATGATTTAATTTGCATTTATGCTAGATCTGGCTAAATGATTTTTGTAGCTTAATCTAAATATATTTTTGTGCTCAACTTCTGGTTATAGTCTTCACCTCTGGTGAATTTCTCATGATTTTAGAATTGTTGGAAATAATTATTATTGATTTATGCTTAGTTTTATGTGTAGGTTCATAGTTTGAAATCCAAACAAGTGCATGAGCTAATTCTTGGTGTATACTCTGGCTTTAGCATAAGAAACATGTGGTAGAGGTTTTGGCTTCAGAATCATGATGGTTTTTCCTATAAAATTAATTATGGTTGCTAGGCTAAAATTTGTCATTTTTTCATACAAATTAAAATATGAGTGTTCTAGGGCCAAATTTTGTCATGAGATATTGTTATGCTCATATCTTGCTGTGTACCAAAAATTAGCACCATAGCATGTTTATATCTTTTTATAGGAATTTAGCATGTTTGGATGGCTAGATTTTGTTTTTTTTGTTATGCTTAATATATAGCCCAAAATGTTATACATTTTGGATAGTGGCTTAATGTGTGCATCGCAAGCTCATGGAAATTTCCTTGCTGTTGTTTTAATGAAGAAAAATATGGAAAAGAATTTTTGAAGCATATCAAGCTCAATAATAGGCTTAAATGGAAAACCACCACTATCACACCTAGTTAACCCTAAGGATGTATTGTGGAGCATGTTTTGGGCTTAGTATCACACCCCCTTGTTGTCTTGTGAGTTAATTAGTTTAATTAATATATGTGTACACAATCACCATCAAATACACTACTTAATTCTTACATATGCATCCTTCGTATAGAAATCCGTGACGGTAGCTATACGCTCACGCTGAAAGGAGGAGACAAAAGCTGACGGTGAAGTGCACTACGTCACTGTAGAGCAAGACATGGACCAAAGTCCAGAAGAACCCAAGGCTAAGTTTGCTGACGAAGGCAAGCATCAGAGCATTAACCTAATTCTTTTCAAAATTATGCAACTATCTATGTTATGTTTGTGCATTTACGTTTCAGGAGTTGAGTTGAAACCATAGATGCATGATCCCTAGGTACCTATGCTCTTTTACTAGTATGCTAGGTCGATAGTTGCCATGCTCTAAGGACACGGTACAAGTCGAGTGATGTTCGTCACTCGCGAGATATAGGTTCTCATGTTGGAATCATAAGACTTGATAAATTTTTATGCTCACATGGTAAGAGCATGGGATTTGGGCTCCGGTCCAGTGGATTTCATGGGTTAAGTGTTTGAACATACTAAGCACATGTCGGGAATGGGACCGGTAAGCCTAGTACCCGATTGACACAGCAAGGGAACCTTTCCCTACTACACCTGGGATGCAGTGATGTGTCCCCCTGCTTGCAACAGTGTGGTACCCGTGTGAGTTTGGGCGGTCTTGCGGGAACGTACCAGTAAGCCTTGTACCAAGAAATGTAGGTTTCGATCCCGAGCTGAAGATTGACGGGAACCGCCTGGTCGGTGCCTTTTTACATGGGGCATTCTTCCGTGTGTTTATTAGGTCCACCTTGCAAGGTTATTAATCGATCGATCGTCGGCCTCTCATCATTATCCGAGACTGCTAAATCAACTGGCCATTTGATCCCTTTATGATGGAATATTGTTAATATTGATCTTGATTAATTGTATTGCACAACTTATGCTTGCAATAGTTTGCTTACTTAGTAATGGTTAATTCACTAGAACTTGAGCTAAAATATTGAGAGTAAGGATCAATGATCTTAGTTGCTTTTTGGCAAAACAAACCCACTAGAAAAAAGCCTTGCATGTCTAGAGATAATTTAATTTTTGGGACGGGTAAGTCTTGCTGAGTATTAGTATACTCAACCTTGTTATAATTGTTGTTTTCAGGTAATGTTGTTTGGCCTGGAGAGATTCCACCTGGTTGAGAGCTAGAATGGGTGGATGATGACGAGTGATTGCATCATGGATGACCTCCTATGATGTTTATTGTATCGCTTAGTTAATTTCCGCTGTTTTCGAACTCTAAACAATTTATTTATCATGCTTTGGACTATGGTTTTTAATAATTAAACCGTTATGGGCAGATTTGGAATTAAATTGTGTAATGTACTCTAGACTCGCCTTCATGTGAGTTTTAATGCATATGTTCGATCCTTTGTTGCTATGTAAGTGATTTCACCGGGCTTGACCCAACAACAACGACAGGTTAATCATGTGTCATCGCTTAAGTGCCAAATGGATTAGTTTAAGCGATAATACAGGATTATCTTGGGTGGGGTTGTCACAGATACCAACCTACCAAATCTCCTGGATACTTACAGCCTATTCGGGTGGCTGATGGTTGGTTGTTGGTGCTGATTTGTTCTAAGAGAAAAGTACCGTTGGCTGGTGGCTGATTTGTTCTGAGAGAAAAGTACTAGTGGTTGGTGGCTGATAAGCCAGAAGGCTTGTTTGTCTCCCTCCCTCACATGCTGGTGTCCAAGTTTGACGTAGACCCATTCAGAAGGCTTAGAGGCCAAGCTAGCTGATCAAATTTTGGGTCCTTTACCTATCATCTTTTGTTGGCTTGTAGTTGGGTATTATTCATTTATGCTCCAAATCGGGTTAATAAGATGCAAAAATAGAACATTCTTCAAAAAATGACACCTATATATGTAAATATGGACTGATTGTTAGGTATGGTTAACCATAATGATGCCATTCTCATGCCAATCATATACAACTATTTAGATGGAACCCACTACAAGTCATGGATAGATTTCTCTCAATATGCAAGCATTCCACATTACCATCCACTATACACCATGTCATCATTCACTAGATCATATATTTATGTCTTCAACCGATTTTCTATGGTCAATATCATGTCTTTGTGAGTAGCATGCCAGAAAATTCCCGTAGTAGAAAAATGTAGGATCAATAATTTAGAATGGTTCTCTCTCAACAAAATTACCATGCTTCCATGTATAATGTTGTTTACAAAAGAATGTTATCATATCACTTTGGTGTTACTACATTCATATTGCACCATTTCGTTTAAAAAATTCCCGCAGCAATGTGCGGGGTATCACCTAGTATTGAAGACAAACAAGGATAAAAAGATTCTATTAACAAGTAAACAAAATCTAAAAATTATGAAGTGCTAGAAGTGATTATGAGAAATTTACCACCCAATATACATTATTAATTTACCACCCGGTATACATTAGTTATGCTAAGAAATTTGCTGCAATAATTTTACTACATTACGCTGTATCTATACCTTATACTAAGTCTCCAAGATTTGGACCAATTCTAGGGCTCTAGGTTCCTATAGCATCATTTGATGATGATTCATCATCCTATACTATTGCAAGCACTATACCAACTTTCAACCTCTATGCTGTGAAGCTTCCGGTCACACAAAACTGTGCTAAAAACAACTCTTCTAGACTACATGTATAACTAATGGGGAACGTATCTGGTGCAAGCCAACTTCTCTGTGCAACCTTGCAAACTTCTAATCTGTGCCACATGATGTTGATCCAAGGGGGCACATGGGGGGAGATGGGAGGGGGGATTTGCAAAAATGTGGTTAGGGGCGAACGATTAAGTGTAAAATTAGCTAATTACATGCACTTCCTTGGATCAACATCATGTGGCACAAATTAGAAGTTTGCATGGTTTGCACGGAGAGGTTGGTTTGCACATGATACGTTGCCTAATTAAGGCATCCAAAAAACAAGAAGGTTCACCATGTTGAGTATATAGTTTGTGATTTTTATTTTAAAATAGTAGCTTATGGTTGTTGATATTTATTACAGGATTTCGTGACACTCTATATATATGGGATTCAATATTTAGCAATGTACTTCATTTTTTATTTCTCTGCGTTGTTATCTCTAAAAATAATAGTTAACCTTTGCTTGAATGCTGATTTTAGATGTGATGCTCTACAAACAACTCTTCAATATCTATTTCAATGATGTATAGTAATGAGTAAAACACACTGGCCATGTCCTTCAAATATATTCACATTCTGATCTATGTCAATAAACTATCAAAAAATTATATATGCTTTCAACTTTTCAAGTAATTCATTCTCAATTCAATCGAGGTTATGATTTGGATTCACACTTGGAATAAACCACTGAGAAAGTTGAAGGACTCAGGTGACTAATTAAGAAGTCTCGACTTTTCAAGTAATTCATTCTCAGTTCAATCGAGGTTATGATTTGGATTCACACTTGGAATGAACCACTGAGAAAGTTGAAGGACTCAGATGACTAATTAAGGAGTTCATAGATCCAAGTGACAATGTGAAAATAGTTTAGGTTGCGTTTCACTTACTAATTCCATTTTTTTTTATCTACCAAACTAAGAGCTAATTTAGCATATATTAAATATGGATCAGGATTCACACTTAGAACTACTTAAAATAAATAAAGCATCTGGATCACTTTGGGAGTTCATAAACTCATATGAGAACGTGAGAATATAGTTTAGAAACTTGTTGTGCACTTTACTCATTATTACTTGAATCTTTTGTTAAAACGTCTGTGCCGCAAAGATCTGAAGTAGTTGATTTTAGGTGAGTTTAGATTGCATACGATGAATTTAATGTTAGATTTAATTTTGATTTGGTTGTAAAAATAGTTTGCTCTTTTTACTATTAGTAATATCTTATGTAGAAGCATGCACAACATGCTAATTTGTCTAGTTATAAACAAAAAAAAAGCAAACAACAATTTGAAGGGTTCTCAGGAAGTAGTGGAAGCTGCCTGGACTTCTGCCCCTGTCTCAGCATGACACACTGGCCAGAAAATTTCAAGCAATTGTCAAAGGTCTCCAAAGTTGGAGTCACAAGAAGGTTGGTCATGTTAATTTTCAATTGGGCCTGGCTCAGGAAGTCCTCCACCAACTTGAGATTGCCCATGACAACTGAGGTATATCCAATCAGGAAAGGTGATTGCAGTGTACTATTGCCCGAAGTCGCTCCTACATTAGTTGGCTGGCAGAAGGGGACGCCAACATCTCCCTATTCCACTCCCATGCTCGGCACCGCAAACAGAAGAACTTCATTTGTAGCCATAAAGATAAGGAAAAGAATATTTTTGAGTTCTATAGCAGCCTCTTATGTGAAGCCCTGGATCGAGACATCACCATTAACCTGGATGCTTTGGCCATCCCACAACATGATTTGACAGAGTTAGAAGCCCCTTTCTCCGAAGAGGAAGTCTGGAAGACAATCTGCTCGTTGCCGTCTGACAAAGCCCCAGGTCCTGATGGCTTTACTGCAAATTTCTATAGGACATGTTGGCCAGTAATTAAAGTGGAAATAATGGCGGCAATTTCTGTTGTTTGGGGTAGGAAATTTGGCAATTTTGATAGCTAAACTCAGCATATATCACTCTGTTGCCTAAGAAATATGATGCTTTTAATGTTAGAGACTTCTGACCCATCAGCTTGGTACACTCCCTTGCCAATCTCATCACGAAAATTCTTGCCAACAGGTCGGCCAGTCGGTTGAATGATTTGGTGTCCCCTATTCAGAGTGCTTTCATTAAGGGAAGATTCATTCAAGATAATTTCATGTTGGTCCAGCAAATGACTTGCTTCCTCCACCAGTAAAAACAAGCCCGGATTCTGCTCAAACTGGATATAACAAAAGCTTTTGACTCGGTGTCATGGCCTTTTCTTCTAGAAGTTTTGAAGAAGTTGGGTTTCGGGCAGGTTTGGTGTGATATTATTAGTGGCCTCCTCAACACATCATCCACACAAGTGATTTTGAATGGGACTCCTGGAAGTAAGGTTGAGTACAAAAGAGGATTGAGGCAAGGAGACCCATTGTCCCCTATGCTATTTATTCTTGTTATGGATGTCCTGGGCTATATGATTTCTAAGGCTGTGGAGGAGGGGTTGTTACAACCTTTGGCTAGAAGAAAGGGGAAGCATCAGATTTCTACATATGCTGATGATGTGGTAATATTTTTAGGCCTATTGCTGGTGATATTAACACTATTTTAGACTTGCTACACCTTGTTGGCAATACTAGTGGACTTAAAACTAATGTGCAAAAAATAGTGTGTTACCAATTCAGTGCAAACAGGAGGACAAACAGGTTATTCAGGAGCTGCTCCCGTGTCAAGTGTCGAATTTCCCCTGCAGATATTTGGGAGTGCCCTTATCTCTGCACAAGTTAACCAAGGCCTAGGTTCAGCCAATAATTAACATAATTGCAGATTAACTCGAGCAGGAAGGAAGGCGTCAGTCGAATTTGTGCTCACATCCATGCTTATTTATCTCACCATGGCCATAGATCTTCCACCATGGGCGCTTAAAGCCTTAAATAAAATTAGTTGAGGATTCCTTTAGAGGATTACTCGACCACCTAAACTTGGCGGGCTTGGTATATCTAATTTGCAGCAATTGGGATGGGCTCTCCGAATGAGGTGGCTTTGGTTGCAGAAAACTGAACCTGATAAAGTGATAAGTCGTGGGATTGCTTCCCCATCCAACTGCATCAGTCAGCTAGAACTTTCTTCTCAGTAGCTATTGTGTCTGAAGTCGGTGATGGTAGAAATACTATTTTTTGGACTGATAGATGGCTAAATGGGCAAATTCTAGATAAACTAGGCTGTTCATGAAGCACTTACTGATAGGCCTGGGTGTCAGACATCAGAGGTGCTTTAACTGTGATTGTCCTATTTGAATATCTAGATTTGTGGGATTTACTTTCAGAGGTTGTACTGCAGCCAAGTGTTGAAGATACACACATCTGGCAACTTTCAACAACAGGCAAATACTCAGCTAAATGTGCATATGAGGTAATGTTCATTGGAGCCATTCACTTCAACCCATGGGAACAAATTTCGAAGAGCTGGGCTCCTGGTAAATGTAAATTTTTCATGTGGTTGGTTGCTCATAACAAGTGTTGGACAGCAGATAGGCTGGCCAAAATGGGTCTGCAGCATCCTGCGCATTGTCCTCTATGTGACCAAGAGGGAGAAACAATTAATCACCTCCTTATTTCCTGCGTCTTTTCGCACCATCAAGTATGGTTCCATATCTACAGAAGCTGGGTTTGCAAGCTTTAACTCCACAACTTGCTAGCCATTGCTTTGAGGATTGGTAGGATCAGGCGAGCAAAAGAGTTGCTGACCAGGTCAAAAAGGGTTTGAATTCTGTCATAATCCTGGTGGCTTGGGCCATTTGGAATCATCGAAATCGGTGTGTTTTTTATGGGATGCAGCCTAATCTAGATAGCCTCCTTTCCTCCTTTAGGGGTGATCTACATATGTGGGAATTGGCTGGGGCTAGAGAGTTTCTCATCTCCTCGCCCACCTTCCGCATAGTTAACCTTTGTTTGGGTTTTAGGTCATGGGTTGTTGTTGTTTCTCTCTTTGTAAGGTTTCTTAGGGAGTATTGGGGTTTTTTTGCTGGTTTTTGCCCCCCCTTTTTTTGTAAAAACTTGTGTAATGGTTGCTTCATCCTTTTTCTTCTTCTTAATATAATGATACACAGCTCTCCTGTGTGTTCGAGAAAAAAACAATCAAGAAACCAACTAAGCTTAGATTCATCCCCCCTCAACCGCCTCTACAAAGCTCATGTCAGAGCAAAACCCCTCTAGACCAGCACCCATTAAAACGAAACTAATCACAGACCTACCCCACCACTGCCTCCACTGCCACCACCACAAACCACCAAATCCTCCTACTCCAAAATCGCCACCACCACAAACTGCCAAATCCTTCCACTCCAAAACCGGCACATCAACTTCTCCAGCAACGGATACTATGAAGCTCGGGGATCACAGCACGGTCTGCACGCCCAACTGTCGAGGTCAAGCGCTCGCATGCTGTTGATGGTGAATTTTGGTGCCCCAAACATATTCGTTACACTTTGGTTTGAGCTTGATTATGGAACTAACCCGCCACTAGGCACACTAATGATATGACAAGTTCAATTTTGTATGTGCATTTGGAAGTGTTATATTTTTGCAGGAAAACATGGACTTAAGGGACGGAGTCACATCAAGTTCAAAGGAGCAAATGAGGAGTTCCGTTCGTGTTTAAGTGCAAGGCGAAATCACTCCCAAAGGTGCCAAGGACCAAGGTGCTACAACGGATCATCCCCGAGGACTAAGACGTAAAGATCAGACTTCATGCGAGAATACCCCTATCTTGATCGCGGGGATGACGACGCCAAAATGACACAATTAAAGGGGTTTAAGTCCAAAATGATGAGAGGACCCACATGGAGGAAGGGGCAACCGAACCGGGCTGAAGTGGGACCAGGCCGACCGGCCCACCCCATTCATGCGTCGGTTTGGCCCCCCTTTTCTTGAGCGTGAAGATGGTTAAACCCTAAGTCGCCGCCATTTGGAGGAGACAGAGAGACCCGAGAGGTCGTCCACAAGGCAGAGAGGTTGGACGGGCGAGAGATCATTCGCGAGAAAGATTGATCGAGTCCAAGGAGGCAACCACAAGTGGAGGAGGCCGTCGAGGCCCTACCACGGCACCCCCGGAGGAGAAGGAAGACACCGTCGTAAGCGTCACCATGATCAACGGCGCCATGCTTAGTGCCTTGATGGGGTAAACTTCTCATTTGTCCATGGGGTTGGAAAGGATCTTATCATGTAATTGCTGAGAGCCTGTGTGGTTCGAGGACCGGTGGATGGTCGCTTCCTGGTGTGATGAGTGATTAACAATGGTGTGTGGACTGACTCTTGGCTAAGTATTGCAGGTGCAGGTTGCGGCTTGACTGGTGCTGGTGCAGGTGAAGAACAAGCGCGAAAGGTCGTTGCTGGTGAGGCCTCCAGGTGTGGAGAAGACAAGTAGGCTTGGTTCGAGGGACCCGGTGGCCAGCGGGGTCAAGTGCAGGCTGCATGGTGGCAAGAACAGCAAGACGAAGTCGTGGACGGTTTCGTGGTTGAACCTCAAAACCAAGGTCGAGCCGGGACTTCGTGGGAGCCGAGTCATGAGTGGTGATTGGCGGAGGCTACACCGAGTTTACAGGGTTTCTGGTGGTTCACCAGAAAACCACTAGGTTCCTTGGTTGATCCACAAAGCCAAGACCGAAGACCGAAGAGCAGCAGCACTGGACCGGTCTGACCGGTGGGTTGGACCGGTCTGACCGGTGAGGAGCACCGGTCTGACCGCTGTGCGATGACGTCTTCCGGAGTCTTCGAAGCGGAGGACACGCGTCGGGATCGCAAGGCTTGCGTCGAGGCTAAGCAAGTTTGCGGTCGCTGGGCATCCGTCCGATGGTGCTACGACGAAGTTTCCCAAAAGGCCCTTCGGGGGCGTGTATCTTAGTTTAATGTAATAGGGGTAGTTTTGTCTTTCGGTTGCCTCCATATAACCCAAGTGGTGAGAGGATGGCAGCCATCTCTTGGAACCCTAGCTCATATGCTTTTGCTATTTTCCCTTCCTATTTTCCTTAGGATTTTTAGGACTAGCTTGAGAGCTTCATGGTGAGATCCTTAGAGAGGGATGGATGATCGGGTGGCAAGCTAGACCTTGTATGAACCTTCGTGGTATGTATAGATGATTCGGCGTGGTTCCTCAAGGCTTGATTGTGTCTCTCCCGTTTTCCCTTTTTGGTGATTTTCAGAGCCTTTTCTTGGCGATTTTCTTGTGGTGGTTTTGAGACCTTTCTCTTTGGGATTTGATAGGGGATGTATGCATGAACCCTTCGTGGTTCTTTTCCTTGTGATTCCCCTCCCAAATCCGTGAGTAAAAGTGCTCGATTTTGGGGTTTTCTTAGGTTTCGGGAAAGTGGTGTTCTTGGTGGAAATCCTTTGATTCCTCTTGATTCAACGAGTTTTGGTGGACCAAATAGTAGCTATGGGATGCCCATGAGGTACTCCTAGTATCCCCAAAGTCTTGTGCGAATCCGTGGAGCGAATCGGGAGATCGGGATTTGGATTTGGGGGTGTTGACCCGCGGCCCGCTGTTCATCCCGAGCGCCTAGGCCCTAAACGGTCTGACCGGTGCCCTCCACTGGTCTGACTGGTGCAGACCCCGGTTGGGTTTTGGCTCGGGTGAATTGTTGTGTGCGTGTGGCTTTGGGCTGTGGTGCTTCTGGTCTGTTCTTGGTAGGTTTCAAGGGGTTTGGCTAGGTTTTGTGAAGGTTTCTCCTTCAGTTTGAGGTTGGAGGTGGTTTTTGTTCCAGGGCCTAGAGAAGTCACTGAGGCTTCCTGGAACGTTTCTGTGCACTTGCTGTAGCCACCAGCCTGACCGGCGCTGTCCACCGGTCTGACCGGTGCCATCGGTCTGACCGGCGAGAGCCATCGGTCTGATCAGTGTGGCACTGACAGCAGGCCGTGCAGATTTCCGCTGCGTGTTTGGAGTGTTTGTTTCGGTTGGTCGAGTAGTTTGCTCCTAGGGTCAGTAGCACTTTCAGTGGCTACATGACTTTGGCAAACTTGGGTAGTTCGAGTCGGAGAAGTGTTGGATAGGTCGTGTTCGACTTGTTGGAGAAGCCATCTCCTTCGAGAAGAATTTTTGTCGGCTCCCATTCACTCCCCCCCTCTCTGGTCGTCAGTTTGGTCCTTCAATTGCCAACTCTTTTATTGTTTCAATCTATCAATCTAGTGTTGATGATGCTTTGACGCTTAAGGCTAGCTACCGTGCTTTTCGGGGGTATAGATCTCACTACTCCTGTAGACCCCTTCAACACACCATGATCATCATAGGTCTAGTCATGAATACCTTTGCGTATTAATAGTACGAGGGGAGGGAAAGGGCGAAACCGTGGTCACACCCTCTGATAGATTAGATTGGTTTTGTATCTTTTGGCTGTTGCATGATCAAGTATCCGTAGACCCTATGGGCAAGTGTCTTTTATATCTTGTGCACCTCACACCCCTCTCTAGTGTAGAGTAGTTTGTCTTTAGGTTGATCTATAGTTTACGATTTGCTTAGTTAACTAGATTATTGCTAGATCAAATGCTTGTAATCCCCTTACTCCGCGGATTGACAAGAACCTAGGGAATCCCTGTGGTGAAAAAGGCTGGTAGTGGTCCGTACGCTTGCGGATCGAAATTCAGTACGCGTTTCAACCATCAACAAGCCCCTTTTTCTGGCGCCGTTGTCGGGGAGCAAGCCAGTTTACTTCGTTTGATTTTGTGTTAATTTTGTTAATTACTAACATCTAACCCTTATTACCTAGAAACCCCCTTGTTTTGTTTTGTTTTGTTTTGTTTTGTTTTTCGTTTTTGTTGTCTAGATGGCATTCGTCAACCGTCCTTTGGAAGAACTGGAGAAATCATTATGGGATTACGCTAGACCACGATGTGAGGACATCAAAGTACAAGAGTCGGATTTGAAGCTCAAAGCGACAAAGTATGAGATCAAAGCTAGGATCATCGAGATGGCAGCGGCAAACCCTTTTAGAGGGATGGAGATGAACAACCCGTATAGAGACATCAAGCATTTCATGACACTATGCAATACGGTGCAACAAGGAGTTCCTGATGAATGGTTCAAGTGGAATCTCTTTCCCTACTCACTTGTCGGCGAAGCAAAGATGTGGTATTCATTTGCATCTTTCGAAGTTGGAGGAAATTGGAACCAACTGACAAGGAAATTTTCTGAGAAATTTTTCCCCATAAGTAAGATCCAACATCTAAGGAGGCAAGTGATCAATTTCACGCAAGGAGAAAAGGAAGGGATAGACCAAGCTTGGAATAGATTCGACAAGCTCATCAAACAAGGACGAAGACTCGGCTTCTCCGGTGACGTACTCTTGCATACATTTTTCTTTTCCCTAACCCCTAGTTGCATGGAACATGTCCAAATGTGTGCAGGTGGGGATCTCATGGAGAAAACACTCACGGAAGCCGCTCAACTTTTACAAAAGATTAGTAAAGTTGCGGCCATGCGAAGAGATTGGGAAACACGACTTTCGGGAGGGCCGTAACACGATTCAAGCATGAGAACATGTGCTGAAATTTTCAAAGAGGCAGCCCCAAAAGACAAGAAAGAGGAGCCAATCCCGAAAAAACTTGAAGAAGTACTCATGGAGGCTAGAGCTACCCCGAGCATCGACTTCGCCAAGTCAAGTAAGACACATGAGAGGAGTATGTTAAGCGCGAAGAAATTAAGGGAGTTCGAGAAAATGGATTGGGTTCCAATTGATTATGGTGAAGTGTTTGACAAGAGAAGACCGTACCCAAACCAAACGGGGATGGCAAGAGTTTTGGAGGTAGACTTCCCACCGGAAAAGCAAGCAGAGAATTTGTACGATCTTGAAACAACCGGTGAGATTTTTCGAAAGCTCTTTAGTCAAGATGAAGTGGATCCGGATCATATAGCCGAGGTGAAAATAATTATGGGAATCAAACCCGAAGCATCACCATACGCTTGCCTCGCCGAAGTTTATGTCATAGGATCCGATCAAGAGGAGAAGACAACCCCACACTTGAGTTGCGAGATTAATGGAATTCAATGCAAAGCTTTATGTGACATCGGAGCGCAAGTAAGTGTCCTATCCTCTAAAATTTATGATAAGATTCATGATCATACCATAGACCTAGTCACAACTTCTACTAAATTAATTATGGGAGATGGTAGAATTGTTAAACCACTTGGAATTGCTTGTAACCTTAAAGTAATCATCTCTGAAAAATGCATACCAACCGACTTCTTTATTATAGATGCCTAATATGATAAACATGATCACATAATCTTAGGTAGGCCTTTCCTTAAGTTGGTTGATGCCGTTTTAGATGCCGGAAAAGGAAAAGTAATGATTAATATTAATGGTGACAGCACACATATAGTTTTCTTCCCGCTTCTAGGTTTGCTTCACCCCTACCTCTTGAGGAAGAAGAGGAAGAGGTAGGGAGCCTTTGTTTTGTCTAAACTTTTAGGGATCAGTTACAAAGAGCAATAGAGAATCAACCTAATGATCAACAAGATGAGGAATTAGCCGAAGCAACGAAAGGACTTGAACCTCAAGATGGAAGTGTAGAGGAGGAGGAATTCGAAGACATCGGAGAAACTAAACCCGAAGAACCACAAGTACCAGAAGTGGATCTCAAACCTTTGCCCAAGGGATTGAAGTATGAATTTTTGGGGCTGGACAAGACTTATCCCGTCATCGTGAGCGACGAATTAAGTCCAGAAGAAAACGAGAAGTTGCTGAATTTATTAAAGAAGCACAAGAAGGTGATTGGATATTCAATCAATGATCTCAAAGGACTTAGCCCAGCCTTTTGCACTCATCGTATACCAATGGAGAATCAATGCAAGCCCATTGTGGACCATCAAAGGAGGTTAACCCATGCCATGCAAGAGGTAGTGAAGAAGGATGTTATCAAGTTATTGGATCCCGGAATCATCTACCCGGTGCCGCATAGCGAATGGGTGAGTCTCGTACATTGTGTGCCGAAGAAAGGAGTTTTGACCGTGGTGAAGATTGAGAAGGATGAATTGATTCCGCAAAGAACCATGACCGGATGGAGGATGTGTATTGACTATCGAAAATTGAACAAAGCAACGAAGAAGGATCACTTCCCCCTGCCGTTCATCGATGAGATGCTTGAGAGGTTAGCAAATCGTGCATATTTTTTCTTTATTGATGGGTACTCGGGGTTCATGCAAATTCCTATTCACCCGGATGATCAACACAAGACAACCTTTACTTGCCCATATGGAACGTTTTCATATAGAAGGATGCCCTTTGGTTTGTGCAACGCTCTGGCCTCTTTTCAACGTTGCATGATGGCGGTATTCTCGGAATTCATTGAGGGGATTGTCGAGGTGTTGATGGATGATTTTTCCGTCTATGGAAAAACTTTTGCGGATTGGTTGGCAAACTTGGATAAGGTTCTCACAAGGTGTGCGGAGGTCGATTTGGTGCTAAATTGGGGAAAATGTCACTTCATGGTGAAGCAAGGTATAGAGTTGGGGCACGTGATATGCGAAAGAGGAATTGAGGTAGACAAAGCTAAAGTGGAGACGGTTGAGCAACTCCCGCCTTCTACAGATGTAAAGTCTTTGAGAAGCTTTTTGGGCCACGCCGGATTCTATAGAAGATTCATCAAGGATTTTTTAAAGATCACCAAGCCATTAACTCAACTTCATCAAAAGGATGTGGCATTTGACTTTGATGAGAAGTGCTTAGCGGCATTCCGAACATTGAAGAAGGCTTTAGTAAGTGCTCCTATCATTCAACCTCCAGATCGGAGTCAACCTTTTGAGATCATGTGCGACGCAAGTGATTATGTCGTAGGGGCAGTTTTGGGACAACGGAAGGAAGGCTGAGTACATGCTACATATTATGCTAGTAAAACTCTTAATGGATCTCAATTAAATAATGCAACAACGGAAAAAGAGTTGCTAGCGGTGGTATTTGCCTTCGAAAAATTCAGATCCTATATTGTGAACTCCAAGGTCATTGTTTACACCGATCATGCGGCTATCAAGTATCTTTTGTCTATGAAGGATGCCAAACCAAGATTGATTCGATGGATCCTCCTTCTACAAGAGTTTGATGTCGAGATCCGAGATAAGAAGGGGGCGGAAAATGTTGTGGCCGATCATTTGTCAAGGATGAATCATTGACAAGATGACAAAGAGCCCATCGAAGATAAAATGAGAGATGATCACCTTTATCGGATAATCGACAAGGATACTTGGATGATCGACATCATTCGGGCGATTCGAAAGATGCCTCTCGGTCACCTAGATAAGAATGCTCAAAGGAGGGTAATATCCGAAAGCCGAAAATATTTTTGGGACTCACCTTACCTCTTTAGACTTGGAATCGATGGAGTCTTGAGAAGATGTGTGCCGAGAGAAGAGAGGCAAGAGATTTTGAGAAAGTGTCATTCGGCAGAATATGATGGACATTATGGACATTTTCGAATATAAGCAAAGGTGTGGTCCAGCGGATTTTATTGGCCAGAGATGCATGAAGACTCTAAAAGATATGTTGCCTCATGTCCCGAATGCCAAAGAACCGGTAACATATCTCAAAGGAATGCTATGTCCTTGAATTACAATTTACAAATTGATTTATTCGATGTTTGGGGAATCGACTTTATGGGGTCTTTTAAAAATTCACATGGATATGAGTACATTCTAGTCATGGTTGATTATGTATCCAAGTGGGTAGAGGCTATCCCATGTCATAAAGCTTCTACGGAAGAGTCCATTGCAATGGTTAAGAGTGTTATTTTCCCTCGCTATGGTGTCCCAAGAATCTTGATAAGTGATTGAGGGACTCATTTCACCGGGAAGAACTTTAAGAGGTGCTTGTCCAAGTTGGGAATTGAACATAGAGTGGCCATGGCATATCACCCGCAAACCAACGGGCAAGTGGAAACATCGAATAGGCAACTAAAGAGCATCCTCAACAAGACTATTGAGAAGGGAGGCAAGGATTGGTCAAAGAAATTGGATGGAGCACTATGGGCATATCGGACGACGTTCAAGACACCAATAGGCATGACTCCATATCAATTTGTTTATGGCAAGGCTTGCCATCTTCCGGTTGAGCTAGAACACAAAGCATATTGGGCGATAAAGGAGATGAACCTCGACTTAGATGCCGCAAGGATAAAAAGAAGGATTCAAATTAGCGAGTTAGAGGAGATGAGGTTGAAGGCTTATGAGAATGCAAGCATTTACAAGGAAACAATCAAGAGATGGTATGATAAGAGGCTTAAAAATAAAGAGTTCGAGGAAGGAGATAAGTTCCTGCTCTATAATCAAGGTTCAAAACTTTTGGGAGAGGAAAATTGCAAAGCAAATGGGACGGACCTAATGTCATTCATTTGGTGCTATCCAATGGAGCGGTCACAATCATGGATACTAAAGGAGATCAATTCATGTTGAATGGTTAGCGGCTCAAGGTGTATCTCGAACCCGACGTCGTGCCCCTTCACTATGTTGATGTCTTCACCCTCGAGGATGAGCCCAAACGTCAAGCCTAAGATGTAAACAAGGTACACAACCTGTAAATAATTTTTGTTTTGTTTCTTTTTATCTTTCTGTAGTTTTTCATGAGTTTTGCTAGGCCATATTTTCTATTTGGGCTTATAATCAAAAAAATAGTGGGTTTCGCAAAAAGTTGGACCGAATCGGCCCGCGAACCAGCGCAGGCCGGTCGGCCTAGTCCGATCGGCCCAAGGGCCCTATGCACCGGTTCGCGCCCATTTTTCTCTGGGATGTGTCTTGTCGACTTCCAAGTTTGGACCGACAATTTTTGGGAAGTCAGAGATAGGAAAGTTTGGGTTCTAGGGCATTCTTTATCGGGCTACTTAAAGGAACGAGGAGGGAGCTCGGGAATCCATCCAAAGTTGCATTCTTTCACCTACACAATAGCTAGAGCAGCAGCCATGGCGTCCCCGAGGAGCGAGGAGGTGAAGCAAGGAGTCGAGAAGACAATGAAGGAGGAGAAGCCTCCCCCCTCTCAATGTCGGCGTCCGAGGAGGTGCGATAGTGCGAGCTAAAGCCCAAGCTAGAGATCAAGAGGACCGCCCTCATTCGTTGCGGAGGGTGTGTCCCTTCCGGGCAAATTGCAAGCCGTCACCCCATCAAGGAGGAGAAGATCAAAACCCCCATCCTGTGTTCGGAGCGTCTCCGTGGGATGAAGAGAAAAAATTACAAAGAGAAGACGCCCGAGCCCAAGGATTACGGAGACAATGACTTCTCCGATGACCGTAGCCTGAGCTCGTGGGCAGCCGTCAGGAGAGAGGACAATGATCTTTATTATTGGGAGGAGGTCCCCAAGGAAGCAACCCCCAAAGATAAAGACGGAGGAGGGGACCCTGACGATGGTGGCCACCCCGATGGCGATGACAACAACGACCCCTTCGGAGAACATCCCATGTGTTGTGCGGCATGTCACCATGCAATTTTGGATCTTTTCGCGTCCGTTGATGAATGCTTTCAAGCCATGGAAGCAATGAGGCAGTGGATGGAGCATTTGGAGCGTGTAGTCGATGATGACTACAAGTTCCTTAATTGGAACGTGCAGAAACTTTTCGGGATGCTTGGCAACATGAAAAAGAAGTGGTGTTCTTCATGTGGAAAATTCCACTAGATTAGTTAGGGTTCTTCCCCCTCTATCTTTTTTGTAAAATACGACGAGGACATTGTATGATTTAAGCGTGGGGGAGAGCTAGCTAGTTCCTTTAAAATTTGGCCTTGTAGTTTGGTTTGGTTTGGTTTGGCTTAGCTTATTAGTTTAAATTTTGGTGTGTGTTTCAAATTTTCAGCTTGAAAGTGTGTTAAATTAGTGTCGAGTCAGAAAATCAAATAAAAAGAGTCATTTTACTATTTTGTCTTATGCAATGTTATTTATTTCTTACTTGTATGTTTTTCTTTCATCTTTATTATGTGAGCATGAAACAATGGACTTGAAAAAGTTTACCGTGGTGCTTAGTGGAAATTTTACCTCTAAAAGTACCCATACTCTATTTTGATCTAGAACCTAGTTTCGGTTATGTTGAGTTCAATGCTAAAATTGGAGGTTTTATTTCTGAAAATTATGAGAAAACAATTGTAATAAAGGTTAGCAAAATCTCTTTTTCCAAGTTGAGAGGCAAAGAAAAATCCTATACAAGGCCAACTCAATACCCGCTCCACCATAAGTGTGGTTAGCATAATGAGTTAGGCTAGGATCTTTCTCTCTTGGAAGTTTTAATTTTGAGAAATGATCATGTTCTTGTCTTGTATCTTTTATTGCTAGCCTCATCATGTATTCGGTAACGAGACTCTCACCTTGAAAGTCCCGTACATCACCGCATTCCATACCCAGCCCATAATATCTCTTTTGTTCATCTTATTCCTTGAACACAACCTATGTTCGAAGATTCGTCCCGTTCCTAGCAAGGTTCTTCTGTGTGTGTGTGTGTGTGTGTGTGTGTGTGTGTGTGTGTGTGTGTGTGTGTGTGTGTGGAAAAGAAAAGGAAGAAAAGAAAAGAAAAGAAGAAAAGAAAGAGAGGGAGAAAAGGAAGAAAGAAAAAATTTGTGAAAAGCAAGAAAGATATAAGGAGGGATGAATCAAGTGAAGTGCGAGGAATGGTGCCACGTTGTTAAGGACGGATCTTCTATTTTTCCAACCATGTGCAATCTGACAACGAGGACAGCATCGGTGCCTCGGAGTCTAATTTTCTTTTGCCCATGCACATGTCCATCATTCTATATCTTCTTATCCTTGACACCCTCACATCATGGTTTAATTCTCATGATCATTGGCTCGGAAGGTGAACGACCATTAGAGGAATTTCTTAGCTTGACAATATTTGTGTTGATCTCACTATCCATACCTATAGCTCCACCTTAAATAATAAATGAGAGACTTGTGGGAGGTAAGATTTTATGAATTATTTAGGATAGCCACTTCAAATGAGTGACATGTGAGGACTTGGAGAAAGATTTTTGTCTAATACTTGTTGCAGGAATTTTATTTTTGAAAACTCGTGAAAACCCTCCGATGGAAGTAAAGAAGTATGGCTGGAGTTGAGAACCTCTAGTGAAAGGTATGAGTTTTGGTGTAAATCTTGATTTGGTAAATTTCTAAACGCCCATGTTTATGTATCATGATCTTTGTTTTCATGTTTATTATATTAAAGATAAAGGATTGACTAACTTGTAAGGGAAGATTTAGCGGAGCATGTTTTCAACTCCATGGACAAGTGTTCTTTTCCAATGAACTTGCTCGAGGACGAGTAAGGTCTAAGCATGGGGGAGATGTCGACGGTGAATTTTGGTGCCCCAAACATATTCGTTACACTTTGGTTTGAGCTTGATTATGGAACTAACCCGCCACTAGGCACACTAATGATATGACAAGTTCAACTTTGTATGTGCATTTGAAAGTGTTGTGTTTTTGCGGGAAAATATGGACTTAAGGGATGGAGTCACATCAAGTTCAAAGGAGCAAATGAGGAGTTCCATTCGTGTTTAAGTGCAAGGCGAAATCACTCCCAAAGGTGGCAAGGACCAAGGTGCTATATATATGACGGATCATCCCCGAGGACTAAGACGTAAATATCGGACTTCATGCGAGAAGAACCCCTATCCTGATCACGGGGATGACAACGCCAAAATGACACAATTAAAAGGGTTTTAAGTTCAAAATGACGAGAGGACCCACATGGAGGAAGGGGTGACCGAACCGGGCTGAAGTGTCCCAGGTGAAAGGACCTTGATGTCGCCTAGAGGGCGGTGAATAGGCGAGATGACCAAATAAAACTTTTCCCCCGAAACTTGAGCTTCACTGGCACAGGTGGTTAGACCGCCCCTGTTGCACCTAGCACAAGGGGGGGCGGTTAGACCGCCTCCACACAGTGAACCTGCAAAATACAACTCAAAGCTTCTCTTGACTTCTAGCAAGAACCAAAGTTCTTGAGTGGCTTCAGTAGATGATCACAAGCAGGGTAATGATCCCTGCACTCAAAGACAAGCACACCCAAGTAGATCGAGCGGAAGTAAAGTAAATATGCTAGAAATCAAACAAGTGAGGCAAACCACAAAGGAAAGACGAGGATTTGTTTCCCGAAGTTCACCTCCCACTAAGGAAAGGCTATGTCTCTGTTGAGGAGCTTGTAAGGGAACTTTCCCACAACAAGCCGGGTCTCATTCAACTGCTTTCCTCCTTTTCCACTAAGGCGATCTTTTCCACGAAGAGGCAAGATCACAGCGCTCACAAACTTGCCGCTGCTCACCACAACCTTGGGAGCTAGCCGGCGACGCCTAGCCGTCTAGGAGGCGAACCTCCAAGAGTAACAAATGCTTCAATGGCTTTCCGACGCGAATCACAAGTGCTCAAGCTATGGGATGCTCTTGCTCAGCTCACACAAGCTCACAAAGGCTTAAACTCTCAACCCAACACTAGGATATGGCTTGAAACTCAAATCTCACAAAGAGAGGGTTGGGGAGAGTTTCTTTGGCTTTGGCTTATGAAAAACAGCAGGGGGAGCACCTCAGCAACCCTAGAACCAGCAGCCCCAACAAGTGGAGCTCGTGGGGTACTTATACCCCTCACAAGGAAAACTAGTCGCTAGTGTTTTGGCCAGGGCGGTTAGACCGCCTGGTCAGGGTGGTTAGACCGCCTGCCACCGGCTAGTTTGAAAAACTAGCTGTTGGCTGCCTGGGGCGGTTAGACCACCCTGGGCAGAGAGAGCCCAAAAACCCTTTTCTCTTCTCACAAACACTTCAAGACGTGTTGAAGTGGCTAAGGTTGGATTAGAGGTTTGTTAGTTCACTTAGGGACTCTCTCAAGGCTATTTCTCACTTAGGTAAACTAATGAGCACTTTTGATCTTTTGTCTTAGAGCTAATGTTGCATCCCTCTTGATAGTACGACATTCCTATACTCAATAATAAATATAAAACCAAGTCAACCACTTGAGCTTGTAGATCTTCAATCTTGCCATACTTTTGCAATTCCAACTTGACGGCTTCCAACATAGCCAATGTCTTGAGCAAATCCATACTTGAGCTAGTGACTTAGGATTTTTCCTTCTAGCATAAGAATGCTCACTTTAATCCTTAAGTCACTCCATATGGCCAATCATAACATATAGATGTGTTGCATTGATTCCCTCAGTTAAGGCTTGGATATGATCTTTCGAGACCCCACGGATACTAGAACTTCACCTTAGCAAAACACTAATGGCGGCTTAGATAGGACCCCAAAGATTGCTTAGTCCTTGTCAGATGTTTAGATCTAGACAGCCCACAGGGGGGTTAACCCCGGTGGTTTAGTTGTTTGGCAAGGGGGAATCTAAGGCTAAGAACTCGAAGGTTGCGCACGAGCACACGGAATGCAGAGAACACGGCGAGTTTATACTGGTTCGGGCCTCCGGAGAGTAAAACCCTACGTCCAGTTGTTGGTGTAGATTGCTTGGGGATTGACTGATTACAAGGGGTCGCCTCGTCCGCCTTATATGGGCCAGCGGACAAGGTCGGTTCCCAGATTCTTGGTTGGTTATGACCAGGAGACCTAAGTCTAGTTGATTACAACACTTGCCATATCCGTCGATCTACTTGGTCGGGATCCACCGATGTCTTGTCTTGCACGCCAAGTCTTGGAGTCGTTCTGGATAAGGTCATCTGGAATCTTTTGGAAGGTCTTCAGGAGGTCGTGTGGGCCACCAACCAGGTCGGTTGGGCCCACTGTCAGGTCGGCGGGTCTTCTGGTAGGCCGGACCCACTTGTCAGGGACGGCCGTGAGCCTGGTCGGTGGGGACCCAGGGGTACCCATGTCTCACAAGCCCCCGAGCGATGTGTAGGCGTAGCGACCTTGAGAGGGTCATGACGAAGTTATAGAGCTATCGATAGGTCGAATAGCGTGCACGTCGGTCCAAAAGAAAAAAGAACTAGCCAGCTTAGCAGCCGACCTGTTTGTAGTCTTGCCGAATGAAGAGAGGTCGAGTGACGACCTATAGGAAGCAGACTTCCAATAGATCGAAACGACGATGAAAAAATTCAGAGGGCGTCAAAGACGCACTCATAGAGTAGTATCCGAGCATTGTGGCGGACAGGATGGCCGGTATGATGATCCAAAAAAGAAAGAGAAGAAAAAGTAGGTCGAGTAACGATGTGATGAGAAACAGGTTTCCCAACAGGTCGGTACGATGAAGAAAATAAGAGGGCGTCAAAGATGCTCTCGTAGAGTAGTCCCCGAGCATTGAAGCAGGCAGCATGGCTGGTTTGATGCTCAAAAAAGAGAAGAAAACTGAGTCATGGTCTTGATCGAAGTGTAGAGACACCCAAATCTCCTAACATAGCTGCAAGGAGTCTGGCAGAGCCACCCGAGGCATGCCGACCTCAGGAAGGTCTCAAATCAGAAGTGCCCAAGCACCCGGAGATACTTGGCAGGGCCATTAGGCGCGCACTTTTGGAGAGGTCGTCAATTATGCCGTAGCTGAAGTTGTGATGTCTAGAACCGTAGACGATGAAGCTTTGAGCTTATGTAGATCCTTGAACGATTGGAGTGTAGAGACATCCAGATATCCTGCATAGCTGCAAAGAGTCTGGCAGAGCCACCCGAGGCATGCCGACCTCAGGAAGGTCTCAAATCAAAGCGCCCAAGCACCCGGAGATACTTGGCAGGGCCATTAGGTGCGCATCCCACAGGGAGGCCTTCATTCCCGACGTAAAATCCTGGGTGTCCAGAGCAGGCTGGCAGGGCTACAAGAGCACACCGACCTCAGAAGGTCACGCATCCAAGGCGCCCAACCAGGTTGGCAGAGCTACCTAAGTATTGAAAGACCTAAGTATTAAGGCACGCCGACCTCAGGGAGGTCATTTTGGTGCCCAGACGACCAACATAGCTGCCAGCCATCCAGTAGAGCCATGGCACTAAGGTATTGACGACCTCAGCAATAGGCACACCGACCACGGGGGCCCGACGAAATCGTAGATGTGAAGCTTCTGATTTCCAGGCGCCCAGACGGATCTGGTAGAGCAGCAAGGCACACCTACCCCGGAAGGTCTTCAATCGAACCTACGACCATTCTGCTCAGGAAACAGAAATATAGGCTGATTGGAATAGGTCCGTTTACATGTAGAGCCATAGCGGGTGCACCAGGACGCAGAGCCTAGCGGGTGCAATGAAGACGCAGAGCCGTAAAGGGTGCGTTTAATCGTCATCGTCATCCGTAGTTGTAACGAGGTGCAGGGCCCTCTGACACAAGGTCAGGCTTATCTCTTCGTAGACTGCAGGGTCACGGGTCAATAGTGGTCGGAGATTCTCTTGCCACCCAGAAAACGACAAGCTGCCCATGAATCAAGGGGTGTACTATAGCCATGTGACGCTATGGCGGCCTCAAGCATCATTGATGCGCTAGCGACAAAGATGCCGCGAGGCAGGGAAAAGACGTCGCCTTTATTCATGCACATGTCTATAGTCCCTCTGGACCACGTGGTGATAGTGTCATCACTTCGCCGGCTGTGCGAGGCCCGGCTTTGGCTATAAATAGCACCATAAGGCTGAAGGAGGCAAGCACCGAGCACTACTGAGCTATGAAGCCACAGGGTAGTATTGAGGCCATGCCATGGGCATGCGTTCGTCCACCAGATTGCAGGATACAAGGTTTGTAGAGGTTTGGAGCTAGAAGAACTCTTGCGAAATGTAGGCAGCACACCCACTCTTTGTACCGTGCCTCAGCGAGGAATCAAGGAGAGTTTGGAGGTGATGCTGTAGAGGCCCGAGGTGAAGCTGCGAGTTCTTGGTGAGCATGAGATGCTCGTCGAGGGCTTGCGGTCCGCGCTGAAGAGCAAGCTCGTGTCTGCATTCCATAGTCCGGCACAAAGCGTGTCTAGCTATGTGCAGCGTCGTGCGGTTGTTCACCGCAAGGCCACCATCGAGGTCCTGAAGCTAGGAGAATTCTTGCGACGTGCTCGGCTATAGCAGAGTACACCTCAAGGATTGCTCTAGGTAGATCAGGTCTTCAAATATGTTTGTATTGTGTGACGGGTTCTGGATCCAATAAGGTCGCAGGCGACTTGTGTACCTTCGAAGTTCCCATGTAATGTTCGCTCTCTTCTGTCATATAAAGGTCGTTTTGAAGAAATTATTCATCAATGACCTGAAGTGAACTAATTTGGGGGCTTATTGACCTCATGGAGATCGAACGTACTATCAGGACGACCTGATATCTTAGTTGCGTTCACAACCTAGACTCGGGGCATAGGTCGTGAGACTATCCGTTGGTCATATAGCCGTTGGCATGAAATCCGGCGAGATCGTCTTGCGAGATTAGCGGCGCATAGCCGTTACGGCGAGCTCCTTGCAGCAAAAGGATCCGCAGCGGGCACCCACGGTGGGGCCCTTATAAATAAAGCGGCAGGGACCAGCATTGACCGTACCTTTCCATCTTCTTCCTCCTCTCGCTGCCTCCGTCACAATCTTCGTACCCTAGCCACCGCGTGCTCCGCAACCAAGCTCCACCCAGGAATCCTCAGCCCGCCGCCGTCTGTAGCAGGCCGCACGCCGGCTCCGCCATCCACGCGCCGCGCAGCTCCGCATGCGCGTCAAAACCCTAGTGCATTTTAGATCCAAAGCTTCTGGACTTCAAGAAATAGCGGCCACTGCTCCTCAGATCCCAGATCCGCAGACGGTGTGGGAGCCCTCGGTGATGACCGAGGCAAAGGTTCAAGCGCTGGTGGATCGCGGGCTCCTGAGGCCCAAGGCGGTAGTGGAGTGGAAGGCGCCTGCGGGTGAAGCCTTCCTGACGGAGGACGACAAGGAGCAGTTCGTTTTCGCGTCTTTCTTCGAGCGCGGGTTCAACATCCCCGCTGGCGACTTCTTCAGAGGTCTTCTCTTCTACTACAAGCTGGAGTTGGTACACCTCGTCCCCAACTCCATAACCGTAGTATCGTCGTTCATATATTTCTTTGAGGCGTATCTAGGAATACCGTCCCATTTTTTCCTCTGGCGCCATCTGTTCAATGTTAAGAGTACCGGCAAGCGTCTGGGCGTAGTAGGGTCGGTCATGTTCTGCCTGAGATCAGGTCTGAAAGCAGAGTGGATAAACATGGACCTGCCGGATAACACTGCTGGCTGGAGGTCGGAGTGGTTTTACATTGCCGACCAACAGCCAGCGCTGCCGAAGCGCACCGGGCATAAGCCCGAGAAGATACCAGAGTGGGATCTGCCGCTGTCCTCCCGCGAGCTGGACGACGTCAAGGAGCTGCTCCCCCTGGTGCGCAACCTCAAGAAGAACGGGCTGACTGGGGGCTCAGTGGCGAGGTCGTTCTGCCGACGCCTGATTCAGCCAATCAAGGACCGGGTGCATCCAGCGTATGAGTACTGGGGGCAGTCAGACCCCACTCGTGAGGTCAACTGCAAGGTCTCCCAAGAGGAGATGGTGGCCAGGGTGTCACAGATCTACACCGGGGTTGCCCGGGGCAGAAAGTGCCCAAAGGCACACTCCCTGACCCGACCAGCTGACCCTGTAAGTCCTGGGACTACTAAGTCATTTTGTCTTGTTTATTTACTTGCGTCAATCTTACTCTTTGTTACTTGTTTGTTGCAGGTTCGGGAGATGCAGTTTTGGTGTCCTGCACCCTTGCCACAGGGTGAGGAACCACGTCGGAAGCTGAGGTCGGAGGAGTATCAGCCTCCAGCAGTTGTGCTGCTGGAGAATTACCAGTCCGATTCGTCGGTTGAAGCTGATGAAGATACTGACCCGGAGGTCGGTGATGATGTGGCGAGCTGCCCTGCGGCAAGCAGCGCCGCAAAGCCCAAGCGCAGGACGAGGGCAACAACAGCAAAGCAGTCGACCACGAGGGCCGCTGCCAAGGCCGAGACGGCGAAAACCGCCAAGCTCGAGGCCGACAAGAAGAAGAGGAAGAGGAAGGCGAACCCTCCTCCGGCGATCCGCACACCAGTAATTCCTACTCCGTCGAGCAACGAGGTCGAGGAAGATGAAGATGAGGCTACCGACGATCCGCCGGTTGTTGAAGATCGTACGGCGAGGAGGTCACTGAGTCCCGCGGCCAAGAGGCAACGGGAGTTAGAGCAGCAAACGAACGAAGAAGACCTCCATCGGATGAGGGAGGCACAGCGGGCTACCTCTGGTGCACAGGCGAAGATGCCTGTGAAGATACGAGTTCGGCCCTTTAGGCCGAAGTTGCGTGCCCCGGCTACTGTAAGGTGAGGTCTTGGCACTGAAGTTGATTTATTTGCTAACTGTTATTGGTTTCTGTATTGTGTTGACGAAGATTGCTACAAGTCAGACGTCCAACCTCAGAGCGCCTTGGGTGCTCAGGATTCACCTTCGCAAACCAGGTCGTCTGACCATGAGGTCGGGACCCAGGCCTCGGTCGGCAACGTGGAGACATCGGCTCCTCCTCTTGTCACTGAGGCCGGAACACAGGGTTCCGTGGGTGACGTCGGGGCGTCGTCCTCTCCGCCTATTACCGATGCAGACCCCATCAACTCGATGCCCAGCACATCGGCTCAGGGCCCAACTGCGGACCCGGTACAGATCGAGTCGCCACAGGAGAACCCAGAAACAACCGGTGCACAGGCATCGGGTCCGACGTCGACGGGGCCAAATTTGGGGCGTGAAGATATTGACTAGACTGGCACTCCCTGGGAGGAAGACATCTTTGATGATGACGAGGATATGAGGGAGGTCCGCCGGTCAATCTTGGCGCTTAACCGATCTCTCACGGTAAGCCGCTGTCTTTTAGTTGAATAAACGACTTGCTTTCTGGATGTAACTAACGGCCTGCTTTGTCTTTGCAAAACAGTCACTGGCCGACCGTGCTAAGGGCAGGGCCGACCAGCTTAAGGATGCTGCAGCTCTACAGCTGCGGGTGGTCGAGCTTGAGCAGGAGCTCGAGCAAGCACGTGAGGCGGCGACGGCTGACAAGGAGAAGCTCAAGGACGAGCTGGCCGAGGAGAAGTGTAAGACTCAAGAGGCTAATTCGCAGTTCAACGCCATGAGCATTGGTAAGACCAACTTTTTCCATCATTGACTTGTACTGCTGAGGCCTGGGCCTCAGGACGTCTTGTATATTGCAGAATTCCACAGGCGAGAGGATGACCTCAAGAATGACATAAAGAATACTAAGGAGAGGGTCCGAAGCCTGGAAGTGAACCTACAGGAGGCGGAGGTCGGTGCTGAAGATTTGAAGCAAACGTTGACGGGCACCATAGACAGTGAGTGCGCTGTATCCCAGAAGCTGGCTTATGAGAAACAGGCTCGGAAGCACCTTGAGGTCAGTCTTGAGGTAGCTTTGAAGGCGCTGCAGAATGACCAGGTGATCATTGCAGGGCAAGAGGTGGAGCTTAACGATCTAAAGAATGCTGCCCACTTTGCGATGGACATAGTGGCGTCGCAGGTCGAGGGGGAGGAGCCCAAGCCAGCTATCGACCGTCTTCTGGCTGCACCCGAGAAGCTGCTCGACCTCTTGAAGGCGACGAGCTTGGCGGCGGCTATGGAGGCGCTGGTACGGGTGAAGTCTCATTACCTCGACGTTGACATGGTCAAGGTCGGAGAAGGCCCAGACGTGACGAAGGATCCCAAGGTCGTGGAGCTTGAAGTGCGGGAAGCCGCTATGGTGATAATGGACGCCATTGACTATCAAGGCGACGACGGTGAAGAGTAGTCGTAGTCTTAGAGCTGTACCCCCTCCCTCCTCCAGTCATGTAAAATATTACTTGATAACTTTTGGCCTGCATGACGTACTTGCTTTGTGCTTGCGCGAACTTGGTAGCCTTGAAGCGATGTGTCTTTTATCATACCCCGCTAACCACTACTCACGGAGAGGCCGGCTTACCGACCATCACAGCTCAGCAGGGAGACTTACATGTGATCGGCGCGTGGGAGGAAGTCTAGGACTCAGGTTTTGCAACCTTACGACCAAGCAGGCTCGCAACAACATAAAGTAGGTAGTCATGAGGGACGACATCCTCAGGTCGAACGACCTTTATGTTGGCTTGAGCCAAGCCCCCGAGCGTGTCGAGGGGGAGGAGCAGGAATTTTAACCCTCGGGTCTTTCGACCCTTGTATTAGCTGTGGCCAAGCCCCCGAGCATGTCGAAGGGAAGGGTTCATGACAAGAAGGAGGAGAAGGTGGGGCTCGAGACACAGCAGATGACTGCTTTAATTAATATTTATTAAACTGAAAAAGTACAAGGACGAAGAATACATAGCTGTAGTAAAAACTATTCTACGGATAGAATCGACGTAGGTGCTCCACGTTCCATGGGTTGGGTACGCCTTGTCCGTCGCCCCACTAGAGGCGATATGTGGATGGTCTGATGACTTCAGTGACGATGAAGGGTCCTTCCCAAGGGGCAGATAGCTTATGCATGCCGTCGGTCTTCTGAATACGCCTTAGGACTAGGTCGCCAACGTTGAAGGAGGTCTCCTTGATGTTGCGATCATGGTACAGACGAAGTTGCTGGTCGTGGCGAGCTTGCCTCATAACGGCTGACATTCTCTGTTCCTCGAGGCTGTCAAGGTCGACACGACGAGTCTGCTCGACTTCTCCCTCCTCGTAGAACTGTATGCGTGGAGCTCCGATTGTGACGTCGGTGGGTAGGATGTCCTCTGAGCCGTAGACCAGGAAGAAAGGCGAGAAACCCGTGGCGGAACTGACTTGGGTCCTCAGACCCCAGATCACGTGTGGTAGCTCGGCTAACCACCGGTGGTGTAGTTTGAAGCATCGTCAAAGATACGATCTTTGAGAGCTTGGAGAACCATGCCATTGGCACGTTCGACCTGGCTGTTGCACCTGGGGTGGGCGACCGAGGAGTAGTAGACGTCGATCGTGTTGTCTTGGCAAAAATCCCAAAAGGCAGACCCTGTGAAGGTCGTCCCTAGGTCGGTGATTATTCTGTTGGGCACACCGAAGCGATGTGTTATGTCTTGCATGAATTTTGCCGCTTCCTCTGACGTGACTTTTGCGACAGGTCAGACTTCAATCCACTTGGTGAATTTGTCGACGGCTATGAGGATATACTTGTAGCCGCCCGGAGCGGTTCGAAACGGACCTACGGAATCGAGACCTCACATGGCGAAGGGCCAAGATGGGGGAATCGTGCGCAGGGCCTGAGCTGGCAGGTGCTGCTATTTGGCAAAGAATTGGTATCCTTTGCACCTCTTAACGAGGTCTTTGGCGTCAGACATGGCCGTGGGCCAGTAGAAACCAGATCGATACGCCTTGCCGACCAGATTGGCAGATGCCGCGTGGCAGCCACACTCACCGCCGTGAATCTCAACCAAGAGCTGGAGACCTTCTGATCGCAAGATGCATTTCATCAAGATGCCAGTAGAGGCGGCTTTCCTGTATAGGTCGTTGCCGATGACGACGTAGTTAGCACTTTGTCGTGTGATGCGTTCTCGTTCAGCCTTGTCTTCTGGGACTCGTTGGTCGAGTAGGAAGGCTAAGAAAGGCTCACGCCAATCGTCCTCTTTATCTGTCATTAGCACGTCGCGGGGAGGTGCTGGAGTTGGGTCGGGCTGTGCTTGGTCCGGGTTGTCCGGGTCCAACAGCTTGATTGACGGCTTGCGTAGGTCTTGGACGAACACACCCGCCGGGACTAGAGCTCGCCTGGAGCCTAGTTTAGATAGTACGTCGGCGGCTACGTTGTTATTGCGTGGCACGTGCTGAAACTCAATTCCCTCAAAGTGGCCTTTGAGCTTGCGGATCTCAGCACAGTAGGCGTCCATTGTGTCTTTGACACAATCCCACTCCTTGTTGACTTGCTCGATGACGACCTTGGAGTCGCCGTATGCTAGTAGTCGCTTGATGCCAAGGGATACTGCTATGCGGAGCCCATGAATTAGAGCTTCGTATTCTGCTCCGTTGTTGGAGGCCTTGTAGTGTGTCTGCAAGACGTACTTGAGCTACTCTCCCTGAGGAGAGATGAATAGCACTCCTGCTCCTGCACCTTCGAGGTTAAGGGCACCATCGAAATACATTATCCAGTGTCCAGGCCGCACCTTGGGAGGGGGCATCTGGATCTCTGTCCACTCTAATACAAAATCAGCTAGGATCTGGGATTTGATCGCCTGCCTTGGGCAGAACTCGATATCGAACTCTCCAAGCTCAACCGACCACTTGACGATGCGGCCATTAGCGTCGTGGTTGCGGATAATCTCTCCCAGCGGGAACGATGATGGTACCGTGATCTTATGAGCTTGGAAGTAGTGGCGAAGCTTTCTCGATGTGATCAGGAGTGCGTAGAGCAACTTCTGAGGCTGTGAATAACGTGTCTTAGCGTCGGCAAGGACCTCGCTTACGTAATACACAGGTCCTTGAATAGGGTAGGCCTGCCCTTCTTCTTCTCGTTCCGCGACGAGGACCGTGTTGACCACATGAGTGGTGGCGGAGATGTAGAGTAGGAGGGTTTCCCCTGGTATAGGTGGCATCATGATTGGAGGCGTGGTCAAGGACTCTTTGAGAGCCTCAAAAGCCTTCTGCGCTTCTTCGTCCCACATGAACTTATCTGCCTTCTTCATAGCTTGAAAAAAGGTAGACCTTTTTCGCCGAGCTTGCTGATGAAACGACCTAGAGCCGCCATCATGCCTGTGAGTTTCATGACGTCTTTCTTGCAAGATGGCTTGGCCATGTTGCGTATTGCGTTGACCTTCACGGGATTAGCTTCGATGCCCCGATGTCCGACCATGAAGCCTAGGAGCAATCCGGAGGGGACACCGAGACTTGGTCGGGTTGAGCTTCCACTGGTATTCGCGTAGATTGGAGAAGGTCTCGGCAAGGTCGACGATGAGCTGATCTTGCTCGGTGCTCTTGACGACCACATCGTCGACGTAAGCTTCTATGTTCTTCCCGATCTGCGACTTCAGGCACTTCTGTATCGCCTTCTGGTATGTTGCGCTAGCGTTTTTGAGGCCGAAAGTCATGACCTTGTAGTAGTAGATGTCGTTGGGCGTTATGAGCGCCGTTTTATCTTCGTCTTCAGGATTCAAGGCTATCTGGTGATATCCTGAATAGCAGTCGAGGAAGCACAATAGAACGCTGCCAGCCGTGGAGTCCACGACTTGGTCGATGCGAGGAAGAGGGAAGGGATCTTTCGGGCAGTGCTTGTTGAGATCGGTGTAATCAATACACATCCTTAATCCTCCAGTCTTCTTGGGTACAAGAACTGGGTTTGCGAGCCAAACCGGGTGTTTACATTCACGGATGAATCCTGCAGCTAAGAGCTTGCAGACTTCTACTTATATAGCTTGCTTTCTATCTTTTGCGAATCGCCGGAGCTTTTGCTTGATAGGTCGTGCGGTCTTGTTTACTTCAAGGGCGTACTCAGCCAGCCTCCTAGGGACACCGGGCATGTCGGACGGACTCCATGCAAAGATGTCAGCGTTGTCCCTGAGGAAACTGGTGAGCGCGAGTTCCTATTTGGGATCGAGGTTGGCCCCGATGGTGACTTGCTTGGACGTGTCGGGCAGGCCGAGGCAAACTTTCTTCACAGCGGGACTTGGGTCCAAGGCAGTGGCTGTGCGCTTCTGTTCCGGCACCTCTAGAGTGGTTTGATCGATTTTGGCGGCCTGAGCGATCATGACCGTAGCGGCAGCTTTACATGTGGAAACCTTAGAGAGGTCGATAGTATCGCTCTCGCAGTTGTAGGAGATGAGGATGTCACCGTGGATGGAAAGGATCCCGTTTGGTGCTGGCATCTTCATGTTGAGGTAGGTGTGATGCGGTATGGCCATAAACTTGGCTAACATAGGTCGACCGAGGATGGCATGGTAGGAGGAGCGGAAGTCCGCGACCTCGAACGTCAGGTACTCTGTGCAGAAGTTTTCCTGTTTGCCGAAGGTGATCGGCAGGCATACATGACCTATGGGGTATGCAGCCTTGCCGGGCACGACCCCGTAGAAGGGTTCGTCGCAAGCGGTCATCTTGGAGAAGTCGAAGTCCATCTTTCTCAGTGTTTTTGTGAAGATGATGTTCAAGCTGCTGCCTCCATCGTTGAGGGTCTTAGGCAGGAACGCGCAGTCCACTATGGGGTTGACGACCAGCGGGTAGGTCCCGGGGTCAGGTATGTGCACCCAGTGGTCTTTCCTGGAGAAAGTGATGGGGTACTCTGACCAACGCAGAGGTTGTGGAGTTTCTGTGTTGACCTGGCCGATCTCCCTTGCATTTGATTGCTGCTGTCTGTTGCTCTTGGCTGCTAGACGACCACCGACGATGAAGTTGATCTACCGGTTGGCGGTCTGAAATGCGCCATTGGGGTTGCCCCCTTTTGGCGGTGGTGGCGGAGAAGGCTCCTTACGGCTGTTGCCATTGCGGTTGTGGTCGTCTTGTCGACGACGATCATCGCGCCGGTCGTTACGATTATCTTCGCGGCGATCGTCGCGACGGTAGTCGTCACGTCGATCATCATGACGGTCATCGCGGCGATCATCACGGCGATAGTCGCGGCGATAATCACATCGATCCCTATCATCGTTGCGACAGTAGGGTCGACGGTCACGGTAATCACGTCGATCAGGTCGACGATTACGGTTGTCGTAACGGCGGCTACTGTTCTGGTCATCGTTGTTGCCTCTCTTGGTCTTCTTGGGCTCTGGAGGTACCCCTAGGGCGCGCTTTAGCTGTTCGCACTCCCTCATGGTATGCTTGGCATCGCGGTGGAACTGGCACTGGTCGTCCATGACCATGTTGAAGTCACCTTCAAGGAAGGTGGAAGGTCTGGGTGGATCGGTCGCATAGACCTCGCCGGATCGCTTGCGCGACCTGCTGTCACCGTCATCATGGTCTTCTCCTTTAAAGTCGTGCATCACCGCGTCTTGAGTGTCGACAAGCTTGTCGACGTAGGCCATGAGGTCGGCGATGGTATGGGCGTCAGCCTCGTGGATCTTCTCGAAGAGCTTGATGTTGGTTACCCCCTTCTTGTAATAGGCTATAACGTCTTCGTCTTTGACACCTGTGAGGGTGTTACGGTTCTCGAAGTAGCGGTTAGTATACTCACGGAGAGTTTTGTCGCGCCTCATCCGCACTCTGGCGAGGTGATGTGTGTTGCCAGGGCGGTTGTAGGTCGCTTGATAGTTCGTCGTGAAGAGCCGTGACAAAGTCACCCACGAGGTGATGCACTCCGCGGGAAGATTGTCGAGCCACAGGAGTGGCGCTTTGCCCATCACAAGGGGAAAATATCCCGCCATGTGATCCTCGTTGCCTCCAGAGGCGCGGGCCGCGATGCTGTACATCTTGAGCCAAATACTTGGGTCGGAGCGACCGTTGTATTTTTCGATGGCTGGTTTGAAGTCCTTGGGGTATCTGATCGTCTTGAGACGTCGTGAGAACGCCGGGAAGTTGTTGATGGCTCCAGGACTGGTTGATGGGGCATAGGCCGTTGGGATGACGTAGAGGTCATCTGGAGGACCATTATCTTGGTCGTACTGGGCACGTCGTAGGAGCTCTTGGTCGTGCATCTGCCGAAGTTCTGTTACCTGAATTGGGTGATTAGCATCAAGGGAATCAGGAACCCTGTTGTCACGGTCGTAGTTAGCACGACGTGCTATCTCCACTTCGTCTCGTGCGCGTTGACGTTGACTGCCCTGAGCATGGTTGGCTTGTGGAGGTTGAGCTCCAGCGTTCTGTCTTGCGTTGGCGGCAGCATTCTGCTGTTGGGCGCCGGCCGCATTGGCGGCGTTGTTTTGGGCATTACCAGGAGCATTGCCGGCGACATTGGCGGCGGGATTGGCTGCTGGGTTGCAGCGGCGGTGGCAGCGGGTTTGACCGGCTGTGTGACTTCGTTTTCGCCTCCTCCCTCCTCAGCTACAGGCTGAAGGGGGGCGTTGTTGTGGCGCTGCTGACGAGGTCGCTCCGACCTACTCCTGGAGTAGGAGCTCGAAGCTGATCTGCTGTATCCTGGGCCCCTTTCTTCGACCTGGGCGGTGGCGACGCGGATGTGAGCCTGTAGGCGCCGTATTGCAGGAGTATCCTCAAGTTGTCCCAGCGCGGCAAGGGCCGCGCCTAAGTTTGCTTGAGGAGAGTTGTAAACTTCATGGCCGTCTTACTCGAAGTCCCTCAAGAGGTCTCTGGCACGTAGGCGGTTACGACGAGGCTCGTTGCGATTCTGGTGCTGCTGAGGGGCGGCTGGAGCCGCGGGGGGTTGTGCCCCGTTAAAAAAGACGGCATTGCCTGCTGGTTGGTCGCCGGCACCTTGTACGACGTTGCCCGCGGGGTGACCTGCGGCTGCTTCGACTTCTTGTTGACGACGCGTAGCTCGTGCGGCATTGGCGTTTTCACGCTCGATGCGCTGTTCATCTGTCTCGCCGGCTTGAGGTGGTACGTCTGCAGAGACCACGAGGACCTCTCGGTCTGAGATCTCAAAACCTTCTCCCGGATAGTTCGGGGAGATGGTCGTACGAGCGATCTGAAATGCAAGGCGGTCCGGAGACGGCTCGCGGTTAAACTGTCGGCGATGAGCCACGGTGAGAGGTCGGCGAAGCTTTTTCAGCATACGGCACTGGCGAGCCGTTTGTTTGGAGTCTTCATGGACGGGGCAAGGGTCGTCGGGGTGACCCCTGCGGTTCCCACGATCTGGGATCTTGGGTTCAGATTGGATCTGAAGCTTGTTCTTCATGTAGCGAGATGCTACATGAGTTGCGTTCCGCAGGCCGAGGGGCATGCGGGATGAAGATGAAGGGGTCCTGCGAGGGCGTTTGACGCGCTCACAGACCTTGATCGTGTCGGAGAGCATGTCTTCGACGCGATCGAGCCCCGCGATCAGGTCGCTAGGTGTGGGTGGGTGGGTTTTCTCCAGCAGATCGGATCCGACCTGCTGGTTGGAGGTGACCGCAGTGCTCTCGATGACGTGGTATGCGGCTGGAACGGTGGATCCTGCCGGCATAGAGCCGAAACAGATGTCGATGGGGTTGGCGAGGATGTCCGCCATGCTCTCCGGGAAGATGACGCCGTTTGACGAAGCCATCGAGTTGCACGAAGAACCTTGGATTCCTCCCCTACCTGGCGTGCCAACTGTCAGATGTTTAGATCTAGACAGCCCAAAGGGGGGTTAACCCCGGTGGTTTAGTTGTTCGGTGAGGGGGAATCTAAGGCTAAGAACTCGAAGGTTGCGCACGAGCACACGGAATGCAGAGAACACGGCGAGTTTATACTGGTTCAGACCTCCGGAGAGTAAAACCCTACGTCCAGTTGTTGGTGTAGATTGCTTGGGGATTGCCTGATTACAAGGGGTCACCTCGTCCGCCTTATATGGGCCAGCGGACAAGGTCGGTTCCCAGATTCTTGGTCGGTTACGACCAGGAGACCTAAGTCTAGTTGATTACAACACTTGCCATATCTTTCGATCTACTTGGTCGGGATCCACCGATGTCTTGTCTTGCACGCCAAGTCTTGGAGTCGTTCTGGATAAGGTCGTCTAGAATCTTCTGGAAGGTCTTCAGGAGGTCGTGTGGGCCACCAACCAGGTCGGTTGGGCCCACTGTCAGGTCGGCGGGTCTTCTGGTAGGCCGGACCCACTTGTCGGGGACGGCCGTGAGCCTGGTCGGTGGGGACCCAGGGGTACCCATGTCTCACAGTCCCTCACCCTAGTCATCTCGGTTGATCTCTTCATCACTTACCCAATCCACGTTGAGTTTGGCTTTGCTTCATCCATAATTATCCTTCATTTGAAATCCCGCTTCAAATGATTGTTCTTGATTGACAACGAATATGCAAGCTTCCAAATAAGGACCATAAACTCTATACTCATCCTTGTGTCCTCTTTCAATTACCGCGTGAAGCCCTACATTTAATTAGAGAGAATTACCAATTTCTCTTTTTATGATCCCTTTTATTTTTAGCCAAGCTACCACAATCCTTGGAGACAAGAAATTTATCTTTGCAAAATATCCCCAATATATAAATCCATTTATTGCTTGACATTCACCAATTAGCACAACGATCACACACTTGCTTGCCTTCAATCAATGTGAGCCAAATAATATCCATTTAAATAATCAACAATTATAGCTCATGAATAATTAATAAAAACCTGCTCACAATCTTAGGCAAAACAAGTTAGACCTTTGATCGCTTTGTCACTCAATTCACTAAAATCCACTTAGGGGTCTAGATGCACTTTCACCAGGTCGGCCGACCCATCCCATTCGTGCATCAGTTTGCCCCCCCCTCCCCTTTTCTTGAGCGAGAAGATGGTTAAACCCTAAGTCACAGTGGGCGCCGCCATTCGGAGGAGGCAAAGAGAGATACCCGAGAGGTCGTCCACAAGGCAGAGAGGTTGGACGAGCGAGAGATCATTCGCGAGAGATTGATCGAGTCCAAGGAGGCAACCACAAGTGGAGGAGGACGTCGAGGCCCTGCCACAGCACCCCTGGAGGAGAAGGAAGACACCGTCGGAAGCGTCACCATGATCAACAACGCCATGCTTAGCGCCTTGATGGGGTAAACTTCTCATTTGTCCATGGGGTTGTAAAGGATCTTATTATGTAATTGTCAACTCTTTTATGATGGGGTAAACTTCTCATTTGTCCATGTTGATGATACTTTGACGCTTAAGGCTAGCTACCGTGCTTTTCGGGAGTATAGATCTCACTACTCCCGTAGACCCCTTGAACACACCATGATCGTCATAGGTCTAGTCATGAATACCTTCGCACAGCGACAGTACGAGGGGAGGGAAAGGGCGAAACCATGGTCACACCCCCCGATAGATTAGATTGGTTTTGTATCTTTTGGCGGTTGCATGATCAAGTATCCGTAGACCCTATGGGCAAGTGTCTTTTATATCTTGTGCACCTCACACCCCTCTCTAGTGTAGAGTAGTTTGTCTTTAGTTTAATCTCTAGTTTAAGGTTTGCTTAGTTAACTAGATTAGTGCTAGATCAAACGCTTGTAATCACATTGCTCCGCGGATTATTGACAAGAACCTAGGGAATCCCCGTGGTGAAAAATGCTACTAGTGGTCTGTACGCTTGCGGATCGAAATTCGTTACGTGTTTCAACCATCAACACATGCCAGCTCCCGCTCCAAGAGCAAGCACAAGTGGAGGGATTCCAGACGCGATGGCTCACACGCACCGAAACGAGAAGGACGGTCTGTATGTACCGAACCTTGAGGAGGCATCGTAGGGTTCGTCTGCTTCCTTCTCGTTGATGTTCAACAGAATCCAACATGAAATGCTAGAGGCCGGGTGTGGCACATGGCGTGCGTGGATTATGTCTCAAGAGATCGATTAGTGAATGTGAGTTGGCGTGAGTCGATGATGTCCACGTTGCAAATCGCAACAACGCTTTGCCACACAGCATGGATCATGTCTCTTAAGACCTTTGGAGTCTCTCTTTGGCGTTTCAAACTAGTACTACTTATTTGCTTCCCTCCTCTTCCGCACCCGCCGAGCCCACAACTTCTCCGCCGCCATTCTCTTCCACAACCGCTGAGCTACGGGCTGTTCCACACCCTCTGCATGATCTGAACATCACTAAAGTCCTGCTCTGTGGTGGTCACTATGGTCGTGGGAGAAAACACGAATGGTGAAGTGGATGGCGGCGAAGAAGAGTTCAAAGTTATAACTCACATGTTGTCCTTACCTGATGATATGATGCTACCAATCTCGACCAAAGTGAGCCAAAGGGATCGTTGTCGCGTTGTTTGTTCCTGCCATCACATTCTTCTGTCATGAGGTATGGATCGAAAGTGTAGAATCAAAGACCACCCTTTGTTGCTTCCAAGGTTCGCTAAGTGAGCGATGACCTTCTATCTAGAGCTTAAGCATTTGTAAGTGCTCTTAAGTATTTTTCAATATAGCAAAGCTTAGTTCTAAGATTTGAAAAGCATAGGAAGATCAAATAATGAATATGGTAACAATATGCTAAGCAATAAAAATGTACTTGGACCTAGGATTCAGCCTTGGCCTTGTGCCTTTCGGCACAATAAAGTCAAGCTCAATTCTCATTGTCCAAATGGAAAAGTATCTTCTTTTTATTTCTTACGTAAACAACCATATTGATGCTTGAGCGCAAGATACAGCTGATGTGAAAAATCCAATAGAACCTTAGGCCTGACCGCCTGATCACAGGAGAAAGCTGACAGTGAGCAAGAGATAGTGAAGCCTTGTCCTGCATGTGCCTCAGTGGCCACTTCGTAATGGTCAGCACGCGTTGGGTGGTCAGCACGCGTTGGGAGTGCTATTCGCAGGTGCAGTGACAATGTAGGAATCAGCCGATGCTGAAGGACAGAAGGAGTGACAATGTGATCGGTCTCTTACATAACATCTTCCCTCACAAAGATGCAATAGGACACGCAACTCACAGATTGTAAAAGTCCATCTGTTGCTTACAAGCAAGCGGATGAGAAATTTTACATCTGGATTCCATACTTCATGATGACTGCCTGGGCTTCTGTGCTTGAGTGTGAGACTGGATTACAAGAGAGATACTTGGTGGGTGCATTTGTGCAAGGGGATTATTAGGGGCAGTTTTGTCTAGCAGTTGTGTATGCTTAGGCTGCCAATAGCACAATGCTCAGGGTTTTAAGTTCCAGCTTGGGTTCATGGAGGAGTGCACAGGTTGAAATCAGGGAGCACCAGTTGCATCCCTTCTCAGTTCATAGTAGCAATTATATACATTTTTTGGATCGAGCAGAGGGAAGAAGTGCATTGTTCGAATTGATTACGACGACCAAAGGGGTTGAATGTGAGTCACCAAAAATTCTCCAAAGAGAATTGTGCTTATGTCATCCCAAATCACACCACAAGACTCTTCTAGCGATTCTCAAGATCACATAGTCACAATAGACTTACTAACCCTAAAAACAAAGCTAGAACGCAAGCCTAAGAGCAAAGCGGGGAAGAAGCAGGAATTGCTTGAGTGCCAAGAAAAGGTGCCACCGGATTTAGAAAACCGGTGCCACCATATTTAGAAAAAACAGTGCCACCGGATCTGCCTGAAGCACCTCGAACACTTCGAGAAAAATAAGGAACTTATAGCATACATTGTCCAAACATGACAAGATTTGAACTATAGGTTTCCCTAGCCATTATGAATATGCTCTCAAGAGATCTCCCAAAAAATTTCACTTTGCAAAAAATGGTACTACCAGATTTCCAAATCTGGTAGCACTAAATTTTCTTGGGCGCAGGAAAATCCGGAGAAAAGGTGGAAACTAGTGCAAACGATAGGTCTCCCTAGAAATCATGAGTCTATTTCCAAAAGATATTCCCAAAATTTCATCATTGACTAAACTGATGCCACCAAATTTCTAAATCCGGTGCCACCGGTTTTTCCTAAGTGCAAGAAAATCCAAGAAAAATCAAGAACTCGATCAAATGGCCTCCAAATGCGATGAAAGTTAAAACAGAGCTTCGCTAGATCATGATGAGTCTTTGCCCAAAGTATCTCCTTGAAAAGATCAATACTTCATCACAAATTCACGAAATTGTCAAGAACACTAGAGAGGAAGGATTTTTTAGAAAACTCGAGATTTGCGGTGTCCATGCATGGATTTGCCAGGGCGTCACTCCTAGTCCTAGATGATGTTGCACATGCCCAACACCAAATCCCTCTACGAAATCTGACCCAAATCGCAACCAAGGAGATCGAGAAATCACCCAAAATGACTCCAAAAATACCGGAAAGATAAATTGCAGATCTTGACAAAGAGAGCAACTTGAGCACGGATTCGATCTTTGTATTATCTCACCATTTTCGGTTACAAGCCACTCCTAACAACAACAAAGCTATGGATGACAAAAGGATCATCTCTCCCTCTCAAGGCTTCCACAACAAAACAGGAATCCACCTTCAAATAACCGAAAGAGATACCAGACTAACCAAGCACTCCACATATATATGTCTATGAAAAATTATGAGAGTGCCCTTACTATACAAAATTAAAATACAAACCCTCTCAGGGGCAAAACAAAATTTATGGATAGACGAATTGGAAGGCCACACCGTCTTCGCAACCTTGCTTGACCTCGACACAATGCCGTCCATCCCGAATCTTCGGGCCGTCCTTAAACTCCGTGCTCCAGTCGCGCATCGGGCTCCTCCGCATTTTGAAGCACAAAACGAGAAACATGTCACCTGTTGGTTTTCGGCCCAAACCAACAAACTTGCAATGCAGGACGTGTCTAGCCTCACTCGCCAAGCCTCAAAGCCTCCAAGTCTTTCACTTCCGGTGCCCAAGCAGTCTACTCGATCTTGTCTCCGTCCCTTGACTTACCGATGCCACTGCATCAAGCTATGCTGACTTGCTCTTTCATGCATCATGAGGACTGCCCTTGATCCTGTACGGCCTTGTTTATTTGGTCGCTTGTTCATGCTTTCATACGGTGGTCCATGGACCATAAACCTTTCACGCTTAATCTTCACCTTCACCATCACAAACCAGACGCGTCCAACACCTGCACGTACTAGACCAAGAGCAAACAGGGCTGATTGTCATACAACTACTTGGTGATGACGACTGTATTTAATCTGAAGCAGTTGTTCGTGTTAATTTTCGTCGTGCTTATCTTTCACTGCCACGCGTTGGCCTAAACCATTCATTCACGCAGAGGCACTGCTCCATGCCTTGTGTCACACTGTCACCGACCGACAGCCGTCACGAACAACAGCGTTTTATTAGCTCTTCCACTCGCGAACTCGGCCCTTTGCCGCGTTCCGGACGCGGCCGACCGCGGGTGCTCTGGCCTCTGGCTTGTCATGATGACCGCGGGCCGCGGCGCTGCCGTTGCGATGCGACGACGGTTCGCCGACGACATGTATGCAGCCGCCGCACCCCCCGCCGCGGCCTGTGAACGACGCATCTCGCTCGATTCGTTTCTTGTCCGTGCCGCACGCCAGCGCACGCAGGCGTGTCTCTGTACCGTCGCCGCGAACACGGTGAACCGCGCACGCTAGCTGTTGTCGAGGTTGGGAGTTTGCGGCGGCCCTCGGACATGGGCGCCGGTGGCGAGGCTGGGAAACGTGCGCCAGCTCGGGCTTCGGGAGCTGCAGGCCGCCATGGACGGGTTCGGGCGAACGTGTACCGCGCGCGGCCGGCTCGCCGACGGCACGACGGTGCCCGTGAAGCGGCTGAGCGATCCGGCCAGCGCGTCGGGCCAGCGAGGCGCAGTTCCGCACGGACGAGGAGATGATCAGCCTCGCCGTGCGCCGCCACCGTGATCCTCTCGAGGTCGGAGCGGTGGGCGCGCGGGGCCAATCCTCCAATACGAAAGCCACTGCTTTGATCTCCAAACGGCCGTTCGTCCGAAATGTCTCAGTCACCACTCACCACAGACGCAGCGCTCCCCTTTGCTGTTATATATGCTGTTGTAACGTGCAAGTGGCACACTTTGATTGGTCGACGGCACAATTAGCAACGAAACACGTGGCAGCACGGGAGGCGTCTTCTAAGTCCATTACCGGACTTTTTTTGCACACAAGGAGGCAAGGAGCGCCATCAGGGCAGCCCAGTAGTTTCCTCAGCCAAAGGTGAAAAATTTGAAATTGACTCGGTACAATCACAGGGGGGTGTACGGACGGGACACTGCATCTCAACTGGTTTATGCGGAATAGAAACGTTTGATCATCTCTATGGGTCTATATACACCAACTTCCATACTGTATCTGTTGGCACAGAAACATGATATCATACAACAAATAGGGGCACAAACTGATGATGCCCGGATCATCTAATGTGCTGTTCTGTACTTCTGTCGAGAGGAGTTTCCAACCAACATCTGGGCTCAATGTAAAACTACAAATGCACAGTAGTACTATCAACTGCTTGTTGATAACATCAGCGCCAGCAATTATGGTTAAAGGACGTCCTGTACTCGTGTCTTGCCTGCATTTGTCACTCTAGAAGCTTGTTGCAGGTGCTGACACCCAACGCTGCAGCTAGATGCCAGGCGGCATGGAGGTAGGAGGTTTTGGGGAAGACATCATCAGCAATGAATAGGGCGCCTCCCAGTAAAGACGACATCTTGTGCAGATTATGCGCCATCTTGAGCTCTGGTTCTATTGATGCTCTCTTAGCAAATGAAACCTATGGTGTGGGGAGGATGTTATAGTTGGTCGACCCAAAAATATAGAACGATGATATAAATCAGACAAAAACCTTATATGCATAAGCATACTTAGAACAAGATTTGTTTTTTGTATTCCCAATAAGATGCCATGAGTTTTGAACTACTTGCCTCCATTATCCCAGTGTGTACGGCTGAAACCATCAAGGGTTGAAATGGTAGGAGCAATGTTGATGCTGCCATTAGAAACTTCGGATTCTCATCACGAAGAGCTCTTGATAAGCACTGCATGGAAGATGCCTTGTCAAAATGCCCAACACATTGCCAGTTCAGATAAAACTTCCTAATTGTTATCTTAGTACAGCCTTAAGAAGGGTTTGCTTCATGCAACTATCAATAGTATACACAAGAACCTGCATGTGCATGCTAATTTGAAACATGGAATAGTAACTGATATTGGTACATTCTGAAAGACAGCTACCACCTAGCTGATAACGAAACAAACTCCGGTCACATGCTCTTCATTGTTTTTTCTCCCAAAATGGACATGAATAAAGGCTAGCACAGATTCTGCTTCAATAAACTTATGTGAATATTCACTTACTAGTGTTGAAGTGGCAATCATTGTATAGTCTGCCCATCTCATATACTTTCTGATTTCTCCTCGTGATGTATGGTACAAGCTAGAAGCTATTCCAACTCCAATTAACGAGTTTGCATAAAGTGCAGTATTCAAGTTCTTTCTGCACAACTGGCACATAACTGTTAGTTGATACTTGTAGCAACTGAGAAACAAATCAGAAGGTAATCTTCACAAAAAATGAGTTTTAGTTATTCAGACATGGGCTTGCCTTGGAGTTTGCAGTCCAAGAACAATGAAAGGAAGTGAGGTGACAACATTAGCAATAGTTTCACCAACATGTTTATCACCTGGTTCAAAGTAAGATTTACAAAATGGAGTCACCAAATGAGAAGATAGGAAATTTATATTCTACCAATGTGATAGGTTTTACACTACACATACATGAGAGGCTACAGTGGATGGGCTTCAAGCATGGAGGTCTCTGCTGCCATAGTCGCCTGCAAGTACAAATTTACTCATTAAGCACAATAATGAATTTCTGAACAGTGTTCATTGTGTAGGACTGTAGGTGCAAGAAACTTACCGGATTAGCAAACGCCGGCTCGAGCCGACACCCTCCGCTTCACAAGTTAAGGAATCCATAATGCTAGTTTTGATCGCTTCATCATCACTACTGTATAGTGACTGACCCGCAAATTGTACCCCGTAGAGGCCATTCAGGCCCCCTGAAGGCCTTGGATCTTCTTGGACTCCCATTTATTTAACCTACTTGTATTTTGACCACTAAGCAGAACTAGTGGTATCCTGATGTAAAAAAGAAACATCAGCATGAAGCATTGTTGAAGGCCGGAAGCTTAGTCTACAGAATAAATAAACACACAAATGGCATAAAGATAATGTAAGAACCAATATGAAGCACTGCACGGCATGAACTATCATATAGCTCTTGCTACCCTATGCATGCATAAATGAAATCTCCGTTGCTTTGATCTGATTACGAGGATATGTGCACAGCTCTTTGCTATCCTGACACTACACAAAGAGTTTATTCACAAATCACAATTCCACACTGCTTTCCGCAGTGTGTTTCTGCAACTAGCACTAAGCTCCGAATCACCAAACAAAGGACAACCACCAACTCGGTGGCTTGCTCAACACCAGGCATCCCACAAGGCCACAAGAAACCAAGAGCTGCCTTTCCCGTTTCTTGGCAACAATGAAACGAGAAACATACACCACGGCCAAACAACCAGGGTGACAGCTCCTCGGCTCAATTCCGCCACAATCACGCCTGCAGCGTGCCTAACTACGCGACAAATTCCGATGAAATCTCAAGTTCCCAACTACTGTCCATAACTTCCTATCGCCTGCCGCCACGCTGCTTCATGTGACTGTGTGAGGAAAAGGAGCTCATTTGGCAAATTGGCAGAAGAAACGTACCGGGGGGGAGAGCCGATTTGAACGGCGCCTCAGGAATCAGGACTGGGGAACGCTCGCTCTCCCGCTCCTCCCGCCGTGGCTGCCTCCCCTCTCACCACCTCCCTCAGCGATTGCTCCCCTCCTCCCTCGTCTCGCGGGGATTGAGGCGAGGGCCGGGAGCGGAGCTGAGGGTAGAGCGATGGAATTGGAGGAAGACGGAGGGGAGGATGCCCGATTCCGACAGGATCTTCCCCTCCCGGTCCCGGCCTCCCGTGCGGAAGCTAGAGGTGGAGGGAGGAGGAGGCCCGGGCGCCCGGCTCTCTTCTGGAATCCTCCGTGGAATATTCGCACCTCCTCCCTCCTTCTTTCCCGGGCTTTTCTCCATTCGCTTTCCGTGGAGGCCCATTGGCCGTAAACAAAGAGCTGGATGATGCTCGGCCCGTGAGAAGGGTGGCCCGCCGTTGCTATAGTATTATTGGGAGGAAAAAGTCCTTCTCACATCCCTCATCTACTGTCGAAGTTTGATTTATGTCCCTCATCCGCAAAACCGGGTATCTGAGGTCCCTCAACTATCAAATCCGTTTATTTTTTTGTACCTTAGCTGTTTTGAAGGTGGTTTTCGCATGATTTGGCCGCAACAGATATATGAGATCCCTCAACTACCAAATCTATTTATTTTAGGTCCCTCGCCTGTTTTAGAGGGTGGTTTTCGCATGATGTGATGATAAGTCCCACATGCGATGCGAGGTACATGTGATGGTGGGTCCCACATGTCATGTGGCTTTCTTCTTTCTCTCTCCTCTTGCTCTACCACACGAGCCGCTCTGCCACACGAGCCCGTCGTGTCGTATCGCTCTAGAGCTCCGTCGTTCTGGATAGGGATGAGGAGATAGAGAGAAAGAAGTGTTAGGGAGAGAAGGAAGAATGAGAAAGGGAGGAAGATAGTCACGTGACATGGGTCCCACCTCCACATATACTCCATCAGTCCCAAAATATTTATACATTTTGACTTCTACTAATCACGTTTGACCATTCGTCTTATTCAAAAATTTGTGAAAATTTAAAAAATAATTATGATATAATTAAAATATATATGATGATAAAACATGTTATAGCAAAATAAATAATATTTTCACAATTTTTTTGAATAAGACGAATGGTCAAACGTGAAGCGCCGAAGTCAAAAAGTGCAAATATTTTGGGACGAAGAGAGTACCTGGCATGTTGACCCAGCGCCACGTCATGCGAATATCACCTTCCAAAACAGTCAAGAGAAAAAATAAATAGATTTGATAGTTGAGAGACCAAAAATAAATATTTTTGATAGTTGAGGGACCTTATATACCTAGTTGCGGCAACGTCATGCGAAAACCACCCTCCAAAACAGCTGAGGGACAAAAAATAACCGGATTTGATAGTTGAGGGACCCCCAAATATCTAGTTTTGCAGATGAAGGACAAAAGTTAGACTTCGGTAATAGATGAGAGACGTTCAAAGGACTTTTTCCTTATTGGGAGTCTGTCACAGGCCGGCCGGCCTTACAAGAGCTTGGTTGGATAAATGGGACGAGAAATGTTTCTAAAAAATGGAATGGTAAACAAAATAAAAAATGTAGACTGCTGGCTGACGGGAACTAAATTTTATATCATCTGTATGTGATTAAGTACGTTAAAAAATATTATCCATGCATGCTTGCTCAAGAAAAATACTTAGATTCTTTTTTTTTTGTAGTGGCCACTTGTCATTTACTTTTCCATCTTTTTCCTTAAGTCAAAAAAAAGGAGTACTTTATGTCGACAAAACACACCCACCTGCCATGGCCAACAATGTCAACCTGTAAGGTTTGATCAATACAATCAAATATGGAACTTACTCCCTCCGTCCCATATAAAAGTGCAATCCTAACTTTTGAAAAAAAATCCCACAAAGAATACCATCCTAGAAAATAAATCTAATTATCTTCCTAATTAAGTGGTCAGATCTGATTTATATGGCAAAACTCACTGCATTTGGCAAACAAATGAGGGTATTAGAGTCTTTTCATTCCTCTACTAATCTGTCTTAAAAAAACTAAAATTGTACTCTTTTATGGGACGGAGGGAGTAAATAAATAAAACTAGACTTCCTTATTATCAGCTCTCGTCTCACTGTCAGGACCAAATTAAAGCTACATTCCAAGTACGCACAACTAACAATCATGTACACCTCTTATTAACCTCTAGAACATCAACTAGAATAATTATTCTTATCTAAGAAAAAGCGATGCAATCATGCACTTCCTCCGCGAGTTATCTAACACAAATATATAAAATATCATCAAAGTCAAACACATCTCGAAGATATTTTCATGCATTTATTGTACTTGCACACGTACTGTTATCTTCTTGCCCGTAAAGAGAACCACCCTACTATTTTGATATTTTCTTAAAACAAGAATTTTGCATTCATAAGTACTAAATGAAGATTTTGCGACGAATCTAATGATTATAATTAATTCATAAAATTGCTACAGTAACCATCAATGCCTCATAGATTCGTCTCGAAAATTTACCTGAAGGTGTGGAGGAAGTTTGTAAATTGTCTTTACCCTGATTAGTGATCAAAGATGTATTTAGTACCTCAAAATTTTTTAATAAACAACCAGGCTCTAGATAGAATAAGGTACGAATGCTGTCGACTTCAATTAATGAAGTGTGCATTTGTTTTCGCTAGCCTTATGTGTCATGGATTGACATTGAGACCGGAACAGCTAATTGAGTTAACCATAAGATAGCAAGTCACCACACGTTTCTTTCGCAGATTTGAGTTGCATCATCGATGCCCTAATATTCTAATAATATAAGCTAGCTCATCTCCTGTTTCTTAATGATAAATTTTAAAAAGGTATAGAACTTAAAAATTCATGATACCTTCCGTCCTAAATTACTTGTCACTATTAACTTTTGATCACAACATATTAGTCTTGTTTTTAAAAAATAATGCAAATATCTTATACTTAAAATATCTTTGATGACGAAGTAAGTCACAAATAAAACAAACAATGTATACATAATTTTTTAATAAGATGAATGGTCGAGTTTTGTGATAAAAAAAAGAGTACTAAATTACTGTGGGTAATATTTTATTTACCGTGGGGGTGAGGGCATTGATGGACACATAGCCTTGATGTGTTGTCTTGTTATCCTTCTCGAACCATTTAGAGAATATATTATCCAAGAACCTGGCAACAGGCATCCTTTTGCGAGGACCAAAAGAACAGATGATCAGCGACCCAGCCACCCAGGGAACCCAATTCAATTATGCGCGCGCACCTTTAAATTACAGCCGTTCATCTGTTACAGTATGCAGATAGCCTGATAGAGGTCCAAGTCCAAGTGAGCATACGTAGCTAGTTTTAGGGCAGAGGGGCCCAAAAACAAAGGGCGATTATATGCTTGCTCAAAGTGAGACTTGATCTTTGGATGCTTTTAGCGGGCATCACATTCTTCTGCATCTTTTCTGTAAGGAATCGGATCCTCGTAGCTTAAGAGGGGATGGGGTGAACTAGGCAATCTAAAAACTTTAACCTATGACTTCACTACTTTTTCTCAAAGTAAACTAGAACATACTATCTAGATGTGCAACTAAGGTTGTTCTAGTGTGAAACTCCCATCCCAAAATAAGGTTTGCAACCTATAGTTAATCCTAACATGATACTACTCTAGGAAAGTAAAGGCAAGCAAAGATTGCAATAGAGTAAATGCGGAAACGTAAGGGGATGAGAGGAAGCAAACTCTTAACACGTGATTTATCCCGTGGTATCGGTAGGCACTAAGCCACCCCTAGTCCACGTTGTTGAAGCACTCACACAAGAGTATTGCTTCCCGGTCACCAAGTATCTCCCAAGAGTACCACTTGACTCGCCACAAAGGCTAGTCACTTAGGCACTTGCCAAGCTCCCTTGGTCACCTTGATGCCGCCTCCACTAAGGAGCTTCTCCACCAAGGAAGGGGGTCTCCACGTCCCCCGCACAAAGTGTCCTCGCCGCTCCACACCAAGCCGGAGGGTCGATGACGATTGCCGGTGAGCCACTTAGGCCCCAAGGCTTCCGGCGAACCTTGTACACCTTGATTCACTCAAGAATCACCTCACAAGGTTGGCACAACCTTGCACTCACTCAGCTCTAAGCTAAGCCTAGCACTAAGCACATACACTAAGCATATGCAAGTCTATGGATGAGCAATTAAGCACTTGGATGGATTGGATATGATCTTCTAGGTGTCTTGCACTCCTCTGCACTTCCACATAATCCAGCCCCCTCAAATGGGTGAGTGGAGGGGGTATAAATAGCCCAAGGCACTCAGCTAGCCGTTGGCTAACGGCCACTGAAAAAGGTAGCGTCGGATGAACTGATGCTGTGATTTTCCAGGGCGTCGGTTCATCCAGTGCCCTCCACGTCACTTAGCTGTTGCAGCTCTGCTGACACAACTGTTCCGACGCTATAAACCGATGGTGCGTCAGTTCATCCGGTGCTGAAGACCTCGCGGCCAAAACGTCTCTGTATTCTGCTTCGTGACCGTCGGATAGACCGATGCTTCCACTTGACCAAGGCGTCGGTTCATCCGGTGCTGAAGGGTTCGTCTTGGCGCGTCTCTGTCTTGTTCAAACTTGGTCATCGGATAGACCGACGATTCGGTCCAATGGACCGTCGGTTCATCCGGCGCTTCTGTCTTCGCGGCTTCAGCTTTGCAACTCGTCCGACGCAACTAGAATGTGGGCTGTCGGTTCATCCGACGGTGCCAATTCAGTTGGCTTTCTGCGCAGTGTACCAAGTACACCGACGCTCGCCTCTAGGGTACCGTCGGTTCATCCGACGGTGTCATTTCCTGTTTTCTTGCGTCTTTGACTTTGGTTCAACTTGCCACCTCTTGGAGCCATCTTACCACTGTTTTATAACCTTGAAAAATAGACTATCTTCTGAATTTGACATGTGGTATTTTGGCTTTAATTGTGGTTACATCCATGGGATCTATAAATGCCTACAAGGACATGCTAGATAATATGGTTAGTCCCATTAATCATGTTGTCATGAATCACCAAAATTAAACTCGAACTAATGGCATATGGGGTCATGTTCGCTACATTTCACATGTCACGAATCCAGGTTATCAGGGAGGAGATACGATGGAGCTGATTCAACTGAGAAAATTATTAAAATAACGAAGTAAAATGACTTGCACATTACAAAAGTACAAACCCTTTTTTTTTCTTTTTTGCTCCGACCGTGTTTGTACAGTCAAATTGTTCTGATGGCTCGTTTTTTTAAAAAAAAAAAGATACTCAAAGCATATATAGCATGGCAGCATGACTAATTTGAAACACATAGCACCGGTTGTGACTGTCGCCGGGTGGACGGGGGTGGTTCGATCGTATTCCATCCCGTTTTCCGTCTTTTCTTTTTCAAAGGATGGTGGCTGTACTCTATGATCCGCATCTAGCATACTTTATTTCAAATTTAAAAAAGAGAGGCTTTAAAAGTGCTAAAAACAAAGAGGGAGAAATAAAAACAAAGCAAGTCGACATCAGCTCAACCGAATAAGCTGCACCACGCCAATCTCATGTGCGTTGGCTACGTATCCCACTCCCCCGTCCCATCCGTTCTCACGGCCGCACGATCCGGCATCGACGGCGTCCGGACTCGCATCCCGCCGCACGGCTCGCCTGGACGCGGCCGGCCAGCCTGACACCACACGAGCGCGGGCGCGCGGCTCGCGTCGCGTCCTCCTGGCCCAGCAGGCAGCAGGTGAGGCCAAACCCCCCGATGATCGATTCCCACCGCACCCACGCGACGGCCGGCTCGGCGGCGGCTTCCTCTTTAAAAAAAAAAACAGCCGAAGCACGCGACGGCGCCGCCGCCGCCCGTCCCTGATCCGACGGCCCCGCGCGCGCCCACCGTGCCTTGGCGTCTGCACCCACCACCCCTCCTCTCTCTCTCCGTCTCGTCTATTTACTGCTGACCCGCTGCTGCGGCTGCCTGCCGCGGTACTACTACTACCTCGCATCTGCCTCCGCGGCCCACGCCCGCAGCGCCTCCGCTCGTCTGCTCTCTCGCCGCGCGCCCCCCGAGATCGGGATCGCCCGCCGCCGCCCTCGGCCGCCGCCATGGCGCCGTCTCTGCTCGGGGTCACCTTCTCTCTCTCCCTCTCGTTAATTAAGCAGGGGAGGTGACTTGACTCGGTCGCTCATGGCTTCCTCTCGGTGTGCGCGTGCGTGCAGGGGTTCACCAAGTCGCTGGCCATGACGGTGCTCTCCGAGATCGGGGACAAGACCTTCTTCGCCGCCGCGGTACGCCGGCTCTCGCTCTCCCCGCTCACCTCACGGCTCATCCCCTCTGCTCTTCCTCCTGTCCCTTTTCGCTTGCCTTGCCCGCCTCCCACTTGCGTGCGCCGTGCGCCGTCTGCGTGCGTGCGTGTGCCCGTGTCAGGCGCCGCTCCCGCCAGGTGTTCGACGGTATGCCGCCCTCCCCCGGCCGCGGCGGCGTGCCTCCTTGCTCGGCGCTGACTCGATTCCGCGACGAGATCGTGGCAGATTTGGCGGCGGAGAGGGCGGGCGGGCGAGAGGCCTTTGCCGTCGAATTGATCGCTGGAGTCAGTACTGCTCAGCTTGAGATTAGTTTTTTTTCGTTTCGTTTTCTCCCTCTGTTGTTATCGCTAAAGTGGTGACAAAGTGAGTTGGTAGCTGTAGATTGAGAGCTCTCTGCTCCCGGATTTGTTTATGCTACTCCACCGAGGAAACCAGCTGGGGAAACTGATCGTGCGCTTGATTTGCTGCCGCCGAAGAAATTTTACTCCATTTAGCTCAGTGCGCGTGGGTTCCACGCATGTGGGTGCGGCGGACTGTGGGACGCCAGGCCTGCGATTTGCTGGAGCTGGAGCTGTTGCACTTTTGCGGAATTCGCCAACCTGCCATATCGGTAGGGTCCTTCGTTTCTGGAGGACCATAGTTCTGATGGGATGCTTGGCCTCCACTTGCACAATAATTTTTTTTTCCAGCGGGGTAGCCTTGAAGTAGCATACTGATGAGGGATTTCACAGGGTCTGGGCCAGACAAACATACCCCTATCATGTGATAGGCTCATCAATGTTTTTCCAATGCCTGTTTTCGTACGCTTCGTTTTTCAATGGCCCTTGTTTCGAGTACTGGATTTCCTCATCCTTTATTTGCCTGTGTTTAGATTCTGGCCATGCGCCATCCAAGGAAGCTCGTCCTGGCAGGCTGTTTGACTGCATTAATAGTGAGTATATATGAAATTTTACATGCTGCTCTATGGTATCCTTTTTCTTAATTTGTTTAATTTATTTTCTCGACAAAAAAATAATTGATTTAGTCACTAATTTTAGGTGATGACAGCTCTATCAACCTGTCTAGGTTGGGCCGCACCAAATCTGGTAAGTCATTGTAGCTGCCTTGCACAATGTTTTATTGTGCCAAGAACACAAACAAATATTGTTTCATTGTACGCTTTTATTCTCTACCAAGTTTGGTGTATTTTCTGAGTGTTGCTCACCAACATGGGCATGATTGTCAGTATCTAAAAGGCAAAATTAAATATTTAGGGGGTATTTAGGGAGAATATGTCCTGAAATACGAGGCATTATTACGATATGTGCCATTTTTTGTTTGGTGATGGAGACACACCATAGTTGCAGTCCTGATTGTGTTTTGTATGCCATCGTATTTTTTTAATGTGGCAGCTGTAATCCTGAATCCTCACAAATGTTTAGCATAGCAATTAAATTGCATACTCTCATCAGGTGTAATGGTTGAAACAATGATTGGTGCTCTTCTTTACACAAAGGGGTTTGCCTTAGTGTTAGCTCTTAGCTGTACCTTTCAATTATTTTCTTGTGATGCCATTAAGAATTTTGTTGTTAACTCGTAGGTATACCGCCTTGCAAATGTTACTTAACTGACAGTATCATGATGAACAGATATCACGTAAATGGACTCATCATGTGACCACACTTCTGTTCTTTGGATTTGGCATTTGGTCATTATGGGAAGGCTTCAAGGAAGACAGGTACTGATCTGCTTGTTACCTTTCAGTTTAATTTATTATCTCCTTTATGCATTTGGTGATTTAGTGATTGACTTGTTTAAGTGATGCAATTTTCATTTCAGAGATTCAGAAGAATTGGCTGAAGTGGAAGCAGAACTGGTTGGCATATTTCATCATTTTGTTGTATTGTTTTATGGACTGCAGTTCAAATAACTAACTGCAGAGTTGCGCACACTTTTCAGGATGCTGCCTTTAAGACTAACAAAAGTGAATCTAAAAATAAATCTAAGGTCAGTACTCATGTGGCATTTTTTTTTGAAAGGATACTCATGTGGCATTGTTCATTGTCCTTTGCCGGCCAGATTCTCTCGGAACATTTCTGCTTGCATAGTTAAATAGAAATCATAAATGAGAAGGAAAACGAATTATTTTAGTCTTTTAATCAGAGTGTGTCATTGTCCCTCAGTAATCTCATCTACCTTGCAAGTATGGGTTTTTTTTTATGCACACATTGTATCCTTACATAAATGCACCAACACATGCGGTTTTGATGTGTATCTTTTAGCAACCTTTTTGAATTTCCTATTTTCTCTTCTGCACATGTATTTTGTGGCTTTTTATTTCTTTTTGGAGAACAGTTGTTATTTTGGAAAACCTTGTTTACCACTGTTACTTTCTTTTAGCCATTTTTTGTGTTGCAACCATCTACTGATATTGAGTGCTACTTTGGATTTGCATATCAAATCTTTGTCAATGCTAGGTAAATGGGGATACAAAGAAACAGCAAAGGCCATTTATGATGCAGTTTTTCTCACCAATTTTTATAAAGGTACCAACTGCTGATAATATGCAACAGATGGTGACAAATGTGTGTTTGATCTGGAAGACTAACATGTCCTTTGATTTCTATGTGCTGTAGGCATTCTCTATTACTTTCTTTGGTGAGTGGGGTGACAAGAGCCAGGTAAGCTGTTGGAAATTATTGTTCGAGCTTCGAAGTTTTACAAGGGTCATGTTGATGTCAGAAATAGATAATGTTTTTTTTGGCTATATTGATGAAACTCTTGTCAGATTGCTACTATTGGCTTGGCTGCTGACGAAAACCCATTTGGTGTTGTGCTTGGTGGAATAATGTATGAATTGCTTCCTTTACTGATGATATCCTCTGTTTCAATTGTTCATTTTCGTACCTAATAAAATCTACTTTGCTTAGAGCACAAGCACTCTGCACAACTGCTGCTGTCCTCGGCGGAAAGAGCCTAGCTTCGCAGATATCTGAGAAGATGGTAGGAACAGAACTAGTGTCTGAAAGTCTGAACAGTGAACTCATTTTCCAGTGGCATGTCCTCTGTGAAGTATGAAATGTCCAGCATTTAACTTGACGCCTGTCGTGTTGTGTAGGTTGAACTGTCAAGTGGAGTACTCTTCCTGCTATTCGGCATCATGTCGTTGCTCTCAGGGCCAGAGGGAGAATTGTAACACCTCTGGGAAACCTTCTTCAGCATGGCTGATTGACAAAGCTTTCTCTTATTAGACCTATCGTATTTCAGTAGATGAATGATGGCGACGAAAAGCCAGCCGTAAATGGCGAACGGGATGGCGATTCATTAGTTTAGAAAGCATATTGTAAACATTTTCACTCGTCATTCATACCATAAATAACTACGATTGTTACTGAGATCTGTAGCAATTTGCATATGCCGGTACATGCTGCTGACAATATGATGCACTATGCCGGTACTGAAATTTTGTTGTCGCGGTTATATGCGTCACCTAGCTTTGTTACTGAATCTTGCATGCATAGCGTGTCCATTATTAACCCCCTCTAAGTTTTGTCCGAATTCTGAAACTGTGAAGTAAGCGGCATGCAGATTGGCAGTTGTGCAGCGATTGAGGCGCTGTAAACTGCTTTATTTGCCTTTCTGTAAACGGGCAAGTTTTCCTTTCAAAAACAAACAGCTTCTGAAACTACCTCAATGTTTCTGAATGATGCGGTAAAATAAAACAGTTTAAATGAGCCTTGCAATGTTTCCGACCATGTTGGGCCTTCTACCCACAAACTTAAAATGTATGGCCCACTTTGGAGCCCATTCGACACTGACCGTCTGATCCATGAACTGTTCGTATCATCGTATGCTTTTTTTTATTGTATATCGGAAGGATATTTAATTTTTGTCACTTTTACTGTAGTCGGTAGCTGCTCTTTCGAACACGGGCCACTTTTACGGCAGCTGCTCCTTCGAACAAGACCCTTTAGGTTGGATCCTACATATTTGCCACCGCCGTTCGTCTTAGGCAACAAAATTGCTACTTTCGCTGACGTGGCATGCTACCACCTCCCTCCAGCGTGGATTGGGCATGTGAAAGATCAAAATGCCCATATCTTACCATGTGCTACTCTCCCCTACCACTGGTGTGTGAGACCCGCGCATCAGGTTCACTTTCAACCTCTAATCTCCTTCCTCCTCTGCTCTCTAAGACTCTTCTTCATCCGGCTTCCAGCCCCTCCTACCAGCCGTCGTCACCGAGATGAGGGAGCAGCTGCCTCTACCTAGCCTCCTGGCCAACCTCGTTGGGTCGTCCGCCGCCACGGCCTCGCCGTCCACGTCCGACGGCGGGTGCTGCGTCCCCGAGCCGCTGCGCCAGCTCACCCCACTCCTCCGCGCCGCACCGAGCTCGAGCCCCACGAGGGCGAGCTCCAACCATGGTGAGGGCGAGATCGATGAGCTCACATCTGCTGCGCTACATGGTGGGGATCTCGTGCTCGCCATGGTCGCTCGACCCCCGTGCATCCCTACGCGTGCTGTTCGCCGTCCCTACACGCTCCAAGATGTGATGGCCCAATGGCCTTGCTGCTCGGGCTGGCCGTGACGGTCCCCATGGCCGGCGGTGCCCTTCCTCCGCGATGCCCCTCCTCGCCGCCGCACTCCGTCCCGCCGCTCTCCTTCCGCTACCTCACCGCCTGCCCACGCTGGTCTGCATGGGTCGTCACCGGCTCACCGCCCTCCACGAGGGCGCACCGCTCGACCGAGCTCTCATGCCGGAGAAGGACGCCCTTCGTACCCACCTCGTTGTTGAGAGGGAGGGTGAGGATGGAAGGGTGGAGGCGGAGGTCCACGAGCAGGGCCAAGGTGGAAGCAGGACGACAGTGGCGGGGCTGGTGCGGGCACAGAGCATGACGATGGCAGTACACACGGGAGGTGGACCGGGGAAGCAAGGGAGGAGGAGAGGTTGAAGATGACATTTGTAAGTGTGTCCCACATGTCAGTGGTGGAAAGAGAGAAGAATGCAAGTTGAGAAGGATAAGGTAGGGACATTCTGGTCTTTTTCCATCCCAATCCACGCTGGCATAGGTGAGGTGGTGTGACACATCAGCGAGAGTGGCAATTTTGTTGCCTCAAACCAACGGCGGTGGCAAATACGTAGGATCCAACCTAAACGTCCTGTTCGAAGGAGCAGCCACTGTAAAAGTGGCAAAATATTAAATATCTCTACATTAGAGACACTCACAACGCACGCACAGTCATCCCTATAAACACAAGTGTGCAAGTCCTACTCCTAGGAGCATCTTTGAAAACTAGGCCGACACATCCTCAAGAGTGACGAAGTCACCACAATCGTTTCATTGTCGATAAGAACATCACCTACCACTGAAAGCATAAAGATCATTAAATCCTGAGAAATTCGATCCCACAGGGAGTCAAATCCAGAACCTGAGGTGCTACTAAGGCTCTTGTAACCACTAGACTATAGGCCCTTTAGCCATGTTCAATGTTCAATTGCTTTTGAACGGGGTATGTTTTGAGTAGAAGGAAGAATATCAAAAGAATCGTTGTTTTCTTTTTGTGTGTGTTAGATCGTGTGCATTAAAGTAATGAAATTTATTTTTCACCCCGCTTCAAAAAAAAAAGCCTTTATGGCATACGCAACACTCTATAAAGTGCGATTTTGACTCCCTATACTACCACATTATGGGCATGTTAATTTGGATCATGGCGGGATTCTTGAATTGTTTCACTGAGCAATAAATTGGAGCTAGGAAATTCTCCCTCTCTTCTTATAAAAAAGAAAGGAAGAAAAAAGCTTCGGTCTCCGTGCTTAATTACTTGAAATTTGCGAGATTTCATCTCGCATTGCAATGTGGTTTTGGTACGGTACAGTATGGGTCGTATGATTACAAAGTTACTACACGCATCATTATTTGAAACTGCACCACTAAAGTTACTACATGCATCATACGAAACTGAAACACTTTGCACACTCATTAGTTACTGTTAATTCCTCCAAAGCACAACGAACAAGCTGTCAGCATGCAGAACACAATCAATTAGGATGCTGCACAACCTAGCAAATAACAAGAGTAATCAAACAGGTAAAGAACAGAGATGTGATGCGTTTTAGCAGTATAGGTCTAACTTTTTGGAGCCATGCCCTGCCAACATTTTAGCAGGATCTACTGAATGCATGCATGCATGCTGCTGTGCTGCTTTTCACATATGCAAAACAAAGAAACGGAATGAATGTTTTGGTTCCCATAAGTGGGCAAGCATAATGAAAGGGTACCCTGATCTTTTTTGACCTATATGTTCTTTAAGGTAAAGAAGGGCTCCTTTCCTTGCCGTACAAGGGAGAGCATGAATTTGTTTAGGTCCAAACGGTCCGAGAGAATGCTAAGAAAGTATTTTTGTCTTGTTTTCACTGCCTTTTCTGAGACCAGATAAGGCAACTTTGTAAAGTTTATTCAAGGAAAATTGCCACGTGAATTAGAGTAAATAAGATGTGGGAGGCTGGGTGAACACTGAACACCCACACCTCCACGAACTGAGGTCCTGTTCGACTTATTTCGGCTCGGCTTGTTTCAACTTGTGTCGGCTTATTCCTTCTCACACAACACTATTTCTCACACAACACTATTTCATCTATCACTATATAACAAATCATCCGAACAGGCTCTAAGTTGTTAGTCTTAGTTCTAAGGTAAAATAGCAAAAATCACCCCCTAAAGTCACTTAAGTTTGACATCCCTATAAGTCATTATGTTGCAAACATTCTCAGTTTTGTACTTTTGTTCAAAAACCAACCCCATATATGCACAAACTTGAGCAATTCAATAAAATCAGTCTCGTAAATTCGAGGAATCAAACCCAGATCTCCTAGTTGCGACCATACCTCAGCCCCACACAACACTATTTCATCTATCAGTCGAACACTAATAATCCGAACAGGCTCTGAGTTGTTAGTCTTAGTTCTAAGGTAAAATAGCAAAAATCACCCATAAAGTCACTTAAGTTTGACATCCCCCATAAGTCATTATGTTGCAAACATTCTTGGTTTTGTACTTTTGTTCAAAAACCAACCCCATATATGCACAAACTTGAGCAATTCAATAAAATAAATCTCATAAATTCAAGGATTTGAACCTAGGTCTCCTAGTTGCGACCATACCTCAACCTCATCTAACCGAATAGGCTAGAGGAGCTTTGATCTTTATTGAAATTAGATACTTCTAAGAGTATAGTTTGACATTTGTTTGGAGATTCCACAAGTAAAATTGACAATATGATCTTAAGCTAACGCACTAATTTTTTGCTATTTGCAAAACAAAAGTCTTTTCAATACGATGAATAAATCTAATCGAAGCAATTGGATGAGCTGTACTAATAATGTCGGCCTGTGTTAGCCGGCCAAAAAGTTATTGATTTGATTACGCATATGTGTAATGGGGTGTTTTAATTTGGTAACATAATTGAGTAGGCAGGTGGGTATTCGCAAAAAGTAACTAATGGGTCGGGGGAGTGGCGTATTTGTGTTCGTAATATGAACGAATGTGTCGTGGGTGTATTAATATCTTGTGATTCGTAAATAAAAAAACTAATTAGCAGAGTCAAACACGTCCACACGACTCTTGGTGACATGCCTGCATGCCAGGGTATGCGTGTTTCACTTCACTAAAGAAAAAACTCTGCACCGGTTCTGCTGCAGCTCTCAACCATCATCAATCGCACACGCAGCAGACATATAGAACTTGATACAGTCTTCCGTATAATACTTTGATCATTCATTGACATATATTCTATCTGACTATCTCTTATGGATATAAACTTATAATCGTGGTAAAGTATATTTGATTACCAATCCAACAATATAAAGTTTACATTATAAAAATAGAAAAAAGAATAATAGTCAAATTAGTGGTCAGAGATTGTAAAGTTTGAATAAAAGTAAATACTATTAGAAAATATAGTTAGATTAAGAGTGAATGAGTGATCTACCTAACTAAAATTTAACTAGCTAAAGTTTACAAAGTTTTTACGTACGCTCAAGTTTAGCTAGACAAAAGGTGCTAGGTAAAATTTGGTTATGAATGTTTGGATCCACTAACTAAATGATAGTCGATGATGTATTTGTCTATCCTGCCATATATTCCTTCCACTTTAGGATTTTTTACCGGTTTAAATGAATTAGAGTAGCATGTTTGGCTGCCTGGCTAGTGGCTGATTGCAGACGTTGATTTGTTCTGAAAGAAATGTACCGTTGGCTGGTGGTTGATAATCCAGACGAGCAAACCGAGTTGAATCTTGTTTATATTTATATAGCGACTAAATTTAGCCTGCAAAAATTGGTTGATCCCAAAACATGACCGGAAAAGGTGAAGATGAAAAGGCGTCTCGGTCGTGGGCAAAAAAGAGCTCAGCTCCCCCGCTTTCTTCCGGAGGAGTGAAGCAAGAGCAAGGCCACCGAGGCGATATCCCATCGAGTGCGCAGCTGAGCTAGCTACAGCCAAAGCCCCGACGGAGCTCCGCCAACGTCATAATGGCATGGCGATGATATCAAGAAGCAGCACGCGGGGCCCCCGGCCGCCGGCCCGGCCCGGGCACGTCGATCATGGGTGCCGGTGGTGGCGTCGCCGTCATCATCACACTCGCCCGCCCGGGCGGCCGCGATGGATTCTGTTTCTCCTTCACATCATCCCATCCATCCATCCATCCATCCATCCATCGCGCGCGGTGCGCGGCCACAACCATTGGTGCAATGGCGCGGCGCGCACTAGATTAGTTAGCCAGTCAGCAGCGCTAATGGCACCACGTCGCCGCGGCCGCGCGCGCGCGCTAATCCAGATGACGACGCGCCTCGGGGGTCGCGCGCCGCCGCGATCGGGGGAGCGGCCGGCCGGTGGGGGTCGTCGGTCTCGGTCACGTCGACGGGCGCGCCGCCCGGCAGCCAGCGTGCTCCGCTAGCTCCGTCCTTCTCGTTCCTCTCCAGAAGTCCACAGATCGATAGATTCGACTATTCGAGAGTGGGCGGCCACGGAACGGAAGGGCACAATCATTCGGTCGTTTTCTTGAATCGAGAGAGAGAGCGAGGGGCCGGGCCTGACTGATGGCTCCGACAAAAGCGGCACGCTCCCTCCTGTCGAGGACGCAGGCGTATGAGACATGCATGAGCCCCACGAGACGAGAGGGAGAGACCCCAAGGATACGGAGAGAGAGTGAGAGAGAGAGGACAAAACACGCGTGGTTGTTGATCAGATGGAGCCTTTCTGCGGCTGCCCCCTCCTCCCTCGGCTCAGCTACTGTGCGTGTTCTTGATCAACCATGTCTCCGATCCTCTCGCCGTCTGCCTAGCAACCTCAAGCTAGTCGTCGGCCTGCCGGAGGGAGGAGGGAATTGAACGCCGCCTTGCTGGGCCTTTCTCCCTCGAGCCCTTTCGGCAGCGCTGGTCGGCTCGGTGGGGGCTTCGTCCCCTGCCTGCCTGCCCTTGGGTCGGCCGTGATCGCCCATTCGTCAACCCGGCCGGCCGGCTCCGATCCCTGTGCAAGTGCACGCCCCGCAGTATGGATTCACCGCGGAATGCTCCGTGTCGTTACTGACCCCTGCAATCCAAAATTAAGTTCGCGAGGGCTTATTTGGATGAAGATTATTATTGCCTCCTGATCCTATTACTTACGTACGTGGATTGGAGTGAATAAAAAGATAAAGTAATTTCCATACCAACCACAAAGTATTTGTTTCAAACGAAGCCCGAAAGTCACACTAAAGTTTACTGGTGCAATAGCTCTTACTCCTAACCGAACTCTTTTCTTCAGTTATATATTCTTGTTTTTTATCAGAAAAGGGAAAAACTAAAAGAACATGTGTATTTTAGGATTCAAAATTTGTTCAAAAAACATGACATTTTACTTAATTTGGTAGGTGTGTCTGCATATGTGGGCATGTAACAGGTAATTAAATATGGCAAATAAATAGGGACAACCGATGTCATTTTACTTTCTTAATAATTTGTCCTAAAATTTCTAGAGTGACACGCTTTTTGAGGCGGAGGGAGTAGCTCGACCCAAAAAGGTAGGAGGTTCATGAGACATGAAGAAGGTGGAATTGTGTTAGAATTCGAGTTATTTTTAATGTATTAATTGTGTTCAGAAGGGTGCAGTAAGGAATCAAGGGGTTCTAGAGATTTGTGCCAACATGGTATGGATATGCGCATTGATTCATTCTATACATAATTTATATTGTGGCACACATTGTATATCTTGAGTTATATTGTTCTCTATATTAATTAATAATACAATAGGGTATTTAGGATTTTTATAATGACAAAAGGTAGTTAATTAGATGACGATGTAATTATAAAATGACATGATAAGTATAATTAGAGAAATGACTACCTTTAAAATTAACTACCTTTCTGTATGGTACAATAGCATGATAAGTACTTTATATAATTTTTTTAATAATAGTGCATATCATGGAGACTTTAAAATAACTATGTAATTAGAAATAGCATGATAAGTATAATTGTGTCGCTCATTTCCCCATCATATTAAGCTCTTAGTTTGATTGGCTACTGGATGCTGTTTAAAATGGTATCAGGACCACAAACAAGTATCGAGTTTGAACTCTAATAATTGATGCAATTAAGTAAAAAAGCCAATTGTTGGGCTCTCCTATTCTACACCGGAAGATTGAATGCACTACAGGAAACCCCGAAGATGCCGAGTGCAAAAATATACGCCGAGTGTTTTCCGTCGAGCACTCGGCGAAGACACTCTTTGCCGAGTGTCGCGAGGAGAACACTCGGTATAAAAAAAAACACTCGCCAAGTGTTTTTAGCCTTCGCCGAGTGTTTTTAGCACTCAGCGTCTTTGAGATTTCCTGTAGTGATGAATCTCACACGAGGGGAGTGTTGAAGTATAATTCTTTTTGTCTTGATGATCCAACCATATAGTAAGCTGAAATTAGGCGATTAAGTGACCACATTTATCATCATATTAGTTTTGTCTTAATCTGATAATTGCAACATTTCACTAGCGAGTTCTCAAAATCATATCATTACGTGGAGGCATCTGCTTCAATCTTCGTCTTTTTTTGGTTGGCCAGTGACAGCTGGCTGGTGTTGATTTATTGCGAGAGAAAAGTACTGTTGGCACTGGCACGCTGGGACAGATGACTAGTGTTCATTTGGTGTGAGAGAAAAGTGATGTTGGTTGGTGGCTGAAAAGCCAAGTGAACAAGGTAAACGATGAATAATGTTTGCCAAAATTCATAATTCAAAGCAAGCTACCCAATCAATGTTTAGGTTTTATTTTTAGAAGTATCACATATTGCTTGTTATGGTATTTACGTTCTATTTATAATAAATTGTAGCGAATGAAGCTACTTTCCTGCAGGCAAAAAAACAAAATGATTCTCAGATGTACACACTATCGTCGGCATGGTCAATAATCGCCCAACCGAGAGGATCACACACTCAGACACGCCCTGCCCTCTCTACTGTTACTCTGTTTCCTGTGTGAACTCTGAATTCTATTCTTCTGTACACACTCCAACAGTTTATCAACTTTTGAGCCCCAGCACTAGCAGCATGCTTTGGTCGGCTCTACATTCTGCTCTCCAGGTCTCTGGGTGTGAGGTCCACGGGCGAGATCACGTGGAATCCAAGCAACAGATCAGTCACATCAGACTTTTGCATGTTAATTTACTGATAATTATACGCAAACTGCAGGAGAAATCCAGGGTCGCTGCACGGTGTTTGCAGCTAGACAAAGTTACATGCAAGACAGAAAATTGAGTACCATTTCACTTTCAAGAAAAGGAGTCTATTTCAATATATAGGCATCCGTTTAGTCCTCCTGTCTTAAAATGATTACTATTTTTTTTCTCGTATCTCCGATTTAAATGATTCTTGAGGTCATGCATTTGTAACAATGATATTTATCTTTTAAAATATTTTAATATTATTTTGTAATTGTTTATTTTACCTTTCTTATATTTTTTTTACAGCACAACATAAGAATAATATAATAAATAGTGATAAATAGTATAAATAATATTTAAAAAGATAAAACTAACTATTATGAACGTGTGACCACAAGAATCATCTAAATCAGATGTACGGGCAAAAGGTAGTAATCATTTTAAGATCTAAGGACTAAGATGTAAATAAAAAAAATTAAAAACACCCATCAAAATAGCTAGATGGTCAAATTTGAACGGTTTTGCAGTTGGATAGTCAAAGATTTCCGATTTTGGAGTTTAATGGTCAAAACCAAACTTGACCTATAGTTGGATGGTCAAAAATGGAGGTTTTTTCTAATAAATAAACTCTGTTGGAAATTGAATTTTCGTCTCAGGATTTTGCATGATTTGTAACCATGTTTATAAATGCGTGTGATTCAGTAATGTAATAATATTCCCTTCATCCTAAATTATTATTTTGACATTTCTAGATACATAACATTTTTTTATATATCTAGACATAATATGTATTTTGGTGCACATCAACTATATAGTTGTTTGGGGCAGAGGGAGCACTACCAGCAAACTAGCAATTTGCTGTGCGCCGTGATAAAAACACATCGTAAAACTAAGGCACATGGCAAAACATGTATTTGCCGTGTGTACAGGGTCGGCACATGGCAAATAAAACTTTGTTGCGCGTTTTGGATCTAACGCACGGCAAAAAGCTATTTTGCCGCGTGTTTTGGATCCGGCACACGACAAATATACTTTTTTCCTCCCTTCACCTCTGTGGGGCAATGCGTTAGACTTTATTTGATTAAATAGGTCTTTGTCATGTGTTTGCAGGTTGGCACAAGGCAAGATACGAGCTTTGCTGTGTGTCTTTGTTTTGATGCACGACAAAGATCTATTTTACCGTGTGTCTTCGTTATAATTTTCATTCATTTATTATAATTATAAAGTTTATAGACTTTGCCATGTGTCGGCGACACATGACATATAACGCATGGCAAAGACCTGGCCCACCCAACCCCGTCGCACTCTCCTCCTACGCCCACCCCCGGCCCCACACAACCCACTCTCCTCCCACGCCCAGGCCACATCCTCTCACCTGGTGACCTCCTCTCCCTTGATCTCTTCTCTCTGCTCACGTATCTCCTCCCTCTCACCGTTCTCTCCCTCGCCAGCACACATGTTGCGGCCCTCCTCTCCATCGTCGGCCCTCCCCCCAGTGAGCAACGACCCTCCTCTCAGTCATCGGCCTCTCTCCCCCGGCGAGCCGTGGCAGCGGGTGGCTAGGAGCCCGAGCTCCAGCGGCAGCCGAACCCAAGGCGGGAGGCCATGGATCCGGCACTGCCCCGGCTAGATCCAGTGGCTGCACATCTGAGGCGAGGGGACGTGAGGGTGCGTCGAGCCATGGGTTGGTTGTCAGCAGTGGGTGCAGTGGCAGCCGACTGCGGCTTCTACAGCTGGACTCGTCTAGGACGAGGGCGACACTTCTGGCAGCCCTCCCTCTTGCGGCCTTGGTTGCTACGGCATCGGTCGGCCAGGGCAGCTTCGGTGTCAGCGGTGATGAAGTCGATCAATGGCGTCAACGGGCTGCGGATCTAGGTTCGTTGTCTCTCTCTCTCTCTCTCTCTCTCTCTCTCTCTCTCTCTGTGTGTGTGTGTGTGTTCCATAGGTGGCGACGACGTGGTGGTGGCAGTGGACGGCATGGTGGTGCGGGCGTGACAGAGTGGTGGTTCCGACGGCAGCGACGTGGTGGCATGGTAGCGGTCGGCGTGGTGGTGGTGGTGACAGCAGCGGGCGGGGTGTGGTAATGGGCGGGGCGGGGGGCGGCGGGTGGTGGTGGTGGCGACGGCGGCAACAGCAGCGGCAGGGGAGCCTCTCGAGGCCACTTTTTTTTTCAAAAATATTTGTCGTGTGTGTGTTTTAGCGCACGACGAAGCTGCCTCCACAAAGCCGTTTGCAACTGCCGTCCCTGTCTCTTGCTTTTTTCGCTGTGGGTCGTCGTCTCGTTGAAAACACACGACAAAGCAAGCGACAAAGATCTTCGTCTTGCGCCCAATAAAAAAAAGCACGACAAAGCCCTGGTTGTCGTGCCTTTGGCTGTCGTGCAGCCATTTTTTTTTAAGAAATTGTCATGCAGCCTTTGTCGTGCGCATAGAGGTATTACACACGACAAAGGGTTTGCCGTGCGTTTTTTGGACTTCGCCGTGCGCATGGGGCGCATGGCAAACACCCTTTTTTTGAAATGGAAATCGTATTCCATTAACTCACTGGCTCAGCAAGATCACTGGCCACCAAGGTCTCAACATCAGACGGCGTACCATCCCAAGAATGGACAGTACCTACAGGACACTTACACCCTTGCGCTGCCAACGCATGCGCCACTCTATTACATTCTCTAGGGCAATAAACGACCGATCAAGAACTAAACAAAGCAGTGATGGTGTTCTTAATTTCAAGAATGAGACCACCAGTGGCCGCGAGAGCATAGCTGTTCGATTCCACTGCGAGCTTGACTAGGGCAGAGTCCGTCTCAATCATCACTCTGCTGATCCCCCTCTCCCCAGCGGCCCTAATTCCTTGTAAGCATCCCACAACCTCAGCGTGCAGTGCATCCAGGAGATAATCGCACCGCCCTGCGCCAGCACACACGACCGTTCCTTCATTATCGCGGATCGCAAAACCCCAACCTCCCGAGCCAAATGATGCACAGTAGGCCCCGTCAGAATTGATCTTGAGGACATCAGCAGGTGGTCTGCTCCACCGCGCCTTCGCTCTGTCCACTCGAGAGCTCTTCTTTTCCTCATCTGCTATTGCCAGAAACTCGTCAGTCGTCCGGGTGATAGCATGTGCAGTCGCTGAGGGATCCCTTTGCCGCTCCCCATCCCTAATTCTGTTTCTCTCCAGCCACCAGTACCATAAGAGGATCATAACCTTCATTCTTACTTTCTCCTCCAACACCAGGATCGACTCCAACATGCCAATAGCTGAAGCAATATTGATCAAACGCAATCTAATAGATTCGAGGCCCAACTCTTGCCACACCTTGCGTACATGCTTGCATTTCAAAAACAGATGGCCACCATCTTCAAAGGACTGATTACACACCACACATCTTATGTCAATATCCATGCCTTTTCTCCTGAGCCCGAATCTCAGTGCCAAAGTATTATGTGCTAACCTCCACAAAAAATGTTTAATTTTCCCTGGGCAATGTAGATGCCAGATGCCCTTCCATATCCCCTCTGCCATAGTCAAGCCGTGGCCTGTTGATTGCCTGCCTTGCACCGATGCTCTCTGATCCGCCTCCCGTTGAACTTTATAGGCTGAGCGCACTGAAAACAGGCCCCTCGTATCATAGTGCCATGCGACTGTGTCCGGCAAGTCTATATGTACTGGCAATGATAGGATTAACTGTGCATCCACCTCCAGAAAAGTATCCTCTACCAGCTGCTTATCCCACAAACCGGTTACAGGATCAATGAGCTCATCCACCCGGCTTATGAGATTATTGCCCCTAGGTGTCACCGGCCTCCTCGCCCATGTTCTTGGAAGCCAGGGGTCAGACCACACCCTTATTCTTGTTCCATCACCAACTCACCATATCATTCCATACTTTAACACTTTGAGCCCCTTTAACATACTTCTCCATGTGTATGACATGTTCTTCATATACTTAGGGCTGAGAACATCCCCATTCGGGAAATATTTTGCTCCCAATAGCTTGGCACATAGGGACTCCGGGTTTTGAATAAGCCTCCACACCTGCTTTGCTAGCATGGCCAAGTTGAAAATATGGATGTCCCTGAACCCCAAACCACCTTCACTCTTAGGCCTCGACAGGACCTCCTTGCTTAACCAATGAATCTTGTTGTCCTTATCCTGGTTAGTCCACCAGTATCGGGCAATAAGACTACTAATCTGATCACACACCTCCTTTGTAATGTCAAAGCACCCCATAACATATGTTGGGATGGCTTGGGCAACAGCTTTTATAAGGACCTCCTTGCCGGCCTTTGATAGCATCTTCTCCTTCCATCCCTGAATACGTTGCCATATTCTCTCTTTTAGATACATGAACACATTCTTCTTTGACTTGCCCACGTACACCGGCATTACCAAGGTACCGTTCATTCATCGTCTCCTTTTGGATCTCCAGCACCTGCATCACCTCTCTCTTCTTTGCTTCCCTGGTATTTCCACTAAACATGATAGCTGATTTGTCCTTGTTTACGGTCTGACCAGAGCACTCTTCATATATATGGAGAATTCTTCGCAAATTATCTGCATCCCCCCTATCTGCCCGACAAAGAATCAAAGAGTCGTCGGCAAATAACAAGTGGGACACACTTGGAGCGCCTGGGCAGATCCGTACCCCCTTCAAATTACCTTCCTCCTCTGCCTGTTTCAGTAGAGCTGAGAAACCCTCCGCACACAACAGGAACAAATATGGGGAGAGTGGATCTCCTTGCCGTAAACCCCTTTCCGGTGAGAAAGCTTCAGACAGCACACCATTTATTTTAATCATATACGTCACTGATGACATGCATTTCATGATCAGCTCAATCCACCTCTGGTGGAACCCCAACTTCCACATCATATCCTGCAAAAAACACCACTCCACCCTATCATAGGCCTTGCTCATGTCCAGCTTAATAGCTGCATACCCGGTTTTGCCCTTTAGCTTCCTCTTCAAATAATGTGTTAGCTCATAGGCAATTAGGATATTATCAGTAATCAGCCGTCCCAGAACGAAAGCACTTTGTGTCGGAGAAATAACTTCAGGGAGGATAAGCTTAAGACGGTTTGCCAGCACCTTTGACACTAACTTGTACAACATATTGCAGAGACTGATGGGACGGAGATCTTTTATGCTCACTGGGTTTGTCACCTTGGGGATTAGGACAATCGTCGTTTCATTCCACCCGAGTGGAAACTGACCCCCATTCAGGACACCCAAAACTTCACTCATCACCTTCTCACCAACTATATCCCAGAATTTTTTGTAGAAGACCGATGGCATACCATCCGGGCCTGGAGCTTTTAGGTCCCCAATAGAATCCAGCGCTATTCTCACTTCAACAGCAGAGAACTCATGCAAGAGATGATCATTCATTGCATCGGTTACTTTCCTTTCCACTGACTGTGTAAGCTGCTGAGAATCAAACACACCGTTTGACCTGAACAAAGTAGAAAAATAGTTAGTGATAAACCTCCTCTTCTCCTCCTCTCCCTCTACCCAAGATCCATCCTCCCTTCTTAACTTTGCAATCCTATTACTCCTTTTCCTCTCCCGACACACGGCATGAAAGAAGGCCGTGTTCCGGTCTCCCTGCTGCAACCACCGAACATGTGCTCTCTGCTTCCAGTAGATATCAATTTGGTCCTCCAACCTTTCTAGCCTATATTTAAGGATCTCCTCCCTTGCTACATGTTCTCCATCGATGGCACCTCTTCGACATTTCTCCAGCTCCTTTTTTAGCTTATTCACCCTCTTCTCCAAATCACCAAGCACATTCCTACTCCAATCAGTCAGGCCACCTGCAACGACTCTTAAAGCATCATGCACCGAGTTGTCCTCGCTCTCCATGGCCTGCTTCCACGCCTCCCCCACCACTTCAGCACACTTCTCCTCTCCTAGCTAGCGTGCCTCGAAATGGAAGTGAGTCTGGGTGTTGTACTCTCTTTGGGGCCGGTAAGGATCTTCTGTAATTATGATAACCAGTCTATGATCTGAGTGCCTCGGATCACCGTTAATCACCCGAACACTAGGGAAGTGCGCCCTCCAACTATCATTGGCAACAGCCCTGTCCAACCTCTCCCGCACGTATCCATCTGCCTTGTGATTATTGTTCCTCCACGTGAATGCATCTCCCTCAAATCCAAGATCATGGAGTTGGCAAAACTCCAGCGCCTCCCTGAACTGATCCATGCATGCCTGGCTTCGCTGCCTTCCTCCCTCCTTCTCGTGTGATAAAAGAATTTCATTAAAATCACCTGCGCACAACCAAGGTTTTGGCGGGTTAACCACCAGGTCCTTCAGGTCACGCCAGGTCTTGTGCTTTTGATCCGTGTGGGGTTCTCCGTACATACCGGTGAAACGCCACACAAAACCCCCCTCCTCCTTAATCTCCACGTCAATGTGGTACTTCATTATACTACAAAGTGACACATCGACCCCTCTCCGCCAAAACACAGCAATCCCCCCCTCCTTTTTCCTTCCGCATCCTTGACCACCATGTTCGTCAACCCAAGAGTCCACCGAAATCTCTCCAACTTGCGCCTGTTCATCTTCGTCTCTGACAGGAACAAGATGTCTGCCTTCTCCGACTTCTGGAGTTCCAGAAGTCCCCGAACTGCTGGGCGGTTTCCCAACCCCCGACAGTTCCAAGCCACTATCTTCATTGGTGGCTGCAGGACTGGTCCGCCAGTCCCGCTTGCTTTACGCGTTTGTTTGCAGCCACAGCACCAACCTTCTCATCACCCTGCTCCTCCACACTCATCTCCTCCATTGGATCCTTCGCCGCCCTCCGCTTCTTGTTCATCTCCAGAGACGGGTCCGAGGCAGATATCTCACCTTCCGCCCGTTGTCTTCTCTTGAACGTCCCCTTCTTATGCGCTGCCCCCTCCCCCTTTGCCTGCGCCTTGTCCTTCCCATTTTCTTGCATCCCCTCTTTCTCCGAAACCCTTTCCTTCGTTCCCTTCACCCCAGAATCTACCTGCATGGCTTGCATGGTACTGTGTCCATCCGATGCTCCATGCTCCTTGCCTCCCTCAAACTCCTTTTCATCCCCCGCATCAACTTGGAGCACCCTTATTGCAGCCTCCCCCCTTTCTTCTCGTTGCTCTTTTGCTTTACCGGGCTTGTAACCTCTTCCCCCTCCTCCCAGCCCCTAACCATTCTACCTGCTGACCTATCCTCCGTCTTCCTCCAAGATGGGGCATCACTTCCTGATCCCTGATTACCTCCTTTACCTCCAGACCCCCAGCTGCCTCGGCTACCACTACTACCAGCCCTCCACCCTATGCGATAAGCTCCGCTTCTCTGACCCACACCATCATCCACACTTCTCCTCTCTGGAATGAAATGCAACTTCTTGCTAAATAAAGGCTCTTCTCCCTTCTTCAGCTTTATCTCACAAGCCTTATCAATGTGGCCAATAACTCCACAGATATAACAGAAATCTGGTAAGAACTCATACACCATAGGGCACCAGAGAGGCTTCCCCTTGCCATCCTCCCCCACCACCTCAACCATAACGCCCCTCATCAGTGGTTTACGGATATCCAGGTGTACCTTAACCCTCAAGAACCTACCCACTGCAGAGCCATCCTCTTCCTTCTCCATCTCCATGAACTCCCCCACTTCACCCCCAATCGCCTCCCCCGTCGCCTTGTTCATCATCCCAAAAGGGAGTTTGAAAACTCTGATCTAGATTGGGATGAAAGCAAAAGTCAGATCCTCCAGCGCCTTAGACTCCTCATAATCCACCATGATCAACAAGTCCTTCCCGAACATCCAAGGACCATCCTCCAAAGCCCTCCTCTTCCCTGACGCCTGATGGAAGGTGAATAGGAAGTTATTGTCTCCCAAGTCCTTGCAGCTTACACCCTTTAACGGGCACCAGATCCTCCCCAACGCCTGCGCAAGACCCTCCGCATTGACAGGCCGATCTACCAGCACTTTCCCCACCGCTTGCACCAACTTCTCTGCAACCCTAGATGGACCCGCGCCACCAATCTTGATGGCCTTGCTCTCCGCCGCCGTTAACTGCATGCGCTTCATCATCTCCTCCACTAACTCCATCGTCTTCTCCCTCCACCGATCGCACTAGGCGGCGGAGAGAAGACAACGAACCGACTCGAAAGTTAGGGCTAGCGAGAGGGCTCGGCTCCGTAACGGAGAGATCTCAACGTGGACACCAAGGGATGGGACGTGGACTCTGGCCAGATCACACTGCGTGACCAAACCAGAGGTGAAGCGGGGAGGGAACGGTGAATCACTACCGGAAACAGAGTCTTCACCGTGAGCCCGAAGGTTCGCCGAGAGCCAAAGATCCAGCTCTCGGCGTAGACCCTCTTCGCCGAGAGCACCAGGCCCAACTCTTGGCGAAGGCCTTGCTCACGGTGCAGAGCCCCTTCGCCGAGAGCATTCTGGCTTCCGCTCTCGGCGAAGGGCTCAGCTGACGGCACCACCTCGACACCGGTAACGGCCGTCCCCGTTCGTCAAATTCGCCGAGTGTCAGGCATCCAAGGCTCTCGGCGAAGAAATACCCACGGCGCAAGGAACACCTTCGCCGAGAGCAAAACCTCTTCGGTGAGTGCATGGGTACTACTCACGGTGAAGTTTTCAAAAAAACTTCACATTTTCGAGCCCAAACTTTTTTCTTGCTCCACATACACTCATACAGTGTACATGTTCAAAATTGGCACCATTTTGTCTTTGTTTGCTATATTTAACAATTTCACTTCTTTATACGTAATTTTTTCTTATACGTCCGATATGAACTGCAACTGCATAAAATCATAGAGTAAATTTATTCGAAAAATGGTATTCATGTTCATGAGACATCTCTAAGACCATGTACATGAAATGAAGCTCAATTTTCTTGCATTTGGTTCTTGTATCATGATGAAGATCGTGTGGTAGAAAGGTAAAAAAATTATATAAAATTAAAATGAAGTTGAAAAATCACGAATTTTGTCGAGTGGTCGTGATATCATACATAGAGATTGTGATAAATAGTAGAGAGCGTTTTGAACAAGTTGACATGTACGCTCTTTAGAAACTGGAACATCTCACGAGAAGTTTTAGAGAATTTGAACTAACATCACTTGGTTTGGTCTCTTGGTGAAATTTCATTTTGAATTTGAGTACAACCACTTTTTTATAAGCAATACACAACATATCTAGTGACATGTTAAGTTTTGGCGAAAATTTGATTTTGTTTGCTATTTTTAAATAAAATTTGATGAAAATAATCTTCGGTGAGTGCTTGGCTCTCGGCGAACAGGGGTTCTGCGCCGAGAGTCGGTCATGTGGCTCTCGGCGAAGGTTAGGTTTTTTTTTAAATTCGGTCGCGGCCGGGGCACGGCTGCGTGTGGGCCCGCGTCAGTTCTTCGCCGAGAGCTGGGCCATGTGGCTCTCGGCGAAGGTCAGGTTTTTTTTTTAAAATTCGGTCTCCGCCGGGGCAGCACGTGGGCCCGCCTGGTCAGTTATTCGCCGAGAGCCGGGCCATGTGGCTCTCGGCGAAGGTCAGTTTTTTTTTAAATTCGGTCTCCGTCGGGGCAGCACGTGGGCCCGCCTGGTCCCGCTCTGCGCCGAGAGTCCTAGATCTGGGCTCTCGGCGAAGGCCGTCGCCTGGCCCACCTGCAGCCACACACGCACAACACACACACCGCCACGCACACACGCACAACACAACACACACAGGACTCACACACTGCACCCGCCGCCGCGCCACTCCGCCGCCGCGCCACCGCTCCGCCGCCGCACCACTCCGCCGACGAGCCACCGCTCCGCCGCCGCACCGCTCCGCCGCGCCACTGCTCCGCCCGCCCCGCTCCGCCCGGCTCGCGCCGCTGCCCCGCCCCGCCTCGTCCCCGGCCGCGCCCCGCCTCGCCCTGCCGGCCCCGCCTCGCCTCGTGCCCGGCCGCGCCCCGCCTCGCCCTGCCAGCCCCGCCGCCCCACCGCATCCCGGCCGGCCCCGCCTCGCCCTGCCGCGCCCCGCACCGTCTCGCCGCGGCCGGCTGTGGCCGCCCCCCTCTGCCGCGCCCCGGCCGCCTCCCTCCCCGGGCGTCCCGTGGCCGCGGCCGCCCCCTCCCCTGCCGCCCCTCCCCCGTCGCCTCCCGTGCCACTGCCCTCCTTCCCCGGCGTGCCTCCGGCGTCGCTGCCCCTGGAGGAGAAGAAGGCGGGAGGAGGAAATTCAGGAGGGGGAGAAGGGACCCGTCACCCCTAGCCCCGGTTGGGCCTCCCCGGCTGCCAAGGAGAAGCAGGAGGGGGGAGAAGGAGGAGGAGATGGAGAAGGCCGACGGGGAGGATCCATTACCACAGCTGCATCAGCGTCGGTGCTTCACCCCTTGTGAGTGCACTCTCGACTTCCTCTCGATTTCAGTAATTTAGTTACAAATTAGTGATGAATTAGTGATGTTGGATATATAATTATAGATACATCTAGACATGTATGTATAGAAATGTATGGTTAGAATTTTTGATATAGAATTATAGATAGGTATATAAACTTAATTTGGATTTAGAATTTAAGATATAGAATTTTAACTTGTCATGTGTCCGGCCATCGAGCCGTGAGAAGAAATTTTTTGTGTGGCCCGACCTTCGTGTTGTGGCTTTTCTTGCAGGTTTTGAAAACCTCACAGAGAGGGGAGGTGCTGTCGAAATTTCTAATTGACACTATTATGTTCATTTTTTTCAGGAGTTGAGCACCGAGCCACCGGCCTCCGCCATCGGCTTCCCGCTGCCTTCCTCCTTCTTCAAGCCAGCAAGGTGAGACATTGTCTACAAAGCACATGTGATTTGTCCGGCCATCGAGCCGTTGGAAGAAAACGTGTCTGTAGCCCAGCCTTCGTGCTGTGGCTTTTGTTGCAGGTTTTGGAAACCTCACCTTACAGGGGAGGTGCTGTCGAAATTTTTATTTGACACTATTATCATCATTTATTTCAGGTTCCCGGTGCCTTCCTCCGCCAGGGGTCCGTAGCTGCAGCCACCCTCGTGTTCAGCCCAGCAAGGTGAGGCAAATTTCATTCTCTTTACATATGATGTCGTAGATCGCGAAACCTAGTTAGGCGTCTCCCGTTCGAAAGAGATACAGTTTGGAATATGCAAAACTTTGCATATTTATGGCTGTATCTGTTTCGAATTGTCCACATTTTTTGGACAGCCCGTGGATGCGTAGATGAGGTTAGTTTCTATGGTCTACTCCGATCCGAGATAGAGTTTCGGCAGCGCCTCCCCGTTGTTCTCCGGATACACAATCTCCCTAACGGGACGTGTATTTGGAGAACAGCGGGGAGGTGCTGCCGAAATTCTGTCTCGGATCGGAGTAGACCATATGAACTAACCCCATCTACGCATTCACGGGTGGGATTAGGACCTATCTTTACCTATTAGAATGTGTAGACATCGTGTAGATGATGCAATGTATTTCATATGACTCGCTGATATGATAGAGAATGGGTGACCGTGAGTGGATGTACAAAGGATGGGCACCAAATGGTCGTGTGACACAAGAATGGATTGACAATGCTCAAGCTTTCATGGATGAAGCATTTAGAAAGGTTAAAGGGCCTAAAGACAGTAAAACGATATGGTGTCCCTGCCGCAAGTGCGGAAACTCGCGCAAAAGGACAAAGGAGGTCATGGCAGCTCATCTCCACAACTTTGGTTTTACGAGAGACTACTCCAAGTGGACCTTTCATAGTGAAACCTGTCGTATGAGATCCGAGGCCGTGAGACAACGCATCGTAGAACTTGATGGTGATGCTGGAGTAGCAGACATGATAGATGACTTTCATGAAGCACATTTTCAAGGAGAACGTCCAGAGGAGGAGCCAGAGCCAAGCGCGAAGGCGTATTATGACATGTTGACTGCAGCACAAAAACCCCTTCACAAGCACACCAACCAATCTCAACTAGACTCCATCGGCCACCTAATGGCCGTAAAGTCCCAGCATAACCTGAGTCGAGAATGCTTCGATGCTTTGGTGACCATGATTAGCGACATGCTTCCCAAAGATCACATTTTGCCAAAGAACATGTATGAAGCCCAAAAAGTCCTTCGTGCACTTAAGATGCCATACGAGAAGATACATGCCTGTCCGAATGGATGTGTCTTATTCAGGAAAGATCATGAGAAAGCCACGCACTGTCCGAAATGTAAAGCATCTCGGTACATTGAGGTAGACTCTGGTGAGGGTCGTCCAAAGACGCAGCTCACGACCCCAGTGAGTGTCCTGCGGTACCTCCCGCCCATACCGCGGATCCAACGGATGTACATGACCGAGGAATCTGCGAAGCAAATGACTTGGCACAAAACGGGTCGCCGATACAGTGATAACCTTACACATCCATCCGATGCTGAAGCATGGACAAAGTTTGATGAGAAGCATGCTGACAAAGCGGGAGAGGCTCGCAATGTACGTGTTGCGCTGGCGACAGATGGGTTCAATCCTTATGGAATGTTAGCTGCCCCATACACTTGTTGGCCCGTGTTTGTAATCCCCCTCAATCTACCCCCCGGCATCGTCTTTCAACGGCAGTACGTATTCGTGTCGTTGATAATTCCTGGATACTCGGGAGATAATATGTGTGTGTACATGGAGCCTCTTATTGATGATTTGCTCAAGGCTTGGAATGAAGGGGTGGTGACATACGACCGAGCTACAAAGACAAACTTCAAAATGCACGTGTGGTACATGTACTCCTTGCATGACATGCCGGCTTATGGGTTATTTTGCGGCTGGTGTGTCCATGGGAAGTTCCCTTGCCCAGTATGCAAGGCAGCTCTGATGTTCATTTGGTTGAAGAACGGTGGGAAGTATTCTTCATTCGACAAACATCGACAATTCCTCCCTCTTGACCATCAATTCAGACGAGACACAAAGAATTTTATAAAAGGTGTCGTAGTTAAAGATCCACCCCCGCACATGATGACTGGTGCCGAGGTTCAAGCTCAGGTAGACGCTCTCGTGCTCAAAGAAGGAGAACATCGTTTTGTGGGATATGGTGTGCAACATGCCTGGACTCAGAAGTCGGGCTTGTGGAGGCTACCCTACATGAAAGATCTTCATCTTCCACATAACATTGATGTGATGCATACCGAAAAGAATGTTGCCGAGGCACTGTGGGGTACAATCATGGACATACCGGAGAAGAGTAAGGACAATGTTAAGGCTAGAGTCGATATAGAAATGTTATGCGATAGGCCAAAGCAAGTCATCCCAAAGCCTATACCGGGCAAGAAATGGAAAAGGCCTAAGGCTGATTTCGTCCTTAGTAGGGAACAAAGAAAGGAAGTACTAGAATGGATCCAAAATTTAATGTTCCCTGATGGGTATGCTGCGAATCTGAGGAGGGGAGTCAATTTAACTTCTCTAAAATTAAAAGGGCTGAAAAGTCATGACTACCACATTTGGATCGAGCGGCTTCTTCCGGTGATGGTTCGAGGCTATGTGCCTGAGCATGTGTGGCAAGTGCTGGCAGAGTTGAGCTATTTCTTCCGTCAGCTTTGCGCTAAGGAGTTATCTCGTGCTGTGATTGACAAACTAGAACAAATTGCACCTGTGTTTCTCTGTAAGCTAGAGAAGATCTTTCCACCTGGCTTCTTCAACCCGATGGAACATATGATTTTGCACCTCCCGCGCGAGACACGTTTGGGGGGGCCCGTGCAGAACCGTTGGTGCTATCCAATTGAGAGGGTTTGCAAGGTTCTTCGAAGCACATGTAAAAATAAAAATAAAATTGAAGCTTGCATTGCAGAGGCACAAATTCTGCAGGAGGTGTCAAACTTCACAACTAAATACTATGCGGAGCACCTTCCCAGCGTGCATAATCGCCCTCCTCGATACAATGCTGGAGAAAATGAATCGAACCTCAGCCTTTTCCGAGGACAACTTGAAAGTGCAAGTGTTCAGACGCGAAAGACCTTATCTCTTGAAGAGTGGCGCACTATCACGATATATATTTTGCGCAACCTTGAGGAAGTACGGCCATACATAAAGTAAGTTGTCGTTAAATCTCATCATTTCCTTTCTTGTATGTTGCCTCATCTGCATCCAACCTCATTTGATTTGGTGCAGTGAATTTATTGGGCAATTCTGGGGTCATTCAAGGCCACCTAACGACCACGAGGAGGAAACCCTTCTTCGTCATGGTGCGGTTGATAGGATTTCGCCGGACATACCAGCGGGAACCAGAAATATCGATTTCATTGCCTGGTTCAAACAGAAAGTAATTTAGCTTGTACTCAGTACATTAAAAGTATTTTAGCTAATACTCAGTATCGCATTAACCACTATCCTCCCTGAACTTGCAGGGTCTAACCGATCCGTTGATGAATCCTGAGGTGAGGCAGGTTTCGGGAGGTTTCGCCTTCAGGGTGAACTCATATAATGTTTATGATGTGAATGGGTATCACTTTCACACGACAAAATACGAGGAGCAAAGGCCCAATCGAAGAACCACAAATAATGGAGTTTGTACGCGTAGCTCATCCGATGGGGTAGATTACTTTGGAAGACTCCAAGAAATATACGAACTCGAGTATCATGGTTGCAAACCTCTTAAACCTGTCATATTCAAGTGTCATTGGTTTGATCCAAGCGCTCGCGGTATGAGACAGAATAAGAATCTTGGGTTCGTCGAAATTAAGCAGTCATCTGTGTACCTAGGGCACGATGTCTATATTGTGGCCCAACAGACCACACAAGTATATTACCTCTCATACCCTTGTAAAACTGACAAGCGTCTCCAGGGTTGGAGTGTTGTGTACAAGGTATCGCCACACGGTAAACTACCTGCCCCAGACAATGAAGATTACCACCTACTAGACCCAAACACATATGACGGAGAGTTCTTCCAAGAGGATGGGCTAGAAGGGAGCTTTGAGATAGACTTAACCCAAGCGATCGAAATGGAAGTAGACAATGAAATGGGTGTTGACGACGATGATGCAGAAGAGGTTCAAAATGATGACGACCTAAGATTACTTGAGCGATTACGTTTAGGCAATGACAATGATGATGATGACACCGTTCCGCCTTTGGAGCACGGCGTTGAGTCTATGGACATGCGAGATAGTGATGATGACTATGATCCGAATATTCCGGATTATGATGATTATTTCTAAAACATGTAAGATCCGTACTAATTGTAAATATGTTTATAATTTACTAGGATATTTTGTTTCATGTACTAGTATAATTTGTTTCTTATTTATTACTAATTGATATTTAAATGTAATTATGTACTAATTGATTTACTCTTGTTTATTTCAGGTGTTTGATCAAGATGCCGCCAAAGAAGAAGGTGTCGAAGCAGCGCGGCCGTTTGGTGAGGAACCTCAATGACTTGTACCAGGACGAGGCTCAGGGCTCCGGGAGGATGAGGAGGGTGTCGAGGTCCCCCTCCGTGGTACCCTCCGATTCGTCTGGAGCCACGGGTCGCAAGAGTGCACCCTCTCCAGTTGCGGAGGAGGAGTCGTCGTCATCGTCGGAGGAGGAGGAGGAGCAGGAGGAGGAGCAGGAGGTGCAGCAGCAGGATGATGAGGTGCAGGGGGGACGAGGAGGAGGAGGAGGAGGCGGGGGCGGAGGCGAGGCCGAAGGTCTATATGCGAGGCCATTCGACACTTCCGGAGCGACCCATACTACCCGCGAACCGCCCGATTATTAGACCCGAGGGAACACGGTAACTTATCTTAACCTTTTCATTGGTTCTCTTCAAACTCACATTCAAACTAATACATTTTGTGAATCATTTTGGCAAGGGGTGGAAGATCGAGAGTCCAGGTGGTCATAACCGTCTTCCCAATGGCATCTTGGGTGTTTTGACAAGGCTTCACTACCCCGGGTTCGTGTGGGTTGGCGAGGGAGATGCTCGCCGAGAGGTGCTGGTGACGTCGTTTGACCACTACGCCCTCATGCCTGATGTCCAGGATCCGACTGGGCGGGTGTTCCCGAACAAGGCCGTCCGGGTGGTTTTCGAGTTTTGGGTGTGTCTTCCTATTAATAAATTATGTTTATGAATAAACTGACTTAATTGGATTTGGCTCATGTATTGACAACACTTTTATATGCAGGATTTCTACAGAGTTTTTCCGGGATACGAGGCGGCGGCGAATGACAACGCCATGTTCATTTGTCGGAAACTTGTGTCGGATATGATTTACGAGTCCCGCGTCTCGCAAAACATGGTCTGGAAGGCTCAGCGACATGAGAAAGTCCGAAAGTCGGACATGCGAAACCTCCGGCTCACTCCAGAACAATACATGGAGGTAAATATGCTCAATTCATTTTTCTTAGATTACATTTGCTCAATTTGATGTTCTTGTACGGTATGCACTTGATGACGTGCAGGTGCCTCCGTGGTGGTGTGCCGACCGGCCTCACGTTTGGAGGGCAATTGTGAACAAGTGGTTTGAGCCGGATTGGGAGGCAAAGCACCTCGAGCGCCGGGAGCGGCGTTTGAAGATGGCAGGTCCGGCACACCACCAAGGCCCCATTAACCTTCGCGAGTTTGGTCGTAGATGGGTACGTTTATTTATTTCTTTATTTCGATTTGTTGTTGTCTAACTCTCAATTATTCTAACACCCACTTTGTTATTTTCTTGCAGTCTCAGGCACATGAGAATCAGCCTTGCAGCGAGCTCCAGGCATATGGCATAGCACACAAGGGCAAGGCCAAGGCCGACGTCACCTTCAGCGTGGACGACCCGCCCGAGGCGTACAGCAACCCGACAATCCAGTCCCGCATCACAAGGTACGTCACGACGGCAAGGGAGGTTCGTGGGCTAGACTTCGATCCAGTGACAGAGCCTCTTGATGGAGAAAGTGTCGTGAGGAGCGGAGAAGGCAGGATGCATGGACGGTACCATGTTGGTGACAGTCTCCTGGTTCCGTCCGCTGTTCCGACGCTCGCGGCAGTTCGATCTCGAGATAGGGGCACGAGCTCAGCCCCGCCCATACAACGGCGGTCCACTGCTACGCAGACGTTGAACGAGCAGTTCCAGGTTATTTCTGTTGTCTTTGTCGTCCATTGATATTTACATATGATTGCTTTGTATTCTAATTTTTGGATCAAATATTGTAGGCCCAACTTGCAGCAGAGAAGGCCGAGCGGGAGAGGCAGGTAGAAGAGACGCAGAGGCAATCCCAGGAGCAGCTGCGACAGATGGCCGAGGTCCACCAGAGGCAGATGGAGGCGTTACAGTCGGCCCACAATCAGCAGTTTGCCTCCGTGCTTCAGTACTTGGAAAACCTTGGTCACGCGGTGGCGCCACTGGTGCAACTCCCTCCACTACCGCAGGTGCAACTCCCTCCACTACCACAGGTGTTCTTTCCTCCACTCGCTCGACCGGCCGCTATTTCTCCGGTGAGTTACTTTGAACCCTGCTTTTTTTTTCTAGTAGTGACCTAGAATGACTTCATACAAATGCTGAAAACCTTGTACATTCATTTCTGTCAATTTGACCACGTGTCGTACTGCACCACATGGCATGTGTCCGGCCATCGAGCCGTGAGAAGATATTTTTTGTGTGGCCCGACCTTCGTGTTGTGGCTTTTCTTGCAGGTTCTGAAAACCTCACAGTGCAGGGGAGGTGCTGTCGAAATTTCTAATTGACACTTTAAATTCTACGCAGGATCTATCGGTGGCATCAAATGATGGGCCTGCAGCATACGACGGGTCCCCGCCAGCTCAGCAGACTCCTTGGGGTGGGATGCAGTGGGTGCCACCTGGCCTTCAGCAGCCGCCTCACAGTTCGCTGGGGATGCCACAGGCGTCTAGGTGGGTGCCGTGGCCACAGCAGCCGCCGATGGGGGGGTCGAGGTCCCAGTCGCCGCATGATCAGTAGTCGGACGAGTAAGTTCGTGAACTTAGCTACTTTTATTTGCATTTGGACATTTGTGACTTGCATTGGACCATTGTGACTTGCAGTTCGTGACTATGTGACGAATTTGTCGATTATGTGATCATTTGTGGACTATGTGATGAATATATATGTCTGTGATGAATATTATATATGCCTGCGATGATTTATGTGAATATTTGAGGCTGCTGGAAAAAAAGAAAAAATTCTTCGCCGAGAGCAGAATCCACTGCTCTCGGCGAAGGGGGCGCCCAGCACTGTGCGGTTGCACTTCTTCGCCGAGAGCAAAATCCACAGCTCTCGGCGAAGAGCACCGCTTCAACGAGTGCAAAATCATTTTGCTCTCGGCGAAGAGCACCCCTTCAACGAGTGCCAAAATTATGCACTCGGCGAAGAGCCCTTCTTCAACGAGAGCCAAATATTTCGCTCTCGGCGAAGGGCCCTTCTTCAACGAGTGCATAACATTTGGCTCTCGGCGAAGGAGTGGCCCCCACTCCTAACGGCGGGGCGCGCCGTGACGGTAAGAGGGCCTTCGACGAGAGCCAAGGACGCCTCTCGACGCATATCCGCCGAGAGGGTCGAGGAAAGCTCTCGGCGAAGGGAGCTTCACCGGTGGAGCTTCAACGTGAGGCCTTCGCCGAGAGCTTCCTCTCGGCGAAGGCTTCACCGAGAGGAAAAGGGCGTTCGCCGAGAGGATTTCTGCTCTCGGCGAAGACCCCGAATCCTGTAGTGAATGCTAGTACAGATCGCCGCCGGGCACGAGGACACCAACCTCGAGTCGCCTAGGGTAAACCCTAGACGCCGAGGACCCTTCAATTTGCAGTCAAACGCCCTTTTTCTGGTAGTGGTGTAATATCTACTAGAATTTTAGCAAACCTGTATAACAAGGGAAAGGAATGATCAATTTGCATAAACAACACAGTACAAAAATTTAGTATGCAAATCTGAGAAGCATTTGGCAAGTAGTAGACAAATAGCCCACTTCCTTTTGAGTGGATTTGTTTATAAAGAACTGAGAATCGAAGCATGATCCAAGTACAAGTGTCAACGTTGATTACATTAGAATCGAGAGGAAAGCTCGAACGCACAAGCGATTTATTAAGAAGATGTGTTTAAATGTCTAATTGTATAGGGGATTTAATTAAATGCATGCACATAAAAAGCACGCCACACACCAAGAAGTGGCATACGTTTTATGTTAATACATAAGATTGTCCAGCAAGATCCCACCGCACTAGTTTTTCATTTACTAATTAAGAATGTTATGCTAAGAATAAAATATGCATCCAAATACGAGCAGAAGAAGATGCAGACTTTTTTTTCGCGATTAAGAAGATATAGACTTGTGCGCTGAGATGTTACTCCTGATTTATTAGAAATTTGTTATCTTTATATCTCACAAATGAAGTCAAGTTTGGACAAGATATTTACAAAGTTGTGTATTATCATATCATCTACATGTGTGATTTTTTGGTGAATCTAGATAACTTTTTTACCCTGGTTTGCACAGATTTTCATGAAGGTTGTGGTTCCCACTAGATACGTATTCCGAGCAAGAAAATAATTATTTCTTACTCTAATTCTTCCTACCAAGTAATTTAGGCTAATTAAGCTCATGTAACATTGTGGTATGCCAGTTTGCAAGTATTGAGGCATCTGATGAAGGTGGCTTTAGGTGTTTCTGATAGTTCAAATTTTAGAACATCCAATTAGTTCAAGAATATATATTTGGAAAAGAATGAATTCTATTTTTGATCATTCAACTTTTGCATGTTTGATTTTGACCACCCAACTGCAAAAATAGAAATCTTTGACCACTCAACTTTTAAAACCGTTCATATTTGACCATCAGGTGGTTTTGGTGGGTAGTATTGTTGATGTGGACTCTATCATCCGAACACCAAATCAAACATTCTATATATGAATTTCGATCTACTGGACCAGAACTATCTAATGGTGAAGTCCAATTTGTATTTTGAGGACTTTGATGGAACCGGTCTGACCAGTTTGATCAGTTTGGGATATGAGTCTGACTAGCTTTAATTTCCCATAGACCTGTCAATTTTGGTCGTCCACACCAGAAAATAATTATATGAAATACCCTAATTCTTTCTTACCAATTAAGTTAGGCTAATTAAGCTCTTGTTACATCACCCATCTCCAATCATGTCTAGCATAAGTTAGGCTACTCTTCCTCTTTCTTGCCTCTTCTTTCTTCCCCAAATCTCATCGTCTCCTTCATTCTCCAGTGAGCTCCCCACCCTGCCTCCTCTTCCTCCACCATCCCGACTCATTGTGTTGCCACGCTGCCCGCCCCCTCGATCCCGTCTTTTCTAATCCTGCCACTCGACGCCCCCGCTGCCGGTTGACGATCGTCACCGGCTAGCCGCCGCCATAACCGCCAGACCTCCACGCCACCTCCTCTTCTATTTACATGCAAAAAAAAAACCCCCCACGGAAAAGAATCCCACGTTCCGAAAAAGTATATATGGTTGCAGTACGCATCTCCCCAATCATGTCTAGCATAAGCAATACTAGATAAACCTTGAATGAAGAGATCGAGGGAAAAAGAAAAGGCCCCCCGACAACGTATTTCGACTTTTCAATAGGAGGAAGAAGAATTGGCCGGGAGTTTGCCTGCTAGCACCGTAGTGCCGTACACGAACGAGCCCTAGCCGTCTCGAGCACTAGCCGACCACCTCACACCTCACCCCCTCCCCGGTGCGAAAAGGCCAGACGACACATCGCAAAAAGTAACCCACACCACACACGGATGATGTTGCGCGCAGTGGGCAGGTCGACACGACCCAGAGAGTTTAAAAGCCACCCCCCACCCGGCCGTCCCACGCTTTCCTTTGACCGGCGGCGAAAGAGAAGAAGCTAAGCAACAAGAGCACCACGGCCGGGGAGAAGCAACAAGCAGAATCCATATCCATCGTCTCTACCACCACCCAGCGAGCTCGATCTAAGCTGCTGCTAGCTAGCTAGCTACCCCGGCCGGCCTCGTCCTCCGACCACCAAGAAGTGCGCGGCCGGGCCGGGCTAGCTTAGCTGATCGATCAAATCCACCAATCGATCGGGGATGTGGGAAGGAGGCGGCGTTCACGGCAGCCACGAGGCGCTCCTGCTGCAGGCCGCCGGATCGGGGGCGGGGGCCGACTACGGCCACGCCGGCCCGGCCCTCCTGCCGTGGCTCGGCCCGGCCGCCGCGCCGGGGTTCTCCTACATGGCGCCCCACCACCACCACCACCAAGGCCCGCCGCCCTTCGGCGCTGAGACGGCGGGGGCACCTTTCGGCTTCGGCGGCGGCGGGTACGGCGGCGAGGGCGCCGGCAGCGGCGTGGGGCCGCATCATCAGCTCGGGGTGTTCGGTCTCGACCCGCCTCATCATCTGCCAGCACCGCCACCGCACGGCCTGCTGGCTGCTGCTGCCGCCGCCGGCGGCGCGGGGGTGCCGCAGGGGTCGAGGATGGTGTCCGGGCTGCTGGGGACCCTCCAGGCGGAGCTGGGGCGGATGACGGCCAAGGAGATCATGGACGCCAAGGCGCTGGCGGCGTCGCGCAGCCACAGCGAGGCCGAGCGCCGCCGCCGCCAGCGCATCAACAGCCACCTCGCCAGGCTCCGCAGCCTCCTCCCCAACACCACCAAGGTGATCGATCGATCGATGAGCTTAATTGATTATTTGTGCATATGTGATTGCAGATGCATGGACTGTTTTCTTCTGTTCATGGGCAAACCCTAGAACCTGGCGGCTCTGCAGAGATGCGCAATATATCGCGAGATCCATGGATCCACTGGCTTGCTCGACCACCGATCAATTCATCTCAGATCGATCGAGCAAACAATAACAAGATCGCCATGGCTGCTTAGAGGGGAACAATTAAGCACACGTACACCTTGAGATGAGCTAAGAACACAGGCGTCATTGCAACAAGAAGTATCTAGCTGAGCTACTATACCTACCTACTTGAATAGCGCCCAACCAGTTTCACTCGACACTCCCTAGTGACAATGGCCGGCTCTACTAAACCCCCACTGATACATAGCATGATTATTACACGCTTGAAACTAAACCAAAAAGAGCCTCTCATCCAAATCCCCATTTCTTAATCCCCTGTCTGCCCTTATCTCTAATTTCCTACCTCCCTGACTAATGCCATATTTACAACTTAATGATCATGTACATACCATGAGTATACATGTTTTTAATTTTCAGTTCACAGGATCTGTACAATCCCTACAAAAGTGCCGGGTCTCAATGCAAGTTAGGACAAAGGAGACGACAAAGACAAGATGAGATGGTCATAGGTTAGACCAGTGCAAAAGGACGAAAAGCTAGCACTCCCATGTAGGAGTAGTCATGCATGTAGTGGAGGATCGGAGGTAGTAGCAACTGTAGCACCGGCTGACATGGCAGCAGAAAATGGCGCAGAAGCCTTTGGGCTCGTGGGAGACCGAGCCCTGCTTCGCCCCGCCTGCTGCGCTTGCGCTCGCTCTCCTGCGGGGAGATCGACGAGCGGCCCGTGCAAGACAAGCGCGCACGCTCGTGTCAGAGCTCATCAGGGCGCCTTCAGCTCAGCTCACGCGCCCGCCCCAAAAGCGGCAGGCAGGCCGGGACGCCGGCCCGCGCGCATGCAAAGGCTGCACCCACGCGCGCCATTTTTGTAGCTTTTCCTCCATGCTCGCATGCACTCGCTCCACTCGATCACCCTCCCAGCTGCCTTCCCTTCCTCTCTCCTACCTCCACTACACCTGCAGCCACGGCCAGCCAGCAAGCAAGCCTACTTGCACTGTAGCAATCATACTTCGCATGCATCTAACTGGCCGGAGCTAACTTGATTTGATCGATTCAAAGCGCGCGGCTAATGATGATGGCTCTGATATCTTGTTTAATTTGTTTCTCGATCTGGTGTTGCAGACGGACAAGGCGTCGCTGCTTGCGGAGGTGATCGAGCACGTCAAGGAGCTGAAGCGGCAGACGTCGGCGGTGCTGGGCGCCGCCGGGGCGGAGGGGGAGGACGAGGATGCTTCGTCGGCGGCGGCGCGGCGGAATCTGCTGCTGCCGACGGAGTCCGACGAGCTGGCAGTGAACGCCGGGGAGGACGGCGAGGGTAGGCTCCTCGTGCGGGCGTCGATGTGCTGCGAGGACCGCGCGGGCCTCATCCCGGACATCGCCCGCGCGCTCGCCGCGCTCCGCCTCCGCGCGCGCCGCGCCGAGATCGCCACGCTCGGCGGCCGCGTCCGCAATGTGCTCCTCATCACCACTGCCGACGACGAAGACGGCGAGGAGGAGGAAGGACGCCACGACGACGACGAGGTGGGAGGCCGCCACGGCGGTGAAGACGACGACGACGCAGCAGACGGGTGCGGCGGCACCCGCGCCTCCTCCCACCACCACCACCGGAGGCACGAGCTCGTCGCGTCCATCCAGGAGGCGCTCCGCGGTGTCATGGACCACAAGACGGCGACCAGCGGCGACACGTCCTCGTCTAGCGGCGGCGGCGGTGGCGGGAGCATCAAGAGGCAGCGCATGAGCGGCGCGCACGAGCAAGGTTCGCTCTAGTTAGCTACAATGCTCCATGCATGTTGCCATCCCTCCATGCTCGCATGAAATATGCGAGCATACCTTGCATGGCTAGCTACTAGCTGATGAAACCCATCACAAGGTTTGATTTAGTATAGTAGTGAAACTATATAGTCACCTCAAACTTAGATCGATCGAGCTGGCTCTTCTTCTTTTTGGTTGCTATGGTAATGGTGTGGACGATGAGGGAAAGAAAAATGATGTCCGAGGTAGTAGTACTTATATTAGTACAGGGGTGAGTTTTATGTATCCCTTATATATGTTTGTGTGTTTTACATCGTCGCGTATGTATTTGGGTTGGGGGGGGGGGGGGATTTGAGAGGTTATTACTGATAAACCTCTTATAAAATGGGGGTGATTAGGGTGTACATGTATAATCTCTGGGGTATAATGGAAGATGGAATTGGTGGCATGGGTTGGTCATTTCTTCATGAGTGTGGGAATTGGTGGCATGAGTTCACTTTTCAATCACATTGTTGTTGTTTTAATTTGCATCCCTTCGCATGCTAATGCAATCCTTTTTTTTTTGTCATCCTTATATGTTGGTATCGTGATTATCGGTTTTCTCAGAACTCATTCTCAAAAATCTCCTCAGGTTGCTAATTTTATTGGTGTTATACAACATTCTTGTTTCCGTTGTATTATTCTTTCTATATATGGACTAATATACCAGTGAACATTTTAGCATCAATATAATATATCTAACACCAAAGAGCTGGCAGATATATATGCACTAGTAGTCTAGTACTATGCTATCGTTATATTAAATATTACCGTGCTGGTGATCTCTATCGACCTTAATTCTATTGTATTATTCCCATTGTCTCACAAGTCACAACACACGTACTATTGCTGGTAGGAATCAGTCGGATTATTGCTGCAGCAAATTATTTGTGCATTCGAAGAGATCCTATAAATAATATAGGGTTTTTAAAAGAAAAGGGAAGGACTAAAGTAACATTAAAGGGTGGTATGGAAAATCTATATATCTTACGTTGCATGCACTATACATATTATGTATATTTTATATTTTCCATAAGCCCACTAGTCTAGTTTAATTTGTAGAGAATGTAGTCTACTACGTATTGAGGTGAGAGGTTGCAAAAAATTGAAATTTTATAGTGCTAGTCATCATGCGATTACAAAGGTTTGTGGAGGCCACTTCAGGGTAGTCAGGGAGCTGAGACTTAATTAAGTTTAATTAATCTTGAAACAATCCAATTGCTGGATGGGGATCGTATGATGCAAAATAAAGTAACAATTTTCACTGGGATTTAACTTTGTATGGATTATTATAGAGGTAAATTGCATCACAAATGGAAGATGTGATTGCTTCTTTTTATACAAAAAAATATGCTGAAACAAAAGGGTCAATATGTATATTAAAAATATAAATAGAGCATGTGACAAATGGCTAGATTATTCTGAATGTAAATGGCACTCCTCATTCAACCTTAGCTATATTGCTGGTGGTATATGTATCATCATGCATGATGCATGAATATATGCCTTGTTAACTCGATCGCCAAGGGATATGGCTATGTATATGGACACAAGAAGTTAAATGTAGCCAATCACTGTTGAGTGTTGGCTAAGGATATTTTCGATATATATTTAATTAAATAACAGCTTCAATTTTCATTTCAGTGCTGCGGTTTGTTGAATAATCTAAACTGATTCTAGGTAGCTGGGATTCCGTTGGCTATTCTTGATAAACGGACATAAAAGAACTAAGCTATAGCTAGATGATGTCCTGGATCCTTTTCTGATTGATGTCCCTTGAGAAGCTAGCTTCTCACCTGTGCATCAATTTGGGTTCTCGTTTCTCTATTGGACTTTCTTCCATCAAGTTAGAGAGAGCTAGCAGCAGGGGTAGTGAGTGAGTGCACTTCTATGCAACGAGAACATGCACGGGACAAAACTAGAAGCCGGCAGGCTCTAAAAGGTTAAAGAAAAAAGGGGGGCTGGTGGTGCATGTGCTGTGTTGTTTTTGCTACGCTGGAGTAGGGCAAAGGGCCCAAGAGCCGGCACGCAGCACGGGCCGGGCGGGCGCATGAAACAATGTGGGCCATGCCTTTTCGACTTGTATATATACATATATATGAATATATCTATCGACCCCACGTCCCCATATGATTACCGTCCTCTCACCATGATTACCACAGTGGAGCCTTGTCTGATCCCACCTGGGAACAGGGTTAATTGAGACATGTGAACGGAGGATTGCCCAAAGCAATCATTGTTGACGTGAACCAACATGGATCGAGCCTTTTGGAATGGGAAGAGTTGCGGGGTTAATTAAACTAGTGAAGTGTAAAGGGTGGAGCTAAGAAGTACTAGTGTTCTCCTTTAGTTTGAAAAGTTGGGAAAGTTCGATAAAATTAGCTAGTAGAAGAAATTTGGACTAAAAAACGGTTTCAATTCTTTTTGTATGATGTTCCGATCAGATGTACTATCAATTAAGTTTAAGTTAAACTGTAGTTCTTAGAAATATTCAACTAATTAATTAAATATTTATCGGTTGGTACAAAGTACAAACCCAAGACTTCATTGCATATGCAAAGCTACCTTCCCCCACCATGGATTGCTAACCATGACATTGTTTCCATGATAGTTCATGCTACCACCTTTGCTTGCATTCCCACCCGTATCTTTAGCAATGAAAACGGATGGACAAAATCCCGTTACTGCCCGACCGTTTTCCCATATTTGCCCCATATATATTCTGACCTAATAAACGAAAACGGGACATTTTTTTCCGGTAACGATATGGGATACGGGACGGGAGGTCGTGGGAGCGGTACGGGATACGGTTGAAGCGTTTTCCATCCGTATTAGCGGTATCTTCTTCTCCTCCTCTCTTTCACCTCGCCCAATCTCTACATATGTTATTATTTATTTACTTGTTCCACATCCCAATCTCTACGTATGTTATTACTTATTTACTTGTTCCACATCGTTATTGTGGACCTTAGAGATGTAGAGATAACCATAGATGATTTTATTTGTGTGGTTTATATATTCTCTAGAACTATAATTATGTTGATGAATTAATCTTGCGCATAACACATCATAGTTTTTATGGACAAGACTTATAGGCTTTGCCATAAATTTGTTGATGGACATAACTTTCATATGTAGAAATTCTTTTAGCAAATGTTTAAGGGTGTATTATTTTGTTTTGGGATTTAAGGGCATGTTTGAGTCGTCGTTCCACTTATGCTGTACTAGAAGTGTTTTGAAAATGAACAACACGGTTACAAAGTCAACTAACCAAGTAAAAATAACTTAAATGAAAAAATGTCTCGCATGTAGCAAAATCTTAAAAAAGAATATCAATGATGATGAGCAATTTTTTCCCATAAAACCAGGACCATTTTGCAAACGAGGAAAAATACAACAGAGGATTTGTTTCCCATATAAAACTCTTGACATGGTTTCGAATTTTGATACAATTCATGTACTCCCTCCGTTTTATATTACTTGTGATTTTGATTTTTCTAGATACATTCCTTTTGCTATGCATTTAGATATGTATTATGTATCTAGAAAAGACAGTATGACAAGTAATATGAAACAGAGGGAGTAGTTAGTTAAGAGACTTAGTAGAGGAAAGAGCAATAGGGAGGAAAAAACGGAAAAAGGCAATGGCCGATTCCAGCCCCCAGCAGCCACCAAGGGCATAATGGTACACGAGCCTTACAATTCTTATTTTTTAGAGGACATCAAGTTTCAGTAACTTTTTTTTTAGCACTGAACCGGAGGGGGAAAAATCTGAAGAGGATCAGTGGCCCAGAAGGCCGGACTGCCGACTCACCTAACAGGTGGAAACGTGCTCTCGCGCGCGAAATTTACTGGGCCACAAATATTCTCCGTGCGCCTCTAAGCGTCACGTTGCCCGGCCCACGGTCCACCACCACCGCGAGAGCAAAGAGACAGAGAGAGATTCAGAGGCCAGCAGGCGCTCCGACCTCCACCCAATTCGTCCGAGGCGCGGGCGACGGCGGTCGGCGACATGGAGGCCGCGGTGCCGAGCCGTGTCGCGCTCTCCGCGGCGAGCCGTTTCCCCAATCTCCACGCGGTGGCAGGTGCTCCGCCTCCCTCGCTCCTAGTTCTTGGCTTCTGTTTGTCTGGTTGTTGGATGTGATTTTAGCCTTTTAGGGAGTAATAAGTAGTTCTCGGTTCGTATGGATAAGGTTGATAGGGCGATTAGAGAGAGAGAGAATGAGGTTCGTGATGTCCACGCGGTTCGTGCGGGGATTCCAGTTGGGTCCCGAGAAGTACTATTGCAGTTTTGCAGGAATTTTGCTGTTATTGCTAAGATTGGGAGGGGGGAAATCCTTCAGTTCGTGGTATGCAAATGGAATGGTCGCCTAGAGCTGGCAAGAGGAAGGGGCTTGCTCATGGTCAAATTATTGCCACTTTTCTAGTCAGTGGCAAGAATAGGTGTGGAAGGTGAAGGTTACCTTCAGTATTATTTTCCATCAGCTTTTGGTTCCCATCATGCTTTAGCCATGGAAATGGAGTCATGGACTGTTTTTCCACTACTGCTCTTGTCCGTTTTCCCAAGAACAGCAAGTGATTTGTATGTCTTTTGGTTCCGAGATTATGTAGATGTTAGCAACCGGATGAGGGTGGTAGAAGACTAGCACTTGTTAGAATCCACAATTGGTCCATTTACAGGAATGAAATAGAGCCTGCAGTGAACAATCAAAATTTAAAGCACACATTACAACTGTTGATTGTTGAAGTAAACAATCAAACGTAGCCGCCCGGAATTTTTGTCACACTGATTCTTTGATGCCTGTTACCAGTCGCTGGTTATTCTTGATAGTGTTGTTGAAAACTCTCAGTGACTAAGATGATGATTGAATCCACACTGCATTTCCTTTACGGGCTTCTCTATTACACTCCAGTTTTGTTCATTTGTTTTCAGTCTCCAGACACAGTGTGACTGAGAACTGTGGTACATATATGATGGCTTCCAGTTTAGATGGAAAAATTATTTAGCATGTCATCGTGGACCGTGATTACTCTTGAAGAATTGCTGGTATAATAATACATGTTTGTTTTCTTTGTATCCTGCAGGAGATAGGTCTACTATTTGCAAGGGAAGGTGCCAAAGTCTTGCAATTCCTATGGCTCTGTCAGCAGCTGCCCCAGGCAAAGGAGGTGTGCTTGATCGGCCAGTTGAGAAAACTACTCCTGGTCGTCAGTCCGAATTTGATGTGAAGTAAGTGTTATTTCTATCACATTTGTTTCTATTCCTAAGAGTAAGTTCCAGAAATGGAGTGGTACTACTTTAGCATCATCTGGGCTACACTATTAATCTATTGCATCGTCTGGGCTGCACTCTTGATCTAAAAACAGCTGATTAAGCACAAATACATTATTAAGTGATTGCAAACAGATTAAAAAGTTGCAGCTACTAGGTATTCATTTCAGTGTTGTTACTGTAAGTCTGTAACACTTTCCTATTTATTCATGCACAAAGAAAACGTAACTAAAAAGACTCCAGAGGTATTGAAGGGTCAGGAGTTCTCCAACATAACTTGATAGCTGCACTTTTTTTTTTTTGCCATGTGCAAGTTCCATTGCTTGTCCAGAGACTTGCTTTTATATTGTCATGGTTACATCAACCGGGGCTCACTGTTGAGTCGATTTCAGCTATATTGCTAATATAGTGGTGTATTTGTTGGCTTCAAATGCTTTTGAAATTCCCTTTTTGTTTCTTTTGTTTTTTGCATTTTTCTGCTTTGGCATGGAAAAAGAAATTTTTTAGGCAGCTAGTACCTGTTGCCGGAATGGGAAGGTAGATATCTCTTCTAGTCTGGGGTGTTCTGGCACTTAGGCAGTTTAATTCTTGGATGTGAGAAGGTGACCTTATTTCATTTATTTTGCAAATATGCTCCATGTTTCACCTCAACGCTGTGGGTCGGGTATTCAGATCCATGATAAACCAAGTTTCTGAACTAGAGGGTCTGCTGTGGTTGTAGATACCTTTTTCTCCTAAACTCCGTAGTTCATGGTGGTTCCCCAGGATAGTAGTAATTTCTTGGTAGGGTTAGAAGAACGTGTCTTAAATATGGCATATGACGTCATATAACTGTTCGAGCCTTTGTCCTCTTCCATCCCCTAGTGCCTATGCCTTTGGATATGGCTTGTTGGATCATTATGTTTGTGAGGTTATATCAATCACACTTCACAATACTGCAGTTGCTATTATTGTATATAGGCACTATATTGGCGCATTGATGCTTAGTAAGAAAAGTTTGCCCTACACACCAGACTACCTTATTGATAGCTTATATCACTACCATTTTTCAGGCCATCTAAGATGAGGCCATTGAGCTGTAAACTTCATAAACAATTACAATAATCTTTGGTTCTATAATTGATCGCACACTCCCAATCCATGTTATGACCAAGCTGCTCTGCCCTGCAGGAAAAAGCGTAAAATGTCACCCCCATACCGTGTGATCCTGCACAACGACAACTACAACAGGCGCGAGTACGTCGTCAAGGTCCTGATGAAAGTGATCCCGGGGATGACGGTGGACAACGTGGTGAACATCATGCAGGAGGCGCATGTGAATGGGCTGTCGGTGGTGATCGTCTGCTCCCAGTCTGAGGCCGAGGAGCACTGCACGTCGCTGAGGGGCAACGGCCTGCGGAGCTCGATCGAGCCCGCCAGCAGTGGCTGTTGAGGATCCCGGAAACGGGTGCCCCTGTTTTGCCGCGTATAGTTTGTAAATACCCTGCGTGTCAAAGGTAAAACTGAAACTGGTGGGAGGTCATAGGCAGTTGACGATACCGCAACACCCAATGCCACTGGATAGGTGTGTAAATCTTTGTACGGGTACCCTGTAGAAGAACAGAAATAGTGTTTCCAGTTGTGATTCATAAAAACATTTAGAGCCTGCTTGGTTGGGCTCGAAAACTTGCCAGCTAAAATTAGGGCAAGTCCATGAACTTTGGTACTTGTTTGGTTCAGTCATTTTTTTTTACTATCACATTTTGGCAACCAATCAAGTGACATCCTCAAGTTCTTGTCCAGATTTTGGTACAATTTCTTTATCATGCCCACGTTTTGACTTGCACTACAAAGTTGGCATGGCAAAATTTGAGACCAAACCAATCAGGCCCTTTAAATACACAATGTTTTTGTCGGCTGCTGCTGCCATTCTGGGACCAAGGTAAGCTGAAATTGGTTACAGGCAGCTATCGACGCTACGAAACATTGAAACAGGGAATGCCTTGGCTGCTGCTCCCTGTTTTGCTGTAGTTCTCGTGTGCTGCTGCCTCTGCAGGGAGGGAATTTTTTTAATTATTTTGCAAAATTATACGACCGTTTGAAAATTTATCAGATTTGACCACCAACCGCCGTGGGTCACGGCGGTTGCAGGTCCAACCGCCGTACGGGCGGGAAGGCCAGCCGTCGTGGCCCACAGTGGTTGAGGCCTATTCGCCGTGGGCCACGGCGGCAGGCCCAGCCGCCGTGGGCCACGGCGGTAGGGTTGTGCAACCGTCGTGGCCCACGGCGGCAGGTCGACTGCTCCCTATAAGAGCCGAAAATTACCCCGAAAATGTCATAATAATTCGGAAAAAAAGAAAGAGAGGGTTGGGAAGAAGAAGAGAGTGAGGGGGCGGAGCAGCGAAGCTCTGCCAGTTCTTCGCTTCATTGTAAGTATTTCGTCGATTTCAACCCTTTTAGCACCTATACTTAGAAAGCGTAATTAGTGATTCACTGCGTTTCTTTAGATCTAGAGTATTAAAAATGTCCTGTTTGTAGGGTTTAGGGTTGAGAAGGAGAAGAGAGCGAGGTGGAGGGTGCGGAGCAGTGAAGCTCTGCTGCTTCTTCGCTTCATTGCAAGTATTCCACTGATTTGAACTCTTTTAGTAATTTGACTTAGATATAATCACTATTTCGGTTTACTGTAAATTTCTGTAGATTTATGTATGGTATAGATTTCTGGAGTATAGATCTGTAGTTGTAGTTTATATTACGTAAAATATTTACTGTTAAGTGTGTAGATTGCGGCTGGTTAGTTTGCTATTTTAGTTTAGATATTAGTCTATTTGTTTCTTAGTCCCTGAATGTAGTATTTGATAGCAGTTATTACTTTTTATTATGAATCAAACATGTCGGAGACAGTCACAATCAAATTGTATTATGGAATTGGAGAAATTATATATGGTCCACAAGGAGTTGACTTGTCAAATTTTAGTTCAATTGAGAAAAATATTAAAAGAGCAGCAGAAAGAACTTGGGAGGGTATAACCAACTGGCTTGTCAAGGCATTTGCAGTAGATTTAGAGCACCAATGCCTATCGGTGATGGCACTAATCAACAGAAGTGAACATGTGTATTGGAAGCTCGTGCCACTTGAAGGGACTCCTTGATGGAGGAGTTTTATCAGAAATGCATGCCGAGTTGGTTTGCCTGTGGTTTTGTTTGTCCAAGTTTTCCAGAAGGGTGGGTCTAGCAGTCAAGTGCATGAGGAAGCTGAGGATGTGGACGAGGGGGAAACTGGTGAAGAAGGGGAACAACAAGAGGAGGAAGAAGGGAATTCTGAGGGTAAGCAGACATCTAGAGGTTTTGTTGTCAGTGGTTTTATTGATGAGTGAGAAGGAAATCCAGAGGTGATGAGACAATATCAGAGAGAATTAGAAGCTGATGAACATGCATTGGAAGATGACTCTTCAGATGATGATTATGATGATGATGATGATCAGTCTGAGAATCATGTGCCCTGGGATTGGCAGAACTACGATTTCTCACAGTGTATTGTTAATAGTGGTGAGAATGTGCCATGGCAGTACACGGAGAATGAGGTTACAGTAGGCGATATGTACCCCAGTACTGCACATGTGAAGGATGCAGTGAAGCAGTAGTCCACCTTGACTCTACACAGGGAGTTCAGGGCAGTGAAGAGCTCTCCGAGGATATATGATGTGTGTTGCAAGAAGGAGGATTGTTCTTTTCGAGTGTATGCATATATGGGGAAGTGGGATAATTACTTACAGGTGAAGGAAGTGAAGGGTCACACTTGTACCCTTAATCGTATTGATGCAAGGCACCGAAACATTTCAGCAGATTTTGTTGCAAGCCACATGTACCCTACTATTGTGAAATGTACTTCCTATGAGCCGAAGGCAATTATCGGTGCAATTGAGGAGAAATTTGGGTACACCATCGGTTACGACAAGGCATACCAAGCAAAGAAGAAGGTATTGGAGCATAGGTGGGGTACTTATGAAGCATCCTACCACAATTTGCTTAGGTTGCTACACACAATAGTTCATATGAATCCTGACAGCTATTATGATATCAAAGACTATGCTTGTGAGGAGAAACCAGGCAAGCCTGTGCTTCAGCGGTCATTCTTGACATTGGGTGCCTGCATTGAGGGTTTCAAACTGTGTCGACCGGTCATTTGTATAGATGACACTTTTCTCACAGGAAAATACAAAGGAACAATCCTGACAGCTGTGGCAGCTGATATTAATAATCAGTTGAAGAACATGGTGGTCCAGGATGTGCAGGATGTGTGTGTCATACACGATAGGCACAAAGGTATTTTGCAAGCAATCAATGACATGAAAGAGGGCAGCCAAGAGCGATACAGAGTTCCATTGTGGCCATATGTTAAGAGCAGGTGGTGCATTAAGCACATGAAAGCAAGCTTCCACAGCCAGTTCAAGAACAAGACTGTCTAAATTGTTTGAGCGGTTGTGTGAGCAGACTCAGCAGAAGAAGTTCGATGCCATCTGGAAGAAATTAGATGACCTGACAAAGAAGGCATCAGAGGAAATAGCAAAGAGGCCAGTGAATCCCGAACCTGGAGAGGAGCCAATTTCTCTCGAGGATGTGGGATTAGATGGCCCTCAAGTTAGGCGCAGAAGAGGGCGTGCTGTGAAGACCTTCAGCCAGTGGATTCAGAATGAGCCTAAGGAAAAGTGGTGTCTCATGTTTGACGAGGGCGGAGCAAGGCATGGGATAAGGACCACTAATTTTGCTGAGGTCTACAACTGTGTGCTTTGCGGTTCAAGACCTCTTCCTCTAGTTCGCATCATTGAGTTCTTTATGTATCGTACAATGCAATATTTTCACCAAAGAAGCAAGATAGCGGATGAGGTTCTGAGGAACACTCAAATAAGATACTGCACCAAAATGACTGAGTATTTGACCAAGGCTCAGGGAAAAGCACTTCTTCACAAGGTCACAACGCAGCCTTTGTACTAGTCTGCTGACAATGAAATTATGTGGAGCTATGAGGTTGAGTGCAAAGGGAAAATGCGTCTAGGCCCTTCGCGTGAAAAAACGCAACAAGTTGCTGAACTTGGCAACCAAATATGCAGATGCACATGCCGGAAGCCGCAGCTACTACACATCCCCTGCTCACATGTGATCACCATATGCTATGAACTTCAACAATTTAGCTACCATAGGTACGTGCCATGGTACTACGCCAAGGAAACTGTTCGGAACATTTGGAACCGAACAATTCAGGACTACCTCGTGCAGGGTACTTTTACTGAGAACCAAAAAGAAAATGTTGTGCACATACCAAATCCAGATCCTGAGTTGTGCCAAGGTGTTGGAAGACGGAAGAAGAAGAGGATTAGGAACAACATGAACGAAGCAGAAGCTGGAGCTGCAGTAGTGATGTGCTACAAGTGCCACAACATAGGGCACACGTACAAGAGGTGCACAGCTCCAAATTATGCTTGCAACGCACCAACTACGGCCAGTGTGTGCTCATCAGCAACTTCAGGACCATCCCAACCCCCATCCGGACGTGGATGCGGACGTGGACGTGGGCGTAGGACCAACACAGGATTCAGATGATCATAGTTGCTTGTAATGTTAGGACATTTAATTTCTGAATTTGTAATATTTGAACTATTATTTGTCGTACGAACTTATGCATGGTATTGTATTGTAATAATTGAACTTCTCTTTCGTGTTGTCTTAATTATGTTGATTCATTTGTATTATTTTGTCTATGATTGTTCTCATCTTGTTTTGCAGATTTGCAATGGCCTCCTCAGGTCCGGAGTTGGACTTGGAGTTCCTCACTAAGAGCAAGGACAATGTCGAGGTGCCAAAAGGGATCGAGACTCCTATGTGCTTCTGCGGTGACAATTGCAAGCTTGTTAGGTGCAAAATTCTGGGGTACGCTTACGGGATGAGGTTCTTCATGTGCGCCAACTATGCGCACGACCCGATCCAGCCATTCGACCGCAACCTTAGAGCCAAAGTAAGGAATTACTACATTTCTCGATTATTCATTTGTCATTTGTGTTTTATTATTTGCTGACGTGTCTTTGAAAAAAAGATTCCACCTCCTCTTTGTGATTTCATGCAGTGGTTAGATACCGAGCAGTCCGACTTCGACAAGAGGTGCGTCGAGGGAGTTGCCCGTGATGCTAGGGAGAGGTGGTTGCGCATGGTTGAGTGGGAAAAGAGAGAGGAAAAAAAGGAAGGAGGAGCAGAAGGAAATGCGCCATCGCCAGGAGATGAGAGAACGTGAAGCGGCCCAGGCCCGTGAAGCTGATAGAGAGAGGAAGAGGGAGAGGGCTCGCCGGGCAAGGAAGCTGGACCGGATGCCATCAGGAAGGGGAAATACCCCCGTTGTACTCAGTAGACCTAGAGTATTAGTCGGACTGTATCAAATAATTTCGGATTTCATGACATCGTCAGTAGGGTCCTCGGTTTGTATCGTTAAGAACTTTAATCAAACTGTATTAGAGTGTCTTTTCTCCGTTACGTGTGTTTCGTTAGAGTGACTGTCATATGCACAGTAGTTGTGTTTCCTCCGAGTCACTGACGCGTTCCCCTCCCACGGATCAACAGGCCCACAATACGACAGTGCCCTAGTACTAGGGTGTGTTTTCTCCGAGTCACTGCTTCGTTTCCCTTCCCACGGATCGAAGGGCCCACCACCCAGTCAGCCTCCTTCTTCTGCCTATATATACCACCATTCACTCCATTGCCTTCTTCTCACAGCATTCAACAATGGCTTCCTGGAGTGGGGATGAACACGGTTTCGGTCCTGAGTTGTGGCATCAGCAATCAGAAGATTTCGAAGCCAATTTCCCACTGAAAGGCAAGAGTGACTTCAGATCGATGCGTGATGTTAGAAGCTACGCACCGAAGCAAACGGTGTTGTGGCCTAGGTGTTCACACAGTGAGTTTTGCGTGATGCAAGTGTACCAGGGATGGAACAACTCCGGTCGTCGCTTCTGGCACTGCCCACATGCATGGGTAAGCAATGTCCACAAATTTGTTCATCATGTTTCTTTGATTTGCTAATGTTTTCTTGCCTTTTGCAGTACTCCACCCAATCAGAGAACTGCGGTTTCTCTCAATGGGTAGATCCACCAGCTATTGATCCTTATCAATAGTACATAGACTACCTTGAGGACGTCGTCATCTACAACCTGAAGCGGGAGCTGTCGAAGACACTGGCTTCTCCAGATCCATCGTCTAGCGTAGGAGACGACCGATGCTGCAAATGCTCGACCTGCACTTGTGAATGCCACAAGAAGAAAACCCCCCTTCGAAAGATTGGTCCCCTGCACCTTCACCACCTCCACCCCCACCTGGGTACTACTACATGCCGTCGCAACACTCCGGCGGCTCTATGCTCTCCGGGCAGTTCTCGTACAACTAGATTAATTAGGAATGTTGTAATCAAATTTATAAATTCCCTAAGGCATGTTATCAGTACGTAAGGTGCTTTGTTAGGGTTGTACAAGCGCCGTACATGTCATTCCAAATGTGTGTTTTCTCTTCTAAATGTTAAAAAAAAAACAACCGCCGTGACCCACGGCGGTTGGGCTCATGCAACCGCCGTGGGCTACGGCGGTTGGACCTGCAACCCCCGTGGCCCACGGCGGCCGCTGTGGCGCACGGCAGTTGGTGGTCAAATCTGATAAATTTTCAAACGGTCATATAATTTTGCAAAATGATTAAAAATATATATATATAAAAATTCGCACGGAGGGTGTGTCGTGTTGTGTGATTGTGTCAATTCTCAAGCTTTATATGGGCCGGCACGTCTAGATGCTGTGGTATGGGCTGGGCCTCTTGTTGTCCGGATCGTTTTTAACATTTCTTTTTTAATAATTTTTTTAACAATTTTACACCGGCGGTTATCTCGTGAATAAATTCGTGAATAATTTTACACAAATAATCTCGTGAATAATTCTTTTCTTCAAAACTAGCCTACTGTCGCCGGTTATCTCGTGAATAAATTGGTTCGTTTCAACCAGCGGCAGTAGGTTACTTTTAAAAAAAATTATTCACAGAATTGTTTTTGCAAAATCGTAAAAGATATATCTTATATATTATAAGGAGTGAAAACAATTGAAAACGTTTATCACCCAATTCGGGTCCGTCTTACCCCTCACACCGGACCCACCAATAGAACAAAAACATGAAACAACCATAAAAATCACAATTTGGGAAGCGTTTCTACCAAAAAATTATTTTTGTTACCTTACATTTTGTTTACCCACCGGCCATACCCCCACCTCGCCTCTTCTGCGTCCCATCATTTTATGGCTCCTCTTTTCCTTCTCGGCACTCCCTCCTGTTTCCTCGGCGCGGAGGTGTTGAGACCATCCGCACTGGGGACGAGATACCTCTCCTCCATCCCTGTAGTGCTGTCCTTTGAAGGAGAAATGCCCCGTAGCAGTAGCCTGCAAACCCATCGTCATTTTGGCGTCGGCCTCCACTCCCTTCAGATTCCGAGGGATGGAGGAGGCTCCGTTAGCCTCCGCCGGCCCCACCAAGCGTCTTGCTGCCGCCGCCCCAACCACCTTGCGCCTGTGCTCAGAATCGTGGCAGCAGCTTCTCACTGTCGTCGTCGTCGAGCCGTGGCTGTCACCCTCGCCGGAGGAGGCCGCCTCCTCACCGCGCCGGGGAGAAGCCGCAGGGAAGAAGGCAGAGCCGCATCTTGGGCCGCCGCCTGGACCTCCATGGCCCACGGCGAGCACGACGAGCGCCGTCGAGCCTCGCGGAGACGGATCCCGCGCCGAGCGCCGCCGAGCCTCGCGGAGATGAACCCCACGCCGAGCGCCACCGCTGCCGGCCGGGAGCGTGAGGGAGCCGGCCACGAGCACGACGGATCCGCGCCTCCACCGTCCGCCTCAAGCTGCCCGCCGCCGTGAGGCCCGCCGTCGCTGGTAGGGAGGGCGTGAGCCACCGCGCCCGTCCTCAGCCGGCCAGGAGGCCGCTGGCGCGCGGGGCCTCCGCCGCCACCGCGCCCCTCCCCTGCTCCCCACTACCTCCGCCGGCGTCGCAGATTGAGATAGGGAGCCGGCCCAGGATCCCGCGTCAGAGCTCCATGGATTCGTCCACGCCGGCCGGCAGAGAAGGAGGTAGCGACACGACGCCACCACACGGGTACGCCCGAGCGCAGACGACGGGGAGCCCTTCCACCTCCCCGCGGCGGAGGACGAGGAGCAGGGGCGGGCGGAGGACGAGGAGCAGGGGAGGGGAAGCTCGTCGGGCGCCATGGCTCGTGGGGCGCCACTGCAAGAAGATGGATGGCTGCCGGGGCCGGGGAGGCGCTACGCCGGCCTGCCCATTGGCCTCTGGCAGCTCGCCGCCGCGCTAGAGAGAGACCAGAGAGGGAGAGAGGATGGTGGCGATGAGCACGAGGTGGAGACCGGAGAGAATGGGGAGGGAGAGAGGGGCACAAGTGGATAAGGTGTAGATGAGGCTGACAGGTGGGACCCGCGTTTTGGGTAGTTGGGGATGAAGGAGAGATATAAAGGAAGATGGATGCGGGAGAAGAGAATATAAAAGAGAAAATCTTGATGACCAGGATGGTATATTTCTTTTTAAAGAGGATACGAAGGATGACGAGTGGGGAAAAAGAATAGAGTCGCGCAAGTACTTGCGAGACAAGCTGGGAAACCCGACCGGAGAAATGCTTTGCTCGATCCGAGTGTCGTGTCCACAGTCACAGGTTCAAACGTCGGCGTGATATAAAAAGTTGATTCATTCATCTGTTTGCCTTTGTTTATTCGTCGAGCAATGTATTGCTCCACGGTATCCATGCGTGACAAAAGGGAAACTCATGAGTGCAAGAACTAAGGCTAAGTCCAACAACAAGAAGCAAAATGGAAAGGCAAACCTCCATTTGCCTCGTGTCTACAGTAGTCAACCTGCAATACATTTTTTGCTCTCTCCAACAACAACATGCAGAGGCAGATGCAAAATACGGCGGAGAAGCCGGCGTGGCCATCGATTACGGCGGTGAAGGAGAAGCCGTCGAGGAGCGAGCCCGTGCGGAGCACGACCTCGTCGTCCATCTCGTCGCGGGCGCCCTGCAGCTTGGCGCTGCCCCCACCGGATGGCCTCCAGCTCTGACGACGGCAGCTGCGGCACACGCGGGCTCAGCAGCGCCGGCGGTCACCGCCCGGAGGTGAGAGATCCAGGCGCCGGTGATCCCCGTCACCTCGATTCGTGCTGCTCTGCCGCCGGAGGGCCATCGATTCATGTTGCGGAGGCGCCAGATCGAGCTTCTCCACCGCCGAGGCGGAGGCGGTGGGAGGCGGAGGCGAGCTGCTCCGCCACATATTCGAGCTTCAAAACTGCCGAGGCGGAGGCGCCGGATCGAGCTGCTCCGCCGCTGGGATCGGCTCCCGCCGTTGCGCTCGCCTCGGGCCGACTCCCTCCGTCGTGCTCGCCTCCCGCCGGCTTCCTCCACCGCGCTAGCCTCGGGCTCACCCCGTGCCGCTGCCACGTGTTGGTCGCACGCGTGCTTGCCGTTTGCCTTCGAGGAGAGAGGGAGTGCATCTTTGCATCGCCTCTCTCCTCGGTACATTTGCCTTGTGTTGTTGGACTTAGCCTAAATCACTGAAATACTCCATGCATGTATTAAATGGCAAGTTCATATAAAATCTTTTTTTTTTGTTGATGCTGCCAATTGAGACGAAAGACGATGTACATCTTTTTTGTTGACACAGCAGGTTGATGAGAAGAGAATGGCATTGGCCGCGGCAACATGACCGATGAAAGATGAGGAGGACGATTTATATGGAGGTTAAATATTTAGAGTGCTAAAGTATAAGACCATCCACACTCGTCATCTTTTATTTTCTCATTCAAAACGGAATATGTTGTCATGATCATCAAGATTATTTCCTTCACCTCCAATTTCCCTACACCCATCTTCCTTTTGAAACTCTCCACTATAGCCCACACAAATTTTTTTATCCTCCCCCACCGGCCCACCTCCCAACCGTTCCCCTTCCCACCCACCCTGTCGGGGTCTCCCTAGTCCCAACCGCACACTCTCTCCCTCCTCCCTCTCTCTCATCGCTCCCTCCGCCAGATCTCCCCGCGCCGCCCCAGCCCCCAGTCTCTCCCCACGCGTGCCGACATGCGGCCGGAGCCAGCCAGTGCGATGGCCGAAGCTGCGGCGGCGAGCGGCCGGAGCTAGCCAGCGCGGCAGCCGGAGTTGTGGCGGCAGCACCGAGGAGCTCCTCATCCGGTCTCTCCCTCCCGGCGGCGGGCTCCCCAGGCGACCTCCCCCTCCCGCGGAGGCGGAGCTCGATGGTCGCGGCGTGGTGGAGATCGAGGCCTCGCGGGCGGCGTCTCTCCTCCCCTGCTCCATCCGTTGGCACGCCACCCCCTTCCATGCTCGCGGCGGAGCTCCATGGACGGCTCCCTCTGTGGCCAGCCTCCTCTTCCTCCTCGCTAGAGGTAGGCGGAGCAGAATAATCATAAAGACTAAAAACATAAAAATAACATTAGTAGATTAATCCTGAAACCAACTATTGTAATATGTAATATTACCAATTTGAAGTGAAATATTTTTAGAGCTATTGTTGGTCAAAGTTGAAAATATCTGACTTTGTAATATGTAATATTATCAATTGAAGTGAAATATTTTTAGAGCTATTGTTGGTCAAAGTTGAAAATATCTGACTTTTCATAAAGCTAAACGTAGCTATATTTTGAGATGGAGGGAGTAAAATTTATGTGATTTGGGCATCGCAATGCGTTAGTATTATCTGAATTTTTAACCCTAAATTCACATATTTCTTTTCCTGTTGCATCATGTATGAATAGAATATTTCTTCTAGGTTCAATCTTCGCGTACCCTTTTTTATTAACTATTTAGTCCAGTCTCAGTGTATAGTTTTATGATATAGTTATCGACTGGAAACTAGGTAATTGTGCTAGTGAAGTTTTATGGGGATGAAACTCCTCTTTACATCCCATGAAACTTCATCATTCTCTATCATCATCACGTCATCAAAATTGATAATATTTAATATCGTGAAACTCTCCGTGAAACTTCTATTTTGACCGACTTTATTAAAGAATGTGTATCTTGTAGCAATATTTTCTCTTGCAAATTTCTTGTAGCAACATTTTCTCTTGCAAATTTCTATATTTCCTGTGAATCTAGAATAATTCTATTTATAAAAAATTTTAAAGACACGTGCCTGTTGCACGTGGGTCATTGCTAGTTAATATTAAAAATTAAAAAGATTTGTGTTCGACCGATGGTCGAAAGGAGCTACGCACGCCAAACTGTCGAACCACGTACGTGCTACGTTCCTGTTTTATTTGGGCGTTTTCAATACCCCTCGGCCGGCTCTCTTCATCAGAAAATGAAAAAGAAAGAAAAATCGCTGAAGAAAAACAGAGGCGGCGCCGCGGCGTGCGTGCGTGCCGGGCTGCCGGCCGAGTCAGCATGCATTTGCACACACTAGCATGAGCGCCGCGAGGCGGCAAATGGCAAGCCATGACCTGTTTGCGTTGGGCTTTGCCGGAGTTTGCTGGAAGCACGTACTACTCAAGTTTGAGTTTTTTTTAAAAAAAAAATCAAGTTTGAACTGAAATATTTTGTCAACGTTTAAGCATTTTAGGCATCAATGGAAGTACGTGATACTCCAGGCTTGTTTGAATAGAGGAGTATTGGAGTGGAATGAAGAGGACTGAGACAAACATTTTCACTCCAATTCCTCCCATTCCACCTCAATACTCTTCTTCTGCTAGTTCAGGTACGCCACATCTTAATTTTGATTTGTCCTCCGCTACTGTATATGATTCTTTAACAGCCTATTATTGCTAGCTTCTTGCATGCATGTTTATATTTTTAAATTATTGCTTCTTTGAGGTGTTTTTCATATACTTGTAATGACAATAATGGCACAAGCTAGTACATAATTTATAATGAGAATAGTGTGTGCTAAATCGATCATTATGACAATATATACTGAAAGGTGTGTGAAATTAATCTGAATCAGTTAGGTAGGTGTTCACACACAAATTTTAAATTATGCCTGTCGACCTTTTCAAATCTTTAGTACACACTGACTCCACGTAACACGATCGACGCACAGCATTGGCATATAGTAAAATATATGATATATTTATCCTCCGGCCGGCGGGACTAGCTAGCGTCCATCAGCTAAAATAGATCAACTGGCCGGCCATACGCCTATATCGATCTTCGCCGATCTTTGCCGTGCCGACATTGCCTCATCGGCCCCCAAAATGTCTTTCCGAGAGATCCATCTGAAACGATGGTTGCTCTGACTTCTGATAAGGTCTCTGAAGAACGTGTGCCGCGCCAATATAGTGCAAGCTGCGCCGCGTCAGATCATGCATACCGGCCGTCCAATAGCAACACGTACGCAGATGGAATAATATAGAATAAACCTAACCACACGGCGGCGAGCCGACGCGCACGTCGCGATGCCGAGCCTAGGCGGCCGCTGGCGGCCGGGCCTTGCCGTGGCGCGGCGACAGCCGGTGGCGAGATCGCTCCGCGCATGCAGCTCGTACGCTGCCACTTGCCAGCTGCTGCCATGCCTTGGGGACGTACGACGCCATGGCCAGAGAGGATCGGAGTTGTTGCGTAGTACAGTACTGATTTGTCGTCTAGATCTCGCGTTCGATCGTCAGCCGGTCGATCGCGACCTGCCGTCGTACGTAGTACGTGCAGAGGCAGGTGTACGTGTGTGTGTTGCGTGATCGCGCAATATAGGATACGCGCGCGGATCAAGGTTGAGATTTTTTTATGGTACACAATACGACCTGTACGACCGGTTGAAAAAGAGCTCGTATGTAATAGAAAATGACATATATGTAAGGATCCGACGGTTGAGATTAATTCTATACGACTGGTTTTTTAGCTGTCGTACGGTAGTATTCAAAGGTCGTATGGGTAGTATAAGGGTATTATCGAAAATGTAAAATGATATTGTTGTAATATAGGAAATGAAATATATGAAATGTGTTAGATAGTATAAGGGGGCAGCGAGAAATTTTTTCTAGATAATATATATCTATCAAATTATCATTTTACCCATAGAGAAAAACCGATAATACGACCGTACGACCGTTGGGTCGTATTGTGTACCGTAAAAAAAACCTCTCAAGGTTACCCTAGCCGGCCAGTACTAACAGTACCTGGATGCTGCCGCGCGCGTGCCTGTGCTTGCTTATCCACCAATTTCGCCGATCTCTGCGAGGCAGACTAGGCGCCGCGCGGCTAAACTGGCGTACTTGACCGGCCAAACAATTTTGTGCTGATGAGTTTTGTGCATTGATGCGAGATACTACGTGCTACTAGGCATTATGGAATGCAAAAGAGCTCGATCAACTGGACTTTAACAGTAAGAACGACCCTAGCCAGTTGAGTGCCGGTTATTCTCAATGCTAATCGCGTTGGATATACCGGTGGATTCAAATGGAATAATGGGATGGATTAGAGAGAGAGAGAAATCAGTTCATTTTGGACTCAATCCTCTTTCATTCTCTTCTCCAATCAACCTTCTTCATTCTATCAAACAAAATCTAGTAAGACGTGTTCTTGATGGCTCGTTCTGCAGCCGCCTTTATCTACATTAGCTAGAAGGAGAGTAAAGCAAAGAGAAGAAAAACTTCACCAGCTCCCATATTGTTTTCTCGATCTCTTATTCGGTTGCGTTAGACGATCAAACATGTACGAAGTCTTTTTTGCTTGGGACTGAAAAGACGAAGGGCCCCGAGTACGTAACATGCATCCACAAAAAGAGCGTGATGCACGCTTTGTTAAAACCACACTCATTCCAAAGGTTATCTTCTTTTTAATTTATCTACGAATTACGGAGTATCCTACTATTAATTATTGGATAATCATCCTTTTGAAGCCTCTAGGTAAAGCCCTCTAGCATCCTACATGCACTCTAGAAAAAAGAGAGAAATCCTATAAATCTTTAAAAAAACTCAAAACATCTTGATCGGTAGGATCAAAATTATCTGAACCATTGGATCTATTGTGTTTTCTAAAAAATTCACTTATGCATCATGAGGATAGTATAAAATAACCCCTAAAATTATATCTAAATTACCAACCCATGCCATTATACAAAACAAACTAAAGTAACCCATAATCTTCATAAAAATTACTCACTTAAGCCATGATAAACAATATTTAAAATAACCCCTAAATTTGCAATTAAATTTCCCACCGCTAACATAAAAAAGTAACTCAATGTATCCCTTTAAATTTGAATCCAAATATATGATTCTAATAAATCATCTATTCTTAGACTATCGATATAATTAAGGTATATATGAATGACATGTGTTACCATATATAAATATATAGAGAGGAAGTGATGGGAATACAAATTTATATGCTAAAAATATTACACTACGTGAAAAACTCACTTTGGTAACAGGCATAGATTGCCCTTAGTAACGGGCAAAGTGCCTGTTACCGATTAAGTGTTACAAATGAGCGAAGAAAGGTAACGGGCTGATGCCTGTTACTGATAACACATATTCGTAACGGTCATCAAACAACGACCGTTACCACAACTAGCCACCGGTCACGTGAAATGACTGTTTCTCTGGGCCCACAGGGAACTTTGGTAACAGGCACCAAAACAAAGCCCGTTACAGGAACTCAACATCGGAGACGCGTGCTGTGTACCTGCGTCTCCTCTGTCTAGACAAAATGAGACGCGTATATTTCAAGTGCGTCTCAATACAACTAGGATTCGTAACGGGCATCAAACAAAAACCGTTACCACAACTAGTCACCCGTCACGTGAAATGGCTGTTTCTCTGGGCCCACAGGGACCTTTGGAAACGGGCACCAAAACAGAGCCCGTTACAGGAACTTAACATCGGAGACGCGTGCTGTGAACCTGTGTCTTCTATATCTCGACGAACGGGTCAAGTTTTGGGGCCCACCGGTCAGTATTGGTAACGGCCTTTTACGCTGCCCGTTATATTATTGGCATGTTTGTAACGGGTGTTCCGAATGAAGCCTGTTACTAACTGATCAGTGTTTGTAACGAGCTTTAATTAACGCCCGTTACAGATACGTAGGCCACCCTACAGTAACCTGCTGCCTGTTTACCGGCTGCATCCTGGAACCAGCCAGGATTTGGCAGCCATCAGGGGCTGCATCCTGCAACCAGTCAGGATATGACAAAATTCACAGAAATTAGATCCAGCATCCAAATTCACAGAAATCCACATAATTCACATGCATCATATGACAAAATTCAGCATCATCATCTCACAAGTAAAGAAGCATCACTGGCTTGACAACAATACCACAACCATAGTTAACTAGCTTGACAACAATATCACAAAATTCATGGGACAAGGAGGAATGCAAAAATTTCCTAAGAACCACATATAATATTAGCTCACACAGATTCATCAGCATGAAATTTTCCTCCGACTGCGATCACCTGTTCCATGAGGAATGTGGCAATTCTATCACAAACATAGACCAGCGTGGTTTCGTGGAGATGATGCTCATCTAGCTCTAATCTCTGGATATAACAATGTCACCAGTCAGCACACATATATAGGTGGTTACCAAACATGTGCAGTGCTAATAAGCAAGAACTGTGCTCAGTTGCAGGTTTTACAAATGAAGATCCCAAGAAAGTACCTTCTTATTTGAGCATCTATCTTTTAATTTAAGCATGTGATATGCACAATAGAAGCCGCATAGTTTGGAACCAGAAGGTTGTTGGTGGCACTGCAATAAATGTACAAAGAAAATAGTGGTGATCGAGAAGAAATAAACTCAAGCTTTAATACTAGCTTCCACAGGAAGGAAATAAGTGGTATGTACCTCAAACTCCGTGGCATGGTTCAAGGTGATGTGGGGCAACCCCTTGTTGGAGCATTAACGTTCCTAACCCCTACAACGAAACATGCAACAATGGTTAGGGCACTATTAATTAATATACTCTGCAGAGTTTGTTGAGGAACATCCACAAGTTAAGAAAGAAATAACTTACTCATTAATGATTAGTGAGAAAAGGGAAATATCAGTCTTAAGGCTCTTCAATGAATCAAGATAGTATAGCTTCTTCTGCTTTGGAAGGATCGCCACTGCAATCCAGTGGTTCTTACTGAGATAAGCGGTAAGGATGAGTTTCTTTTCAGTATATAGTTCGAAGGCACACTTCATATAGGACACAACGAACTCAATAGAGTGAGCCGCGCTGGTCAACATTGTCAAGTTAAAGCATTCAGGATCAAGGAAGCCAACTTCAGCGCCCGTCTTCTCAACTTCTATAGCCATATTCCTATTAGTAAGAAAAAATAAAGTGTAAGGAGGCAAAATACATGATAAAGATCATGTGAGGCAAAAATCACATTTCGATAGAGAATGATTAGTGAGAAGCAGATTAAATTTTCAAGCAACTTACAGGATGAAGTAGCAGAGAAGTGTCAGATCCAAAGCATCCAACTTGAAAAGATCGTACAAATCACTGAGTTGCAGAGGTATCTGCTCGAGTCCATTTGACGATTGTTCTCTCTTAGGCCATGCACTGGTCCTGGGCCGAAGTGCGACCATAATCGGAAAATCATCATCTGCCTTAACACGTTGCATGTAGAATGTGTGGAGATCTCTGGTACAAGGAGTAGCCACATTGAGATCATCATCACTGAGCATGCTCTTTCCGAATTTGTAATTTGGGTTAGTCATAGTCCAAGGATTCTTCTTGGTGTTTCTCTCAGATCGCTTTCTAGTAGGCATCTTAGAGGTTTTATTTTCAGCAATTTTCTTTTTCTGCTGCTTTGAGATGGCTGAAGAAGGTTTCTTAAGGGCTTTCTTGCCTACTGTAGGTGGTGTAGAGCTTTTATTTTCGGTAAGTTTCTTTTCTTGCAGCTTTGAAATGGCTGAAGGTTTCTCAAGGGCTTTCTTGCCTGCTGTAGGTGGTGTAGAGATTTTATTTTCGACAAGTTTCTTTTCTTACTGCTTTGAAATGGCTGAAGGTTTCTCAAGGGCTTTCTTGCCTGTTAACGGTGGTGTCTCACCAGGAGCTATTACAGAGGTATTAGACCCAGATGTACCTACAACTTTCTTCGAAATGTCGTCGACAGATTTATCAGCACCAGCCAACACATCGCTCTGGTTGCCTGGTAACAGTGGTGTCTCACCAGGAGCTATTACAGAGGTATTAGGCCCAGATGTACCTGCAGTTTTCTTCGAAATGTTGTCGGCAGATTTATCAGCATCAGCCAACATATCAATCTGGGCTCCTGCTTTGGCATGATTGTTTTGAGCACTTTCGTTTGGGGGTGTAGGTTTTGTTGTTTCAAGAGGAGGAGGAGGAGGTGGTGGTGGGGATGGAATATTTGGTGTCTCTTGCGGATGTGGGGATGCAAGTTTTTCTATTTTTTCAGGACGAGTAGTAGGAGGTGGGGATGAAATATTTGGTGTATCTTGCGGGTGTGGGGATGCACGTTTTTTTGTTTTTTCAGGATGACGAGGAGGAGAAGGAGGTGGGGATGCAAGTTTTTCAGGACGAGGAGGAGGATGTGGTAGTGTAATGTCTTGCGGATGTGGGGATTGAGGAGGAGGATGAGGAGGATGTGGGGAACCATGTGAGGAAGGAACTTGTCTCGTACTATGTGAACTACAAGGAATCTGTACCGTAGCCTGTGAACGAGATTTATATGTTGGTGGTCCCTTGACGTGAATGCGACACCTTCTCCACTGTAACCTCTGTCCTTCAGCTTGTCCGAGTGTCATCACCTCGTCATTAGGAGGGTATTCCACCAGTTCATCCGCAAAGACATTATATACAAAGAGCACTTCAACCACAACACAGTCTTCATGAATCGGGACTGTTTGTAGCGTAGTCTGCTCTGGATGAATAAGACCAATTGCAGCCTCACATTCAAGACCCCTCCACGTGATCCATAGGCCACAGTGTGCGGGTTCAGTCAACATGCCTATAAGGTCTCCCTGTGTACGATCGTCACAATGCACCTCCGTCAACTCTGCAGTGCCATTGATCTTTGCGGACGTACAGCTGCTCTTCAGTGTAGCGGGTGAAGGGCTTGCGCGATTGGACACTGGTGACAACACCACCGGGTACCCGCTACCCAGCGCCTTTAGTAAACTGTTCTGCATATCAGCCTTGAGTTCTTGCTTTATTTCTTCCTTTATCTTTTTAGTATGAACTGATGCATCGGTCTTCATCCTCTTCCTCTTCCTGTACATGGAAGCGTGCTGAGGCCATGCATACTTCCAGCCCTGGTAGCTGGAGACACCACGCACGCGACCTGGTTGTTAAGGGCGGCCCAAGCACTGACTTAGCACATCATACTCCCTCTGCCCTGCCATTCCTGAAGATTCTGCACATGCATTCTTCTCCTTGATGTCTGCAGCCAAATTTTCAATTTCTTTGTTGTTGAACTCTATCACGGCAACACGGTCTTTAATCACTAGCTTACTCCTTACTAGCAGACAGTTCTTGGAACGATCGTCAGGGTAGGCGTCATATAGGTTGGGGATCCCAGCTGCGGCAAATTGTCTGTCCTCTTCCTCCCATTGTTCTAGTTTCACAGTATAACCAGCTGGACCCATGCTGTGCTCGCTTGTGTTTCGGCTTCGGAGTTCTTTGAACTTGACACTAACAAATGAGGCTTGCTCGGTTTCCTCCTATTTCATGAACTCCTTCCACTGTTCCGGGTCGATAAACGGGTGCCTTGTAAATGGCTCAAGTACTTTTCTGATAAAATCTCGACTAACCTAAAATCTGAATTGTCTCCATGCCTTGGCTGCCGTCTTCCAGAAAAGCTTGAATGCCTGCGGTTTAACACCTTCCTGGAACTTCAAGTGTTTCTGCTCATGCTTATCAAACAAGTCCCACTTTTCATCATTGCTTAGTTCTTTGAATTCTGGCAAGTGCAAAGGTTTCTTTTGTCTAGCAACGAGCCCCGCAAGCGCCCTGAACCTGCGCTTTTGAGTCAATGGTACTGGCATCCCCCCTATGTCGACCTCAATGACTATCATGTGTCACTTGACCACTTTGTGGATGTCCTTGGCGCTCTGCCTCGGCGCGGAGCCCCACCCACCTGGTCTTGTTGTGCACTAGCAGTGCCATAACCCTCTTCTTCATCTTGTGGCCCAGGTCTATAGTCCTCGTCAGATTTATCCTATGAATTAATAGTCAAGCGATTTTGAGAAAGGTCAGCTCAGTGTCCAAGAATAGCATAAAAAGCAGACCATACTGCTAGCTTTCCCAGGAGACATGCTACAACAGGAGACAAGTAGAGCACATTTTTAGTTAACCATGCTTAGCAGCTAAGCATGAGAAAACACATAAGAAAACAATTACAACAACTACTTTAGCCCACTATAATATCATTGGTTCTATGGTAAACCATTAACATAAATGCAAAATTCAGTAACCAAAAAATTAGTTCAGGCAATGTGACCTTACCATTTTAAAGAGGAAGATGCTGGCTGCCTCTGTTGCTGATGAGGTACTTATTCAACTTGGAGAGAATGTGCACATGTACATAGGAACAAGAGTAAAACCAAATATAAGAGTCAATCTAAAGGGAAATGCTAAGTATGTATACCATCAACAACTAAGTATGTCCACATGTACTTATACAAAGGAGCCACAGGGTATGCCGGGTATGCACCGGCATACCATGCAATTCCCACAAGTACAAGTATATTTATACGCATTTATATAAAAAGAAAAGCATACGCACACATATGTTGTATACTTGATTATCTGAATGCATGTGTGCTGCATACGCTCGCTTGGCCTAATTGCATAAACTCGAGCAAATATACCAAATTACGTTGTTAATTTTACAGTTATTACTAAATTATTGTTAATTTTATAATTATTATCAAATTGGTAGAATGGATTTACCGAATTGTATAAGACATTTTTAGAGCGGCATACCCTAAACTCAAATCCTAGATTCGCCACTGACCTTGTCACTGTCGGAGCAGAGGGATCTCTACTCCTCGTCGCTGCCTGCTCGCCGCCACGTCCTCATCCTCGCGTCGGCCTCGTGGCTAGATCCCTCCTCGTCCTCCTAGTCGTCGTCGTCGTCACCGTCGTCGTCGTCGTCACCGCTGCTGGGTCCCTCCTCCTCCAGATCTCGCTGTCAGAGGTGTGGCGCGCGACGCGCCAAGCGTGGTGTGGCGCGCGTCTCAGTGAAGAGGTGTAGCGTGCGTCGCGACGTGGGGGGAGGTGAGGGGGACGATGGCGAGGGGGAGAAAGCGGCGGCGGCGGCACGGGGGGGGGAGTGGGAGGAGACTGTGTGAGGGAGGCGTCTTTCCCTACTAACCTAGCGTGAGTGGGCTTGTGTAGGCCTTAAAATGAGTAATGTAGGTAAGTACTACTCTGCTACTCTCTCCGTTCATTTATCCAATGTCTATTTTTACTTGACTCAAAGACCAAGGAAAAGAAATTAAGCCCATACTGTCATTAATCTCCCAAAAATAATACGTGTTTATTAAAAGGTTTCGGAGGCGCAAATGATACGCGGCTTAACAACCACGCGTCGCCAGTGAAGGGGCGGGGCCAGATCTATTCTAATGAAGAATAGTTTGCTTTTCCCCTTTTAATCTGCAATCAAATTTTGTATCACGTATTTCTCCGTCATCCGTAATCCAAATTTGATGATATTTGTTTGTGATTTTTTTCTAAAATCAACATCTATGTGAGAGATGTAGACATTTGTACACAATTATAATATTTCTTTATCTAGGTGCTGTTTATGGGCTCTAATATGACATGCATCACAAGTTCACATCACCAAGCAAACAAGTGTGACTGTTGATATAACATCATATGTTTACATATGACATGCATCACAAGTTCACATCACCAAGCAAACTAACTCATAACAAACATATTCACATCTGACATGCATCAGCAGGGTACATCACCAAAATAAGACTGCATCAGCTGGGCGCATCACCAAACTAGATTGTAGCTGCAAGGGAACTAGTTAGCTAGATGGCTTCTTTTGTGCTGCTGCCTCAAGTTCAGCTATCCTTGTCTCTAGTTTTGCAACTCTTTCTGGCAGCTCAGCATTCTTCTTTAGAAGTTCAATCTCCAGCCTCTTTTGTGCGGCATTAAGCTGCACCGCACATTTCTAAAACAAAGGAAAATTATATTGATGCAAGCTTCATAACAGTTGTAACTTCTTACAAGAAAGCTATTTAGCTCTAACTGGTTTCAAAACTTGCCTGCTTCTCTTCAGCCGATTCCTTGAGCTTGTTGATTTCAGTCCAAATCCTATCAATGTCATGTGCAGCAACTTCCTACAACAAATGGAAATTGATGCATTAGAACAATTGATCAGTGAACATGTGAAGGTACAAGGACAAATCGTGCGTGATGGTTTCAGAACTTGCCTCATGGTCTTCAGAATCGTCGCCGGAGTTGTTTCTAGTGTCCTCATCGGAGTTGTTGCCGGAGTCGTCGCCGGAGGAGATGAGGTCTACCACCACTCTTCTGCCCGGGTCGTCGCCGGAGGAGTCCGCGCTCACCTCAATGCGCGTGGACCGCTTCTTCCTTCGCGACGAGGAAAAAAACCCTGCCTCTCCATGGCGGGCGTCACTGGAGTCCGCCAACTTGGCCCTTGTGTGCGTGTACGGCTTCCTACCCCGGGCCGACGAAGAATCGACCTCTTCCATGGAGCGCCGAGGAAGACGCACGGGGGCGGCACGCGGGGACGGCTCCTCTTCATCGCCGCGAAACCTCACTCTCTTGGCGGGGCTGGCGGACAGCACCGAGGAAGACGGACGGGGACGTGGCCGCGGGGCCTCCTCCTTGCAGAACCTCACCGTAGAGTCGCGGGCCATCCCTACGACGGAGACGAGGATGGCGAAAGCCGGAGAAGGGGATAGAAGGCAGAAGGCGGGGCGGAGCGTTTATTAAAAAGGTTCGGAGGCGCAAATGATACGCTGATTAACAACCACCCGTCGCCAATGAAGGGGCGGGGCCAGATCTATTCGAATGAAGAACAGTTTACTTTTCCCCTTTTAATCTGCAATCAAATTTTGTATCACGTATTTCTCCGTCATCTGTAATCCAAATTTGATGATATTTGTTTCTGAATTTTTCTAAAATCAACATCTATTCATTTATGACATTTTTTCGTATGTAATTCCATTTCTTGGATGTTGTTTATACGCCTTATCTTGTTCCTTATAAGTACAACATAGAAATAATATTTGTTTTACACAACCATTACTAATGAAACTTTGCATTTTGTAATCTTATGGTGAACACAAGGTTATGTTAAAATTTCAAATGCATATGAGTTCGAACATGTTTTTAAGTGTGGAAAACTTCAATGTTGAAGTAACATTCTAAGAAACTATGTGAGAGATGTAGACATTTGTACACAAGTATAACCTTCTGTTTTCGAAACCATTTGAATTTTTGTAGACAAGTTTAGGGAACTAAATTATGTTGCCAAGTCATTTTGTAGAATTTTTAGAACACACTAAGATGTTATTATAATTATTATATCGTAAACAAGAGATAAAAAAATCTAATTTTAAGAAATTTGGTTAAACAAGTGTGGCTGTTGATATTTTATTCAAATACTAAATTACCAACTATGAATTGTTCGTATTTTTTATGAATTTTGTGGTGCTGTTTATGAGCTCTAATATTTGAGGGAAGCAAGTTTCAATTCAGAAGAAATAGTGTCGGGCCCACGCGTCAGCGTCAGAAGCCTATATAAAAAAGATAACTGTTGCCTGCCCGACCGACAAAGGCGATGCAGGTAGACTAACCCGCGTCGCCAACAAGTTCTCCATTGTCCGAAATGCCCCTGGCCGAATGAATATGCATCCGCCCCGGCGACGCTAGTACACTAACCCGTGTCGCCAACAAGTGCTCCATTGTCCGAAATGCCCCTAGACGAATGAATATCCATACACCCCGGCCCCGGCCCCCTTCTTCTTCCCCGATCTGAGCTCCACCGCCGCCGCCCGCCCGTCCTTCCCCGCCGTCGCGCACATGTCGCACTACGCCGATTCGTCCGGAGGTGCACGTGCGAGGAGCAGGGTTCAAGGTTGCCGGAGCAGCCACAATCACTCCATCAGCTTGGATCCAGTCGGTGAGCTAAGCGGCTTTCCACTGGTCCCTTGCCCGGACTGTGGTATGGCTCGGGTGGTGGAGGGGCGGACGCAGAACGAAGGTAAAAACCACGGTCGTCTTTATTTCAAGTGTGCAAGAAACTCAGTGAGTAGTCTGCTGTGTTTCCCAAATCTGAGTTAGGGTTCTTATGTGCTTTAGATTTGTAGTACACCAAGAATTGTGGATTTTATCGTTTCCACAAGGAGTATCTCCAGATGCTGAAGGATGCTGGCGTCATTGTTTTTCGACCGTCGAACTGGGCAGATGCGGTCGATGAAGTAGTTGATTCAGTAAAATGTCAAATTGGGAGCGGCGAGCAGAGACAAGCACTAGAGGACAAGCAGAGGAAGAAAACACTGGAGGAGAAGATGGACAATGTGATCTGGAAGATGAACTTGATTATTGTGGCTGTTGTTTGTGTAGTATTTGGAAGTTTACTGGGGATGTATGCTGCAAAGAAGTAATTCTGATGTTAAAAGTGGTGCTTTTGCTTCATCTGTGTGGATGAAGAATGAAAAATTTGTCACAGATGACAAACGTAAATGTATGAATGAAGAATGGATGGAATGACAATTGGGTCACAAATCTTAATGTGTCACATATCACAAAATTCATCAATTCATCTGTGCTGACATTTCATTGCAGCACGAGGCAAAGGAGATGCGGATTAACACAAATAGAGTAACAAACTTCTGGCATAACTCTGGCATACACATTGCAATTCATTGTAAACTGCTGCCATATATAGACACAAACAGAGTAACAAACTTCTGGCATACACATTGCAATTCATTGTAAGCTGCTGCCATAGACATTGCAATGCGTTATAGGAGACATGGATTGATCTACCCGTGTCTCTTAGATCTACTGGTTCATCACACAAGTTCAACAAACACATAGAAGGAACACATTAACAGAGGAACAAATTAATTAAGCAAAGGTAGTCGCCGCCGGAGGAGCCCCACCGTCGGAGTCGGAGTCAGAGCCGGAGCCGTCGAGGCCGCCATCGTCGCCGCCGTCGAAGCCACCATCGTTGCCGCCGCCGTCGTCGTCTGGGCCGAGCACGACTCTCTTAAGGTCCCAAGCCAAGATATGGATCTTGAAGGCGAAATCCTTCACGGTCCTCTGCAGCGGATCATTGGGTCCTGGGACCCCGAGATGAACGGCCACCCGTCGAAGCCTGCTGAAAGCTTCGCGGAACAAGTTGACTGACCACATCGATTCCTCAGCAGTTAGTGCAGGAGCAGGGGCGGCCTCCACGGGCGGCGACGCCGGCGCCTCCTCGGGTGGGGGCGGCGGCACCTCCTCGGGCTCGTCGGGCGGGGGCGGCGGCACCTCCTCGGGCTCCTCGGGCGCCGGCGCCGTCCCCTCCTTGATGAACCGACGGCAGCGGCTTTCGTCGTCATCATCATCCTCCCTCCCCCGCTTCCTGGACGACTCGCTTGACGATGCCATGCGCGCGCTTGAGGAAGAAGAAGCTCTTGGATTCACTTCTTGGTGACCGGAGACGGTGGTGCTGGGGTTTTCTTGGTGTCGCGGTTGACGAAGTTCTTGGCCGGTCGGGGATTTATAGTGACAAGACGGGGAACCGTCAGGCGGCCGGTCACGCGCCTCGAAACCCGTGTACGCTCAGGAGAGCTCTTGGCCACAAAAGAGGCATGTGGTCACAAGGAGACGTGTGACTGTTCATATTTTATTCAAATACCAAATGCCCAACTATGAGTTGTTCGATTCGAAAAAAACTATGAATTGTTCGTATTTTTATTAATTTTTAGGTGCTGTTTTATGGGTCCTAATTTTTTAGGGAAGCAAGTGTCATTTCAAAAAAAATAGTGTCGGGCCCACGCGTCAGCGTCAGCAGCCTAGTATAAAGAAGGTAATCGTTGCCCACTCGCGCACCAGCCAATAAAGGCGACGCGGGTTTGCTAACCTACGTTGGCAGTGACTATCCATTTTGCAAAATGAATATTCATCTGCCCGGCTCATTCCGTTTCCCCTTCTTCTTTCCGAATGGATAAGCGCAGCACTTTCCTTAAAAAAAGCGCAGCACTTTCCTTTAAAAAAAAGCGTAGCACACGACGCTTTCCTCATTTCTCACTAGGGTGAGCGGAGGCGTGGAGACAGAGACGACGATGAGCGCCGGCGAGGGGCCAAGTAGCGGACGACCCCGCGCACCCGGGATCGAGGAGAACCGGAACGCGAAGCGGTGCCGCAACTGGATCCGCGCGCGTGCCGGTGAGATGACGGCGAAGAGGGAGACGACGATGAGCGTTGGAGAGGGGCCAAGCGGCGGTGGAGTGAACCCAATGCCGGAGACGAGGGTCCTCGACTGGATCCTCTCGGGTTCCGACGAGGGGCCAAGCAGCGGCAAGGAGGAGCGTGCCGGCGAGGGGGTAGCGAAGTGGGCGAGGCGTCTGCCTCACGTCTGCGAGCACAAGTGTCTGGGAACGACGAAGAGGGGTCGAGGGAGCGGCGAAGGTGTAGAGGACCTCATCTCTAACTCTGGCAACGACCACGACGACGACGAGGCAAGTTTCTCTGAATCTCACTGCCTTTTACTTGTTCTATAGATGGAGCTTAAGCTTGAGCTTGATAAAGTTAGTGCCTATGATGATGTCTTCCATGCTTGTCATGATCTTATACTAAGTTCTGAACTAAGTTCTGCTTTTACTTGTCACCCTGCTATGAGGTCTAGGATAATTTTCAAGTTCTTATATAATTTTCCTATGATGATTACTGTGCCTATACTGCTCCAAGTTCTGAGGCAAATTAGTTCTGAATGAACTATGTTATTCTTATGCCATGTTTAACCCTGTTTTAGGCAAAACTCTATGAGTCGCGAGCAGAGCTTGAATTACTTCAAAACCTTAATGTCTGGGATTATGTGAAACCTGAGTTTGAAAAAATCACGAAAGAAGTGAACATCCTCATAAAAAAGGCTAAGCACATAAGGAGGTACAAGTATACTACTGAACAAAATCTCGAGCCCATTGAAGATACGCTCGAAGGGCTTCAAGAATCCTTGGTTGCTTACGAAGAGGCTGCAAAAAGAGTCAATCTTGATGGGGCATGAGTAAGTTCAAGCTTGTTGATGTGCAGGTCAGATAGCCATACTTTTGTGGATGTTCAAGGGGCATGCTTTTGTTGATGTGTATGGTCAGATAGTACGACCATAGTAAATAATTAATGTGATAGACAAGTTAAGTCCTAGCCTGATGGATAAGTTAAGTTAACTGTTTGTAATAATTATTCTTTATTCCTGTGGACAAGTTATCTTCATCTATGTGGACAAGTTATCTATGTTATGATGTCTGTTTTGTCTCAAAAGATATATGTGTTGATTGTGCTTGTATGTCGAAATGGAAGCAATGAGAGATCGAGCTGACCTGTCAATGAAGTCAGACTCAAAGGAGACGCAGATTCACAAACCTCCGTCTCTGTTGTTCACAAAGGAGACAAAATTTATAGTAGCACAGATTCTATATATGCAGGATCGCCGCCCCCGTGCATTGGAGACCCCCGGTTTGGCTAATAATCCCCTGCCGCCACGCTCCCGCTTCACGGCAGTGAAGAGTGCTATTAGACTTTAATTATGAGCTTCCAGTCTAGTAACGGGCGTCAAATGGTCATCGGTAACGGACACTAAAGCTGGTTACCGATACGGCAGCGATCAGTAACGGACTTAAAGAGCCTGTTACCGATAGGGCATTGATCGGTAACGAATTTTACGAGCCCGTTACCAATAGGTTTAACTTTTGTAACGGACTCGCTTTAACGTCCGTTACAAAGAATTAATGTAACAGGCGTTTAAGAAGCCCTTACCAGAAGTCAACATTGGTAATGGGCGTTGTGGAGGCCAACCCCGGGGTCGGCCTTCCACGCTTATGGGTAACGGGCGCCAAACAACAACCGTTACAGATGTAGGTGCATGTAACGGGTGTTAAGCGCCCGTTACAAATGTTGCGTGACCTATTTGAGGTTTTGATGTAGTGTTATAGCCCAAAGTTAGGATCCATTAAACACATTGAAGTGTGTCTTTGCAATGCATAGTGAAATAATGTTAAAGACTATAAATATGGGTGAAAATATTATAGAGTGATTACTAACTAAAATCTATCGCAATCGAATGAAGATAATAAGTATATATCTATATAATTATTGTAATAGAATACTTAACAAATAAGAAGTGGCCTCATATTTTCCCGTGGGAGACTCTACATTAGTTTGCATGAGACACACTAGAAGAAAAGACAAATCTTAGAAGTTCTCAAAAACATCATAAACATTGGTCTATCATATTTTCTAAAAAAGTTCCCATCACTATCATTCTAAAAATATTTTAAAATCAAAACTAAATCTATATCTAAATTACCGACCTCTTCTATTATGAAAAACAATTTAAAGTAACCCCATAATTTTCATCCAATTTACTCATACAAATGGTTATAAATTGTAACTTAAAATGACATTCAAAATTTGTATCTAGCTACCCATGGAGGTAGTTATTACAAATAATCTAAAGTAAGCAATTAAATCTTGATCTAATTATCTTTATGTGCATCATATAGAAATGTACAAAGTAAACTAATATATTCATTCTAAATTACCTATTTATGTCATTGCTAATATATAAATAGTAACTTAAGTTATATAGAGGCATCATGAGTGTCTCCATGTAGACCATTTATACATATATGTGACAAAGTGATTGCAAAATATTTATTTTTATTCTAAATAAAAATGTATGAATATACAAAATGAAAAAAGTGTGGATATGAATGAAAAAGAGTATATGTAATTATTAATTAAAAAATCAATTGCAAGTGGATAAACATAAGTACACATCTATATAAGCATTATGTTAATGTATTGAAAAAATAATTTCGATTATTAGCAAGGAGTATAATTTTTAAATAACTTTAAAATAATATTTTAAAAAATATTGGTCTGTGCGGAACGGGTTGATCGATGATGGACTAGTATTATCAAAACCCAAATGGAGATTCCTGAAATTTACCTGTCCAAACTTTTGCAAAAGCTCACGGGCGCGGCCATATGAATGAAACATTCCCGCCCGTCCATTACTAGCCAGCAATAATAGCATGCAAACTCTTGTGTTTTCCATGGATGTTTCTAGCTAGCAGCACATGATATCTGCAGGCATTCGCAGCGCCCGTCCTGGCTTCAAAACACAAGCGCGCGACAGGAGTGTGCATGTTCACTTTTGGAGTACAAGTGAATTGTCCACTTTTCCTCATCAGTTTAAGCTTTTCGGTTGAACTGGTTGGTGCATGCAACTCAATATGGTATTAGAGTCAGAGGTCTCGAGTTCGAATCCTGGTGGGCGTGTTAATTAAAATAATTACAACCCACTCCACTATCCATGTATGTGGCCTGAGAGAGCCGGTATGTGAGGGGGAGTGTTGGAGTATAAGACTGACCCCAATAATGGATGGCAAACACATTTTGCCTCTCCAATCACCACTATTCATGCGAGGCAAGTTCTCCAACAGATGAGCCAAACCCGAAAGGCAAACTGCCTTCGAGGAGAGAGGAGAGGTAAAATTGTAATCCCTCTCTCCTCGAATGCATTTGAGCCCGCCGATCGCCGCAGGGGAGGGGGGGGGAGAGAGAGAGGGGAGGGCCGAGATCTCTGTCGGCCTAGGAAACCGAGCCGCTCGATGGTCGAATCGACGATGGTGATGCTCGAATCGGTGCCAGTGGAGCTTGAATCGGTGCTTGCGGAGTCGAATCGGCGCAGCGGAGCTTGAATCGACCGTGACGGAGCTCCTTGTCGCGGCCCCACTGAGCTTCGATCCCACTGTTGCCATGAAGGAGGAACTCGTCGCCGCCTATTCGCCGACCCCGCGGTTCCCCGTCGACCGCCGCGAGGTCTGCACCCGGCATACCTCGCTTGGGCGTGCGTGATCATCCTCGAGGCCGTCGTGCCAGCGCTGGCTGACCTGTACCCAAAGATCGGCGCTGCGCGCCTGCTCATGGTGCGGGAGCGCACACAGTCCATGGCCGAGGGAGTGGAAGGAGGCCGCGAAGAAGAAGGGTGGGATGGAGGGCACCAAGCCACCTCCCCCTCCTCGTCGTCTTCATCGCCCCTGGGATGGGGAAAATTAAATTTGATGCATGTTGGAGACATCGCGATAGGGAGGAAATGGAAAACACTGTGTAAGTGAGGCAAAGGCCCCTTTGCCTCTGAAAAATGACTCTCCTTGTTGGAGTCAGCCTAAGGGCCTCTTTGGGAGGGCTCCATCGGCGGCTCCAGGAGCAGCTCCGGCCCAAGAGCTCCCAAACGGGGGCTTCACGCGCGGCTCCGAAGCTGGAGCCCCGCGAAATATGCTCTCTGGAGCGCTTTTGCCTGGACGGAGCCACAAAAATGTGGCTCCGCCCGGCTCTGCTCGGCTCCACGCGGAGTTTGCCGGTCCTGCCCCCAGGCGGGCACGAGGCGCGGCCGGCGGGCGGAACGAGGCGCGGCCCACGCGCGGGGAGGAGGCGCGGTTAGCTGGCGGACGGGAGGAAACGCGGCCGGCGGGCGAGAGGAGCCGGAGCCGTTTTCGGTGGAGCCGGAGCCCTCCCAAAGAGACCCTAAGTGAATTGCCCACCTTTTCTCATAAGATTAAGTTTTTGGGTTGAACTGGTTGGTACATGCAACTCAATATTCACTTTGATCGGCCCTAGCCGAGTCCCAACGAATAGATCGAGTATGGCCTTGTTTTTCCTTTTTCATTGAAAAGTACTATTCATCAATCATCGGATGTTTGAGCACATACATGAAGTATTAAATGTAGATAAAAAATAACTAATTGCATATAATAGCTTTGCGAGATGAATCTATTAAAAATAATTTCACAATTTGACAATGTCTTGCTACAGTAAATATGTGTTAATGACAGGTTAATTAGATTTTAAAATTTTGTCTTGCGATTTCCGAACGAGTTGTGAAATTAGTTTTTTATGGTATCCGAACACCCATTTCAATATCTCATGAAACATCCATTGTGATATCGATCGTAAAATAATTGTTCACCAACAACGAACTAACAAACGCTAAATCTTTCAAAAAGAAAGAGATCAAGTACACGACAAAACATGGGAGCCCATATCACGATCTCGATGGAAAACAGTACCTGAACAGTCGATTGCCATGGCCCCAATCAACGCATGCTCAGAGGTCAGATCGAGCTCGGGGCACGGGTCCATCACTCTGCTGTTGGAATGGATGTGCCGCCAAAATACAGAACGGGCCGTTCTGGGAGGTTTAGATTAGTATAAGATCTTTGACATCATTTTGCACTTTGCAAAATACTCTCCGTTATTTGTAGCCACACATGTCGCTCAACCATTGGGTGTTTGTTGATTCTGCTAGCATAATACTCCATCCGTATCGAAATATTTGTCATCATTTACTTTTTTCACAACTTTGACAGTTCATCTTATTCAAAAAAATTATACAAATATCATTTACTTTGCTTGTTACATGCTATATTATTGTAGGTATTTTAACCTTGACTTATCCTTTTACACATTTACAATAATTTTTTGAATAAGACGAATGATCAAAGTTGGAAGAAAAAGTCAACAGCGACAAGTATTTCGATACGGAGGGAGTACAATGCAACCGGCCGGCCACATCCACATAAGGGATTGTGTATTATATGCACGTGACCTTGAGGATGTCTAACGAGGTGTGTTGAGTCATATATATGAGCTTGTGCTGTGGGAATACTCTAAGGTCTCATTTTTTTTAATCAAAGTAACAAATGCAGCAGCTCACATACATGTATGTTGTATGCACATCTGTCTATACGAACATACAAATGCAACTTTACTTTTATGAGCACTTTCCAAATTAAAGAATGCCACTAACGGTTTTTGTTCAAAAAAACCATAGAGATTGACAGTCACTATAGCCTCGCCGTCGACGAGCATGTCACCTACCACTAAAAGAATAGCGCTGTTAAATCCTGAAACAAAACCAAGAAAATGTGAGCACCAACACCGAGTCGATGACATCGTTGTGAAGGAATTGGAATCTATTTAACGGAGTAGTCTATTTATCTTGGAATGTGATATTTCACGACTTTTCAAAGTTTAGATATATAAATCCATCTTAAATTTATGGAGGTGGGAGATGGAAAATTGTTCTATACATCCTTATGATATGTGTTTCTAATGTGCAACTAATTAACAATTAACAAGGTGAACATGTCATTTACTTAATGGAGTAGGCTGGAGTAGGCTATTTGCGTTCTGTCTAGCTAGATTACGAATATAGAATGTAATTCAATTCTAATGATCCAAACGGGTCTAAGAGAAATTTAAACGTGATTTTGTTAACATCACTTTACATCCGAACACGATGAATAATCATATTATATTATATGTATCCTTGTCTACAATTTTTTTTTTGGAGGTTTGGAGTTGGGAAGGATTGAGTCGACAGACATCGTCCCATTCCATGTACCACGTATATATCACTTTCTACTTTTTTTTTGTAAAGTCCAATTCATACAAGGAGGATATTTATGATAATATATATAGTTAATTAGTTAAGCTTGTTCTCATAAATGTCATATAATTATGGATGAAAGTAGTAAATCTTGGATGAAATTGACCACACAGGATGATCATCATATCCTATCAGAAGCTAATACGACGCTTCCAAGCATTCAAACTCATACTTGAAGTTCGTTCGTACGTTCTTGTGACCATCCCAGCGATGAGCGAGTTGTAGACTATTCATACGCCGTACCCAAGCAAGGGCATCCAATAAAGTATAAAGAAACGGTCTCTATAGCTAGAAAGAAGGGGAGGTTTTTTTTTTTGGACGGATAGCTAGAAAGTGCCATTCATCATGTGGCCTATACCACACCTACAGAAAAATAGCACACATGTGCAGAAGCATACGGCCACAACTTACGCTCTGATCCATCTGCTGTTATATATATAAATATCCGAGGATGCCTTGCCAAAATTCACCTCACAAATGATGCATCCCCGTTTGCTCTTGCTTGATAGCCAGATAGAGATGCTTGGCGTGGAGCTCTAGAAGAACTTGACCATATGTACAGGTATGCAAGCTAGCTTCTCTCAAAAACTTGACCACCATGTGTGCATTTCTTCTGGTGTGTGCTAGCTCTTATATTACATCATTCTAAACATAACTCTTTGTGTTAATTTGCTTTATGTGGTGAATGAAACGCAAGCACTGCTCTGCAAAAAACTAGTTATCTGTTCTACGTTCCATGCGTGTGCTTGATAGAGTCTTGCCAGATTGCAAGAATATAATTAAATTGAAGTATCTTTATTAGGAGGGGTAGTCAGTGTACTATCTCTGTGGTTTGAAGTTAAGAATCAATAAGTATGCTAGTTCCTAGCTCCAATAGTACTGTTGTCTGATTGTGTTGACGTACCTATAGTTCTGTTCTACTTTCATTATGGTAGTTTTTTTTTTACTATTAAGCAGTGAACATACAATAAACATTAGTTGAAAATGGAGTATTCATAGATTGGGTGATCGAGTAGGAATAATACAGAAACTTTATCATCAGAATCATCTTCTAGCAAATATTTAATCTAATTATATTAATTCTATTATTGGTGAACATACTTCTAATTAAGTACCACAAGAGATGAAATGTGTATGGCATGAAAATTATTGCAGTACTCTTCTAAACTCATGATAAGTACAAATAACTTATACTATTGCTCTTATATATTTGATCAACTAAAATTGTTCTTTAGATGCGCTGACTATATGTTAGAGAAACAGCAAGAAATTTCTATTTTAATGTGTAAATTTGAAATTCACTAAATCTCATACCATGGCATGTAAAAGGTTTCCTATATGAGGTACATTCTTGAAGTCAATAGAATAAGATTATATCATTTTTAGCACACATAGCATAAGATGCTTACATAGCCACTTGATTAGTCTACAGCAAGGTTAGGCCTTTAGAAATCATGAAGAAGTCCAAATCTGTAAGTCTACAAATACCTAACAAATTTATATACATTTCTTTAATAAAAACATTTGGCTTCCTAATTACCAATGAAATAAAAATGTTGTTTTTAAACTACACTCATCAAGCTAAGTGGATTCATGGTTCAAGCTAAGTCACTGAATCATCAGATGAATTTCATATCATACAGGGATTTGCCATATATATATATATATATATATATATATATACATGCCTGTGGGTAAAACAATCAAAAAATGTCATGATAGATTAATATTGAAACATCTTATCCATCAAAATAAAGAATTGAATATGCATAATCCAAAATTCATGAAGAATAAGTACACAGTTCTCCACATGAACAATATGGCAATAAAAAACAGCCTTCTATGTACAATAGGTAGAAACAGGACTACTATCAGGATATATATATATATATATTATATCAGGTGGCCAATGCATGGTCCTAGAATAAGCCAAAAATTGGCTTATGTGCTTTTGCCTGTGGATGTCTTTAATCTTTAAAATTCTAAGACTTTCCTGTACGTTCTCACCCCTTTTCGCCAATCATATATGCCAGAATCTCATTATTGTATATTGGGATGGCATTTTTAGTTGCAAAATACTATATGATTTGTCCTTATTGTTTATTATGGTTTTTCTGTAGTAGACCGTAGATATTGATTTCAGGAAACTATCAAAGAAGATGATTTTCAGTAAACTACATTCTCGATCTCGAGCATGCTTCTAGCCTGCTAGATTACATATGTAGCCTTGCTAGCACAGTTCAACTATTATATGTCTGTCTGTAATGAAATTAAGTGCTTGTAATAATACGTTTAGTTCAAGCCACAAGTAATAAAGGGTAATCAAATAATAGATCTTGTCTACCTACAGTGTCTTGATATGCCAAAATTGGCAATATGCAGTGTGCACAAGCAGACAAGCTTGGGCTAGCAGGTATATACCCCACGTTTCTTTGCTGTCATATGCAACTTCCTACAAGATGTTCATCAATGATTGAACGCACAACTTCTATTCTTTACTTGCTGTCACTCAAACAGTACCTATTCCCTCCCAACTTTTCTTATGCATTTGACATAATACCGATCACAAGAGCAAATTCTGAATTGCCGTGTGCTTTATGATCATGAAAAGGACGGCAATTGTTAGTTTTTTTTATAGGACCAGCAGGGGTGAGGGGTTAGCTTTTTTGTTTTCTGGTGATCGAAATGATAGAAGAATTCCTCTACACATGGAATTAGCAGTTTCAGTAGTAAGAAAAGCTTTGTAATAAGGAGAACACTGATTATTCTTTTAAAAAAATGTATAGTAGACTCACGTTACTGATCAATAGAGTGCAGAAAGCCAATATGAAGCACATATATATGATAGTCCTATGTATATATGTAAATATAAATGTCCTAGATATAAATTAATATATATGAAATTAATGTATGTTAATGGATAGTTCCGCACATGTATATGAACAACCGTGCTATATACTGATTACTACTAATTTATGTTGTAAGTTTATGTTAATTTTGTGCAGTGCTATGAAGAATAATATGTTGCAGAACAACAGATATATATAAATTCTTTAATGAGTTGAAAATTGTTCAGATGTATATTTTGGAATACATTTTTGACACATGTACTATTGGTTCCACATGCATGGATTTAGTGTGTGAAGAGCTTTGAGGTGAGGTACATATATGTATATAACAAGGAGATCAAATGTGATGATGATTCACCGTCCAGATATATAGATACTATATGCTGATTCTCGTTTCTTTGCCAACCATTCAAGCTCGTCAACCTTAGCTTTGATGGAAATGCATAGGCTAGACTTATAGAATTTAATTTGTTGTAATGAACCGGGAGTAAGTCAGGTTCCATCCTTGGTGCTCCACATCATGTGAAACTCCAAAGACCTGAAACCTTACTAGTACAATATATACCAGCTAGCTAGTTCAAGAAAAAAAACCATCTAGATTGTCATGCAAATCTGACATTTATTTCAGCATATCCAAATATTCATATCCTTGAACAGTTTCCCCTACCATTTGTTAATTTCACCAGTAACTTGTTGTCTGAACTCTGAAGGGGTATATATGCAATTCAATTGCTAGCTTTAGCTGGAGGTCCATGATTTCACCTGATAAAACTGTGTCAAGGATCATATGCCCTGAAGCTCTAGAAAACTCAGGATTATATGAAAAATTCAATACCATCAACAGCAAATTAAAAGGGTTAATTTCCATTAACCAAAAGTCGATGTACCACAAACCCAGAAGGCTATTGTGTCTTGACTGATAGAGAAAACCAGGTGATGTATATGTACTATATATCTACTAGCATCGGATCATGACAGTAGAAGCCTACTAGCTATCTAATTACGTTCTAGAAACCTTGAAGCTTTAATTAATTATAGAGTGTTTAGACCTAATATGTTTGCACACGATGCATACAAGAAATCACCTTGGCACTCCTCCGTTGTTGTTGCATTTCATCATCTCCTCAAGCTGCAGCTGCAGGTAGTACTGGTAGGAGTACTCCAACTCGTTGATTGGCTGCGGCGGCGCCGCCGCTACAGCGGCGTCCGACGCGACCCAGCGGATCTCGCCGCCGCCGCGCTCTTCCATGAGCGCCGCCGCCGATGGCCCAGCACGACCGCCTCTGCTCCTTCCCTTCTCCTCCCTCGGGTCCTTGTTGAAACAGCACGTGCTCGAGGAGCTCCCCTCCCCTGCCGCCCCTCTCCCCTTCACCACCGCCGGCGGCGCCGAGGAAGGCGCCGCCGACGGTGGCTCGTCGGCGTCGTGGAGGAGGAGGCGGTCGATGGCCGGCTTGGACTGGGTGAGGAGCCAGTTGACGGTATTGCTGGCCTTGTCGAACCCGAGTCGGTCCTGCAGCGCGAAGAACTCCCGCGCGACGCCTACCGACAGCCGCATCCGCCGGTCGCGCACGCCCTGCGCCGTGCGGATCTTGCTGTGCCGGTCCGCCCGGAACGGTCGCCTCCTCCGTGGAGCCGCGGCACCATTGACGCCGCCGCCGTTGCCGCCGCCATCCACCGCCGCGGCCGTCGCCCCCGCCGCGTCCCCCGCTGCTTGATCCGGCGCCCGCAGGGGATGAGCCACCGGCTGCTGGAGCACGGCCTCCAGGGTCTCCTGCTGGTCGTGAAGCAGCACGTCGGCAGGGAAGATCTGCCCGCCGTACCCGTCCCAAGCGGACATCGCGGTCGCTGGCATGAGGAAAGCAGCTGCAGTAGAGTTCGGTAATATGAATGATGATGACTGATCTTGCTGGTAGACGCAATGATGGTGATGGTGTTGATGCCAGCTGTTATTAGGGTAATGAGGTAGCATTTTCTGTGTAATTGTGCACTGGCTAGCTTAGTGTGCTTATTAGCTGCAGAGCCAGTGGTTGGTAACTAGCAGAGAGGTAGAAGTACAGGCTTCTAGTCCCCAGAGGTATATATATAAAGCGGCCCAGCTTTTTTCTGTTAGTGCAAGGGAAGGACATCATGCACAACTTCTTGCTAGTTTTACTTTTACCCCTACTGCAAAACATATACACATTTATATATGCTTTTAAAGTTCTTGATCAGAGGGAAAATATAATAAGCTAAAAAAGCAGGAGGACATGTATATATGTATCTAGAGGTGAAGCTGTTAATGAGAAAGGCTCATATACAGTGACTAGTGGCCATGAGTCAGGGTCAAGGACTCAAGGCTGAATAAGCTAAGTATAAAAAAAGGCTGAATAAGCTATGGTGGCAAGCTATGTGTATATATTATTGAGGATCATGCATATGTATGCATGTATACATATATAATATTGTTTTACTATTCCCTCCGTTCTAAAATATATGATGTCATTGACTTTTTATTTCAACTTTGACCAGCAATATTCATTGAACAAGTTAGTTAACTAAAGTAAAATATATACCATTATGTCTATTGTCAGCTGTCCGCTTGTAGTTTTATCAATTTACAAAAAATATTAGCAGAAAAGATGAATAGTCAAATCAATGAAAAAAAGTCAATAGTGTCCGTACATTTAAGAACGGAGCTAGTACATCTTTAGGTGCTGTAGTGCGTTGTTTTTTCTTGTCTCTCGCTTGTGTAGAGCTGAAGCGAGGTTTGTGGCATTTGACACGTACAAGTGGATGGCCCGCTAGAGTCAAGATCGAGTCCAAACGCTGTGAACGTAGTACAGTATACTCTGCCTGCAGTGTGGGGGCTCAGTAAAGGTAAGGCTGTCTGCTGCCTCTAGCTAGGGCATGCTGCTGCTAGCCTAGTACTCCTACTACTACTTGTGCTGGCGTTGCGGATGTGAGAATGATAAAGTCATTATTATTGTGAGGCCTATATGCGTACTGTATGGGTACGTGGGGGAGGCTGGCTGATGCGCATCGCATCTGGGACTAGGCCGGCTTTATTGGTGTGTTGGGATTTTCTAGGTGGCGCACGGCGCCCTCTGATCTTGCCGCGAATGACTAGTGTGCAAGATTTCTAGTGTAGGAGGTTTCATTCATTACACAATTTATTTACTCCTTACACTGAGCAGGGAGCCGTCGATCAGGGGCAGAGCGAATCCAGGGCCCGGCAACCCTGACTGTCGTCGCCATCCTTCTCTAGCCGGAGATGGGGAGAGAGTCGCATTGGGTTTTGTATTTTGTAGAGTGTATTTAAGTATTCACAATTATATTTATTTATTCAATCTTTGGATTCACCACTAAGTACTCATAATTATATTCAACCACATTATATAAAAACAGATTTGCTAGATTAATAGGATGACAATGATCTTGCAAATATTTTAAATAAGGTAAATTCTAGAGATTTGGGTTGGTGAATTTAGTGTTTGGATTTGGGGATTTATGTTTTGGTGAGGATTTTACTTCACTACAAGAAAAATGCCGACTAGTGACGCAAAAAAGAGGTCGTTTCTCGTCATAAACCGCGATTAATGACGGCGGTTGTTACGAAAACACGCCGTCATTAATCGAGCGTCACAAACCGCGATTAATGACGAGACCTTATTTCCCAGCGTCATGAGTTTAATGACGCGTATAAATTCGTAACACAAAGACGTCATAAGGTACCTGCCACGTCGGACCAAAATCTGATGTGGCACGACGTTTTGTGACAAACCGTTTCGTCATTAAGTGAATTCAGCCCATATTTTGACGGGCCAAGGTCCAAATACCTTGTCGTCATAGATTGAATTTGGCCTACTTAATATTAAGCTGAGCCTAATGTTTCTTTCGTCATAAATTGGTTTTAGGCCTTATTTAAGGTTGGATGGAGCCCAATATTGTTTGCGTCAAAGAATGTTTAAGGCCTATTTATGGTTGGATGGAGCCCAATAATTGTTGTCGTCATAGACACTTTTAGGCCTAATTCTGGTTGGACCGACCCAATAATCGAGGTCGTCATAGAATGTTTTAGGCCCGGTTTTAGTATGACCGAGCCCAATAATTGCATTCGTCATTAATTTGTTTTGAGTCCAGTACTGGTTGGATAGAGTTCAATATTCGATGACGTCATAAAATGATTAAGGCCCAACTGATATTGGACCCAGCCCACCATTTGCTGACGTCATTTTTTATACGGCCCATTTTATTAATAAATCGTTTTTGAATTCGTAAAAAATAATGGGTCGATGGGGCAAGCCCACATATTTTTTCCCTATTATTTTGGGCTGCACTCCAGGTTGCGCTTAATTAAATATAATTCAATCTCATATTACATGCTAATCAATTAAGTAATAGACATTACAGATAATATTTCCATACCACTGATACAAATTAATATTTCGGATTACACATGACACATTATTATCAATGAACACAGAACAACCACAAGCAGATTGTAAGTAGGAGCTCACAAACCAATACACATGATATCTCCATGCTCACAAATAAAGCTGGTTTTGAAATAGAACCCACTAAGATAACAAAGCTCCGTACTCACAAACCAGCACAACTAGCTGGGAGGACACAAGTAGAAGACTAAGAAACACAGTGGCCTTACCCAAGGCGCGAGCTTAGCAGTTGACGAAGGAGGGTCTCTGTAGTTTCTACTTGTTTCTTCAACCTCTCAATCTCATCAGTCTGCACTTTCATTGCTACATCTGATGCTTCTGCCTTGATCTTCAAGTCTGCCAAAACTTGGTCCTGTTCATCAAAGATTTCACCAAGGTCAGCAGCTGCATCAAGCCCTCCCAACGAATCTTCAGGTCTTGAGCATGTAGCGAAAGCTGGATAATCTCGAGGCATGTAATCAATGAATGACTTTGACTTCACATTGGAGGGACAGGAATTTGATATTTGAACCGCAAGGATTGTCCTCAACATTTGAGCCTAAAAATGAAAGGAGAAGTCAAACTTGAACCTTAAACGAAGCAAGTAAATAAACTTAAGAATAATCCTAAGAATAAAGTAGCAGGATTAGCATGTGTTCTGTTACATACCACGACATGTGATTGAATCTCAGCAATGCAGGAGTGGGATGCTAGGCCCTGCACAAAAAGTTACAAATCAGGAACTGGATCTAGAGCGGTCAAGGTAAGAGAAGGATCTGAAATCTAAGACAATAAACAAAGTAAATTACTTTCTAAGCATGGCTCATCTATTAAGTTGTGTTACAAATCAGTAACTGCATCTAGAGCGGTCAAGGTAAGAGAAGAATCTCCAATCTAACACAATACACAAAGCAATTTGCTTTCAACGCATGGCTCATCGATTAACTTGTGTTCCAAATCAGTGACTGCATCCAGAGCGGCAAAGTTAAGAGAAGAATCTCAGAACTAACACAATACACGAAGCAATTTACTTTCTAAGCCAACGAAAATACTACTAGGGACTAGAAAGAAAAGGAAATGAGATTCTCACTTGTGAAGCTCCAAGATTCAGGGGCCCATGGATTGAGGGGGCATCAGGAGCTGGTGCTTGCGCCGTATCCTCGCTCAACTGCTCAGCTTGGCCAGCACAACAGACGCAAGCAGAACACCGATATCTGCCACTCACCATCTGCTGAGATACCCCTCCCCCTCCACCGGCGACGGCGAGGTCGGACTGCCACCGCAGATCTAGCTGAGCAGAGTGATGCTTTTTGGAAATGAAAGGCGGGAGTTTAGTGGAGCAACACGGTAGCAATGGAGTAGACTATTTATTATTTCGGGGTGGAGAGGGAATACAGAATTTGAAAATCCCGCTTTCAACTTCCTGACCGCGAAATGAAAATTTGGTAAGCTGCACTTGCTTCGGGGCCACTGACAAGTGAGGCCGTGCAATGGCGGCCCCATATTGTCAGCGAGTTTGGGTGGGATTCCGGTGACGTACAATATAGGCGGGAGACAGATATCTGGAAGAGGCCCACACTTCAGTGAAGCTGGGTGCGTTTCCAGTCGAAGATCACAAAACCTAACAGCTGCTTCTCCCACTACAATGCCTACACGTCTATTTTTTTAAGTCATACGAATATAAGGATCTTCCTTCTGCGTTCTTATCCGGACCAAAGCACACTCGTGTACCCACCAAATATTTTGCATGCCTACCGGGGAAAAAGCCTGCATATTCCGCCCTATACTTGTGACAAGATTCCTCAACAGTGTAGGCCTTCGTATTCCGAGCATTCCACGTATTTTCATGGCTACTGTAATCTCGTGAGGGCATGCTCTGCCACGAGGTGCACACTGCCTTAGTATCGGTCATGGTTCGATAAATAGGCGTGCCCCCAAGGCCTTTGCTCATCACCTCTTCATCCTCCACGCATTGTGCTAGCAGACCTCTCTATTTGGTTCTGCGCTCTGTGAAAAGAGGTGAGCTTTTAGCTTCCGCGTCGTGTTTTTACAGGATACAATCATTGTTTCTGGTCAGTGATTATCATGTTTACGTTGTTGGCGAGTGTGTAGGAGGATGGCTTCTGATGCGAACGGAGGAACCGCCAACTCCCATGCTGTGCCACCTCCGCAGCAGCCAGGATACATGGATCCATATGATCTGTACGACATGGACAAAGAGGACGAGGAAGAAACAGAGGAGATGAAGAAAGATGCTTTGGCTTGGCTGCAGGAGCAGGGTTACACTCATGTGCTTCGCCATGGTCGCTGTGTGTGCCCTTACTGCAATCTTGCTAACCGGCAGTGGGGTTTTCGTGACATCCTACAACATGCTTCTGGCATTGGTCGCTCGGGACGTACCATGAAGTCGAGGGGTAGGCAACGTGCATTGGAGGAATATCTCCACACGGATCCTCGTTATGCTACATTCCGTCGTGCATTAGGTATGGCGGGATAGGCGTGTGCCGTATCCATCTCCATGACCGTGTCTGTTGTCTTCCTCATTGCCAAGTCTGAAGATTTCGTTGCTGGGTGCGTGTTTGTGCGCGCCTGTGCCAGTGCCACTGTACGGGTGTAGGTCTATGGGGATGTATCATGTATGTGCACATTTAAGTTGAATAATTTGGGCAAGGTGACCATCATTTACGTTCTGTATATTCTTGGCAAAATGGTGAATTTAGTCAAACGGTAAATTTGTAAAATCGGTCATCATTTACGTGTGTATCTGCAATGCGGTGCGGTGGGATAAGAATAAAATATTACATGACAAGATATTACATCTCAGGCTATCGCAATGCATCATGACCAGGGAAATCCACTGAAGCAAGGAAGGTGATCATGGAAAAGAAGAACACCCATGTTCTTCATGGATAACAGGGGATACAGAGGATTTTCCTACCACTACAAGATTCACAGAGCAGGAAAACAGGGGATCGATCTTTTCCATCCAAAAGAAAACATACAATTGATCTTTCCATCCACAAGACCACCTATTTAAAAGTGAAAAAGAAAACCCAAATCCGAGTAATCTAAGACGACCCCTCCGAGGAGTTCCCTGATGACTCTGGCGTCGAGGGAGCTTCGATGGCTGGGGGAGCCACGGGACCGGGATTGGCAGGGCCGGCATTTGAAGGACCAGCGCCGAGGTCCATCTTCTTCTTGGTCCTCTTCGAGTCCACCTCCTCCTCCTCCGCACCCTTCTTCTCCTTCGCCGACAGAATGTCCTTGAATGAATCAAGCTTACCGGTCCTGTCATCCTTCAAAAGCTGCCTCACAAACGCCTCCGTCTGTTGATTCCTCTTTTTGGCCTCCACCCGCTTCCTCTTCTTGGCCGTCAATCACTTTTTCTCAATGGCCGCCCACGTCTCTTCCTCTTCCTCTTCCTCTTCCTCTTCATCCTCTTCCACGTAGTCGTACTCATCCTCGTTGTCCTCGCTCTCCTGCCTTTCCATGTCTTCTACATCAGATTCACTCAAGGAGGGCTCGGATGGCTCGCATGAGCTTGGTTGGGGGGAGTCGGGTGGTGCCCCGATGGAGGAGGGGTTGGAAGGGAACGGGGAGGCGGGAAGTCGAATCGGAGAAGAAGGCATGGTGATTGTGGTTTTCTGGAGGAAGAGAGTTTGAGACAAGGTAATGGAGGGAGTTGGGAGAGTCCGGTATATTAATAGATCTCAGTTTCAGGGAGAGTCGGGCTGTCTCTTCGGGAGTTGTATCACGCTAATGCAAGGAGGCGCCTCGATCTCTAATAGTGTAACGGTCTTTTGCAAAGAAAAGAACTATGTAAATTTGTAATCTTAGTGAATTTGGAGCAAACTATATTTACAAGCACTTCAACATGCAGAGATGAACTGTTTACTGCCATTAAACCGGATGTTCGGGTATGGTTGCATTAACAGACCGGATGTTTCGGTCTAGAAGAAGATACAGAAAGGACAAATATTTCAGGACCTGTAAAAGATGCTTGTTTTGATTTTGGGCAAAGGTGATCTATGATTTCATAGTTTATGAGAGCGATAAAATAGGATAACATTTATAGGGAGACAAGGAACAGAGATGGTCAGGGAAACAAAGCATAAACAACTTCAAACAAGGGGATTGATCAACAAACAAATGATAACCAAAATCACAAACATGGTTTGGGTTAGGGATGCATTAGCGTTTTGGATGTTTGGCAATAACCGCTTGCTTGTTTTGAATTTGGTCAAGGTGAGCAACGATCACATTGCTATTTCTTATTAATCGTCCAATATTGATCTTCAACTTCTCCAGATCATGTGTCAAGCTAGGAAACTGACATTGTCAAGTGATTGGAAGATGTTGGTGTAGGTCTGTCTAGTGGTGCTATGTTTTGGATTGGAAACTTGTGATGATGTTCAGACTCGTTGTCTGGTGATGCTTACGCTCCCTGGGAGTCCTAGGGGCGATCGTTGTCCTAATCTAGCTTGAGTCAATGTAGGTTAGGGCGAGTCAAGGGTCAGTGAACTCCTCTTTTATCCCTGTTCTGTGACTTGTTCGGTATTTCCGTTGTTGCAATGGAAATAGAGGATGCCCTCGATTCGAAAAAAAATGTGTCAAGCTAGGAAACACGATCATGTATAAGTACAATAAGAGCGGATGTTCTTGTCTAGAAACACGAACAGGCCGGACAACACATGAGACCATGTTTCATGGAAATGTAAAGTTACTAATTAACATCATGATGTTCACATACATAAGACAATGTTCCCACGAAATCTAAAGATACTAACTAACATCACAGATAACATATCGGCATTGGACTTCCACTGACACGGCTCGCTCACTCCATCTACATCCATCCCTCGTTTCTGGCTAGGACGCGGTGGCGGCTCCACTTCTTCATGTTGTCCTCCCTCAGGGCCTCAGACCTAGCCATCCCAAGGATGTGGTCCTTGATCTCATTTAGGTTCCTCCACCGGTGCATACGGTTGGGGCAGATAGGGCACCCGTAGGTGTTGGTAGTGCGCTGGATGACGCGCAGAGCAAAGGTGTCGGAGTTGGAGTCGAAATTGGAGTCGGAGTCCAACTCTGCAACTGGTGGAGGAGGCTGGGAATCCGCCGACGACGTACCAGCGGCTCCGGGCATTGGCGGGTCAACGTTGGCGGCGTCGTAGCGGGGCGGCTCCGTGCCATGGAATTGACGCCCTTGCCACTCTAAGTAGGAGCAGATGAAGTGGAGGTCGTGCGGTGACAGCCAGGACCCGAATTGGGCTCCTGAGGAGGCGGTGGGCGAGAGGCTGGCAACGCCGCCGGACCGACGAGCAGGGGCGGGTACGGCCATGCGCCTGAGCTCTGTGTGTCTGGGGGAGACTGATTGCTTCATTGCGTCGGACGGGCAGTAGGACTGAAACTCGAGTGTTTGGGAAGAGAACTATGGGTAGAGTGGTTCGGAACTGGCAAGGACACCGATGGTGGTAGGAATACAATGGCCAGATCCCATGAGAAGTTGTACAAGCTTATGTGACAAGCTAAGCAACAGGCCTCTAGATTGAGTGGCTGCGATTCATCTACAAGCTTCCATGGGGCGTTGTGGCAAGCTTCCATGGAAAATTAGGCAACGAGTGCCTTGGCCTGTCGAGGAAGGCTACGGCCGGATGTTACTGATAAGAAAAGGTGACCAGACCGGACTAAATCCAGTGTTGATTTTGTGAGCAAAATAGAATGACTACGGCCGGATCTAACTGATATGCAAAAGTGAGCGGACCGGACTAAATGGTTCGTTGAATTGTTATTAGGAAAATACGATCGCATTATTCGAATGAACATCCATCCAAAGTAGGAAACATAGTCCATTCTAAAGTAACTAATTAAACATCACAATTTCCACATACATAAGACAATGTTCCAATGAAATCTAACGATACTAATTAACATCACTGATAACATAACATCACAAAGTTCACATACATAAGACAATGTTCCAACGAAATCTAAAGATACTAATTAACATCACAGATAACATAACAACATAGATCTTCCACCGGCGCGGCTCCCTCACTCCATCTACTCCATCCATCCCTCATTCCTGGCCACGACGCAGTGGTGGCTCCACTTCTTCTTGTACTTCTCCCTCAGGGGCGCAGACCTGGCCATCCCAAGGACATGGTCCTTGACCTCATTCAGCTTGCGCCACCGGTGCATAAGGTTGGGGCAGACAGGGCACCCGTACGTGCCGTCGAGGCACCGGAAGACACGCAAAGCATCACCCCGAGGGACCGGAGGGATGTAGCCATGGCAACGGTCCTCAGACGAGTCTATGTCATCTTGGGAGTCGGAGTCAAACTCACCAGCAGGAAGGGTAACCGTAAACTTTAGCTTCCGAGGCGGTGACGGTGGAGGATGCTGGATATCCGCCGGCAAGAAACCAGCTACTCCTGGCAAAGTGCCGGCGATCGACAGCGGGTCGACGTTGGCGTCGTCGGAGGGCGGCGGCAGCGACGGTGGAGGAGGCTGGGAATCCGCCGGTGAGCCACCACCGGCTCTTGGGAAACCGCCGACGAGCGACAGTGGGTCGACGTTGGTGGCGTCGGAGCTCGGCGGCGGCGGGTCGACGTTGGTGGCGTCGGAGCGCGGCGACGGCGTGCCGTGGATGTGGCCCCACAGCGCCTCCGTGAACATGCGGGCGAAGTGCTGGTTGTCGCGCGGCGGCACCCAGTCACGGGCGCGCGAAGAGGATGTGGCGCCGGAGGATCGGTTGAAGGGCGAGGGTGAGAGCCGGCGTGACGGGGAGCCGGTGGGGGATAGCTGGCGCGACGGGGAACCGGTGGGGGATAGCCGGCGCGACGGGAAGGCTGATCGCTTCATTGCGTCGGCCGGGTAGGAGTGAGGCGCGAGTGTTTGGGAAGTGGTAGCGTGGTTCGGAACTGGCGAGGACGCCGATGGTGGGGGGGGTAGGAATGGCGATTTATGTGGAGTTACTCGTCTTGCCTGGGAAGTTGTGCCGCTTCGGTGACAAGGTAAGCAACGGGCGTCTCTTGAGTCTTGACTCTTGAGTGGCTTCCATTCATCTTCCACTGTTGAGGGGCTGATGTGCGGGTCCCTGCGCCATATGACCAACACATCTGTGATCTCTTGATGATGGCAACCACCTTCCATGGGAAGTTGTGGCACGAGGATGGCAACGGGCGGATGTTACTGTTAAGAAAAAGTGACAAGACCGGACTAAATTATTTGTTGAACGAACATCTATCCAAAGTACTCCGTAGGAGTCTCTGATCATACACTAATAAGCATTACAGCAAAGTGACACTTATCATTGTTGGCAATTATCTTTTCATCTAGTCTGGGTCATCGAGGATGAAAGGCGCCGCCTCGCCATCGAGCAGGAATGGGTCCAACATCGGGGGCTGAGCGGCTAGCAATGCCGCCGGCCTTTCGAGTAGGGACAGGAACGTCCGTGCCCCTGAGCTCTCCGGGACAGTCGGCGCGGCGGGCGCACTTGACATCAATGGCCGAGAGGCTGGCAACGCCGCCGGCCTGTCGAGCAGGGACGGGAACGGCCGTGCGCCTGAGCTCTCCGGGACGACGGACGCACTTGACATCAATGGCGGAGTGGAGGGCCACGGCTGCCACGTGCGACCAGCCCGGCCTCTCGGGCACTCCACCCACTGCACGCCAGCTTCTGGTGGTGACGGGTACGGCCGTGCGCCTGAGCTCTCCGGGACAGTCGAAGCGGCGGGCGCCCTTGACATCAATGGCCGAGCGGCTGGTAACGCCGCCGGCCTGTGGAGCAGGGACGAGAACGACCATGCGCCTGAGCTCTCCGGGACTATCCAAGCGGTGGGCACACTTGACATCAATGGCGGAGTGGAGGGCCACGACTGCCATGTGCGACCAACCCGGCCTCTCGGGCACTCGACCCACTGCACACCAGCTTCTGGTGGTGACGGTGAGACGGGAATCGTGGTTTGATAGATGCGGAGAGAACGCCTGTCCCACCGCTGCCCGACATGCCAGCGATGAAGGCCGCAGTTGGCACAGAGTGTGCCGGGCCCCATCGGCCCGGCCATCCATTGCGGTGTTTCTGTCCTGCCGCAGTCGCCGCATCTCGGCCCCGTCGGAGCTTTAGCCGGCGTGGATGGTAGGAGAGCGAGCTCCACAGGAGGCACGCGATGATTGTCGCCGGCCATTGGGGGAGATGCTCTGAAATGCACATAGAAATTAGTTTGCTCAAAGAGGCGGAAAAGGTCGAAAGAACAAAGAAATCGATTGAATTGGGAGAGAGGACGACGGTACTTGCGCCGATAGGAGGCGATGCCGATGGGGTCTTCTAGTGCCGAGAGGAGGAGATGCCGATGGGGTTTTCTTTTGTTGAGGAGGAGATGCAAAAGTGTTTTCCAGTATATATTAATAGATCTCATTTGCCAAGGGAAAGGCGCAGGGTCCCATGGGGGATCGTGTCAGACAAATGGCCTAGGCGCGTAACTTGCAATCTCGTTGAACTTGGAGCAAACTTAATTTACTTGAACATGATGAGATCGAAAGTTCTCACAAGACCGATTATTCTGGTATACGAGGTCGGATGTTTCGGTTTATGAACCATGAGTTGATATAGCCGTTGGCCGCGAGTTCGACCCCTGCTATTGACATAGTATCCTTTTAATTTTCCTATGTTTTTTTATTAGACTGACTTGTGGGACCTTATTAATTTTTATGATGAGTTGGAACCTGACGAGGGCCTGAATTAGGGCCCCCTTTGACGGCGAGATAATCTATCTTGAGGTGAAGTCTTCTGACATCATTCACAATGTGAAGGCTAAGATTGACAACGTGAAGGCCAAGATTCAAGACGGGGAGGACTAAGGACCCCAGTCAAGACCATCACTGGCAAGACGTCTTATTCCCAACTAGTTGGGAGCTTCTCCGACTAGTTCCCCACTAGAGGAACCCCCTCCGACGAGTCTCCGCCTCGCACGACAAGTTTTCGCCTCGCACGACAAGTCTCCGCCTCGCACGACAACCTGCTCGTTCGCACGAGCAGTCTCCGCCTCCGACTAAGGCGCAAACCGAACCACGTGGAGCGATCCCGGTGCGCGAACACCTCCACCACGACACGTGGGGGGCCGGTTTCCCATGCTATGCAAACACACCAGCTGGCGGCTTGCACGGGCAGCTGGCCCCGACAGGAGTCTTAACGCGGCTCTGCTCGGCTGTGCAGCCGTCAAATCACCATCATCTCCAACCCTGCAGCACGCAAACTCCACCTGAGGCACTCAAGCACCCCCTATGACGAGCTCAGGCCTACGATTAGGCCTTAACGTGGCGGGCTCATCTTGTGCTCGGACGGACTGAGTCACCACCAAACTACTCGGAGGAAGCGCCAGGCGTCCCGGAGTGAACAGCCCCGTCCGGCCACGTGGCGGTTTCTACGACAATGTAACGCCACCCCTCTTCAATGCGTCCTGACGGACAGTGACACGTGAGAGGACATCCCAGCGACCAAGCACTGTAACTCTCATCTCGTTTCCCTTTTTGCCCCTCCCCGTGCGTCTATAAAAGGGAGAGGAGGGCAACCGTCACAAAGGTTAGCTGACGAACCGAACACTCATACTCAGGGACTTAGGCTCGACACCCTCTCCCGACCAGTTTGTAACCCCTACTACAAACAACCCTAGCACGGGAACACGGCAGCTCGACACTGGACATAGGGTATTGCTCCTCGGAGGCCCGAACCAGTATAAATCCCGTTGTCTCTTGTGCTAACCATCCGAGCCCGACACACGATCGATACAAATTTACTGTCTGGCGGTAGAGAACCCTGACAGTTGGCACGCCAGGTAGGGGCACATCGTGTGTCTCGACGAACTTCACCAATGACTCAGATGGAGGGCCGCAGGGTTTCGCTAACCCCTGGGGCCACCCTGCGCTTCGGCTCCCTCGGCTTCGTCTACACTGGGCCGGCGGAGCCCGTCGCCGAGCGCACCTTCACCCGGCCGGCCCGTCCCAACATCCTGACGGGGGCAGCGGGACGCGCCGCATTCATTCGAGGCTTCTCGAATGAAACGATCATGGCCATGTTGGGACCAAACCCAACACAGGAGCGTTTTAGGCTCGCTGCCTACTACCTCACCGACCTCGCCTTCCAGGCAAGCAGAGCCAAGCCGCTCGCCTGGGGGGAGTTCATGGAGCGGTACACCGCAATGTACCCCCGTGGACAGCCAGGCCTCCCGGACGACCCGGTGACGGCTTACATGAATGACCTACGTGCGACCTACGTCGCCGCCGGTGCCGCGACGACCCGGAGGGCACCGACGACGTGGCCGCGCGACCCTACGCGTGAGTGCTTCGTATGCGTGGCGTCGGCTTCGAGCAGCTCCGACCCGGAGCCGGCACCACGTCATCACGCCACCGACACCCAACGCAGGGCACGTCTCGACGAGCTCGCCGAGGCCAGGCGCCAGCTTGACGACGAGCTGGCCAACCTCCACCGGGAACTAGGGGAGGACCCTGAGCCCCGCAACCGGCAGCCCGCGCCGCTACCGGCCCCGCAGTTGGTCCCGGTGCAGGCGCAACCCTATGAGGGAAACGGCGAGCGGCAGGAGCGTCGACCTGCTGCCACACAACCCCAAGCCCGCGCCCCGACGCCGCCGGCTCGGGGACACACACGCGACAATGACAGACGCGCCAATGAAGGTGTGAACGTCAATGCCAACACTGACGGTGATGCCCCGCCGCTCTTTAGGCAGGCGTCACAGAACCTGGCCACCGCAGCCATGCTGCTACGCGGCTGCCCGGAGGCAGTGACCTCCGAAGATAGATGAGTGCGCCAGCAGCTTAAGGCGCTACTCGAAGCAGCGGCGGCACAACAAGCGGAGAGCTCCGCATCACGCCAGCGGTCGGAGCGTGGTCGAGGGGCAGCGCCATCCGCGCACGGCCCAAACCCGCCCCCCTCCCGGCATCAATACCGTGGGGAAGGGGGTGGGGTGGCGGCATCGGCAGTCAAGAGTCGGCTCGGGCCCGACCGCGACGCCCGGAACACCATCGAGGCTCGCCGGCGGGCTGCGAGTGTCGACAACCACCGCGACCGCGATGACCGTGATCACCGCGACGACAACCGTGCACGCCACCACGACGACCGGGGGCGCGGACGGCGCTACGACAGCGACGACGACCGCGACCGCAGCTGGTCGCCGAACCAGAGGGCCCGCGAGCTTTCGGCCAGAGCGTGCGGGATGCAAGGTTTCCCTCACATTTCCGAGGTCCGACCAATGTTCCCAGATACGACGGGGACACCAACCCCAGTGTATGGCTGGAGGACTACCGGCTAGCGTGCCACGCAGGAGGAGCGACAGATGACCTCTTCATCATCAAGAACCTGCCGCTCTACCTCGGTGACTCCGCGTGGACATGGCTCGAGCACCTGCCTCACGACAAGATCAACAGCTGGACCGACTTGCACCGGGTCTTTGTCGGGAACTTCCAGGGCACGTACACCCACCCCGGCAAGCAGTGGGAGCTGCGCAACTGCAAGCAGCAGCCGGGGGAGAGCTTGCGCGAGTACATCCGACGCTTCTCCAAGCGTTGCACCGAGCTGCCTGGCACGACAGACAACGACGCCATCTCAACGTTCCAGAATGGCATGACCTGTACCTCCCTCATCTGCCGACTCGGACGCCGCACGCCCCGAACCATACGAGAGCTCCTCGACATCGCGAGCAACCATGCGGACGGCGAGGAGGCACTAATCCGGTCTGAGAGGCTCCACGCCGAGCCCCCATCCGAGGACCAGGATATCCCCGAGTCGTCCAAGCGAGCGGCCTGCTCTTTTGAGCCCGCCAAGGATGTCAAGGATGCGGCTGTCTCCGACGACGGCCGTACGCTCCGTATCGGGACGGCGCTCGATCCTAAATAGGAAAGCGCGCTCGTCGACTTCCTCAAAGCGAACCTCGATGTGTTTGCATGGAAACCCTCCGACATGAAGGGGATCCCGAGAGAGGTTGCCGAGCACAAGTTAAACATCAAGCCGGGATCGAAACCAGTAAAGCAATGCCTTCGCCGCTTCAACGACGAGAAGTGAAAGGTGATCGGCGAGGAGATCAAAAAGCTCCTTAGTTCAGGGTTCATCCGAGAAGTATTCCACCCCGAGTGGCTTGCTAACCCTGTACTTGTAAAGAAGAAGAATAAGAAATGGAGGATGTGTGTTGACTACACGGGCCTTAAAAAGGCATGTCCCAAGGACCCGTTTCCTTTGCCTCGCATAGATCAGGTAGTCGATTCGACAGCTGGGTGCGAAACCCTCTGTTTTCTCGATGCGTACTCCGGGTACCACCAGATAGCGATGTGCATAGCAGACCAACTCGCAACCTCATTCATCACTCCGTTCGGCGCTTACTGCTACAAGATGATGCCTTTCGGGCTCAAAAACACGGGAGCTACATTTCAAAGATGCATACGACGAGTCTTCGGGGAGCTTATAGGGCGCATCATCGAGGCGTACGTCGACGACATTGTGGTCAAGTCGAAGAAGACTGGCAATCTGGTCCCAGACCTCACGGAGGTCTTCGCCAAGCTGAGACAGCATGGGGTGAAGCTTAACCCCGAGAAGTGCGTTTTCGGGGTCCCGAGGGGCATGCTTCTCGGCTTTGTCGTGTCGGAACGCGGCATTGAAGCAAACCCTAAGAAGATCTCGGCCATCACGGGCATGGGGCCGATTAAGAACTTTAAGGGCGTACAACGTGTCACGGGCTGCCTCGCAGCTCTGAGCCATTTCATAGCACGACTCGGAGAGCGCAGCCTACCGTTATACCACCTGATGAAGAAGTCCGACCACTTTGCATGGACTCCCGAGGCACAAGAGGCGCTTGACTCCCTCAAGAACATGCTAAAGAGCCCGCCGATCCTCACGGCTCCGACACCTGAAGAGCCGATGCTCCTGTACATCACCGCGACAACCCAGGTGATCAGTGCCACACTGGTGGTTGAACGAGAAGAGCCCAGAAGGTCGCAAAAGGTGCAGCGCCCAGTGTACTTCGTAAGTGAGGTACTCTCCGATTCCAAGACCCGCTACTCACAGATGCAGAAGCTTGTGTATGCTGTCTTGATGACCAAGCGCAAGCTCCAACACTACTTCGACGCACACCCCATCACCGTGGTGTCCAAGTACCCGCTTGGGGAGGTCATCCAGAATGCTGAGGCCGAAGGAAGGATAGCCAAGTGGGCGCTCGAGCTGATGGGGCAGAACATATCGTATGCACCTCGCAGTGCCATCAAGTCCCAAGTGTTGGCGGATTTCGTTGCTGAGTGGACGGAGATCCAAACTCCACCGGTGTCGGGGACAGCCGTAAGGGTCCCCTAAAAAACCGGGGGAAACCCATTCACTTTCGCAAAGACTAAAACACAAACGAATTCACAAACCTAAACGCGCTCAAGATACTCACGGCCCAGCGGCCGGGCCCACAGCCCTGGTGGCCCCAGCGGCCCACCAGAGCAGTCGGCCCAGCCACCCCCGGGCGAAACTCCGCTTCGCTCGAGGGGCGCAGCGCCACGAGACCCCGCCTCGCTCGAGGGTTGGTCGCCCCACCCCCCGGGTGAAACTCCGCCTCGCTCGAGGGTCGGTCGCCCCCTTGGGTGAGATTCCGTCTCGCTCGAGGCCCTCACAGGCTCGCCGCCCCTGCACCTGCTCCCCCGACAGGAGCGTTCAGCGTTCTAACACTTGCAGGCGCCTGGGTCAAAGACGAATCCGCGCCATGCCATCCCTCTGACGCGCCCGGGAATCATATCCCGGCGCTGTTCTGCCAACTCTCCCGATGAGGCCACCCACTCGGCAAGGCCAGTGTCAGCTCCGCGACACTGCGCCACCCACTCGGCAAGGCCAGGGTCAGCTCCGCGACACTGCGCCACCCACTCTCGTACGGCCAACGCGCCGCACCCTCGAAAGAGGACAGCGGAACCCTCGAAGCGGGGACGGATGCCTGCTCCGCGCCACACCATGACGCCGGACCAGTAAGGCGCGTCACCTCCATCACCGTCGGTCCTGCGCGGCCATCCCCGCCATCACGACGCCATCCCGGGCACTGCTGCGCCATCCCTGACGCTGTGGGAATGCGGGGCGACAAGACACCGCCACGACCGCGGCTGTGCCCCTTGCGACCTCCCGTCAGCCGCACCCTCGAGTCAACGTACGGACGACGACCACACGGAAAGTTCCTACGCTGCCACCCTCGAAGCCGCTCCTGGGCAGGTACAGGGCACGCCACGACGCTCCGCCGGAAGCAAGATTCGCCAGGACGGCCGTCCACTCCGTTGCACTGTCCGCCATGCCATCACACGTAGCCAGAACAGTGCGGCACGCCTGTAAACTGCCTCCTCCTTGACCTATAAAAGGAGGGGCAGTCCCCTGGCCGCAGGAGGACAGAAGACAGAGAGGACTAACCCACACGCTTTCTGCCTTCACTACGATATTGGCACTTGCCTCAATCAAAACCTCAGGGACCTGGAGGTCCAGCCTCCTCTCCCGCCCCGCTTGTAGCTCCCCTCTGCAAGCACCACGGTGCAACGCAATACAGTGCCTCGAGCACACCACTGCTGGACGTACGGCCCCGGCCGGAACCAGGATAAACTTGTGTCCCCTGTGTTGTCGTTGGCACCGACCATCGAGAAGCCGATCACAGCGTAACTCACTAGTTAGTGTCGGGACTACTTTCCGCACCGACAGTTGGCGCGCCAGGTAGGGGGACCCTCGCGCTGTGATCAACCCCTCACCCGCACTCTCGATGGTGATTCGTACCGAGATGACGTCCCAGAGATACGCCATGGGCAGCTCGGACCCTCTCCCCGCTGGATTCGAAATCCGGTTTGGGAGCCTGAACTTCCAGGCTACAGGGAACGGCTACCTCATGCGCCTCACCAACTTCGACGAGCTCCACCCGTGGCGGTCGACTGGGCCGGGCCCAATGCCCGCCACGCCTGCTACTGACGCTCCGGCACCCACCCGGGCGGCTGCCGCGAGCGCCTCGACGCCCCGACGCCGCAAACGCCCCGGTCAGCGCTCGCGCCAGGCGCGCACGGAGCGACGCCGGGCGACACGCGAAGCGGCCCGGAACGACGCGCCCCCACCAAGCGGCACGGTGGCGCACCCTGCGGGGGAGCACGTGGCCGCGGGGCCGCAGTTTCCCCACGGGATGCGCAACCCTGCTGCGGCGTACGCCTCCTCCGTCAGCACCGATATGGCCGCGTACGAGGATCTCCCGGGCCATCACTTGCTGTCGATCCGGAACCTCATCGCCACCACCAACGACGAGTCGTACCACGGCTCACCCAGCGAACTGCCGCCCTCAACTTCGCATGGCTACGCAGAGTGGGACTTCTCCGGTGTACCGGACCCTGTGGTCTTCCGGCGATTCCTTGATGCCGCGGACTACTGGTTCGGTTGCTCCGACGACTCCAGCGAGGGGAGTTACGATCCCTCGCGCTAGTGCTTCGTTGTCATCGCCAACGAGCAAGACGGCGCAAACGGAGCGGGCGACGGGAGCGCGGCCCAGCATCCGGAGCCGAACCCGCCACCGGCCCCACCAGCGGGCAATGCGGACATCAATGCGCAGCTGGCCCAGGCACGCGAGCTCGAGGCGAAGCTCGCGGAAGAGTACCGGCAGGTGCGGCTCCTGCGTGCAACTATCGCAGGGGAAGCCTCGGCGCGCGGCGAACGCGCCCGAGACGCCGGGAAGCAAGCCTGCGAGCGCATCAACGCCAACTTCAATGTGGACGACCCACACACGCCACTTCGTGCCAGCCAAAAACTCATCGCGGCGGCAACACTACTTCGGGCCATGCCCGAGCCATCGACGCCCGAGGCACGTAACCTGCGCCGCGAGGCGCAGACTCTCATCGAGCAAGCGGCCGTGCAGCAGGCCGAGAGCTCCGCGTCCCGCATGCGCAACCAGTCCAGCGCGCGGGGCGACGGTGGCGCGAAGGACCAGGAGGCGTCCGTCCACGCGGACGGCGCGGCGGAGCAGCCGCCAAACCAGGACAGGGCGCCTGTCAAGGAGCGGATCCTTGACACGCGCGGCGAGGCCCACGACGGAGACGCCCGCAACGTCCTGAACGCCAAGCGAAAGGGCGACGCGGAGGCGCGAGCGGCGGCAGGCTACCACCCTCGACGAGGTGGTCGCTACGACAGCCGAGAGGACCGCTCGCCAACGCCGGAACCCCCGGGAACCCGAGTGTTCAGTCGGGAAATCCGTGCGGCGAGTTTCCCCCAGCGTTTCCGCCAGCCCACCACCATCGACAAGTACACGGGGGAGACGGACCCTCGTGTGTGGCTCAACGACTACCGTCTGGCTTGTCAGCTGGGCGGAGCCACCACCGATGCGGTGATCATCCGCAATCTGCCGCTGCACCTTGCGGACTCGGCCAGAACATGGCTCGAGCACCTACCGCCCAGCCAGATCCACAGCTGGGATGACTTAGTGCGCACGTTCGTGGGGAACTTCCAGGGCACATATGTGCGCCCTGGGAACTCCTGGGACCTACGAGCGTGCGCCCAGAAGCCCGGCGAGTCGCTCCGGGACTTCATACGGCGCTTTTCAAAGCGCTGTACTGAGCTCCCGAGCGTTGCTCAGTCCGAGATCGTGCACGCCTTCCTTGAAGGCACGACCTGTCGGGACCTCGTGCGCGAGCTCGGGAGGAGCCCGCCGGTCGACTCCAACGAGCTGTTCGACATCGCCACCAGCTTCGCCTCCGGAGAGGAGGCAGTGGGTGCCATTTTCGACGGCAAGAAGGGCAAGCGCGCGGACGACGCGCCCGCGGAGGGCAGCAAGTCCAAGGAGCCCCAGCACAAGCACAAGCGGGGCAAGAAGGGCAAGAAGCCGCGCCACGAGACGCGCGCGCAGGGACACGACAACGGCGGGGACGAGGCCCTCGCAGTTGACCCGGCTCGAAAGGGCCCTCGAGGGACTCCTCGAGGCCCCGGCGTATTCGACGATATGTTGAAGAAGCCCTGCCCGTACCACAAGACCCCAGTCAACCACACACTTGAGCAGTGCGACATGCTCAAGAAGTACTACCGCCGCGTCGCCGCGAGGGAGGACGAGGCCAAGAAGGACGGGGGTGGCGGAGACGCTGACGGCTTCCCTGCGGTGGAGAACGTCTTCTTCATCTTCGGGGGACCGACGGTGGACATGTCCACCAATCGGCGCAAGCGAGAGCGGCACGAGGTCCTCGCCGCGGAGAGGGCACCTCCTTCCTTCCTCGATTGGTCGGAGGACGCCATCACCTTCAGCCGCGAGGACCACCCGAACCGCATCCCCAACCCGGGCCAGTACCCGTTGGTCGTCGATCCCATCATCGGCAACGCGCGGTTTTCCAAGGTGCTGATGGACGGCGGCAGCAGCCTCAACATCCTCTACGCCCACACCCTACGACTGATGGGGATTGGGTTGGACCAGCTGCGGCCCAGCACGGCGCCGTTCCACGGCGTCGCGCCAGGCAAGCGCGTCCAGCCCCTCGGGCAGATCGACCTACCAGTCTGGTTCGGCACACCGGACAACTTCCGCAAGGAAGTCCTCACCTTTGAGGTAGTGGGGTTCCGGGGCGCGTACCACGCCATCCTTGGCCGTCCGTGCTATGCCAAGTTCATGGCGGTCCCGAACTACACTTACCTCAAGATGAAGATGCCGGGGCCAAAAGGCGTAATCACCGTGGGCTCGTCGATCGAGCACGCATTCGACTGTGACGTCGAGTGCGTCGAGCATGCTGAGGCCCTGGCGCTCGACGAAACGTTTGTCGCAGACATGGAGAAGCTGGCCAACGAGGGCCCCGACTCCTCCGCCAAGCACGCGGGCAGTTTCGAGGCTGCCGAACAAACGAAGGAGGTGCCCCTCGACCCTGCAGCCCCCGAGGGCAAGGTGTTGAGGGTCAGTTCCACCCTCGACCCGAAATAGGAAGTGGTGCTCGTCGACTTTCTCCACGCCAACGCCGATATCTTCGCGTGGAGTCCCTCGGATATGCCAGGCATCCCGAGGGAGGTCGCCGAGCACTCCCTTGATATCCTACCTCACTCCCGAGCCGTGCAACAACGGCTCCGCCGCTTTGACGAAGAGCGGCGCCGGGCGATCGGAGCGGAGCTGCGGAAGCTCCTCGAGGCCGGGTTCATCAAGGAAGTTTTTCACCCTACGTGGCTAGCTAATCCTGTACTAGTCAAGAAAAAGAATGGGAAGTGGCGGATGTGTGTAGATTACACTAGTTTGAATAAAGCATGTCCCAAAGTTCCTTTTCCTTTGCCACGAATCGATCAAATCGTTGACTCAACCGCAGGGTGTGAACTATTGTGTTTCCTCGATGCCTATTCCGGGTACCACCAAATAAAGATGAAGGAGTCCGACCAGCTTGCAACTTCGTTCATCACGCCGTTCGGAATGTTCTGCTACGTAACGATGCCGTTTGGCCTCCGAAACGCGGGCGCTACATACCAGCGATGTATGCAGCACGTTTTCGGAGACCACATCGGGCGAACCGTTGAGGCTTACGTAGATGACATAGTCGTGAAAACCAGGAAGGCGGACGACCTGGTTAGCGACCTGCGCGTGGCATTCGATTGCCTGCGAGCCAACGGGGTGAAGCTGAACCCCGAGAAGTGCGTCTTCGGAGTGCCGCGGGGCATGCTGCTAGGATACATAGTTTCCCAGCGGGGCATCGAGCCCAACCCCGAGAAGGTCGCGGCCCTCGAACGCATGGGCGCGATTCGAGACCTCAAGGGGGTACAGAAGGTGTTGGGGTGCCTCGCCGCCTTGAGCCGCTTCATCTCGCGGCTCGGCGAGAAGGGATTACCCCTCTACCGACTCCTGAAGAAACACGAGCGCTTCTCCTGGACCGTCGAGGCCCAGGAGGCACTTGACAAACTCAAGGCGACGCTCACCCACGCGCCAATCTTAACGCCGCCCCAGAACCACGAGCCTCTGTACCTCTACGTCGCCGCGACCACTCAGGTGGTCAGCGCCGTCATCGTGGTGGAGCGTACGGAGGGGCACGCCCTGCCAGTCCAGAGGCCCGTGTACTACATCAGCGAAGTGCTATCCGAGACCAAGGCACGGTACCCACAGATCCAGAAGCTGCTCTACGCAGTAGTGCTCGCGCGGCGCAAGCTCCGGCACTACTTCGAGGCCCACCCGGTCACGGTGGTCTCCTCGTTTCCGTTGGGTGAGATCATCCGCAACCCGGACGCGACGGGCAGAATCGCCAAGTGGTCTGTGGAATTGATGGGCGAGACGCTCGCTTATGCGCCGCGCAAGGCAATCAAGTCCCAAATCCTGGCGGATTTCGTCGCCGAATGGACGGACACACAACTGCCGCCGCCGCAAATCCAGGCCGAATGCTGGACCCTCTACTTCGACGGGTCGGTGATGAAAACAGGGGCAGGCGCGGGCCTGCTCTTCCTCTCACCCCTCGGGGAGCACATGAGATACGCGGTACGCCTGCATTTCCCCGCGTCGAACAACATGGCGGAGTACGAGGCCCTTCTTTGCGGCCTCCGAATCGCCATCGAGACAGGCATCAAACGCCTCGACGTCAGGGGGGACTCGCAGCTCGTGATTGACCAAGTTATGAAGAATGCGAGTTGCCACGACGACAAAATGGAGGCCTACCGCAACGCCGTACGAGCTCTCGAGGACAAGTTCTACGGCCTCGAGCTTAACCACGTACCCCGCAGGTACAACGAGGAGGCGGACGAACTCGCAAAAATCGCGTCGGGGCGAATCACCGTCCCCCCGAACGTTTTTGCACGAGACGTCGCCAGGCCGTCCGTCAACCTCGAATCGACACCCTCGAGTCAAGAGGAACCCTCGGGGGCTCCCTCGAACCCAGCGGGCGCGGAACCCATGAATGAAGACCCCACGAACGAGGCGTTTGTGCTCTCCTTGCTCGAGGGCTACGGTGCGGCCGAAGCCATGGACACGGAGCCAGCCCCCCGCGCGGAGGACTGGCGGGCCAAGTACCTCGCCTGGATGGAGCAAGGGGAGCTTCCCTCGGATCGGTCCGAGGCCAGACGCATCGCCAGGAAGGCCAAGTCATTCGCCCTCGTCGACGGCGAGCTGTACAAGCGCGCTGCGTCAGGCGTCCTGCAGCGGTGCATACCCATCCCCCAGGGGCGCGAGCTCCTTCGGGACATCCACGCGGGCGTGTGTGGCCACCACGCGGCGCCACGCACCCTCGTGGGCAACGCGTTTCGCCAGGGCTTCTATTGGCCTACCGCGGTTGCTGATGCCAGCGAGATCGTGCGCACCTGCGAAGGGTGCCAGTTTTACGCCCGCAAGACCAATCTCCCGGCGCATGCCCTCCAGACGATCCCCATCACGTGGCCTTTTGCCGTGTGGGGGCTGGACATTGTCGGGCCCCTACGAAGGGCGCCCGGGGGCTACACGCACCTGCTAGTCGCCATTGACAAGTTCTCCAAGTGGGTCGAAACGCGCCCAATCACGAATCTCAGGGCAGAGCAGGCCGTAATATTCTTCACCGACATCATCCACCGGTTTGGGGTGCCTAACTCCATCATCACCGACAACGGGCCCCAGTTCACCGGCAGGAAGTTCCTGGAATTCTGCGACAAGCACCACATCCGCGTGGACTGGGCGGCCGTCGCGCACCCACAGACCAATGGTCAAGTGGAGCGGGCCAATGGCATGATCCTACAAGGCCTCAAGCCCAGAATTTTCGACAGACTGAACAAGTCTGGCCGGAAATGGCTCCAGGAGCTGCCGGCGGTCGTATGGAGCCTCAGAACCACTCCGAGCAGGGCCACGGGATTCACCCCGTTCTTCCTCGTCTATGGCACGGAGGCCGTCCTCCCCACGGATCTGGAATACGGGTCCCCCAGAGTCAAGAGCTACGACGAGGGCACCAACCAGCGAGCCCGCGAGGACTCACTGGATCAGTTGGACGAAGCCCGCACTGTGGCCCTGAGGCATTCAGCAAGATACCAGCAGGCTCTGAGGCGGCACCAGGCCCGGAAGGTACGACGCCGAGACTTCGACGAAGGGGACCTAGTCCTAAGGCTACGCCAAGACAATCGAGGCCGCCACAAGCTATCGCCCCCATGGGAGGGACCCTACATCGTTGTCAAAGTGCTCAAGCCCGGCACCTACAAGCTGGCCAACGAGGACGGCGAGGAACTCACCAACGCTTGGAACATCCAACAGCTACGTCGCTTCTACCCTTAGAAAGAATTTCCAAGTATTTCTTGTCATTACATACCCAACACCCCAGTTGGCTGTAATTTCCATCAGATTAATAAAAGCTGAAGGGCGACTTGGTTTTCTCCCGAAGACCAAATCCCCCTCGGGGGCTACTATGGGGGCGTCCCCCCGTCCCCCCCAAAAAAAAAATGGTCCCATTTTTTCGCAAAATTCGCCGCAAATGTGCTAAGTATGCCTCGACCCAAACTTTGGGTGAACCCACGCGGGACGCGAGTGGCCAAAGGGCGAAGACGTGCGAGTCGGGGATAGCCCACGCCTCCGGCAGGATACGGCCCTTCCCCCTCGCCACTTTGCCTATGAGCTACCCGTGCGAACGAAAACCTTCCCAGCCAGGGTTCGCCTAAGAAAGCGGAGAGGCAGAACAACACAATTGCCGAAATAAACAACGAGTTTTTCAACTCACAAACATTGAAGCGTTTTAAACAGCGAATGTTTACTACAACAGCCGCGCGGCTCGAATTCTAACATCAAAAACATAAAGGGCACAAACGCCCAATGGTCTTCAGGCTTGGGGGCCGCCAGCCGGGGGAGCGTCCGGGAAGAGGAAGTCCATGAAGTCCTCGGCGAGGATGTCGGCGGCAGGAGCAGCGAGCGCATCCGCACGGTTCATCGCCACCTCGTCGTCAACGCCAATGGGAACGACGTAGCCCGTGGAAACGGCCTCGGGGTCGACCTGGTAGTGGGAAGCCACCACGCCAAGAGCTTTCTGAACTCCCAGGTAAATGGCGCGGCGCACGCGCTGGGTAACATGCCTGCCGAGGGCGCGGAGGCGACTCGCCATCGAGCTCCCAGCCTGCACTTCGCCCTCTTCGACCCCCTGGCACGCCTCGAGGGCGGCGGCCCGCAGCTCCTCCAGCTCCTGCTGGGAGGAGTTGTAGGCCGCCTGGAGGGACTCCGCCTGGGTCGTCGAGTTCCCAAGAGCGTTCCGCAGGCCTGAAACCCGTGAACGAAAAACAAAAATTGAGAGCGGATCCCAAGCGAACCAAATCGACATACAAAATGCGAAGAGAGGCGACTCACCTTCAACCTGTTTCTTCTCCGTATCGAGGGCCTTGCGCGCGACTTCGGCCCCCTGCCGCAGGCTAAGGACCGTAGCTTCCTGCTCCACGACAGCCTGGCGCAGGTCCTCGTAGGAGACGCTGAGCTGGTTCAGCTCCCCATCGAGCCGCGAGACTTCTTCGTCCCGTTGCTTGAGGGTCGCTTGCGCCCCCTCGAGTGCGGCGCGCTCCTGCTGAAGGAGACCCTGGGCCTCTTCTCGTGCCAGGCGCTCGCGCTCGAGGGCGGCCCGAGCCTCAGCGAGGGCGGTTCGCTCCTGCTGGAGCTGAACGTCCGCCTGCCGGCGCGCGTCCCGCTCCCGCTGAAGCTGCTCCCCCGTCGACGCAAGGGAGGCGGCCTGGTCCGCCAGGCTGGCCCTCAGCTGCTCGGCCTCCTTGGCCCTTTCCTCGGCCTGGCTCTGCCAAGACCGTGCTCCCTCGAGGGTTGCACGGTCCCGTTCGAGCTGGGCGCGAATCGTGGCCACCTCCGTCTCCCACTCTGCCGCCACGGTCTGCATCGCGGCTGCGTCCTCGCGCGCCTTCCGCAGCGCCTCGTCCCGCTCCAGGAGCGTTGTCCGCACCTTCGCGACCGCAGAAACACCTTCCGCAGCCTGGGCGTCCTGCTCCAGGAGCTCGTCCCGCACTGCCTGAAGCCGGTACTCCAGCCACCCGTTGTCAGTCCGCAGGGCCTCGACAAGGGCGTCAAGAGCGTCGTATTGATCCCGGTACCAGTTGCGCTCGGTGCTCAGCCGGTCGAGGCGGCCGTACTTCTCCCGGGCTTGACCCTCCAATTCCTGCCACCGGCAGACAAGGCGGAAGAGAGTTTGAGTCGGAAAAAGCGCGAACGCGGGAGAGACGAGGGGGGAAGAAACTCCGAAATCCAACAGAAGAGACGCGTACCTGGAAAATCCGCCACGCAGGACCCCCGTGGATCCGCAGCGCCTCGTCCAGCGCGTTGTTGAGCGAGGCGCCGTGGTCGCGGAACTCTTGCCACAGCGCCTGCTCGGCCAGGGCCTCGAGGCAGAGGGCCGACGGCGCGCTGGCTTGCTCCCGCTCCCGCTCCGCACGCGCCGCGGCGCCGTCGGGGGCAGGAGGGCCGGCACGAGACGACGAGGCCTCGGCGCCATGCGCCGAGGGCTGCGACATCACGCAGCCATCTTCCCGCATCACCAACACCCCCGCCGTGGGCTCGGGGGCTGGCGCGGGCCAGTTCTCCCATTGGCCCCATCCAGGCGGAGGCGCGTCATCGTCATGGATCTCCACCACGGCCGCCTGACCACCCGCCGCCGGCACAGGCAGAGGCCGGACCGTCGGCGCGGCGGTTGCCGCTGTCGTAGCCGCCGCCGCGGCCGTCGCCTCCTGCTGCGGCTCCGTGGCCACGGCCGCGCTGCGCGGTGGCTCGCCCGTCATCGCCGCGCTCCCGGCCGCCCGTGGCGCCCTCGACGAGCGCCGCCTCGTGGGTTCGGACGCATCCGACCTGAGCGCTTTAGCAGGCGCGAGGGCGGGAACGGTCGGCGCCACCCTGCGAACACGGAGACAAACAACTGAGCTCCAGCCCCTCGAAACCGGAACGTCTGGAGGAGCGACTGCTTACCTCAAGGTGGAGAAACCTCGCTTCCTCTTCCTCAAGGGTTCAGCGGGCGCTGCTGTGGCGCTCGTGGTCGCCACCACGGCGCTCCCAGACACTTCCGCGGCACGCGCTGGTGCTTCCGCAACGCGCGCCGCCTCGTCCACGGACCGCCCGGCGGCGGGCGCTTCCGCGCCCACCACGGGTGCCTGCTCCTCTGCCGCCTCTGCGGCTCTCGGTGAGGGGGTCGAGGGATTCCACCTCTCGGGGAGGGGGCGCCGCCCCCCGTCGCTTCCCTCTTCTTCCTCCTCTCCCGACGACGAGTTCCCCGGAGTCGCCGGGGAAGAGAGTCCCTGCTGCTCGCGCAGCCGATACTCCTCGTCCCGCTGCTCCCGACGCTCCCGCCGCCGGATTCTCTTCTCCTTCCTGCGCGCCGCCCGCTCCTGCTCCCGCCGCTGCGTGGCGCGGGCAACCGCTCGAGCTCGGGGCGTGGGCGGGTCCGACCGCGAGGCATCCACGGTCACCATCTGCTAAAAGGCGACTGTCAAAACCATGCTGGTACGTTGCAGGGGAACGAGAAAGGGAGGAAGGCCTACTCACCGCCGGGGCGTCGGGAAGCATAACGAACGACCAGAGGTCGTCGTTGCTGTGTCGGCCGGCCTTGAGGCTGATGGCGCGCCTCGCCCTCGTGGCCGCGTATTCCCGAGCGAGGCGCTCATTCAGGAACCGCGAGCGCGCCAGCGACGTAGGGTTGGCCGCCTCGCTCATCTCGTAAATACGGAGCTCCCTCTCCATGAGGGGAACGATCCGCCGGTGGTGGAGGTTCGCGAGGACCGAAGCCGCCCCCAACCCGGCATCCGCCAGGCTCTTCAACGCGGTTAGGAGCGAATCCAACCGCGCCTGGTGCGAAGAAGGGGACACGCCGTGGTGCCAGGAGTCGGCCTTCTCCTTCAGCACCTTGCCGGTGTAGGGGGAAGGCCGGCGCCGTCGTTGCGGAGGTAGAACCACCCCTGCTCCCATTCCGAGTTGTTGGATGTCATCGTGCAGGGGATGTATAACTCCTTGCGCGAATCCCGCAACGAGACCGACAGGCCGCCGGCGCGCACCGCCCGGCGCACCCGTGCCTCGGGCGTAGCGAGCGTATGCAGCTCCGCGCGGAAGAGATGGACCCAGAGATCCCAGTTCACTGGGATCCCCAGGAATCCCTCGCAGACGCCAACGAAGGTGGCCGCCTGCGAAATCGCATTGGGGGCGAAGTTGTGCAGCTCCACCCCGTAGTGATGGCACAGTCCGCGCATGAAGCGGCTCGCCGGCGCGGCGAAGCCGCGCTCATGGTGCCGGATGAAGCTGATGATGTAGCCGTACGGCGGGTTGGGCTCCCGGTCCGTCGCCGGCGGAACGATCCACGCCGAGGGCTGCCCCTCCACGTTCGGCGCCAGCTGGCCGCTGTTCACGAGCTCGCTCAGGGCGAGCTTCGTCACCGTCGAGCGGCTCCACGGCAGCGGATCCAACACCGTGATCGGCTGGGGGGGAGCCATTGCGATTGACAGCGGCGCACGAAGACGAAGCTAGCGGCGGGCGAAACGAAAGGGCGGCGGCGCTAAGTAACGAGGTAAGGAACTTCCGCCTCCCTCCACTTGGATTTATAGATCTAAGGGAGCCACGCTCCCCAAACCGCGCGCCGCGCGCATTAACTGCAGGCGGCTGCATCTACCATTGACAAGCGGGGGCCACCGCACCGTAACAGCCGGTCGCGCGCGCACGCGCGATCATTACGGCGCGACAACCGAAGAGCCGCAGCGGGCCGTCACGGCCGCCCACATCGCCCACTACGCGCGCGGCCGCGACGCCTGAAAAGGCGCGCCCGCGACGCACGACTTAAGCCACAACTGTGGGCATTTAAACGGCCTAGTCCCTTACTGCGTAAGTGTGACCCTCGCACGGCCCGAGCCCAGTGCTCGAAAAACCAGACCCTCGAAGGGTGCGATTACTGACCAGTGGCCTCGAGACCCGCTCGGTGAAAGCGGGCGCCACGGGTGCCCTCGATTCTAGAGGATTACTGATCAGCAGCTCGGGGGTCGACTCGACCGCGAACCCACGAATCCTGCAGATGCAATCGAGACGGGGGCACGAAGCTGCCACCCCGCAATGGCCCTACTAATCAGGGGTTCGAAGCCTGACCCTCGAAGGGTCCGAACAGGCGCCCCAGATCAACAGAGTCAGGGACGACGAGGGCGCGCGCATTCGAGACTGTCCTCGAGCTCACCAGCTCGAGGGCGCCCCACATGTCGTATTCAAGAGCCAACGAGGGCAGCTAGTCGAGGGATCCCATCGAGGGAGAGCTTCCGCGCCCTCGGTCCCCAGCGAACGGGACCGAGCCCTGCCTAGCAAACCCACGTAAGCGCTTTCATGGACGAGTCTCCGGACCACGAGCCAACCCTTCTCGAACGGGGCATGGGCGTCCACTTGAATCACCCGATAACAGCTCGAAGAGGAACCCGCAATTCGCGACCCGCTCGATGGGAGTTGTGGACACCTCACCCCCCGTCCCGCGGAGGGACGGCGAGGGAACGTACCAACAAGTCGGAGAGCCCGCCCCGATCGCCTCGAACGGGCCCAGGCTCGGGGGCTCGACGCGTGGCTACACCTCCTGGATACGCACCGAACGCACGCGAACGTCGGCACGTGCGTACGGCACCGCCGAGGCCGGCTGAAATACCGCCGAGGCCGGCTGAAATAAACGCCTCGCACAAATGACGACGCTGCGAAAAAACCTTGAAGGAGTACACACACTCCTCCAAGGCTTCGGGGGCTAGACCCGCGGGTCCGCTAGCGCGCCCCCACGGAATAGCACGGCAATCAGGAGGGAAGAAGGTCCCATCGGCAAGCGTCAGCATCTGCGGGATCCTAACGGATACACCCGCAGATGCTCGGGGGCTACTGTCGGGGACAGCCGTAAGGGTCCCCTAAAAAACCGGGGGAAACCCATTCACTTTCGCAAAGACTAAAACACAAACGAATTCACAAACCTAAACGCGCTCAAGATACTCACGGCCCAGCGGCCGGGCCCACAGCCCTGGTGGCCCCAGCGGCCCACCAGAGCAGTCGGCCCAGCCACCCCCGGGCGAAACTCCGCTTCGCTCGAGGGGCGCAGCGCCACGAGACCCCGCCTCGCTCGAGGGTTGGTCGCCCCACCCCCCGGGTGAAACTCCGCCTCGCTCGAGGGTCGGTCGCCCCCTTGGGTGAGATTCCGTCTCGCTCGAGGCCCTCACAGGCTCGCCGCCCCTGCACCTGCTCCCCCGACAGGAGCGTTCAGCGTTCTAACACTTGCAGGCGCCTGGGTCAAAGACGAATCCGCGCCATGCCATCCCTCTGACGCGCCCGGGAATCATATCCCGGCGCTGTTCTGCCAACTCTCCCGATGAGGCCACCCACTCGGCAAGGCCAGTGTCAGCTCCGCGACACTGCGCCACCCACTCGGCAAGGCCAGTGTCAGCTCCGCGACACTGCGCCACCCACTCGGCAAGACCAGGGTCAGCTCCGCGACACTGCGCCACCCACTCTCGTACGGCCAACGCGCCGCACCCTCGAAAGAGGACAGCGGAACCCTCGAAGCGGGGACGGACGCCTGCTCCGCGCCACACCATGACGCCGGACCAGTAAGGCGCGTCACCTCCATCACCGTCGGTCCTGCGCGGCCATCCCCGCCATCACGACGCCATCCCGGGCACTGCTGCGCCATCCCTGACGCTGTGGGAATGCGGGGCGACAAGACACCGCCACGACCGCGGCTGTGCCCCTTGCGACCTCCCGTCAGCCGCACCCTCGAGTCAACGTACGGACGACGACCACACAGAAAGTTCCTACGCTGCCACCCTCGAAGCCGCTCCTGGGCAGGTACAGGGCACGCCACGACGCTCCGCCGGAAGCAAGATTCGCCAGGACGGCCGTCCACTCCGTTGCACTGTCCGCCATGCCATCACACGTAGCCAGAACAGTGCGGTACGCCTGTAAACTGCCTCCTCCTTGACCTATAAAAGGAGGGGCAGTCCCCTGGCCGCAGGAGGACAGAAGACAGAGAGGACTAACCCACACGCTTTCTGCCTTCACTACGATATTGGCACTTGCCTCAATCAAAACCTCAGGGACCTGGAGGTCCAGCCTCCTCTCCCGCCCCGCTTGTAGCTCCCCTCTGCAAGCACCACGGTGCAACGCAATACAGTGCCTCGAGCACACCACTGCTGGACGTACGGCCCCGGCCGGAACCAGGATAAACTTGTGTCCCCTGTGTTGTCGTTGGCACCGACCATCGAGAAGCCGATCACAGCGTAACTCACTAGTTAGTGTCGGGACTACTTTCCGCACCGACAACCGGCACCGATCGAGCACGAGACGCGGATCATGTACTTCGACGGCTCGGTCATGAAGGAAGGAGCGGGTGTAGGCCTTGTCTTCATCTCGCCTCAAGGCGTGCGCATGGAGTACATGGTCCGACTACATTTCCCGGCCTCCAATAACGTCGCCGAGTACGAAGCGCTCATCAACGGCCTCCGAATAGCTATTGAGCTCGGGATCCGTCACCTCGAAATCAGGGGGATTCGGAGCTTGTCGTGGATCAAGTCATGAAGGAGAAGAACTGTGTAGATCCGAAGATGGCGGCGTACTGCCAGGCCGTTCGTGACCTAGAAGGCAAGTTCCACGGACTCGAGCTTCATCACGTACTGCGCGACTACAACAAAGCCGCTGACATCCTCGCCAAGACTGCATCGAGTCGCAAGCCGGTACCGCACGGGGTCTTCGCGAGTGACCAACACACGCCCTCTGTGTGAGCAGAGGGGGAGAAGTCGCACGAGGTTGAAGAGCCAGAGGTCATGGCGATCGACCAACCGCCCGAGCCAAACCTTGAAGATCCCGACTGGCGTTTTCCCATCCTCGAGTGGCTCATCGAGGGAAAGCTTCCCTCCGACCAGACGGAGGCCCGACGCATCGTGCGGTGAGCCAAAGTGTTCGTCCTCATCGACGGCGAGCTCTACAAATGGGGAGCCGCAGGCATACTCATGCGGTGCATCCTCGGAGATCAAGGCAAGGAGTTGCTACGCGAGATCCATGCAGGCACGTGCGGACATCACGCGGGCGCAAGAACACTTGTCGGGAAAGCTTTCCGACAAGGGTTCTACTGGCCCACAGCGGTGGCGGACTCCAAGGACATCGTGCGTCGTTGCAAGGGGTGCCAGTTCTACGCTCGACAAACTCATCTCCCGGCGCAAGCACTTCAAACAACCCCCATCACATGGCCTTTCACTGTGTGGCACCTCGACATGGTGGGGCCGCTCCGGCAAGCACCCGGGGGCTTCACGCACCTGCTCGTGGCGGTCGACAAGTTCTCTAAATGGATCGAGGCACGACCCATTGTGAACGTCCGCTCCGAGGAAGCCGTGACTTTCTTCACCGACATCATCTACCGCTTCGGCATACCCAACACGATCATCACCGACAATGGCACCCAGTTCACGGGGAAGAAATTCCTCAACTTCTGCGACGACAACAACATTCGCGTGGACTGGTCTGCCGTGGCGCACCCGAAGACGAACGGGCAAGTCGAGAGGGCGAACAGCATGATCTTGCAGGGGCTAAAGCCTCGCATCTTCAAGCATCTCGAGAAGTTCCGAGCAAGATGGGTGGCCGAGCTACCGTCCGTGCTATGGAGCCTGCGCACCACACCGTGTCGGGCGACGGGTTTCACGCCTTTCTTCATGGTGCACGGCACGGAGGCGGTCTTACCCACGGACATCAACTACGGCAGCCCACGAGTACAGGCCTACACTGAGGAAGGCAACCAAGTCGCGCTTGAAGACGCGATCGATCAGCTCGACGAGGCGCGGGACGTTGCACTCTTGCGCTGCGCCAAGTATCAGCAAGCTCTACGACGCTACCACGAGCGTAATGTACGCTCTTGCAAGTTCCACATCGGAGACCTAGTCCTCCGACGAGTTCAAGGCAGCAAGGATCGACACAAGCTCTCGCCCCCTTGGGAGGGGCCGTTCATCGTCGACCAGGTGCTCCGACCCAGAACATACAAGATCCGGTACGAGGACGGGCGAGTCGTCTCCAACGCGTGGAACATCAAACACCTGCGGCCATTTTACCCTTGAGTAACTGTTTAAATCTTATACATCAATGAATGAATGCCGCATGCTTTGTTCATATGCCTATAAGTTCGAAAAACTTCTCGGTTGCCATGTTTCTGAATATGCGGCTTCCCTGAGGGCTGAGCAGCGAGCGTCCCTGCACCTGTGCAGAAACACTCCCTGCTCGGGGGCTACCTAGGGCACGATGCCCTCCTTCTGTTTTTACGATTTTTTCAAAAAAAAATCTCGACATCTGTGTCGTGACCGATCACACGAGCGAAAGGTTTTTTGACAGAAAGCTTGACCTTGCGAGAAGTAAAGACGACGGCCTGCGTGGGGCAAGACGCTGCTGCTTGTTCAAAGTTCCTAGCACCTACGCCTCCGCGGCTATGGTGCGAAGACTTGTGGGCACAGCTCGAGTCCTCAGGCCTTCGCCCGACCTCTTTTCAAAGGTGTCCAAGTGACCACCCAAACTCCGGTCTAAAACAATTTTCACGATAAAAACGCGCAAGTTACTTCTCGAACTCCCAAGTTCTCGGGGGCTGCGAACGAGTGGTTGCCCTTAGCGGCTCAAGAAGACCGAGCTTTTCGACTCCAACACCCCCACGGCTCCAGAGTAGAGTTTGGTCGTCTCGAGTTCCTAAGGTCAACTACACGTTATGACGGTCGACCCCGGGCGCTTGGGAACGTTCGAGCTGTAACGCTTTTCGAATAAGTTCTCGACAACGCGACACTGTTTCGTGATGTTGCACTAATGAACTGTTCTTAATATTACATGCGATTAAAATGGTACATCTAAGCTGAAGGCCTGGAGCTTCCCGGGTCTTCTGGTGCATCTTCTGGCAGCAGGTCCAGGTCCTTCAAGGTGGCGTCAGCCATGTCGCGGGCGAAGGAGGCGCAGTCTTCTTCAAGCTCGTCGCACTGCACATCGGAGATGTCAGGGGCCCAACCACCGCTCAGCACCATGCGGTCCAGCCCCTGATAATGCGACTCGAACATGGCGAGCACCCGGTGCACCGCCCTCCGAGCCGTCGACAGTTCGCGCTCCTTGATCACTCCCGGGAGGCGCCCGACCTCTTCGACGAGCCTGTCAGGCAGCATCGGCCCGAAGGGTATGCCGAGCCCGGTCATGACTGCACCAACAGCTCTTGCGAGCTTGGCGAGGTCTTCTATGTTCGCCTTGCGGGCCTCCTCTGACTCGCGTCGGGTGTTCCTGGCCTGTCCCAGCTCGACTGCGACCTGCTCTCGAGCCATCTGAGACTGCTCGAGCTCGGCTCTGGTTTCTGAAAGAAAGCAAACAAATCTATGTGTCACAACCAACTCAAAGGAAAAGCGAGAATGAAGTCAAGGTGCGGGGCTTACTCTCGAGCTACTCCGACAGCCGCTCGATCGAGCTGTCCTTCTCGATGACCTTGAGCAGGGCGGCGTTCAGCTCCTGCGTCTTCTCCGTAAGCTTCGTGGTCATCCCGGCGTGGTACACGCACATCCCTGGAGCGTGAAGAAGCAAGTCAGTACGAACAAAGAACAAGTAAGGATTGAGGAAGTTGCGAGAAGTAGCGTCGAGCCTCACCGTTGAGGTCCTGCGACAACTTAGCGTTGTCCTCCCGCAGCCGAGTCGCCTCCTCGGAGACCACCTGGAGCATGTTGGTCACCTCGGAGAACTGACGGTTGGCCGTCGTGAGGTCTACCCCGGCGGTGGCCAAGTCCCGCTCCAGCTCCACCACCTTTGCCTCGAGCGCCGCCTTCTCCTGGGCTGCAGTCTGGGCGGCGGCCTCGGCAGAGGTGGCGGCGGTGGTGGCCTTCTCGGCAGCGTCATTGGCGGTCGCTGTGGCGGCCCGCAACCTCTTGATCTCCGCCTCGACCTGAGCCAACCTCGTCGCCAAGGCGTCCCGCTCTGTCGTAGCAGTAGCGGCGGCAGCCTGTGCGGTCGTGGCGCGGTCTTCCACAGACTGCTTGGCAGCTTTGAGCATGGTCCTCGTCGTCGCCTCGCTCGCCACTGCCGTGACAGCGGCCACACGGGCGGCTACCAGCTGCATCTCCAGCTGGGCCCTCTCCGCACGGAGCTCGCTGACCGCGCGCGCCCTCCTCCGGCCAGACGCCGCAAGCATCTGCTCCAAGCAAGAAGCGCATCAACTACGAATGCCGGAAGAATGAAAGAAAACAAGAACGGGCTGCCGCATCAAGAGAACTTACCGTCGTCGCGGGAAGAATAAGCTCATCAAACGCGCGGCGTGCCCACGACAACCCACGCTCGAGGGTGTGGCAAGCCACGGACTCCTCGTCCTCTTCAGCGTCATCACCTGCCTCGAAGGCAGCAGTCCACGAGAAGTGAGCGAGGTCGAGGATCCAGGCGTCGCCTTCCTCAGGTTCCGGTGGCTGAGCCGCGCCAGAGCCCTCCCCGGTCTCTTAGATCTCCGGGGAAGCGGCCCTCGCCGCGCTCCCAAGAGCATCGTGCTCTTGCGGAGCCGCAAGGGATGGGCTCACCGCGGGTGCCGTCTCGTCGACAGGGGCGGCGGCCCTGAGAGATGATGACTTCGATGCCTCAGCTGCGGCCGAGTCCGCCCCCGTGGCCGGGGACGAGGGCGCAGCCGAGGTCGACTCTGTGCCGGCCGCGGGTCCCCCGAGGACCTCCTCTACCACCTCTGACGCGGTTGGGAGCGCGAGATCTCCGACATCTCCACCTCGACCCGACATCAACTGCGCCGCTGCGGTGGCGCTGGACGTGGGCTCTCCGTCAGCGGGTACCGCCGCTTCAGCTGAGGTCGCGGCTTTCGGCGCCGCGGGCTCGGGGACCTCGACCTCCGACTCCACCGGATCAGCCAGCATGCGCTCCAGCATGGCTTCGTGGATGTCCCGGTCATTGCTCGGCAGCTCGGTGTCGTCAAGATTGATGATCTCGAGGTCGATGGCGGACAGGGCACCCGATGTCAGCGCTTCCGTCGCGCTCCCACCCATCGACGCCGTTGCGGGCACTGGAGTTTCCGTCACCGCCGGCGCCGCGACTTCATGGACCCTGGTCGGTGGAGGCGGGGGCACGGTCCGCTCGGCGGACGTCATCACGGCGTCACCGCCCCCCAAGGCGGCCTCGACCTGCGGCTCCGTCACCGCCTGGGAAGCCGCCGCCTCCGCGACCACCTGCTCCTCACCCGAGTTGTTGGCGCCCAACGACGGCGGTGGCGCCACCGACTCAACCACCTCGGTGGCCACAGCCAGCCCGCTCCGGGCCTGCCCCGCCAACGGCTCAGCGTAAGGAAGCTATGAGCGGGGCTCGGAGGGTAGGCCACGCGAACTCAGCGCCACGCGCTTTAGAGGCACGAGGCTGAGCACACCGGTGTCGGCGCGGCTGCGGGAAACACGAAGGCGAAAATCAGAGGATGAACAAGACAAAGGATCGAAGACGACAAAACCACGGCGGGTAGGGACTTACATGCTGGAACGGATGTGGGCCCGCTTCACCGGCCTGTCCGACAGGCCTTGCTCGGGGGCTAGCCGCTTGGCCCCAGCTGACTCGGAAGCCGAACCCCGGCGCTCCGCCAACTCGGGGGCTGGCCCACTTCTCCCCTCCGGCTCGGGGATGGCGCTTCGCTCCCCTGGTTGCACGGGGGCTGTCCTCTCGACCTCCGCCGCGTCGGAGGCCGGCCCCTGACTCCCGCCGGCGGAGAGGGGAACATGCACGTCTGGGGCCCCGCCGCCCCGGATGACTAAAGACTGGAGGCACCACGGGAGAGCGCTCGAATCCGCCCCCTGTGGCGCGCTCGGAGTGGGTGCTGGCGTCGCCGACCTCGCCCTTGACGAACGCCTCTTGAAGGAATCCGCTTCCGGATGGTCGGAGCCGTCGAAGAGATGGCGAGGCGAGGGCTCGCGCTCCGCCGGCCGCCTGGGCGGGTCGTCACGGTGAGAAGGTTCCCTTCGCCTCTTGGCGGCAGCCGGACCACCAGGAGCCGTGTGCGAGCGAGTCACCCGCTGATCTTCTCGGACGGGACGGGCCCTCAACCGCGAGCTCGAGCCCACGCCTTTCTCGCGAGCGGCTGGCTCCGGCCGTCGCGACAAGGTCACCTCCACCGCTCGGGGCGGCGAAGGCGTGGACGACCCCGACATGTCGCTCCAGTCGACCGCGGCACTGGGCTCATCTCCGCTCCATGCCGGATCTGGCGATGGGTCTTCATCGGAGGAAACATTGCGCTCTCCCGCCTTACGCCGCTTAATGCGGTCGTCGTTCCGATCGCGCTTGGCGATCTCCTGCTCCTTGTGCTGCGCCTTGCGCGCGGCCCGCCGCTTCTCTGCGGCCGCCTGATTGCGCTTGAAGATCACCTCCTCCGGGAGAGGCGCCTTCGCTGGCACAAGGTGGGAACACTTCAACTGAAAAGCAAGGGGCGGGCAAGTCAATGACAATCGAGAAATTCCGAGGAGATCAACATCAATCCAAGAAACCAAGTTTATCGAGGAACTTGTCGGAAGAAGAAACAACTTACAAGTTTTTCAGTCTCCCCGTTGGGGAGCATTGGAAGAAGCCGCGCTGGCGGCCATGTGAAGGTCGATTTCCCAATCGCCAACACCACGCAGCACTGGATCTCGTTCAGCGACGGGAATTCAGGCGTGGTCATGGTCCCCGTCCAGGGGGCTCTATCGGCCGTCATCTCGCAGAGGCGCAGCGGTCGCCTCCGAAGCGGTACGACCCCCCGGGCGTGGTACTGACCGATGACGGTCGCCAGGGTGACCCCGGCCTCTCAGAGGTGGGTCAGCACCGCCCAGTGATCCTTGAGCAGCTTCTCCTGCTCCACCTTCGGGGGGCCATCGGTCCAGTTCCTCCGCGCCTGCGCGATGGAGTTCCCGGTGAACGCCGGCAGCACAAACTCGGGGTCGTACCTCAGGTAGAACCACCCCTTGTGCCAGCCACTGTTCGAGCTGGTCAACGATGATGGGATGTAGCTGTCGCCCCGCCCCTGCTTCATCCGGAGGTTGGCGCAGCCGATCGTCGCCGCCCAAGAGCCGTCCTTCAAGCACGCGAACATGAAGAAGTACTTGAAGAGGTGCAAATGCGCACTGATCCCCAAGTACCCCTCGCACATCGCCTCGAACGCCGCCATTTGCTGGATGCTGTTCGGATTAAGGTGCTGCAGCTGGAGCCCGTACTTGAAGAGGACCGCCCGGATGAACCGCCCGGCGGGGACGGAGAAACCGCGCTCGTGGAAGGCCACGAACGAGACGACGTACCCCGCAGGCAGGCGCGACACGGACTCCTCCCCGGGCACCTTCCACTCCACGGCGTCGGTGAGTGGAGGGAGTTGCCCGGCCTCGACGAGGCGGCACAACATCGAGCGGGACACATTGGACCGCGTCCAGTTCGACATGGCGGCGTCGAGCTTTCGAGCGAGGCTACGGCGCGAGCTGTAGCGGTGCTGCGGGCGCAAGAGAGCGGGGGAAGCGGGATGCAAAGGCAGAGGAAGAAGACGAGGGAGTAAAGTCCCAAATCTACGGCCGGCGCGCGGTTAAAAAGGAAGGAGCGTGACTGCCAACCTTAAATGCCGGGCCCGCCGCGTCAGCGAAACGCCCGCCCGCGTGCGCCTGCCCCGGCGTGACTGGCACCCGCCCGCGCGACGCCTCGATTCCCGCTGAACCCAGGATCCTGAATCGTCCCCGTACATTCACTTCAAACTGTCTCGTCTGCCACAACCGCCGAGACGTGCACGCCGCCCGCATCATCCACATCGCCCACGTCACCCGCGTCATCCACGTCGCCCACGACGCCCACGACTACCCCAACAGAACAGTTTGGGGCCACCACACCAATAATGAAGATTAAAAGCCCACGAGCAAGTCTACAACTCACTCGCAGGCTCGGGGTCTACATCCGGCGGATGCGCTCGCGCGCACCCGCCAGGAAGACCAAGAACAAAAATCAACGCCAAACCTTCTCGACTGAGCCTGTGCGTGAGTCTTTGACTCCCTCTCAGGCTCGGGGGCTACTGACGAGGGCCTGAATTAGGGCCCCCTTTGACGGCGAGATAATCTATCTTGAGGTGAAGTCTTCTGACACCATTGACAATGTGAAGGCTAAGATTGACAACGTGAAGGCCAAGATTCAAGACGGGGAGGACTAAGGACCCCAGTCAAGACCATCACTGGCAAGACGTCTTATTCCCGACTAGTTGGGAGCTTCTCCGACTAGTTCCCCACTAGAGGAACCCCCTCCGACGAGTCTCCGCCTCACACGACAGGTCTCCGCCTCGCACGACAAGCTGCTCGTTCACACGAGGAGTCTCCGCCTCCGACTAAGGCGCAAACTGAACCACGTGGAGCGATCCTGACGCGCGAACACCTCCACCACGATGTGTGGGGGGCCGGTTCCCCATGCCATACAAACACACCAGCTGGCAGCTTGCGCGGGCAGCTGGCCTCGACAGGAGTCTTAACGCGGCTCTGCTCGGCTGCGCAGCTGTCAAATCACCATCATCTCCAACCCTGCAGCATGCAAACTCCACCCGAGGCACTCAAGCACCCCCTATGACGAGCTCAGGCCTACGATTAGGCCTTAACGTGGCGGGCTCATCTTGTGCTCGGACGGACTGAGTCGCCACCAAACTACTCGGAGGAAGCACCAGGCGTCCCGGAGTGAACAGCCCCATGCGGCCACGCAGCGGTTTCTACGACAATGTAATGCAGCCCCTCTTCAATGCGTCCTGACGGACAGTGACGCGCGAGAGGACATCCCAGCGACCAAGCACTGTAACTCTCATCTCATTTCCCTTTTTGCCCCTCCCCTTGCGTCTATAAAAGGGAGAGGAGGGCAACCGTCACAAGGGTTAGCTGACGAACTGAACACTCATACTCAGGGACTTGGGCTCGACACCCTCTCCCGACCAGTTTGTAACCCCTACTACAAACAACCGTAGCACGGGAACATGACAGCTCGACACTGGATGTAGGGTATTGCTCCTCGGAGGCCCGAACCAGTATAAATCCTGTTGTCTCTTGTGCTAACCATCCGAGCCCGACACACGATCAATACAAATTTACTGTCCGGTGGTAGAGAACCCCGACAGAACCACAGTAGGAAACAAGTAGTTTCGCGATCGTTCCTCAGGAAGGTCCTTCCAGCAAAACATTAACAGACCGGAACTTTGCCGTCCACCGAGCAGCAAACATCATATTATGATCAGGTAGCAACAAGTTTCTCAACTCATGACCACAAAGTTCACAACACCAAGTAGCAACAAGTTACAATACCAAGTAGCAAACATCATAGGATGATCATCACACGAAGTAGCAACAAGTTTCTTAACTCATGACCACAAAGTTCACAACACCAAGTAGCAAACATCATAGGATGATCATCATTACAATTTTCAAAATAATCATAACCACCCATTTGTAATCATAACGATAAGAATTGATCATACATTTACATCTGTAGGCGTTGATTCTGCTTCCATAGCTCCATTCTGCAGCTGTCCCTTCACCTTCTGCAGCTCAGCGGCAGTAGCTTCTAAGGATCCTTACCATTGTTGATCCCTTTTTCGCTTGGCTGACCTAAAGAAAACATAAGCACCAACAAGTTTCATAACACTATGTATTATGATCAGGAGGAACAACCAGTAAATAAACATCAACAAAGAACAAGTTTCATAATAATCAAGCACTACCTATTTCTATCTTTCTCGCGCAGTATCCATTGCTTCTCCTTCTCCATCTGGATAACACTCTGTTGTATCGATTGCTTCTCCTTCTCGATCTCGATAACTAGCTGCTCAACCGATTGCTTATACACTTCCATCGCATCGATGGCATGTTTCAGCTTTCCCTTCATGTTTTCCAGCTCCGTGGTAGTTGCTTTAAGCTTGATGTTAGCCTTTGCGCATTCTTCCTTCCATGACCTTGCCTCCTCTTCAGGTTTTGCCTTCTTGTCCAGTACCAGGTCTTTCGACTCCTGGTCAAGAATCTCACCTATTTCTTTCAATAAGGCATTGTCCAGGCGTAACATATGGGCACACAACTCCTTGTAGTTGTTGGTCTGTTGCAATTGTTCATGTAACAATTGGTCAGCCATCTCGTTGAATTTCCTCATCTCTTGCATAGTTGTATTTAGAATTTCCTGACACAGCTCATTGTATTTTATAGCCTCTTGATGCGCTATGAGTTTTCTGCCTTCTTGTTCTTGCAGGTCTCTCTTCACCTCCTGCAGCCCAGCTTTAGTGGCTTCAAGCACCTCTACAAGCTAGTAAAATACAATAACTATCAATCCATCAAACGATGCAAACTGAAAACTAACTGAATCTAACACCTATGAATTGTCTATAGCCTATCAACTTGTAACACCAAACGAAGTACAAATATGAGGGTACGATGAAATCTGATTCTAGTGTATATGCTTATCAATCCGTTTGATCCCCAAATCTAGAAATCCCTAGGACGATAGGGGAAAATATAGTGGCTCAAACCAGGGAACTGACCTTATCGAGCCGTTTTAGCTTCTTGTAGCTGGAAGGTGGCGGCGGAACCATCTTCCCGTCGCCTCTAGGATCCGCCATTCCTGCCACGAGCCGTTGCAGATCTGCGCGTAGCAAAAGTCGAGAGTCTTTGCGAAGGCAGTGAAGCCTTTCGCCTGCGAATTACTGATTTATATTAAAGATTCACCTTACACAACCATAAGGAAAGTGTTTCCTGTTAAAATGACAGAACCAAGAAGTGGTGCAGTGGTAAGCAACGCAGTCTTGTTCCTATAGGTCTTTAGTTCGAACCCTTGCAATGGTAAGTTTTTTTTTGCAATATTTCGTGACCTAGCAAAAATGCTTACATGTGGGACCTCCATTTTATGATGACTTGGAACGACAGTAGGAAATAAGCAGTTTCGCGATCATTACTCGGGAAGGTCCTTCCAACAAAATATCAACTCATGACCACAAAGTTCACAACACCAAGTAGCAAACATAATTATGATCAAGTAGCATCAAGTTTCTCAACTCACAACCACAAAGTTCACAACACCAAGTAGCAACAAGTTCCATCAACTCATGACCATTCTCAACACTCAAGAACAAAACATCAATTACATTTGTAGGCGTTGATTCTCCTTCCATAGCTCCATCCTGCAGCTTCTGCGGAGAAGTAGCTTCAAGATTCTTGCGAGCTTCTTGCGATCCTTCCCATTGTTGTTCCCTTTGTCGTTTGCATGATCTGAAGTAAACATCAGCAGCAACAAGTTTCATAACACTACATGTCATTCAGGGCTGTTCATCACTATGAAGTGAGCAACAACCAGTAGTTAAACATCAACAAGCAACAAGTTTCATAATAATCGTAACAACCTATTTTTATTTAACTCGCAAAGAATCGATTCCTTCTCCTTCTCAACCCGTTCCAGCTTTGCCTTCACCTTTTTCAACTCAGCGGCAGTAGCTTCAAGCAGCTTGTTAGCAATTTCACAGTCTTCAAATCAATTGCTTCCTCTCGACCATTTTCAACAACCTTTGTCAGACTATCCAGAACAGCAGTAGTCCTAGCATCCCATTGAGGATCAATCCAAATAAATGTCCCACATCATTGTTCTTCAGGCTGTAGACACCAAATACATACATGTTCATACAATTATCCATATGCAACACTGACATCAAGAGTACAAGTACTATAAGTCTACCTGACCGCAGATTCCATACCGGTGCCCAAGGCTGCACAAGTGTTCCTTGACAAGGACAGCATACCCATGCTCACACTTGTTATAGCGATCCACAAGGATAAGATCAGCATCAGGAGGGCCTGATGTAACGAAATCAGTGGACCGAGCCACCTCCAGAAGCTAGTAAAATACAACAACCTATCAATCTGATGCAAATTGAAAACTAACTAAATCTAATACCAATGAATTGTCAATAGCCTATCAACTTCTAACACCAATCGAAGTGCAAATCTGAGGGTACAAAGAAATCTGAATCAATTGTATTTGTATATACTCATCAATCCGCAAGATCCCCAAATCTAGAAATCTCCATCCCTAGGTTGTAGGATAAAATGTAGTGGCTCAAACCAGAAGACTGACCTTGTCGCGCTGACTCAAGTACTGGTAGCCGGGAGGTGCCTCATAACTCAACCTCTCATCGCCGCTAGGATTCTCCATTCCTGCCACAAGCCGCCGTTGCAAATCTGCGTAGCAGAAGTTGAAAGTCTTTGCGAAGTCTGAGTGAAGCGTCGCGCCAACCATTCGATAGGCAATTATAGACTCAACTGAAACTTACATGTGGGACCTGGTCATAGTTAAGAATTCGCATGAACTATTAGCTGTGTTTCCCATAAAACATGCACAACCAAGAAGTGGTGCAGTGGTAAACAGCACAGCCTTGTTCCTTCAGGTCCCTGGTTCGAACCCATGCCATGGCAAATTATTTTTGCAACATTTCATGACCTAGCCTCCGCTGATCTGGCGAAAATGCTTACATGTGGGACCCAATTGAATTTTATGATGACTTGGAACACTCTATTTTAAGATAATGCTTACATGTGGGACCAAAGTTGGTTTATGACGCCGCTGACCTGGCGAAAATGCTTACATGTGGGACCCTAGAAAATTTTATGACGACTTGGAACACTCTAATTTCGAAAGAACGCTTACATGTGGGACACTACTGAATTTTATGACGACTTGGAACACTCTGTTTTTAAAATAATGCTTACATGTGGGACCGATGTTGGTTTATGACGTTTTTCAGAGCTTATGGTGTCACAAAACAGCATGGAACAGGGAACGCCCGGCTACAGTACCAACCGTAATGACAAAAAAAAATTTTGTCACTAAATTTGCTCGGAAGTGAAATATTATGACGAGATCAGTCAGGAACGTCATAAATCAATGACGCTAAAATGTGGTTGCGTCACTAGTCAACGATTTTCTTATAGTGCTTGCTCATGATGAGTTTATATTATAGGGAAGGCAATGGCGAAGCTAGAGAAAATTTGAGGGGTGCATTTGCTTTGTGTGTGCATATAATTTGTCTTGTGGGTGCATAGAATTGAGTTGTGAGGGGTGCATATATATATATATGGTGAAAATTTGTGCATAACCACTGTTTTTAAATTTTTTGGGGTGCATTAGCACCCCTAATCACACTATACATCCGCCCCCTGAGGGAAGCCATCCTGACGACAATGGCATAAGGGTGGCGAGAGGTGTCGTGGATGCCATTGTAGTGAAGGATAGGGGTAACAAATGACATATTGGCAAAGAAGAATTAGCTGGTGGAGGTTTTAGCATACACTAGGATGGGAGTGGTCGAAAATGGGAATGAAGGACGAAGTCACGATGGTGGAATCTAGCAAACTTGAAGGAGAAAGGCACTTGGAGCACTACGCTAGGGGAAACACATGGAAGAAATGGTGTGTCTCGAAGAATCCCTCAAGAAAGGCATCCATGAGGCCAGGATAAATATCCAACATTGGTCCATTGTAACATTGGGAGGCTAGGGTCGATGACTCGACAGAGGCTAATGAGAGAGCTGAATGAATGGCACTCGATCTTTTGTGTGGGCTAAATTATAGAAGGGGTAAATTTCACTAAATCTTGATTCAAATATAATACCTTTACCGAGACAAGTACAAGAAAAGCATATGTCTTTCCCTACCTCTCTCTTTCTGTTCTCATGTAAGTATATTCTAATATTTGTACATATCTCTTTTTTAATATAACAAGTGAAGCGCTGCGGGGAACTCCCCCATGCTACAGTGTTCTTAAAAAAGGTACAACACAAACAAATTATATGCATGTTAGTTATTACTTTTTAAAATAAATAAAAATGTTTTGGATTTTCTAACGTCCAATGCAGAGAACCATAGTTGCTTATTACATCAACAAAGTTCATGATATCAGAACGGGGAAGACCAAACCAAAAGAAAGACTATCTGTAGCATCTTCATAATGCCTATAATAAAATTGCCACCCATTCTTGTGAAAGAATTCCAGCATCACCTCCCTTGAAAATCACATCAAGTTCTAAATACCTCCACAGCTAGAATAACTATATTTATCCCCCCGTCACAATATTACTAATTGAAGAATCTTTTTGAAGCCATGACATAAGCCACCTAGGATCCTATGTGAGAAATCCTAGAAATTATCTCAGAAAGCCAAACATATATGGCCATCGATTTGGTGGGCTCAAATCATCATAGACATTGGATTTGTTATGTTTTGTAAAAAAATTCTCACCTTTTCCATTATGAAAAAAGCCAAAGTAACCCCTCTAATCTTCATCTAAATTACCCACTTATGTCGTTAGTTTTTTTAAAAATAATAACCCTCTAAATTTGCACCTAAATAGCCCATCATTAACATTATAAAAAGTAATTAAAAATAACCAGTTATATTTGCATATAAAGAAAAAGATCATTATGAAAAATAATCATGAGACACACTATAAAAAGAAGAATTGTAAAAATTCTCATAAAAATAAAAATTAGGCATTAGTCCTATGACTCTGATAATCATAGTCATTAGTGAGGACCTGTGTGCGTCCGAGGACCAGTGAATGGTCGCTCCTTAGTGACGAGTGATTGACAACGTGGTGTGGACTGACTCTTGGCCTAGTATTGCAGGTGCAGGTTGCGGCTTGATTAAACAAGCGTGAAAGGTCTATGCATATGTGGCCTCCAAGGTGTGGAGAGACAAGTAGGCTTTGTTCGAGGGACCCAGTGGCCAATGGGATCAAGTGTGGGCCGCGTGGTGGCAAGAAGAGCAAGACGGAGTCGGGAGCGGTTCCTTGGTTGAGCCACAAATCCAAGACCGAGTCGGGATGACCGTGGCGGCCAAGTCATGAGTGGGATTGGTGTGGAGGTCGTACCGAGTTCGCGGGGTTTGCAGTGGTTCACCACAAAACCACGGGGTTCCTTGGTTGAGCCACAAAGCCAAGACCGAAGGTTCGGAGCGCAGCAGACAGCACAGGGCTAGTCTGATTGGTGGACCTGACCGGTCTGATCGATGAGACGCACCGATCTGACCAGTGTGGGCCATGGGCATCCGGAAGCTTTGAAGCGGAGGACACACGGCATGATCGCAAGGCTTGCGTGGAGGCCAAGCGGGCTTGCGGTCGATGCACATCCGTCCGATGGAGATTCGACAAGATTACCCAAAGTGCCCTTAGTGGGCGTGTATCTTACTATTATGTAATAGGGGTGTTTTAGTCTTTCAGCGGCCTCCATATAAACTTGAGAAGGGATGGGTGGCAGCCAACTCTTGGAACCCTAGTTCATTTGCTCCTTTGTTTTTCCCCTTTCTCTTCCTTTCCACGGGCTAGCTAGAGCTCCATTGCAAATCTCTAAGGGGGTAAGATGAAGGGAGGTTGCTAGCCTCTTTGTAAAGGATCTTTCCTCATCATGTATGGAAGGTTTGGAGTTCATCCTCTTGCCTCCTCATGATTTGCTTGTGGATCCCGTTTTTCTTTTTCAGTGATTTTCAAAGCCCTTTTTGGTGGATTTTTGTGGGAAGGTTTTGGAGGTGTTTCTTTGTGGGATTTGTGTTGGGAATCACACCTGAGGTTGGTGTGCCTCTTTTCTTGGTGATCTTTCCCCTCAAATCTCATGGGAAGTCCATCGATTTTTGTGGTTTTCGTGTTCTTGGTGTTCTTGAGGTAGAGGCACGAGATTTGCGATTCTTCCTTTTCTAGAGAGATTTGGGGCTTGAGATTTGAGCTAAAGATCACCCATGAGGTGTTCCAACCTTCCCCAAAGTTTCCCTTGAATCCGTGGAGCGAACTGGGAGACCGGTGAATTTGATTCTTGGAGTTGACCCGCGGGTGGAGTTCATCCCGAGCTGCCCAAACCTGACCAGTCTGACTGGTGCTCCACACCGGTCTAACTGGTGCTAGGCTTTTGTGGGTTTTGCCTCAGGTGTGTGTGAGGTTTCGTCCTGAGTTGCCCAGAGTCAGCTCTTGCCAAGTTTCAAGCTGGTTTGCTAGGGTTTGTGGTGCTTCTTGTGTCCCTCGTGTGTTGGTTTTTGAGGTGGTTTTGTTCTAGGGCCTAGGTTAATCTTTGAGGCCTTCTAGAATGGTTGTTGTGCAACTACTGCAGCAATCGGTTTGACCGGTGCAGAGAATCGGTCTGACCGGTGCCGACGGTCTGAGCAATGTGCTTGACCGGTCTGACCGGTGTCGGTCTAGCAGTCAGCTGTGCTGTTTTTCCGCTGCGGTTTGTGTGTGGTTGCTTTGGTGGGAAGTGTGGTTTGTTCCTAGGATCAACATCACTTTAGTGACTATGTGGTCTTGGCAAACTCGAGGAGTTTGAGGCGGAAGTGATTTTGGGATACCGGTCGTGTTCACTCGCTAGAGGAGGTATCTATTTCGAGAATAATTTTTATCGGCTCCCATTCACTCCCCCCTCTCTGGTCGCCCAATCTGGTCCTTCAATTAGTCTACTATATTTTGTAAGACAATTAACCACCACTATATATCATTATGAAAATATTCTAAAGTGTACCTCTAAATTGATAACTAAATTACCCACATTTGTATTACAGAAAATAACTTAAAGTAACTCATAATCTTCATCTAAACTACCCATGCATGTCACTGTAAAAATAACTTTAAATGACATTCTAATGTTGTATCAAAGTTACTCATGTATGTTGTTATTAAATTTGAATATAATTATATGGGAGTTAATAGACAAAAATGTCCAAAAGTAAATAAATGTAGGATTATGAATTGCACATTTATGTCCTTGTTAATATTAAAATATTAAGTTAAGGTACATATAGATCATGGATGAAGTTTGTCATGTCTAAGCCATTTGTATAGGAGTAATTGATTAAAAATGCTATTAATCATGTTAAATGCGATGTATGGAGGTGCGCTATAATAAGTGAAAAAGTATGAATGGGCTGGAAAAGTATATAGAGTAATAATTATTTAAAATTTATTTACATTTGGAGTATTGTATTGGAATAATAAGTAAATGAGAGAGTTCTAGATAAACAATTTTGATTTTTAGTTAGGGACCTAATTTTTAAATAATTTTCAAATATGGTGGCTCTTAGAATCATTAGTTGTGCACAAGCATGAGTTGATAGGCTAGTAACTTAAATCCCATCAAAATCTTCCTAATGAAATGTGAGTTGATATACTAGTAACTTAAATCCCATCAAAATCTTCCTAATGAAATGCTCGATGCAGTAGCGTGCTACCTCCTTTGGCAAGAGTAGTCATGGGGATGTTTAACCGCACAGCAAAGCACACACCAGGGCTGTTCACCATAGACTTTAAGTAATCTAGTTGAAATCCCAGTCATTAGTGGTGAATGACCCCCATCACACATTCTAACTGGGGAGAAGATCTGAATCATCTTTTTTGACCCGTCAATAAACTAAGCAAGAAGTCTGCTGACTGATGACCAATGTGCCAAAGCATAACATATTATATGTTCATTGTGTAGATCTACTCAATTGGAGTTCAACACGATTGGATTTACATTTTATGGTTTTTCTGTGATTTACTATGATTTTCAAAACTTTTTAGGGGGTAATTTGGAGTTCAGATGGTGATATAGACTGTTTCATAGGTTGAGAGTATGTAGTCCACCCCCATAGGTGTGGGTGATATAGACTTTTTCCTTACATCAACAAAGTTGATGATATCAAGACGGGGAAGACCAAGCCAAAAGAAAGACTATATATGTAGCATCATCATATTGACTTTAATAAAAATTGCCACATATATATTTTTATGAAAGAATTCCAGCATCACCTCCCTTGAAAATCACATCAAGTTCTAAATGCCTCCATAGACAGAATAATTATATTTATCTCCCTCGTCGCACAATTACTAATAGAAGAATCCTTTTGAAGCCATCACATAAAGCCACCTTTTTTTGAACCGGTTTTTTATCAGTGGGGGAGACCCACCCCTAACTATTTTTTATAAATTTTATATTTATCTCCCCTGTTACGCTATTACTAATTGAAGAATCCATTTGAAGCCATCACATAAAGCCACCTTTTTTTGAACTGATTTTTCAATTAGCAGGGGAGACCCCTACCTATTTTTTTATAAATTTTTATTCCAGTCCCTTTTAATTCACTCCCACGGAGAGTCGACCCGGGTCCGCTAGGTGCTACTAAGGTGCTCTAACCACTAGGCTAGAGACCCTTTCACCACATAAAGCCACATAGAATCTCAGGTGGATAGTCTAAAAAAGAGAGAAATATTAGAAATTTTTTCAAAAGGCCAAACATATGGATATCAATTTGGTAGGCTCGAATCATCATAGCTATTGGATTTGCTATGTTTTCTAAAAAAACAATCTCACATTTGCCATTATGAAAATAACCTAAAGTAACCCTCTAATCTTCATCTAAATTACCCACAAATGTCATTAGTCTTATTAAAATAACCCTCTAAATCTGAACCTGTATTGCCCATCACTAACATAACAAAAAGTAATTTAAAGTAATCGCTTACATTTGCATATAAAGACAAATGATCATTATGAAAAATAATCACGAGATGCGCTATACAAAAGCAGAATTATAAAAATTCTCATGAAAATAGAAATAATTGGGCATCAATCCTGTGACTCTAATAATCATAGTCATTAGTATACTATATTTTCTAAGACAATTAATAACTTATTATCATTATAAAAATATTCTAAAGTGTACCCCTAAGCCGATATCTAAATTACCCACTTTTCTATTAAAAAAATAACTTAAAGTTGCCAGTGGTCAATGACCCCCATCACACATTTCAATGGGGGAGAAGACCCAAATAATTTTTTTTGACCCGTCAATCAAACTAAGCAAGAAAAAGTTTGCTGGCCGATGACCATCAACCAGTTCGTTTGGCTGGTGGCTGGTGCTGATTTGTTCTGAGAGAAATATAATGCTGGCTGGTTGTTGGTGGCTGGTTTGTTCTTAGAGAAAAGTACTGCTGGTTGGTGGCTGATAAGCCAAGTGAACAGGGCGCATGTTGGGCACTGGACCCATCTCTCCTCTTTTATTTCCCGCTAGTCATGTTTCCATCATCATATATCAGGATTTTTTTATATATTTTTTCTTTGATTTTCGAAAAATAAATGGACGAATCAAAAATTTCGAGAAATATACATCTGCCGCTGTACCCCACGGCGGTAGGTACCAGCCGCCGTGCCCCACGGCGTTAAGTCCCTGCCGCCGTGGGGTACGGCGGCAGGAGAGCACCTCTGGCGGCAGGCCCCGGCCGCCGTGCGCCACGGCGGCAGGCCTCTACCGCCGTGCCACGTGGCGGTAAGGCTATTTTTATTTTTTTTTAAAATTTTTCATTTTTAAAACACTTTTAACCTTTTTAAAAAACAACAAACTGATAAGTGTAAGCATAATCACAAGATCATATCATAATCAACGAGTAGATGCAAATAGTTTATACAAAATCATGGTAAAAGTACTACTACATCTAAATGCGTCGGTGCCTCTTCGGCCTAACAACTCTAGCGCCAGCCCAGGTGTGGTCCCGGGCGTACGTCCAGGGGTCAGGTGCCCTGACCACCCGCGGTCCGAGCTGGTCGGGAGACGGTGTTGCCATGGCCGCCTGCGACGAGCCTGCAGCATCCGGTGTCCCTCCGCCGGCCGGTGTCGCTCCGCCCGCCGGTGTCCCTCCGCCCACCAACGACGACCCTGCAGCAGCCGGTGTCGCTCTGCCCACTGGCTGTGTCGGCAGAGTCCCAACAGGCGGTGCCTGTGTGAACTGTGACGGGCCAACCTCCTCGGCCTGTGGGGCATCCATGGTCGTGAGAATGTCGCCGTACCCAAACTCATCCCAGCCCAGATGCTCCTCGGTGGTCGCATCGAAACCGGCTGCAATGAATAGTATTAGTTCTCCAAAATGTATCGTACTTAACGAATTTTACTGTAAAGTTAAGGTCATTACCAGGCTGGAACATAGGCGGAGTGGACGATGAAGGAATATCTGCCGCCGCAAACTGAAAGACCGGCGGTCTGAAACCTCCTAGCGGAAAGATCAGCGCTCTAGGTGCCGTCGTCTCTGGCTGTCGAGGCCCGGCTGTCGGAAAGAGCGGCGGTCGCCCTGTACGATTTGAATATAGTATAACACAAACACACAACAATTCCGTGCATTAGTTGAAAATAAGGTCCACTAAAAGTACCTGCGCCGGGGGGAAACAAATGGCCACTGCACGTAGGTGTGCGGGCCCTGCGCCTGTGGCTGCTGCTGTGCCGTCGGAGCCGAGAAGCCGCCGGCAAGGGTGGAAGGCATCGGCTGCGAAGCCGCTGTCGAGGCGGAGCTCGAGGACGACGCTGGGTGGCGCGGAAGGAGAGGAATCTCTGCGGCCCCGGCGTAGTTCACGACGGCGGAGTACCTCATGACAGCATCGACGATCCTGTCGTAAGTGCTCTGGTGCTGCTGAGGCCTCCAGGTAAAGCACTGCTCCCTCGCGGACGCTGCGAGCCGCACGATCTCAGCAAGCACGTCGTGCTGCTCACAAAATTAGTAACACATGTTATAATAAAAAGTCATATGAATGAAATATGTTTGCAGTATCGTAGCTTACCGCTGTGTCGGCGGTCTGGTCTCGGCGCACCGGGTACGTAGTGTCCGGTAGGATCCTGTCGTGGTCCGGGACCGGTGGCGGTGGCGGGGTAGCAGGCACGTACGTCACCCGCGTCCGCATCCTCGGGAGGTACCACTGAAGGTACGCTACCCAGGCCGCGCCGTCGTGTAGGCGGTGCTCGGTGACGACGTTCTCCTCGTGCGCCGCGGACGCCCACTCGTCCACGTACGGCTGCAGCTTGTCGACGAACGACGTCGCCGCAGACACACCCTTATGAGTCCACCTAGCATAGATGAAACAGAAAATTATTGACAAATGACTATTTGTAACAGAAAATAATTATAACTGGCAAATGGTAGCTCACATGTGCGCTGTAGGCGGCAGACGTGGCGCAGCGGGTACTGGCGACTCCTGGAAGAGGCCGAACTGCCTCATCACCCGGTGGACGGCGTACTCCTCGACGTAGACGTTGAAGACCAATCGTCGCCGCGTCATCCAGTACGCCTGGTCTCGGTAGCACAGGGACGAGAGCCCCTGTGGTGCGCGGACAGCGACCATGGCAGGAGCGTACGGCGTCCACCGGACCTGGGCATCGACCATCTGGTCGATCTGACCTACGAAGTCCTTGTACGCCTTCTTCGGCCGCTCCCCAGCCCAAACGTGCTGCACAGAACATGAAAAGTTAATTGAATCGAACTAAAGAACTCATAAAGCGAAGAAAACGATAAGGAAGGTTATTACCTTCCGGATGCACCACAGAGAACCCATGGTGGGGAGGTCCGCTGGGTCGGTGTCTTCGGGCAGCGACTGGTACTCCGAGAGGTCGGCCTTGGGCCGACCGATGTCGAACTGCTCGTGGATCCACATCTGCAGCAGGAGAGGGCACCCCAGGAGGATCCCCTCCTTACTCCCCGGCCTCGACACTACCGAACACAGCCCCCTGTAGGTAGCTGTCAGAACAGCGCTGCCCCAGCTGATCTGGGGCATCTGGTCGAGGGGTGCGTCGGCGATCTTCTGAGCCCAGGGGAGCAGGTACCTCGACACCAAGTCTCCCGCTGACTCGCAGAACAGCACCCACCCGAACAGCCAGAGCAGGTAGAACTCCAAAAACCTGTCTGACGTCGGGTCGTCGGCCTCGTCCGCCATGTAGTCAGTCTGCACACACACAAAGGTCTATCGTCACATTCGTTTAAAATGCATACAAACGTTGAAAATAAGAGTTAGAATCACGTACGCTGAACTGCTGGATCCAAGTCTAGGTGGGCCCGTGGGTGTTGACGAAGGGCACGTACGGCAGAGGCGCGTGATAGTTCCGAGGAACGTTCGCGAACCGAGCAAGGAAGTCAGTGTGCCACGTCGCGGGGATGTCGATCGGCCCCATCGCCTCGACAGCACACGGCAGTCCTCCCAACATCGTGGCGTCCTCCAGACTGAGCGTCATCTCGCCGACGGGGAAGTGGAACGTGTGTGTCTCTGGTCGCCACCGGTCCATGAACGCGGCGATCAGCGGGGTGTCGTAGCTGAATCGCGTCAACCGCTCCGCCCGGGGAACCTCAGCTCGTAGCCTGTCCCCCTCGACCAACCGCGCAAAAGGGAGAAGTCCTGCGGCGCGTAGCCTGAAAAAAAACAAAATTAATTTACTTAACGCAATTACTATTGTAAAGAAACAGAAATAAATAATAAAAATGATTTACGTACTTCGGAATCCACCACTGGTGTATCGGCATCAACGTGCGGGTGGTCCGGAAACGTATACTGCCGGGCGAACATCCAAGAACAGCTGACACGTACGAGCGGTGGTGCCGGTCCACCGCCTCGTCGAACAACTCCGGCCGTACGTACTCCAACGGCCCAGCCATAACTGCAAAAAAATAACATAATTTAATCAATTAGTCGATTTATACTAATTAAAACGAATTATGTGAATTAAAAATATTTTCTAAAAATTTTACATGAATTTAATCTAATTATAACCATTTTCTAGAAATTTTAAATGAATTAAAACGAATTATGTGAATTTAAACTATTTTCTACGAATTTTATATCAATTTAATCTAATTATGTGAATTATAACCATTTTCTAGGAATTTTAAATGAATTCAAACAAATTATGTGAATTAAAAATATTTTTTACGAATTTTATATCAATTTAATCTAATTATGTGAATTATAACCATTTTCTAGGAATTTTAATGAATTAAAACGAATTATGTGAATTTAAACTATTTTCTACTAATTTTATTTCAATTTAATCTAATTATGTGAATTATAACCATTTTCTAGAAGTTTAAAACCAATTTAAACGAATTATGTTAATTAAAATAATTTTTAATACTTTTATATTAACATAATCTAATTATTTGAATTATAACTATTTCTAAAATTTTTGAAATTCTAAACTAACTAAACTAAACTAAACTAAGTTAACTAAACTAACTAAACTAACTAAACTAACTACACTAACTAAACTAACTAACTACACTAACTAAACTAACTAACTACACTAACTAAACTAAACTAAATTTATAAACATACCTTAGTCAAAAGTACTCCGAAGGGTTAAAAGCCGAAGATTTAGAGGAGAGAGCGAGGGGCCGTCGCCCCCTTATATAGGGGTGACGCTGCCGCCGTGCCCCACGGCGGTAGGGCTCCTGCCGCCGTGGGGTACGGCGGTAGGAAGCTGGCCCCACCTGGCAGGTCAGCCGACCGTTGGCGGCACCCCTACCGCCGTGCCCCTCCTGCCGCTGTGGGGTACGGCGGCAGATGTATATTTCTCAAATTTTTTGATTCGTCTATTTATTTTTCGAAAATCAAAGAAAAAAATATAAAAAAATTCATATATCAGCAAACCCATGGTTCACGTTATCATGGTTTACCTTGTAACGGGTAATAATTGCCGTAACAATTTTCATGAGGACTTATTAGCTTTCAATCGGGGTTAATTGCAATTACCCTAAATACTTGAACAATTTAGTACTTGCAACTTTATTGGATTGATATTTGGAGGCTTGGTGCGGCTCACTCTGTTTCCGGTGCGTCCAGCACACATCAAGCAAGTGTCATGCGTGTTGTTTCCGCTGCACTAGCCTCGCCTTTAGCCTCCCAACAAAGTCGTCCGGCCTCCAAAGTACTCGACGACAAAAATGTGTGACATGGCTCGTCTGATGAACATGCATCAATATGCCTAAGAGTGACCCATACATCTTCTCATCTCTGGACTCTGATCGGTGGTGTCCGTGTCGTACGTGCTTTGTGCAAGTGAAATCAGGGCTTCGTTAATTAATTGTCCGTTGCAGCTATTAGCATGCAATGCATCATACAAGGCACTGCACAGAAATTATTAGTGTGTGAATTAAGAATTTTAATCCGGCACCGCGCGACACAAAAAAGACTTCGTCAGACATATCAGATTATTGGGGATTTGCCAAGTGTTTCTGGCACTCGACAAAGCTACATTTCCCCGTAGTGATTGTCCGAACATTCCCTTTTTTTTTTCTCTCCAGGGAATTAATTACTTTGGTGTATGTATAGCACAACAAACTGTCACATTTCAAAAATACATGCGTGGCAGCATAAATTTTGGATAAAACCATTACTACATTTTGAAGAAAGTCGATGCCCGGCCCCAAACATAGATGGCTCGATCAATAAGGTTACCTTATTCCTTTTGAAGTTGTACCGATCATATATGGTTCTAATTAGTTTAGCATCTACTCCTGTGTAGTCCTACTCTATCATGACCGTCTTGTTAATTCTCGCCTAACAAAATTGCCAACTTTCCACAGTTTTTCTGTGAGCCAGACAGCCAGCAGCTATCCATCCATCCATCCATATAGCTATCTACTATCTCATTCCTTGGTCGCGTCTAGCTACTACGCGTGCATCTCGCTCGTCTCACCCTTTTTTTCGTCTCCTTTTCTTTAGTCGTGCCCTTTCCCATTTCAGGACCCAAGCGGCCGCTGGCTGGCTGTGGGCCGGGCTGTTGCTTTCTTGTCTCGTCGCCTCGCCCGCCCCCAATCGCTCGCTCTGCCTTTGCATTGGTGTGTCCTCTGCTTTGCTCAGCCTAACTTCATTCCCCCTGCGCCTTCCTTACGAGGATTCCGCGACACACACAAAAGCTACAGCTCCCCTGCCTACCAGGCATCGATTGCCCCACGCAGGTGAGGATCGGACCGGAGGTGATCTCAGTCGCGTGGTGAGCTTGCTTGCCTGCCAGGCGTCCGGCCGGAGCGCCTTAGGGCCAGCTCGTGTCACTGGCTGGCGTGTCGATCTCGCCGGCCTCTCGCGCACAGTGGCCGGAGCGCGAGGGACGACTAGTGGTAGCAGCCGACAAGAGAAACGGCCGGCTGGTCGGCGGGTGATAGAAGCTAGGTATGTAGTGGCCGACTGGCCGGCCGTCACGCGCGTACATGAGGATGGCGATCGACGGAATGGAATCGATGTCACACGGGCGAAGAAATTTCAGCCCTGGGGTCGTGTCGCGCGCGTAGTGTCTGGCTGCGCTGCGCCTTGTGTTCTGTGGAACCCGATCTTGTCCATCGCTAGTTCGCTAGCTAGCAATATTTTTCTCTCAAAAACAAACTAGCGACTAACCACCACCCAGCAGCACTTTTATCTCAGAACAGGCTGATTGAAATTTGTTTATTTGCTGTGTTAACTCGGAGCGTGTTGCTAGATCTTTGAGCATGGAATCCTACATGTGGGCACTGACTGATGAATAGTGCGCCATTTATGGGACAATTGATCAGGTGCTGGATCCCATCTCGCAGCAAAACATGCATGATCGAACAGTACAGTACGGGAATCTCCTGGCTACCAGCGACTCCTCGTGGAAACGACACAAACAAAAGCAGAGACCAATCTGGAGTTTTCGGAACTTGAGCGCGCGCGCGTTCGCTGCAAGCAAAACCCTTTGGTCGGGGCAGGGGAATTCCGCCGTACTTCTCCGAGGAAAAGCCACTCGCCGGCGGGCCTGGTCGGCCGCGAAATCCGGTCGAACAGTCCCAGTCCGATGATCCATCGAGCACACACACTACGAGCACAGACAGAGCATCCATGACTGGGGGGTCACGCATGATCGGCGCGGCCGGGGCGCCATGCGGAACACGTGCGTGAATGCGCACGCGGGCCGGAGTAACTCTCTCTCTCTCTCGAGTCGTCGTCGCCTTGTCATTCGTGCTCGCGGATGCACGACCAAGGAAGACGAGAGAAAGAAGAAGGGAGGGCGGCACGTCATGTCCGGGAAGAAAGCGGAAAGGGATCGGTCGGAGCAGAGCAAGAAAGAGGAAAGAGCACGCGCGCGTTTCAATCCGCGAATGTGTTGACCGGCGACCGGCCGTAGGCTGCCAATCAAGTCCAAGATAAATAGCTGAAAGATCATGCAGCGACTAGAGAAAAAGAAAGGGTGATCTCACATCTCTAACCGATCGAGACAGTATCAGCAGACGCACAGAATTGAAGCTGCCTTTGCGCAATGAGATCGATCGATCGAGATCTTGCTAGGGTTGATACAGGCCGCTGGGGAAAAAGGTTAACACGTACAGTGTCCTAGGTGATTTTCCTACATGAATGCGAAGAAGCAACGAACAGCCGGGGTACGAATGAATTAGGTAACCAAATTAAACGAAATCAGGCTAAGCTTATCTAGAAAGCTTGATCTCACCATTCAAAGCAAGAAAGAAGGCTAGAACGTGATCGCGACTCGAGAGAGGGCGAGCCATTTTCTTTCAGGCAAAGAAAATCGCGAGGACCTGGCGCGGCGGCCCGTCGTCGTCATGTGTGTGTGTTGTTGGCCTGCGGGTAGTGCGCGGGCCGGCTTCTTGGGCGGCCCGACTGGATTTCACGGGCCTCCTCCCCTGTCGATACATCCATCCATCATCCATCCGTATTTCTAGCATTCAAATTTGTTTCACACGGAATATATTTGTCTTTTATTTGGACCAGCTAGATCCTTTTTCTAAGATACATGCACATTTATTTGTTTCTTCTGATTTTCCCTTTTGTAGTTTCAGTTCCTTATTAAGGTGCACATGCCACATTCACTTAGTTAGCTGTTTGAATTAAGAGTTTTTAGTTACTTTCTGATGATTACTAACCTATTTGAGAAGTACTGTAAAAATAAGTTCCTATTTTTAAGTTTTGTTTCTAATCCAAACCCTTGAAAGTTGCAACCACAAGATATCTGGTTTGACCTTTTAGCATAACTACCCATTGGGCTGAAAGAACGTAGGTTGGTAATCGAACAAGTAATTTTTTATTGGGGTACTTGTGTTCTTACCCTGCTTTGAGGTGTAAGTGTGATTTTAGCTTTATTTTCTTAACTTAATGATTTTGCTCTCAAACATACACAAGTTGATGCGATCCGTCTAATCAAAACAGAGGCAAATACACAAATATTAAGGGTAAAATCACACGGACTTGTAAGTAGTTGAGGGTAAAATCACAAATTTAAAAATAAGGGTGAAGATACAATTGCACTTCAGAGTAGAGGCAAGATCACCCAAAATCCTTTTTCTAAATATTTTTTCTGCATGTTGTCTCCTAAATTTTCAGTGAAAATCCACCATGAGAAAGAAAACATCACTAGTGGCCGTGCAAACATAGGATTATTGGTGTACCCACAAAATCATGTCATGTATGGCCTTTTGTTGCTTTCTATAAAAGCAGTGTCGAACGCTTTTTGAAAAAAAATCATGTCAAAATGTTCTAAGGGAAGTATGGTGAGGACAACCTGGTTACATTCACTGCAGGAATGTCCATATATGTCGAGTGCTTGAAACATTCGGCGAAGGATAGGATACACTCGGCAAAGGGTTCGCCGAGTGTAACACTCGGTACAACCCACTCGACAAATACATACTCGGAAAAGACCTCTTCGTCTAGTGTTGTTCCTCGCGCACTCAGCAAAGCTAAGCCGAGTGCTAGATGTGGCCCTCGGCAAATTATTTTCGAAAAATAAAAAAAATCAGTCGGCTCCACCACCGGCTGGTCGTCGCTGCCGCCTCCAGCCACCCGCCGCTGCTGCCACAAGCCCGACGTCGTAGCACCACACCACAGCAGTGTCGCTGGCAACTGGCAGCCGCAGCCCTGTCGGCATAGAGAGAGAGAGAAGGCTGCCATGGATCTTGTCGTCGGGGGAGAGAAGGCCGCCGTTGATCTCACCGTCGGGGGAGGGGAGGCCGCACCCGCCACCGTGTATCTCACCATCGAGGGAGAGGAGACCGCGCGTGCCTGCCGCCATGGATCTCTCCATCAGGGGGAGGTGAAGGCATCTAGGCCCCTAATTTGTGTTTTGGTAATTAATGACAATCTTGTATGGACTAACAATTTCATTGAAACCATGGGTATAGGTTAGTCCCGGAGTTGAATTTCCCTTCATAAGTCACCATGGTGATGGTGTGGACATTTCATATGAGGAAAGCTCAAGGCAAAGGTATAAGATAGGGTTTTTCATTTTACCGGTCATGAGGTGATTAGAGGATGAAAAATGACCATGTGGATAGGCTAGATAGCCGTACTATCAAGAGGGATCAACTTCATTGGCTTGACGCTTCTATAGTGCCACTTTGGTCAAAATTAAAACTTGCATGTGTAGCATTTAAATGAGTGGCGATTTGAAAGTTCAAAGAAGATTCGTTGAAAACCTTTGAAAAAACTGATTTCTGCTTTTTGGGATGGACAATCTGTGCCCCTCAGACGGACGGTCCGTGGGCCCATGTTTTTATTGAATATTTGTGGGGGGTTTTGTCAAAGTTTTTCGAGAAAACTCATTTTGGACGGACGGTCTGTGGGGTCTACATGGACGGTCCGTATTAACATCGAAAACCAGACATAAATGTTGTTGGGTCAGCCAGCTCGGACGGACGGTCTGCGCAGGCCCGTCGGACGGTCCGTGAGGTGCTGACGGACGGTCCATTAGCCCCAACAGCTAACTCTGACAGTCTGTTGACTTTGGTTTTTACCGTTGGAATTCAAACACGGACGGTCCGTGGTGAGGTCATGGACGATCCGTGAAAGCCGTGTTTTGAATCGTTTTGAACATAACGACTAGTTCTGAGGGGAGGGGTTATAAATACCCCATGCACGGGATGGGAGAGCCTCTCTTGGCACTTTGAAAGGTCTATTTGCTATAGTTGAGCTCTCCCTCTCCTCTCTCTCTCTCTCACTCACTTTGCTTTGAGGTTGCATCCTTGTGAGATTGAGAGCATCTGGTGCATTACATCAAGGTGTTGATCATTGTGGCACTAGGGAATCATTAAGCGACCGGGTTGAATTGTTATTCTTGGAGGTTGCCGCCTCCTAGAAGGCTTGGAGCTCATGATTCCATTGAGCACTTCAAGAATATTGTGAAGTTGCCTTGGAAGATTGGTGTAAGAGGTCTTGTGCTCACGTTGCCGGAGCAGTGAAGAGCAACTCTAGTGGAATCGAGGTGTGGAGTGGTTCTTTCGTTCTAACCGACTCAAGATCAAGCGGTACCTTGATAGAGGAGCGGTTGAACACTGAATCCACCTCAACGTGGATTAGGGGTGACCAGCAAGTCATCGATACAACGGGATAAAATTCGTCTCTTGTGCTCGGTCATTTCTTTGCTCAATTTCCTTTCAACTATTTTACTTTGAGCATTTACATTCTAGAGATTGAATTATTCTTGTCACCCTAGGTTGCAAACACTCAACATAGGCATAGAGTAGCTAGAAATTTAATCCTCCTTGTGGTTCTAATTAAATTTCTCTAGTGTTGTGCTTTTAGATTTTAAATCACATATTCACCCCCTTTAGTCGGTATCCTAGATCCTACAAGAGGAGGCCATGCGTGCCCACAGTTGTGGATCTCGCCGTTGGGGGAGAGAGGAGGTCGTGCGCTCCCGGTGCTATGGATCTCAAAGACGGGGGAGAGAAGGCCACATCCGCCACCGTGGATCTCATCGGCCACCGCTGCTCATCCTTATGTACTGCCGCCACCATTAGGGACGGAGGGGAGGGGCAGAGACGGAGGGGAGGAAGAGATTGAGAGGGGCGGAGGGAGGCGGAGGGGAGACGAGGGACGGGGAATATGAGAGAGGGGCGGACGGGGGAGATAAGGCATGCGGGGGTGTTCAATCCAGCGAAATCAAATCTCGGGTCCGGTTCGCCGAGTGGCACATGAGTAGCACTCGACATATGCAATTGTTTGTTGAGTGTTAAAAAAATACATTCTGCAAAAGGATATTTTTTGCTGAGTGTCAATATTAAACACTCAACAATGTTCTTTTAATTTTTTTTCAGATTTGTAAACATCGTATGTAACAAAATGTTCGAAACCTTCTCAAATTTTTACCACATCATCCACGTATGATATCATCGCATCATGACAAATCTCATGATTTTCAGACTTCGTTTATTTTTTTTATTTTAAACCATATGACCACACATTCTTAGAGGGTGTTTGGATCCAAGTGACTAGAGGTGACTAGACTAATTTTAGTCACCTGGAGAGGCTAATTTGCCAAACACCCCTGACTAAAGGGTGACTAAAATTAGTTTAGCCTCTAGTCACCCCTGACCCAGCTAAAATGGACTAAAAGCCCAATCTCTCTCCTCAACTAATGCCGGACGCTCCTTATCCAACGCCAGCCCGCCCCCCCCCGCGGCTCGCCCCTCCTCCTCCCACGCCCGCCGCCCGCCGCGCTCCCCGCCGTGTTCCTCCGCTCGCGGCAAGCCGCCCCGCCGCCCGCCGCGCTCCTCCGCCGCGCTCCCCGTTGCGCTCCTCCGGTCGCGGCACGCAGCCCCGCCGCCCGTCGCGCTCCCCGCCGCGCTCCTCCGGTCGCGGCACGCCGCCCGCTGCGCTCCCCTCCTGCGCCGGAGACAGAGAGCGTGACGGCGGACGGGTGCTTGGGCCCGCAGGAGCACGGGCTTGGGCTTCGCCGGAGACTCGCCGCCGGCCGACGACACCATCGCCGGTGACGGAGCCTCGCAGTCGGTGGGGGGATGCGGCGGTCCGCCTGATGTGCGCCGCCGCCGGTTGCTAAGCAGGGGATGGAGGGAGGGAGGGAGGGAGGGGAGGGAAGGAGAGGAGAGGAGAGAGAAAGAGGAGGGAGAAACAACTTTAATGCTGACTAATTCTAGTCACTCTCCAAACAGGGGGTGACTAAAAATTTTTAGTCTACTAATTTTAGTCATGGGACTAAAATTGGATCCAAACACCCTCTTAGTAATGTTTCCTAAACAAGATGTTTGAAATGTCTTTTCATTTCACGTGTATGGCCTCCAACAGGGATGAATAACAAGAATACCATTTTCTACTAATTTTTATATATTATTTAAATAACTCACTCATCAAATTTGACTTGATTCAAAAAATTGCTTGAAATGAAATTAATTAATGAAATATAGCAAAAATACAAAAAAATCACCAAACTTTAAAATGGAGTAACACATGTTATATGTAGAGAGAAGAAAAAGTTTGAGGTGTAGAAAATAAAAAATATTTATTTGTCGAGTGTCCGAAAAAACGTTAGACAAACTTTTTTTTTGCCGGTACTAGGGAAAAAAGACTTGACAAAGAGTTTTTTGCCGAGTGTCAAACAAACACTCGGCAAACCCCCTCTTTACCGAGTGTTTTCCCCCGAGACACTCGGCAAACAAAAAACACTACAGTTATTACGGGGTTTCCTGTAGTGATTTACAATAAATGCCATGCTACTAATTGTACAATGCAACTTGCAAAGAAAGACAATGGTTTGCATGTATCTACTCCCTCCGCCCCCAAAAGAGTGTCGTCGATTTTCGTGCCACAAGTTTGATCGAATTTGTAGAAAATGCGTACAATATTTGTCTTAAAATAAATTTCATAAAAAACTAGATTCAAATATCTATGATATTAATTGTGTACCATAAATATTAATACATATTTGTATATATTTAGTTAATATTATTTCTCGGGAAGCGAAAATGACACTTATTTTTGGTTAAATCCGAATTTCATAAATATTAATTTTGTACCAAGGGCACTTATTTAGTTAATATTAATTTCATAAATATTAATTTTGTACCAAGGGCTAAACCTGAATTTCATTACTTGTAATGCAACGAAATTACAAAGTTCACGTTTAAGTTCTCCATACGAGAAATACTACTCAGACTTATTACAAGACCATAGCAAACCGCCTGTTCATCTAGCTGGTGGCTGGTGCTGATTTATTTCGAGAGAAAAGTACTACTGACTTGTAGCTGGTGGCTGATTTATTCTGGGAGAAAAATACTGCTGGCTGATGGCTGATAAGCCAAACGAACAGGCTTAGGTATATGTCAAAGGATCTAAATTGATGGCCTGCGAAAACATCTTCCCCATACTACAGCGACCACTCTTTCTGGATAGCGAACCAAAGTCGTCTAAATGACAGAGAGAGCACTACAGAGCTTCTGCTACAACCTGCTTCACAAGTCTTGTATCAATGCAACAGCACCACCCCAGTATCTGCTGCCTCCGGTCCTTGGTGAGAGTGGAAAACAAATTCGGGTTAAGCAATTTCCGGTTCTTTCATTACCTGTTTCTCCTCCTGTTTGTGAAGCCCTGACCAATACAAAACAAAAGATGAGGTTAAGCAAACAATCTCAGTAGTTTATTGGTTTTTTTTTTGTCAAAACACACTGCATTTCTTGTTCTCCATATAGCCCGACAAATTGCTGAGAGTCCAGCAAAGTGATTTTTTTTTTTATTATGAAACATATATCTATTGGCTCATTCCCAAAATTGTGGGAAGGAAGATGGTCTGCAAGGCGCCCCAACCACAAAATAGATCAGACTCCATATGTATCTAGCTATAGAGCAATCAAAAAACAGATGATGAATGTTTTCATCAGAGTTGCAGAAATAACGTCTTTTAATTACGTCTTATCAGATTGTCTTTGGTTAAAATTGCATTCTGATGCACCAACCACATGAAAATTCTTGATTTTTAAGGGAATTTTTAAGGGAATCATGTTTGATGTATGTGTTTATAGATAGTCTGCAATGGGGATCGCAAAATTAAATTTGAAGCAGCAGCTTCTTGTTGTTTCTCTTGCTGTCTTGCATGCTGATCTACTATCTGCCCTGGATGCTGATTGGCTCACTGCCTATGGGATTTCGATCTGCAGGTACACTGCTGGATGGTTGTGTTCGTGGCGAAAAACCACATGGTCGATCCAACATAATTTTGCAAGATTTCACGTGGAGGCCGCTAGGCGCGCGCACGCCTAGAGATCACCAAAATTTTAGCACATCCACATGCATGCATGGTTGTCTGCAGGTTTCCCCTTTTCGTATGACTCATGGGCATATTATACCGTGCCAAGGGATTTAATTTGCATCATTCATAATATCTCCAATAATCAACAGTACAGTAGTACGTTTTTTCGCAAAAGAAATAACACCACTACTGTGTAGAGATTACACATTACTGCAAGGGGTACAAAATAGCACAACAAGATCAGAGTTTAAGCTAGACAAATTTATCATCTTCCTATTGAAATGCAAACAACCAACACATTTGTAGCTGACACATGTACGTGTAGGTAACCTAGTTGACAAATCTCCTGATCAATAGCCAAAATAGCCAGCATCATCTTTCTCTTGGAGCAGCTTTTAGAGATTTTATTCATAGCCTTGCGATAGGTGTGCTCTCATATGTGTACGTGATCTTGTAACATAAAAAAAATGCATCTCATTTTGGCTCTTTGAGCCTGCACGTGTGTATGAACCAGTAGCTTTGTCTGGCAAAATTTGATTAATGTCGTTGTCGTTTCAAAAAGAATAATTTAGGAGAACAAAAGATTAATTCCATATGATCAAACTAGATGATCCCATCCATGCATCATGGACCTTGATTTGTGCAAATGTGCCTCATCTTTTCTTTTCTTTTCTTGTCATTCCTTTCCTTTTGACTTTTGAATATGGCAGACATCAATGCAATTATATATATGGTGCTCTCTGAGAGACTAACACTGCTATAGTGCTATATTGCTATTACAGAAACTAATACTAATACTAGTACTAGTAATAAAGGGTGGTAAGATGCATGGGAGATTATCTCATGTTATAACTGACAGATTATTTCATCTTACAACTTGATTGCCAAAGAAACAACTGACTTGTCACTGACGCAGTATGTTATAACTGACGCATGTATGTTCTTTGTGTCTTTTTCTTGAGGAGCAAATAAAACTTTGCTTTGGTTGGCTTATCACTTCATAGGACAACCTTGTTAGTTTTTTTAATGTATAGTTCATTAAAATGTTCTGTAGTGCACACGCGCACACACAGAAGATTCATTTTTATATACAGTAACCTTGTTAGTTTCCAAGGATTGAAACTGATGCACTTAAATTTTATTTAAACTAATTTTACTTTGCTACCTGTTTAGATGCTTAATTTATTATTTATTTGCTGAAAACAGGATTCCAATTTTCCTTGTTTCTGAAACCAGTATTCTTGCAGAGGACTCTTAAGATTCCTCTTCGGACTGACAAGTTCATTGATTGATTGTTCAGTGATTGATTGTTTATTGTGTTACTTCTAAGAATCATACTATCATATGTTGGGCTCTAGTTTTTTAGTTGGTCCCGGGCCCCAAAATTCACAGGACTGGCCCTGGACGGACATCTTTCCATTATGTTCAATTACCATTTACCAGTACCCTAGGTTCTGATTATGTTCTCAATCATGAAAACAAAGTGCTACTGCTATACTGCCTCATGACATTTCTGAAATGAACAATTAATTTGACACACATTTCATAAAATTGATCTGGACTGGACCTGAATATGTATTTCACAGTCCCTCTACATCTCAATTTGTATGTATGTTTGTCATGGTAGCAGCATTTTGTTGTTGGTTTAGGCCAACCCTGCATCTCGATTCATGTGTATCGGGCAATAGCCAAAGTGTGTGTTTGTTGGAGACGAATATGGTTGGTTTTCAACTTTTCTGTCAAACTGAGTGTGTTCCTTTGTGATGGTGCTTTCAAGTCTAGCCGACTAAACATTGGAAACTGCCATCTAATTCTGTTCTACTGATATGATATTGTAGGGTATATTACATTCTTATGCTACCTTTCTTGTTCTACTGATATGATGCTGCAAAAATCCATGTTAATATCATAACTGTATGTTTCTGACATGTAACAGTGGTCCTTTGCTCCTCTGTTTGAATTCTTGTGAATCAGCATGGACAACGTAACCCCCTCGCTCTCCACTACATCCCCTACTTAGTCGTGCTTTCTTCTCGTCGCGAGATTTCCACGTTCTCCGTTTACTTTTTGGCTGCCAGGTGATGATCATCCAAGGCAAGGACAAGGGGGAGTCAGGGCTCATCAAGCGGGTCATTCAATCGCAGAATCGCGTCATCTTCGAGGGCAAGAACTTGGTATTTGTGCTGTTATATGTTCATTCCCAGTTGTTTAGCCCTAGTGTGGAATCAATGTAGAAGATGGAGTTTTTGGCTACATAGGATTAGTGCCAGTTCATAATTGGCAGTTTAGTTTGTTGCACACTGGCTGTATGGATTTAATTGAATCCTACCCACCTGTAACAGTGTGCTCTAGATACTTGTTGAAATTTATCAGATCATTGCAGTTGAAAGGTGGTGCATCATAAATTGATGTTAGAGTAATTGGCCTCCTGCTGAGTGCTGACAAGCGATAACAAGGTGGCTTACGAGCAAAACTAGCTGAGCCTAGCCGAACCATCACGTTATCTTAACGAGCTATAAGGAGCCAAGCCAGCTTGTTATCCAGCCCTATTGTTAAATATGTTATCTAGGTATAAAGTGCAAAAACTTCCCATTGGTTAATGAAATGGTGTTCCTTCATGGAGATCTCTAACTAGCTGAAATGAACAAATGGGAAAATGGCAGGTCCATTTTAAATGTTTATTTTTCAAGCTCAACAATAAAAAAATCCTCATGCTGGCACACCATATCAACAGCAGTACGATATTTTTGTATTTTGGGTCCTATACTAGACAACACATTTCAAACTGCAATTTCAAAGTTATGAATCTAGAAGACACTCCAAACAAAGTCTTAGTGCCACCTATATATTCCATTTTGTAAAAATATAAATGACTCACAGGCATACCAAGAACACAGCATAATCAACAACAAAATAATGTAAGCATATTATAAGTAAATGTAAAGTTTCCACTAGAGCATTCATCACAATGATGCATCATAAAGTTTTGACCACAATATGAAACAAACAACACACCAACTCACCAGTAGAAGTGAGACTCTAGAGCAACAGGCTTCCAGTGTAAACACCAATGCTTTGAGATTCTGCAAGTTCCATTGCCCCGATATCCAACACATCTACTAAATTGCCGGTTGTAGGATCATAGCATTGTAACAATCTCTCCACCATTTCAAAAATGACTATCCTCCCATCATCTAATATCAGCAAAGGACGTGCAAAGGAACAGAACTGCTTGATACTTAATGTGTACTTTTTAACCCAAAGACCTTTCTTTTGATCCACTAGAAACCATAGGTCGAAAGAGACATCAACAACATTGTCAACTATAACCAAGCTGCCATTTAAGTTGGCTAATGAGAGTGCCCGCCCAGAGGTGAAAGTGAGACCAAACTTAGCACTTCGCAATGGCTCCGGACCCTGAAGTGTTGGCATCCACTTCTCTGTATTGAGGTCGAATGGAGCTATGCTGGTTGGTTCCATAACAGCATAATCAAATAAGAAATACACAACTCCATTGACGGCTAAGCATTCCATGGTGTTTCTTTTCTGAAGGCCACTCGGAGGGTTCTGCTTTCTCCTCCACCTTCCTTGGCTTCTGCTATCAAGGGTGATGATGTCACATAGCTGAGACTGTGAGCGATCATGATGGCTGATGCGGAGTACCTTGTAGTCACCAGTGGAAGCAACCTGTCCAAAAGCATATGTGACCGTCTTGCAGTTGTGCGTCCGAACAGAAACCCAATCAAATCTCTGCTCTATACAAGTGTCCACAAACTCATCTGAACAGGAGCCAGGCAAAGTGAGGGCAACTGCGGTGGCCGGGTTGAGAACCCAGGCAGCCATCCAGGGTTTGCACTCCCTGATGACACAGAGGCGGTCGAGGTGGGTGAGCAGCAACTCGATGCAATCGGAGGCGATGCGTATCCGCCTTAGCACCTGCCCCGACAGGCCCACGATGGCGACACCCCTGTCCCCGCCGTCGCCGTCCCTGAAGGTGAAGGCGAAGAGGGGCTCCGGGTGGCGGGACTTGTGCACCGCGGCGAAGTGCGGGTCGTAGGTGAGGGCGCGCCAGGACCGGCAGACGGCGCGGAGGCGACAGAGATCCTTGGCCGGGAGGCGCAGCAGGACCTCGAACAGCGCGTCGGCGGGCAGTGCCGCCGGGGCGCCAGTGATGGAGACCGGAACGGCATGTCTCAGCTTAGAGCTGGACGCCATCGATCTTTGGTTATGCGAGATCGGACGCGGAGAAGATGGAGGGCGGCGCCGCCGGTTGGCGCAGCGCTGGTGAAGGGAGGAGCTCAGTCGTTCTCGTTCGGCTGGGAAAGGTTTCAGACGACAAGAATATTGGCCCAGTTTAGGCTGGGCCTTTAGCTTCTGGTAACCAGTGACGGCCCATTTTTCTTTCTTTTTTAGCAAAACCAATTCTCGCTTTTGACACAAGCTGAATCCCAAACCAACTTGACACTCAGCTTAGAGCAACTCCAGTAGAGTCCCTACTTGAGCCCCAACTTAAAAAGTAGGGGCCAAGGGCCAAAAAACTCACTCTAGCAGGGCCCCTACTCGGACACCAATTCTAGGGGGGCACCCAAATCACCCCTCCCAGCCCCTTCTCCTGCGGGTGGAGAGAGGAGGCCCCTATCGGTTCGTTGGTCGTTTCCCTTCCGAGTGGAGCGGCTTCTCCCTCGCCGGTCCCTCCATGTGCGCCGCCGGGAGCTCTCCTATGCGGCCGCCCGTAGCTCCCGTCCTCCACGCCCGGTCGGACCTCGATTCGCCATGAGTGCTTGAGCTCGAGGGCACCGCCTCCACGCCGGTCGGGCCTCGATTCGTTGGCAGGAGCTCAAGCTCACACGTCGGCGGCGGCCCGCGGCCCGCCCCGCCCCGAGCTCCACCTGCCGACGCCCGAACCACAGAGGACGAGCCCCGCGGACGCCACCTCGCGCGACCGGGAGGGCGAGGACGCCACCTCGCCGGCAGGGAGGGCCGCTCCGCCGGGCCTCCATGCGCCGCCGTGCCTCGATTCGCTTGGCTGGAGATCGATTCGCCAACCGTCGAGCTCGATTCGCGCATCCACAGGAGCATCTCGCGCCGTCAGCACCTTGCCTGGCCGGAGCTTGGGTCCGGGCGGATCTCGCGTCGCCTGGATCTCCCTCCACCGCGGCCGCGTGGATCTCCCTCCGCCACTGCGGATCGAGCCCCCACACCGACCGCCGGGGTCACCTTGAACTCCCCCGCAGAGCTGTCTCGCCGGCCGGATGGATCTCGACGCTCAGTGGAGCTCAAGCACGGGACACGGGAGAGATGCGAGGAAATGCTGGGGAGAGAAGATACCGGGAGGGAGGAAATTATACCCACTGACGATTAGGTCCCACGTGTCATACGAAAGTAGGGGCTGTATAGTTGGGGGTATTGCTGGAGTTGAGTGTAAAATTTGGGCCCCAAAAAGTTGGGGGCAGCCCCTATTCAACAAAGTAGGGGTCTGAGTAGGGGCTATTGCTGGAGTTGCTCTTACCTACTGCAGTATCTTTCAGTCTATTTTGCCTTTATATTACAACGCAAAATCTAAATGGAGAGGCCTCTTCGTTTAGGTTTAAATGGAGAGCCCTCCGAGGTTACTTTCTGCGATACAAAAGTTACTTCTCGCGACACAAAATTACTTCATGCGACATAGAGTTACTTCCCGCGACACAGAGTTACTTCCTTCGACACAAAGTTACTTCCTCTTGTGTGCTTCTTTCTGGTGAGGGAAGTAATGTTGTGCCGTAGGAAATAACCTGTGAGGGCTCTCCATGTATAACTAAAAGTTACTTCCTCCTATGTGCTTCTTTCTGCTAAGGTTGAGTCCAACAGCGGGAGGCAACAACATTTTTGCCTCCCGCTGGCAACTGTGCATGCCCTGCCCAGCCTCCAACAGGCAATGCATCGGTGAAGGCAAACTGCCTACCGAGGAGAGAGGAGAAGCAAAATTGCATCGCCTCTCTCCTCGAAGGCATCCGCCGCGGGAAGCAGAGGGCCGGCCGCGCGCGCGGGAGAAGGCCGGCCTCGACCCTCGCCAGCAGTTGCGAGAGGGAAGAAGGAGGCGGCGGCGGCGGCCCGGGAAATCGCGGAGCACGGTCGGCTCGGCTCGTCGATTCCTCGGCGACGGCGGGGCCAGGTGGGTCTATCGGCGGGGAGCGGCCGGCGCGGCGGCCAGGTAGGTCCGTCGGCGGGGAGCGGCTGGTGCGGCGGCGGCCAGGTGGGCCCGTCGGCTCCTCGATCTTCTTCGATCTCCTCCAGATTCGCGCCCAGGTCACGGGAGGGCGGACGGTGGCGGCGGCCTGGCGGGCGGGCGTGGCCTCCTCGACGGCGGCCTGGCGGGCGGGCGGGCGGCGGCCTGGCGAGGCGAGCGGTTGGATTTTTTTTTGCCTGCGCCGTTTGCATCGCTCCTGTTGGAGGCTAGATTTTTTGCTTCGCCTCGGCTGCTACTGTGCGCAATGCAAAATGACCTTTGCCTCTCCCATTTTGCATTGTATTGTTGGACTCAGTCTAAGAGAAGTAACTTTTATGTCATAAGAAGTAATCTCGGATGGCTCTCCATTTAAACCTAAATGGATAGTCCTCTCCGTTTAGTCGCCTCCATATTACAATATCGACATGGGCATGTTTGGATCCGCCCAATTAAACTTTATAACTAGCTAAAACTTCAAAACTTAATTTTAAAATAATACTGGGTTTTGTATAGTGTATATTTTCAGTTCGACTTACCATTACGTTTTACGATAACAACTATGATATGATATGATTTTATAGAATGCACATTTTTAGATCCACTTGAATCATTATCGTTGCTTACGGTGAGAACTAGTATGAAACAAGAGACATGGTGCATAGATTTTGAAAACATTTACCATGTGATATACTCCACATGTTCCCAATATAAGTCGCTTTGACTTTTTGGATACATTGAATTAGCAAGTTGAATGTACAAAAAAAAATCAAAGTGACTTGTAATTTTGAAAGGAAGGAGTTGAAACGTATGTGTTCTATATAGAATTATAGATGTAGTGCTAGTTGATTTATATTTTAATATATCTCCAACAGTTTTCAAAACCATCTCCCAGTCTTTTTCTTTTGTCAAGACTAAAAAGAACTTTGTCCAATAACGTCTCACTCAGATAACAATAGTTTCCTCACACATGGAGAAAACAATACAATCTTGCAAAAAGATGCACATATATCCAATCGTCCAATCCTTTCATCAAAATAGAAAAAAGATCATTGACTTTTTTTAGAATGGGATCAGATTTTATTAAAATATAACCCTGTTATAACTGAGACCTTAAAATAGGAAAAAGATCATTGGCCATTTTAATAAGTAGCGTCGTAGTCTGATTTTTCTCCTCAAACTATGAACAGCTTACCCCTAAACTATATAAACTATTCGACTGTCTTCAGTTTTAAAGACGGTTTTATCTTTTTTAGTTAAAAAATTCAATAAATACATGGCAAAATTTTTAAACCATACAAAATGCCACTAATCTATTAAAAATTGACATTTGAATATTAATAATAAAATATTTAGAGTTCGCTAAATATCTAGAAGCTTCAAAGAAATATATTTATATCTAGGAAGATGAGAAAAATGTCCAAAAAAACTCCAAAACATTTTAATTCGTGTAAAAATATGTCCTCAAAACTGCACTGATATGAGATGTAATAAAAATTTAATGTCTAAACATGCTTTCAAAACATTTAATTGATGACTAAAGATGTTTTAAAAACATGGTTTAATAGACAGAGGCAAGGTCGTCAGGTTTTTTCACAATGTCTATTTCGTCTCTAGCTTTGCTTTGCAAGCATAGGCAAGGCACCAAATAGCAGTGGCAATGGTTATAGCACCCATAAAAATTACGGAATCAAACATGACAGAAACTTTGTTTCACATACTATTGCAACCAATATGATTACCAGGACAACTCATAATATCTCCATGATACCACAATTTTCATGCCTCTAAATTTACAAGGGAATAAAGAGGCAGTGCCAACAACACTTTCAAAATTAGCTTCTTCACCATGAAATAGCATGCTTAATTAACACACAAGCAACGACCCTGAAACGAGTATGAACCCCAGCATGAGCAACTTGCAGAAACTTACGTAGTTCATTTTTCTTCCACCGCACCAAAGCAGAATTTCATCACTTGACAGCAACAAAATTACAAGTGTTTGAAATGAAAGAAAAGCAAACTAAACGAACGGCAACAAGCCACGCTCACTTGAACAGAGGGTTCAACCAGTTGGCGCAACCCGAACTATGACCCTGAAACGCATTAACCCGCAACGACAAGTGTTCAATCACCACACACAGCATCCATACACAGTGCAACATCACAGATTATTACAGACCCAAGTGACATTTAACAACACACAGGCTGTGCGCGGTTTCCAGCAAAAGCTTCTCACCAACATGTGTTCATCATTGTGCATTCGAGTCTGCAGCAAAGATCAAAAGGAAGTTATTAAATTAGAACTCAGAAGTCAATTACATTTTACATGTAGCAAAAAGCTGGACAGCGCAGTGAAAAAAAAAGATCATGCTGAAGGCGGCTCAACTGAAAGACAAATGAGATAAGGAAAACAATATTCTAATTCTAAGAGCTGGTAGCACAATGCATTTCTTCAAACTTCTTCCAGAACATTCATGCCATAATATAACTGGCATTTTGCATCGAAAACAACAGAAACTTATTCTAGTGTAGTGAATGAACATCTTACAGACTTCCAAAAACACCAGGCGCTTATTCCAGTAAGCTGGTAGGACAGGTACTGCAATTGACAAGGCAATCCTGACATACTTTATTTTGTAGTAAACCTCCAGATAAATAATGTTTACTAGGCTATTATGGCTAAGTTTGCATGTAACTTTAGCATCCAATTTCAACGAAATTCCAATCATGCCTTGCCTTCCTAAGCTGTTGAAAGATGTGTTATTAAATTGGCCTCTGACTATTCCTTCCCAGGCTCACTGCTGTAAGCACTAAGCAGTATAAACAAGAAGTGCGGGCTCAGTGGTATCTCTTCATGGATATATCTTCCAAACCAACTCAAAAGTCAAGAAGGGATGGGAAAACAAAAGCTTCATTTTGAATGTCTATTGTTCAGCACTATTTCAACAGCAGTAGGGTATTTTTATATTTCGGATTTTTTTAATCCATTCCAACCTGCAATTCAAATTTTATGGATCTAGGTGACACTCCTAAAAGGATTGAGTGCGCCCATACATTTCATTTTGTGAAGCATATCCATGAATCACAAGCATACCAAGAACATAGAACAATCAACAACAGAACAATGTAGCATATTTTAAGTAAATTTAAGTTTTCACTAGAGCATTCATCACAATGCTACGTCAAGTTTTGAATGGTGGATAAAACAAGCATACCAAACTCATCGGTAGAAGCGAGACTCTAGATCAACAGGCTTCCCGTGTAAACCCCAATGCTTATGCAAGTCCCATCGCCCTGATATCCAACACATCTGCTAAATTGCCGGTTGTTGGATCATAGCATTGTAACAATCTCTCCATCATTTCAAAAATGACTATCCTGCCATCATCTAATATCAGCAAAGGACGTGCAAGGTAACCAAGGTGCTTCATGCTTAAGCTGTACTTTTTAACCCAAAGACCTCTCTTGCGATCCACTAGAAACCATAGGTCCACGGAGACACCAGCATCATTGTGAACTATAACCAAGCTGCTATTTAAGTTGGCTAATGAGAGTTTCCGTTCCCACCCATCCATGAGGCTAAACTTAACACTTCGCAATGGCTCTGGACCCCTAAGTGTTGGCATCCACTTCTCTGTATCGAGGTCGAATGGAGCTAATGCTGGTTGGTTCCATAACAGCAAAATCAAAGAAGAAATACACAACCCCATTGACAGCTAGGCATTTCATGTTTTTATCTCTCATATGGTTCCTGGGTCTCATAAGGTTGCTTGGTGGGTTCTGCTTTCTCCTCCACCTTCCCTGGCAACTCCCATCAAGGGTGACAATGTCACATAGCAGAGACTGCGAGCGATCAGGATGGTTGATGCGGAGTACCTTGTAACTGCCAGTAGAAGCAACCTGTCCAAAAGCATATGTAACAGTCTTGCAGTTGTGGCTCAAAGCATAACCCCAACTAAATCTGTGCTCTGTACAAATGCCCACAAACTCATCTGAACAGGGACCGGGCAAAGTGAGGGCAACTGCAGTGGCCGGATTGAGAACCCAGGTGGCCAACGACGGTTTGCAATTCCTGATGACACAGAGGCGGTCGAGGTTGGTGAGCAGCAACTCGATGCAATCTGAGCCGAAGGGTATCCGCCTGAGCACCTGCCCCGACAGACTCACAATGGCGATTCCCCGGTCGTCGCCGTCCCTGAATGTGAAGGCGAAGAGGGGCTCCGCGTGGCGAGACTTGTGCACCGTGGCGAAGTGCGGGTCGTAGGTGAGGGCGCGCCAGGACCGGCAGACGACGCGGAGGCGACTGAGATCCTTGGCCGGGAGGCGCAGCAGGACTTCGAACAGCGCGTCGGCGGGCAGTCCTGCAGGCGCGCCGGTGTTGGAGACCGGGACGGCATGTCTGAGCTTAGAGCTGGACGCCATCGATCTAGTGCGGTGGAAGATCAGAGGTGGAGGGGAGCGGACGGTGGGCGGCGCCGCCGGAAGGCGGAGCGCTGGTAGTGGCAAGTGGTGAAGGGATCTCAGTCGTCCGGGGCATGACAGAAGATTGGGCTTGGGCCAGTCCAGGCCGAGCATCTAGGGCGTGTTTGCGCACCTGGCCCGACGGCCCGGCTGCGCCCCCGAGTGCAACTCCGCGTGTTTGCGAGCTAGGGCCCACAAGAGAGCCGGGCTGCCGCGGTGCTTCGGGCCTTCTCTCTCATGGCTCTCGGGATACGCCTGATTCAACCGTAGCTGGAGAGCCCGGCCGCGTGCGGCGCGACGAGGGCGCAACGAGCTCGTCATGGCCGTGTGCGGTCACCTCCTCCTCACATCCGCCGCAGCACCACCACCGCGCCGCCACAACCACGACGACGACAACGGCTCGCGAGGCGCTCGCGGCCACGGTCCAGACGACGGCGCGCAACGCACTCACCGGCCACGGCCACGACGACCGCGCGCGGCGGCGCACTCGCGGCCACGACGGCGCGCGACGCGCTCGCCGGCCCCGACCACGACAGCGGCGCACTCGCGGTCACGACGGCGGCGCGCGGCGGCACACTCGCGGCCACGGCTAGGACGACGGCAAGCGGCAATGCACTCGCCGGCATACTCGGCGGGGCGAGCAAGGTGTGCCCGCTCGCCCCGCCGCCGCCGACCCCGCCGCCGCACGTCGCCGCCCCTCACCACGGCGTGCAGGTCAATTTCCCACCCGCGGTGCTTCTTGCTCGGAAGCTCGTCGTCTCCGGTGTTTCCTTGGTGCGCTGGCCTTAACAAACGTATCGGCGCGTTCGGTTGCAGGTTTGCGAGCTGGTTGGGAGCGTCGCGGTGACCTGCGGCGGGACCAATGCCGGCGGCAACGGCGGCGGTGTCGTGGCCGTTCGTGCCGTACCCGCAGGCACACTGGCGGCTATGGCCCCGGTGGAGGGTGTGCCTCGGACGGTGATGTCCTGGTTGCTGCCACCATCGTGTTCGATGAAATGCCTCTGAGGCAAGGGAAGAGAAGAATGGGTGGTAAAGCTACCACTTCATGGGTGCAAGGTATGCATAACCGCTGGGTACAGACACACAAACACAATCTCAAATGAGCCTGGCTCATTTTAGCCAGTGACACAAACAATCAACCTTGCACCGTTTGAACCAGCCTATGGCTAGCCATGCCATGGCGAGCTAGCCAGGTCGGCCAGATACAAGTGCACAAACACGCCCCTAGTTTCTATATGAAAAGTCCATTTGCCTGCCTCAACTTCTGTCAGGAAAAACTTTTTTATATTTTTTATTATCAGACACATGTTGGCTTCTAAATTTTCAGTGAAAATCCACCACGAGAAAGAAAACATTACTAGTGACCGTGCAAACATAGGATTATTGGTGTACCCACAAATCATGTCACGTATGATCTTTTGTCAACGCTTTTATTTTTTTAAAAAAATCATGTCAAAATTTTCAAAGTACTCATTTGGTGAGGACAACCTCGATAAATAAATTTATTATAGAGATGGAAACTCACATCGCAGTGCAAACTATGAAAACTTCAATCTGAGCGACACGATGTTTATGTTGTTGCCTCAGTCACCGTATATATCATTAGTCCCGGTTGGTAAGGGGAATAGGTCTCTCAAGTCCAACCGGGACTAATGATGAGAGACAAAAGGCCCCCCTTTAGTCCCGGGTGAACCAACCTGGACTAAAGGGGGGCACGCTAGCGCCTGCGCACACCCCCTTTAGCCTCGGTTGGTAATACCAACCGTGACTAAAGGGTCTCGTCTCTCTTTCTTTTTTGTTGTTTTCGATTTGAGCGTATATTCTAATTGTTGTCTAACCCGTATATGTACGTATACGTATTTGCACTTGTATATATGTATACCTGTCTATATATATCATATATGCACTTAGATTAGACTTATATATAAATTAAATCCTATATATCTCCATATATAAACTTATAAATGTATATACACATAATAATTTATACACATGAAAATAAATAGTATTTTCTTAAATTAGTATATATACATCAAAACCCCATATAGTATATATACATCAAAATATCATTCAGTTCAAATTTCTAGTCTCAATTAGCTTTCCTCGGAGGTGAGTCGGTCAATTGGATGGTTGTCATAATAATGTTTTCCTTGTGGATTAACCACCTCGTCCATGAGGAATCCCATGAGAGCTTCTTGAATTGCCAAGAGACGATCCTTCTCAATGAGTGTGTTCCTTTTTATAATCCTCTGTAATTTGTAAATAGGTTGATATAATACACCAAGTGATTAAATATACAAAATAGGATAAAAATAATGTATTATTAATAGGTTTATTTTACTTACACTATCATCATCCGCGTTGCCACTGTAATGGTGTATGTGCTCACAGACGTAGTACCCGCATAAATTATTTCCTGGTTCTTGTCTCAAACACTAAAGTGGAGAGGAGAACAGATTATGAAATACTAGTGTTATACATTTTAAATATTCCCAATCTGAAGTTGTTATTTGTATACGTACCGGAAAATCAGTGACCCATCTAATTTTTTCTTGAAATGGTCCTCGGTGTTTTTCAATGAACATGGTCCAAGCTCTGAGGCAAAATAATAAAAGATACAATGTTAGTATAAAAGCTAAATATATATATTGCATTAAAGAAAATGTCATAGATAGAATTATTACTCGTGAAATACATCTTGAAGGTCTTGGTATTCTGAGGGATCTTTTCTCAATAAATCATACACATTGATGTTGCTATTGTCGATAGTGATTATGAGTAGAAACCAGTGGAATCTGTATGCATGCTCATGGAGATTAGAATTGACTAAATACAATTAATAAGGATAATTAGATGACAATCGTACTTACCTGAAGTTGTAAGGTAGTAGTATAAGGTTCTTGCAATGAAACTCATTTAAGTGCCTATAAATTGTCTCGATTGTTGTTTTTTGTTGGTTCCGGATCTCCTGCTCGTTAATTTTTGATGGGTCCATGAAAGCAATTCTTGAATAACCCTTCCTTCGCATATCAGTAAGTTGCAGGCTACACAAGAAGAAAGCCAAATGTTAATTAGTAGATCGACAAATGTAATAAATTTATTAATAAACATATGAAAATATGTCACTTACAGACACCAGGCCATCATAAGATCGGTATTCACGGCGTCCAGATGGTAAATTTCATAGATATCAATGAATTGGAGCCAGACCACCTTCTCGTTTTGAAGGGCAAAATCTCCAGGTCTCACGAGCATACCAAACATTTCCAGACCCTCAGCTGACTTCTGCAAGTACCTGTCATGAAATCTGCGCATCTTAGTTGGAAGCTTCTTGACCAATTCTGGCTTCACTAGAGGTCGTCCTAGCTGAAAGCGCCATCTAGGTACGAAATTTTTATCCGCTGGTAGGTCTTCAAGGCCGAGAATACCACCAAGAGGCATCTTTGTTTGTTCATAAAAGTTAATGACATGAGCCAGTTCTTCTGCAGACATGTTGTCAATTACTTTTTGTGCTTCTACACTGAGGCCCGCAAACAAGTTAGTCCGATCGGTTGTGGATGCATCTATTTGCTTCTCCTTGTTCTTGTTTGTGGCGGTCCCCGACGTCGACGCAGGTATTTGCTCGATGTAACTATTCGGCGACCCTCGTTGTCTCTTCTTAGCATAAGACTTGTCCACCGAACGCTCATAGTCCGTTTTCAACTGTACTGGCGGTTTTCTTCTCCTTATTGCTTCCCTTTCGTCTATGAAAGCCTGGAGTCTCTCCTTACGACCTTCATTTTTTTTGGCCTCCAGCTCTTCCTGTTTATTTTTTCCTCTCAAATTTGCAAAGAAGTCCGCAACTTCTTTATCTACAATCGCTTTTGTTTCTTCATCTGTCATCTCCCATGCTAGCTTCTTTGGCTCGGGCTTTTTCTTTGCTGGTCGTTTTCGTTTTTTCTTTGGTGGTTGCACCGACTTGAAAGATTGCGCTCGAGACCTATGTGGCTCTGCGGCCGATGGTTGCTGAGGTGAATTAGGAGGGATGTCATCATCGTGATCGTTGGAGCTCGCTTCTCCCGAATTGTCGTATGGTTCTTGCGGAGAAGGTGAGCGAGCAGGTAGTGACGATGCCGGCCCCGGAGACGATTGTAGAGACTCGCGAGTAGGTAGTGACGATGACGGCCCCGGAGACGATTGTAGAGGCTCGCGAGCAGGTAGTGACGATGACGGCCCCGGCTCCAGGGGGTCTCTCGGAGATCCATCATTCTCGGGGATTATGACGATGTAATGTTTTGGCCATAATATGATACTGTGTAGCGCATCCTTAAGTGTCTTTTCCCTATCACCTCCTGGGATCTCTAGCTCTAGCTCCTCAAAATCAGGTTGACAGATCTTCTCTACGCTAACTGAGGCGTAGTCAGGTGGAATCGGCATGCCGTGGCTCGTCTGTCCAGGAAACTGCGCAAAAGTACTTCCGTCCGCCACCTAAGAAATAATAATTAATTAGTTATTATTAGCATGAATTATACCGTCATTGTGAATGCCTGTCCACAAAATTCAAAGTAATATATATGCATCAATTATTGAGCTAATAAAAGCATGAATTATACATACCTTCATTTTGATGTTGCCGAATGGCTTGTGAAGCTCAACAATTTCTAAAACTTTCTAGAATAAACAAGATTTTTCAAAAAATTTCTTTATTGAACAAGAATTTTCTTTGAATTTCTAGAATAAACAACAAGATTTTTTTATGAATTTCGGGAATAAGCAACAAGTTTTTTCTATGAATTTCTGGAATAATCAACAATGTCTAAAACTTTCTAGAATAAACAAGAATTTACTAAGAATTTCTTTATTGAACAAGAATTTTCTTTGAATTTCTAGAATAAGCAACAAGTTTTTTCTATGAATTTCTGGAATAGTCAACAATTTCTAAAACTTTCCAGAATAAACAAGAATTTACTAAGAATTTCTTTATTGAACAAGAATTTTCTTTGAATTTCTAGAATAAGCAACAAGTTTTTTCTATGAATTTCTGGAATAATCAACAATTTCTAAAACTTTCTAGAATAAACAAGTATTTACTACGAATTTCTTTATTGAACAAGAATTTTCTTTGAATTTCTAGAATAAGCAACAAGTTTTTTCTATGAATTTCTGGAATAATCAACAATTTCTAAAACTTTCTAGAATAAACAAGTATTTACTACGAATTTTCTTGAATAAACAAAGTCGAAATATTTCTACTAACTTGTGGACGAACGATGCTTGTTGGTGGCGGTGCCGTGTGGGAGAATGACAGAGGTGACGGGAAGTCACTTGTTCGAGACGACGCGGCAGTCGTCGACTTCAGAACTATCAAACTATGAAATTGTATATTAGAAAACAATTAAGAACTCAAATACACAAATAAGATTTTGGTCCATAGTCGTTGGTGCTAATGAATTTATATGTATGACTGTATATACACACAAAAATATACAAAGTATTACAATTTATTTCTAATTAAATTTTCTTTCCATTCCTATAAATTTAAAAACTTTCATGCACATCTATGAATTTTTTATAACTACATATATATCAATTGATAAACTAAATCAAATAAATTTAATTAAAAATGCTTGCTGACGCAAGCATTTCACGGGCTGGCGTCAGCAAGGCAAAACCCCAGCGCGCGGCCCGGCCGGCGATCGGGGCACGCAAGCACGCCGGCCGGCGGCCGCACGGGGGGCCGGCAAGCAGTGGCGGCGCGGCATACCGGTCGGGCTGGCCGGCTGGTACGGTCCTAGATCCGGATCGAGGGGCGACGACGCACGTGGAGGAGGGGGCGGGCGCCGCGGGAGGGAGAGGGCGGCGAGTCAGGGAGGAGATGCGCGTCGGGGAGGGGCGGTGCGTCGGGGTCGTACCGCGCGCGGTGAGGGGCGGACGTCGGCGCGGCCGAGCTGGCCGGCGGCGGGAGACGGCGATGCGCGCGTGTCGGGGAGGGGCGTCGCGTCGGGGAGGAGCGGCGCGTCGGAGAGGGGCGGCGCGTCGGGGAGGGGCGCGGCGAGGAGAGGTGACGGCGACGACGGAGAAGAGAGGCGAGGCGGCGATTTGGGAGAAAAACGGCTAAGTGCCGATCTGGAAGGCGACGGGGCTTATATAGAACCCCCTTTTGTCACGGGTCGTATTCTCAACCGTGACTAAAGGCCCTTTAGTCCCGGGTTGTATTACGACCCGAGACTAAAGGCCCCCCTTTTGTCGCGGGTGGTTTCACGACCCGTGACAAAAGGGGTATTTCGCGCGGGAGCTCCCTAAAGGCAAATTTTCGCCTTATAGTCCCGGGTGCTGTTAGCACACGAGACAAAAGGGGGTCCTTTTGTCTCGGGTGGTAACACCACCAGGGACTAAAGGGCAATTTTGCGCGGGAAGTTAACATTTCTCTTTTCCTTCCTCATTTATCTCATTCCTTTTTGCTTTGAACATTTAAAAAAAATTATTAGTTAAAATATTTGTGCTATGCAAAATTATATTAAGTTAAGATCAAAAAATATCTACTTTTCTATGCACATATTATTTCAATAGTTGAAACAATTATTTCTAATTTTCGTTTACAATTTGAAGGAGAAAATAAATTAAATTGAAAATATTAGTAAACCAACTCAGAAAAATCTCTACTTCAAACACATTTATGAATTCGTGTATTGTCTTTGAATGATCAACATGCTCAGGCCTCCAGTTCTCATCATCCAGCTCATAACGGAATATATCATCAAACTCACCCTTCTTCTCATCTTTGTCTTTGTTTACTTTTTGATATAATGATCCATATAACTAATTATCAATTTTACATTTACCTAATTTTTTACAATGACTTACGTATACATACAGAGGTCACCTGATAGCTATTTCAAGGCACGACATTAATTAATACCAATGAGTACAAGTCCCAAGCTGAAGCTGGTCAGCTTCTAGCTTTTGAACCTCTGCTTCAAACACATTTATGAATTCGCGTATTGTCTTCGAATGATCAACATGCTCAGGAAGAATGTAGGTAGGCCTCCAGTTCTCATCATCCAGCTCATAACGGAATATATCATCAAACTCACCCTTCTTCTCATCTTTGTCTTTGTTTACTTTTTGATATAATGATCCATATAACTAATTATCAATTTTACATTTAGCTAATTTTTTACAATGACTTACGTATACATATATAGCGCACGTAACCTCCAGTACCGACGGAGCAAGCTGTTCAAGCAAGATGTCGACATTCCCTCTCTCACTCTCTGAAAAAGGTGTCTAAGAGCTAGTATATATATGCTGGAGCTGACCTCCTGAGAGGTGTCACCGAAAATACTATGCTGGGCAGCTTGCTCCTATCGGTACTGGAGGTAGTGCAATATATGTCTGAATGCATGGTACTGGAGGTGTCACCGAAAACACTATCGCTTACTAAACATGTTAAGACAATACATGAATTCATAATAAAGTAGCTAATTAATAATAATTTCATAAAGGTTCACATAGCTAGCTAATTAATACAAGTTCATATAATAGGGTACGGTACAAAGCCTGATCCATGCATGCATAATGTTACGGAGCAGCACGCGCTTGTAGATATGGAATATGATTAATGTCTGCAATCCTCCAGCCTAGAACTCCCTCAAAATAAGCTAGAGCGCGTACTAGTGCACTCTCCTCCGCTTCCGGAGGAGTGTCACAAACAGCACTGCAGACATCAAACAATGAAGCCTCGGGTTCTGCTGGCTTGTAGAAAGTTAGAATTGCTTGACTCTTCCAATTGTTGGTGAAAAACGGCTCCCCACCATAGTAATCCACCCCAACTATTTCCACGACTTGATTAAGAATCGCATGGAAGCTAATTGAAGCATAGGTAGAACCAGAGGGATCCTGCACACAATCAGATGATGATGAAATATAATAACCTTATGAAAGTTCAAAATATATATGTAACAGAAACAAATTAATTAAGAATGAATAAAAATTCTTATATATATATATATATATATATGTATATTATACCACAACTCGTTGAGTCCTGCAAAGCCTCTCTGTAGTCTCAACCACATTGCCTTCACCCACCTCGAGTTGCCTTAATTTAAAATAGGAAAGGTCTGGCACGAAGCACCCAACATTATTCTGGAGCTGTTGTAGACAATCCTCCACGGCAGTCCTTTCTCAGGTTAACCGAATAGGTGATGTTGAGCCAACTGTTGCAATGGCAACCATCGGGTGTGGCGCGCCTACTGGCAACTGGCCGTAGTCTACATATCGAGCAGGTACGGTGAAAGAGATATACACTCTTGCCATGTGCTCATCAACGTGCTCAGTTTGCACTATAGGAGGAGTACCATTCATATCCCCGATAATGTCTTTGAGCCATCTGATATTGTTGATAACCTGCAATAATTATATATGTAACTAAAATTACAGATTTTGCATGTGAAATGAAAAAAGTTCTATGTAAAGCAAATTAATTTCAATTCTTATATTACCACGTTACCTACACGTCCCGGATCACCCATTTGCAAGGTAATCTCGCGGTGAAAGTGCAATCCTGGACGTAGAGGCAACGGGTCCTCCAAAACACCTCCACGGCCACCACGCCCGCCACGGCGACGGACTATGCCACGGCCACGGGCACCATTACCAACACCACTTGACAGTGACATTGTTAGCTCAAACTATATCCAAATCAAAATAACACACATTATTCACAATAAATAGGATTAGTTTGCATATATAGATTGGATTCAATATATGCATAAATAGAAAAACAAAAGGGGATAGAATTCAACACTATTATTACTGTACATAACCTTTACGAACCAGCGACTCAGAAGACCCAGATGCTCCGGAAACTACAACAGTCTCACCTCACTGTCATATACACCTGGCTCTCCCACTTACAGTACTACTCACCATACTCTACACCTCCTATCTAGCTACAGTCCAACGTCACGGAGCTGCAGTCCCCACCTAGCCCGTGACGTTAAACTGTAGCTAATTAGGACGTGGGGCTGTGTATCAAAAACAAGAAAAATAAGAAAATACTTACATTTATTCTATATAAAAATAAAAAATACTTAATAAAAGAATTTAATCTTCTATTTCCTCCTATAGCTACCTAGAAATAAAAGCATTTCTAAACAATGAAAGAATGGAAATACATACCTAATACATTATCTGTATGTCTATTATTTTCTTTATGAGCATATATTTTATAAACTATATGTACAAGTAAAATTCAATTTTATGAAAAACACGAAAATAAGAGAATGCTTACATTTATTCTATATAAAAATAAAAAACATACTTAACAAAAGAATTTAATCTTCTATTTCCTCCTATAGCTACCTAGAAATAAAATCATTTCTAAACGATGAAAGAATGGAAATACCTAGTACATTTTCTGTATGTCTTCCTTTATGAGCATATATTTTATAAACTATATGTACAAGAAAAATTCAATATTATGAAAAACAAGAAAATAAGAGAATGCTTATTAATACAAATTTAATGAAAGAAGGAACAATGCAAGTACCATCCTAACTACATTTTCACGTATATATACAAAATCTCATCTCTCTAATTTAAGCTCCTCCTACCTAGCTACAAATTAACATTTCTATTTTCTCCATCTCTAAACCATAAAATAAAATTTAATCACAACAAATGAAGGGAGGATGAAGATTCCAACCTTGACAACACTTTGGAGGAGAGAAATCTTCACAAACTAATGAAGAAAAAAATCGCAGCACCACCCTAGGCTTGAGTCGCCATGGAGGGGAGGAGCTTGAGCTCGCGGGTGAGTGGTACGGTGAATGGCTCGGGTGGCAGGAGGAAGAAGGAGGTACGGTGCTTATATGGATGCCGGCCATTAGTCTCGGCTGGTGTTACGAGCCGAGACTAAAGGGTACCCCTTTAGTCTCGGCTCGTAACACCACCCGGGACTAAAGACCGGGGGCAATTATTGCCGGATGGAGCCATTAGGAGCCCCCCTTTTGTCACGGTTGGTAATACCAACTGGGACTAAAGGGGGGCCGGCTACAGCAGCCATTTCGGACCACGTCGATGAAAGGCCTTTAGTCCCGGCTCCAAAGTTGAACCGGGACTAAAGACCCGAACCAAAGCCTCGCTCTCTACCAGTGTCAGTTTGCTGACTGCGAACTAGGAATAATATGACACGTAGTTGGGGACATACTTCCTCGTCCAAATTACTTTTTTATAAAAAAATTCTAGCATCATCTAGGTGTATAGTAAATATTATGTACCTAGAACAATCAAAACGAATAGTATTATACTTTGTTGTACACGGTACCCACATCTAGGTGGAGGGATTATTAATTTCATCGAGTATCTGACGTCTCGCTTTGTTAGGACTTGGAACAACACCTGTAGTGTAGTTATGGACTCGGTATGTAATGAAATAACCTGCATGATGGTGTCTTTTAGGTCTTTAGAATAACATAATATCCAGCTATTACCCGCAAAAAAAAACATAATATCCAGCTACTAAATGAACTTGGGTAGTACTCCGTGTACTCTTTTGTAACAATGCGCGCGCAACTGACTACTCAACAACTTTAATCTTAATAGCCAAAATTTAATCTAAGAATTTGTTGTTCATATCAATAAATTTTTTGTGTCATTAGGTGCATGTTGCACTTTCTTTTTTTAGTACACTTTGTTATGATGTCAATTTCATAGTGATAAACATCTCAATATATTATAATGTCACGATCAAAGTATGGCGTTAGAGAACGCACCAGAGTACTTGATTACACATTTGCGTGGTGCATACTAGTCAATCAACCTGTGCTCCCACACAACCACACAGACCAATATTTTTTAGTATATTGTATTCTATAATTTATTAGAAATTAAACACATTGCTAATAATCAAAATTATTTTTTCAATACTTCAACATAATATTCATATAGATGTGTATTTGTCTTTGTCCAGTTGTGATTGATTTTTAATGAATCATTACTATGTATTCTCTTTCATCCACATTCACACTTTTTTCATTTTGTATCACACAACATTGTGTTTAGCATAAAAATCAATATTTTTTCAATCACTTCCTCACTTTTATATACCTTAACTTAGTATTATATATTAACACTGACATAAATATGTTATTTAGAATCAATATGTATTAGTTTGCTTTTGTACATTTCTTTATGATGCACATCAAGATAATTAGGTCAAGGTTCAGTTGTTTACTTTAGATTATTTTTAACAACGACCTATATATACGTGGGTAATGTAGATACAATTTTAAAATGTCATTTTAAGTTAATTATAAGAACCATGTGGCATGAGTAAATTGGATAAATTATTTTTCGTAATTGCAGAGGTTGGTAATTTAGATATAGATTTAGGGTTTATTTCAGAATATGTTTATAATGATAGTGGTGGGAACTTTTTAAAAAATATAATAAACCAATTATGATCATTAGAATTTACATGATTGATTATGATCTTATGATGTCAATTATTTCATAGTCATAAACATCACAATATATAAGAAAGTCACAGTCAAAAGCATTAGATAATGCACCAGAAATACAGGATTATACCATCTATGGGCATTGTGTGTGTATATGCATAGACAACTAAGACAAGCAGAAGACTGCTTCTTAAAACACACCTGAAACTGTAGAGGCTTACTAACCTACAAAAAATATGAATGCATCTATCCATTGCGATTTCGACCCTTTATAATTTTATATAGAATCAAATAAACTCCCCATCCAGCTTGATAGTAGAATGAAGTCATTAACTTACTATTCTGGATGCACAGGTGCAAGAAGCTAGTAATAGAGTTAATGTTTTAGAAAATATTTATTACTCTTTTTGCCCCGGAGGCAATTACGACACATATCTTTCCAAAGAATATATTCCGGAGAATTGCAAAAGGCGATATAGTCATGTTTGTTTGATGATTATATATATATATAGTCTTGCAATGGGATCGCAAAATTAAATTTGAATGAACCAGCGCAGCTTCTTGTTGTTTCTCTTGCTGTCTTGCATGCTGATCTGCCTTGGATGCCTGATTGGCTCCCTGCCCATGGGATTTCGATCTTCACGTACACTGCTGGATAATGGTGGTGGTCGCAGCGAAACCACATGGTCCTCCAACATAGTTTTGCAAGAATTCACGTGCAGGCCGCTAGGCGCACGCCCAGAGATCACCAAAATCTTAGCACATGCACATGCATATGCATGGTTGTCAGCTGGGCTTCTCCCCTTTTCGACTTTTCGTAGTGTGACTCAAAGCTAGTCAAACAAGAATACCGAGATAAGGAGACGCTACATGGCCTGAGTTCACGGGCGCTTTTATATCGTGATAAGGGATTTTGCATCCATAATATCTCCAACAATCAACAGTACATTGTTTTTTCGCAAAAATAAAATAATACTCCCTCCGTTCTCTAATACATGACGTTGGTTAGTTCAAAAATGAACTAACCAATGTCATATATTTGTGAAAGGAGGTAGTACCAGTGTGTGTACGTGTAGAGATTACACATACGGCAAGGGTTACACAATAGCACAACAACATTAGAGTTTAGACAAATTTGCCGTCTTACTATTGAAATGCAAACAACCAACACGTTTGCTAGATGACATGTGTAGGAAACCTAGTTAACACAATCTCTCCTGATCAATAGCCAACATCCTTGGTGCAGCGGTCAAGTGAGGGTACGATCCACTCTGTCATTACAATTCAGATCATGCTGCCCATGATCATACATGCACGCATTCGGGTGCTTTTAGAGATTTTATTTATAGACTTGTGATAGCTAGGTGTGCACTCATATGCGTGCGCAAGTGACCTTGTAATGTAATACAAAAAAAAATCATCTCATTATCGCTCTTTGATCCTGTTTGTATAAACCAGTAGCTTTATCCAGCAAAGTTTAATTAATATCATTTCAAAAAATTAATAAGTTTCCATATTATCAAACTAGATGACCCCTTCCATCATGGACCTTGATTAGTGCAATGTGTCTCATCTTTTTTTCCTTTTCATTCATTTCCTTTTGACTAAATCAGGAATGAACATTTCATCCCGAGGCTTACTACTGGTTCACTTTTGATCCGGTCCTAATATAATATTGGCCTCACAAATGCACGTATAAGGCTTTTGTAGGATACATGATGACCTGGTTCACTTTTCAACATTGATTTTCCCTTTAGTACTGAGTGAGGCAACCACCCTTTAGATCAATACCCAGTACTAATGTCCACCGTATCGCACACCGTCGATCTCACCACCAACACTTTATCTACTCCTAACTTCCCCACCCACACCATCTCTCTCTCTCTAGGTGGAGGAGCGATGCTAGCGGTGCGGTTCCCTGCAGCCTCCCATGCGGGGCAAAGGAGGGCCGGCGGTGGTGCGTACTAGTAGTAAAGGGTGAGATGGGAGATTATTTCATGTTATAACTTGACAGATTATTATTTCACCTTACAACTTGATTGCCGAAGAAACAATTGAAGCCTGCATCTCTCTAGAGCATGACTACGGATGCTCCATAATCTCTTTCCCCACGTTCAGGGATTATAAAAAAAAGACTTCAATACCAGGGGCTGTTAACACCCGGTACTAAGTCTCTCCTACCGGTACCGGGTGTTAACACGACTCGGTGCAAAAAGCCCCATTTGTACTGGTTGAGCTATCCGATACAAATGCTCTCCTCTTTATGGTACCGACGGGACTGTACCGGTACAGATAGTTGTTTCTCTAGTAATGCGTCTACATATGTACTAGCCAACTAGGTCACAAATAAAGTCCAACAACTGAAACTCTAGTGCAGCTAAGACCAAAATTTCAGTGACCTAGCTATTTCGTTTCTCACTTATAAACCACCAACTTTTTGCTACAACGACGTCTTCCAAATCACTCACCACCATTTCTCTCAGCTGCATAAACCCTCGCGCATCATTTCATCAAGATAGTGCGGATACACCTCTAAAACGCTGCCGGAAAGATGCATGAACAATCTGATGATGGAAGCAAAATTAAAGAAGAAGCCGCATGCTTAGCTGATGACGTGAGCGCTGAGAGCGAGAGCTGGGTTAAAGAAATCCGTAGGGCGTCGACACGACGCACGCGCACGCGTCAAGCGCTGATACGACAGAACCTGGCAAAGCACCCCTGCAGATTTGTTTATTACTACTAGTGAGGCCGTACTAATCAACAATTAGGACGAGGTAGCTAGGCGACAGCAAAACGAGGAAGTGGCCTTTCCAATCGTCTTGTGTTGTGTACTTCTATATGCGTTTCCCCCCTGCTCGTCCTAGAATACTTTCTTGGGCAACCACAGGCATCATCTCTCGCCACCATTCTCAAAAGGGGATTGGACAGCTTCCTACAAGCAGGCGGAGAGAGAGAGAGATATATTAGGTCTCTCTCTCCAATTAGTAGTGCCACCTTTCAAGTTTAAGCAAGGTGTAGCCAGGTCTCACCCTCTTTCTCTCTCTAGATCTGTGCTGTGGGGAAGGAGAGATGGGGAGAGGGAAGATAGAGATCAAGAGGATCGACAACGCGACGAGCCGGCAGGTGACGTTCTCGAAGCGCCGGAGCGGGCTTCTGAAGAAGGCCAAGGAGCTCGCCATCCTTTGCGACGCCGAGGTCGGCCTCATCGTCTTCTCCAGCACCGGCCGCCTGTATGACTTCGCCAGCACCAGGTTTGATTGCTTCTCCGGATCGCTACCTTAGCTTGCTGACTTTTGTTAGATCTGCTACCTCCTATACTACAGATCATGAAACACATATCACAGCGCTAATTGTTAGGTTTTTTTAATCCTTATGAGAGAGAGAACCTCGTACCAAGTACCAACTTGGTTGGGGGCATGTTAATTTACTAGTATTATTATCTCTTGGAAAAGTAAAAATGGTAGTAAAAAGTTTGGGTACAAGCTGTTTTATTTGTTGCTCCTACCTTGCAAATGCTTAATTTGGTAAACTTTTATTTGCAAGCTACTCTAAACTGATCGAATCATTGTAGGTGGGTTGCACATATATATTTAAACATATCAAGCTCGGCCACACCTTGAGTATAAGCAATTATGCAGCAAATTTGTCTTTTAGAAATCAAATTTAACATAAAGGACTCAAGAAGGAATTATGATCATGTGCCACATGTTCATCTTCTTATACAAGGGATTTGTCCTCTTTCAAGGAAGCAATGATCGTGAATGAGTTAGAAGGGGGGATTATATTATAAGGGACTATTTGGCAAAGCTCTCAGACTCTCGCCTAAATGCCTGTTTAATTATAGTCCGTTTAAATACCGTTTAAACGGTAAACAGAGGTCGGTCATGTCGTTTATAGATCCTAAACAGTGAATAAAACAGTTGGACTGTTTAAACCCGTTTTTAAACCGTTCAAAGCCGTCTAAATTGTCTAAAAAAATCAAGTTAATCATGATTACATGGACTAAATGACCATTTAATTCATAGGTTATTCAATAGGAGGATTACAACTACCGCAATCAACATCAAAGTAATTAACACCATAAGTATATGAAGTGTTATAGAATATAGATTTCTTTCTATTCCACAAAAAAAATATAGATTTCCTTCAAAAAAAATTATTTGGTAGAATATTTTCTTTTTACATGTGAAAATATATAGTCCACCTAGCATATTTGATTTTTATGTACATAAATATATGCATATTTTATTGTTATTATGAAAACTATTTAGGTCGTTTAACTCCGTCTAAACGTTGTTTAAATTATCTAAATGCTAAACAAAGGGTGACCGACTGTTGACCATTTAGCGATTAGGATAACATTGCTCCCAGAACAGTTTTTAGGCTGAAGTCAGAAGGAGTTCTATCAAACAAATTTCCAAAAGGAACTACTGATTCTGTGAAGTAATTCTCTAAAATGAACCAAGGGACTAGAGCTGAAAAACTAGCTTCTTCTGATGCCCTTCTCGCAAAGGAAATATTTCTCCATAAATTTAATTATAGAGAATCGTAGATAATCACTTTTGAGTCACAGAATCACTTCTCTCCAAGAATTATCTCTCACTTGTAGTCGTAAATTTGTCCTCCGCTTTTACCTCCTTTTGGTTTTATATAAAGTTGTCAACTTCTGATGAACTTAACATAGAACGATTGATGAGTAGTTAACTCTATAGTTTTACACATAAGAGTATTAAGATGAGAATTGCATGTTTATTCCTTTCTTTTCTTGAATTGATATATATGTTTTTAAGGGTGAATTGCTATATGTATCCTTGGAATTGGTGCCTAAACCAAAAGTAATTGAATGATTGCACCCAAAATATGACTTGTCATGCCTCCTAATGCAGTCACTTTTGACACCTTGAGGATCACCTTACAATTGATATTAAATTATTAAGTGTGGTAGCTAGTGAATAAATATGTAGGAAAATCTTAAGAGAGACTTGTTGCATATTCTCGAGTTTTTCTTCATAAATTATTAAATAGTTAAACCTATGATGACACTGAATTAAAGTATTCATGCTTTGGGTAATAGCATGGCATTTTGAAAAATAATTATCACTGGCACAATATAATCCTTTGCTTATTTATTTCATAGCAACCACAATTCAGATATAAATTTCACAGTCAAATTGTTGGAACTTTTAATTAATATTTATTATTATTATTAGGTGCTTGAAACCAGCTTTTGTACTTTTTATGGTTGCAATTGATATGTTGATTTACATAGGTTATGTACATATTGCTCACATTTCAGTGGTGCACGGTACTATTTTTGACCCATATAGTTAATTAGGTATATATCGCCAAGGAACAAGATAACAAAAAAAAAATCTGATTCTACATATATAAGACAATAACAATTCAAGTACACAATTTGCACTATTGGGCATATATATTTCCAGCCTTTGTTTCACCACTTTATTAACATTGGTACAATTAAATAGATGTGTACTTCCTCCCATGTAGATGCTATTTTCACTCGGCTTCCCCAGTCTCAATAAGCCAACAGGAATGAATCAACTGATAAGTTGGTGATATGGAAAGAAATAAACTAATCCCTTTTATCTAGCTAGTACATAGGGAGGCACCTTTCGTGTGACAAGCCCAAATCCTACTGCACGCATTTTAGAAAGATATAACGATCGTTTGCCCCTAGTTGATATATACAAAGGCTGGAGATGGGCAGATGGCTTGGCGTCCTACCCCTCTCATGTAGTCATGTATATAAAGAATTTACATAATGGAAGATGGTTAGAATGCACTATAGCCTCCAACCTCCATGGTTCCATTACCCTCTAGAGTAGAGCACACTCATAAGTCATAAGACTGGCTTGAGTTTTTAGCAGAAGGCTAAGCAACCCAGTTGCGGGCTTATGGCTACATACATCCCATAGTGTAAATATGTTTGTCGCGCTTTCAAAAAAATATTTTCTGCCTAAGATATATCTATTTTCCTAGTGCATTTTATGGGATAAGTTTTATTCAACCACCTATTTATTGTACCTTGAACTGCTAACAAAGCATGTCGCTCTTCCTCAATTTCACCAAAGCAGAGAAGATAACCACCCCAATATGGTCTTGGTGTGATGTTGCAATGTGAAGAGGAGATTGATGACGCGGTGATAATTCAACAAATTAACAAAATAACCATGTAACCTAGCTATCAGACGTGCAACCTACTAGCTATCATAGTATGCTTTGCTAATTAACTGTTATAATAGTCACAAACGCATACCTGATATGTCAGGGTTTATTAGCACAATGATTTTAGCCATGAATCATTGGATGCTCTTAACATAAACAAGAAATAAATACAAAAAATGCACATTTGCATAACTGTTCACTTGGTAGTTAGAGAAGAAATATACACAATAAATGGTTGCTTGAATTAGCTGCAGATATTTTTTTTTATCTGGTTTTCATAATCTATAACTGATCCAAACACCTCTATAAGCTTGGCAACCTTAAGTTACAATCCAAACAGGCGTAACTAAATCTTGGGGGCCTATGGCCACCATAGTAATTGTTCCTATGTTATCGTACGGCAAGTTATTTCCCTAACTAAGTCTAATAAAAAATTGGTTTTTTCATTAACCAGCATGAAATCTGTGATCGAAAGATACGGCGAGGCAAAAGAGGACCACCATCAGACTCTGAGCGCTAGTACTGAGGCCAAGGTATGCCAATCTGTGCAATTCACATTATTCTACTCGTATGTGCAAAGTTGCAAAGTGATCCTCCAATATGCCCCCATCGAGCAGTGATGATACCTTTAGCCAATCCTTTTCTTATTTGTTTCCAACAATTAATCCTAATTTCCTCTAAGAAATTGCAGTAGACATCTGCACACAACAATAGTAACTGCGCTTGAAAGATTTTGAAATGGCATCCGGAAACCCCCACGAAAAAAGCTCCATAAATTGAAATAAAATGCTAATCAACTGAGCATTACAACGTCCAGGTTAAGCACTGGATGTCAAAGCTCTTTTCTGTGAGCCACTGAATCAAGCCAGATATGGTCTTTCTGCCAGTGTTTGTCCCTTTGTGTCATGACACGGATATGATCCAAGAAAAGCCCAGCCTATGTGTTGAAGTCTCACCCCAAAGGGAAGCCCGACCTCTATGGTCAAGTCTACACAACAGCACCACCTACGCACAGCCATCAGGCATCGATGAGAAAATCAGAGGAAGGGGATCTTGGGATAGAGGGAGGAGGGAGATAACCTCTGCTTCCTTTCTCTTTGCTTCTTTCTGATTCTCTCATCGATGCCTGATGGCTGTGCATAGGTGCTGTTATGTACACTTTGATCATGGGCCGGGCTTCCTTTGGGCTGCGACTTCAACACATGGGCTGGATAGGCTGAGCTTATCTTGGGCCATATCTGGGTCATGAACCTTGGGATTTGGGAACTCAGAATGGAGAATCCAGAATGGAACACACGTTGGGCATGCTTGGTTGAAGTAGTTAGTGTTAGTTTGGAGCAAACTAACACTAAACTAACACCAAAAATCCAAGTATATGTGTTAGTTTGGTGTTAGTTCCAAATAACACCCCAAAAAAACTAACATCCCCAAGAGGTGGTAATTGGTGTTAGTTCTGGTGGACCTCACCCCTTTTACTCCTTTTTCTCTCTCCCTCTGGATCCTCCAATGATTGCAAAAGTAGCATTACATGCAAAAGTAACACATGCATCCAAGCATCCAAGGTGTTAGTTTGTTAGGTGTTAGTTGGGGGTGCAAAAGACTAACACTAACACCAGAGAACCAAAGGGCCATTTTCATTGCAGGCCCAAGTACTTGTGGGCCTGTGTCTGTTTGCTGCCAGGAAGCTCAAACAAAAGACCGCAAGTACTGAACAGAAGGCATTGGTAAAAGTGGTGAGGTTTATCGCCAAATGTCCATCCAATAAAATAAAACATCCTGTGCCAGTTAAGAGCAAATTTGCAGTAAAATGTCTTCAGATAAGAACAGGTTTGTTTGGCACTCAAAATTGTGTTTAGGTGCAAATTAGACCACCGTAACCAGAAAGGAAATGTGGCATTATAGTGGTAAAACTAACACATGCGCAGATCATGGCATAGCATTTCACACAGCTTCCACATTTAATTCATGTGGACCGGTTGAGATTCAGATGTGTTGGGCAGGTCCTGTCAGATGAGCTGTCACTGTATCTTAGCATATTGCACATATAACATTCTCGTCAGTTGTTTGCATGCACTCATTGAGGGCAAATACAGTTGTCCAATGAGCTGACAAATCTTCTATATACGAATCCTGGGTCCAAGCTCGGCCACCACAGAAGGCCACGTCACGCGCAGCCCACGTCCGTCGGATCGCACGTATCGACGGTTTGGATCGGGCGAATAAAGCCGATTTTGTAAAACAACCCTCGGATTTCTTTGGAATCCCACCCGCAGTCCCTCGCTAGGCCCGCACTCTCCTCCTGCCGCCCAATCTCTCCCCGCAATCGCCGCTGTTCCCTCTCCTCGCTCCTGGCATCAGGCGCCGGCCTCTCCCTCTCTTCCCCGCGCCTCCCTCTCTTCCCCAGTGCCGCCCAGCCCTTCTGCAACTGCACGCCGTCCAGCTCGTCGCCGGCCCCTTGCCGTGCCGCTCGCATACCGAGGAGCGGACCCCTCCCCTCCCATGGCCTCCACCGACCACCGGCGGCGGCCTCGCCGGAGCGCGCTGCTGTCGTATTCGTCGCCTCCCTCACCCCCTCCCGCCTCCTCGCCTACCACCGCCACCACCACACAACCACCAGAGCCGTAACCACGCTGCATCTCGTCGCAGCTGCTGCAGCCCGCAGCCGACACGGACGCGCCACTGTTTCAGTGGCTCCAGCGCCTCCAGCCGTTCCTCTTCGCAGCGAGGCTGGCGGCGTCGACTCGCCTCCGCGTGGCCGTCGCGGCCTCCGCGCTCGCCGTACGGGGCCTCGCGCTACCCGCAGGAACGTCGCGCTCAGTTGCGTGTTTCGAGGAAGCCACCTCGCATACGACGAGTTCGAGGTTGAGGTGTTTGAGGTTTGCGCCACGGCCCACGAGGCCGTCGCGCTCGGCTGCGTGTCAGCTGTCGAGGAAGATGGACTGTACTCCGTACAGGCTACACAAGTTCCTCTTCGTCAATCCGGAGCTCGAGATGACGTCCGGTTCTAACCGAGTACGTCGCCAAGATCCAGCTGAGTGTGCCACCTGACCTCACCTGGCGCAATCTCTTCCTGGCATTCCTGTTTCGACCTGGCGCAATCTCTTCCTGGCATTCCTGCTTCGAATTTCAACTATTTGTTATCAGAAACCGTCAATTTGAATTGGATGCTATGATTCGATAGTCAAAAGAAGTTACTACTTGCTACAAATGGTTATTTCTGGTTCCTGCTTACTGCCGCTGCTTCCACTTACTGCTGCCCTACCAGTGGATAAGCCCATGCTGAGAGCACAGGGAAGAACTGGATATCTGAATTTTGAATTGGGCTTCACAGGGTCGACTGCCAATTGCGAGGTTTCATATTTATGGTTTGATATTTACATTTTAACAGTTATTACATCAAGGGTAAAATATAGTGTCAATTATGATGCATTGCACTAAATAAATTACTATGATTGATGCAGTTACGTATCTATTCAAGCATACCTTCTGATCTTGAACCTTGGGGAGAACTATATTAGCCTCATCCAGAACCTTTAAGGTACATGTGTGTTATATGTGCAAGCCCTTGTACCTGAACTATTGTTCACTAGTAGCTCACAAGGAAAAAAGGATCTGTTCTCCTTTTTTGTAACACAAATTTTATATCCCTTTCTCCCTCTCAGATTTGGCAAGTAGCTAAAAATGGGACCTTGATAAATATACCAAGACCGCAAAACCTCAATATGGTACCATCAGATATTCAGGTTTCCTGCTAACTTGCTAACGATAATGAGCTTCAGTTGAGGCATTGCAGTTGTCTATGGTCAAGAGCTAAATTATCCATTGTACCTGCTATGCAGTAATGAGCTTCTAACTATATTTATAAAAGCACTGGCTCACTCCACAGTCAGTGCGGCAACGCCGCACCTGGGTTTCTAGTGCCATTGAAACCTGAAACTTATACACGACACATTCAGTGACAACTGACAAACATGAACTGCAAGTCGGCACCACCAAATCGCAGATACAGAAACTGTAGGTCTGTAATCACAACTGCTGGAACTGGAAACCAACATGGTTACCAATAAACTTCCTTTTACCACAATTACTACTACCAATCATGTGCAAATTTTAAAACTAATGTAGATGAGAAATCTATGTAGCATTTTCAAAATTTCAATTGACATGAAATATTCAAAGATCTTCACAGTGAAAATTAAGAGATGACTGGATGGACTAAGACACAAAGTCAAGTCAGAACCAACATATGCATGCTGCTCAAGGCCACCCTTGCATAGCAGAAAATAATGCTGAGTATGTACTCTAGAATGAATGAAGGGCAGGTATTTGGCTTAAAATTTGTTCGTGGTGTTAACGATAATGTGGAAGTTAAACCAAACCTGCACCTTTTCGTAATGTAGTGGAATCAGCAAGCTGTACAATATAGCTCCCACAATGTGATTTCTAGGGACAAATCAAATGCTTAAGTACTTATTTTAAAGGCACAGCTCGAGACAGTTCTAATTATGGCTGAACACAATAGAACAAATTTTGAGTGCTTCTTAGAAAACTGACCTACATGCATTTTCTGCTGGTACAGACTGTTAACATGTTAACTAGACCAAACTGAGTCTAGAACACAAACCATGATCAAATTCTTAACTGAATCTCCACCCAGGATATATTCTGGTTCCATTCTGAGCTGGTAGACACAACTCTTATTACGCTAATCAGAAGAAAAAAAACAGAACAGGCCTTAACTGAATGAGTGAATGTTGCCTTAATCAGGCTTACAGTCACAGAACTTTTTTGCACTATTGACTTGGTGGCAATAAGTGCTATCTTAATATATTTTGAGAAAGATGGGAAGGTAGTAGTAAAGTAGTAACTGAAATACTGAATGCTTGTTCAACATTACAGATTAAAAATTGATCAAAACAAATAATCTCCGGATGCTTGTGCATAAACAGCTTGAGGTTGATGGTTGGCTTCTGAGAAGTAAAGCACCATAGTATATCATTAATTATCAAGAACATAAATAATAACCTTAATTCTGAAAAGGTTTAAACAATCTAATATAAGGCCCAAACCATAATTAAGACTTTCAAATACCACCATCAATGTGCAAGTTGATCCTCATCACTGCAACCACACTTAGCTTAGTGCAGTAGATTTATAAGGGCATTTTTAAAAAACTTAACCTGCGGGGGGTAAGACAGCCCCCGGGCATTTTGCTAAGGGTGTCTCCAAGGATCAGCTCATAGTTAGTTCATAGATTTTTTATTTAATAGGTGAACAGTGCCAAAAGAAAACGTCAGGTGCGGAGCGGAGCGCTAGGCTCGCTCACGAACCCAGGAGGCTCCCTCTCACCAAAGTACTGTGCCACTCTTTCATTGTAGCTATGAGCTATCGCTGACTCTTAACTGATGGAGACACCCTAAGAAAACCTCCGAGGAACTTCTCACACAGGTCAAGAAAACCCACGAACCCCTACACCACCATCCATAGCGACACCATAGCCCGTGTGGGATGACCAACGACCTGGGCATTTTAAGTTGATCAAAATTCGCTGTGTTTGTCAAACTACCTTTTGATGGTAATAAAAGTCCTCTTTTTTTTAATTCTGAAATGATCTAACTTGAGTATTACTTTAGTTCCATTGAACAGTACAGCAGAGGCAGCGCTGATTTGCCTACATATAAACACCGGTGACGAAAAATGCTCCCATAAACATTTTTGGTGTAGAATATGGTTTCAAACATAATTTGCAATCAGATATTTTGCCTCCAGTGCTGACCACTACTTGAATAACTCTAGAATCCCTTTTATTCCTGACTAAGTCAAGTAACAGAACTCCAAAGAGAAAACCTAGCGACATGGTCCAATAGAAGAACTATCCAACAAAAGTTTTATATCAATTGACTGATAATAGCAACAAAAATTATCATTTATTTTTCAGTTTTTTACACAATGTGCCACTTAGGCCAAACCTAAAAGGGTATGTTTCACATGTGTAAGCCATAAAACTGCACTTGAAATTAAAAGCTGGGTGATTTAGCTATCATATGTGTTAACAAGTTTGATAATTCAATCACTATATATTTTGTTGTAGTATGAATAGCTGAATCAGAGAAGGAAAAACAGTTGTGATCAGTTATTGTGATTTAGCTACCACATATATGAACAGGCAGATCTCATGTAAACTATACATTTTTAGGCCCATACTGTAAGGTAACTTATTGATCACCATAAGCACTTGAAATTTGACACGTCCTGTAACCTGTATTGACTCTGATATAGGCACCATGAACATCGCTAACTGTAAATTACTCAAATGCAATATATTAATGTAGGCGCTATGAAGCATCACCTACTATATCCATAAACTCAGTTTACCCAATATATTACAAGTTACAAAACTGAGAAACATTTTATCTGCCAATTACCTTTCATCCTCCAGAACTTGTGTTGGGAGACCAGCATTATTTAGCTGTGGGTTTTTTATCATCTCAGCCAGATGAAGGTGGTTCTAAACCAGCCAGGTTTAAGTGATAACAACGTTAAGCCACTTAGCCACAACACCAAACTACATAACTTTTTTCCATTAGTTTCCAAAATTGTACAAAATCTTGTAAATTTACAAAAGAACTAAGAAAATTATTTCCAAGAGGTGTTAAAATGTTTATAGCTTAGCACGATATATCTATCATGCAGTGGCATCTTGGCTCCCTGAGCTTGAAAGTATTTTACACTTACTATCTCAACTACTCAAGCTGTGAAGAATAGATATCGCAGTTAAGTTGTCATGTTAAACGGTAACATTGTCTAATGCTTATGTATGACATGAGAATATTGAAGTGAACCAAGGTTAACAGAAATGGTAAATGATATTTAAAGGTGCAATGAATGTTCTGATCAAGTTATGTTGAAAGTAAAATATTCTGACTTAATTGCTCTTGAACCATAAATAATTTCCAAACCATAGATGTCCTTCACAAAAAATGATAGTGCGTCTACATGACATTGTAGCATCTGATTGCATGTTGCATTTTTATTTGTATTTTATTTATATATCCTCATCGGTGGCTCTTGCTGGTTTCATATCTAAAAAATCAACTTCCTTGGAAGCAAAAGGTTTTGCTCTGTTGTTTTTATTTGTATTTCCATATGCTAAAGTACAGAACATATGGCTGCAAAGTCACTCTTGTCTGTGTTAATTGAAAGCTCTATATCTTACTAGCTCTGGCAAAGGGAGGCAGGAAGCTTGAGGCAGCAACTGCAGAACTTGCAAGAGCATCATCGGTATGACCCTCAACCAACCTACAATAAATATTTCAAAACATTATGAGAAAAAGAATGTGTTCATTGCAACTTGTCCAGGAAGAATTTCAGCACATGATTAAGAATTTCAAGATGCAATTGATTCAATGTTCTAGCCTTCTAGGTATCTATTAATGATATGTCCAGGAAGTTGAAGTCATCAAAACAAAGTTTGACCTTAAGAGTATCAAAAACCTTCCAATACATCAATAAGCAATAATCTGGTTCATTAGTCATTACTCTACGTCAAGTGTGTGTCCTTACTTCTCCCATAAAAAACTTTATTTTATACATTGGTTCATTCACCACTCCACTTGATAGCCCATAAAAGTAAAAAGACAGTTTGAGAACGGCACTTTATTTTAATGTTTTCACATTGGTTGTAAGCAATGTGCATTTCAGAAAAGCATAAATCAATGTTCTATACAATGTGCAGGCGGTTATTGGGTCAGCAACTTTCTGGCCTAGATGTCAAAGATTTGCAGAATTTAGACAATAAGCTGGAGATGAGCCTAAGAAATATCCGTATGAAGAAGGTCGCACTACAAATTCTCAGACTCCATTACATAGTTGTTTCACAACATAGATATCAATTGCTACTTTTGACTTACTTTCACTTTACAGGACCAACTTATGATTGATCAGATTCAAGAATTAAACAGGAAGGTTTGTTTACACAATTTATTCAAAAACACTGATGGGTTTCACTTTGCTAAACAAAGTTATTGTTTGAATTATAGGGAAGCCTCATGCACAGGGAAAACATAGAACTATACAACAAAGTTAACCTTGCTCATCAAGAGAACACTGAATTACGGAGAAAGGTACATGTGTCTGGGAACAGTTAGCCAAAAAGATATGCAGCTAGTACAACTCATATTTTAATATTTTATTCCATGCATCCAGTGATTTTTTATTTTAGCCCAAAAAATCTAATATTTTAATAACCCCTCCCAAAATAATTTTTTAAAAACTAACCCTTTTCATCATGTCTAAAACTTCGGCATGACCAAGTAAGGGTTAGGTAGAGTCACGCCACATACTTTTGCACGACTGCGATCATGCCAAAGAGCTTAGCACAGTTGGGTCCACACCCCCTTTCTTCATCCCTCACTTCATTTTCTGCACCCCTAGCACAATGCCCCCCCCCCCCCTCCTCCTCCTCTAGGTATAGCCCACCCTCCACCCGATTTGAAGGGGAAACATGGAGAATTGATCCTACAAAGTAACTCCTCCGGTCTATGCAATTGGTCTTTGTCGATCCTGTTAATTGGATAGAATGGAGTTACCTTCCTGAAGCAATTTCCCCACATTTTCCCTTCAAATGGGATCTAGAGGAGGGGGGAGGCGTGGCACCATGGGAGGGACCTCAAGTTCGGCCGGGTAGAGAAAGGAGGTAGAAAGGAGGCGTGGTCGCGCAGACACACCCATGAATAAGGCACGATAACGCCAGGCTCTTTGGCGCCACTCAGATCGCGTCATAGCATGTGTTGTGACCGTGCCACCATGTAACTGACACGCGTAAAGGGTTCAAGTGGCACTCCAACATGGAGGCTCAATCATGCCACTGCATGTGGTGTGGCAAAGTGGCAAAGCACACCAAAGTTCTCAGCATGAAGAAAAGGGCTAGTTCTTGGGATTTAATTCTTGAGGAGTTATTTAAATAATAGATTTTCAGGGGCTAAAATAAACAAAATCATGTGCAGTGTGTGAATCATAAAATAGCATCTTTTTTATTTTTCAGGTGTATGGAGATGGAGTAAATAGGCATCCAGCAAGTAGTACCGTTAGACATGGTATTCAGATCACAGAGAATGAAGATGTTCGTGTTAATCTTGAGCTGAGTCAGCCACAGAGTGCGCAACGGGACAAGTCAGAAACACCAAGTACAGGATGAGTTTTTGTAAACATGATGACTATTAGTTCAAGTTCATCAGGCTTCAACCACGGTGAAGATGAACTAAAAGACCAGCAACCGATATCTTTGGTTGAATTACAAGACCTAACAGCTAAACTTTATGCTACAAGATGCAATGCATGAACAAGAATGTCGGTTGTTCTTTAGCTTTTCATATTAGTTGCTTGGAATTCATTCAGGCACATAGAGCTCTCTGTGTGAACAATCTCAAGACTATAACTCTTCTAAATTGTAATTTCAACAGGTAGTGCAGCAAAGATGCTTCAACACTGTAACATGTTAAATATATATGGACAATCTTATACCAATTAGGATCTAAATGGTAAAATAAAAGAAAACCCAAAAAAGTAGTGCAGACCAGAGAATAGTACAAAGGATTTTGGTAAAATGATGATTTTAAGCTTTAAACTGGAGGATACCAACATCCGCTGCACTATATATTACTAAAGTTATAAACAAAAAGGTACATCCGAAGGTGCAATTGGTTTCAAAACTGAGTGCTGCTATTGAGCTATTGCACAAACAAATGCCTTGTACTCTCAACACGAGGCATTCTTAGGATGGAACCCAAGTATGCATGACCCCACTGCTCAGTGTCTGCCACAGATCCCCAAAAAAATCACACTATAGTTTGCCCAAGAACAAACAGGACACATTGTAACTACCGCTACCAACTTTCACTACATTATATCATTATACGAACATTAATTTACTTGTCAAAAAACAAGCCTAGTTTATCGCACCATAGCAAGAACCATATAGTAACCAATGATTGTGACAAAAAAAACCATGGATCCAAACAATACCAATCATTGCTGGAATAACAAAAAGATAAATCATAAATATTATTTCTCATATTACAGCAACAACACTTACAAATTGTTGCAAGTTATGCAGTTGCCGCCTCGAGCTTGCTGCCCCCCAAATGCATATCTAATCAAAATAATCCAAGATTAGTTCAACCAACCCATAGAAGGTATCAAGGTACTGATAATGTCTTTTTTATTCTGAAATAAAGGATCATTGACATATTGAGAAAATAAGAAAATATTTGATCCCAGAGCCATATTCACATCTATTAATCTATATCAAGATGACTGTAGGCTAAAGCATGTTGAACAGGCACATAAAAAGCTACAATAATTCATTATTTAGCACTTAAGGCAGATGACTGGCAGACAAAGGAAAAATGAAGCCCACAAGGCCAGTGCACGTGCATCCAGCATGGCAAAGGGTGAGCATGCACAAAGGGTACCATCAACATTTGTGGACAGCTGTGAGGCACAGATGAACTCACAGCAGTTGAGTCTAGGAAAAAGCATGAAACTGTAATTATCAAACTAGCACAAATCATGGTCATAAACCTATAAGACTGGCCAAACATCGATGCATCTCATGTTTCACACGATCTGATGCAATGGAAACCATGTATGTAGGTTAGACCAAGGCCAAATTAAGAATTAACTCTGCAGTCTCTGTGGTAATAAATATATAACCTAGTTCACATTTTTCATGCCAAAAGAATTATATTCTGATCTAGTATGATAATACTCCAAATGTACACTCTTAACCTTAGTTATCTCTTTTAGCATAATGAGCATAACCTTCTGATATATCATCTGGTACCCAGTATCCTAGTGCTTGAACTTCTGGATCAATTGTGCACTGCTGCACTATCGTGAAGCTTGATTATAAATTATGTGTTCATACAAAACATCTACTTTTCTTAGTGCTATTAGTGTTCACTAACATATCCTGACAAATTCCCAAAAAAAGACATATCTGACAAAAAGATGTAATACTTTCCGAACAATTTATGCGGTGATAAAGAAATTATTCCTTCATATGAATATCCTAATAATTTTTAATCAAACTATCATAAGCTACACCACATTTAACTTTGCATAACTTGCTGACTGTAAATGCATGCATCTTATTACAATCATGGTAAAACTAGCAATCAGTTGTCTATAATCAGTATATTAGGTGTAACAAAAGAATGTGGGATTTATGTAGTTTATTACTACAGTACAGGCTACCAATATTCCTTAAGTTCCAGTGTAATATGTTCTCATTTACATTTACATCAGAACCACAATCTTCAACATACAGAAAGATGCCTAAGGGCAGCAGACTCAAGCATTGTAAATGAGGCAAGTACATTATCAATTTTGAAAGAGTTCCTTCAGCCGATATTGCGATCTCAAGAACGCACAGATAAAATCTGTCATTATTGTATCACAACACAAATTATTCTACCATTGTCATGAGTTAACAGACAGAACCATGATACTAAAATGCTGCGCAATTAATCACATGTACAGTGTGCCAGAAAAATCAAACAACGGGTTTTGAGGATCCAAATCTGCATCCTAAGCTCGGCAAAATGTGACACCAAAAATTTTGCCGAACAACAGAAGAAATGATTGGAGATTTTTATATGGGCAACCAGAGCCAAACTAATGATGCAAGCTCCTCAGGACGAAAATCGATTAGTCACATCTACCCAGTCCCCCACCTACGAGCAGCAAAGCCACATTCCCGATCCACCCTCGCCGGATGACGTCTAATGGAACATGCCGCTACGGATCCAGCTCCAGGCTCCGGACACTACAAGCACCACGAAAAACCGCAACGGGGACGAGGGGCGCGGCCGGCGCGTCATCAACCACGTAGGATCGCTCGCACTACACGCGGAATTGAACGGATCGGGAGCGGGAGCGGAGTAAGCGGGGCTCACCTGGAAGGATCCGCGCCTCGCTTCGGCGCGAAGGGCGCCCTCCGCGAGGTCACTCCGCTAAACCCTAGATCAGCTGAGGTCCGCAAGGTGGTGGTGGTCGGAGGAAGGGGAAGAGGGCATGGGCGTTTATTGGCAGCAGCGAAGACAAAGCATAAATTTGGCAGGGTTAAAATATGCACCGGTGACCGGTCCCGGTCGGGCGCAGCCGCCAGCCAGCCGCTCGGGGGTTCCCCATTCCGCTTGCCGACTGCCGACCGAGGAGGAGGAAGAACATTTCGTTCTCACACGTGGGCCGGAAAGTAAAATTTAGGTTCTGATGAATTTAAAAGAAATTTGGCGAAATCTATTTTCTTTCTTTTTCGTAGTACGTTTTGAACGGAGGAAGCGGTAAATCAGCATTGATTATATTTGGTTCGCTACCACTTGTAGGGTGGCAGCAAACCAAACATAATCTATGCTACCACTGCTTTGAATATTATAGCACAACTACCCTTTTTCATTATGCTTGCTGTTTTGGTTCATTGCTGCACTTGTAGCACGCGCGTGGTGTGATTGAAACTAGTTTGTTTTCAGACGTCGCATGGCATCTATAAGGTATAGTGCTAGTTATGACTGCCTCAACTGCGGTGCGGGGCACATGCTCATCGTTCAAACAAGTTCTTCTTGATAATTTATAAGAGTAAAATCCAAATTAAATCTAAAGGTTTCATGGAGACCTCAAGATGTAGTGATATGTGAAAGAGAAAACAAAAATTGTTTTTACTTGGATGTGTGCCACTATGCGTTATCGTGAATCTCATCCAGTGACGGATCGAGCGGTGGGGCGGGCGGGGCTCAAGCCCCCCCCCCCTCCTACCGCTGGAAATCCAATGGAATCCCCTAAGTCTCGCCTACAAATTTGAGAAAGAAGAACGAGGGAAGGAGAGGCTAGAGGAAGAAAAAAGAGAAGAAAGCCCATCAAAATTTAATCCTAGATCCTGATCTCATCCATGGATGATGCTTGATGTCACATCCTAGATGGATTCTATGAGGTGCAACAAGAACTTTTGTTGGGGGAAATGCTTAGGAATTGAACTAGGAGGTGGCCTGGACTAAGAAGATTTGAAATTGAATAAATCAGCATACATCAAATAGTATTTATAGAATAAATGTGAGAACACATGCGTATCTTAAAAGTTCAATTTTTTATATGATTTACCACGAGGACGTTGATAGTTAATTCCTATTTCCAGTTACTTATAAAAACATTTTAAAATGCAATTGTATAGTTTTAACAAGAATTTCACAAATTTTTACATAAACTATGAGAAATTTTAGAGTGTTTGAAATTAATGAGTCATTCATCCAACAAAATCTAACAGTCGAAGTATCAAAAACAAAAAGTATGGAAAGAGAAGTACCAAGAAGTACAAAAAATAGCGAGAAATTACTATGATACTATAAATCTATTGATTTTTTTTTTTGCTAAGAAGGATAAGAAAGAAAAGTACCTTCAAGTACTTGCAAACTTTTATTTGAAGCGGGAATAAACAGTGATGAGAAATATTAAAGTGTTTGAAAAGGTGAGATCCATCATCCCGAAAAATTGAACGAAAAATTGAACGGAGAAATATCAAGAATTACTCATTCAATGGACTAAGACACCACGTACTAAAGATGGTGGGACCGTCAATCAATTTAATTTATTTTTTGTATTTAAAAATCAAAGGACAAGGTACTTTAAGTACCTGGTGACACTTTAAAAGCATTATAAAATACTAGCTTAAAGTGATGATTAGAATTTCGACTTTTTATACTATAATAAATAAAAAGAATTAGCCAACGCAAACTTTTATCTATTGTTAGAGTTGCTCTAAGACCATCCGCACCGGTGCCGTTATCCCTCTCCTGAGGGATAACATTTTTCGGCCTGCAGCGGGGACGGGAGAAGCCACGCCATTTCCCCGTCCTCCTCCCGTATCCTTCAGATTCGAAGGGATACGGGAGCTCCTCCAGGGGCTGACACGGGCCCCACACATGCCAACCTCCTCTCTCGTGCTCACGCTCGGAAGGGAGGGAGCTCGGGGGAGGGAGCTAGCACCCGCCGCGCCGCCGTCGTCCGCCGCCGCGAGGAGGCCCGTCGGAGCAGCACCGGAGTCGCGGTCGAAGCAGCAGGCCGGGGACGAGGAGCTCGAGGGAAGAGAGAGCTGGAAAGGCCCGTCGGAGTAGGGGAGGGGGCAGCGGAGCCATGGCCGCCGCCACCGAGCGCCGAATCGAGGACGCCGGCGCGGAGGAAAGAGGCCGGGGGACCGCAGCCGACGGAGGAGGAGTCGCCACCAAGCTCCGCCACGTCGCCGACGAGGCGCATGGATCGGCTGCAGGGAGAGGGAGAGGCGTCGGGGCCCTGCTCGCCGGCAGAGGAGGAGCAGGGGAGGCCGCGCGCGGCCTGCCCGTGCTCGCGGACGCCGGCGCGGGCCGCGGAGCGCCGCGGGAGGAAGGAGGCCGGCGCGGACCACAGAGCGGCGTGGGAGGAAGGAAGCGCCGCCGGTCCCGCCGCCGCCCGAAGTCGGATCCCTCACGCGCGCCGCCCACCCGCCCGCCGCTGCTAGGCCCGCCGGCCGGGGACGAGGGGCGCTGGGAGGCCCGCCGGCCGGCGGCAGGGACGAGGTGGCGGGGTGGGATTTGGGAGAGAGAGGGGGGATGGGTGGGGGGGGGCCGGTGGGGAGGGTTAAAGAAAGGGGAGAGAATGACGATTGGGTCCCGCGCGTTGGTAGTTAGGATGAAGGAGAGATATGAAGGAGGATGGATGTGAGAGTAGATACGAAGGAGAGAATCTTGCTGACCAGTCGGGTATATTCTGTTTTGAAAGAGAAGATAAAGTACGACAAGTGTTGATGGTCTAACTCCTTTGGCCATCTCCCTTGACCCTTGAGGTTTGAGCCCGTCAGCGCAGCACCTTTGGGAGCAGGAGGGGAGGACGAGGCGCGCAGACCCGTCGCCGTGGTGGCGTGGTCCGCCTGCCACCCAAACCTGTTTGGCCGCCTGTGCCGACCGGCGGCGGCGGAAAACCCCAGCAAAAAAGCCAAAAAGCAAAGCAGCGGCCACATGCAGACCGCGGCTGCCACCCTGCCCCAGCCCCGCCCACTTGTCTTTTTAAAAAAGCAAAAAAAAAAACGCCCACTTGCCTTTTTTGTAAAAAGAGAAAAAAGAGGAAACCAGCCCACTTGCCTGAGTGCTTGGAGAGTGGAGACAGCACTACAGCAGCATGCTGCGCCCGGCCGCCCGCGGCCGCCTGGTAGGTTTATATTAATTAAAAATATTAGATGTACATTAATCATAAAATTCATTTCATAACCACTTGTTAAATTCTTCAGATAAATATATTGAGTTTAATTAGACCATGATTAGATAAGGTGGCGCTACCGTAAAAATGTTCTAATGATGACTTAATTAAACTTAATATATTCACCTGTGATTTTCAATCCATCCATGTAATTAGTTTTATAATTAAATCATGTTTAGTCCTCCTATTAGTATTGGTAAACTCGATGTGACATTTTCGACAACTTTCTTCATCCAACTAAACAAGGCCGCGTTCCAAACTTCCAATGCTATACATTTTACTATTGTATAAATGAATTTATTTGTCTATTTATCCTTTGATGAAATAAAAGTAAATAAAGGTGCCGCTCGCAATATTCTTCTAAACTATTTGAATTGGCCTAGTTTACCTATTAGTAAGACTTATTTTTTTTCACAATGTAACAATTGTGTTCTAATTTCATTCTTTTTTATGGCGATTTATAACATCATAGCTCATGTTAGAAAATAAATCAAGAAATTTAATGATTTTTTTAGTTTAGAAGCACAAAATACTTGGTTAATCCCAAATATGCCAAATTGTATGAAAAGTAAGGCTCGTTTGGTGGCACTGTTGTTGTGGTTGAAATGCTCCGGTTACGGTTACTCTGGTAGAGCTGAACCAAATTTGGAAAGCGGTTTATATCGGAAGAGGAGGAGAAGCTTGTGAAACCAATTTTTTTCTCCTTTTTAGTGTATAAGCCATTTTTTGGCTTCTCTGACTTCGGTGGTAGCTGTTCCTTTGGTAGGACTTCAAAAAACGGCGGTGGTGGAGAAGCTCTTTGAGGATCCTATCAAAGGGCCCTAAATATGAAAATTGTATCATGTCAAAAAAAATATGAAAATTGTAAGTAATATAGATTATCTTGTCATGTACTATATATATCATATAACACGAACTTCAAACTCATGTTGTGTACGGAGAAAGAAATATAAATCTCATTAGGGTGTACATTATTGGACCAGATTCTCTGCAGAGCCCAAATTTGAGAGCGGATCCTATGCAAGGGCTTCGGGTGCTTCCGTATGGAATGTTGCAATAAATTAAATCTTGAACCTACGATGGCCTAGGAGGCGTCAAGCTCAATCCCAACTCTTGTTATAGCAAGTACAATATAGGGTTTATATATATGGTGCTTGGGCTCTTTTAGGGTAAACCATACGTTCATACCAACATAGCAACATAGGGAAATGAAAAAAAATGACTATTTTTTGGTAAGGGTAAATAAGTAATTTTCGCAATCTTTTAATAAATTTGGCAACATCGGGCCGAGAAAAAAATTCGTTTATGCCACAAGGAAAATTTGAAATGAAAAATTTTGAATTAATTTTGTTTTTGAAATTTGAATTAAAAATTTTTGTATTTCAATTTTGAAAACAATTTGGCCATACCACCAGAGGGAAATCGAAAAAAAATCAATTTTGAAATTTGAATTGAAATCTGAAAAAAATTGGCCATACCACCAGAGGAAAATGAAAAAAATTGAAATATACCACGAAAACTTGAAATGCAAAATTTGAATATTTTCATTTTTGAAATTTGAAATGAAAAGTTTTGAATATTTTCATTTTTGAAATTTGAAATGAAAAAAATTGAATATTTTTATTTTTGAAATTTGAAATGAAAATTTCCGTTTGAAATTTGAAAAAAAAATTGGCCATATCACCAGAGGGAAATGGAAAAAAATTGAAATGAAGAAATCATATATTTCGTTTATGCCACCGAGATAAAACTTTCAATAATACCCCTATACCACCTTATACTACAGGTGTAAGTTGTGGTGGTATACAATTAATCTCAGTCGCCCGATCCTTTCATACTGGTCATTTTCCAACAATAGTATAAGGTGGTATGGTCCACCATGAAAGAGCCCATGGTGCTTACATGGTACTTTTGCCGACGCAGAAGAGAAAAACAAAGAGAGTTACGAGCAGGAGCAGCAGCTAACGTTTTTAATCTGCCCTGTTCGTCTGACTTATCAGCCACCGGTCAGCAGTACTTTTCTCTTAGAACAAACCAGCCACCAACCAACAATACTTTTCTCTCAAAACAAATCAGCACCAACCACCAACCAAACGAATCAGGGTGCAATAGCCTCTACATGTAGTATAAGGATCTAGTATTTGGTACAACTTCCTTCAGCGTTTATGTTGAAAGCCTTGTCAAACGATAAAAAAGAGGACTTCACAAACACACAACATCTCTAGAGGCTGAAGCCGTATTGTACTAGACTTGAGGAGTCAAAAAATTGACTTCACAATGAGGTGAAATTGCCGCTCTTAGTGCAGGATTTTCATTGCACAATTTCATAGAAAGTTTGGAGGATTTAATTTCCGCATGAAGTTATGATCAAAATGTGTCTTGTGATGAAACCATAACATCCTCTATGTAAGTTTCATAGGGATTTCATGAACTTAGTAACTGTAATAGTTGGTTTCATGGGACGAAACTCTCCTCACATCTCTCCTCATAATTAGGCTACCAAGTCAGTAGAAATGATGATGTGACGTACTATTTAATATCATGAAACCTCACATGAAACTCCCACTGAGATCGACCTTTTTGATGATTATTTTTTCTCTTGAATACACGCGCAACATATCATTGTATTAAGATGAAGAAAAAATGATATAATATTCGATTACAACCCAACTGGACCGGACTCCAGCTGGACACAAGCTGGCAAGCTAGTTGAACACAACCCGAACTATAAACTCGAACATGAACTACTCACATCCACACAACCTAAACGACGAGCTCTAGGCGTAGCCCACACAACATGGACCTTTTTTGATGATTCTAAATGATACAGTAACATTATTAGCCAACTGTACTACTTAGTCATGCTCTAGATGAATGAAAGAGTTCATGATATACATATTTTATTAATATTTTATTAAAAGGAGGTAAAGTTGGGCATGACCTCGGCGTTATTTACTATGAAAGAGTTCATGATATACATATTTTATTAAAAGGAGGTAAAGTTGGGCTTGACTTCGACGTTATTTACACTACGTTGAACCGGCCCATAATACGGTAAACGTTCCACCAGCCCACTTGCCCGTATAAACTACGGCATCTTGCTTGTCCGGCAAGCACTACTCTACTCAACTTGCTCACGGGTTCGCAGCAAAATCACACCATACTATTAAGACAAACTAATTAGTTTAAAAATGAACTAATTTACTTGTTCTGAACGTCGTATATGTAGGAATGAAGAGTGTACTTTGATGCAATCAAAAATTACACCATACTACGCGCTTTAAGTATTCGGCCGACACCAACTCAAAATTCGTTGATGTAAACCTGCTCCGAACCAGCAGAGCTTATGGACACCACGCGGATGATTCCGCAAGACGTCTGCAGCCTCTCACCGTGGTTTTCGCTCTGTCGGGTGTCGATCGGCCCGCGCTGCCCCTGCATGCCAAGCTGAGCCAAGTCGTAGTTTTGTTTTTTTGGAAACCAAGTCGTAGTTTTGTTCTACATTTTATATACACAAGTGGCTCACATAGTCCCATTTCAATCGTCAAGTTGTGTGCGTTAGTTAACTTGCCAGTCGATTAAGGGTGTCTTTGCTTTTGCTTTTACCTGCTTAAAGCCCAACCAAAGGGTTGGCTGTCAGCCAAAGTCAAAGTCAAAAGCAGCTTTGCGTAGTTCATTTTCAAAAGCAGGGGGAAGACCTGCTTTCACCTGCTTTTGGACTCGAAAATTACCCACCTGTCATTGATTACACAAATAACGATTCGTTTCTTTCTCCTTTCTCTCCCACCCGCGACACAGGAGCTTCCTGTGTCGTGGCCTGCTCCCCCCGCCGGCGCCTCTCCGCTAGCCACTACTCCAGTCTGTAAAGGTTTTTTCTCTCTGTCCAGTGCTCCAATTATTCCTAGTACAACTATTTTTTCTTTTCATTTTGCTAAGTGGCTTCTATTTCTTTCCTTTTTTTGGTAAAAAGTACTTCCTCTGTAAAAAAAAGTTATTACAGGTTTGTTTTAGTCAAACTTTTTTAAATTTTGATCAAATTTATAGAGAAAAATAATCAAATTTATGACGTCAAATACGAATATCATGAAAATATACCTCACGATGGGCATAAATATTGTTTATAAATTTGGTCAAAGTTAAAAAGAATCACCCAAGACAAATCAGAATACTGTTTTTTTTTCTTTTGGGATGGGGAGAGTATTGCTCTTAAGTTCGTGGATGATATGTTGTGGGTCCTTTTGGAGATAATAAATCATTTTAGGTCATCATCATTAGTTACGAACCCTATCTATAATAAGGAGATGGCATAGCGGTTATCGCATATATGTACTCCTCGCTATCGCCTGATCTAGGGCAAACGTTTGTTGCAGCACAAGGTCGGCCATGGTGGTTGCTCCAAAGTCCAAACCCAAAGCAAACATTTTTGAGCCGCGGAGTCGCTATCCTTGATTGCAAGCAATTAACATAGTGATAGAGCCACGCAATCACCATCACTAATCACAGGTCCGTTGCAAACTGATGATCGCCATAAATCACTTATTTTTGGTCCACTTTCATGTTCCCGCTTCTATGATCTGAAGGACCGCCCTGTAATTTTGCTTCCTGGGGTCCTTTCGCTAAAATTCAGTTGAACTGCGTACTAACTTTACCTCGATCAAATATTCAAATGTGAAGCCTAGGCCTTTCCAGTTCCTCCAATTTCTTTAACAAAAACGAGATGGCAGAGATAGGCCAATAATTGCATTGTTTTATCCTACGGTCACGTGAGGTATCTGATGCGTCTCGCTGGAAGCTGCTGCTAGCGTAAGTGCGAATTGTTTAAAGGTGCATTATTGGCGGTTGTTTAACCAAAGGCGCTGCTCCCAAAGACATTCCCCGGGCCGTTCCCCTGCTTCTACGCTTGATCAGTCTTTAACAATTTGTTTGGTGTTAGGACAAAAGCCTTGGCACAGATGCATCTGACCAAAGTTCAGATCTTTTTTTGGCCATCTTTAACAATTTTTTTTGCACCTTAGCTGCTGCCTGCTGCTGAACACTGAGGTTAAAAAAATGCAAGTTGATATGCTTTTGAAAGTTCAGCATGGTTAGAGTATTCTGCCATTGGGAACCTTTTGGTGCTTTTAAAAATGGCAGTATATCTTGGCCAGTGAAGAATTGACGGTGAAGGTCGGCAGCTGTTTTAGTTTACAGGGAGCTCATGCTGCTGCAGTTGATTTGCTCTTGACCGCTGGTCTAAAAGTTAGGGTTTAGACTTTAGACTTGTAGAGAGCTCCTAAGCAGGTCCTTTGTACATCATCAACACATAGCACAAATGTAAAATGAAGGTAAACTCAATCACATATCCTCACTGGTTCAATCTGTAGTGTTTCTATTTCACCCTGTTTGGATTCCTAGCTCATATTTGGGTTCTGATGTTACTAATGACAGATAGCTCTCATTTGAGAAAAGCAAAATCTTTTTTCCATGGATATATTAGGTGGAAAGATCAAAATTAGATTTAATGATTTAGAATAACACAGTGGATAGGCAAAATTAGTTCTAATGATTTAAGTTAGAGATTTGTTAAAACTAAGGTCCTTTGGGTTATGAAAATTATTCATTGTTCACGTGAACTTTAAATTTTTAAATACCAAATTCACAAAAAGATTGCTAACAATCAAATTCATGAAAAAAAATAGATGACGACCAAATAAATGGGACCTAAATCGTTGAAGTCAGGATCAACAAGGCAGCCACCTTGGGTTCTGAGGGCTTTGATTGATCAAAACGGAAAAAGATTGCTAATAATCAAATTCATGAAAAAAAAGACGACGACCAAATTCATAAGTGGGACCTAAATCATTGAAGTCAGGATCAACAAGACAACAACCTTGGGCTCTGAGGGCTTTGATTGATCAAAATGGAAAAAAGATTGCTCATAATCAAATTCATGAAAAAAAATAGACGACGACCAAATTCATAAAAGGGACCTAAATTGTTGAAGTCAGGATCAACAAGACAACAACCTTGGATTCTGAGGGAAAGGGTGTCTCACCCCTTTTTCTTCTTAATATATTGATACGCAGCTCTCATGCGTGTTCGAGAAAAATTCACCTGCCTTTTGCTCATATAGAGCAGAATCAGAACTGTTTCGAATACACAAAAGAGCAACAAAAAACTCAGTAACATAAGTATTTCATTCTTTTTTCATATAGATCAGAATCAGAACTGTTTTGAATACACAAAAGAGCAACAAAAAACTCGGTAACATAAGTATTTCATTCTTTTTTCAGCAATGGGAACAACTTAACCATCCATACATGAGCAGCTAGCTTGCCCTAACAAACTGATAGATTGTACATAGCCTTTTGGCATCAGTCTTTCTCTTTGATATGAGGATAAAATCTACGATACATGGCTGTGGAAGGTCTCTATGCGAATAAATTTCATGTGATCCCTTCTGGTTTGGCAAAGGGAGGCAGCAAGCTTGAGGCAGCAACTGCATAACTTGCGATAAAATCATCAGCACGACCATGGTCCAACCTGCAGCAAACAATTAATTCATGCTAGTCATGAATAAATTCACTCTCTTGGGTATACCTTAAAAATAGTATGCAATTCAAGGTAATAATTCTCAGACATAGATATAGGCTACATGCATGGTTTTGGCTAACTCATGAGAGCTCATGAGCATATGTATCTCAGAGGAAGAAGCTATATGAGATCATTAACGTTATGTACAGCTAGTTACTTCAGTATAAAATATTAATGAAGTACTTTGGTGCAAGTAACATTAGTACTTCGGAGCATGGATGCTGAATTCTAACATGGTATTAATTGTTTAGCAATATCATCACCATATTAGAGAAGCTCCATATCAATGTAAGTTAATCATGTTCGCTCAAAAAAAATTAAGTTCGTTCAAAAAATGTAAGTTAATCATAAACTATATATGTGTCTAATCTGAAAAATTGTCATGTTAATTGACAATGTTTTATTTTTCTGGAGCTTCTCAAGAAATCTTACAAGTTTTTCGCAAGTTATGCAGTTGCCGCCTCTAGCTTGCTGCCCCCAGATGCAAAACCTACAAAATAACACATGAAGATTAGTTCAATGAAATATCAACTATTAATCCCAAGAAATAATGTTACTTGCTATGTTATCGTTAGTGTGAAGTGCTCATATTTAGTGGCAGCTTATAATAAGTTTTTTCCATAGATGTATGCACTGAGTCTGACACAATAGATCCAGAGTGATATCTGAGATGCACCAAAGACAGAAGCAAGAAGATGAAAACACTTGTAGATGATTCATCAAACTAAAATAACAGATTGAGCATGCTGCAATCAAGCCATATCAAGATTTATGCTGACTCTTGTATTTCATGTTCCGCGAGGAGTGCAACAGAAAAAAAATAGAAAAGAGATCTAGATGAACACAACTAAAGGTGTTTTATGTATATAGTCCCCTACTGCACCATGAGATCTAGGAGATCAACACGATCTTCAGAAAGCAAAGTTGAAAGATTCATGGGTGAGGGCGACCAGATCTTAGTATTAACTATTTATGCTGTTGCATGACAAAATCAGAAAAAGGGTTTAAGATGCAAAATTATATTACACAATTTGTTTAGTTAGTTACCTGGAAGTATAGATCAGATATTTAATTTCATGCCATAGCACTGAGCTCACTTCTGCACAGCACAGCTTGAACCCTCATGACTCCTAACCCTAGAAGAAGGGGGAACAGGAACACAGAGCAGTGCTGGTGCAAAGAGGGGAACAAGGCCGAGTCTACTTTTATAGCCGAATGGGCTGAGACACGGCCACCAGAAGAGGCAGTGGAACAGTGGGGGCCAGGCAAGTCAGAAAGATAATTAGGCTGTGATGTAAATTGGATTGGTGACAACCTGGCAAACAATGTCACTTCGCATTTGGTGACAAGAAAAAACCCCCACTTATGTGGAGCAGCTTCACGTTGCTTGGGTGCCTCCTTGTTTAAATGAGTATAATTTTTTAATTCACACTGGACTTGGTTGCAAAATTTTTGCCATAAGATGGCCTTAAAAATCATCACAAACAGGTACTGACAGATAGATTGACAGCTCTTTCTCAACCTATTTTTGTGAATGAAGCTTCCAAATTAAACTCTAAAGAATGGTCTGGCGCATGGTCTTGCATGTGCACACATGGTTACAAGTGGCACTAAATACCTTCTCGCTCTCAGTTTTGCTGATGGACATGTATGTGTGTGCATGGTAGATGCAGTTGTCTCAAGACATCCATTAGCCACCAGTCCTGGTTAATCGGCAATAAAAATTTGAACATAGTTAATTGGTAATAACAATGTCATATATGTCGGACATGTACCTATACTTTGCAAATGGCCCTCCATTTGTTTACTTGCTGGTTGGGCAGGTCGCAGCTTCGTCGAACCTGCGTGCTAAGGGGTACCAGGCCACGAATCTTTTTGGCTCTTCCATGTCCAGCTGCCCTTCAACTAGGCTCACCATCCTATGCTGTGGTTTTTCCGACAGGAGTGCCTGGATCTCGACCCATCTACATCTCCATTAGAAAAGGGCTACAATAATTATAATTATAAGCTGCAATTTGACTTTGCAAGCAGTTCAATGGTTCAGCTGTGCATCAACATGAATATTACTAAGGCATGCAGTTACAGCAGACAGTAAACTATTGAGCAGTTTTATTTTCCTTCATACTAGTGCAAGTGCAATGATTCTTTAATGTCACTATTAAGGGCAGGATAGAAATGGTAGAGTTTTTTTCTTTCAGAATTTCAAAGCTTGAACATGCAATAAGATGCTAGAGCTTGCAAAATCCTAATTAAACTACAAATTAGAAGAAAAAAATAAGGAATCCTGAAACCAATGGTTGTATAATTGAAACCATGGTTGTTCACTCTAGGAGACCAGTTAACACCTTAGTAGAACTACAGGCTGTTAGCTTAGGAAAGTTGAACTGCAGAATATGGACTAATACGCTGAAAAAAAGGATAGTAAAATGACCAAAGTCCTAACCATTTCCTCAGTAACTGTATATCCAAAGACTGAAATATCAGTATCAAGTTCTATTTGATTTCCTTATATATACACAATTACAGATAGATCAGATCTTTGTTCCTGTTATTTGCTTAAGATTAAAACATACATTAATCCACCTGACAGCAACTTATTAGGATTATACAAGCTGTCAAAAACATAGAATGAATGGTAAGATTGTAAAAACACAAAGTGACCTAGGAAAGATTTCCAATGGATTTTAAGTTTCCTGCCTGCAGAAAGTTGAATCATGTATAATTTTGTTGTTCATCAAGCTATGGTCTAATTCAATGCATCGACCAACAGCCAGTGTTGTGAGTACTATTTTAATTTAACTACAAAAGTTGTTAGCAGAAAGGCAGGTAGACATATCACTGATAATCAGCCAAGCAAACTGAGATGGCAACAGAACCAAGCTATTTTAATTTTCTGCATCCACGTCACACTCCTGATGCAAATGTCCAAGGCTGTGTTAATACGGGGGAAGCTCAATTTTATGATTTTTAATGGTGCATTATTGGTGATGTGAGAGAGTGTTTGGTGCTCCCAAGACATTCCCTGTCCTCACCTTTATTTAAGCAAAGGAGGGGACCTTTTTGACAACATGTTAATCAAAGGCCTAAAGCCTTAACTTTGGGTAATGCATAGTACTAACAAGTGGCTGATGGCTACACATGGTTGAAAGTTTCTCCTGATCTGGAAGATAGACGAGCTTAGTTTCATCAAAATTTTCCGAGCAACGCATCACCTTATTTCTACATACCTCACCTAATTGGGCATTTTAGGACGGTCATTTCGGAGCAGTTTTTTTTGGGATGAAACAACAAAATCAACCAGATATTGCTTGGAAAAAATTGGATCAACCAGATTTGGAGAAAAAAATAAAAATAGAAACAAAACTTTCTGGTAAGATTTTGTGATGTTATAAGGTAATATACTAATACCTGGGCCTCGACTGGTGGAAGTTGGGAACTGCAGTGGAGGTGACAACTGGGGAAGGTTGCTAGAAAAGGCAACAGACTAACAATGCTGTCCTTATGCTGGTAATCAACAGGCGATTTGCACCTAAACAATAATTTCCTATCGTGCCTGTGCCATCATTCAACGTGCAAATAGGTATAAAGCTAGGGGGTGCATCTTCATGGGCTCAGTTCCTGAAGCCGGCCTAAGCATTGTACCGGTCCGGCTGTGCCTTTTCCTTGTCGGCAATGCATCCCACGAGATGGGCAGAAACATCAAGTGGGCTAACAAAAGTGAATAGATTAAATTAGACAAAATGCCAGAGGAGGGCTAGGATTTACGAACCTTACATGGATCTGTCGGCTCCGAGATACACGTCCATCCACCGGCCCGCGTCATCTCCACGGTAACATGTCAGTCGTCCGCATGCAGAGCACGGCTGCATGCCCTCCAGGTGCAGCTGCCTCAGGGACGGCTCGGCACGCACCTCGCGGCGGCCGGCGGCCGGCGGCTGAAGCGGTGCCCATGTCGACCGGTCCAACGCACCAGCCGTCCTGGTGAACGTTTCGTCGAACAGGTGGCGTGCGTGGTGGTTGACGATTCTTTTTCAGACCTCAGCCAACAGCTGAGAGGAAAATCTTCCGAGTAGGTTAGGTTTCCTTCATCTGTAATAGTGAAGGCTGCTCTGCCCGCCTCGATCAATCTCGGTAGCCTCCGGCGCGGCTGCCAGAGGCAGCCGGCGCCACCGCCGCCACCGTCAGTTCGGCAAGCCCCCGAGGAGGTGAGGCCCGTCCTATCCTACCTCAGTGCTCCACCAGGCCCATAATGGTCTCAGAAAATTTTTGAGCTCCCAAAAGGCCCATCGACTGAACAAGGCCCACTTTCTTAAGAAAGAGGGGAGGAGAGAGCCCAGGCGACTGAACAAGGCCCACTTCCCCTAAGAATTGGTCTCAGTAAAATATCGAACACGGAAAGGCCCATCCGAATAAGGCCACTAACACGGAAAGGCCCATCCGAATAAGGCCACTTTAAAACGTCGATTAAGCGCAGCCAGGGTGTGTTTGGTTGAGCTGTGACTTTTGCAAAAGCTGCTGTGAGCTGTGGGCTGCGGAAAAGTAGCTGTGAGAAAGCTGCTGTGAGGAAAGCAAAAGACCATTTGGTGAATCGACTGTGGCTTTTGAAATAAAATGTTGGACGGACCCACATGTCATCCATACCCACATTTCTCACTCTATTCCCTCTCTCACTGACGACTGGACCCTGCTTGTCATCTTCTTCTTCCTGTGGACAGCCGCAGGGGAGGGGCACCTGTAGGGGCAGCCATGGAGGAACGTCGGCGGTGTGGAGGAGGTGGACCCTCGACAGATGAGCTCGTGTCCCCGCAGCCGGCGGTGGAGACCGAGCCTATGCAGTGGAGCTCGGGCCGGCGGCGGAGCACGCGCTCGACGGAGGAGCTCGCGGTCCCAGGGCCGGCGGTGGAGGTCGCGCCCGTGCGGCGGAGCTCGGGCCGGCGGAGGAGGTTCCGCCCGTGCGAGGAGCTAGGACCGCCGCCACTGCCGCCCACCAGGGCTGCGGTTAGCTATGCTTCCGCCCGCCTCAGCCGCCAACACAGGATCGAGAGGGTCGTCGTCACTTTGATTTGAGGCTGTATGAGCTCGAGAGGGTCGCCGTCACTTCGATTTGAGGTCGGAGGAGCTCGTGGGAGCCGCCGTCAGAGGAGCTCGAGGGGGCCATCACCGATTTCAAGTCGGTGGAGCTCGAAGGGGTCGTCCATCGGCTGCTCCCGGCCTGCCGCTTGTGTTGGTGCACGCCTGTGCTCCGGCCGGATGGCGCGCGCCCTCGCCGGCGCAGGTGTCGACACCCACATGCAGATCGAGAAAAGGAGGAGGCCGATCCAGATCGACCGAGAGGGAGGCCGTCGCTGGGGGCACCGGCGGCGGTGGCGTGAGGTGCGCAGAGGAGACGGAGGGGGTGGGAGACGGAGAGAAATAAAAAGAAAAGAATGAACCGGTACCTACATAACCAGTGGCATGTGGGTAATTATTTGACCCAAAAGTAGGTGAAAGCAGGGGGGAAGGGTGCTTTCAAGTTTGTATTACGCAAAAGCTGCTTTTGGCTGCGACTTTGGATGGCAGCCAACCCCTTTGGTTGGGCTGTTGGCTTTTGGCAAAAGCAAAGCAGGAAAAAGCCCAACCAAAGGCACCCTGAGTGTCAAAGGCCCTCACACAGTCACATACATGATTTTTTTATTTTTTCTTCAATTTTTCAAAAATATATGTCCAATTTCAAATTTTGCAAAACTATACCATTACCGTCATATGATACGGCGGTTGTGCCCAAACGCCATACCAGATCTGGATACCGAAAACTGAGATCTAAATGGAATATTGATTACTGAGTTTGAAGATGACTTCAAATGAACAAAGTTTGAATTACAAAGTTGTAGATCTCGTCAAAAGCTACAATTTTCATATAAAGTTTATCTCCATCCGAGTACGTACAAAAAAGTTATGATTTTTCGAAAACAAACTGACCTTAACCGCCGTATCACACGGCGGTTGCAGGTTCTGCAGTACTAGCGTACTGTTCACAAACGCCGTGTGGTACGGCGGTTGGAACATTGTAGCATCTTCAACAGCCATACCATATGGCGGTTGGATCCAAACGTCATATCATATGGCGGTAGTGGTATAGTTTTGCAAAATTTGAGATAGGATATATATTTTTGAAAAATCAAAGAAAACATATATAAAAATAAAAAAATTCACATACATACACAAATACACAATCTACTCCTGTTAGGACTTCCGAAATATGACCACGCATACTAAATCGAATGGATCAAAAGCTTAGTTCTAAAGCATATGTCCTTTCTTGAAGGCCGGTAATGTAACGGAGGCGGCGCTGTTCACGTGCAGCTACTGTAGCACCTGATTACTATAGCAGCAATTAGGGTTTTCCCCCTCCCTTCACCTTTGTATATATAGAGGTCACTAACTGGACTTTCAACCTCTGCGGTCCATTAAAACTCTAATACCTTGATGGATCAAATTCATCTAAGTCCATTAGTGGATTCAATCCGATTAGCTCTAGGGCATATATCCAACAGTCTCCCACTTGCACTAGAGACAATCACATATGCGGGCTTTTCAATATTCCAAACCCCTTAAATTTGTGACCTTATGGGTTCACACATACATAGACATGGCCCGAGTACTCTACTCGACCAATAGTTGATAGCGGCCTCTAGCAAGACGTGTCAACTCCTATGCATACATAAAGATCTTATCAGACGAACCATCACATCGTTTCATACATGCTATTCCTTTTGCCTCACGATATTTGGTCTAGCTCCACGATGATCTCTCTTTCCCGATATCGTGATTCAGATTTTTCAATAGGTTAACACTTAACCCAGCATGATCATGCATTTATTGATCCGATCACTCGAGGGGTCTAGAGATATCTCTATCAAGTAAAGAGGGGCAAATTCCATCTTGATTGACCATGCCTCACAACATGCTTCCTGACAAACCCGAAAGCCACCTTTATAACTACCCAGTTACAGAATAGCATTTGATAGCACCTAAGTAGGTCAATTCACATCTTGAGCACAAGTGACAATCTCATGTCTAAGGACATAGCGTATACGTTATGTAAACAGAGAACTACGTAACAAATTCTCAAATTGGGTCAGTCCAACCCCATGTCATACAGGTGTCCACATTATTAGTTATACATCTCCATGTTCATGACTTGTGAAACATAGTCAACAACTAATAAATGTGCTAGTCATTAATTAATACTAGTGACAACTTTTAGAATAACCATACAAGTAAAAGAGTTTCACAAACAATTCACATAATTGCTAATCAAATAAAAGTCGTCTTTCATGGATATCCAATAAATGAACAATGTGTCATGGATGCAATAAAACATAATCATCTCTATGATTCCTTTAGGACATATTTCTAACATTCTTCCACTTGCACTAGAGCTCTAGAAATGTCTCCATGTCCGTTACAATATGGAAGGCTTATCCGAGCTGCCTTAATCCGTCTGAACTGCCTTGGCATGCACGCCAAGCTGTCTTCTCGTCGTTGGGCCCGCATGTCAGGTCAGGCAGGCCTAATGACAGGTCGACAGGTCTTCTGATGGGCCGGACCCACTTGTCAGAGACAGCCGTGAGCCTGATCGGTGGGGACTCAGGGGTACCCATGTCTCACAAGCCCCCGAGCGATGTGTAGGCGCAGCGATCTCGAGGGGGTCATGGCGAAGTCTTGAAGCCATCGACAGGTCGAATAGCGTGCACGTCGGTCCAAAAAGAAAAAATAGCCAGCTTAGCAGCCGACCTGTTTATAGTATCCCAAGCGTAGCGAGGTCGAGCACCGACCTATCAGAAACAAGATTTCTCCATAGGTCGAAGTGACGAAGAAACCAAGAGGGCATCGAAGATGCTCTCGTAGAGTAGTCACCGAGCATTAAAGCAGGCAGGATGACTGGTTTGGTGATCCAAAAAAGAGAAAACTAGGTCTTGAATAATCAACATGTAGAGGCACCTAGACCACCGAGTATAGCTGCAAGGAGTCTGGTAGAGCAGCGAGGCATGCCGACCTCAATGAGACCTCAAGTCAATCAGCGCCCAAGCACACGGAGATGCATGACAGGGCCTTTTTGGCGCGCACCCCTCAGGGAGGCCTTCAGTCCTAACACATAGGGTGGTGTCCAGACTAGCCTGGTAGGGCTAAAAGAGCACACCGACCTCGAGGGGGTCACGCATCCAGGGTGCTCAACTAGGTTGGCAGAGCCGAAGAAGTACCGAGGAATTGAAAGACCTAGGTATCAAGGCACGCCAACCTCAGGAAGGCCGTTTTGGTGCCCAGATGACCAGCATAGCTACCAGACATCCAGTAGAGCCATGGTACCAAGGTATTTGAGAGACATGGGTACCCATGGGTCCCCACCGACCAGGGTTCCAGAGGTCCCTGTCAAGTGGACCTGACCTGCCAGAAGCCCCGCCGACCTGCAAGTGGGCCCGAAGACCTTATCCACAACCCTGGCGACCTTGGAAGACTCCGGAAGACCTTATCCAGATCCCGGGGGATCCGCCGGACTTGGGGCGCAAGACGAGCTACTAGATCGCGGCTTGGCGCCGCCAGTAGGTCCGCAGATCGCGGGATTCCCCCTGTAATCGAGGCAGATGGCCTTCCTGATTTGTAACTAACCCCGATGAGGGTCCACCGACCTCGAATGGAAGCCCTAACCCGTTGACCATATAAGGCGGCCTAGAGCTCCATTCGAGGGGACTTCTTTTCCACGCATAATTCCACCTCATACTGGACGTAGGGTCTCACTCTCCGAAAGCCCGAACCAGTCTAAACCCCCGTGTTCATCGCCATTCTTGCCGTGTTCCGAGTTCCACACGAGAACTACCACCTACGCTCTTAGTTCCCGATCCCCTCCAAATTAACCTACAACCGCTTGGGTCGCCCCCTTGCGGATCTGTCCAGGTCTCACCCCCTGACAGTTGGCGCGCCAGGTAGGGGAGATCGGGAGCTCGCTGTGCAGCATGGTGGCCCGATCTGGTGTCATCTTCCCGGCAAGCATGGCGGACATCCTCGCCAACCCCGTGGAGATCTGCTTTGGCTCCTTCACGGCGACCTCGACTGTTCCGGTGGCCGCTACGCAGATCGCGACGGCACCCGTTGCCACCCCCGTTTCCGATCTAGCATCGGAGACCCACCCACCCAAACCCTATGACATCATTCAGGGAATGGAGCGCGTCATCAGCATGATGGAGGATACCCTCCAGATTTGCGAGAGAGCCCAGTGCTCAACGCGGATAGCGCCGCGCCATGGGACCTTCCCCTTCGGTCTGCGACCATCAGGCGACGTCTACGCTCACCAGGTGATCAAGCCTTCCTAGATCCAATCTGGGGGGCGGCGGCCCGCTGGCGACCTGAAGCCCGAGCCTCACGCACGTCGCGATCCACTCGACGTACCATGCACCTACCATAAGGGCGCACGGCATACCCTCCGCGGCTGCCGACTGCGGAAGAAGATCGACCAGGAGCGGCCCGCCCGTACCACGCGAACTCCCACGTCACCAGATGGCAGCGAGTTCCAGAAGGTCCGGGTCCACGTCTCCCCCAACGACTCGGGTCCTATCTTCTGCCGGGTCTTGGTGGTTTCTGAGAATGAACCTCCACGTCGCGGTGCGACAGATTCCGAGGAGGCGTGGCGGATCCAGGGCAACGCCGACCGCGCCCAGCGACGTGCGGAAGAGCAACACCGTGCGGTGCCTCCCTGCACTCGAGACCTACGTCTCGAGTTCGAGGAAGCGGGGCTACCGACGTTCAACAGCCCCCAGGCCAACCTAGGTGCTGCCATGGCGCGTCTTCAGCAAGCCAACCCCACACCCGAGGCCGAAGCAGCCATGGCCTATCTTCGGGTCGCCACGACCCTGGTGGAGGAGAAGAGCGCGACAGCCAAGTCCGCTGCATCTTCATCAAGCCGCCACTCACGCAGTCGATCTAATCGACCTACGCGCAGCAACCTCCCCTCCATCCAGGAGGAGGTCGATCAAAACAATCCCGATCAGCCTCGGGCGAACGGCGCTAAGGACGGTGACCTCCGTGCCAACCTCGACAAGAACAAGCGTGCCCGCGACACCCGCGGCTACATCGACCAGCGCCATCGCGAACGCGAAGAGTGGGAGCTACGGCATCGTGCGGGATACGACCGCGAGTACGGTCCCCCCGGCGCCGTCCACCGCATCATGGAACGCGAGGAGCGCGAGCGCCACGATGTCGAGAACAGGCGTCGCGCTCAGTACAAGGCGGACTATGGCCATCCGGAGGGTGGTGCCCAGAATCTAGATCACCAACCCCGGTCCCAGGTCGTCGCCCCTGCACAGAGCAGAGGCGGTGCTCAAGCCGGAGCTGGCGCTGACGACATGGCCATCACCGCCTTCCCCGCGTTGGCTCCTCACCTTAGGTCGGTGGCCTACCCCGACAACTTCAAGCCTAACATCCAGAAGTACGACGGCCGCTCCGATCCCAACATCTGGCTGTCGACCTACTACGTCGCCGTCAAGGCAGCCGGCGGCAACTTCGATCATATGGCGGCGTACTTCCCGCTCGTGATGGGTGACGCGCCGTCGCTCTGGCTCAACAACCTCCTGGCTGGCAGCATCACTTCTTGGGCCGACCTATCCCAGGCCTTCACATCCAACTTCCAGGCGACCTACAATCGCCCTGGGAACACCTTCAACCTCGGGAGGGTCACCATGAAGCCCAATGAGCGGCTCCGTGACTACACCAACCGATTCTTCGAGAACTGCAACACTTGCGTCGGTGTCAGAGACGACCAGGTCGTCGACAGTTACAAGAAAGGCGTCAGGGATCGCAAGATCTTTGAGAAGATCCACGAGTCAGGGGCCACCACCGTCGCGGCCCTCATGGACGTCGTCAACAAGCTCATCGACACCGACGAGGCGTTGGTCAATCAGTTTGACTACGACACCAAGCGTGATGCGGGCACTTCCGGCACCGCTGGAGACTTGAGCTCCAAGCTGCGCAAGCGACCTTCAGAGGTGCTCACGCCGGAGGCACGTCGACCCTCGACGTTCAATGTCGACGAATTCAACGCAGCGCTCGACAGCCTCTGCGGTTTCCACGAGGGGGCAACCCACACCGTCCGCGAGTGCTCGCAGTTCAAGAGGGCCTTCCGTACCCCTGAAGACCCCAAACGACCTAGAGGCGACGACGATCGTTCGTCTTCACGTCGCTACAACAACAACCGTCACGACGACCGACACGGCCGTGTCGATGACAGCCGTCGCGACGAGCAGCAGCCAGAGGATCGCTGCGACGAGCGCGATCTGCCTCCTCCACCGGTGACGGGCAACCCCAACGGCCCCTTCCAGCAGGCCAAGCGATCGATTAACATGATCGTCGGAGGCCTCAAGTCTCATGTGAGCAGGAGGCGCTATCGCAAGGACAAGTGCGAGATCCACCTCATCCACACCCAGCCGGCGCAGCTTCTGCGTTGGTCTGAGCAACCAATCACGTTCTCTAGAGCTGATCACTGGGTCCATATCCCAGACCCTGGGTCCTACCCACTCGTCGTCGAACCTACGGTGGATGGAGCCCTGCTTCCCCAGACTCTCATCGATGGGGGGAGCGGGCTCAACATCATTTTCGTCGAGACCTTGAAGAAGATGGACTTCGACTTCAAGAAGCTGACGGCATGCAACGAGCCCTTCTTTGGCATCGTCCCGGGCAAGGCGGCCTACCCCGTGGGTCGGGTCTCCCTCCCTGTCACCTTTGGCACGGAGGACAACTTCCGCACGGAGTATCTCAACTTCGAGGTCGCCGACTTCAAGTCCTCCTACCACGCCATCCTAGGTCGCCCCATGCTGGCCAGGTTCATGACCATCCCGCACTACACCTACTTGGTGTCGAAGATGTCGGCTCCAAATGGGGTCCTCTCCGTCTACGGTGACCTCATAGTCTCCTTCAAGTGCGACAACGAGGCCCTCGACATCACCACGACGAACGCCTGCGTCGACGCCTCAGCCGTCCTGGTTGCTGAGGCCGTGAAGGTCGCCCCGAGCGACCTGACCATCCCAGAGTAGCAGCGCACCGACACTGCCCTGGACGCCACACCGTCAACGAAGAGGGTCCGCCTCGGCCTGCCTGACCCAGAGAAGACGGTGGTCATCGGTGACAACCTCGGGGAGAAATAGGAACTCACGCTCACTAGTTTCCTCCGGGACAACGCGGACTTATTCGCATGGACCCCATTGGATATGTCGGGTGTTCCAAGGGAGCTGGCTGAGCACTCCTTGGATGTAAGCAAGACGGCCAAGCCTGTCAAGCAGAAGCTGTGCCGCTTTGCGAAGGATCGCAAGGAGGTCATTAGGGTAGAGATAATAAAGCTCCTAGCTGCCGGATTCATCCGTGAATGTAAAAACCCGGTTTGGCTAGCCAACCCGGTGCTTGTACCCAAGAAAACCGGTCAATGGAGAATGTGTATCGACTACACCGATCTCAACAAGCACTGCCCTAAAGACCCCTTCCCTCTTCTGCGCATCGACCAGGTCGTAGACTCTACAGCCGGAAGCGTCCTGCTATGCTTCCTCGACTGCTACTCAGGGTATCACCAGATAGCGCTAAAGGTCTCTGACCAAGACAAAACGACGTTCATAACGCCGCACAGCATCTACTGCTACACGACCATGATGTTTGGCCTCAAGAACGCTGGAGCGACCTACCAGAAGGCCATCCAGAAATGCTTGGAGTCTCAGATCGGCAACAACGTCGAAGCCTACGTCGACGACGTAGTTGTCAAGACCACGGTGGAGGACAACCTCATCGCCGACCTCGCCCAGACCTTCACCAACCTTCGACGCTACCGCTGGAAGCTTAACCCGGAGAAGTGCGTCTTCGGTGTACCATCTGGCAAGCTCCCAGGCTTCATGATCAGCCACCGGGGCATCGAGGTAAACCCCACCAAGGTCGACGCCATCCGTAGGATGAAAAGATCTACCGGAAAGAAAGACGTCATGAAGCTCACCGACATGATGGCGGCTCTAGGTCGCTTCATCAGCAAGCTGGGAGAGAAACGCCTGCCCTTCTTCAAGCTACTAAAAAAGTCTGACAAGTTCGTATGGACGGACGAGGCCGATCAGGCCCCGGAAGAGCTGAAGACCTTCCTCACGACGGCCCCGGTCATGGTGCCCCCGGCGCCAAAAGAGACCTTGTTACTCTACATCTCCGCGACCACCCAGGTGGTCAGCGCGGTCCTGGTGGCAGAGCGACCTAAGGAAGGCCAACCTTACCCCATCCAGCGACCTGTCTACTACGTCAGCGAGGTCCTCTCCGACAGCAAGATCAGATACTCGCAACCCCAGAAGATGTTGTACGCCCTCCTCGTGACTTCGCGCAAGCTCCGGCACTACTTCCAGGTGCACAAGATCAAGGTCATCTCGAGCTTCCCCCTGGGAGAGATCCTGCGTAGCCGTGACACCACAAGATGCATCGTCAAGTGGTCGATCGAACTGGGTGAGTTCGACCTCGAGTTCTGTCCACGACAAGCCATCAAGTCACAGGTCATCGCAGATTTCATTTCTGAGTGGATAGAGACCCAGCAACCTCCACCGACAGAAAAGTCGGAGCACTGGAAGATGTACTTCAATGGTTCCCTGAACATTGAAGGAGCGGGAGCAGGCGTACTCTTCATCTCCCCCCAAGGCGATCACCTGAAGTACGTCTTGCAGATCCACTACAAGGCATCCAACAATGGCGCTGAGTATGAAGCCCTGATCCACGGGCTGCGCATCGCTGTCTCCCTGGGGATTAAGCGGCTCATAGCCTACGGCGACTCCAAGGTCGTCATCGATCAAGTCAACAAGACGTGCGACATCAAGAAGGACACGATGGACGCCTACTGCGCCGAGGTCCGCAAGCTCGAAGCTTACTTCGAGGGCCTAGAGTTTCATCACGTTTGCCGTGACAACAATGTGGCGGCAGACGTTCTCTCCAAGCTGGGCTCCAAGCGCGTGCTGGTCCCAGCCGGCGTGTTCGTTTAAGACCTGCGCAAGCCTTCCATCAAGCTCCTAAGCGACCCAGACCCGGTGCCCGACGACATGCCCCCACAAGGCAGCCGCGACGTCCTCATGACCGAGGCCGAAGATGACTGGCGCCTCGACATCATCGCCTACATCCAGGAGCATCGGGTCCCTGAAGACAAGACCGAGCGTGAGAAGGTCACGAGGCGCAACGCCAACTACGTCGTCATCAGTACAGAACTTTATCAGAGGTCCGCTTCCAACGGCGTGCTGATGAAGTGCATCCTAAGGTCTGAGGGGCTCAGGCTCTTGCAAGAGATCCACGGTGGTGAATGCGGCAACCACGCGGCCTCTGCCAACCTGGTGGGGAAGGCATTCAGGTCGGGATTCTACTGGCCTACCGCCATGGCTGACGCGTAGGACCTAGTCCGTCGATGCAAGGGGTGCCAGTTATTCGCCAAGCAGCAGCACGTCCCAGCTCAGACCCTGAGGACAATCCCTCCATCCTAGCCCTTCGCCATATGGGGCCTGGACTCGGTAGGGCCCTTCAAAACCGCCCCTGGCGGCTACAAGCATATCCTCGTGGCAGTGGACAAATTCACCAAATGGATCGAGGTTCGAGCCGTCGCTAGTGTCACGTCGAAGGAGGTGGCGAAGTTCATCGAGGATATCACCCACCGCTTCGGGGTCCCCAACAGGATCGTCACCGACCTGGGCTCGGCCTTCACAGGAGCCGACTTTTGGGATTTCTGCCAAGATAATCTCATCGACGTCTATTACTCCTCGGTGGCGCACCCACGCTGTAACGGCCAGGTTGAGCGTGCTAATGGCATGGTCCTTCAGGGCGTCGAGGATCGAATCTTCGACGACGCTTCTCCATACGCCACCAGGTGGCTAGCGGAGCTCCCGCACGTGATCTGGGGTCTCCAGACACTGGTCAGCTTAGCTACAGGATATTAACCATTCTTCCTGGTCTACGGGTCGGAGGCTATCCTCCCGACCGACCTTGCCTTCGACGCCCCCTGCATCCAGCATTACGAAGAAGGCATGGCAGAAGAGACGCGCAAGGTCGACCTTAATAGCATTGAGGAGCACCGCGTGGCCACGCTGATGCGGCACACCCGCCACGAGCAGCAGATACGTCGCTACCACGACCGCAACGTGCGGGAACGATCCTTCAACGTCGGCGACCTAGTCCTACGATGCATCCAAGACACCAAGGGAATGCACAAGCTCTTCGCACCTTGGGAAGGTCCTTTCATCGTGAAGAAGGTCATCGGACCGGTGACCTATCGCCTCTAGTGGGCTGATGGCCAGGGCGTCCCGAACGTCTGGAACATCGAATACCTACGTCGCTTCTACCCCTAGAAGATCTGTACCAAAATAAAGGCTATGTACTCTCCCTTCTTGTAATTTCCAGTTAATAAAGATGAGATTCCCCTCGGCAGCCCTTCTGTCGACCTATACCTGGGTCTCCCTTTTATTTTCTATTCTGTTTACCCTTCCCCCCCGAAGCGCTCGGGGGCTTGGTCTAAGCTAGGTCCGACGCGCTCGGGGGCTTGGCTTCGCCAACCTAAGGGTCACGCGACCTGAAGGGGTTTCTTATGTTTTTATGTTTTTTAGCGTTGACCCCATGCGTAGCTCTTACTCTCCTTGTGCATGTTCCTAAGTCACGTGGTTGTGAGACCTAGGGTCCAAGACCCCCCTCCGCACGCCGGCTGCACCTAAGCCTCCACGCTGAGCTGTGCAGTCGGTAAGCCATTCCTCTACTGAGTTTGGTTAGCGGAGGGTGCACTTCGCAATCTCGTCACTCTTGAGCTTACATAACAAGTGTTTTTAGCTATTCAAGTGGGATGCGCACTTTAATTAAACTTGCATGTCTTTATTATGGCAAAAGTGCTTTTTACATTAATAGGCCCTAGGCCTAAACCTGTATCTACCCTGATACAGCTTAAATTTTGACTTTCAGAGGTCAAACTTCTTGATGACCTCCTCCGCGACAGCCTGGATGTCCTCGCGATTCACCAGCTCGGACAGATCGACGTCCTCCGTGACCTTCTGCAGGTCGAACGAAGGCTCGTGGAACTTCACCGTCGCCAACGCTGCGGCCGCGGCGAGCTTGCTGGTGTCCAGTAGCAAGGTCTTCATCCGACCTTCAGCCTCATCCAGGCGATCAAGCAGCTCCTTCGGCTCCGCCCCCTCCTCCTGAGGAACGTAGATGTCCATCAGATACTGGGCGGCCTCCCTAAGGTCGGTGAGCTGCTTCTCCAGACCTACATAAACAAGCGAAGGTCCATTCACATCCTCGGCGCAACAACGACAAAGACCCTAGGGAGACGAGGTCGCTGACCTTCCTGGACCTCCGTAGTCCTCTCCTTGAGGACCTTCACTTGGTCCTTGGTCTCCGCGTGCTCTTTCTTTAGGGCGTCCTCCGTCTCCTTGGCGCCTGGACGCATCAAAGGTCGAAATAAAAAAAAGACCTAAAGAGACACGAAGACAACACCCAGCGACCAAGCAAACGTACCGTCAACCACGGCCTGGAGGTCGTCCGCGGCGTCCTTCGCCTTCTGCTGGGCAGCTTCCAGCTTCTTCTTCAAGGAGTTCACCTCCTTCTCCACCTGACAGGCCAGGGCCTCCTTCACATGCTTGACCTCCTGCGCGGCTTCGACCTTGGCCTGCAACAAGGCCTCTTGAGCTGCGACCGCCTCCGGGTGGGCAATGGCGGCCTCCCTCACCAAGGTCGCCCGGGCCTGCACCCACTCCGCAAGTGACATAAAAACAAGACGATGAACCTCACATCAAGGCCTCGTAAAGTAGCAAGAGCAAACGTCAAAGAAATCACGACAACAGCGCCAAGCTCTTACCGAGAGCGTTCGCGCGATTGTCCGCGACGCTTCTTTGAAGTCGTCGACGTCACGGCAGTCGGCGATGATGTCGTTCTCCCACGGGGTCCCGACGTACAAGCACCTGTCGTTGTTCCCCTCGAGGCTGGTGCCGCCCACCTCCGCAGTCTGCTGGCCTAGCGTTGGCACCGGGGCGGACATGCATAGGTCATCCTGGTGACCTCCAACGGGCGGAGCAGTGCTGGTGCCGCCCTTCTCCACCTCCGACGCCGTTGTCGCCCCGGCCCCAAGGGCTTGGCTTGAGACGTCCGCAGTTGAGGCCGCCGCCGACTGCTCCACCGGTGCCTCCTTCCCCTTGTGCCCGAACGCCTCCTGACCTGAGGCATTCTTGGCGCTTCCCAACGTCGCCGGGGTCGCCCTGTGTACAAACAACGACCTTCATCAGCAGAATAGCAGAGAATCCGATGCAAAAAGCAAAGCCAGGCACGGGTTCTGTGACTTACTTGCTCACAGACCTTAGTCCAGGCTTGATGGGCTTAGGCGGGGCCTTCCTCGCCCTCTTCTGCGACTCTGCGTTGCCCGGAACGTCCGTGCCCGACCTTGAGCGCTCCTCCGCCGTGACGACCTTGTGGGGCGTCTCTGTCACCCGCTCCATCGTCGTGCTAGGCGACCTCATGTCGTCCTCCTCCTCCTCGACGTTGATGGTCTCAACGTCGGAACTGGCCGTCGCCATGCCCGCCGACACAGCGGGGTCTGCCCTCTTCCTCTTCTTCTTCGCCTCCGCCGTCTGGGTGGCGGCGATCGTTGCAGCGGCCCGAGACGCGGACATCTCTCCCGCAGTCTGCCGCGTGCGCCGCGGCGGTGACGCGGCGACCCTCGGTGGCGCCCTCCTCACGGCGGGGTCTTCATCATCACTCCCCACCGACGAGTCGGAGATGTACTCTTCGATGTATTGCTGCGGAGGGGTCCGCACGTCCCCCGCAGCATGGACCTTGAAACCCCGGCCCGCTTCGTTGCGCAATGGCGCCAGGCACCAGTATATGCCTTCACGAAACTGGAAGGGAGAAGACCTACATCAAAACTGTTCAAGTACTCAGATGGTAAAGAGTCAAGGTCGGGGACTTACAGCATCGGAAGGCCGGTACACGCTGCACGCCTTGGGGCACGTCCGGTTGCGGATGGGCCCGGCGAAGATGTTCTTCACCCGCGCCACCATCTCCTCCTTGGAGACCTTGCGCCGGATGACCCGGGTGGGGTCAGATTGCCCCCAGTACTCGTAGGCCGGGTGTACCTGGTCTTGGATAGGTTGCAGCAACCGACGGCTGAAGCTGATTGCCACGACATCGCCGGTCAGCCCCTCCGTCTTCAGCCTCTCAAGGTCTTCCAGCAGCGGCCGCAGCTCCTCAGTCTCCCGTGACGTCAGCTGGTTGGTCCACTCAGGGAACGGCACGGGGGCGCGCCCGGACCTAGTGGGGAGCGTCGGCGCTGGGTTGTCGAGGTAGAACCACCCCTGCTTCCAGCTCGTGGTGTTGTCGGGTAGCACCAGGTCGATGTACTCCGGCTTCATGTACCGGCACAACATGAACCCGACGCTCCCCACGACGTCGGACTTGCCCGTCTTCTTCAGCTTGAAGAAATGCCGCCACAGATGGAAATGCGGCGGGATCCCGAGGTAGGCATCGCAGAGGTGGATGAAGGAGGAGATGATGGTGATCGCGTTGGGGACGAGGTGTACCAGGTCGATCCTGTAGAAAAACAGAAGGCCGCGGAAGAAGTCGCCGGCTGGGACCCCGAACCCGCACTCGATGTGCGCCAGGAAGACGACGGTCTCCCCGGTCCCCTCGGTGGGGAATGCCTCGCCTGCCGCTGGCCTCCAGGCCACCTCTGCCTTGGGCCTTAGGAACCCGCGGGTTGCCAAGGCCTGGATCTGCTCCTCCGTCACCACGGACGGCTCCCAGATGGTCTCCGGCGCCGGTGCAAGCGCGGGCTCCATCTCCTCTTCTTCTACTCCGATGGATTTGGCTCTAAAAACCACGAGCGACTTTGTTTGCATATGAGGGCGCGCAGAGCAGCAGACCTAAGAATGGCGGCGCTACTAATCTTGCTGGAGCAATCGAGCGGCGACGCAACCCTAAGTGCGAAGCGGAAATGAAAGCAAGTGGAGGTCCCCAGCCCACGGTTCGGCCTTTTATAGTTGGGCCCCAGCGGTGCTACGGGCCGCTGCGCCGAACGTCTCTCCAGCAGATATCACGGCGACCCAACAGATCTGCGCCCCCCGCGGATCTATCCCTCAACGGCTCTTTCAGCCTAACGGATGAAGGCAGTAACGGCTAGTTCCGTGCGAGAATCTGCGTCCGTCGGTCTTTGGTCAACACCCCGGCGGCCGTGGACTCGTTATGCCCCACATTCAAGCCCCCCAAACATGACATTTCTGATGCTAATTTCAAGGTCGTCACGACCCGCAGACGACCTATGGACCCGCTCCACGGACTCCCGGAGGTCGACAAGGACCCAGCAGCTTCCTAGGTCACCTCGGCCTACAACAGCGGGTCCACACCACATCTCCCAGCCCCAGCTGCCTACTTGCCTTCTAGGTCGCCTCGACCTACAGCGGCACGTGCTACCAACGGCCCCCGTGCTTAGAGGCTCTACTGCCCGTTGGCGACCTCTTGGTCTCAAATACAGCTCCTTGCTGAGGCCCTGCTGCCCTCTAGGTTGATAAAGACCTACAGCTTTCAGGTTGACACCCTGTGTTGTGTCACTGCACAACGACCGTGTTGACTCAGGTCAACACGGGTTCTTTTGTCGATTTCTATGACCTTCCGAAGGTCGGCGCGCTTTCACAGCCCCGCCGGGACCTTGGCCATTCCATTGCCGCCCGGGCACCTCTACATAATGATCAAGACACATCGTTTGCCATGCAAGTATGTGTATAAAAGCTTCATAAGCTACAAAGGATTATGGCCCTTGGCCAATTACAAGATACAAATATATTAAAGGTCCTGACCTACCTTACATAATGTCTACGATGCAACCTAGACTGATGAAGTGCGTCGCAAGCTTTCTTCTAGCTTCAGGACCCACTTGGAGACCTCCACCGCCGCCGTTGTCGCAGCTGCCACACAACCACCTCTACTCTAGCCCCAGAAGGTTTCCTATGGTACCCTCACTTACGTTCGGGCTCTCCCACAAGATCCCAAATCGGGCCAGCGTCACCTCGGGCCTTCCCCGGTACAGCATAGCGATCTCCAGCATCACCTCGGGCCTCCGTTCACAAGGTCCGTCAAGGCGTGTACTGCCCCATGTTGCACCTGGATTCCTCGCTGGGCGTGGGTGAAGTAGCTAATGGAGTTCTCCCAACTTCGCAAGCATTATTCTAGCTCCAGATGCTGATAACCTAGCACTATGCTCTGGTGGACGGATACAAGCCCAAGGCACTGAAAAATTACTAAGTTGCTTCGCCATGGTTCCTCTATCTGGTTCAAGTGGTGAGCTCTGCGGTCGCCTATTTATAGCCACGGAGCTTGGCCTCGGATCCTGTCTGCACCTCAGCTGGCGTGGCGTCCTTATCCAGTCACTGTTACCATGTGAAGCACGAGGTCCCTGTTCACCCGTGGGAAGCACTGGCGCGCCTGTCACCTACCTGGCGACATCATGACAACCCTTGTCTTTTGTGGACAGTGACTGCAGCTCTGCTCGGAGGCAGGTCCCGTGACAGTACAGTACACCCGTGGCGCAATACGCGACAAAGCCGCTGGCGCCTGGCACTCTACTCGAAGATTCCAATCGTTTTGTCTTACTCGGTGGGCGGAGCATCTCGCGGCAAGCAGAAGGCCGTAGGTTCTCTATTTTTCGAGCATCAACCTGACCATCCTGGCCATCTTACTGCTCGGGGGCTACTCCACGAGTGCGTCTTACGACGCCCTCTTCTTCTACGTCGCGACGACCTACAGGAAGCCCGCTTCCACGACTTCTTTGCTCGACCTACCTTCGGTCGGCAGAGGGACCTTCTTCGAGGTCACGATGATCTCTTCCTGGTTACCTGACTCAAGTCAGGTCGGCGGTTCTTCAAGACTGACGCCTTGCCTTCACTTCGACCTTGTGGATCTACGTCCCAGGAGCTCGATGTTTGACTTCATGCGTGCACTGGAGGGGTTTTTCTTCTTTTGGATCTTCGTGCACCCTTCATGACCTTGACGACGCCAAGATCTCGCCTCGGTCGCTACGCCTACACATCGATCAGGGGCTTGAGAGACATGGGTACCCATGGGTCCCCACCGACCAGGGTTCCAGAGGTCCCTGTCAAGTGGACCCGACCTGCCAGAAGCCCCGCCGACCTGCAAGTGGGCCCGGAGACCTTATCTACAACCCTGGTGACCTTGGAAGACTCCGGAAGACCTTATCCAGATCCCGGGGGATCCACCGGACTTGGGGCGCAAGACGAGCTACTAGATCGCAGCTTGGCGCCGCCAGTAGGTCCGCAGATCGCGGGATTCCCCCTGTAATCGAGGCAGATGGCCTTCCTGATTTGTAACTGACCCCGATGAGGGTCCACCGACCTCGAATGGAAGCCCTAGCCCGTTGACCATATAAGGCGGCCTAGAGCTCCATTCGAGGGGACTTCTTTTCCACGCATAATTCCACCTCATACTGGACGTAGGGTTTCACTCTTCGGAGGCCTGAACCGGTCTAAACCCCCGTGTTCATCACCATTCTTGCCGCGTTCCGAGTTCCACACGAGAACTACCACCTACGCTCTTAGTTCCCGATCCCCTCCAAATTAACCTACAACCGCTTGGGTCGCCCCCTTGCGGATCTGTCCAGGTCTCACCCCCTGACAGTATTGTCGGCCAAGGTAGCGGGCACACCGACCTCAGGGTCCCAACAAAATTATTGTCTTGATTGATCTGGACTCCAGGCGCCCAGACGGACTGGCAGGGCAGCAGGGCACGCCTACCCCATGAAGGTCTTCAATCGAACCTACGACCATTCTGCTCAGGAAACAGAAATATAGGCTAAGTGGAATAGGTCTATTTACACTGCAGAGCCCAGGGGGTGCAACCAGGACGCAGAGCCTAGCGGGTGCAACAAAAACGCAGAGCTGTAGAGGGTGTGATGTTATCGTCATCTGTAGTCGTAGCAAGGCGTGGGGCCATCCGACGTAGAGTCAGTTTTATCGCCTTAGGCAGACTGCAGGGTCACAGGTCAATAGTGGTCAGAGATTCTCTTGCCACCAAGAAAAGGACAACTACACCACCTGATCACGAGCGCACTGTAGCCATGTGACGCTGCCGCAGACATCAATGATGCATAGATGTTTGTCGTGTAGGTAGGGGAAAGGCGTGCCGTTTGCAGAACGAAGACATCGACCTCACGATTAGATCGGAGGGTGGCGGCGAGCAGGTTGCCACGATGGAATCTTTCGTGTCATTGCCGAAGATGACACCGAGGCGAACTGCCATCATGCTACAAGAAGAGCTCCCGATCACCCCTACCTGGCGTGCTAACTGTTAGAGGTTTAGGTCTGAGCAGTCCACAGGGAAGTCAACCCCGGTGGTTTATTTGTTCGGTGGAGGAGATCGGGAGCTAAGAACGCGATGGTTATGCTAGCGTAGCACACGGAAATCACGGCGAGACACAAGGGACAAGGCGATTTTATACTGGTTTGGGCCTCCGGAGAGTAAAACCCTACGTCCAGTTCTTGATTGTATTGCGGGCGTGGCGAAGTTACATGGTCCTCCGAAGGATGCCCTTCGCCGCCTTATATTGGCTGGCGGACAAGGTCCGTGGACTGGAGTCCAAGTCGGTTACAATAGGGAAACTTATCTCTAGTCGGTTACAATATGGAAGGCTTATCTGAGCTGCCTTAATCCGTCTGAACTGCCTTGGCTTGCACGCCAAGTTGTCTTCTCGTCGTTGGGCCTGCATGTCAGGTCGGGCAGGCCTACTGATAGGTCGGCGGGTCTTCTGATGGGCCGGACCCACTTGTCAGGGACGACCATGAGCTTGGTCGGTGGGGACCCAGGGGTACCCATGTCTCACAAGGACAACCTTTGGCATTTTTGAGATAGAATGTCAGATGTCCATCTGTCCTCCTAGAAGCACACTGTAGAGCCATCTCCAATTTTGCTGTTGGTGATGGATCTGTATATGTTGTTGAGCCTCATGATATCTTTCCACCAGAAGGACCCTACTTCTCTTGCTGTGTGTGGCACTTTATCTTGATAATATTTGAACCAAATTAGTTGCACCCAAGGGACATCATGTCGATTATAAAATTTGTGTAATTGCTTCAACAGAAGTGCATCATTTTGCAATATGAGATTAATCACTCCTAGCCCACCTTTCTTCTTTGGCTTTTGCACTGTCTCCCATGCCACTGGGTTACCACCCTTTTTCTTTTCTGAATTCCCTCTCCAATGGCACTGTTTCTTGATTCTATCAATGTTTTCAACGACCCCCCTTTGCAGCCTCATAGTGCACGTTGTGTATGTTACAATTGGTGTCATGGCAAAATTAATCATCCGCAATCTCCCAGGGTAGGATAGCCAGGTAGAGCATCCAGATATGCATCTTTCTACTTTGTCCATCATGGGTGTAAGGTCTTCCATTTTTGGTTTGGTGGTACCCATAGGCAGCCCTAGATAGGTGAAGGGAAAGCTGCCAATAGAACAACCAAAAGTTTGTGCAAGACAATCTATTTTCTCAGCTGGCACATTGATAGGTAGCATTTGGGATTTTCTATAGTTAACCTTCAGTCCAGTCGACTCAGAGAAGGATCTCAGGAGTGATTTAAGGAAGAAAAGTTGTCTTGCATCAGCCTGCATGATTAGAAGTGTATCACTTGCATATTGGACTATTGGAAAGTCTTCACAAGGTCGAGGGATTGGAGCATCCAGGAGATTCTGGGAAGCAGCCTTATTGATTAAAATTTGGAGAAGTTCAGCAACCAAGACAAATAGCAGAGGTGAAAGGGGGTCACCCTGTCTCACACCTCTTTTGCATTTGAAGAATTTGCCTGGGACTCCATTAAGCAAAATAGCAAAGGATCCAGCACTAAGAATACAATTCATCCAGTTGAGCCATTTTGCAGGGAACCCCATGTGTTGCATCACTGAAAGAATAGCATGGTGCTCAACAGTATCAAATGCCTTTTCGAAGTCTAATTTAAGAAGAATTGCTTCTCTCCTGCAATGATGACATTGGTGGATATATTCAAAACTCCAAGCTAAGCAATCCTGAATTGTTCTGGTTTTGATAAATCCATACTGGTTCTTGTGTACTAGGTCAATGATTTAAAGCTGGAGCCTGTCAGCTAAAATTTGTTTATTAGCTTGGGACTGATGTTCATTAGAGAGATGGGCCTATAGTCGTTGACTGTTTCTGGACAACTTGTTTTGGGGATCAAAGTGATATAGGATGAGTTGATGCCTTCCATATTCACATTCTCATGGTAAAAGTCATTGCGAAGGCCATAGAAATCAGATTTGATAACTTGCCAACACTTCTTCATGAAGAGGTCATTAAAACCGTCAGGCCCTGGAGCTTTGTCAACATGCATTTTCGTTATGATGTTATCTATTTCTTCAGCTTCAAAGGGCTCAGTTAGATTAGTGAGGTCCTCCCGGGGGGTTATTAGATTCTGCAGGTCAAAGTGCATTGTGATTCCATTAGAAACACCCAATCTATTCTCAAAGGAATTCCATAGTAGCTGTCATACTCATTGGTCTGCACACATCCGTATGTATGAGTTCCAGCAAGTCATCGTGGTCATCTTGCCTAGCAAACAAGCTTCACATGTCTCATAAGATTCGAAATCAAACGAAGTTAAAAGTCCATCAGTGTGGAGCTTCTTCATGCGATTCTCACTTATATGACCCAAACGTCACTGCCACATGTAGGTTGTACTTAAATCATTAGGTCAAGGCCTAACAATTATTTATCAAGCATTAAGGAGACACAATATTTTGACTCAAACTAGGAACGATATAACAATTATTCAATTCCAAAATAAATCGACAGGAGGTGTAGTTGCATCATTCCAACGCTCAATGCAGCAACTCTTGCATTGTTGCCTATGTGGAAATCAACTTCTCCTCGTTCCACGCTTCTACTTCTTATCATTCCCTGCATCAAGTTACAAATATGAGCAACCGATCCGGTATCAAATACCCAAGAATTAATATAAGAATCAGCGAGGAAAATGTATGTAACATAAACATTAAGTGTACCTGAAGTGGAAGTGCCCTTACTTCCCTTGCTTTTCATAGAAGCTAAGTACAACTTGCATTTTCTTTTCCAGTGACCCAGCTCATGACAATGAAAGTGGTGGTAAGTTCAAAAGGAAGAGAAATGAAGATGTTGTACCACCGGATGAACCGACGGTACCCAAGAGATGCGTCGATTCATGCATTGGAGTAATTGGTCTACTACGGAGGACCCAAGTCAGAGCTGAACACCGAATGAACCGACGATGGGTTTTTTAGTTGCGCCGGAGCATTGGATTAGCATCGGTCTAAGAGTTGGATCAACTGGCAGGGAAAAGCAAAGAAAATGAAGACCATCAAAAGAACTATTGTGGGCATCAGAGCAATGCGTCGGTTCATCTGTTAATTTAATCTCAGCTACCAGAGAGGTTTTAGCGTAGAGCTATCAGGACTGGATGAACTGGTGGTCAGCGCTCAAAGTGTCGGATCATCCGGTGTAGCACAACAGTGTCAAAAACAGACAGTTCTGGGCGTGGAAGTGTGTAATGGCCACCAACACCGGATGAACCAATGCTACCCATGGAGACCCTTGGTTCATCTGATGGTATAAGTTTGCTAGTTGTGTTATAAAAGATGGCGTAAAATCGACGAAAGCAAATAAATCAACCGCAAAGGAGACACGAGATTTAACGTGGAAAACCCTCACAACACGAGAGGGAAAAACCACGGGCGTCAGCCAACAAGCACTTCACTATGATCGGAGTCCGGTTACAAACGCCAACAGCGGCGACTTACAAGAAGTCGAGAGAATCAATGTCCAATGGAAAACCCTAACGGGATTATATGACCCGTATTGTACCATTTGAGGCCCTGCCTTCGGCTTTAAGCGGTCCTCCACTTCGCTCCGTCAAAAGTTGGCCTTTATCTTGGATCATCATTCAACAAGTTGTTGCACAACGACTCTATTGACCTTTTGGGCTATTTATACCTCGTCCACCCGCCCATTTGAGGTTGCTTGATTGTGTAGAAGTGCAGAGGAGTTCAAGACATATTGAAGATCGTATCCAAACCACCAAAGTGCTTAAGTGCTAATTCAAAGGCTTTGCACATGCTTAGAGAGTGTTTAGTGCAAGCATAGGCTTAGAGCAGAGTTGCATGCAAGGTGTGCCAACCTTATGAGGTGATTCTCAAGTGGATCAAGGTGTATATGGTGCGCCAGATCCCTGGGGCCTAAGTGGCTCTCCGGCAAGTCTTCAACCCTTCGACTTGGTGTGGAGAGGCGTTGACGTTGTGTGTGGGGGACGTGGGCACCCCTTCCTTGGTGGAGAAGCTCCTTTGTGGAGACGACATCAAGGTGACCAAGAGGCTTGGCGAGTGCCTTTGTGGCCGAGCCTAAGTGGCAAGTCAAGTTGGCATTGGAAGAGACTTGGTGACCGAGAAGCAATACGCTTGTGTGGAGTGCTTCAACAACGTGGACTAGGGTGGCTTAGTGCCTACCAACACCACGGGATACATCACGTGTCAAGGAGTTTGCTTCCTATCATCACTTTTTACATTTCCGCATTTCATACTTACAATCTTTGCGTGCCTTTACTTTCATAGAGTAGTATCTTGATAGGTTGACGACTATAGGTTGCAAAACTCTTTGTGATGGGTGCTTCACACTAGAACTTGCCTTAGATGCACATCTAGTTAGTATGTTTAAGTTTATGTTTGAGCAACTTGTAATAGCCATATGTTTAAGGTTTTAAGTTTCCTATTTTACCTTGTTTCCCTCTTATGCTACGAGCACCCCAGGCCTTCTTTACAATACTATATTAGTAGATTATGAGCGTATCGCTATCTCGTTGTTTGGTCATTGATGTACTTTTGTAGACAGCAATAATGTACTAGTATCTGAGCATTGTTATTTCCTAGATAACTGAAGGTGCATGGTACGGTGGCTATCGTCCACTAGCTCAAACAAAGTAGCCATCTCCGTCATAAAAAAGGCAGTCCTCTCCGTGTGTATACGGGTAGGACAGAAGATGTGTGGGTCGTCGTCGTCATCAGCACCAATGAAAGCAACACGCTAGATTAATCATTTTAATTATACTACTACAATAATATTCGTAGGTTGGGTCTCAAACCACGAGTCAAAAGACCCGAACCTTCATGTACGAGAGCAACTCGTGATGACATGCAAATAGTCATCTACCTCAAAATTTAGAGTTTAGCAGAGCCTCTAAATGGACTTGCATTTTTCATGACCATCCAAATTTCAGGTCCAAGCCTCTATTCCTAGAGGGCCTCTAGTTCTCTCCAAAAACGTGGGTCTCACCATTTTTATTTTCCTTTCATTTTTTTTCTTTTCCTCTCCTCCTTCCTGTATCTCTCCCGCAACCAACCGGTGCAGCTCCCCTAACCGTTGAAGCTTGGTGGGCGGGGAGGCCAGGCTTTTCCCACACCCACCCCCACACTCCCCGCCCACCACCACCTTTGGAGATGGAGCCCTGCCATCCGCCGTCGCTGCCTCAGGGAGCACTCGAGGGTGTCGCCGCCTGATCCACCCCGGCCGCATCCGCTTCTCCCCTCCCGACACAGCCGCTTCTCCCATCCTCTCACTGGTCACAGCCACAGGCCCGTACCTAAGATTCAGAGGCCATGGTGTAAAATGTATAGTGTGGCCCTATATTTGAAGATATAAGTAACCGAAATGTATTTTATTCTTATTATGTAACACATCATGTTTGAGTGATTTGTATCGTGATCAGTGGAACAGTAACAAACAAGAACATAAGGAGGGAAATCTATAAGTTGAACAATAGTTGCAAGGAGGAGATGAAGCGGCGCCCGTAGGGGAAAACAGCAGTAAATTAGACTATTAGATTGGTTCGACGGTATTTTGCTAGTTGAGTGACAAGTACTAATTATATATAGATAATAAAGTTTAACACCTTCGGTCCTTGAATGTACATGACACCTGATGTCGTGATCAAGTAACATATTTGTGATCAACTAATATATATTTGGCTGAATTTTGAGTTTAGTTAATTTGGCTTTGCAGTCAAAGCTAGCTAGATCAAAGTGATCAAGTTAGAAAACAGTAGCAGATTGCGTGCTGGAGTTCATGCCTGAAAGAAAAAGGTGGGGAGAGAGTAAGCACGCGTGGCTTGAGATTTTGTGGACACATTTAAATGAAAGGAAATGTTGGATGTGCGATGGTCATCTCCAAGAGTTTGCCAAATTTTACTTGGCAAATCTTGTGTTTTTCCAACTTCTAAAAAGATATGCCAAGTAAAAAATGAGCTCATTTCCAACAGTTTGGTATAATTCACTTGTCAAACTCAGATCTAACTTACATTAGGAACCCTGAGAGAGAAACAAAATTATATTTATGCCCTTCAACCTCTTAAAAACTTGTATCAGGAATCTTTCTCTATTTTTTTATGCCCATCGGAGGAGAGACGGGAAGAGACGCGATGGGATAGCCTCTCTCTCGCTGACAGACAAGGTCCACAAGAAAATAGGGGTCTGGACTGATTTTCCACTCGAGTTGAGAGTTAATTTCATGCCTCTATTTTTTACAATCCGGCTTGTAAATGGGTTTTGTGGGCTTCAATTTGCATACCTCCACTGGAGTTTCTCGGAAGGGGCTAACTTTGTGATTTTTCTCGGCTGGGTTCCGATTGAACTCTTTTTAACGTAACACCATGGCTGCGTAGTCATGCGTCATGCGTGCTGCTCTTATGCTGGCTTGTCACGGTGTTTTAGAGCCATATATCAGCTAATCCGATCCGCCGCCCGGCCGATCGTACTGCTCCCTTGATAGAGTGGCCGAACTCGCAACAGCGACATCAGGTAGGCTTGCGGCTTGCCCCATGGGAATGGGAGAACCTGATTGCCCCGTCTTTATCGGCCCCCAAACTCATTTTTAATTCGATGCTCACAGCCCTCAGACTCTTGAACCGAGGAACTGCCGGCTTGAGAGCTTTCATTCAGGTTTAGTACTGCTCTTGATGTTATTCAAGAATACGGTTGCTGGATTTCTTAATCTTACTATGGTTGAAGGAAGTATCATATCTCCTTTTAAAATCAAACTAAGCATCTATAAGAGTAACTCAAAGAGACTAGCTAACTTGACCTTGTTAGCTAAAAAAATGGGAACTTCTCTAAAAACTGGATCCAACAGACTCTTCAAACACCCTGCTAGCTATCCTCGCTAGCTATACCTGCGTCTTCTCTAGCCAAAGATGGCTAGCGCCCTCTGCTCGGTATCATTCACGGCCCTACCTCCCGCGCGGTCCGCTCCTGTTCCCACCTCCCTTGCGGTCCGCTCTAGCGCGACGGAGAGCGAGAGGCCGAGCTCCCGGCGGCGGTTCCCTGAGAAGGGCGAGATCTCCGCGGCGGCGGCGAGAAGCAGACCTAGCACTCCAGCGCGCGGCGCTCTAGCTCGGGTCCGTGGCAGTAGGTGGCGCGACAGAGGCCGACGTGCTACAGTTGAGGGCGAATCAAAGCAAGTGTCGCGACGGCAGGGTTGAAATTGGCAGTGGCGGCGGCGGCGAATCGACGACCGATGCGGATCTTGGGTGAGCTGGGGGGCGGCGGAGCTCGGGCGGAGCCAGGGGGAACCACCAGTTGGGTGGCGCCGGGAGGAGGAGCTCACACGGAGATGGCGGCGGAGGAGGACAGGCGGAGCCAGGGGGCGGCGGAGCTCGGGCGGTGCCGTGGGGAGCGGAGCTTGGGTGACGCGCGGGAGAGCGGTCGTGTGGCACCGGTGAGGAGCTCGATCGGAAGCTCGGGTCCGCACCATAGGTGGAAGGAGATAAGAAATGAGTATGACATGTGGGACCCACTAGCACAGTCAGATATGGAGAGCCAGTTTTAAAGAGTATGTTGAATTACATTAACTTTTTCTAGCTATTTCATTTTACATAATAGCTAAATCGGGAATTTAGCTAGTGATTTTTAAAGAGGCTCTTGGAGTTGCTCTAATAATTGGCTTTTATGAAATATTTGTGGCACCTATCCTGACACCAGCCACACGAAAATTACGTTACCTTAGGGGAAAATTAGGCGTGGGACACTAAAAAATGTGCTCTTTGCCACAAGACACTGAAAAAAGTGGTCTTTGCCACGACCCACTAACATTTGATGGCAATTAGGTGTAGGACATTGCACCTATTATTATAACCAATTTTAATAGAAAGGCGTCCGAAATGACTCAATTACCCTCGCCTCCTATCTCCTCTCCCTACCCCGACTCGATCCCCACCTGTTGCTCCGCCTGCCTCCCTTCCTTTCCGGCGGACGGCGGCGGCTGGGCCCATGAGGAGTGGACAACGGCTGCTGGGTTTGGGAGGAGAGGACGGCGGCGGTGGCTGGGCCTGGGAGAAGCGGACGCGGCGGACCCACACGGGTGGAGCCAATGACGGCGGACCCGAGTGGCGGCGACTGTCGTGTGCGGGAGGAACGGACGCCGGCGGGTTTGGCTCGGGTGTACCGCAGCCTCGTCGCTCGGCCGGGTATCTTGTCGAGTCCCCAGCTGGGTGCCACCCTCACTCGGCCGCCTGACGACGCTCCAGGAAGAGCAGCGAGCCCATCCCCGCCGCCACCTCCTCCATGGCCTCCACCGCGCCGTGCGGGAGCACCACAAGCACGACGTGCCCACCAACGACGGATTGGTCGACATCTTCTTTAGGAGAAGGCGGCCTCCCAGAGTGTGGTGCAGGCTCCTGGAGTGGGCGCCTGGCCTTCCTGCCCGCCGGCGCCCGTGGCCGCCTGCTCGCTGGCGTGCTGACCGCCAGTGGCCGTAGCTCCCTCCTCTCTCCTGCTTCTCCAGGATGGTGCGAGCGAGGTACGCCTCGTACCGCACCGGCCGCCGCCGACGGCATGTCGCCGGGGAGCTTACGCCACATTGAGATCTGACTATCTCAGGGAGGGAGAGGTAAGCAGAGGAGTTTGGGGCAGCTTCCCGGCGGTCCCGCTGCTTGTACTCGTCCTGGCGGCGTCCTCTTCCTCCCTGCGACCCGGAGGCGCGACGCGGGAGCGACAGTGATCTGGTGCATCTGCTCGCGTACGTGAGGACGAGAGAGAGGAAGCAATTGACCTTACATGTGGGCCCCAATAGGTGGGGGTATTTGAGTCATTTTGGATGCCTTTCTATTAAAATTGGTTATAATAATAGGTGCAATGTTCTACACCTAATTACCACCAAATGTTAGTGTGTTGTGGCAAAGACCACTTTTTTTAGTGTGTTGGAGCAAAGACCACATTTTTATTGTCCCTCACCTAATTCTATCATTATCAACCAAACAATCTATTTTTTACATAAAATGTGGCAGGCTAGCCACATATGTTGGCAGACACCTTACCTTAGGTAGTGGCGGAGCCAGTGGTGGGGCGGCCGGGACTCAAGCCCTCCCCCTACCTCTGGTTCTACCATGAAGCCTCCCCTGAGCCCCCTCCATTTTTGAGGAGAGATGAGGAAGAAGAATAGAGAAAATGAGAGAGCAAGGGGAAGAAGAGGGAAGAACCCCTCCTAAGAGCTAAAGCTGGCTTCACCACTGACCTTAGGCATGGTAAAATGCGATCGACAACCAAACATGCCCATATATATTTGCTACTATCCTCCTACTCCAAACCACTTTCTCCAATACCGACTTTTTTGCTTTTCTGCCTTTTTCGCAAAAGAAGTTCACACATATACACCCCTGACGGAAAGAATTAAAAATGGACCCTGAGCTTGGCGCTAGAGACTCTAGCGCTGAGCTTACATGCCTCGATGCCAGTCTCTAGCGTCGAGGTCTCCGGCCTGAAAACAATTACCCTACTTTGAAATTCTTTTGTGAAGAAATTTGAATGTTTTCATGGCCAACAACATGCACGAGATGTTTACTGGACATCATAGTCCATTTGGGATCCAAAGTATTTCAATGTATACATGAAAAATCTTCCAGAATAGAATTTCAAAGTTGCATGCCTGTTGATGTTTTAAGGGTTCTCAGCACTTAAGAAAATTTTCAGTGTACGAGTCGAAGCCGACAGCGATACTTTTGATTTTGGAACCCCATTTTAAATGTGTAAACTCACTTCTTCTTGATCAACAATTATTGTGAAATGTTAACCAAGGTTCATAGATTCCATTTTGCATGTTGTTGGGCACATCTTACATACAGTTTTTTTCACAAAAGAATTTCAAAGTGGGGTAACTGATATTATTTTCAAGCTGGAAGTCTCGACGCAGAGGCTCTAGCGCCAGAGGCTCTGACGCCGAGCTCAGGGTCCATTTTTGAACATCTTTCCGTTAGAGACGCATATGTGAACATCTTTCACGAAATGAGAAAATACAAAAAAGTCGGAGCATGGTATGATATAGATCCACCCGGTTGTCATCCAAACAACCACCTCTAATTACTCTCCACCTAGTTGCCTCCAATTCGATGGTAGTAACTAGTAAGCTCTAGCTGTGAGCTAGATGGATCTAAACAAGTCTTAGATTACTCCCGACAGGGAGTATCATGCACATTAACTTTTTTTTTGCGAATCATGCACATTAAATATTTGTTACATAGGATTATCGGCTGACCTGTTAGAGGTCATTAGAGTTCTCAAGTTGTATACCCCCGTTGTGGCCAATATATGAATAACATGCTCTTTAAGTACATTTGATCAAACACATGCACATTGGATTGCTTTGGGGTCTTGGTTACAATAACATGTTACAACACTACCCGCAAAAAACATGTTCACATAATTTATTAGTTTTAATTTATTAGTTCATGGTTAATGCAAAATTGTGTTACTGTCAGACTAGAAGCATCAATACATCTTTTTGAGAATGGGAGTAAATATGGTGATGCTTGGTTGGCTCAAATAAAGTAGCGTAATCTGAGTACCGAAGATAATGGATCCCATTACATATGTTTGGTGTGTGGTGCATAATTTGTAATCAGTTGACACTATAATCGAGTATCTTAAATAATATCTATACAAGCTGATTGTTACCCCTTCTCTCCCACTAATCAAATACAACACCTACATAGTAATCTGATTACGTTATCAGAGTGCAACCAAACAAAGAGGGTAATCGCTCATTTCTCCACTAAATACACTGTAGTATGATTCCTTTTTGCATTTATGTTATTTTAGCACGAACCAAACATTGTTTATATGTAATTAAGATTGAAGCATATATAGGATCACTGTAAAATGCTAAGATACTTGTTTCATACTGGGAATACCACAGAAGTTGGAAGAGAAATTTGCAGTATGCTGTATTTATTTGCCGGGATTTTGTACATACCAGTTGGATTTAAAGGTTTCCGTAGTTTCACTAAAAAAGTACTACCCACAGGTTGAATATTTCGATCCCCACGCTAGTTGGTCTGAGGCTTGGTACAAACCACATGGTCTCCAAATATAGTTCTCCAAGATCGATCAGGTGGGTATACATGTGCACCTCACATGCTCGGGCATATATCACAAATGTATCAGACAAGGGGTTTTGTTAAGGTACTCCTAATGAATGTAGACCGTACATATTACCTCCTAAGAGGTAATATATTTAATACTTGTATATATAATTTTAAGTCTGAAAATAGGTGTATATGAGCAACATCTTGTTTCCTGTTTACCAAAATAACACGCCAACCTCTTGTTTCCTGCAAATTTAGGTGTATATGAGCAACATCTATTAGTGTATCTTTGTAATTTGTCTAAATGATGCTATAGGAAATGAGTTTTGCAGGGTAGTTTGTAGGTGACACATGCGCGCGGTACCTCTAGCAAATTCACTCTTGAGATATCATATTTGTTAAATATGTATGCACGCTATCTCTATGTGTACATATATAGTATGAATTTTGGTTAGTGCCTTAGTGGTTACTGTTGTGTTGACCTTGGATTGGTCACTAGTAGTCATGGGAGATTATTAAATGGTCTACGTCCCAGCTTGGTTGCTCAGCTCAAGGCTGGCCCTTGGAAAATAGAAAAATGTTAATTCCATGACTGCTGAGATGCTTCCAGCTTTCATGCAATTTTTGCATCAATGAATAAGGAACAGATAACATCTCGGAATCGGCATAAAATTTTAACTTTTTTCTTTTTTATGAATAATGGAATTTTCTTTTCTTTCTGCTTTTCTACTTGGACTCATCAGCTGCAGCGAGTTTTTTTGCTTTTATTTTCTTAGCTATTAGCAGTTTTCAGAAACATATATTTTCACACACCTACAATTTGGGGGAAAAAAGCAAACCGCCAAATTTTAGTAGCAGAAACAAAAAAAACAAAGAAATTAAAGCATGCAGTGGACAGGGGTTGTGAGTTGTGACGACATATGAATAAGACATGCTAATGCTTGTTTCTCTTTTATCCTAAAAAAATGATTGTTTCTCTTTCCAAAACAATACAAAGGGAGAACAAGAAGCAGCATTTAGCTGATGACCGTCTGGATTAAGAAATTTGCAGATTACTGGTGATATAGGACAGCAGTGCAGTGTCTAAGTGGTGGTGTGGATTTGTTTAAACTAAAACGAGGCACGAATAAACAATCCAGACGAGCTAGACGAAATAAAGCAAAGCACCTCCAGACGCCTTGCATTGTGTACTTCTATATATGCGTTTTCCGAGACGGTCCGAGAATGGTTTCTTAGGGAAAAGCTAGCACAAGCATCTCCAGGCTGCAACCAAATCTCAAAAGGTGATAGGGCACGGCAGGTTCCTCTGCGTACAGATCGAGAGGATTAGATAGATAGGGAGGCCTCCATCCGATTGGGTAGTGTCGTCGTCTCCGGCCAACTTTCAAAGGTTTCAGCAAAGATTGACATAGCCAGCAGGTCTCATCTCTCCGTCTCTCCTCTTTCTCTCTCTAGATCTGTGCTGTGGAGGAAGGAGATGGGGAGAGGGAAGATAGTGATCGAGAGGATCGAGAACACGACGAGCCGGCAGGTGACCTTCTCCAAGCGCCGGAGCGGGCTGTTCAAGAAGGCCAAGGAGCTCGCCATCCTTTGCGACGCGGAGGTCGGGCTCATCGCCTTCTCCAGCACCGACCGCCTCTATGAGTTCACCAACACCAGGTATATATCTGGGACTGGCTGGGTGCCTTGCTTAATTAGCTTGCTTCATGTCTGAGAGAACTCATACAGATCGGACATGCATATCGATCGTGTGCTACTGATATTAGGGTTTTGATTACTTAAGAGATCAGTATATACTTGTGGTAAATATAGTTAGTACGAGTAGTTTTTCTTTTTTGCGCCTTGGAATGTGGAAATGTTGCAATTTGTGTAAACTAGTGCGGCGGTGAATAATCCAGGAAATACTTATAGGTGATTGTTCGCCGTTTTGCTCATATATACTCCACAGCCCACCCGCCAAAATGACTGCTGCGAGCCTGCGAGAACATAAGAATGGCGGTATATATACTTAAGGAAATGCATATCATGGGACTTGCTTTGCAAAAGCTTTTAATGTTTCTTCTAATATTATATCCTAGGCAAAGAGCAAGTGAGCAACATAAGTGAGAAAATTTTCCATCAGATATTTAATGATATTGGCAGTATGTTTAATGTTTTTAATATATTTTTGGTATAAAAATACATAGGCTGCTATAGCACCGAGTTCTGTCCATACTCCATAGGAGCCACCCCGAATTTCCTTGCAACTTTTAATGTGCCCAAAACCAAAATGGTAATTTTATGATTTAGCTAGGATTTCTACCGGAGTTAATAACACCATGCATACCGAAGGCTACGAAAGATCAAGATGCCCAATAAAAGATGAGTTTGATTTTTACATAATCTCTTGCGGACAATTAACTTATCTCGTAACCAAATTAACCCACGTGCTTAACTGCAAATTAAAGCAGGGGTCATCGGACCCCAATAAAACTTGCAGAATCCCATGCAAAACGCTGCTTATCTTGAATTAGATTCTGTTGTCCCAAAAGAGAAGATGCTAGTGGCACTACAAGGAATGGTGCTTTACATGACGGTTTAGTACTGGTGACCTTCTCAGAAATCATCATAGAATTATATTATCTGTGACGGATCAATGTTCGGGGTGATAAACTGTGACGACTAGTTTTATTTGGTCATAGTTGGCCGTCATAGAGCAGTACAACAACTCAGTTGTAGATCCGTGACGAGCGATTTGGTTTGGTCATAGATAAATCATCCAACATGGCACAGACATGGATGACCATGTCATCCTACGTCAGTGGCGAATCTAGGGGGTGGGCCAGGTGGACCACGGCTCACCCTAAGATTTAGCCCAGACTGCCTAATACCTTCTCTATTTCATGCCTTTTATGATCAGCTGCTTCACCCCTGTTACAAAGGCTATGAATGAGGGATCAGTATAAATGTGTCTATCTAACGCATAAAAGTTCTACACCCTAGTTCCAACTCTATACTGACATGCAATGTATGAACACTTATTATATATATTTTTCTGATGTACTAAGAGTCTGTACCCTCAATTCTATTGGATTGATCCCAAAAGTATATCGTTCTTATTCCATTTACTTACCACACCTTTTGATCCAAACAAGGATCAAGTCACTATTTCGGAGAGTTCGATCACCATCGGCTCTAAACCCATCACAATGGCTGGTTTTGGTCTCCATTGGATTTAGGTTGGTGATGATAGCAGGGATCATTATCACCATCGAATCAGGAACGAGCAGTGATGCTCTTTTAATTTCCGAAAGTAAAAACATCACTCACTGCTACAACCCTGATGCCCTATCGCACGCCGGTGTAGCCCTGTCATCGCCTGGACACCCGAGAGAGCGAAGGGGCCAGGCAACACTAGGGCCGAGATGAAGCTGCTTGATCCTGTTGCTACCACTAGACCCATGTGCATGCCCCATTGCTATAGTCATATCCATGCCACTCGGTTGTATCCCACATGCCACCCTTAGTCGGGCCGCCACCGAACACCATTGATGACCGCGTCGTCGCTCGTCACTGCTGTCATAAGTAAGGGGTGAGCTAAGGGGGAAGGGAGGGTGGCAAAGGGTCTAGTAGAGGAGGGAAGGGAGGGAGAGAGAGAGGGGGGCTGGGAGATCCGCTAGATTCAGGAGAGAAATAGTATTTAGCCCTAACCCATGAATCTATTCATTAATTGGAGCTTTTTGGCTGATTTTACCAACACAGAATGCTTTGATGCACTACAAAATTCCAGCAACGGAGCAGAGCAACCTATCAACACACTAGCTCAAACTTGTCAGCGTACCATGATGGAAGCATCAACATTAACCTTGACAAATATATATGTGCATGAGCGAATTGAAATAATCAATTTCACAAACAACACATACATATTTAAATATGAAAGCATGTATGCTAGACGTTCATAACAACTCATGTTCTCAATCATCATTTTTTTGGTCCTCAAACATCATGTGACCAGTTCATTATGTATTTTAATGACCTTATATGCATCCAGAATACACAAAGTACACCATGATAGGGTAGGATTCAAAATCAAGAAACAATATTTAAAAAGTTAATCTAAGATTAAAAATGCATAAACCGACTAAAAAACAAGGCCATAGAACCCAAGATTAGAAATCCATAAACTGACTAAATGAACATGTTCAGAAATTTACCCTAGGAATAAACAAGTCAATAATTAAACAACTGATTAATAAAAATTATAGAAATAAACTAGTACAGGTAAATAACCTAGGTTTAAACTTGTGCACTTTATTTAAGGTTAAACACATATAAAACTTAAGAATAAGCAATCTTGAAAAATGGCAATTCATTCATAACTTTGCAATGCTTAATTACATTGTCATGGATTGTGAGGCAGTTACACTGCAATGGCATAGGGATCCCAAGCACCACCGGCACCCATGCCACCGCCTTTGCGATCAGGCAACAACAATGTACCATCTATTGTAGCACGAGCCCGTGATGTTCGCCACAACCACAACTACCACAACAACAGCCCTAGTAGCATGGGTTGTCGACACAACCCATGAAGGTAGTGGTGAACACCATGGCATGGGCAGTGGCCTAGGTTGTGGTCGCCCTGATTTGTGCACCTCTGCGACGATAGGGTTGGAGGATGATGAGGTGTCACGATTAGGGTCCCTACCAAAACTTAGCCTCCCTAGCCGCCACGACGATAGCCTCACATGCATGCCACATCCTACACCATATGGTGATTGTGGCTACAACATTTTGCTCCACATAGACTGTCTTGCTCACATACGAGGAGGAGCAGTGACAGATTTGGAGAAAGAGGATTAGGAGGAGTGATGGCGGATCTGGAGGAGGAGGAGGAGGAGGAGGGGTGGTATGGAGGATAAGGGTGATTGATCCTCGCCAACTTTATACAAGTTAAAACTTATTCATACTGTTTTTTTACACCGGCACAATATAGTTAGCATGGACAACTTATAATATTTTTTAAAACAAAAACTATTTAAAACAAAATGAGTTTGATACATAAATGGGAACATTCATAGTTCTTATTTACATCACAATGTTTGCAAATAAGTACATCTCCCTGGCATTCCCTAGTTCCTCTATCGAGATGTCATAGATTGTGAGTTTACACTAAGGAAGATCGCCAACTCATCCCACCATGTCCAACCGTGGGCACGGAGCTTATTGACATCTTGAGATGAAGGAAGAAGGACGTACAAGATTAATGTTTGGTAGAGCTCCATCTGATTATGATTCTCTGTTAGAGCTAATTCTTAGGGCGTGTTTGGCAGAGCTCCAGCTCTGAAAAAACAGCTCCGGAGCTACAGATCCACGCAATTCCACCGTGGAGCAGCTCCACCGTGGATCTCAGATCCGGAAAAGTGTTTGGTACAGCTCCAAATTTTCTTTTATCCCTATGACATGTAGGACCCGCAAGTCAGAAGGAAAAAATCAATTTCTTCCCACCCAGTCTGGCAGGCGTGCGGCCTCACCGCCGGCAAACCGGCTCGTCTCCGCCACCGGGTGGGTGAAGTCGTCGTACGGGAACATCACGACGAACGCTGGACCTGACCTTTGAGACGCTAGACCTGACCATCGTTGCAGACACTGGCGTCGTCGCTACGCACGGCGCCCGCGGCGTCGTCATGTACTCGGCGCAGACGCACGGGAACTTCCCGCTCGGAGCAGCCTCGTGGAGGACGATGGAGTCGTGGGGCGTCCAACAGACGTACAGGTACAACGCCCGTCCGTCCTACCTGGGGCCTGGATTTGGCCGCGACGGCGGATTTGGCAGAGACGGGTGGTCACGCGGCCGGCGGATTTGGCCACGACGGGCGGATTTGGCGGAGACGGGCGGGCTCACGGCCTCGCCGTCGGCGCGGGCGAGCGCGCGGCCAGGCAGGCGCCGCCGCGGGCGGGCGTGTGGCCTCGCGGCCGGGCGGGCTCCCGGCTCTCGCCGCCGGCACCGGCGGACGGGCGCTCGGCCGGGCAGGTGCCGCCGCAGGCGGACGGGCGCGAATGGGCTGCTGGTGGCACTGGCGTGGGGGGCGGGCGGCCGCGGCGGCCGGAGCGGTAGGGCGCGGCGGCCGGAGCGGCAGGGCGCGGCGGGCCGGAGCGGCAGGGCACGGCGGCCGGAGCAGCAGGGGGAGCTCAGGGCAGGGTCGAGGTCGGGCGCGGGGAGGGGGCTCCTGCGGCGTCGGGGAGGAGAGTCGCGAGGAAAAGTTAGAACGAACCATTTTTCTTGTGTAACCAGTAGCAGTGGTGGGTAATTTACCCCAACTTCATGAAACTTGGATTTGGTGGAGTACCTCCTGAGGTACTCCACGAAAACCATGGAGTTGGGGCCTGCTCCACCGTTTTTTTGGAGCAGATCCACGGTGGAGCTGCTGGAGCTGGTTGTGTTTGGGTGACAATTTTTGGAGCGGAGTTGGTTTTTTGGATCTGGAGCTGCGTGGAGCTCTGCCAAACACGCCCTTAGAGGAAGCGATTATGTGGCTGAAAGTGATTCTTTTTTATTCTCTAGCATAAACTCTTAAAATTAGTATAGAGAATCATTTCACATAATTAGGAGAAGCTATTTTTCATCTCTCAACCTCTTAGTTCATTTCAGAGAATCACTACACAGAATCACTACACTATTTTTCATCTCTCAACCTCTATCTAAAAAATTGAGTGACAGAGCTCCTAATGGAATCAACTCTGGGAGCTCTGCCAAACGCACAAGATTGTACCTTTATGAGCATCAACCTTCACTATCGTGATGATGCAGATGCTCGTACCTTGTATGTGTATGCCGCCACCATGCGGTTTTGTGATCCCACACGCGTCACGCTGTTGGAGGACGCGGAGAGAGAGAGAGAGAGAGATCTGCAATAGGTTCAGGGTTGTAGTGCCGCCTTGGATCTGGGGTGCAGGGTCAGAGGATATGTATGTATTTGTTAACACTCCAATTGTTCAAGAAGTTTTGATGCACAACCAATCCTCCTGTCTAAGTTAAGAATGTACTTTCATTAAGGGAGAAAATTTTGTACTTATCCTTTCCTTCCTAGTTTAAGATTCATTTCTTTTTTTAATCCTTCAAAACACCAAACTAGATTGAAAGGAGATGCACCTAGTATGATATTTCAAATAATTGCCATCAAAGGTATGCATAAAACATAGCACGACACTGTTTTTTCGCTAAGTATACATAAACACATCACATCACCTATACATATATCATATAAACATTCTAATGAACTTTTTTCGACCAGCATGAAATCTGTGATTGAAAGGTACCATGAGGCAAAAGATCAGCATGTCATGATGAGTGCGACTGCAGAGGCAAAGGTAATTCTATTCACACAATCTATATCATTTTACTGGAAAATTTTAAGGTGCTTGCAATTAAGCTAACATATAAATCAGTAAAAATTATTATATCCAGAGCTGATTGCTCTACCTAAATTTTCTAAAACTTCTGTTAGATATCGTGGGTGAATTTCATATACACGAGAAGCAGAAGATAATATGTTAAATGCTAGCCTGTTTTATTTTCACAATGACATTCTAATAACTTAAAAAGTTGTCCATAAGTTGGAGTAGATCTCAGGCTTTCTGGTTACAACCACGCATTGCTTCAATAACTTAAGTCCAAGAGAGGACATACAGGCTTACAGCAGACTAGCGCCTGTTACCGAAAAAATGTTGCCATTTTTCTCTGTCAAATTAAATGTTTGCATCAAACAGGATAGTATAAATATCTTTTGCAGATCCACGGGTTGAAAACGAATGAGATGACAGGGTCCAGTTTTGATTCTCTTGAAGGGTAGTAGAATCATCCCGCTTTAAGCTGAGGAACACAAATAAATAAGGTCTCAGATAAAACAATGGCTCATAACCAACATGCAGTATAAATAGTGACCATTAGATAACTGAGGCTATGATATATCATCTTTGATTTGTTGATGACTTCAATGATGTAAACATTAAAATGATGCCAATGAAGCATCATGAGCTAAATCCATTTACTCTGTTGACATAAGTAACAAACACTGAAACAATTTTTTGTCTATCCAGTTACCTTCATCCTTCCAGAACTTGTGACAGAAACCCGTACTGACTCTGAATTATTGTCAATCGCAGTCAGGAAGGTGGTTCTAAATTCTAACCAACCAGGTTCAGGAACTAACAACATTAACCTGCAAGCACCAAGATACCATTCCAAGTATCAATGCGCGTGCTTAAGTGTATTTACTATACTAGTTTAGAAGGTGCTTAAGTACCAATACTAGTTTAGAAGGATGTGGAACGTTAGTAACGTAATCTAATATCTATCATGTTGTGCTCCCTGATCCCAAGCCAACAACATATAAAATGCAGACCACATCAGCACTTGCGCTATATTCTGAATTTTCATATGCACTGATAGTTCACAACAATGTATTGTATAGTATTGCATTTACAGCCTTGTAGCATTTCCATCATATTTTTTTTAATTTTTTGAGTTTCATATGTTGAGCACTTGAGCTACGGAAAATATGGCTTCAAGGTTTTCATCTATATTAACTGAAAACTTTCTCTTATTAGCTTTGGCAAAGGGAGGCGGGAATCCTGAGGCAGCAACTGCATAACTTGCAAGAACATCATCGGTATGATCTCAACCAACCTGCAATACATGCAAATTACTATGAGTACCATTGCATCTTGCTTCCTCTTTCTAACATGATAATGCTAATGAACAGTAGTACAAAAAACATTTTTCCATCTTATCTTATCCATGGAATTAACCAGAAAAAAATATCATCTTGTCATGAGATTTTACAATATTAAAATTGGGTCAAGGTTCTTAATCTACTATGCTAGATGCAGGATGCTTAGGTCACCAAAAACAAAGTTAGAACTTATGGTATTTTGGTAAAAAAATCCAGACTTAGTTATGCACTTGTGCTACAATTTCCCCAAAACTATGGCTCAACATTTTAGAATACCAATGAACTACAGTCTGCTTTGTTTCTTTACTTAATTAAACTGGGATCCACAGCATAGTGCAACTGAGGAATCCTTGCACTAAGCATTCAAGAGTAACAATTGTCTTTATCTGTCCTGAAAAAACAATTGTTTTTATCGAAAACTCTATGAACAACAAATTGTTCACACTTCTATTAAAAATGCCAAAAATGAAAGAAAGATTACAGTAAGGGTAATTTATTTAGTATTTTGTTAATAAATTTTAAATACAGTTATACGACATCATGTGCATTTTTAGGAAAGTGTAAATCATTTGCCATACAATGTGTCACTACAGGCAATTGTTGGGTCAGCAGCTTTCTGACTTGGATGTAAAAGACTTGCAAAACATAGAGACTACGCTTGAGGCAAGCCTAAGTCGTATTCGTCTGAAGAAGGTTAAACCAGAATGTGTTGAGACCTCATCATATAGTCCTTTCAGAACATAGACATTAATAGCTACTTTTGATTTTTCATTCAACAGGACCAGCTTATGACTGATCAAATTCAAGAATTAAACACAAAGGTTTGTTCGCATAGCTTACTTCACAGTACTAATTGATGGTATTTTACTACACAAAGATATTATTTTGATTGTAGGGAAGACTCATACACAAGGAAAATGCCGAACTATACAACAAACTAAATCGTCTTCATCAAGAGAGCACTGAATTAAAGAAAAAGGTGCATGCATCTAAAAATATTTTGCTAAACAGAGAGGAAGCCTATAGAAGTTATGATTTTTTCCATTTCATTTTATCCTGAATTCCATATATGGAATCACATAATACCATTTCTTCTCATTTGTCAGGTGTATGGAAAAGGAGTTAATGAACATCCAACAGATACTACCATTAAATACAGTATTGTGAATGTGGATGATGAACATGTTCCAGTTAATCTTGAGCTAAGTCAACCACATAATTTGGAGTCAGAGAAGTCAGGAACACCAAGCCTGGGGTGAGTTCTTGTTCAATTTGAAATAGAGTCAGCATAGCACGTGAGTTGAAGTAGTTCACTGAACGTACATCAGACTTCAACTGCAGTGAGGATGATAAAACCAAGAGGCCAGCAAAACTTTACGTCAATGCTTCTAGATGCAACAACCTTGGACTGAACTACAGTACCTACCAGCTAAACTTTCATGCTTCTAGTTGCAATAATTTCTGCATGACAATTTTATTTTGTACTCCAGGTTTTTGTATCATTCAAACACACAGTTGATCCATTCAACTTTATTACGTCATGTATTCTATTGTTATAAAAAAATGTGTGTCCTTGTGAATTGCAATCATGAAGCATATGCAGCAGATGAGGTTCAACACTTGTTGGTAACAAGGTTGGAGATGGAGCCAAAGGGGTGTTGGCACTCTTAAACTTAAGCTTATCTCATGTTTTATGTGCAGAAATTGAAGATTAAAGACTAATACTACATGAATGTGCATGACCTGCTGCCTGCTGGGGTGCTGCAGCACCCCTTGTAGATCCGCCGCTGGTTGGTAACATGATTTTTTTACCAACTATAAAACCATCGATGAAACAAATTGATACTCTATGATGTCATGTTCCAAGTCAAATAAGTATACAAATTCGAACACAATTCATTTTGTATTCGTATCCAAATTCGATTCACAATATGGTAAATAATGACATCTGAATTTGATTAAATGCATATTCAATCCGAATCTATCCCTAGAGCTCACTGCTGACGGTATCGGGCCTGATACTCATTAACAAAAATTCTTACTTAAGGCAACTAAGGTTAGTTTTGCAATACTTTTGTGGCAAAAAAGTGACCACATTATGTTAGGCAAAAGTTAGAGTAGAAAAAAATAAATCCATTGGAATTGGGCCAACTGACCAAGACAATAAGTAGACTAAGTTGATTACACCGTAATTATGGTGGCAAAAATATTGTGATGATTCATTGCCATGTAGGTCACTCACACTCACATGATGAAGAGTTGAAGATTTAAGGGTTGGGCTTTTACGGCTACTTTTGCTTTCAAAAAACAAAAGCCATCTAAAGTGAAAAGCTCCACCTACTTTTCACCCAAAAGCAGTTTTGAGTCGGTTCGTTTCCGGCAGTAAGTGGGGAGGTGCTTACCAGGCTTTCAGCTATCACAAGTTCAAATAAATTACCCACTGTTGATCCTTATATGAACATACCGATTCGTCTATTTCCCCTAGACAGCCAGTCAAACTCCCGGGACCCTCCGAGGTCACAGCCTCACATGTAACCTATATTCTAAAGGATAGGTCTAGTAGCTTCCTCTAGTTGTTTGCTATTTACCTAAAATACTCCTGTTAATACTATATGTACCCCTGGATATTATGTTTGGAAGTGGAGAAAGTAAGTCTGGGCCAACAAATGGTATCAAGAGCCTAACTTTCCCCACCTACCCTACCACCCCGTGCTCTCTCTTCTCCACCCAGAAAACCCCACCGGCGGTGCTCGATTCCGGCCCGATCCCGGCGGCGGAGCAATTCCCCGGCCGATCCGGAGGTGGAATCCACCCCTCTGCACGTCTCCTACTCCGATCCGGCGCGGGCGTGCGCGGATCCGGCGGAGGCGCAGCGAATCGACGGTCGGCCGGCACGCGTTGAATCGGGCTGGGAGCTCGACTCCGGCGCAGCGCCGCTCGATCCAGGAGGCGAGGAGGTTCCCTGGCGAGGCGGAGATAGGCGGAGGCGCATGTGACTGGTGGTGAGTGTGCACGGGCGTGTACACGCGAGCAAGGCGGCGACTTTCCCCTCCCTTCCTCAACTCCCTCGTCCATGGCGAGTTCCAGGAGGTCGCACCGAGGCATGGACGGTCTCAGTCAGGCGAGTGCGCAGGGCGCAGGTGGCGGAAGAATGCGCAGCAGGCGATTGACGACGGGCAGCTGCAGCTCGTGCTGAGCGCGCAGCGGCCGTGGAGCGCGAGACGGCTCGTGCGGATGCCGAAGCCCGTCGTGCTCAGGCGGAGGCTGAAAGTGCATCTAGGCCCCTAAGTGTATTTTGGTGAATTAAATGGCAAAGTGATTAAAGATCTAATGTATTTGTCTAAGGTTGTGAGCAGGTTTTATTTAGATATTCTTGAGCAATTAGTGGAGTATTTATTTGCGAATGAATATTACATGGCTCACATTGGTGAAAGACAAATATATGGATGAGCCTAATGCATACGTGACAAATATCAAGCAATAAAGGAAGATAAATATTGGGATAGTTTGAGAAGGTCAATTCATGGTCTCCCATATTGGACATAGCTTGATTAAAATTACAAGGATCATAAAAAGAGAAGATGGTAATTCTCTAAGTCAAGTGCAAGGCTTCATGTGGCAATTGAGAGAGGACACAAGGATGAGTGTAAATATAATGGTTCTTAATCGGAAGCTTGCATATTCGTTGTCAATCAAGAATAAGCATTTGAAGCGGAATTTTCAAATGGACTTTAATTATGGATGAAGCAAAGTGGAACTCAAAGTGGATGGGTAAGTGATGAAGAGATCAACCGAGATGTCTAGGGTGAGGGACTAAGCAATCTTTGGGGTCGTAGCTAAGCCGCCATTAGTGTTTTGCTAAGGTGAAGTTCTAGCATCCGTGGGGTCTTCAAGTATCATATCCAAACCTTAACCGAGGGAAGCAATGCAACTCATCAACATGTTATGATTGGCAATATGGAGTGACTTATGGATCCAAGTGTGTATTCCTATGCTAGATGGAAAGATCCTAAGTCACTAGCTCAAATATAGACGTGCTCAAGACATAGGCTATGTTGAAAGCTCTCAATTGGATATCGCTCAAGTATGGCAAGATTGAAGACATTCAAGCTCAAGAAGTTGACAAGGTGTTTTTATTTATTCTTGAGTATAGGTATGCCGTACTATCAAGAGGGATGCAACATTAGCGAGTTGACCAAAGTCAAAGTGCTCATTAGTTGACCTAAGTGAGATCTAGCCTTGAGAGCCTTAGAGTGTGCTAACAAACCCTCCTAACCTAACCTGAGCCACCTCATCTCTTTGGTGAAGTGTTAGTTTCATAGAAAGGGTTTTGGGGGTGCCTCGGGCCTGACCGGTCAGGGGCACCGGTCTGACCGGTGCCGCTAGCCCCAACGGCTAGTTTTTCAAACACCGGTCTGACCGGTGTGAGGCACCGGTCTGACCGGTGCTGCCCGACAGCTAACGGCTAGTTTTCTCCTTTGAAGGTATAAGTACCCCTAGTCCTCTTTTGTGGAGGGCTGCTGTTCCAAGTGGTTGTGCTGAGTTCCTAAGCCATTTCTTGCAAGCCCTAAGCCTTAGTGGCTCTCCCCAACCTCTCTTTGTGAGATTTGTGGATTCAAGCCATATTCTTTATGTTGGGTTGAGGGAGTGAGCTTAAGAGCGTCTTTGTGAGCTAACAAGAGCATTCCCATAGCTTGATCACTTCGGTTTCGCGTCTACGAGCTTTGAAGCATTTGTTACTCTTGGAGGTTTGCCTCCTAGACGGCTAGGCGTCGCCGGCTAGCTCCCAAGGTTGTGGTGAGCAGCGGCAAATTTGTGAGGGCTGTGATCTTGCCTCTTCGTGAAAAAGATTGCCTTAGTGGAAAGGAGGAAAGTGGTTGAAAGAGACCCGGCTTGTTGTGGGAATTCTCCCTTACAAGCTCCTCAACGGAGACGTAGTCGTTCCTTAGTGGGTGGTGAACTTCGGGAAATAAATCCTTGCATCTCTTGTGGTTTGCCTCTCTAAGTTGTTTTTCTAGCATATTTGATTTGCTTCCGCTTCGAACTACTTGGGTGTGCTACTTGTGTGTGCAGGGCTCATTAACCTGCTTGTGATCATCTACAAAGGCTTCTCACCAAGTTTGGTTCGTACTAGAAGTCAAGAGGAGCTTGAAGTTGTTTTTGCAGGTGCTGTGTGCTACACCGGTCTGACCGGTTCTAGGCAACGGTCTGACTGGTGCCTCCTGTGAAGCCTAGTGCCGGACCGGTCTGACCGGTCATCACCACCGGTCTGACCAGTGGACACTGACAGCTCAAGTTTACGGGGATGAAAAGTTAAAGTTGGTCGTCACGCCTATTCACCCCCCCTCTAGGCGACATCAAGGTCCTTTCAATTGGTATCAGAGTTTGGTGCTCTGATTCGAGCTTAACCGCTTGGAGTTCTTCGATGTCGACAACTCGTGAGGTACCGTTTGAGCCTCTAGCTCTAGATGGCTCAAACTATGCATCTTGGTCAATTCATGTACTCAATTGCATTAGGACCATGGGTCCACTTGCCGAGAAGGGAAATCAAAATTGACTTGTCAAAATCATCCCTAGAGGACTTAGAGTGTTGGCAATGCAACTCTCGAGTATTTAACTACATTTGTAGTGCTTTGAGTGATGATGTGTAGGAATTCATCTTTGATAAACTTGAGATTGATGCACACACCATTTGGGAAATCCTTAGAGAAGAATATGAAAAGCCCAAATGGATTGATCAAGAGCAAACCATGGAGAAGGCACTTGAGGAGAGCTCTTTGTCTTCATTCAACATCACTGAGCCTCAAGTGTCACTTCCCAAGCAAAGAGAAGGCCAAAGAAGCAAGGAACCTGTCCCTCTGCAGGGACCGGTCAGACCGGTGACATCCACCGGTCAGACCGGTGCCGGCAGAGGCACCTCCATCTGCTTGATGGCCAAGAAGGAAAAGAAGAAGAGAACCAAAGGAAGAAAGATTGAAAAGAATGAAGCTTCAACCTCCTTGGCCAAGGAACTTGAGGCTCTCTAATCCGAGAATGCCTCCTTGGTTTGTAAGTATGATTCACTCGCTAGGAAATATGATAAGGTTATCAAATCCTTTGCTTGTCTAGCTGCAGTGGATTAAGAAAATGAAAGGCTTGAAGAAAAGCTAGGGAAGCTCACTAGTGAGCATATGGCTCTACAAGCCGATCACAAGGGACTTGAGTGTTCCTATGAAAAACTTGTAGATTCTTATGCAACACTAGAGATAGCCCATGAGGTTGTGATTTCATCGGTAAAATTTATGCAACCTCTATCTCACACTTGCACATGCTCACAAGTTCAAATTGATTTGTCTTGCACTAATGATTGTTTGTCTCAAGCAAGCCAATCTAGCATTGAGTATGTACTTGTAGAATCTTGTGATGACCTTATTGCTAATGAAAATGATGAACTCAAGCAAGAGGTTGAAAAGTTTCAAAAAGACTTGTATGTGTTGAAGGAGAAGAGCAAAGTGCAACCTTCCCAAGATAATCATGAAAACATGGTGAAGAAGCTTGAGAAGGGATCAACTGTCGCTAGCTCAACTCCTCAACAACATACAAAGACCCACAAGAACAAGATTCAAGAAAAGAGCAAGGTTGGGCACATCAAGTCCCAACATCGCCCAACCAAGCACAAGGCACAAGAATCACTCCCCAAGAAGCCTAGAAGCTCAAACAAGTGGAGAGTGTGCTACAAGTGTCGAGAGAAGGGTCACTTTGCCGACGCTTGCCCAAGTTCAACAATGGGCAGTGGCATTGACCGTGACCGGTCAGACCGGTGCACGTCACCAGTCAGACCGGTGCCGGCCAGGTCTGCCACCCCTCAAGCAAACAAGCCAAATAAGACCCCTTCTCCAAGAACAAGGCTCAGAAGCAAGCATGGGCAAGAATTTACAAGAAATGGTGTGACCAACAAGAACAAAAGCCGCATTTGCTACGAATGCCGGCAAAAGGGTCACATGGGCAAAGATTGCTCAAATGGTATCATTCCTAAATCGAACCTTGTCCATTATGATTTCCGTAAGCTTAGGAACGATAAGAATGGGACTTGTGCTATGAGGGAGATTAGTTCACCTCAAACTAGCATGAGAGACATTTGGGTTCCTAAGAACCTTGTGGCTAACCTACAAGGACCCAACAAGTGTTGGGTACCAAGAAATGCTTGCTGAGCTTGCAGGTTGAAAGAGATACATTGAAAACATGGCTAGAAGGCATGTAATTCACTTTTGATCAATTGGCCATGTGAAGGGCAAATTTATATAAATCTTGAATTCAATGACATCTCAGTAACTAGTGCTCTTTGTTGAGTCTAAGTCACTCTTGGTTCTTTGTGAACACTCATGTGACACATGTCTTGTGCTAGTGAAACATGAGGTAGTGACTTTGACATTCGTATGAAAATTTATCCTCTCATGCCATTCGATGCTTTTAATGGCTCTCTAGTAGAGCATTGCCTTGTCTCTGTTGCAGACCTCAAATTAGTAATGTGTTCACACAATCAAGGGACGAGGAGGACAAAATCACCAAAAATTAGAGCATCGGGGGTGACCTATTTGACCGGTGACAGGCACCGGTCTGATTGGTGCCAGCCCTGTGGTCAGGGGGGCGGGTGACCCGGCCCTTGTGCCCGGGTGACCTGGTACACCTCTGTTTGCTGTCGGGGTGACCCGACCCCTATGGTCGGGTGACCCGGGAGTGAACCGTTTTTCATGAAAAATGGTGATTTGGCATCGAAGTCTCGTTTTTTTGTGCACCATTATGCAAACTCTTAATTAGTAGTACTCTCAAAAGAACAAGTAAGAGCTAGCACTTTTCAAAATTTAATATATGCACAAATAAAATGGTCTTAAGGCAAAGGTATGTTTCCATGAACCTCATTAAATACCGAAATGCATCTAGGCCATTATAACATGCTAGTGTGCCATCCTTAGCATGTAATTGCTTCAAGTGAAGCTTTGAGTGCTTCTCTGGATATTTAGTTGATACCTTTGCGTTCACCCGACTTTGTGTCTCGTGGTTGAGGGTATGAGCTAAATATACTAGAAAGGCTATTTGTTTGAAGTGGATGCATGCACTTTCACCCGACTTTGTGTCTCGTGGTTGAGGGTATGAGCTAAATATACTAGAAAGGCTATTTGTTTGAAGTGGATGCATGCACTTTGTGACATAGGATAGTCTTTTCGAAAAATCAACTAGCATGTGTAGGAAGTGTGCTTATTTGAAAAATATTTGAGCCTTGGTCTTTGTGACCTAATCAACTTAGTTGTGACTATGGTTCTCCTTGTTTAATTGATGGCTAGTCACAATTAAGAAGATTTTCTCAAGTCCATAAAAAATCTATCTTTATCTCTCTCTCTCTCTCTCTCTTGGAAGAATCAGGAATTATCAATTAAATTGGATTATCCTCCATTCTTTCAAGATTTGTCAAAATATGGATCAATATCAACTCTATATCTTTTATCCAATCTTTGTGAAGGAGTAAGGAGCAAAATCTGACCTAAAGTGTGTCTCAGGGGAGCACCGGTGTGGCTCACCGGTTTGACCGGTGGGAACCCTTAGCCACATTTTCTCTTTTCTGAGGACTAAGTGGAAGAAAAGTGGTTTATAAAATATCTGGTGAAGTTTTAAGGAGCAAAATCTCAAAAGTGAGAAAGAAGGTTCGGAACTTCCGAGGCTAGATCGGTTCTACCGATATGGATTCTCTGTTGGAATTATCAAAATCCTCGGTTTTACCAATCCCAGGTCGGAACTACCGCTAAAGCTTCACTGGCTAGACCTGGGGGGTCACAGGTCTGACCGGTGTCCCTCACCAGTCTGACCGGTGTCGCCCGGGAGCAACCTGTGGGGCCACAGTAAAAGAATCTATCATTTTACCCCTCTCCTTTCTCTCTCATATCATTTTACCCAGCCTCTACCCCTCTCCTTACCGAGCTCACCTCCTTCTCATCTCCAAAATTACCTCTCTCTATCTCCCTCATGGAGATTTGAGTGTTCAATCAAGGAAAAGGCTCAAGATTGGAAGGGAAGGACTCTCCCAAGGCCCCTCTACTGGTTCCCCTTCATCTTCTTCGAACTCCATTCAAGTTCCTCTCTCAAAAGGTATTCAAATCTTCGTTTTGCCCGATCTCTTAAATCCGTGCAAAGATTTGAATTTCCTTTGGTAGAACATCACCTGAGAACCCCTAGAAGACATCCCTATAGATCCATAGCTTTTTGTTAGACACATTGTGAGAACTCAAGATTTGGGGTCGGACGGCTTGCACCGGTTTGACCGATGGCGCCTGTCCAACCCTAAGTCCTGTTTTCTTCGTGTGTTCGACACATATCTGAGTAGGAATGCTTCTAGTTCATCGAAATACATATCTTGTCATTCCAGCTGCTGAGATTGGCATTTGAGTCCATTGACTCGGTTCTGGATGGCACCGGTCTGACCGGTGCCCCTCACCGGTCTGACCGGTGACGTCCAGAACCGACCCAAGTGTTTCAAATTGTGAATTTCATGTTCTATTCAATTCAAATCTCAATCCTGGTGTCTTACACAATCTTGTCATAACCTTTGTGACACAGGACAGTGGCTATGCCAAGGATGAAGCAATCCGAGAGCAAGAAATCAATATTGACACCTAGAGAGCTCCCGCATGATCGTGAGGCAGGTGGCAGCGGCAGTGCAGGTGGTAGGAATCTGATAGAGCGTGCACCTAAGAGAAGAAATGAGGAACAAGAGGACTTGAATGGTGACACGAGGAGTAGTGATGATGATGTAGAGGATGAGACTTATGTCGATCCCGGCACCTTTCGTGTGAGGCACCATGGAAAAGGTCCAGCTACAGATGAGGGTGATGATGAGGATGAGGAAGAGGACCTAGGTGGTCAGGAAAGGGATGAGGATGATGGATGAGGATGAGGATGACGGTCCGTGCAGGCTGAGGGTCGTCAAACCTATCTACATGTACCCACACAAAGCAGTGAATTATCATGGTACAGGGATGACAAAGAAACTGCAGAAGTTGAGGGATGTGAATCCCTATGCTAGTGAGAGGACAGCTTTGGACAGGAGGTTTTGGGCTACTTTCCAGCAGGATTATTACGCCACCGTGACCATTAAGAAGCCCAAGATCACCCACTAGGCACAGTACGTGGATTGGACTTTTATGGAGAGTAAGAATGACCCTATCTTTGATGAGATCATCAGTGTGTGTGGACACCAGTGGGTAAAGGATCTCATGGGTTTTAGGCAGGATTGGAACAGGGAAATTATTGCTCAGTTCTACGCCATGGTACACTTTGGTCATGCTGATGACGAGAGGGCTATGCTTTGGATGACAAATGGGAATAAGTATGGTATTCGCTTTTCCCGGTTTTTGTCTCTCTTTGACTTGGGGCAGGAGGATAAGGATTTTACTAAGCTGCATGATGGTGGTCTACTTGAGCCAGAGTCGTTGTATTTCATGTACCCTAGTGATTAGAGGGCTAATGTTGGACACGTGAAGGGGCTCTACACTTACTATTCAGTTCTAAACAGGCTTCTTCGGGCGTCCATTGCACCTAGGGATGGAAATCCCTCTGACATTTCGAGGTTCATGAAGAACTTGATGATTGCTTTGAGACTGGGGGCACCTCCATTTAGTGTGGGGGATTACATTTGGCAGGAGATCAAGTACTTATCAGAGGATCCTAAGAAGATCTCACTACGTGAAAACCTCAAATAGGTCACGCAACATTTGTAACGGGCCCTTAACACCCGTTACATGCACCCACATCTGTAACGGTTGTCGTTTGGCGCCCGTTATCCATAAGCGCAGCAGGTCGACCCCGGGGTTGGCCTCCACTACGCCCGTTACCAATGTGGACTTCTGGTAATGGGCTTCTTAAACACCCGTTACATGAATTCGTTGTAACGGACGTTAAATCGAGTCTGTTACAACAGTTAAAGCTATCGGTAACATGCTCATAAGGTCTGTTGACAGTTAATATGTGTATCAAACTTCGTTTGGACTTGCAAGCGGACAAGTCCTCCGTCGTAGTCAAGGGACCCTTCTTCCCTTAAGTGTGAACCCAAGGTATCAAATCTGTGGAACAATATGTAACGCAAGATCCAATCTAATAAGCGGAAAAGCTTTGATCTCAAGAGGTTGTTTTTGCATCTGATCTACTAGATCGTCATCAAAACTCATCTGGTCTACTGCACACCGGAGGTAGCAAGAGAAAGAGAGGGGAGAACCAATCTAGAGATTGGATCGGGTCTTTTGTTGAAGTTCCAAAGCAAAGAAGAATGTAGCAAAATGAATCTCATTAAAAGCATGGCTCCCGTTCCGACTCCGAGGACTCCCGTTTTTCTCCTTTACCGTACTATCACTACGGGGGATAATCTTACGGGTTGGTACAACTCGGCGGGTTCAAGAAGAACAATTTGAAAACATTTGGTAGATCGGGTATGCACCTCTAGCCACCATGGCTACAAGAACATCCTATGCAATCTACTCGCGGGATAGATCGGGGAGGAAAACACCCAAACGAAGACAAAACACAACGAAAGCACTTGATGCTAAGAATGGATTCAATCTACTAATTCAACATAAGAGTAATACATGGACAAGATCACCACCGGGATCCTACCTTGATCTTGATTCGAGCTCCTGGAACTCCGACATGGTCTTCCATGCAAGGTTCCCACGCCGTCTAGGGGAACCCTAGTCAACCATCTCGACCCTCTCCTCTCCGGAATGGTGTCCTTCTCTTCTCTGCTCCTCGGCGGCGGATGACGAATGAATCTCTGCGTGGCTCTTGGCAGGGGGACTATAAATAGTCCGAAGGACGGCTAGGTCAAAAGGGGTGCCGAACCGGGCCCGGAATGGGCTGGGCCGGCCGGCCTGGATGACGAATGAATCTCTGCGTGGCTCTTGGCAGGGGGACTATAAATAGTCCGAAGGACGGCTAGGTCAAAGGGGGTGCCGAACCGGGCCCGGAATGGGCTGGGCCGGCCGGCCTGGGCCGACCGGCCTGGGCCCATTTCAGCTCGTTTCGCCGCCGTCTTTTGTCCTGAAGCTTCTCACGTGATTCCCCATTTGTGTGCACTTGCATGTGGGCCTTTGACGTTGTTTCCTTCGCGGTTAAGGCTTGAATGCTTGCCATCCAAGCTTCGCTGTTTTCTGGTTGAGTCCCTGAAGATTTGCACGTTGACGCATCGGTCCTCGGGTCATTTGGAGTCATGTTCATCGCGTGTCTTGACTCTTGTCGGGCTTCATGATCTTCTTCCATAGTGCTTGATGAACTTATCCCGAAAGTCTCCTCTTTAGCGTAGATTTCCTGCGTAAACAATAAACTCCAAAATCGACATGCAAGAGTGAACTTGTTATATATGGGGTGTTAGTTCTAGTGGTTAGAATAATAAATCAATGCCAACATTGAAGGTAAACGCATGGCTAGGTTGACGGAAATTCACCGTCAACATCTCCCCCATGCTTAAACCTTGCTCGTCCTCGAGTAAGCCTTTAATGAATATCAGTGTTGCCTTTCATTGCTTATACCCTGCACTTGATCATACATGAGAAAACATAATGCTCTCATGGATTTAATCATTAAAGTTCCATAATGTACTAGCCTTCATCCTTATGGGGGATAGATATTAATTTAAGCACTTCCCACAAGTAATTACCTCATGCTTCCAAATTTCAAATGAATCTCAGAAATTTTGAAATTAAGAGCGAGATGAAGAAAAAGAGCTAAACCAAGTTCAAAAATAAACTTCCTTGCATCTTGCTCATGTACTCTCATCTCATCTTGTCTCTCAAAACCTATTCATTCTACTCCTTTCCCCTCTCAATATATAGTGGAAGGCTTTATGTGGAGCTATATGGGAAAAGTTTAGTCCAACCAAGATATTATAAATGAGATGTTGTCAAAACAAGACAAGCTTCTCATGGTCTTACCGAGACTCGTCAAAAAGGTCATTGGAAAATAATGTTATATCAAGGAGGGGGAGAGAAAAATACACACACACTTTGAGATAGGTGGACATGTGCAAATGGCAAAGAGTGACCCCGAGGCACAAAGGAAGTCCTCGTTATCGGATTGCACATGGTTGGAAAGATGAGTTTGGATCTTAAATCTTGAAACTTTTGCACTTTAGAGAACTGGGGAGTTCGCTTTATTTTATTTTTATAAACTCATATTTTTTTTCTTTTCTCATACATATTTTTCTTTATCTCTTTTTTTTCTTTATACTCATTTTTTTTCTCTTTTTTTTCTTCTTTCATCATTTTTTTATTTGCTCCCCATAAACTCTAATTGCATTGTACCTACCTCCTCCCCCATGCTTAGACATTGCTCGTCCTCGGGCAAAGAGGTGATAGAGATAAGGTAGGTACTAGAAATATATTTCCTTTGGAGAGATACTTGAAATCTTCAATCTTGGCACCATCTTGCGATCTTCCTTGAATTGACAATCCATACTCATATGATAGGTTGTGGTCAAGGAGGTAAACACAAAAGATGATATTTTTGGTTTTAAGGGTGGATATCCGGCGAGGTTTGTGAAATCTCCGATGTGGGGATACACAATGCACGGATAAAAAGGCTAGCAATAAGATAGATACGCAAAAACGGAATGACCAGCTTCTTAGTCTCGGGCCAGAGAAATCATGGCCTGAAATAACTCACTCAAAAATAAACCTTGTATACTAAGGTTTATGCACTCAATATATATATATGGCTTTGGATAGATAGAGCAAAATGCAAGTAGCATTAATGACAATGTTAGCATATATATTTTTAAGAACAAATCATCTTTAACTCATCCAAAATTGAGAGCATGAAAATAATACTATAGGTCTTATTTTTATCATAACCTCCACAAAAGATTAAGCTAGCAATTAATTAATTTCAGATTCATATTAAAGAGAGCATTAGCTTAATCATGCATAAAACAAGTACAAAAGTTGAGCAAAGTGGCAACTTTTCATCATATATTATCATGGCATCAACTTAATATTTTTACCAAAGGTTGATCAAGGTGGGAAACTTTATTCATGGTGATCTTAAACTAACTCTACTATTATCACACATGCTGAAAACAGAAAATGCTACACATATATAAACTTGCACAAAAGCTGAAAATAAAGAAAAGGAAAAGGAGAAAATTGTTGACGGTCCTTACAACAAAGATTCGACCGTCAAAACCTCAGGTTCGAGAGGAGTATATAGCAAGTTTCATGCACATTTTTAGTACTAATAAAGTTCCACGAGTTGTGTTGTGAATTTCATAGGTAGGTACACATTTTGGGAGAAATTGGAACCAACGTGCCACATGAGCAAGGCACGACCGAACCACCTGGTCCGACCGGCCCTGCAGGTGCGGCCGGCCCTGCCAGGTGCGGCCGGCCCTGCCCCGTGGCTCGTGCCTGGTCCAGAGCACCTCCTCTCCCTCGAGTAATACTTGGACGAGCACGATTCACTGAAGAACGTCGGTTTGATCCAAAGGTGGAGGCTAGGATCAATGGGTCCACTTGTTCGGCCGCTCAACCGCCACAACCGTCATTCAAAGGTTATCCTAGGCATCCCTGAGTGTAGGCAGTGCATCACATAGCACGGAGCTGGGCCGGCCGCACCTAGAGGGCCGGCCGCACCTATCAACTGACGTGCCGGGCGAAACCGACCTACAACCGCCTCAGGAGCAGTGATCAGGGGCGTCCAAGGCGAGAGGCGGTGGATCATAGGGCCGGCCGCACCTCCTGATCTGGCCGCACCTGACATATTGGCCCTACGCGCTCCACCGACCCTCCTTGCCTATAAAAGGCACCTCACACTCGCTGGATTGGACACACAACACAGGCGCATCTCCATTTCCCTCTTTTGTTCACTTAGAGTAGGATTAGTGTAGCTTGGGAGTTAGAGTTGAGTCGAGCTAGTCTCAGGGTTCCGGAGGAGTCTTCTTCAGAGTTCCGATACTACTCTTGTATTCTTTCTTTGTTTAGACTCAAGTACAATTCAAGTTATCTTTCTATCTTACCTTTCGAGTCAATTACATTCAGCTTTTACTTTGCTCTAGAAGCTTTATTCTTGGTTTAGACTAAAGTTAGTTTAGTCTTGGTTAGCATAGCTCCCTTGAACCCTATAGTGTTGTGGTCATTCTTCGCTTGATCTCCGGTGGTTCACAGGAGAGAGAGACCTTCCTTCGTGATATCCGGGGAAAGGTTCTTTGGTTCGTTGTGAGCGCGGTGCTCAGAGCTTACCTTAGTCTTAGATTGGTGTCCCGTTCAACGGAATAGTTGTGGTACCCTAAGGAGGTGACAGCTCCGGACGGGCTTTGTAGTCCACCACGTTAGTTCGGGCCGGTAGGATTCAGCGCGTCGTTGTTCTCCCTTCTCATCCCAGTCTGTGAGCGCAGCTTTGCATGCCCCTGCAGCACTAGAAGAGCTTGTTGAGTTTAGCTTGCCTTGGTTATCCTTTGCCTTAGTTCTTTGCCTAGAGTTGACAAGAATAGATAGATTGTGTTAGGATCCTTTCTTGTCTCATTGTCCTCCCAGCTCACTAGATCCTCTCTAACCCTTTATCAAGATCTCCTTGTGTGTGTTAAGTTATCCCCAAATATCTTTATTCGTTACCCCCGCTATAGCTCTTTACCAAGTCTTGTTAATCTCCACCGTTTGTTCGATTATCTTTGCCGTAGTGCCTCCCTTGGGAAAATATAAATACGATAACCCGAATACCACCGGGTGAAGTGCTACAACGGTAATCCGTGCGCTTGCGGACCTTTCTATGATCGTGTGTTTTACCAAAGACGTTCCCTAGCCCCGTTACTAGGGGTGTGAACCCGGTAGCGACGCTTGCGAGTGCCTCGAGCATTCCTGGCACCGTCACCGTAAGTGCAACCTTAGTGGTGAGGCTAAGGAGCGTCAACAAAAATCAAACCGAATTTGAAAGCATTATTATTTTCTTTTCTTCCTCCTTCTTCCTTTATTTTCTGGTGGTTGATATTGATGGTCCGGCGCGTTGTATCCTTGCTTGTATTATGATTGTGCCGGTCCTCCTCTAAATTGCTCCAATGGTGAAGGAGACCAATTTGATAGGCAATGTTTGCGGTCCCTTCTTCTTGCATTTGTTGGATGGAGCGCCGTGAAAACTTCGTGAGGAACATGTATGGTGGAGGATGTGGTAGCGTGGCTACCCCACTCCCCCATGCTCGCATTTGACATACTTCCTTCATATGGTGGTGGCATTGGAATCCTTCCATGGTTGTTTATTAGCTTCATGCGCAGCCCCTCCTTCGTCTTGGGCTACGGAGGATGATCCCTCTTACACAATTTTCCTTTCTAATCTTTTTTTGCCGGTACAAGAAATCCTTCCTCTAACCAATTTTGTCTTCAAATGATCTCAGCCTCTCGTTGGGAAGAGGAATATTAACCTTCATCAACTTGTACCTTCTCCTCTCATCTCCACTTTCCTTGCTTCATGTACTCGATCCCAAAGAAATCCCGACAAGGAGAAATTTTGGGTTCCTTGTAATCTTCTCTCGAAATCATTCCCCAAAAATCCTTCTAACATTTTTTTCTTGGACATCAACTTGCTCCGGGCTTCCTTCTTGTAACCAAGTAGTTCTCCAATATATCCATAAGGAACTAGTTGCTCTTCATCTTCAAGGCGGAATGAGAGGCACGACACTCCTTCATTAATGACCTGTGCTATTGTCATAAGAACTTCCAAATCAAGCTCCTTGTGAGTATTCACACCAACTCCATAAAGAACCGCACCCCTCCAAGGTTGCTCAAGATTTGATATCCGAGTAGAATCCAACACTTGGAGGGCGTCATCGAGCCTCTTCAAGACAAACAAGCCTATCCTCCTCCTCCTCCTCCGTCTTTATGATGAATCCATTGGGACGCCTCGGAGTGTATGGTGGTGGAGAGGATGAACGAGTTGAGCATCGTGGTGGAACGAGTGGCTCCTTCGTGTACTCCTCATGCCACCGAGGGGCAGCGTGTCGCTCCTCGGTGGTGCCACATCTTCCTCCATGCTTCAGGGAGACTCGGAAACCGAGTGCCTCCTCGAAGAGCTCAATGATGGCGCCTTCGATGATCGTGTCTTCTTGGGGAAGATATTGGTGGCTCTCTTCCACATTGTTGCTGCACTAACTCACAATGAGTGCACCGGGGGTTTCTTGCCGGTGGGAAAAACACACAAGAGAAGTATATGGAGTGATGCAAATTATGGTGAATTTTCTTTATTATAATTGTTGGAGGGTGGTGAGTGAGGTGCACAAGTTTGGATGGATAAGAGCCCATAGGGTTTATGGATATTTAATCATGCAACTGCCTATCAAGGTGAAGCTAAACTAATTTATTAAGGTGTGAACATGAGGCTACTTTAGCTAAACCTACAAATGATATGTTGATGGGATCTACGGGAGTAGTGAGACCTATGCTCCCAAAAAGCATGGTGGCTAACCTTAGGCATCAAAGCATTATCAACATGAATGAAACAAAAGATTCGGCGATTACATGACAAGATCCTACAACACCATGGAACTCAAATTTTTCTAGGTTGTTTCAGAAACTTATGGGCTATGAACTCAAGAACACAAATTAACAAATGCATAAATTACTTACCAGGCGAAGGGGAGCACCGGGGGCCATGAGAGGATGCCAGGCCGGCCGGCCTGGGCCGATTGGCCTAGGGGGCCTCCTGCTCCTTTCTCTTTGATCTTTCTCCGAGATGCTTCTTGCTCCCTTCTTGCCTTGTGTCTGCGTGATCCACGAGATTCCATTGCCCGAACCATTCACAACTACTCCTTTGCTTGCGTGATTAATCTTCCACCTCTATTGTTTTGCTCTGTGTCACTCCTTTTTTTCTTGCCTCTTGTGCTTCCACTAATTTCCTGCAAAACAAAGCTCTTGCTTCCCCCATGCTTGTCCTTTACATATGCCCGAGATGCCAAAAGATGGAGGCTTCCCGAGATGCATCATGGGGCACTATATGTTAATCAAGCTCAAAAAACCTCCCCTTAATCAAGTTTAGATGCTAATCCCTCCTCTAATTTTGAAAATTTAAAAATTAACTCAGCACTAGCGATGAGTCCAAATATATCATTAGAGGAGATCTTAGGCATCAAAAACAACTGTAAAATCTATTTTGGTTACTCCGGGATCGATTGCTTTCATTAATTGATAGCATGCTCCTCCAGCTTGACCGTGGGGGCATAGGTTTAGGTTTTAATTTTGGCCAAACATGAGAGAGAGATTTTGAAAAAAGTAAAGTCAATGGGGCTTAGAAAAAAATCTAAATCTAGAGAAACCGGTGGATGTCAAGTTGAATGAAACCAAAAATAAAGTTGCTTAGGTTCACACGAGTCCTACCATGCATCAAAGATTAAAAACATTAAAGAACAAAGCAAGGCTCTACCCGTGTGTTTTTAATATGTGAAACAAGCCAACCTAAACATCATGGAGAGGATGAAAGGTTGGGGTAGGTTCTGAATTTTTGGTGCTAGTTTCTCAAAAAAAAAGCAAATAAAACTTAGGATGGCTCAAGTCATCGGTTTATGATCAATATAAAATTCAAATAAAACGACCGAGCAATTATAATGTCTCCAAAAATTATTCAACCACACAAGAGTTTATGGTATGTATTGCGTAGCAAACTCTAAGACCAACTTACCTTGAAAACATGAAAAATTCTTCGGGTTGCCCTCCCGGTAGCTTGACTCTTCAACGGGTTGTCCTCCCGGTAGCTTATTCTTGACTCGACGATCGGGTTGCCTCCCGTAAGCGCTTCGTTTATAGTCTATAGCTAGACTTCTTCTCTTCTTCACTTAGGATCAACTCTCTTTGTGGGTGTTGCAATCTTGGGGACCCCACTTCTACACCATCCTTGGCTTTGGTGTAGGTTTATTCTTCGGCTTAGTCATCTTTTTGGTCTTCGCAGGCGGGCGTTGATTCATGGTCTTGACGGATGCAACATCTTTTCTTCCTTGGCTCCTCCCTTCCGATGTGACGATGAGGTAGAACATAATTAACATTGATCATGATACATACCTCGAATCGTAGTTGACTTGAATGCACTCCTCACGCCTTTGATGTTGAACTTGATCTCCCTCTTGCCGACGTCGATTGCTCTGACGATCTTGAGGAACGATCTCCCTAGGATGAGTGGCAATGAGGTTGATCTCCCTTCGAGCTTGGAGGTGGAGTTTCTCTTGGAGATTTCGACGATCTTCGGCCTTCGCTTTTAGATCTTGTGTTGCACGTCACCTTTACCTGCAAAGTTTTTCTAGACCATCCACAAAATATATGTTTTTTTTGTTGTTGGAGATGTAGCCATCCATCTCCGGTTAGGGTTAGCAAATATAAACATAAAAAAGAAAACTAGGGTTTAGCAAAACCCTAGATTAGATTGAGTTTTTTCGAGGATGGTCGAAATCAAGAGATGCAAAAGAAAAATCAAGAGAAAAACTGAAAATATTTACAAATGCAAAACTAGATTGAATCTTGATTACTTGTTCCCTGGCAACGGTGCCAGAAAAAGGGGCTTGTTGATGGTTAATATGTGTATCAAACTTCGTTAGGACTTGCAAGCGGACAAGTCCTCTGTCGTAGTTAAGGGAACCTTCTTCCCTTTAGTGTGAACCCAAGGTATCGAATCCGTGGAACAATGTGTAACGCAAGATCCAATCTAATAAGCGGAAAAGCTTTGATCTCAAGAGGTTGTTTTTGCATCTGATCTACTAGATCATCATCAAAACTCATCTAGTCTACTGCACATCGGAGGTAGCAAGAGAAAGAGAGGGGAGAACCAATCTAGAGATTGGATCGGGTCTTTTGTTGAAGTTCCAAAGCAAAGAAGAATGTAGCAAAACGAATCTCATTAAAAGCATGGCTCCCGTTCCGACTCCGAGGACTCCCGTTTTTCTTCTTTACCGTACTATCACTACGGGGGATAATCTTACGGGTTGGTACAACTCGGCGGGTTCAAGAAGAACAAGTTGAAAACATTTGGTAGATCGGGTATGCACCTCTAGCCACCATGGCTACAAGAACATCCTATGCAATCTACCTGCGGGATAGATCGGGGAGGAAAACACCCAAACTAAGACAAAATCACAACGAAAGCACTTGATGCTAAGAATCGGATTCAATCTACTAATTCAACATAAGAGTAATACATGGACAAGATCACCACCGGGATCCTACCTTGATCTTGATCCGAGCTCCTGGAACTCCGACGTGGTCTTCCATGCAAGGTTCCCACGCTGGCTATGGGAACCCTAGTCAACTATCTCGACCCTCTCCTCTCCGGAATGGTGTCCTTCTCTTCTCTGCTCCTCGGCGGCGGATGACGAATGAATCTCTGCGTGGCTCTTGTCAGGGGGACTATAAATAGTCTGAAGGGCGGCTAGGTCAAAGGGGGCGCCAAACCAGGCCCGGAATGGGCTGGGCCGGCCGGCCTGGGCCCATTTCGGCCTGTTTTGCCGCCGTATTTTGTCCCGAAGCTTGTCGCGTGATTCCCCATTTGTGTGCACTTGCATGTGGGCCTTTGACGTCGTTTCCTTCGCGGTTAAGGCTTGAATGCTTGCCATCCAAGCTTCGCTATTTTCTGGTTGAGTCCCTGAAGATTTGCACGTTGGTGCATCGGTCCTCGGGTCATTTGGAGTCATGTTCATCGCGTGTCTTGACTCTTGTCGGGCTTCATGATCTTCTTCCATAGTGCTTGATGAACTTATCCCGAAAGTTTCCTCTTTAGCGTAGATTTCCTGCGTAAACAATAAACTCCAAAATCGACATGCAAGAGTGAACTTGTTATATACGGGGTGTTAGTTCCAGTGGTTAGAATAATTAATCAATGCCAACATTAAAGGTAAACTCATGGCTAGGTTGACGGAAATTCACCGTCAACAAAGTCTGTTACCGATCAATGCCCTATCGGTAATGGGCCCTTTAAGTCCGTTACTGATCGCTGGCGTATCGGTAACCGGCTTTAGTTTCCGTTACCGATGACCATTTGACGCCCGTTACTAGACTGAGAGCTCAATAATTAAAGTCTAATAGCACTCTTCACTGCCGTGAAGCGGGAGCGCGGCGGCAGTGAACAAAGGAGATGAAGGTTTGTTAATCTGTGTCTCCTTTGTGAAGAAAGGAGACGGAGGTTTGTGAATCTGCGTCTCCTTTGAGTCTGTCTTCATTGACAGGTCAGCTCGATCTCTCATTGCTTCTATTTCGACATACAGGCACAATAAACACATATATCTTTTGAGACAAAACAGACATCATAAGAGAGATAACTTGTCCACATAGATGAAGATAACTTGTCCACAGGAATAAAGAATAATTATTACAAACAGTTAACTTAACTTGTCCATCAGGCTAGGACTCTAATTGTCCATCACTTTAATTATTTACTATGGGTCGTGTTATCTGACCATACACATCAACAAAAGCATGCCCCTTGAACATCCACAAAAGTATGGCTATCTGACCCTGCACATCAACAAGCTTGAACTTCCTCATGCCCCATTAAGATTGGCTCTTTTTGCAGCCTCTTCGTAAGCAACTAAGGATTCTTGAAGTCCTTCGAGCACATATTCAATGGGTTCAAGATTCTATTCAGTAGTATACTTGTACCTCCTTATGTGCTTAGCCTTTTTGATGAGGATGTTCCCTTCTTTCGTGATTTTTTCAAACTCAGGTTTCACATAATCCCAGACATTAGGGTTTAGAAGTAACTCAAGCTCTGCTCGCGACTCATAGAGTTTTGCCTGAAATACGGTTAAACATGATATAAGAATAACATAGTTAATTCAGAACTAATTTGCCTCAGAACTTGGAGCAGTATAGGTACAGTAATCATCATAGGAAAATTATATAAGAAATTGAAAATTATCCTAGGCTTCATAGCAGAGTGACAAGTAAAAGCAGAACTTAGTTCAGAACTGATTTGCCTTAGAACTTGGTATAAGATCATGACAAGCATGGAAGACATCATCATAGGCACTAACTTTATCAAGCTCAAGCTCCATCTATAGAACAAGTAAAAAGGCAGTGAGATTCAGATAAACTTGCCTCGCCATCATCGTGGTCATTGCCAGAGTCAGAGATGAGGTCCTCTACAGCTTCGCCGCTCCCTTGACCCCTCTTTGTCGTTGCCAGACACTTGTGCTCGCAGACGTAAGGCAGGCACCTCGCCCATTCGCTGCCCCCTCGCCGGCACGCTCCTCCTTGCCACTGCTTGGCCCCTCGTCGGAACCCGAGAGGATCCAATTGAGGACCCTCAGCTCCGGCATTGGGTTCACTCCACCGCCGCTTGGCCCCTCTCCGGCGCTCATCGTCGTATCCCTCTTCGCCGCCATCTCACCGGCACGCGCGCGGATCCCGTTACGGCACCGCTTCACGTTCCGGTTCTCCTCGATCCCGGGTGCGCGGGGTCGTCTGCTGCTTGGCCCCTCGCCGGTGCTCATCGTCGTCTCTGTCTGCACGCCTCCTCTCACCCTAGTGAGAAATGAGGAAAGCGTTGTGTGCTGCGCTTTTTTTTAAGGAAAGTGCTACGCTTATCCATTCGGAAAGAAGAAGGGGAGATGGAATGGGCCGGGGCGGTTGAATATTCATTTTACAAAATGGATAGTCACTGCCGACGCGGGTTAGCAAACCCGCGTCGCTTTGTTGGCTGGTGCGCGGGCGGGCAACGGTTACCTTCTTTATACTAGGCTGCTGACGCTGACGTGTGGGCCCGACACTTCTTTTTTGAAATGACACTTGCTTCCCTCAAAAGTTAGGGCCCATAAAACAACACCTAAAAATTAATAAAAATACGAACAATTCATAGTTTTTTTAGAATCGAACAACTCATAGTTGGGCATTTGGTGTTTGAATAAAATATGAACAATCACACGTCTCCGTGTGACCACATGTCTCTTTTGTGGCCAAGAGCTCTCCTGAGCGTACACGGGTTCCGAGGCACGTGACCGGCTGCCTGACGGTTCCCCGTCTTGTCAATATAAATCCCCGGCCGGACAAGATCTTCATCAACCGCAGCACCAAGAAAACCCCAGCACCACCATCTCCGGTCACCAAGAAGTGAATCCAAGAACTTCTTCTTGCTCAAGCGCATGCATGGCATCATCAAACGAGCCGTCCAGGAAGCGGGGGAGGGAGGAGGATGATGACGACGAAAGCCGCCGCCGTCGGCTCATCAAGGAGGGGACGGCGCTGGCGCCTGAGGAGCCCGAGGAGGTGCCGCCGCCCCCACCCAACGAGCTCGAGGAGGTGCCGCCGCCCCAGCCCGAGGAGGCGTCAGCACCACAGCCCGTGGAGGCCGTTTTTCCTCCTGCACTAACTGCTGACGCAGCCAGTTGGTCAGTCAACTTGTTTCGCGAAGTTTTCAATAGGCTTCGACAGGTGGCCATTCATCTCGGGGTCCCAGGACCCAATGATCCGCGCAGAGGACCGTGAAGGATTACTCCTTCAAGATCCATATCTTGGCTGGGGACCTTGAGAGAGGCGTGCTCGACCCCGTCGATGACGACGGAGGCGACGATGGCGGCTTCATCGGCGGCGATGATGGCGGCCTCGACGGCTCCGGCTCTGACTCCAACGGCGGGGCTCCTCCTGTGGCGACTACCTCTGCTTAATTAATTTATTCTTTTGTTAATGTGTTCCTCCTGTGTGTTTGTTGAACTTGTGATGAATTAGTAGATCCTCTGTTACTGTGTTCCTCCTGTGTGTTTGTTGAACTTGTGATGAACTAGTAGATCTAAGAGACGCAAGTAGATCAATCCATGTCTCCTATAACGCATTGCAATGTCTATGGCAGCAGTTTACAATGAATTGCAATGTGTATGCCAGAAGTTTGTTACTCTATTTGTGTCATTATATGGCAGCAGTTTACAATGAATTGCAATGTGTATGCCAGAGTTATGCCAGAAGTTTGTTAATCTGTTTGTGTTAATCCACATCTCCTTTGCCTTGTGCTGCATTGAAATGTCAGCACAGATGAATTGATGAATTTTGTGATATGTGACACATTAAGATTTGTGACCCAATTGTCATTCCATCCATTCTTCATTCATACATTTAAGTTTGTCATCTGTGACAAATTTTTCATTCTTCATCCACACAGATGAAGCAAAAGCACCACTTTTGACATCAGAATTACTTCTTTGCAGCATACATCCCCAGTAAACATCCAAATACTACACAAACAACAGCCACAATAATCAAGTTCATCTTCCAGATCACATTGTCTATCTTCTCCTCCAGTGCTTTCTTCCTCTGCTTGTCCTCCAGTGCTTGCCTCTGCTCGTCACTCCCAATTTGACATTCCACTGAATCAACTACTTCATCAACCGCGTCTGCCCAATTCGACGGTCGAAAAACAATGACGCCAGCATCCTTCAGCATCTGGAGATACTCCTTGTGGAAACGATAAAATCCACAATTCTTCATGTACTGCAAATCAAAAGCACATAAGAACCCTAACTCAGATTTGGGAAACACAGCAGACTACTCACCGAGTTCCTTGCACACTTGAAATAAAGACGGCCGTGGTTTTCACCTTCCTTCTGCGTCTGCCCCTCCACCACCCGAGCCATACCACAGTCCGGGCAAGGGACCAATGGAAAGCCACATAGCTCACCGACTGGATCCAAGCCGATGGAGTGATTGCGGCTGCTCCGGCAACCTTGAACCCTACTCCTCGCACATGCACCTCCAGACGAATTGGCGTAGTGCGACATGTGCACGACGACGGGGATGGACGGGCGGGCGGCGGCGGTGGAGCTCAGATCGGGGAAGAAGAAGGGGGCCGGGGCCGTGGCCGGGGCGTATGGATATTCATTCAGCCAGGGGCATTTCGGACAATGGAGCACTGGTTGGCGACAAGGGTTAGTGTACCAGCGTCGCTGGGGTGGATGCATATTCATTCGGCCAGCGGCATTTCGGACAATGGAGCACTTGTTGGCGACGAGGGTTAGTGTACCAGCGTCGTCGGGGCGGATGCATATTCATTCGGTCAGGGGCATTTCGGACAATGGAGCACTTGTTGGCGACGCGGGCTAGTCTACCCGCATCGCCTTTGTCGGCCGGGCAGGCAACGGTTATCTTTTTTTATATAGGCTTCTGACGCTGACGCGTGGGCCTGACACTATTTTTTCTGAATTGAAACTTGCTTCCCTCAAATATTAGAGCCCATAAACAGCACCAAAAAATTCATAAAAAATACGAACAATTCATAGTTGGTAATTTACTATTTGAATAAAATATCAACAGCCACACTTGTTTAACCAAATTTCCTAAAATTAGATTTTTTATCTCTTGTTTACGATATAATAATTATAATAATGTCTTAGTGTGTTCTAAAAATTCTACAAATTGACTTGGCAACATGATTTAGGTCCCTAAGCTTGTCTACAAAAATTCAAATGGTTTCGAAAATGGAAGATTATACTTGTGTACAAATGTCTACATCTCGCATATAGTTTCTTAGAATGTTACTTCAACATTGAAGTTTTCCACACTTTAAAACATGTTCGAACTCATATGCATTTGAAATTTTAACATAACCTTGTGTTCACCATAAGATTACGAAATGCAAAGTTTCATTAGTAATGGTTCGGTAAAACAAATATTAGTTCTATGTTGTACTTATAAGGAACAAGATAAAGCGTATAAACAACATCCAAGAAATGGAATTACATACGAAAAAATGTCATAAATGAATAGATGTTGATTTTAGAAAAATTCAGAAACAAATATCATCAAATTTGGATTACTGTTGACAATTCTTAACGTAACTTCCAAAGAATGGATCTAGAACCATTCTAAGCAATGACGCAAGAAGTGATAGTTGGTAAAAGAGCCTACAGAAATATTATGATAGATAATCCGCAAGCGCACGGATACCGGTGAGCATTTCACCCGGGGTGATGGGTTTTAAATATCGTATCCACAGGGAAGATGGATGGATGTAACAACAGACATAGGGATGGCAATAGATTACTTTATGGACTTTGATGGAATGGCACATACTTTAACAGGGGTAAGCCAAATAATAAAGTAATGATAAATAGACAGGCAGAGGCACATGTGGAGCATAGCATAAACTATTCCTAGTCTAGATTAGAATTGGATTTACTTAAGAGAGACAATTCTATATAGCATACAAAGACTGAGTTTGTTCATCTATTCTAATGTAGCATATCATCATATATAGCATAGTCATGGATAAATGTGAACACCCCGAAGATTACCCAAGAGAATCAAGGACGAAACTTGATCTTCCCAAGAACCATTGTTCGACTAGTCTTATACTCGGGGGGTGGACTACAAAGGACTCAATAGGCCTGTCACGCCCACGATCTACCACACGACCCGGAGTATAAGGTGAATCCGCAAGTAAATCATATCTAAGCACCATGCTTACATACTTTCTACTACCTAGCATATGCGCATAAAATACTAGGAGCTCTACGAATAAGTGCGTAGACTTATCATTGATCATGACTATATCAAATATACTACTAGAATAAAGTAAGAACTTAGCAATTGCACACATAATATTGAAATAGCATAAAGTCATTGAGAAACAATATAAGAACTGAATCTTGATAACTTACAGATCTGAACTGGAGCAAAGCTCAACTCTACTCGAATCTGACTCTCTATCTAGAACTAGGTTCTTGATCTAGGAATTAGATCTTGAACTATGAAGTAGTTATCCTATCTCTGATGTATCCTCTTCTTCTCCTGTCTTGGCCTGATGATGATGATCTTCTGAGAGATGCATACCATGCCCTGGGGGGGTCTGGGGTTGCTTATATAGTCCTGAGGGATAATTCGTCGCCGTAGGATCAAACCGACCTAAACAAGCGGTTTTGATTAACCCTAAGAGGCGGTGGAGGAACCTTCCCGAAACAGGGCCTGATCGGGGCCAGGGGGGCCCGATCGGCCTCCCCACTGGGCCGGTCGGCCTGGGCTGGGCCCAGGCCGGGCTCCGCCTTCGCGTGTGGGCCTCTTGTCCCTTCTAGATGCGTATTTTCTGGGAGCCCACTTCGGTTGAGTTCGGGAGCCTTTTGGAGCCTTCTAGAATTCATTCTTTTCGCATTTTCCTGAATAGTCCCTGAAAATATATAATTCACCAAAACTCGTGGAATTCATTAGTCCAAGGCCCTATACTACTGTTGATTTATCTTTTTGGTCCTTTTTCATGTATTGTTGATGCATAAAAATAAGAGTTAGTGAGCATCAACAACTCCCCCAAGCTTACCTCTTGCTAGTCTCTTAGCAAGACTCAGTGTTACCACAATAAATTCTTTTCCAAGGTAGGATGAAAAAGTCAGACTTTTTAAAACCTGCTTATATCTGCTTGAGAACATGGGGCTTTTATCTGCACTTGGGTCTTGAGCAGTTGAAAGATACAACAATTAAGTCAAGCACCATATCTCAAGTTCATGGTTTCACTAAAATTCTGGAGTTTTGCAAAAGATATTCAAGTTAAAGCTCAGAGTACTCCTGTATGACAACTTGATATGATAAAATTTTGAAAACTTTCAACTTAGCCTGCTTTTGCTTCTTTTGTTCCTGAAATATATCTCTCTTTCTAGCAATAATCTTAAGAGAACCTTGGGTTACATGACATTAGGAGAGGTGGGCCCTACTCGCCTCGGACTTTTGTCCATTTTTCTCTCTCCTTAGAGATGTGGGCTCTTCTCACCCTCGGACTTGTGTCCATTATTCATCTCTAATTTATTCTTTTTAGGGAGGTAGGCCCTTCTCGCCTAGTAGAACACTTGTTCGTTTCTCTCCCTCTCTCATCTCACTTTTTCCTTTCTTTCTTTCTTTCTTTCTCTTTTTTTTATGACATGCCCAAGTCTCTTTGAAAGCATAGAGATATAAAACTGGAACACTCTTAGCAAATTTTCAACAAGGCTTTCTCTCTCTTTTTTTTAACAGGACATAACGTCTTATGTCATACAGGAGACTCGTTATATATAAATCTTATGATTAAAAAGTGAATCTCCAGAATTTAGTGTTACTTTGAACAAGATAAACAGCAGCTCAACTTAATCATGTCAATCAATCAATCACCTAGACTTAGATCAAGAAATTGCTCCCACAAGAATCTCAAACTCAAAGCATGTTTCAAAAAATCTAAACAATTGTATCCATGTCTTGGGAGAACTTCAAACGATGGTAAGCTAGGCATTTGCAGCAATGAAGAGCATTTGTTTATCATGTCCATTTAGCATACTTCTCCAGTTCTTTATTTATTTTAAACAAGGGAAATTTTTATTTTATTTTATTATTATTTCAAACTTATCGAGCTAAACAAAAACTTAAAATATAAAATATATAAAATAGATAGTGATACTTACCTTGGGGCTTCTCCCCCAAGCTGCTTGATTCTATATCCCCCACTGGCGAAATCTCCTTGCCAGTAGTTCAGCGTTCGCATCTGCGGTTTCTTGTTTGTCTTCTAATCGTTGTCCCGCCTGGTCCATCCACTGTTGATGTTGACGTAGCATGTTGGTGTGGATATCCTGAGTGTTCATTTGTGTCCTCATGTTGTCATGGACACCTTGGCGGAACGTCGCAGTGTACTAATGGTCGAATCCTGAAAAAGAGTTACGGGCAGGTACAAAATTCGAAGATGATGCGTAAAACCTGCCACTTCCAAACTCATGTACTCCGAGGTTGCTTGGTCCCTACGGTGGTAAATCTCCTCCTTGGTACGCGCGACGAGGGTATGTTGGCACGAAGTTCTCATATGATCGATACGCAGCGTCTTGGGGTAGTGGGTCAGCTCCGGCGTAGTTTGACGATGAAGCTCGAGCTGTTGTTCATGGAGGTCGCTGCTGAACCGGTTGTGCCTGCTCATCAATCAGAAAAGATTGCACAGAATATATACCCAATCCCGGGTTAGGTAACGGGATCGCGTTCTTATGGTGGATGTAATGCAATTTTTCTTGAATTCTCTTGACCCATCTTCCTTGGCGGAAGTAATCGTAGCCGATGATCTCACGAGGAGTGTCAATGTTGATGATAGTGGCATCTCCAAGGATGCCCAAGTCATCGGCTATCCGGGTGATCAGAGAGGTGCAGCTTACGTCTCCAACTAGGTTGGGGAACGAAAGCCAGTGCTCTACTAGCATCTTGACAGGGGACACAGCTTGTCTTTTCAGGGCAGCATAAATCAGCTGCATATCCCCTACTCTCACGCTGATATTATCATTGCATGGAAAAAGAACAAGGCTTATCCACATGTGAAAGAATCGGAGAGTGGGATGCTAAATGTCATTGGTGCGCGGTTTGTGTGTGTTCTCTTTTCCTGTAACGTCTATCCAAAGGATTAGCCTATCAAAATCTTCAAGAGATGAGTCTAAATCTAAGGCACATCCTTCTGCGAACCCTAAGGCGTTGCTCAGCTTTCTCCAAGATAGAGTGTGCTCTTGACGGAATAACAGAAAGGTTACCCCATCGTTAGAGGATTTCAAAGTGCAAAGAAACTCTAAAGTGAGGAGCCGGCTACCCCCTTCAGAAGTGTTATAAAAAGAGGTCCACCCAAACAAAGCAAGAATTTGGCTGAACTCAGAGTCCAAGCCTGCTTCTTGCATAAATTCTTCGCTAAACATGGGTGTAAGGATAAAAGAACGTTTCTTCAGTTTCTCATACCGTTCCTTCTCTTCTCCTCTCCTAATGTGCAAATGCACATCAGCGGTTAGGATCTTTCCTTGTGATTGCGATGCTGACGGAGAGGGGTTAGAGACCGGTGAGGGAGACTCCTGAGAGTCTACACTCATCGACCGTCGGGAGCGGGCTCTGGAGCTAGAGCGTCCAAGGATTCTCCCGAACATGGTGTCTAAGGTTTTCAAGAAAAGTTTAGAGCTAGACTTCCCTTAGATTTCTTCTCCACTCTCTTCCTAGACTTCCTTTCTCTTGAGGCAGAACTGCAAAGGCTCGAAGGTGTGGTTTTCTGGGCTGTTGAGTGTGTGAAAAACTGGGCAGGAGGTGGCTGTTTTTATAGGGCCAAGGGGGGTGGCCGGTCGGCCTGCTGGTGGGGCCGGTCAGCCCCACCTGCCCTCCACTCGGGTGCTCTCTCCTCCATCCATTTCCTGTTGTCTTCCAAAGCTAGAATAAATGCCTTGTGAGTGGGAAAAGAGGTGCTAGTGGAAGAAGTGATAAGATAAGGTAGGTAAAGATTTGATGTGTAATCCTATGACATGTGGGTCCCAAGCGTAATGGTAATAGCAAATATAACAGCAAAAATATGGTAGTAAAAATATATTTTTATGCCACCACGAAAAATTATTATACGGGTTTTGACACACCGTAAAAATTATTTACCATGGGGCGTGAAAAAGTTTTTACTATAGCAAATGTGAAATTCAGAAATATATTTTTGTGTTTTTACCGGTTACCTTTGGCGAGGGTTCGGGACTTCCGAGTCTTCTAATCTTCATATGCATTCTTCGTCTTCAGAGATGACGGTCCTTCTGATGATGTCTTTTCTTGATCGATTCTGTTCGTGTTGATGCTGAGCTCTGGTCTGGGTTTGAAAGCAAACTTCTCCTCCCTTCCATTGATCTCAAATGTGATCTCTCCTCCGCCTACATTGATGTGTGCATTGGCGGTGCTCAGGAATGGTCAGCCGAGAATCAGTGAAACCCTGGAGTCCGGTGCATATCCAATACCACGAAATCAACTGGCACCAAGAACTCTCGGATTTTCACTGGCACATTCTCGGCAATTCCTGATGGGTAGCGAACTGATTGATCTGCCAATTGGAGACACATTGATGTTGGAACCAAGGTAGGTGCTTGAGCTTGTCGAAGACAACCTTGGGCATCACACTGACACTTGCTCCAAGATCACAGAGTGCATTGTTGAAGTATTGATTTCCAATGGAGCACTCTATAGTGGGGCATCCTGGATCCTTTTTCTTGATGAGTGATGTGTTCAGGATTGCCGCACTACATTCTTCGGTCAACTTGATGATCTCCGTAGTTGGCAAAGGTTTCTTCTTATTCAGGATGTCTCGGATGTACTTGGCATATGTCGGAACTTGCATGGCATCCAATAGAGGTATGTTGACATAAAGCTTCTGGATGACTTCGACGAACTTCCCGAATTGATCATCAACTTGAGGTTTTCTCACTCTTCTTGGATATGGTATGAAGTTGGTGTCATGGAAATCTTGTCTTGCTGAGTCTTGTTCTTCTTGCACGACTTCTTCTACGTTATTATCCTTCTCTGGAGCTTTGGCTGGTGCCACAGTTGCAGGTGTTGTGTGTGTTCTAGCCAGTGGTCTTGCTGTGCCCTTGGGATATGGTGGATCTATTGTTTGCTTGCCACCTCTTGTTCGGACATTAAATACCTGCTCAGGGTTAGTGGCAACAGGTGCAACAGCAGACAATTTTGATAGCTTTGATTCTAGTTTAGCATTAAACATAGCTTGATCTTTTAAGATTCAGAAAAATTATCTATCTTAACATTTATGTCTTCTAGAATCTTATCATTAGCAACAAGCTTCTTAGAGAGATTATTGGTTAATTCATCCTGTTCTTCAATTAACTCTCGTAGCGAGGGTCGCTTGGAATTATTACCTGTATACTTACCTGCGTAAGTCGGTCATGGTTGTAGGTCTTTTTCTTCGGTTGGTGCTGACTTGTGAACCACTAAGCTTGAATTTCTTGAAGTATTCATTGAATCTTGTAAAGCTTGTCGATCCTTCTTGAAGTTGGCTCGTTCCTCAAGCCTGTTCAACAGCACGTCCATACTCGTTGATAGTTCTTTCAACTCTTCGTCTTCTTGTACTTCTTCACTCTGATGACATTGTTGAGTGTTCTTCTGGGTCCAGCCTTGATTTTCAGATATCTTCTGCATAAGTGTATTGGCTTGTCTCGTAGTGAGTGACAAGAATGATCCTTTAGCAGCTGCATCTAGATGCTCAGACGCTTTTTGATTTAATCCATGGTAAAAGCTTTGTAGGAGCATCCATTCTTTTATTCCATGGTGAGGGCAATCTGATATATATTCTTGCAAACGTTCCCATGCCTCTGGAATTGACTCGCCTTTCTGCTGCTGGAAATTGGTGATTTTTCCACGTAAAGCATTGGTTTTGCCTGTGGGGAAAAACTTTGACAGGAAGGTTGTAGAACATTCCTCCCATGTGTTGATTTCATTGGAGTAGAACCATTGTCTCGCCCTTCCCTTTAGTGAAAATGGGAATAAGCGGAGTAGGATCGTTTCCTTGGGAATGTCTTTGGTGGAGATGGTGGCGCCTTTCTCCAAAAAGTTTTGGAGATGAGCGCTTGCATCTTCATGTACCTTTCCACTGAATAAATCAGCTTGCACCATGTTGATGAGGCTAGGCTTAAGCTCGAATTCATGATCGATTGTTGGTCCAATGCGAATATTATTGATGTTTGGAGCAGAGAATTCCAACATTGTCTTCTCAGCCATGGCTTCAGAACTTGGTGTAAAGCTTCCTTGGTTGATTTGACTCGAATTGAAGTGTGGTGAATCACAATCAAACCTGTTAATACCCTGCAAATAAGATAGACAAAAACAAACAAGGGTAATTCTGTTTAAGCAGAGGTGCCAAATTACAAAGTCTCATTAAAGTATCTAGCCATCGATTTTCTAAAGGTAGCCATCCAATCTTCCCCGGCAACGGTGCCAGAAATGCTTGTTGACAATTCTTAACGTAACTTCCAAAGAATGGATCTAGAACCATTCTAAGCAATGACGCAAGAAGTGATGGTTGGTAAAAGAGCCTACAGAAATATTATGATAGATAATCCGCAAGCGCACGGATACCGGTGAGCATTTCACCTGGGGTGATGGGTTTTAAATATCGTATCCACAGGGAAGATGGATGGATGTAACAACAGACATAGGGATGGCAATAGATTACTTTATGGACTTTGATGGAATGGCACATACTTTAACAGGGGTAAGCCAAATAATAAAGTAATGATAAATAGACAGGCAGAGGCACATGTGGAGCATAGCATAAACTATTCCTAGTCTAGATTAGAATTGGATTTACTTAAGAGAGACAATTCTATATAGCATACAAAGATTGAGTTTGTTCATCTATTCTAATGTAGCATATCATCATATATAGCATAGTCATGGATAAATGTGAACACCCCGAAGATTACCCAAGAGAATCAAGGACGAAACTTGATCTTCCCAAGAACCATTGTTCGACTAGTCTTATACTCGGGGGGTGGACTACAAAGGACTCAATAGGCCTGTCACGCCCATGATCTACCACACGACCCGGAGTATAAGGTGAATCCGCAAGTAAATCATATCTAAGCACCATGCTTACATACTTTCTACTACCTAGCATATGCACATAAAATACTAGGAGCTCTACGAATAAGTGCGTAGACTTATCATTGATCATGACTATATCGGTTGAGTTCGGGAGCCTTCTGGAGCCTTCTAGAATTCATTCTTTTCGCATTTTCCTGAATAGTCCCTGAAAATATATAATTCACCAAAACTCGTGGAATTCATTAGTCCAAGGCCCTATACTACTGTTGATTTATCTTTTTGGTCCTTTTTCATGTATTGTTGATGCATAAAAATAAGAGTTAGTGAGCATCAACAATTACGGATGACGGAGAAATACGTGATACAAAATTTGATTGTAGATTAAAAGGGGAAAAGCAAACTGCTCTTCATTCGAATAGACCTGGCCCCGCCCCTTCATTGGCGACGGGTGGTTGTTAATCTGCGTATCATTTGTGCATCCGAACCTTTTTAATAAACGCTCCGCCCTGCCTTCCGCCTTCTATCCCCTTCTCCGACTTCCGCCCTCCTCGTCTCCGTCGCAGCCTCGTCTCCATCGTAGGGATGGCCGTGACTCTAGGGGGAGGTTCTGCAAGGAGGAGGCCCCGCGGCCACATCCCTGTCCGTCTTCCTTGGTGCTGTCCGCCGCCCCCGCCAAGAGAGTGAGGTTCCGCGGTGATGAAGAGGAGCCGTCCCAGCGTGCCGCCCCCGTGCGTCTTCCTCAGCGCTCCATGGAAGAGGTCGGTTCTTCGTTGGCCCGGGGGAGGAAGCCGTACACGCGCACAAGGGCCAAATTGGCGGACTCCAGCGACGGCTGCCATGGAGAGGCAGGGTTTTTTTCCTCAGCGCGAAGGAAGAAGCGGTCCATGCGCATTGATGTGAGCGTGGACTCCTCCGGTGACAACCCGGGCAGAACAGTGGTGGTAGACCTCTTCTTCTCCGGCGACAACTCCGACAACAACTCCGGCGATGACTCCGACAACAACTCTGGTGACGACTCTGGTAACAACTCCGGTGACGATTCTGAAGACCATGAGGCAAGTTCTGAAACCATCACACACGATTTGTCCTTGTACCTTCACATCTTCACTGATCAATTGTTCTAATGCATCAATTTCCATTTGTTGTAGGAAGTTGCTGCACATGACATTGACAGGATTTGGACTGAAATCAACAAGCTCAAGGAATCGGCAGAAGGAAGCAGGCAAGTTTTGAAACCAGCTAGAGCTAAACAGCTTTATTGTAAGAAGTTACAACTGTTATGAAACTTGCATCAATATAATTTTCCTTTGTTTTAGGAACGTACTGTTACTCAGGATGACATTGACTACATCTAGAAAGGAATCGACAAGCAGGATGAGCAGCTTAAAGCCACACAAAAGAGGCAGGAGATTGAACTTCTAAAGAACAATGCTGAGCTGGCAGAAAGAGTTGCAAAACTAGAGACAAGGATAGCTGAACTTGAGGCAGCAGCACAAAAGAAGCCATCTAGCTAACTATTTCCCTTGCAGCTACAATCTAGTTGGGTGATGCGCCCAACTGATGCAGTCTTATTTTGGTGATGTGCCCTGTTGATGCATGTCAGATGTGAATATGTTTGTTATGAGTTAGTTTGCTTGGTGATGTGAACTTGTGATGCATGTCATATGTGAACATGTGATGTGATGCTATATCAACAGTCACACTTGTTTGCTTGGTGATGTGAACCTGTGATGCATGTCATATTAGAGCCCATAAACAGCACCTAAAAATTCGTAAAAAATACGAAAAATTCATAGTTGGTAATTTAGTATATGAATAAAATATCAACAGCCACACTTGTTTAACCAAATTTCTTAAAATTAGATTTTTTTATCTCATGTTTATGATATAATAGCAGAGTATTACTTGACTACATTACTCATTTTAAGGCCCACACAAACCCACTCGCGCTAGGTTAATAGGGAAGGACACCTCCCTCACGTAGTCTCCTCCCACTCTCCCCTCGTGCCGCCACCGCCGCTTTCTCCCCCTCACCTTCGTCCCCCTCACCTCCCCCCACGCCGCGACGCATGCTACACCCCTTCGCTGAGACGCGTGCCACACCATGCTCGGTGCACCACACCTCTGACAGCGAGATCTGGAGGAGGAGGGACCCAGCAGCGGTGACGACGACGACGACTAGAGGAGGGATCCAACGACGACGACGGCGACGACTAGGAGGAGGAGGAGGGATCCAGCCACAAGGTCGACGCGAGGACGAGGATGTGGCGGCGAGCAGGCAGCGACGAGGAGTAGAGATCCCTCCGCTCCGATAGTGACAAGGTCAGTGGCGAATCTAGGATTTGAGTTTATGGTATGTCACTCTAAAAATGTCTTATACAATTCGGTAAATCCATTCTACCAACTCGGTAATAATTGTAAAATTAACAACAATTCAGTAATAACTGTAAAATTAACAACGTAATTTGGTATATTTGCTCGAGTTTATGCAATTAGGCCAAGCGAGTGTATGCAGCACACATACGTTCAGATAATCAAGTATCAACATATGCGTGTGTATGCTTTTCTTTTTATATAAATGTGTATAAATATACTTGTACTTGTGGGAATTGCAGGGTATGTCGGTGCATACCTGGCATACCCTGTGGCTCCTTTGTATAAGTACATGTGGACATACTTACCTGTTGATGGTATACATACTTAGCATTTCCCTTTAGATTGACTCTTATATTTGGTTTTGCTCTTCCTATGTACATGTGCACATTCTCTCCAAGTTGAATAAGTACCTCATCAGCAATAGAGGCAGCCTACATCTTCCTCTTTAAAATGGTAAGGTCGCATTGCCTGAACTAATTTTTTGGTTACTGAATTTTGCATTTATGTTAATGGTTTACCAAGAACCAATGATATTACAGTGGGCTAAAGTAGTTACTGTAATTGTTTTCTTATGTGTTTTTTCATGCTTAGCTGCTAAGCATGGTTAACTAAAAATGTGCTCGACTTGTCTCCAGTTGTAGCATGTCTCATGGGAGAGCTAGCAGTATGGTCTGCTTTTTGTGCTATTCTTGGACACTGAGCCGACCTTTCTCAAAATCCCTTGACTATTAATTCACAGGATAAATCTGACGAGGACTATAGACCTGGGCCACAAGATGAAGAAGATGGTTATGGCACTACTAGTGCACAACAAGACCAGGTGGGTGGGGCTCAGCGCCGAGGCAGAGCGCCAAGGACATCCACAAAGTGGCCAAGTGACACAATGATAGTCACTGAGGTCGACATAGGGGGGATGCCAGTACCATTGACTCAAAAGCGCAGGTTCAGGGCGCTTGCGGGGCTCGTTGCTAGACAAAAGATACCTTTGCACTTGCCAGAATTCAAAGAACTAAGCAATGATGAAAAGTGGGACTTGTTTGATAAGCATGTGCAGAAACACTTGAAGTTCCAGAAAGGCATGAAACCGCAGGCATTCAAGCTTTTCCGGAAGACAGTAGCCAAGGCATGGAGACAATTCAGATTTCAGCTTAGCCGAGATTTTATCAGAAAAGGACTTGAGCCATTTACAAGGCACCCGTTTATCATCTCGGAACAGTGGAAGGAGTTCATGAAACAGGAGGAAACCGAGCAAGCCTCATCTGTTAGTGTCAAGTTCAAAGAATTCCGAAGCCAGAACACAAGCGAGCACAGCATGGGTCCAGCTGGTTATACTATGAAACTAGAACAATGGGAGGAAGAGGACAGACAATTAGCTGCAGCTGGTATCCCCAACCCATATGACGCCTACCCTGATGATCGTTCCAAGAATTGGCTGTGAGCAAGGAGTAAGCAAGTGATTAAAGACCGTGTTGCCGTGATAGTGTTCAACAACAAAGAGGCAGAAAAATTGGATGCAGACATCAAGGAGAAGATTGCATGTGCAGAATCTTCAGGAATGGCAGGGCAGAGGGAGTATGATGTGCTAAGTTAGTGCTTGGGCCGCCTGAACAACCAGGTCACATGCGTGGTGTCTCCAGCTACCAGGGCTGGAAGTATGCATGGCCTCAGCACGCTTCCATGTACAGGAAGAGGAAGAGGACGAAGACCGACGCATCAGTTGATACGGAAAAGAAAAAGGAACAAATCAAGCAAGAACTGGTGGCTGAGATGCAGATGCAGAACAATTTACTAAAGAGGTGGTGTTGTCACCAGATTGTGTTGTCACCAGTGTCCAATCGCGCAAGCCCTTCACCCGTCACACTAAAGAGCAGCTGTGCGTCCACAGATAATGTAGGTTTGATCGATGGCACTGCAGAGTTGGCGACGGAGGTGCGCTGTGACGATCATACATAGGAAGACCTTATAGGCATGTTAACTGAACTCACACATTGTGGCCTACGGATCACGTGGAGGGGTCTTAAATGTGAGGCTGCAATTGGTCTTGTTCATCCAGAGCAGACTACGCTACAAACAGTCCCGATTCATGAAGACTATATTGTGGTTGAAGTGCTCACTGTATATAATATCTTTGCAGAGGAACTGGTGGAATACCCTCCTAATGACGAGGTGATGAAACTCGGACAAGCTCAAAGACAGAGGTTACAGTGGAGAAGGTGTCGGATTCACATCAAGGGAGCACCAACATGTAAATCTCGTTCACAGGCTACAGTAGAGATTCCTTGTAGTTCACAGAGTACGGGACAGGTTCCTTCCTCACATGGTTCCCCACATCCTCCTCCTCCTCCTCCTCAATCCCCACATCCTCAAGACATTCCATTCGGACCTCCTCCTCCTCGTCCTGAAAAACTTGCATCCCCACCTCCTCGTCATCCTGAAAACACAGAAAAACTTGCATCCCCACATCTGCAAGATACACCAAATATTCCATCCCCACCTACTACTACTCGTCCTGAAAAAATAGAAAAACTTGCATCCCCACATCCACAAGAGACACCAAATATTCCATCCCCACCACCACCTCCTCCTCCTCCTCCTCCTTCTCCTCCTCATGAAACAACAAAACCTACACCCCCAAACGAAAGTGCTCAAAACAATCATGCCAAAGCAAGAGCCCAGATTGATATGTTGGCTGATATTGATAAATCTGCCGATGACATTTCGAAGAAAGTTGCAGGTACATCTGGGCCTAATACCTCTGTAATAGCTCCTAGTGAGACACCACTGTTACCAGGCAACTAGAGTGATGTGTTGGCTGGTGCTGATAAATCTGTCGACGACATTTTGAAGAAAGCTGTAGGTACATCTGGGTCCAATACCTCTGTAATAGCTCCTGGTGAGACACCACTAGGCAAGAAAGCCCTTGAGAAACCTTCAACCATTTCAAAGCAGCAAGGAAAGAAACTTGCTGAAAATAAAATCTCTACACCACGTACAGCAGGCAAGAAAGCCCTTGAGAAACCTTCAGCCATTTCAAAGCTGCAAGAAAAGAAACTTGCCAAAAATAAAAGCTCTACACCACCTACAGTAGGCAAACAAGCCCTTAAGAAACCTTCTTCAGCCATCTCAAAGCAGCAGGAAAAGAAAATTGCTGTAAATAAAACCTCTAAGATGCCTACTAGAAAGCGATCTGAGAGAAACACCGAGAAGAATCATTGGGCTATAACTAACCCAAAGCGATCTAAGAGAAACACCAAGAAGAATCCTTGGGCTATGGTTAACCCAAATTACAAATTCGGAAAGAGCCTTCTCAGTGGTGATGATCTCAAAATGGCTGCTCCTTGTACCAGAGATCTCCACACATTCTACATGCAACATTCTAAGTCAGAGATGATTCTCCGATTATGGTCGCACTTCGGCCCGGGACCAATGCATGGCCTAAGAGAGGAGACGAATCGTCAAACGGACTCGAGCAGATACCTGTGCCACTCAGTGATTTGTACGATCTCTTCAACTTGGATGCTTTGGATCTGGTACTTCTCCGCTGCTTCATCCTGTAAGTTGCTTGAAAATTTAATCTGCTTCTCACTAATCATTCTCTATCGAAATGTGCTTTTTGCCTCACATCATCTTTACCATGTATTTTGCCTCCTTACACTTTGTTTTTTCTTACTAATAGGAATATGGCTGTAGAAGTTGAGAAGACGGGCGCTACAGTTGGCTTCCGTTATCCTAAATGCCTTTGCTCGACAACGTTGACCAGCACGAAAAACACTCTTGCTTTCTCTGTGTCCTATATGCACCGTGCCTTCAAACTATATGCTAAAAAGAAACTCATCATTACCGCTTATCTCAGTAGGAACCACTGGATTGCAGTGGCGATCATTCCGAAGCAGCAAAAGGTCTACTATCTTGATTCATTCAAGAGCATTAAGACTGATACTACCCCTTTCAAACTAATCATTAATGAGTAAGTTGTTTCTTTCTTAACCTGTGGACGTTCCTCAACAAACTGTGCAGAGTATATTAATTAATAGTGCCCTAACCATTGTTGCATGTTTCGTTGTAGGGGTTGGGAACGTTACTACGCCAACAAGAAGTTGCCCCGCAGCACCTTGGAACATGTCAAAGATGTTAAGGTACATACCACTTATTTCCTTCCTGTGGAAGCTAGTACTAAAGCTTGAGTTTATTTCTTCTCGATCACCACTATTTTTCTTTGTACATTTATTGCAGTGCCACCAACAACCTACTGAATCCAAACTCTGCGGCTTCTATTGTGCCTATCACATGCTTAAATTAAAAAATAGAGACCTAGATATGGAGGTACTTTCTTGGGATCTTCATTTGTAAAACCTGCAACTAAGCACAGTTCTTGCGTATTAGCACTGCACATGTTTGGTAACCACCTATATATGTGTGCTGACTGGTGACATTGTTATATCCAGAGATTAGGGCTAGATGAGCATCCTCTCCACCACAACACGCTAGTCTATGTTCGTGATAGAATTGCCACATTCCTCATGGAACAGGTGATCGCAGTCGACAGAAAATTTTATGCTGATGAAACTGTGTGGGCTAATATTGTACATGGTTCTTAGGAAATTTTTGCATTCCTCCTTGTCCCATGAATTTTGTGATATTGTTGTCAAGCTAGTTAATTATGGCTGTGATATTGTTGTCAAGCCAGTGATGCTTCTTTACTTGTGAGATGATGATGCTGAATTTTGTCATATGATGCATGTGAATTATGTGGATTTCTGTGAATTTGGATGTTGGATCTAATTTCTGTGAATTTAGTCATATCCTGGCTGGTTCCAGGATGCAGCCCCTGATGGCTGCCAAATCCTGGCTGGTTCCAGGATGCAGCCGGCAAGCAGGCAGCAGGTTACTGTAGGGGTGGCCTACGTATCTGTAACAGGCGTTAATTAAAGCTCGTTACGAACACTGATCAGTGAGTAACGAGCTTCATTCGGAACTCCCGTTACAAACATGCCAACAATGTAACGGGCAGCGTAAAAGCCCATTACCAATACTGACCGGTGGGCCCCAGAACTTGGCCCGTTCGTCAAGTCAGAGGAGACGCAGTTTCACAGCACGCGTCTCCTATATTGAATTACTGTAACGGGCTCTGTTTTGGTGCCCATTACCAAAGTTCCCTGTGGGCCCAGAGAAACAGTCATTTTCACGTGACTGGAGACTAGTTGTGGTAACGGTTGTTGTTTGATGCCCGTTACAAATCCTAGTTGTGCTGAGACGCGCGTGAAATAGACGTGTCTCATTTCATCGAGATATCGGAGACGCAGGTACATAGCACGCGTCTCCGATGTTGAGTTACTATAACGGGCTCTGTTTTGGTGCCCGTTACCAAAGTTCCCTGTGGGCCCAGAGAAACAGCCATTTCACGTGACTGGTGGCTAGTTGTGGTAACGATCATTGTTTGATGCCCGTTACGAATAATGTGCTATCAGTACGGGCATACCTTTCTTGGCTCATTTGTAACACTTGATCGGTAACGGGCGCTTTGCCCGTTACTAAAGGCAATCTATGCCCGTTACCAAAGTGAGTTTTTCACGTAGTGTCTGCAGCTACAGTCCGTACATCATGTATATGATCAAGAGGGTGACCAAAATGGATTTTCCGAAGGATGTCACACATAAGCCTCTAAAGCCCAATCCAGTAAAGAATCCCAGCATTCCTTCTCCTGTACGTGAGCCAGAAATTAGAGCGGATGAAGGAGAAGAAGCGGGCGTCGATTGGCAGCAGTACCAGCAGCAGCCCCCTGCCCAGGCCGACACTGGTCCGACCGGTGCCTCTCACCGGTCTGACCGGTGGGGGCCTGGACAGTATGACAGACAGAAGAAGTCCACCTCCCCGCTCCGCAAGTTCCTAAATTTGATCTTTGGCATGTGTAAAAGCCAATATGACATAGAAGTGGAGCAGCAACGGATAAGGAGGGAAACGAAGAAGGAGAGGGACACTATGAAGCATCTCCATAATCACTTTGGATTTCAGCCGCCTCGTTCACCCATCTCACCTACTCCTCCTGAGGTTGAGATCCCTTTGTTTGATCAGAGGGTGAGGAGCATGATAAACTCAAACATGATCAATGAGTATGGCACTACTACGTGAAAAACTCACTTTGGTAACGGGCATAGATGGCCTTTGGTAACGGGCAAAGCGCCCGTTACCGATCAAGTGTTACAAATGAGCCAAGAAAGGTAACGGGCATCAAACAACGACCGTTACCAGAACTAGCCACCGGTCACGTGAAATGGCTGTTTCTCTAGGCCCACAGAGAACTTTGGTAACGGGCACCAAAACAAAGCCCGTTACAATAACTCAACATCAGAGACGCGTTCTGTGAAATTGCGTCTCCGATGTCTCGACGAAATGACACGTGTCTATTTCATGCACGTCTCAGCACAACTAGGATTCGTAACGGGCATCAAATAACAACCGTTACCACAACTAGTCACCGGTCACGTGAAAATGACTGTTTCTCTGGGCCCACTGGGAACTTTAGTAACGGGCACCAGAACAGAACCCGTTACTGTGAAATCAATATCGGAGGCGTGTGTAGTGAACCTGCGTCTCTGATGTCTCGACAAACGGGCCAAGTTCTAGGGCCCACCGGTCAGTACAGGTAATGGGCTTTTACAGTGCCTGTTACATTGTTGGTATGTTTGTAACGAGTGTTCCGATTGAAGCCCGTTACTCAGTGATCAGTGTTTGTAACGAGTTTTAATTAACGCTCGTTACAGATACGTAGGCCACCCCTACAGTAACCTGCTGCCTACTTGCCGACTGCATCCTGGAACCAGCCAGGATTTGGCAGCCATCAGGGGCTGCATCCTGGAACCAGCCAGGATATGACTAAATTCACAGAAATTAGATCCAGCATCCAAATTCACAGAAATCCACATAATTCACATGGATCATATGACAAAATTCAGCATTGTCATCTCACAAGTAAAGAAGCACCACTGGCTTGACAACAATATCATAGCCATAGTTAACTAGCTTGACAACAATATCACAAAATTCATGAACAAGGAGGAATGCAAAAATTTCCTAGTCACCATGTATAATCTGAGCCCACACAGTTTCATCAGCATGAAATTTTCCTCCGACTGTAATCACCTGTTCCATGAGGAATGTGGCAATTCTTTCACGAACATAGACCAACGTTGATTTGTCGAGAGGATGCTCATCTAGCCCTAATCTCTGGATATAACAATGTCACCATCAGCACACATATATAGGTGGTTACCAAACATGTGCAGTGCTAATAAGCAAGAACTGTGCTCAGTTGCAGGTTTTACAAATGAAGATCCCAAGAAAGTACCTCCATATGTGGGCCTCTATCTTTTAATTTAAGCATGTGATAGGCACAATAGAAGCCGCAGAGTTTGGATCCAGTAGGTTGTTGGTGGCACTGCAATAAATGTACAAAGAAAAATAGTGGTGATCGAGAAGAAATAAACTCAAGCTTTAGTACTAGCTTCCACAGGAAGGAAATAAGTGGTATGTACCTTAACATCTTTGACATGTTCCAAGGTGCTAAGGCGCGACTTCTTATTGCGGCAGTAACGTTCCCAACCCCTACAACGAAACATGCAACAATTGTTAGGGCACTATTAATTAATATACTCTGCACAGTTTGTTGAGGAACGTCCGCAGGTTAAGAAAGAAATAACTTACTCATTAATGATTTGTTCGAAAGGGTTAGTATCAGTCTTAACTGTCTTCAATGAATCAAGATAGTAGACCTTCCGCTGCTTCGGAACGATCGTCACTGCAATCCAGTGGTTCGTACTGAGATAAGCGTTAAGCATGAAATTCTTTTTAGCATATAGTTCGAAGGCATTGCACATATAGGACACAGAGAAAGCAAGAGTGTTTTTCATGCTATTCAACGTTGTCGAGCAAAGGCATTCAGGATCAAGGAAGCCAACTGCAGTGCGCGTCTTCTCAACTTCTACAGCCATATTCCTATTAGTAAGAAAAAACAAAGTGTAAGGAGGCAAAATACATGGTAAAGATGATGTGAGGAAAAAAGCACATTTCGATAGAGAATGATTAGTGAGAAGCAGATTAAATTTTCAAGCAACTTACAGGATGAAGCAGCGGAGAAGTGTCAGATCCAAAGCATCCAAGTTGAAGAGATCGTACAAATCACTGAGTTGCACAGGTATCTGCTCGAGTCCGTTTGACGATTCATCTCTCTTAGGCCATGCACTGGTCCCGGGCCAAAGTGCGACCATAATCGGAGAATCATCATCTAACTTACCACGTTGCATGTAGAATGTGTGGAGCTCTCTGGTACAAGGAGCAGCCTTTTTGAGATCATCATCACTGAGAAGGCTCTTTCCGAATTTGTAATTTGGGTTACCCACAGCCCAAGGATTCTTCTGGGTGTTTCTCTCAGATCGCTTTGGGTTAGTCATAGACCAAGGATTCTTCTTGGTGTTTCTCTCATATCGCTTTCTAGTAGGCCTCTTAGAGGTTTTATTTACAGCAATTTTCTTTTCTTGCTGCTTTGAGATGGATGAAGAAGGTTTCTTAATGGCTTGCTTGCCTGCTGTAGGTGGTGTAGAGCTTTTATTTTTGGCAAGTTTCTCTTCTTGCAGCTTTGAAATGGCTGAAGGTTTCTCAAGGGATTTCTTGCCTGCGATACGTGGTGTAGAGATTTTATTTTCGGCAAGTTTCTTTCCTTGCTGATTTGAAATGGCTGAAGGTTTCTCAAGGGCTTTCTTGCCTAGTGGTGTCTCACCAGGAGCTATTACAGAGGTATTGGGCCTAGATGTACCTACAGCTTTATTCGAAATGGCGTCGACAGATTTATCAGCACCAGCCAACACATCACTCTGGTTGACTGGTAACAGTGGTGTCTCACCAGGAACTATTACAGAGGTATTAGGCCCAGATGTACCTGCTTTGGCATGATTGTTTTGAGCACTTTCGTTTGGGGGTGTAGGTTTTGTTGTTTCATGAGGAGGAGAATGAGGAGGAGGAGGAGGAGGAGGAGGAGGTGGTGGTGGTGGTGGTGGGGATGGAATATTTGGTGTCTCTTGCGGATGTGGGGATGCAAGTTTTTCTGTTTTTTCAGGACTAGTAGTAGGTGGGGACGGAATATTTGGTGTATCTTTCGGATGTGGGGATGCAAGTTTTTCTGTGTTTTCAGGATGACGAGGAGGTGGGGATGCAAGTTTTTCAGGATGAGGAGGAGGTCCGAATGGAACGTCTTGCGGATGTGGGGATTGAGGAGGAGGAGGAGGAGGATGTGGGGAACCATGTGAGGAAGGAACCTGTACCGTACTCTGTGAACTACAAGGAATCTCTACCGTAGCCTGTGAACGAGATTTACATATTGGTACTCCCTTGATGTCAATCTGACACCTTCTCCACTGTAACCTCTGTCCTTCAGCTTGTCTGAGTTTCATCACCTCGTCATTAGGAGGGTATTCCACCAGTTCATCCGCAAAGATAGTATATACAGTGAGCACTTCAACCACAACACAGTCTTCATGAATCGGGACTGTTCGTAGCGTAGTCTGCTCTGGATGAACAAGACCAATTGCAACCTCACATTGAAGACCCCTCCACGTGATCCATAGGCCACAGTGTGTGGGTTCAGTCAACATGCCTATAAGGTCTTCGTGTGTACGATCGTCACAGCGCACCTCCGTCGCCAACTCTGCAGTGCCATCGATCAAACCTACATTATCTGCGGACGCACAGCTGCTCTTCAGTGTGGCGGGTGAAGGGCTTGCGCGATTGGACACTGGTGACAACACCACCTCTGCATCTGCATGTTCTGCATCTGCATCTCAGCCACCAGTTCTTGCTTGATTTGTTCCTTTATCTTTTCTATATCAACTGATGCGTCGGTCTTCGTCCTCTTCCTCTTCCTGTACATATCGACGTGCTGAGGCCATGCATACTTCCAGCCCTGGTAGCTGGAGACACCACGCACACAACCTGGTTGTTCAGGGCGGCCCAAGCACTGACTTAGCACATCATACTCCCTCTGCCCTGCTATTCCTGAAGATTCTGCACATGCAATCTTCTCCTTGATGTCTGCAGCCAATTTTTCTGCCTCTTTGTTGTTGAACACTATCACGGCAACACGGTCTTTAATCACTAGCTTACTCCTTGCTCGCAGCCAATTATTGGAACGATCGTCAGGGTAGGCGTCATATGGGTTGGGGATACCAGCTGCAGCTAATTGTCTGTCCTCTTCCTCCCATTGTTCTAGTTTCACAGTATAACCAGCTGGACCCATGCTGTGCTCGCTTGTGTTCCGGCTTCGGAGTTCTTTGAACTTGACACTAACAGATGAGGCTTGCTCGGTTTCCTCCTGTTTCATGAACTCCTTCCACTGTTCCGAGACAATAAATGGGTGCCTTGTAAATGGCTCAAGTCCTTTTCTGATAAAATCTCGCCTAAGCTGAAATCTGAATTATCTCCATGCCTTGGCTGCCGTCTTCCAGAAAAGCTTGAATGCCTGCGGTTTCGCATCTTCCTGGAACTTCAAGTGTTTCTGCACATGCTTATCAAACAAGTCCCACTTTTCATCATTGCTTAGTTCTTTGAATTCTGGCAAGTGCAAAGGTATCTTTTGTCTAGCAACGAGCCCTGCAAGCGCCCTGAACCTGCGCTTTTGAGTCAATGGTACTGGCATCCCCCCTATGTCGAACTCAGTGACTATCATTGTGTCACTTGGCCACTTTGTGGATGTCCTTGGCGCTCTGCCTCGGCGCTGAGCCCCACCCACCTGGTCTTGTTGTGCACTAGCAGTGCCATAACCCTCTTCTTCATCTTGTGGCCCAGGTCTATAGTCCTCATCAGATTTATCCTGTGAATTAATAGTCAAGGGAATTACAGTAACTACTTTAGCCCACTGTAATATCATTAGTTCTTGGTAAACTATTAACATAAATGCAAAATTCAGTAACCAAAAAATTAGTTTATGCGACCTTACCATTTTAAAGAGGAAGATGCAGGCTGCCTCTGTTGCTGATGAGGTACTTATTCAACCTGGAGAGAATGTGCACATGTACATAGGAACAAGAGCAAAACCAAATATAAGAGTCAATCTAAAGGGAAATGCTAAGTATGTATACCTTCAACAGCTAAGTATGTCCACGTGTACTTATACAAAGGAGCCACGGCATACCCTGCAATTCCCACAAGTACAAGTATATTTATACGCATTTATATAAAAAGAAAAGCATACGCACGCATATGTTGTATACTTGATTATCTGAACGCATGTGTGCTGCATACGCTCGCTTGGCCCAATTGCATAAACTCGAGCAAATATACCAAATTACGTTGTTAATTTTACAGTTATTACTGAATTGTTGTTAATTTTACAATTATTACCGAGTTGGTAGAATGCATTTACCGAATTGTATAAGACATTTTTAGAGCGGCATACCATAAACTCAAATCCTAGATTCGCCACTGACCTTGTCACTGTCGGAGCGGAGGGATCTCTACTCCTCGTCGCTGCCTGCTCGCCGCCACGTCCTCGTCCTCGCGTTGACCTCGTGGCTGGATCCCTCCTCCTCCTCCTAGTCGTCGCCGTCGTCGTCGTCGTCGCTGGATCCCTCCTCTAGTCGTCGTCGTCGTTGTCGCCACCGTTGTTGGGTCCCTCCTCCTCCAGATCTCACTGTCAGAGGTGTGGTACGCGTCGCGCTGAGCGTGGTGTGGCGCGCGTCTCAGCGAAGGGGTGTAGCATGCGTCGCGGCGTGGGGGGTGAGGGGGACGAAGGCGAGGGGGAGAAAGCGGCGGCGGCGGCGCGAGGGGAGAGTGGGAGGAGACTGCGTGAGGGAGGCGTCCTTCCCTACTAACCTAGCGCGAGTGGGCTTGTGTGGGCCTTAAAACGAGTAATGTAGTCAAGTACTACTCTGCTACTAGTATAGTATATCATAAACATGAGATAAAAAAATCTAATTTTAAGAAATTTGGTTAAACAAGTGTGGCTGTTGATATTTTATTCAATTACTAAATTACCAACTATGAATTTTTCGTATTTTTTACGAATTTTTAGGTGCTTTTTATGGGCTCTAATATGACATGCGTCACAAGTTCACATCACCAAAGCAAACAAGTGTGACTGTTGATATAGCATCACATGTTCACATATGACATGCATCACAAGTTCACATCACCAAGCAAACTAACTCATAACAAACATATTCACATCTGACATGCATCAGCAGGGCACATCACCAAAATAAGACTGCATCAGCTGGGCGCATCACCAAACTAGATTGTAGCTGCAAGGGAACTAGTTAGCTAGATGGCTTCTTTTGTGTTGGTGCCTCAAGTTCAGCTAACCTTGCCTCTAGTTTTGCAACTCTTTCTGCCAGCTCAGCATTCTTCTTTAGAAGTTCAATCTCCTGCCTCTTTTGTGTGGCTTTAAGCTGCTCATCCTGCTTGTCGATTCCTTTCCAGATGTAGTCAATGTCATCCCAAGTAACAGCACGTTCCTAAAACAAAGGAAAAAATTATATTGATGCAAGCTTCATAACAGTTGTAATTTACAAGAAAGCTGTTTAGCTCTAACTGGTTTCAAAACTTGCCTGCTTCTCTTCAGCTGATTCCTTGAGCTTGTTGATTTCAGTCCAAATCCTGTCAATGTCATGTGTAGCAACTTTCAACAACAAATGGAAATTGATGCATTAGAACAATTGATCAGTGAAGATGTGAAGGTACAAGGACAAATCATGCGTGATGGTTTCAGAACTTGCCTCATGGTCTTCAGAATCGTCGCCGGAATTGTTGCTGGAGTCGTCACTGGAGTTGTTGCCGGAGTCGTCGCCGGAGTTGTTGCCGGAGTCGTCGCCGGAGGAGATGAGGTCTACCACCACTCTTCTGCCCGGGTCGTCACCGGAGCAGTCCGCGCTCACCACAATACGCGTGGACCGCTTCTTCCTTCGCATTGAGGAAAAAAAACCCTGCCTCTCCATGGCGGGCGTCGCTGGAGTCCGCCAACTTGGCCCTTGCGCGCGTGTATGGCTTCCTCTCCAAGCCTGACGAATAACCGGCCTCTTCCATGGAGCGCCGAGGAAGACGCACGGGGGCGGCGCGCTGGGACGGCTCCTCTTCGTCGCCGCGGAACCTCACTCTCTTGGCGGGGGCAGCGGACAGCACCGAGGAAGACGGACGGGGACGTGGCCGTGGGGCCTCCTCCTTGCAGAACCTCCCCCTAGAGTCGCGGGCCATCCCTGCGACGGAGACAAGGCTGCAACGGAGACGAGGAAGGCGGAAGCCGGAGAAGGGATAGAAGGTGGAAGGCGGGGCAGAGCGTTTATTAAAAAAGTTCAGATCCGCAAATGATACGATGATTAACAACCACCCGTCGCCAATGAAGGGGCGGGGCCAGGTCTATTCGAATGAAGAACAATTTGCTTTTCCCCTTTTAATCTGCAATCAAATTTTGTATCACGTATTTCTCCGTCAACCGTAATCCAAATTTGATGATATTTGTTTCTGAATTTTTCTAAAATCAACATCTATTCATTTATGACATTTTTTCGTATGTAATTCCATTTCTTGGATGTTGTTTATACACCTTATATTGTTCCTTATAAGTACAACATAGAAATAATATTTGTTTTACACAACCATTACTAATGAAACTTTGCATTTCATAATCTTATGGTGAACATAAGGTTATGTTAAAATTTCAAATGCATATGAGTTCGAACATGTTTTAAAGTGTGGAAAACTTCAATGTTGAAGTAACATTCTAAGAAACTATGTGAGAGATGTAGACATTTGTACACAAGTATAATCTTCCGTTTTCGAAACCATTTGAATTTTTGTAGACAAGCTTAGGGAGTTAAATTATGTTGGCAAGTCAATTTGTAGAATTTTTAGAACACACTAAGACGTTATTATAATTATTATATCGTATACAAGAGATAAAAAATCTAATTTTAAGAAATTTGGTTAGAGAAGTGTGGCTGGTGATATTTTATTCAAATACTAAATTACCAACTATGAATTGTTCGTATTTGTTACGAATTTTTTGGTGCTGTTTATGGGCTCTAATATTTGACGGAAGCAAATTTCAATTCAGAAAAAATAGTGTCGAGCCCACGCGTCAGCGTCAGAAGCCTATATAAAACAAGATAACCGTAGCCTGCCCGACCGACAAAGGCGATGCGGGTAGACTAACCCTTGTCGCCAACAAGTGCTCCATTGTCCGAAATGCTCCTGTCCGAATGAATATGCATCCGCCCCAGTGACGCTGGTAGACTAACCCTTGTCGCCAACAAGTGCTCCATTGTCAGAAATGCCCCTGGCCGAATGAATATGCATCCGCCCCGGCAGAGTGAAGGAGACGAGGAAGACGGAAGCCGGAGAAGGGGATAGAAGGCGGAAGGCGGGGCAGAGCGTTTATTAAAAAGGTTCGGATGCGCAAATGATACGATGATTAACAACCACCCGTCGCCAATGAAGGGGCGGGGCCAGGTCTATTCGAATGAAGAACAGTTTGTTTTTCCCATTTTAATCTGCAATCAAATTTTGTATCACATATATCTCCATCAACCGTAATCCAAATTTGATGATATTTGTTTCTGAATTTTTCTAAAATCAACATCTATTCATTTATGATATTTTTCCTATGTAATTCCATTTCTTGGATGTTGTTTATACGCTTTATATTGTTCCTTATAAGTACAACATAGAAATAATATTTGTTTTACACAACCATTACTAATGAAACTTTGCAATTCGTAATCTTATGGTGAACATAAGGTTATGTTAAAATTTCAAATGCATATGAGTTCGAACATGTTTTAAAGTGTGGAAAACTTCAATGTTGAAGTAACATTCTAAGAAACTATGTGAGAGATGTAGACATTTGTACACAAGTATAATCTTCCGTTTTCGAAACCATTTGAATTTTTGTAGACAAGCTTAGGGACTTAAATTATGTTGGCAAGTCAATTTGTAGAATTTTTAGAACACACTAAGACGTTATTATAATTATTATATCGTATACAAGAGATAAAAAATCTAATTTTAAGAAATTTGGTTAGACAAGTGTGGCTGGTGATATTTTATTCAAATACTAAATTACCAACTATGAATTGTTCGTATTTGTTACGAATTTTTTGGTGCTGTTTATGGACTCTAATATTTGACGGAAGCAAGTTTCAATTCAGAAAAAATAGTGTCGAGCCCACGCGTCAGCGTCAGAAGCCTATATAAAAAAAGATAACTGTAGCCTGCCCGACTGACAAAGGCGATGCGGGTAGACTAACCCTTGTCGCCAACAAGAGCTCCATTGTCCGAAATGCTCCTGTCCGAATGAATATGCATCTGCCCCAGTGACGCTGGTAGACTAACCCTTGTCGCCAACAAGTGCTCCATTGTCAGAAATGCCCCTGGCCGAATGAATATGCATCCGCCCTGGCAGAGTGAAGGAGACGAGGAAGACGGAAGCCGGAGAAGGGGATAGAAGGCGGAAGGCGGGGCGGAGCGTTTATTAAAAAGGTTCGGATGCGCAAATGATACGATGATTAACAACCACCCGTCGCCAATGAAGGGGCGGGGCCAGGTCTATTCGAATGAAGAACAGTTTGTTTTTCCCATTTTAATCTGCAATCAAATTTTGTATCACATATTTCTCCGTCAACCATAATCCAAATTTGATGATATTTGTTTCTGAATTTTTCTAAAATCAACATCTATTCATTTATGATATTTTTCGTATGTAATTCCATTTCTTGGATGTTGTTTATACGCTTTATATTATTCCTTATAAGTACAACATAGAAATAATATTTGTTTTACACAACCATTACTAATGAAACTTTGCAATTCGTAATCTTATGGTGAACATAAGGTTATGTTAAAATTTCAAATGCATATGAGTTCGAACATGTTTTAAAGTGTGGAAAACTTCAATGTTGAAGTAACATTCTAAGAAACTATGTGAGAGATGTAGACATTTGTACACAAGTATAATCTTCCGTTTTTGAAACCATTTGAATTTTTGTACATAAGCTTAGGGACTTAAATTATGTTGGCAAGTCAATTTGTAGAATTTTTAGAACACACTAAGACGTTATTATAATTATTATATCGTAAACAAGAGATAAAAAATCTAATTTTAAGAAATTTGGTTAGACAAGTGTGGCTGTTGATATTTTATTCAAATACTAAATTACCAACTATGAATTGTTCGTATTTTTTACAAATTTTTTAGTGTTGTTTATGGGCTCTAATATTTGAGGGAAGCAAGTTTCAATTCAGAAAAAATAGTGTCGGGCCCACGCGTCAGCGTCAGAAGCCAATATAAAAAAAGATAACCATAGCCTGCCCGACCGACAAAGGTGATGCGGGTAGACTAACCCTCGTCGCCAACTAGTGCTCCATTGTCCGAAATGCCCCTGGCCGAATGAATATGCATCCGCCCCGGCGACACTGGTAGACTAACCCTCGTCGCCAACAAGTGCTCCATTGTCCGAAATGCTCCTGGCCGAAAGAATATGCATCCACCCCGGCGACGCTGGTACACTAACCCTCATCGCCAACAAGTGCTCCATTGTCCAAAATGCCCCTGGCCGAATGAATATGCATCCGCCCCGAACCCGGCCCCCTTCTTCCCCGATCTGAGCTCCACCGCCGCCGCCCACCCGTCCTTCCCCGCCGTCGTGCACATGTCGCACTATGCCGATTCGTCTGGAGGTGCACGTGCGAGGAGCAGGGTTCAAGGTTGCCGGAGCAGCCGCAATCACTCCATCAGCTTGGATCCAGTCGGTGAGCTAAGCGGCTTTCCACTGGTCCTTGCCCGGACTGTGGTATGGCTCGGGTGGTGGAGGGGTGGACGCAGAAGGAAGGTGAAAACCACGGTCGTCTTTATTTCAAGTGTGCAAGGAACTCGGTGAGTAGTCTGCTGTGTCTCCCAAATCTGAGTTAGGGTTCTTATGTGCTTTTGATTCTGCAGTACACCAAGAATTGTGGATTTTATCGTTTCCACAAGGAGTATCTCCAGATGCTGAAGGATGCTGGCGTCATTGTTTTTGGACCGTCAAACTGGGCAGACGCGGTCGATGAAGTAGTTGATTCAGTGGAATGTCAAATTGGGAGCGGCGAGCAGAGGCAAGCACTGGAGGACAAGCAGAGGAAGAAAGCACTGGAGGAGAAGATGGACAATGTGATCTGGAAGATGAACTTGATTATTGTGGCTGTTGTTTGTGTAGTATTTAGATGTTTACTAGGGATGTATGCTGCAAAGAAGTAATTCTGATGTTAAAAGTAGTGCTTTTGCTTCATCTGTGTGGATGAAGAATGAAAAATTTGTCACATATGACAAACTTAAATGTATGAATGAAGAATGGATGGAATGACAATTGGGTCACAAATCTTAATGTGTCACACATCACAAAATTCATCAATTCATCTGTGCTGACATTTCATTGCAGCACGAGGCAAAGAAAACGCGGATTAACACAAACACAGTAACAAACTTCTGGCATAACTCTGGCATACACATTGCAATTCATTGTGAACTGCGGCCATATAATGACACAAACAGAGTAACAAACTTCTGGCATACACATTGCAATTTATTGTAAGCTGCTGTCATAGACATTGCAATGCGTTAAAGGAGACATGGATTAATCTACCGCGTCACTTAGATCTACTAGTTCATCACATGTTCAACATACACACAGGAGGAACATATTAACAAAGGATCTACTAGTCCATCACAAGTTCAACAAACACACAGGAAGAACACATTAACAGAGGAACAAATTAATTAAGCAGAGGTAGTCGCCGCCGGAGGAGCCCCACCGTCGGAGTCGAAGTCGGGGCCGGAGCCGTCGAGGCTGCCATCGTCGCCGCTGTCATCATCGACGGGGGCGAGCACTCCTCTCTCCAGGTCCCCAACCAAGATATTGATGGTCATCTGCAGCGGATTATTGGGTACTGAGACCCCGAGACGAACGGCCACCTTTCGAAGCTTCACAAAAGCATTGCGGAACAAGTTCACTGACCAAGTGGCATCGTCAGTATTTAGTGGAGGAGCACGCATGACCGCCATGGGCTGCGGCGCCAACGCCTCGTCGGGCTCGCGGGCGGGGGCAGCTTCACCTCCTCGGGCTCGTTGGGCGGGGGCGGGGGCGGCGGCACCTCCTCGGGCTCGTCGGGCGGGGGCAGCGGCACCTCCTCCCTCCCCCGCTTCCTGGATGGCTCGCTTGACGATGCCATGCGTGCGCTTGAGGAAGAAGAAGCTATTGGATTCACTTCTTGGTGACCGGAGACAGTGGTGCTGGGGTTTTCTTGGTGCCGCGGTTGATGAAGTTCTTGGCCGGCCGGGATTTATATTAACAAGACGGCGAACCGTCAGGCGGCCGGTCACGTGCCTCGGAACCCGTGTCCGCTCAGGAGAGCTCTTGGCCACAAAAAGAGTCATGTGGTCACAAGGAGATGTGTGACTGTTCATATTTTATTCAAAATACCAAATGCCCAACTACTCCTATGAGTTGTTCGATTCTTAAAAAAACTATGAATTGTTCGTATTTTTATTAATTTTTAGGTGCTGCTTTATGGGCCCTAATTTTTGAGGGAAGCAAGTGTCATTTCAAAAAAAGTGTCGGGCCCACGCGTCAGCGTCAGCAGCCTAGTATAAAGAAGGTAACCATTGCCCGCCCGCGCACCAACCAACAAAGCGACGCGGGTTTGCTAACCCGCGTCGGCATTGACTATCCATTTTGCAAAATGAATATTCAACCGCCCCCTTCTTCTTTCCGAATGGATAAGCGCACTACTTTCCTTAAAAAAGTGCAGAGGAGGCGTGAGAGGAGGCGTGGAGACAGAGACGACGATGAGCGCCGGCGAGGGGCCAAGCAGCGGACGACCCCGCACACCCGGGATCGAGGAGAACCGGAACGCGAAGCGGTGCCGCAACTGGATCCATGTGCGTGCCGGCGAGATGGCGGTGAAGAGGGAGACGACGATGAGCGCCGGAGAGGGGCCAAGCGGCGGTGGAGTGAACCCAATGCCGGAGACGAGGATCCTCGACTGGATCCTCTCGGATTCTGATGAGGGGCCAAGCAGCGGCAAGGAGGAGCGTGCCGGCGAGGGGGCAGCGAAGTGGGCGAGGGGCCTGCCTCACGTTTGTGAGCACAAGTGTCTGGCAACGACGAAGAGGGGTCGAGGGAGCAGCGAAGAAGGTGTAGAGGACCTCATCTCTAACTCTGGCAACGACCACGACGACGGCGAGGCAAGTTTCTCTGAATCTCACTACCTTTTTACTTGTTCTATAGATGGAGCTTAAGCTAGCTTGAGCTTGAGCTTCATAAAGTTAATTAGTGCCCATGATGATGTCTTCCATGCTTGTCATGATCTTATACCAAGTTCTGAGACAAATCAGTTCTGAACTAAGTTCTGCTTTTACTTGTCACACCCTGCTATGAAGCCTAGGATAATTTTCAAGTTCTTATATAATTTTCCTATGACTGTTCCTATACTGCTCCAAGTTCTGAGGCAAATTAGTTCTGAATTAACTATGTTATTCTTATACCATGTTCAACCCTGTTTCAGGCAAAACTCTTTGAGTCGCGAGCAGAGCTTGAGTTACTTCTAAACCTTAATGTCTGGGATTATGTGAAACCTGAGTTTGAAAAAATCACAAAAGAAGTGAACATCCTCATCAAAAAGGCTAGGCACATAAGGAGGTACAAGTATACTACTGAACAAAATCTCGAGCCCATTGAAGGTGCGCTCGAAGGGCTTCAAGAATCCTTGGTTGCTTACGAAGAGGCTGCAAAAAGTGCCAATCTTAATGGGGCATGATCTAGTTCAAGCTTGTTGATGTGCAGGGTCAGTAGCCATACTTTTGAGGATGTTCAAGGGGCATGCCTTTGTTGATGTGTATGGTCAGATAGCACGACCATAGTAAATAATGTGATGGACAAGTTAAGTCCTAGCCTGATGGACAAGTTAACCTTTTGTAATAATTATCTTTATTTCTGTGGACAAGTTATCTTCATCTTTGTGGACAAGTTATCTCTCTTATGATGTCTGTTTTGTCTCAGAAGATATGTGTGTTGATTGTGCCTGTATGTCGAAATGGAAGCAATGAGAGATCGAGTTGACCTGTCAATGAGGACAGACTCAAAGGAGACGAGGATTCACAAACCTCCGTCTCCTTTCTTAACAAAGGAGACACGGATTAACAAACCTTCGTCTCATTTGTTCACTGCCGCCGCGCTCCCACTTCACGGCAGTGAAGAGTGCTATTAGACTTTAATTATTGAGCTCTCAGTCTAGTAACGGGCGTCAAATGCTCATCGGTAACGGACTTTATAGCCCGTTACCAATACGGTAGTGATCAGTAACGGACTTAAACAGCCCGTTACCGATAGGGCATTGATCAGTAACGGACTTTACGAGCTCGTTACCGATATGTTTAACTTGTGTAACGGGCTCGATTTAACGTCCGTTACAAAGAATTCATGTAACGGCCGTTTAAGAAGACCGTTACCAGAAGTCCACATTGGTAACGGGCATTGCGGAGGCCAACCCCGGGGTCGGCCTGCCACGCTTATCTGTAACGAGCGCCAAACAACAACCGATACAGATGTGGGTGCATGTAACGGGTGTTAAGGGCCCGTTACAAATGTTGCGTGACCTATTTGAGGTTTTCACATAGTATGTTCTTCGAGCCCGGCGAGGGTAGCTCCTCCTCAGCTGCACCTCCTCCTCCACCTGGTTCAGAGGAGGTCCCTCAGCCCTTCGGTGCTCCGATGGGATTAGCAGAGTTCCCTCCTCCTTTCGGCGCCCCTGTTGCCCCACCTCCAACTCCTGATGCTGCAGAGGAGTCAGAGGCTCCTCCAGATTGGGCGGGTCGTTTTTCCACAGAGATCTTCGGTTGGTCGGCCTATCCTCCTCCATATCAGGGTATGGATGATGATCTTCATGTTCTACTCTCTAAAATCATCATATTCATCGCTTTTCTCCTATGCATTGTCTAATTTCCTTATTCTTACATAGGAGGGAGCTCGCACCCTGGCGGTGGTTCGGGGTGGGACTCATGGCAGGGACAGAGATCGGCTACATCTTCTCTCCAGGCCCTTCTTGATGCTTGATGACAAAGGAGGAGAAGAAGAAGGATTAAAGCTAAGCTTCAACATATCTAGCATGTCTGTCTATGTTGCACCGGTCTGACCGGTGCCTGCTGGCTTAAGAGAGTAGCCTTGTAATAAGCTAGAACTTTATCTTCCTAGACTTGAGAACATTTGTATGAGTGCTACTGTGTGTTGAACCTTTATTATAATAATTAAGTGACATTATTGCTAGATTGTGATGCATGTTTTGTGTGATGTATTGTTTGTGTTGGCTAAATGGAGCAAAGTGATCTAAGTCGGCTTGCAACCCCGGCCTGATCACTTTGGACCAAATAGCACGCACACTTTTTCGCTTTGTGCTCTGACTGGACTTGACCGGTCTGACCGGTCAGGGGCATCGGTCGGACCGGTGCCGCCCAGTTTGTGTACTGGCTGGACCTGGCCGGTCTGACCGATCAGGGGCACCGGTCAGACCGGTGCTGCCTAGTCAGTGCACATGTTCGTTGCTTTGTGCACATCTTGTCATACGCATCACGGATTTTTATTTCTCACTCACACATGCTGCACACCACTGATTCTAAGATATAGGGGGAGCTCTCACGCGCTTTCTCCCAAATTTGTGCTTTTGGCATTTGAGGCCAAATTTTTGAAATTCCACTCAAAGCACAAATTAAGGGGGAGCTCTAGCTATATCTAAGAATCTAAATGCGCTTTAATGATTTATTTGTAAGCTTTAATCGAGTTGTCATCAATCACCAAAAAGGGAGAGACTGAAAGTGCATCTAGGCCCCTAATTAAGTGGATTTTGGTGAATTGAATGACAAAGCGATTAAAGGTCTAATGTGTTTGTCTAAGATTGTGAGTAGGTTTTATTTAGATATTCTTGAGCAATTAGTGGAGTATTTATTTGCGAATGAATATTACATGGCTCACATTGGTGAAAGACAAATATATGGATGATCCTAATGCATACGTGACAAATATCAAGCAATAAAGGAAGATAAATATTGGGATAGTTTGAGAAGGTCAATTCATGGTCTCCCATATTGGACATAGCTTGATTAAAATTACAAGGATCATAAAAAGAGAAGATGGTAATTCTCTAAGTCAAGTGCAAGGCTTCATGTGGCAATTGAGAGAGGACACAAGGATGAGTGTAAACATTATGGTTCTTAATTGGAAGCTTGCATATTCGTTGTCAATCAAGAACAAGCATTTGAAACGGGATTTTCAAATGGATTTTAATTATGGATGAAGCAAAGTGGAACTCAAAGTGGATGGGTAAGTGATGAAGAGATCAACCGAGATGTCTAGGGTGAGGGACTAAGCAATATTTGGGGCCGTAGCTAAGCCGCCATTAGTGTTTTGCTAAGGTGAAGTTCTAGCATCCGCGGGGTCTTCAAGTATCATATCCAAACCTTAACCGAGGGAAGCAATGCAACTCATCAACATGTTATGATTGGCAATATGGAGTGACTTATGGATCCAAGTGTGCATTCCTATGATAGATGGAAAGATCCTAAGTCACTAGCTCAAGTATGGATGTGCTCAAGACATAGTCTATGTTGAAAGCCCTCAAGTGGATATCGCTCAAGTATGGCAAGGTTGAAGACATTCAAGCTCAAGAAGTTGACAAGGTGTTTTTGTTTATTCTTGAGTATAGGTATGTCGTACTATCAAGAGGGATGCAACATTATCAAGTTGACCAAAGTCAAAGTGCTCATTAGTTGACCTAAGTGAGATCTAGCCTTGAGAGCCTTAGAGTGTGCTAACAAACCCTCCTAACCTAACCTGAGCCACCTCATCTCTTTGGTGAAGTGTTAGTTTCATAGAAAGGGTTTTGGGGGTGCCTCGGGCCTGACCGGTCAGGGGCACCGGTCTGACCGGGGCCGCTAGCCCCAACGGCTAGTTTTTCAAACACCGGTCTGACCGGTGTGAGGCACCGGTCTGACCGGTGCCGCCCGACAGCTAACGGCTAGTGTTCTCCTTTGAGGGGTATAAGTACCCATAGTCCTCTTTTGTGGAGGGCTACTGTTCCAAGTGGTTGTGCTAAGTTCCTAAGCCATTTCTTGCAAGCCCTAAGCCTTAGTGGCTCTCCCCAACCTCTCTTTGTGAGCTTTATGGATTCAAGCCATATTCTTTGTCTTGGGATGAGAGAGTGAGCTCAAGAGCATCTTTGTGAGCTAACAAGAGCATTCCCATAGCTTGAGCACTTCGGTTTCACGTCTACAAGCTTTGAAGCATTTGTTACTCTTGGAGGTTTGCCTCCTAGACGGCTAGGCGTCGCTGGCTAGCTCCCAAGGTTGTGGTGAGCAGCGGCAAATTTGTGAGGGCTGTGATCTTGCCTCTTCGTGAAAAAGATCGCCTTAGTGGAAAGGAGGAAAGTGGTTGAAAGAGACCCGGCTTGTTGTGGGAATTCTCCCTTACAAGCTCCTCAACGGAGACGTAGCCGTTCCTTAGTGGGCGGTGAACTTCGGGAAACAAATCCTTGCATCTCTTGTGGTTTGCCTCTCTAAGTTGTTTTTCTAGCATATTTGATTTGCTTCCGCTTCGATCTACTTGGGTGTGCTACTTGTGTGTGCAGGGCTCATTAACCTGCTTGTGATCATCTACAAAGGCTACTCACTAAGTTTGGTACGTGCTAGAAGTCAAGAGGAACTTGAAGTTGTTTTTGCAGGTGCTCTGTGCTACACCAGTCTGACCGGTTCTAGGCAACGGTCTAACTGGTGCCTCCTGTGAAGCCCAGTGTCGGACCGGTCTGACCGGTCATCACCACCGGTCTGACCGGTGGACACTGACAGCTCAAGTTTACGGGGATGAAAAGTTAAAGTTGGTCGTCACGCCTATTCACCCCCCCTCTAGGCGACATCAAGGTCCTTTCAGAGGCGACCTAGCGGCGGATCGCAGCGGGTCGAGTACGTGAGGAGGCGGAAGCGACGTGCGAGATGGCACGGCGTGACACAGAGGACTTGCTGCATGAACCTCAGGCACCACCAGCCAGCAACGTCGAACAGGAGCCTCCTAGGTCGACTGGTGGCACAGGCAGCGCCGATGACGCTGGGACAGAGCGAGGCGAGGACGTGGACCGATGGATGGACAATCTGCACCTCGACTCCGACCATGACGCCAACACCGAGTACAACCACGGCGGCGCACCCCCGAGGGTCATCCAGACCATCATCAGGGACTCCGGCAACACACAGTGGCCGGTCTTGACGAAGACGAACTATGCCGAGTGGTCATCCATGATGAAGGTGAAGCTTGAGGCCTGGCGGATGTGGAACATCGTGCATTTGGGTGGTACGAGTCGTCACGAGGACCGGCGGGTGCTGGAGGCGCTACTTTCCGCGGTCCTGCCGGAGATGATTCCAGCACTCTCTAGCAAGGCGACGGCTAAGGACGCCTGGGATTCCATTGCCACTACCCGGATTGGCAGTGATCGCGTTCGCAAGTCCACACTGCAGAAACTTCGCCAGGAGTAGGATCACTTGGATTTCAAGCCGGGTGAGGACGTTGACGACTTTGCTCTACGGCTTACCGGTCTGAGGCAGCGGCTGGAGCAGCTCGGTGATTACGACATCACTGAGGAGCGAGTTGTCGCCAAGTTTCTTCGCTGTTCTCCGGCCAAGTACCTGCAGTTGAAGATCTCCATCCAGACGATGCTTGACATTTCAACCTTGACGATCGAGGAAATTGCTGGTCGATTCAAGGCTGTTGATGAGGAGGAGGCGCTGGCTGCTGCAGAGATAGTCACTACTGGTGGCAAGCTTCACTATGCCATAGAGCATTGTCACTGCCACATTTGTCAGAAGAAGAGGTCCTCCGACGGCTGCAAGCGCACGCCGCGCAGAGCACCCAAGGCGCGTGGAGATGCCGAGGGCGAGGCGCTAGGAGGCGCCGGTGGTGCTGCGCAACACGACACTGCAGGCGGCGCATGTGGAGGCGGTGAACGCGCCGCCGGTGGTGAGCGCAGGCCACCACGAGACAACACCTATCACAACTGCGGTAGGGCGGGCCACTGGGCCAGGGACTTCTGCCAGCCGCGGCGAGGCCAGGCTCACATCACGCAGGAGGCGGTGGACGATGAGCCAGCCTTGTTCCTGGTCCACGGGAGCATTGAGTAGCTCCCAGCGGCAACGGCTGCGATGGTCCTCCTCCACATCGACGAGCTGCGCGCACGCATCTTCCTCGGCGACGGCTCGAGCGACGACAAGATCGACGGCTGGTTCCTCGACAGCGGCACGACACATCACATGACCAGGCGTCGGGAGTTCTTCTCCGACCTGAACACCAACGTGCGCGGCTCCGTCAAGTTCGGCGACTCCTCGGGCGTCAACATAAGGGGCATCGGATCCGTCATCCTCACCGCCAAGAACGGCGAACATCGACTTCTCACCGAGGTCTTCTACATCCCCGCGCTACGCAACTCCATCATCAGCCTTGGGCGGCTGGACGCGAACGGATCACGCGTTGAGATCAAGGACAGTGTGCTACGCATCTGGGATCGACAACAGCTTCTTCTGGCCAAGGTGGCAAGGGGGAGCAACTTCCTCTACATCCTCGACGCCAAGGTGGAACAGCCAGGCGGCCGAGGAGAATGAGAGCGGGCGCAAGCTTCGAGTGCTGCGCATGGACAATGGCGGCAAGTTCACGTCAACTGAGTTCGCCTTGTACTGCACCGACGAGGGAATCCAGCGACACTTCTCCACACCGTACAGTCCGCGGCAGAACGGTGTCGTCGAGCGGCGCAACCAGACGGTGGTGGCCATGACCCGGGCTCTTCTCAAGAAGCGAGGGATGCCGGCCAAGTTATGGGGTGAGGCGGTGTTGACAGCGGTGATCCTCAACCACTCCCCCACCAAGGCGCTCGACGGGATGACCCCATACGAGGCCTGGCATGGGCGCAAGCCGGCGGTCGGCCACCTGCGAGCATTCGGCTGCCTCGTCTTCGTCAAGGAGCTGACCCATGTTAGCAAGCTTGATGATCGGAGCACTCCAGGAGTGTTCATCAGCTATGATGAAGCAGTGAAGGGCTACCGCGTCCTCGACCCAGTGACACAGCGTGTGCGGATGGCGCGCGACGTCATGTTCGATGAAGGGCGAGGCTAGACATGGGGCAAGATGGTGGACGATGGTACAGCTCCAACGTACGACGACTTCACCGTCGACTATGTCCACTACGAGGGGACTGGGGGAGTGGGTAGCTTCACTTCGAAGAGCATGCCTCACCCAGCACCTAGGACTGTGGCGAGCTCGTCGTTGCCACCCACTGCGGTGACACCCACCGCGGCGACACCCACCGCGGCGACATCGACCGCAGCATCCACCACGGCGGGAACAAGGGCTGCAGCACGAACACCAGCCGGGATGAGTACCACTCCACCAACTCCAGCAAGCTCATCGACTGCGGCAACAGCACCAGCAGCTCCGTCGAGTGCTTCAGCAGCTCCGCTGAGTGCTGCAGCAGCATCTGCTCATGGTGAGCACAGCCCGGTGAACTTCGTCACTCCTCTCTCCCACGACGAGGACCGCATCGACACGTTCCACAACAGCGAGCCCCTCCGGTACTGAACCATGGCAGATATCCTTGCCGACCAGCTAGTGTCGGGGACTGTACCACACAATCTGGGAGCCGACGACTGTGAGCCTCGCTCCTTCACCGAGGCGGAGGGACACACGGCATGGCGTGCCTCAATGAAGGAGGAGATGGATGCGGTCGAGAAGAATGGAACCTGGGAGCCGGTTGATCTTCCACCTGGCCATCAAGCAATCACCCTCAAATGGGTGTTCAAAGTGAAGAAGGACGAAGCTGGCGCGGTGATCAAGCACAAAGCACGACTGGTGGCACACGTCTTCATGCAGCAGGAGGGGGTCGACTTCGACGACACCTTTGCCCCTGTTGCGCGGATGGATTCTGTGCGCCCTCACACTGGCAGTTCAAGAAGGCTGGTGTGTCCACCACATGGACGTCAAGTCGGCATTCCTCAACGGCCACTTGAAGGAGGAGGTCTACATCCACCAGCCGCCGGGATTTGTGATCCCCGACGAGGAAGGCAAGGTGTTGCGCCTGCGCAAGGCGCTCTACGGCCTGCGGCAGGCACCGCGAGCGTGGAACGAGATGTTGGACGTCACCTTGAAGAAGATGGGCTTCGAGCAAAGCCCGCACGAGGCGGCCGTCTACCGGCGGGGCCAGAATGGTTGTGTCCTGCTGGTGGGCGTCTACGTCGACGACTTGATCATCACCGGCTCCAAGGACAAGGACGTGCAATCTTTCAAGGAGGAGATGAAGGCCGCCTTCCAGATGAGTGATCTCGGCTCTCTCTCCTTCTACTTGGGAATCGAGGTGCATCATGACAGCACCGGGACTACTCTTCGACAGTCGGCCTATGCCAAGCACATTTTGGAGCTGGCTGGACTCGTCGACTGCAACCCAGCTCTCACCCCGATGGAGGAGAGGTTGAAGCTGAGCCGTGACAATGACGCCGAGGAAGTGGATGCCACACACTACCGGCGGCTTGTGGGGAGCTTGCGCTACCTCACTCACACGCGGCCGGACTTGGCGTTCTCCGTCGGCTATGTCAGCCGGTTTATGCAACGACCGACGAAAGATCATGAGCAGACCATCAAGAGGATTCTTCGTATGTTGCGGGTACTCTCGACTACGGCCTTTTCTACCCAAGGAGCCCCGGCGCGGCACGCTTCATTGGCTACAGCTACAGCGACAGCGACCACGCCGGCGACATCGACACCAGCAAGAGCACAAGTAAGATGCTCTTCTTCCTCGGCAAGAGCCTCATTAGCTGGCAATCGGTGAAGCAGCAGGTTGTAGCTCTCTCAAGCTGTGAAGCCGAGTACACTGCTGCCTCCTCTACCTCTGCTCAGGCACTTTGGCTTGCTCGGCTGCTTGGTGACCTCCTCGACAAAGAAGCTGAAGCAGTTGATCTCATGGTGGACAGCAAGTCTGCTCTTGCGTTGGCAAAGAACCCGGTGTTCCATGATCGCAGCAAGCACATCTGGGTGAAGTATCACTTCATCCGAGACTGCCTGGAGGAAGGGAGCGTGAAGGCATACTACATATGCACCAAGGATCAGCTTGCTGACCTCCTCACCAAGTCTCTCGGGCGAATCAAGTTCCAGGAACTTTGCTCAAGGATTGGAGTGGTTCAGCTACCTGTCAAGACCTAGTTCAATAGGCTTATCTATCTATGTAATAGTTCTATCTTTGTAATAGCTGCTAGACTTAGGGGGAGAATGAAGGATAAGTCTAGTAGCTTCCTCTAGTTGTTTGCTATTTACCTAAAATATCTCTGTTAAGACTATATATACTCCTGGATATTATGTTTGGAAGTAGAGAAAGTAATTCTGGGCCAACATGTTCATGGACGTGTCAAATGGCCATCAGTAGTGCCTGTTTAGTAAAGTTACTCTAAAAATTAATCTTTAGAGAAAAGTGAATATGATTCTCTAACATAAAATTTATGAAATAAATGATTCTATGGATAGAGGAATAAGGAGAAGTTAGTTTTATCAGTTCCCACTTCTCAACATAGTTCATATTGCACATAATCATTTTGCGGAGCATCAGAGCGATAAACTATTGTTTGGTAGAGCTTTCTACGACCTTCCTTCCTAAGAGCTTGTTTGGGTAGAATCGTATTGAGATTATTCCCTATTCGACACCGAAAAAGTTCCTCATTCCCCTTTTGGCTCTAGAAAAATATTCGTTCCTCATTTGACACCGAGTTAACTTTGGTTCCTTATTCCACACTCAGGCTCATTCCCGTTCGTTCCGTTAGTCAAACCACGTGAACACTCACCTGTGAACAGTAGTATGAGCGTTTAAATAACAAAATGATGTCCAAATCGCCTCTAAAAGTCATGCAAAATTTTGTAGTGATACAAAAGATAGAGATGAACTCATTTTACATAAAAGCACATATATATAATTTAAAATGTTAAAAATGAAATTCACAAATTAGGCTACTTTTAAAGACCATGTGAATTTTTAGAGCATAAAAATTCTTTCCAAAAATTACATAAAAATATTCAATATTGCTAACACATGATGAAGTAATTTAAGAAATTATTATCCATATTAAGTTACATAGGTAAATATTTATTTATTATGTAAATATATTATTTTAAACAACTTAAATATTTATATATGTAACATGCTATGGAAAATAATTTTATAAATTACTTCATCATGTGATAAGATTATTGGATATTTTTACATAATTTTTGGAAAGAATTTTTATGCTCTAAAATTCACATGTTCTTTAAAAGTAGTGTATTTTGGTGAATTTTAGTTTTAATATTTTAAATTATATATATGTGTTTTTCATGTAAAATGAGTTCGTCTCTATCTTTTGTATCACTACAAAAATTTGCATAAATTTTAGAGGTGATTTGGATGTCATTTTGTTATTTAAATGCTCAAGTTACTGTTCATAGGCTACTGTTCATGTGGTTTAACTAACATAGCTAACGGAAATGAGTCGGAGTGTCGAATAAGGAACCAAAGTTCAACTCAGTATCAAATGAGGAACGAAAATTTTTCAGGATCAAGAAAGGAATGAGTAACTCTTCCGGTGTCAAATGGGGAATAACCTCAATGATACTAAGTGGAAATGTGGAATGAGAGGGACATCCCACTCCAATACTCTTGTACCCAAACAAGTTTTAATGGGGGTGTTGTTGCCGGTCTGGGGCGCCATGTAGAAAAGCAGAAAAAACAGTTTGTAGCAAGTGAACATGCAATGGTTGTTGTCCATTTACACTGCTTTGGCGTGCGGGTAAAAAAATCTTGTTAGACGGATAGTAATCTTTTAGAGTAATCCCAGTGTAGTGATGCATTGAACTGCTCCAGATCCACGAGTCTAACATAAGGGTAGTCTTAATGAAAGTTTATAGGAGTTTCATCAGCATTAAATTCTATAACATATTCGTAATTTTGCTGAGTTGATAAAGAAAAGTTTAGTGGCATTGGGACCTCCGGAAAACTAAGTCGGGGTTAAGGCCGTCCTACAGTTTTCATTAAGAGAAGGGAACCGAATTCCACTTTAGAAAACCCTCGAATCCCGGCTTCAGCGGCGAGAGGATTTTTTTAAAACCAATTCCGTAAATTCACTCCAACAAGAAATACAACCCATATCTTCTAGTTGTGACCATAACTCAACCTCCTCAGACAAAGTAGAAGAGGACCTTTGGTGCATCGGGACCTCCGGATACGCCTTGCTGGAAGCTGCTATCGGCCATCGTGCCACGAATTGTTAATGGTGCATTATTGATGGTTGTTTAGTCGGGCATCGCCGCTCCCGAAGACATCCCTGTACGTCTGCATCTGCGGTTAATTGCATGTGAGTCTTTAACAAATTTGTTAACCATTTGGGTGCAGATGCTGGGGCCTGTGAAGTCGAGAGCTTTCGGCCACTTGTGTGGCTGCTCAGCTTTCCTCAGAGTTTCCTATGCCATATACTGCCCATCCTGCTGAATATTGAAGCTACCACTCACCACTGCCTTGAACTTTCAGCAGCAGCAGGGAACGTTTTGGCAATATAAAAACTGAAGGCTATAAAGCATAACAAGCAGCGAAAAATTGATCTAATTGTGGCCATCATTTTTCCTATAATCTGACATTGAAATACTATCTGCAATTAGAAATAAAGGGCACTTCCATAATTTCAACCATCAACCTACCATGTAGAAAGTTTAACCATCCATGTCTATGGCGTGACTTAATGTTTTGACTGAAGGAGTCAATGGAGGATCAATTGCTGCATTGCCAAGTTCGCAATTTCATTGTTTGTGCCTTCTGCTCATGTAGCAGAAAATTATATTGACTATAATGTAAAACACAGCAACAGCACACCAATTCACAGCGATGGAAAACCAACTTAATAACCATACATGGGCAGCTACAGCCAGCTTGCCCGCAAAATGTGCATGGTAGATTGTACACATCCTTATAGTGTGATTGTATACATGGCTAAGGAAGATCTATGGTTTAACTTTCATCATCTTATTTTCACTGGTTCAACACATGGAGGCAGCAAGCTTGAGGCAGCAACTGCATAACTTGCGGCAAAATCATCGGCATGACCATCATCCAACCTACAACAAATAAATCATAGCAATTGGAATATTACCCATGTGCCAGTCAATAAGTAAATTCGTTCTTCTGAGTATACCATTTGTATTAAACTCTATATATTAGTTTCCACTACCCCATGGAGATTAATGAGCTTGTGCGATAGTCAGCTTAAGACACCGTATAATAGGTAACTAAACATCACCTCTGGCTAGTGTTTCAATATGTGACACTGGTGAACACTTCTGTTGCAAGTAGAATTAACTTTGTACTATCGATGCTAAAATTACTCTGCTACTGTGTGCGAGTCGTTTATCAGTACTACTACAAATCAGAGTAGCTATGTCGAAGTCACTTCTGAGTGAGACATTGTTTGTATACTGATTCCATGTAATGTATATCATAAATTATCTCGGCCTCTCATCTTATATGCACATATGAGGTCCACTTACTCTGTCGAATCAGCAAGAGCTAGAGATATTTCAATAATATATCATCATACCACTATTATGAGTAGTAAATAACTTGGCATTTAGTATGTGTAGCTTGTACGTGAAGCACAAGTAATTATGTTAGCTCCAGTTACAAGAGAGGGATATCCAGGAGAGGATGCTGATGCTAAATCCTGAGTGACAAGAAACGAGCATGACGGCCATGGACAAGAAAATGCAATTACAAGGATACTTCATCCTGTTTTTATACTCAAATCCCTCATTGGAACACTTCTGTTTTCCAATAATAAGATCATCTCTTACTTGATGATACAAACCAAATAAGCAAAATGAGCCAAGAAAAGATATAGCTTCATATTTAATTAACCCAAGAGTTCTCAAGAAATCTTACTAGTTTCTCGCAAGTTATGCAGTTGCTGCCTCTAGCTTGCTGCCCCCAAATGCAGAGCCTGCGAAAAAACATAGAGATTAGTTGAACCAAACATCAACTATTTTTTAAAGGAATATTAACTGTTTGAAATTTTATTCATCACCAACAAAGCAAGAAGTGTTCACAAACTTAGCCGCTACCATGGGAAATATACACACACAGAATGATATGATTCTTCACCACCCCATTTGAGGGTTTTTTTCAATTTAATTTAAATTCCCATGTACATTAACAAGTTATTATAAACTCTGTACGGATCTTCAACAGATCCAGTGTGCATGTATGTATAGGAGGAAAAGATAAAAGTTTGGAAAATGGAAGTACGGTCAGAAAGTAGCCACCACGAGATACAATCTTGTGGTTCAAAACACACTTAGATGATTCATTTAACTGGGGATACTGGAGTATAGCTCATCCATAACAAAATATGTGCTGGCTCTTGTATTTTATGCATCAAAAGGATCCAAAAATATTGAAAACAATCATAAAAAAACAGATCTGGGTGAACAAAATTAAACAGTGTTTTATGGAAGCAACCTCATGATGTTCCATAAAATTTAGGAGATCAACATGAGCTATAAAACCAAAGCTGAAAGATTCAGAAGAAGAAAGGTTACCTAACCATTCTTATCGTACTATTAACAATATATGCTCCATGCATGGCAAGATCAGAAATGGTTGAAGATCAAAACTCATCGTATTAATTAGTTAGTTACCTGGGTATAGATCAGATCCACGCCATGGATAATGGGCACACTTATCCAGAGCGACCTTGACAACCCCCATCTTGTAACCCTAGGGGGAGGAAGAGGAACGCGACTGTTCTGGTGCAAAGGGGGAGATGAGGCTGCCTCTACTTTTATAGCCGAAAAGGGCAAAGGCGGAGAGATGATAAGAGGCAGCAGGGTGTGGGGCGGGCAAGCAAGTCAGGAAGATAGTGAGTGATTATAAATTGGATCAGTGGCAGGCAATGTCTCTTTGAATTTGGGGACAAGAAAAAGCTCCCACTTGCCTGGAGTAGCATCACTCTGCTTGGACGCCGACCCGTTTAATATGAGTACAATCTTTTAATTATCAATGGATTTGCTTACAAAACTTGCAGTATGATTGCCATTAAAAATCTTCATGAGCAGATACTGACAGACAAATGGGCAGCTCAGCCTCTTTGAAAATGTACATTGTGCATAGCTTCCAAGGCATGGTCTTGTGTTTGTGTGTTTGCATATTAAGTATCCTCTTAGTTTTGTGACTTCATCAGTCATGGTGGGGTAACAATTTGAGCATGGTTAGTTATTGGCAATACAACTCCATTGTATGCAAGACCTAAGCAGCCTTCCCACATTCCATGTTCTGGGAACTTCGTCCCAGAATGAGGAACGGGAACATCAGGGAACATTGTCCCAAAAGCTGGTGGAACATATTCCTCAACAGATATGAACAGCGAGAGAAGATGGAAACAATACTACGACAGCGCCTTGCAGTCCAAGGAATCAAAGCTCCATGTCCAGGCCTCCAACGACTTCTTATTCTAGTAATTTAGTAACCATATCTAGACTGCCATTGATAACGAACGTGTGTTACTTCTTTTTGCTCTAGTGATATCGACTCAAATCTTAAGTATGTTCCTCGTTCTGGGACGAGGCGGTTAAAAGAGACCTTAAGGAGTGGAACATCCCCAAGGAGTTAGCTATGGATAGGAGTGCTTGGAGACTAGCCATCAGTGTGCCTGAACCATGACCTCTGTTTCACCCTTTGTTTACCCTTAACACTTCGTGTGTGTGTGTTTGTTTCGCCTTTCATGGTTTCCTCTGGGTTTCATCTCTAGCCTACCCCAACTTGCTTGGGACAAAAGGCTTTGTTGTAGTTGTTGTTGTTCCTCGTTCTGGAATATCATTCCAATCATACTTGGTATGTGTTCCACCTCCCGTAGGAACACACTGAAGAAGTATACCTTGTTCATTACACAGTTTCTCAAAGCGTCGTTCCATGTTCCTGTTCCTAATTCCCAATGTTCCAGGAACATGGTTGCTAAGTGCAAGACAGCATGTACCTACACTTTAAATGGCCCTGCATTTGTTTACTTGCTAGCAGGGCTGTGGACGTGGCTTCGGCGAAGCTGCGTGATGAGCGGCACCAGCCAACCCAAGTATATTTTTGCCCCTTGGATTCTGCTTGTCGATCAAACTATCCTTTAATTGGGCTAACCATCCCCTGCTCCGCTCAGTAAGTGCCATATTGTTGCATTACATCCATAGTTCCACTTGACTATTACGGTATTATCAATCTCCTATAAAACATTTTTTGTGATGACCCTTCTACTACAACAACAACAATATAGCCTTTCAGTCCCAAGCAGGTTTTGATGACCCTTCTATCAGTGACCAAAAGTTTTTTCCCCATAATGAGAAAGGTACAAAAGCAGATTTAAAGCAATTGCTGAGAGCTAGAGTTAAGATGAATCCCGAACAAGCAATGACAGACGACAGTGGCCGACGGTGATCTATTATTTTTACCCACTGCCGTCTGTCCATCTTAACTCTAGACAAATAGTTGTGACACTAAACAGCTGGTATCCATCAAGGGAGAAAAATAATAAAGAAAGCAAACACCATCGACAACTCAAGGCTAATAATAAAGAAAGCTCTGGGCAATACTTCTAAATCTTGTAGTGTCGGGCTAATACAATGTCCTTCATCCACGTCAGATTCCTGATGCAATGGAGAGAACTCAACTGATGCTACGAATTTTTAATGGTGCATCATTGGAGATGCGAGAGAGTGTTTGCTCCTCCCAAAACATTCCATAACATGGACTTCCTTTAAGCAAAGGAGGGCAACTTTTGACATAGTATTAATCAAAAAGTCCTAACTTTTACATCAAATGCAGATACTTGTAGCAAGTGGTTAAAGGTGAGGCATGAATAAAAGCTTCGTCTGATATGGAAAATGGATGGCCTTGCCAAGTTTCTTCAGAATTCTCTGAGCTCCTTGAAATCTCCTTTGCCGATCACATACATATATATGCCAAGAATCTGACTAGGCTCAAGCTATGCCTACAAGTAATAGGACGGCCTTTTCAAGGCATGTTTTTCAGATTGATGACCTAAATAGGTATCATTTGGAAGTTGAATCACATTCACAGGGAACACACTTGCCCCTTTTCCGGGGGATAAGAGTTTAGCATGTTCGACCAGTGAAGTAATCGACTGAACGGGAGGTCGGAACTGGGGCAGGTTGCCCCAACAGTGCTCTGTCCTTGCATTGGTAATTGGCACCTACAACTAGTGATTTGAGCTTAAACAAGTATTTCCTATCGTCCCTGTGCCATTATTCAACGATGCAAACAGGGATAAAGTTAGCGGGCCTCGGCATTGTGCTCGCTCCTTTTCGTTGTCGGCAATGTATGAGATGGGCGGAAAGAAACCAGATCAAGTGGGCACCAAAGCGAGCAGAAAAGTTAAGGTGGTAAGAAAAATGCCGGAGAGAGGAGGCCAGAGCCAGACCCTACCTCGATCTGTCGGCGCCGAGGCCACATGCCCACGTCAGGATCTGCGCGGCACACCTGCCTGCCGGTGCCGGTTGCCGCAGGATCTGCGCGTGGTCGGTAGATCACGAGCCTCCGGCCTCGTCTGCCCATCCGACTTGGCGACCGGCGTTCGTCGGGACTCGGGAGCGCGGGATCGAACGGGTGGCCTGCGCGGTTGGGTGGCCTTGGGCTGAGATCGACGACGGTGGCGGCGAGGGGGGAAATAACTTCGTATTGAGTTAGGGTTTACGCGCCTCAATGCTAACGACGACCATGAGCACACGGCCGGCCGCCGGTCCGCCGCCGCGGCCATGATGCCGCACGGCCGGCCGCCGCAGGGGGCTTCTAGTTCTACATGCCTATCGGAACGGAAGGTGGATTCGGTTGAAACTTTCAGCGCATAATATCATTTTTATTTTCCAACCATCTCACCTCATAAAAATAAAAATATTACATTATTGTTAAAAAATGTTGGTCACCATAAAATGTTGAAACAAAATTTTTAATGAAAACGTTAATTAATTTTTTTTGGAAAAGTTACACCAACATTTGTGTAGATATTTTTTGAAAATGTTGGTCAACATAAAAATGTTCCGACATTTTTTGTTCAATATTTTGTTTTTTAACATTTTTCGTCAAGTCTTTAACATCCCTTCGGCAGCCGCCGGCGGTGGCGTGCGAGCGCGGCAGAGCCGGAGGCGCGCGGGGCCAATCGTGCACCAGTGTGCGGCGGGCGCCGGCGTGGGACGATGGTGGAGTCGCGGGGCCGGCCGGTGCGGCGCAGGTGTCGGGCGCGACCGACCGCGGCCGCACGGGAGCGGCGGCGCAGACGCAAGGTAGGAGGTGGGTGGGTTAGGATTCGGTATTGAATCCTACGGATGTGGTGGCTTGCACGAATCTCAAACAACCCCTTCCCACCTTCTGAAAGATATGTAGGATTTCCCACAGCTGAATTTTTTTATTTATATATTTTTTCATCGATTTTTCAAAAATATATGTCACATATCAAATTTTGCAAAATTATATCATTGACGCCATATGATATGCCATTTGGATCCAACCGTCATATGGTACGGCGGTTGGAGGTGCTACAGTGTTCCAACCGCTGTATCACATGACGTTTGTGAACCGTATCGCGGCGCGGGCACCGTAACGCCTGCAAACGTCATATGATACGGCAGTAGGAGTCAGTTCATTTTAAAAAATCATAACTTTTTTGTATGAACACAAATGGAGATAAACTTTATATGGAAATTGTAATTTTTCGATGAGATCTACAACTTTGTAGTTCAAACGTTTTTCATTTAAAGTCATCTTCAAACTCAAATAATCAATATTCGATTCAAATCTCAGTTTTTGCATCCAGATCTGGATAGTATATCGATTATTTGAGTTTGAAGATGACTTCAAATAAAAAAAAGTTTGAACTACAAAGTTGTAGATCTCGTCGAAAGCTATAATTTTTATATAAAGTTTACCTCCATCCGAGTTCATGAAAAAAGTTATAATTTTTCGAAAATGAACTGACCCCTGCCGCCGTATCATACGGCGGTTGCAGATGCTACAGTACCCGACGCGGGTACTATTCACAACCGTTGTGTGGTACGACGTTTGGCGTCAATGATATAGTTTTACAAAACTTGAGAAGTGACATATATTTTTGAAAAATCGAAGAAAAGAATATATAAAAATAAACAAATTCCCCACCGCCTGAGCTCCACGCTGTTTTGCTATGGGCCAATGGGCTTGCCTCGTCGAGTTTATACTGGCCCATTCCTCTCTTCCAATTCGAATCAATTGTAAGTATGGGCCTTGAAAAAATCTCAACCAGCATTGATGAAGATCGGCTCAGACTAGCTGCAAGATCAGCCCATGGTGATATGGACCAGTAGGCGGCTGCCTACAGTACAATTAGACCTCATTAGGATGCGTATCGCGTCGGAAATAAAAATATAATAAGAGATTTACTATGACAGATATAATTAAATATCAGAATTTATTTCAAGTCAAAAATTAATCTATTCAAGAAAGGTACAATAAGAGGTCGATATAAATTCTACACATCCCGACTCGATTGATTTCTGATGTCACGTTGTACCTATCATGAGTAAATTAGTTATACCCTGAATAAATTCTGATTTTTTATTGTATCTATCATGAATTTATATATATACTAGTGGAAGTGCACGTGCGGCACGCACGTGATACAGAAAAGATTGTAAATAAATAGAATATGTTTACAAAAGCAAGAATATATTATATTATCGTAATAGTAATGATTACTAATCTCGAATTCATAATTTATTATGAGAACGGTAAGGAGGACGTGTCGGCGAGGAGGAATGCAAGGCACACCAGGGACACGATGGGGCGACATGAAATTAAATAGATGCTAAAAGCATGCTTGTGTCCTGCATGGAAAGATGAGAGACAAAATAAACTAATCAGAATAAACTAATCAGACCAGATTGGTTATTTTCCTTTCTTGCTTGAAAGCCCAAATTCATCAATTTTTTTCTAAATCAATCATGTGTCAGTTTATATTACAATGTCCCGTGTAAAAAAACACAATATTTTTTATCAGTAACAATTATCAATTAAAATAACGCACCTCAATAAATATATATCCTTCATACAAATGACATCAATCTAACATTTTCTTTGTGCCCTTTCCACTCGTCTACCCTGCATAGCAGTTAACATATTAAATTAAATTATAACAAGTTGCATTGAAAAAACTAAGATATTTGATAAATAACAATGCTCAAATAATACAACGTACCTCATGCTTCCAAGACTGAGAGACATGGGTACCCATGGGTCCCCACCGACCAGGGTCCCAGAGGTCCCTGTCAAGTGGACCCGACCTGCCAGAAGCTCCGCCGACCTGCAAGTGGGCCTGAAGACCTTATCCACAACACCGACGATCTTGGAAGACTCCAGAAGACCTTATCCAGATCCCGGAGAATCCGCAGGACTTGGAGCGCAAGACGAGCTACCAGATCGCGGCTTGACGCCGCCAGTAGGTTCGCAGATCGCGGGATACTCCCTGTAATCAAGGCAGATAGCCTTCCTGATTTGTAACCGACCCCAGTGAGGGTCCAGCGACCTCGAATGGAAGCCCTAGCCCGTTGACCATATAAGGCGGTCTAGAGCTTCATTCGAGAGGACTTCCCTTCCACGCATAATTCTATACCATACTGGACGCAGGGTTTCACTCTCCGGAGGCCCGAACCAGTCTAAACCCCCGTGTTCATCGCCATTCTTGCCGTGTTCTGAGTTCCATACGCGAATTACCACCTACGCTCTTAGTTCCCGATCCCCTCCATTAACCTACAACCGCTTAGGTAGCCCCCTTGCGGATCTGTTCAGGTCTCACCTCCAGATAGTTGGCACGGCAGGTAGGGGCAATCGGGAACTTGCTGTGCAGCATGGTGGCCCGATCTGGTGTCGTCTTCCCGGCAAGCATGGCGGCCATCCTTGCTAACCCTGTGGAGATCTGCTTCGGCTCCTTCACCGCGACCTCATCTGTTCCGGCAACCACGACCTCTTCGGTGGCCACAGGACGGGCAGCGACGGCGCCTGCCGCCACCCCCGTTTCCGATCTAGCGACGGAGACCCACCCGCCCAAACCCTATGACATTGTTCAGGGAATGGAGCGCGTCATCAGCATGATGGAGGACACCCTCCAGATCTGCGAGCGAGCCCAGCACTCGACGCGAACAGCGCCACATCATGGGGCCTTCCCCTTCGGTCTGTGACCTCCCAGCGACGTCTATACTCGCCAGGCGACCAAGCCCTCCCAGATCCAATCTGGGCGGTGGCCCGCTGGCGACCTAAAGCCCGATCCTCACGCCCGCCGCGATCCGCTCGACGTACCTTGCACCTTCCACAAGGGCGCAAGGCACACCCTCTGTGGCTGCCGCCTGCGGAAGAAGATCGACCAAGAGCGACTCCCCCGTACCGCGCGAACTCCCGCGTCTCCGGACGGCAGCGAGTTTCAGAAGGTCCGGGTCCACGTCTCCCCCAACGACTCGGGCTCCCATCTTTTGCCGGGTGCTGGTGGTTTCTGAGAATGAACCACGGCATCATGGCGCGACGGATTCCGAAGAGGCGCGGCGGATCCAGGGGAACGCCAACCGCGCCCAGCGACGTGCGGAAGAGCAACATCGTGTGGTCCCTCCCTGTGCTCGGGACCTTCGTCTCGAGTTCGAGGAAGCGGGGCTGCCGACGTTCAACAGCCCTCAGGCCAACCTGGGCGCCGCCATGGCGCGTCTTCAGCAAGCGGACATCACGCCCGAAGCTGAAGCAGCCATGACCTACCTTCGGGTCGCCACAGCCCTGGTAGAGGAGAAGAGCGCGGCTGCCAAGTCCACTGCATCGTCGTCGAGCCATAACTCGCACAGTCGATCTAATCGATCTAAGCGCAGCAACCTCTCGCCCATCCAGAAGGAGGTCGACCAACACAACCCCGATCAACCCCAAGGTCGGGCGAACGGTGCCAAGGACGGCGACCTCCGCGCCAACCTCGACAACAGCAGGCGTGCCCGCGACGCCCGCGGCTACATCGACCAGCGCCACCGCAAGCGCGAGGAGCGGGAGTTGCGGCGCCGTGCAGAGTACGACCGCGAGTACGGGCCTCCCGGTGCCGGCCACCGCATCATGGAGCGCGAGGAGCGCAACCGCCACGATGTCGAGAACAGACGTCGTGCTGAGTATGAGGCGAGCTACGGCCATCCGGAGGTCGTCGCCCCCAATCCGGATTGCCAACCCCGATCCCAGGTCGTCGTCCCTGCGCAAAGCAGAGGCGGCGCTCAAGTAGGTGGTGGCACAGATGACATAGCCATCACCACTTTCCCCGCGTTGGCGCCTTGCCTTAGGTCGGTGGTCTACCCCGACAACTTCAAGCCTAACATCCAGAAGTACGATGGCTGCTCCGACCGCAACATCTGGTTGTCGACCTACTACGTTGCCATCAAGGCGGTCGGCGGCAACTTCGACCACATGACGGCATACTTCCCGCTGGTGATGGGTGACGCCCCGTCACTCTGGCTCAACAACCTCGCGGCCGGCAGCATCACCTCCTGGGCCGACCTGTCCCAGGCCTTCACGTCCAACTTCCAGGCGACCTACAATCGCCCTGGGAACGCCTTCAACCTCGGGAGGGTCACCATGAAGTCCAATGAGCGGCTTCGCGACTACACGAACCGGTTCTTCGAGAACTGCAACACCTACGTAGGCGTCAGAGACGACCAGGTCGTCGAGAGCTACAAGAAGGGCGTCAGGGATCGCAAGATCTTCGAAAAGATCCACGAGTCCGGAGCTACCACCGTCGCGGCCCTCATGGAGGTCGTCAACAAGCTTATTGACACAGACGAGGCGATAGTCAACTAGTTTGACTATGACGCCAAGCGCGATGCGGGCACGTCCGGCACTGCCAGAGATTCCTGCTCTATGCTACGCAAGCGACCTTCCGAGGTGCTTGCGACCGAGGGACGTCGACCTTCAACGTTCAACATGGACGAGTTCAACGCGGTACTCGACAGCCCCTGTGGGTTCCATGAGGGAGCCACCCACACTGTTCGCGAGCGTTCGCAGTTCAAGAGGGCCTTCGTACACCCAGAGACCCCAAGCGACCAAGAGGCGATGATGACCGATCTTCCTCGCGCCGCTAGAACAACAACGGCCGCCGCGACGACCGCGACGAGCGCCACCGCGACGACCCGCAACCTGAGGCTCGCCGCGACGAACGCGACCTACCTCCACCACCAAAGACAGGCAACCCCAACGGGCCCTTCCAACCGGCCAACCGATCGATCAACATAATCGTCGGAGGTCTCAAGTCTCATGTGAGCAGGAGGCGCTACCGCAAGGATAAGCGTGAGGTCCACCTCATCCACACCCAGCCGACGTAGCCGCTGTGTTGGTCTGAGCAGCCGATCACGTTCTCTAGAGCTGATCACTGGGTCCACATCCTAGATCCTGGGTCCTACCCACTCGTCGTCGAACCTACAGTGGAGGGAGCCCTGCTTCCCCAAACCCTCAACGATGGGGGGAGTGGGCTCAACATCATTTTCGTCGAGACGCTGAAGAAGATGGACTTCGACTTCAAGAGGCTGACAGCGTGCGACGAGCCCTTCTTTGGCATCGTTCCCGACAAGGCGGCCTACCCCCTAGGTCGGGTCTCTCTCCCTGTCACCTTTGGCACGGAGGATAACTTCCGCACGGAGTATCTCAACTTCGAGGTCGCCGACTTCAAGTCTTCCTACCATGCGATCCTAGGTCGCCGGATGCTGGCCAGGTTCATGGCCATCCCGCACTACACCTACTTGGTGTTGAAGATGCCAGCTCCGAACGGGGTCCTCTCCATTTACAGCGACCTCATGGTCTCCTTCAGATGCGACTCCGAGGCCCTCGACATCACCATGACGAACACCTGCGTTGACGCATCAGCAGTTCTAGTCGCCGAGGCCGCGAAGGTCGCTCCGAGTGACCTGACCGTCCTAGACAGCAGTGCACCGACACCGCCCTAGACGCCACGCCTTCAACGAAGAGAGTCCGCCTCGGCCTGCCCGACCCAGAGAAGACGGTGGTCATCGGTGACAACCTCGAGGAGAAATAGGAACTCGCGCTCACCAGTTTCCTCCGGGACAACGCAGACATATTCGCATGGACCCCATCGGATATGCCTGGTGTCCCCAGGGAGCTGGCTGAGCACTCCTTGGATGTAAGCAAGACGGCCAAGCCTGTCAAATAGAAGCTGCGCCGCTTTGCGAAGGATCGCAAGGAGGTCATTAGGGTAGAGATAGTAAAGCTCCAAGCTGACGGATTAATCCGTGAGTGTAAAAACCCGGTTTGGCTCGCCAACCCGGTGCTTGTACCCAAGAAAACCGGTTAATGGAGAATGTGTATCGACTACACTGATCTCAACAGGCACTGCCCGAAGGACCCCTTCCCTCTTCAGTGCATCGACCAGGTCGTGGACTCCACGGCCGGAAGCGTCTTGCTATGCTTCCTCGACTGTTACTCAAGGTATCACCAGATAGCCCTGAAGGTCTCTGACCAGGACAAGACGGCGTTCACAATGACGTACGACATCTACTGCTACACGACCATGACGTTTGGTCTCAAGAACGCTGGAGCGACCTACCAGAAGGCCATCCAGAAGTGCTTGGAATCCCAGATTGACGACAACGTGGAAGCTTACGTCGACAACGTGGTCGTCAAGACCATGGTGGAGGACAACCTCATCGTCGACCTTGCTCAGTCCTTCGCCAACCTCCGCCGCTACCGCTGGAAGCTCAACCCAGAGAAGTGTGCCTTCAGTGTACCATCTGGCAAGCTCCTAGGCTTCATGGTCAGCCACCGGGGCATCGAGGTGAATCCCACCAAGGTCGACGCCATTCGCAAGATGGAGAGACCTACCGGAAAGAAAGACGTCATGAAACTCACAGGCATGATGGCTGCCCTAGGTCGCTTCATCAGTAAGCTGGGAGAAAAAGGCCTGCCCTTCTTCAAGCTGCTAAAAAAGTCTGACAAGTTCGTCTGGACAGAGGTGGCTGACCAGGCACTGGAAGAGTTGAAGACCTTCCTCAAGACGGCCCCGGTGATGGTGCCCCTGACCCCAAAAGAGACTTTGCTGCTCTACATCTCCGCATCCACCCAGGTGGTCAGCGCGGTTCTGGTGGCCGAATGGCCTGAGGAAGGCCAGCCCAATCCCGTCCAGCGACCGGTCTACTACGTCAGCGAAGTCCTATCCGACAGCAAGATCCAGTACTCGCAGCCTCACTTCGCGCAAGCTCCGGCACTACTTCCAGGCACACAAAATCAAGGTCATCTCGGCCTTCCCCTGGGAGAAATCCTACGTAGCCGCGACACCATGGGGCGCATTGTCAAATGGTCCATTGAACTAGGCGAGTTCGACCTTGAGTTCTGTCCACGGTAGGCCATCAAGTCCCAGGTCATCGCTGACTTCGTCTCTGAGTGGACAGAGACCCAGCAACCCCCACCGACGGAAAAACCTGAACACTGGAAGATGTACTTCGACGGTTCCCTGAACCTCGAAGGAGCGGGAGCAGGCATACTCTTCATTTCCCCCCAAGGCGATCACTTGAAGTACGTCCTGCAGATCCACTATAAGGAGTCCAACAATGGCGCCGAATATGAAGCCCTCATTCACGGGCTGCGCATCACCGTCTCCCTGGGGATCAAGCGGCTCATACCCTACGGCGACTCCAAGGTCGTCATCGACCAAGTCAACAAGGCGTGCGACATCAAGAAAGATACGATGGATGCATACTGCGCCGAGGTACGGAAGCTTGAAGCCCACTTCGAAGGTCTGGAGTTTCATCACGTCTGCCGTGACAACAACATGGCGGCAGACGTCCTCTCCAAGTTGGGCTCCAAGCGCGCACTGGTCCCGATCAGCGTGTTCGTCCAAGACCTACGCAAACCCTCTATCAAGCTCCTCAGTGACCCAGAGCTGCTAGCTGGCGATGTACCTCCGCAAGGCAGCCGCGACGTCCTCATGACCGAGGCCGAAGATGACTGGCGCCTCGACATCATCACCTACATCCTGGAGCATCGGGTCCCTGAAGACAAGGCAGAACGTGAGAAGTTCACGAGGCGCAGCGCCAACTACGTCGTCATCGGCACAGAGCTCTATCGAAGGTCCGCCTCCAGTGGCGTCTTGATGAAGTGCATCCTCTGATCTGAAGGCCTCAGGCTCCTACAAGAGATCCACGGTGGCGAGTGCGGCAACCATGTCGCCTGTCGGGCTTCTACTGGCCTACCGCTGTGGCTGACGCGTAGGACCTAGTCCGGCGATGTAAAGGATGCCAGTTCTTCGCCAAGCAGTAGCACGTCTCGGCTCAAGCCTTGAGGACAATTCCCCCATCGTGGCCCTTCGCCATAAGGGGCCTCGATTCGGTGGGGCCCTTCAGAACCGCCCCTGGCGGCTACAAACACATCTTAGTGGCGGTGGACAAGTTCACCAAATGGATTGAGGTTCGAGCCGTGGCAAGCATCACGTCGAAGGAAGCGGCCAAGTTCATCGAGGAGATCACCCACCGCTTTGGGGTCCCCAACAGGATCGTTACCGATCTAGGCTCGGCCTTCACAGGAGCCGACTTTTAGGACTTCTGCCAGGACAACCTCATCGACGTCTATTACTCCTCGGTGGCGCACCCACGCTGCAATGGCCAGGTTGAGCGCGCTAATGGCATGGTCCTTCAGGGTGTCAAAGATCGAATCTTCGACGACCCTTCTCCCTACGCCACCAGATGGCTAGCGGAGCTCCCACACGTGATCTGGGGTCTCTGGACCCAAGTCAGCTCAGCTACGGGGTATCTTCCTGGTCTACGGGTCGGAGGCCATCCTCCCGACCGACCTTGCCTTCGGCGCCCCTCGCATTCAGCATTACGAAGAAGGCGCGGCAGAGGAGACACGCAAGGTCGACCTCGACAGCATTGAAGAACATCGTGTGGCCGCGCTGATGCAGCACACTCGCCATGAGCAGCAGATACGTCGCTACCACGACCGCAACGTGCGGGAATGATCCTTCAACGTCGGCGACCTGGTCTTGCGACGCATCCAGAACACCAAGGACATCCACAAGCTTTCTGCACCTTGGGAAGGTCCATTCATCGTGAAGGAGGTCATTGGACCGGCGACCTACCACCTCCACTGGGCTGATGGCCAGTGCGTCCCGAACATCTGGAACATCGAGCACCTACGTCGCTTCTACCCTTAGAAGATATGTACCAAAATACAAAGCTATGTACTCTCCCCTCTTGTAATTTATAGTCAATAAAAACGAGATTCCCTTCGGCAGGCCTTCTGTCGATCTATATTTGGCTCTCCCTTTTACTTTCTGTTTGCCCTTCCCCCCGAAGCACTCGGGGGCTTGGTCTAAGTTAGGCCCGACACGCTCAGGGGCTTGGCTTCGCCAACCTAAGGGTCTCGTGACCTGAAGAGGTTCTTTATATTTTCTTTCCTTTGACGTGTCCCCTCTTAGCATAGCTCTTACTCTTTTTATGCGCGTTCCTAAGTTGTGTGATTGCGAGACCTAGGGTCCAAGACCCCCCCCCCCTCTGCACACCGACTGCACCTAAGCCTCCACGTTGAGACGTGCAGTTGGTAAGCCGTTCTTCCTCTGAGTTGCGTTAGCGGAGAGGACGTGCTCCGCTCACCCCGCGTCATGGCGCTGTCCTGGGCAAGCGTCGGGTCGGTGGGCGTACGTTCCTCGAGGGTGTCATCGTCCCCTTTCGAGGGGCGTGGCATGGAGGAAGGACGGGAGCGGGCGGCACAGTGTCGAAGAATGACACCAGCCATCCCGCACAGCACCTGTACAGCACCGGGGATGGCTGCACAGCGGAAGGTTGCTCGAACAGCGCCGGGGTCGGATTCCCAGGCGGTGTCAGGAGATCGGCGTGGCAGAGATTCGCTTTTGACCCGGGCACCCGCGATGTGTCAGGGCATTTAATGCTCTGGTCGGGGGAGCGGTTGAGGTGCCGCGGGTTGAGGGGGGGAGGCCCTCGAGCGAGGCGGAGACCCGCTCGAGGGGCAGAAGCCCTCGAGCGAGGTGGAGACTCGCCCGAGGGGCCGGGGCCCTCGAACGAGGCGGAGTCCCGCCCGAGGGGCCGGGGCCCTCGAACGAGGTGGAGTCCCGCCCGAGGGGCCGGGGCCCTCGAGCGGGGCGGGAGTTTTGCAGCGCGGCGTCTGACCCTCGAGCGAGGCGGAGGTTCGCTCGATGGCGGCTGGAGATGGCGGTTTGACGGGCCATGGAGGTTGTTGGGCCGTGGGCTTTACTCGCATCTGGGCTGCGGCCGGTTTGGGGAATGTTTTCGTGGTTTTGCGTTAATTCTTTAAGGAGGATAATTTCCCCCATAGTTAGGGGACCCCTATGGCCGTCCCCGACAAAGGTCGAGACTGAGAAAAGACCTAACCACAAGAAGATAATACTCAAAGACCAAACAAATGTACCATCAACGACAGCCTGGAGGTCGTCCGCGGTATCCCTCGCCTTCTGCTGGGCAGTCTCCAGCTCCTTCTTCAAGGACTTCACCTCCTCCTCCGCCTTGCGGGCCATGGAGGTCTTCACGCGTCGGACTTCCTACGCGGTTTCGACCTGGGCCTGCAGCAAAGCCTCTCGAGATGCGGCCGCGTCCGCATGGGTGTTGGCCGCCTCCCTCACGAGGCGTGCTCGGGCCTGCGCTCGCGCGGCGAGAGACTACAACGCAGGTAGACCCATCTGACATCAAGACCTTGAAACAACCAAAGTAGAAGCTAAAGAATGGCAGAAACGGTGTCAGGCATTTACAGAGAGCGCCTGCGCGATTGTTTGCTACGCCTCCTTGAACTCGTCAACATCGTGGCGGTCGGCAATGACGTCGTCGTCCCACGGAGTCCCGACGTACAAGCACCTGTCGTCCTCTTCTTCGTCCCCAGGCCCGCCTGCCTCCGCAGCTTGTTGGTCCTGCGTTGGCGGCAGGGCGGACCTGCACAGGTCGTCCTGGGGACCTCCAATCTGCTGAGCGTCGCCAGTGGTGACCTTCTCCGCCTCAGACACCGCTGTCACCCCGGCCCCAAGGGCCTGGCTCGAAACATCCACGGCTGAGGCCACCGGCGATTGCTCCACCAGCGCCCTCCCTCCTTTGTGCCCGAACGCCTCCTGGCCCGAGGCATTCTTGGCACTCTCTGGCATCGCCGGCGTCGTCCTGCACATATGCGATGACCTTCAACAACAAAGACAACCGGAAATCCAACACCAAAAGCGAAATAGGCACGGGATCGGTGACTTACTTGCTGGCGGACCTCAGCCCAAGCTTGATGGGCTTAGGCGGGGCCTTCCTCACCCTCTTCTGCGACCCCGCGTCACCCGGCACGTCCGCGCCCGACCTCGAGCGCTCCTCTCCACCGACGACCTTGCGGGGCGTTTGTGCTGCCCGCTCGGTCGATGCGCTAGGCGACTTCGCGTCGTCCTCTTCCTCGGTGTTGATCGTCTCAACGTCAGAGCTAGCCGTCGTTGTGTCCGCTGACATAGCGGGGCCCGCCCTCTTCCTCTTCTTCTTCGACTCCGCCGCCTGGGTAGCGGTGATCGTCACTGCGGCCCGGGATGCGGGTATCTTGTCCGCAGTCTGCCGCGTGCGCCGCGGCGGTGGCGCGGCGACCTTCGCCGGCACCCTCCTCGCGGCGGGATCTTCGTCGTCGCTACCCACCGACGAGTCGAAAAGGTAGTCCTCGATACATTGCTGCGAATGGGCCTGCACATCCCCCGTAGCCTGGATCTTGAAGCTCCGGTCCTCCTTGTTGCGTAGCGGCGCTGGGCACCAGTACATGCCCTCACGACCCTGAAAGCAGAAGACCTATATCAAAACCGATTCGCAATTTTAGGCAACACAAGTCAAGATCGATTGAAAGCCTGATGACTCACGACGTCGGCAGGCCGGTAGACGCTGAGCGCCTTGGGGCACGTCTGGTTGCGGATACGCCCGGCGAAGATGCTCTTCACTTGCGCCACCATCTCCTCCTTAGAGACCTTGCACCGTATGACCCGGGTGGGGTCGGACTGGCCCCAGAACTCATAGGTCGGGTGTACCCGGTCCTGGAAAATTTCTAATCGTGTCTGGATAAAATAACTCTAGATGGGTTAAGAATAATTGTACGTCTATTTGCATTAACATTATCATCGCCAACGATAGGTTCTCCATCAACGTCTAACAGGATATGCAGAGAATTGCTAATTATATTTTGAATACACCCAAAATAAAAATATTGCAGAATAAAATAATTATACCTTGATTTGCATCAACATGGTTGTCTACTTATGCTTTTCTTCCTCATCTGTAATCAAAATTTCAAAACAAAAGAATATCACTACACGTTCAACATGCATCTTTAATTATATATGAACACACACAAGTACACCAACTTTTCTCTTGCGATTTGTATACTTCCTTTTCGGCTTTGAGGGTGGTGGTACTCTATACTCTATCTGCTTGTCTTCCCACCCAGTCTCACCACCAGGAAAAAACAAGGGATATGCCAATGGATCATAGCAACCATGATATGCCCTGATATAGTGTGGAGCCATTGATTTACCATATATAACAATGCTACGGTCAAACCTTTTTTGCAGATCATTCCCATCTAACCAGATAGCTGCAACCTGATCCATTGCATGTGCATTGTACCTCATCTGATCGACAACAATGCTGGTGTTGAGCTCAATAGTGTACTCCTCAAAATTTTGGACATTACCCAGACTTGTGAACACTTGCACATATGGATTCAATCGTTTAATGATTGCTCTTACATAGCGGATCAAATTCTCATCAAGCCCAGGTGATCTCTTTAAATGATGGGCAACACTATCATCGGTATCATAAAAGTACAACTGCATATGTCGTGATCCTTCACCACTCGGCTTGAGTGGATCTAGTTTATGGTAAAGCTGCCCATGTGCCTTAAAGACATACACACCAGATCCCTTTGGGTTTGCCAAACGCTTATCAATAGACACACCAAAGCTAGTAAAGGAGAAGTGTGAGTTGAAGTATCGTATATGTTTTCTGAAATATTTTGCATGCTTATCCGTCTGGCTCGCAAACAACCGGTGTAGCTCGCACGGCACTTCCGGAATATATATGGGGACCTTTCCTTTCCTGCAACAGAAAGCTAGACCTTCACCTGAAAATCTCTTCGCATGGCAAAATTCACACGTTTTGACCTTTCTCAAAACATGATGTTTCTTAGGGAGGTCCTTGTACACTACATCAAATGGATCCAGTATGTTTGAAGCAAATTTAGGATCTCAGATATAATCATAATGGGTACCTGACAAGTATAAAATCAATAAATTAAACATGTATGCATAAACTTTGTGCAGGCTTTATAATATTTTTATAATACCAAAATACCTTGTTGATAATATACTCTCACTTCATCATCTTCATAAATATCAACAATATCAGGAGGAGCCACACGATCTAAATCATTTTCTGGGACATTATTCACATGGCAATATATTTAGTTATATTAGATTAAAACATAAGCCATGCTATCTACAAAACCAAGCAATATACCTTCGACACCATGATCAGGATTATCTGGTACCCATATAAAGGATGGGTTTGCCTCATCATGATTTCCTACAACAACAAACATTTACATATCAATGCTACAAACTTCCATCGGTCTGTAGCATAGGAACCCCAAAAAATTATTCTATACTGTAAATCCCCTTGGTAAAATCATGGTTAAAGGATATAACAAATTGCCATGACAGTATGTTGTAACATACAAATCAGCTGTCTGAAGGTCACCATTTTCACACAGTTGTTTTTGACGATGCCGATCTTCACACCGTTTGGCAGACTTTGCGGCTCTTTCGTCCGGTGGTAACAGATTATATTTTCTTTTTTTTTTGTTCTCATGGTCCTTTTATTGATGATGTTCTTTAGTCGTAATGAGACGCCCTGGACCTACTAATCCAGCCAAAACAATTTGACACGTCCTTTAACCAATTAAATAAAAATCAATTTAATCTATAGTTGTACTCCACATTAATGATGTGGATATTTACCTGCTTGAGACAGCGGAATCTCCAGCTGTTGGGCTCATCATCACCAACATCGTCTACATTTACAATTCTACCGCGTGCAAAATTGTTGTTCCGATGGAGCCACTCATCTTGATTGTCATCATGATCAATTCCTCCCTCTAATATGGATGACAAATTAAAAGAGCAAACAAATTAGTTACTAAAAACCACAACTCTATGTCTAACCAAGGGCACCTACTAATCAAAAAAATATGTACGTTTAGACAATGGAATTTCCAGCAAGTTGGATTCATCACCAACATCATTAGTGATACAAATACTTACCTGTTTTAAACAATGGAATTTCCGTCAAGGTGGATTCATCACCAACAGCATCTACGTTTACAATTCGGTCACGTGAAAAATTATTGTTCTGATGAAGCCACTCGTCTTGATTGTCATAGTCGTCAATTTCATCCTTTAGCATTGCTAGCAAAATAAACACGCTATAAGTAATAATTCCATCCCTTGATGTTTGTCAAAAAAAAGTTGTGTTGATTATTTAATTAGTAACAATTATCAACACACTATAAGTAAAATAATTAACTAACCAGAATATGGGACAAACCCTTGTTGACCACTAACAGATCCATGATCATGGGAAATTGCTTCACATATCATCATGAAAATTACATGTCAGTGCGTAAAAAAAGAATCAAGGTACTGCATTATATTTTCCATTGCAAAAGAAACATACCCGATGCTAGTGTACTCAAATCAATTCCATGCCCAAAGGTATAAGATGCAAACCCTTGATGACCCGTAATAGATCCATAACCGTGGAAAACCGCTTCGCATGAAAATGTTGATGTCAACGCGTCAAAAAATGTACAGCTACTATATTGAATTAATTCAGAAAGAAACACACCTGATGCAGGTGTACTCAAATCAATTCTATAATTAGATAGGCAACTGGTATAAGATGCAAATTCTTGTCCACCAGCAAAAGAACCAAAATAATGGGGACGCCCTAGACATATAATCAGGGCAAAATACAAAATAAAAACAATTATACCACAAAATAACAAAAATCAAGCTCGGAATGTTGTAAAACCTGATTTAGGTGTTGGATTAATCAACACGGATTCCGGTGTGAACTCTTGTGTATGTTCTACCACTGCTACCAGGTTACCATCCCCTTTACGCTGACAAACCAGTGTGACCTCTTGACGTTGTTGAGCTGCTACTGCCGCAGACGCCTCTTAATTTCTCAACCTTCTTTCGTTGGTAATCTTGTCTCTGCTTTGCATTCCTCTGTTCCTTGACTTCAGCTGGTAAACTTGCATAGCTCTCACGATGTTTCTTGTTGACTGTAACAGGTTCGAACAAAAGAATAGAATTGCATTGGTATAACAAAAGAAGGTTAAAACTTTGCGAATTCATCAAAGAAGGAACTCACCGCCTTCAGAAGTATTGCTCAATTGATCATTTGTCCTCTTCGAGCCGCGAGAGGCACGACGAGATCCTGTGTTCGTAATATCACCGAAGGGGATGCGTTGACTCATTGCAAAAACCAGATATAGGCCCTCGCCACTGTCTTAGTGTCGAATCAGGGAGTTAGAGATGGGAGATGGGTACATATCACAGTTCATGGACTGAAGGGCAACAAAGCTGAACAAATCTAATCAGAGATGGACGATTGACGGAGTAGGGCACAACCCCGTCATCGCCGCCCTAATGCGTGATACGTGGAGACCTCGCCGGATGATAACCTTGCCGACGTGCAGTTGACAGCCTCGCCACCGCACGCTCGCGCCCCTGCGAAAGCTCCCCGAAAGAAAATTATCATCCGGGGATTAACTGGAGAGCTGGCGGCTCACGGGGATGGCTATCAACGAGCAGGCAGCAGCCCGTTGCACAAGCGGCAAAGGAAACACGCGCTAGAAGAAGCAAGCAACAATGGGACGGCTATAAAGGATTGTTGGGCTTGTGAGAAATTAAGGCAGCATTGCGGCAATCAATCAGGGCCATCCTGAAATCGCAACAATCAATTCACCCATGACAAAACTTGTCACGTCATGCAAACAATTTTAAAAGGAAACAAAAACATTTGTATGACATTTAATTTAAATTAGGGAAGGAAAGTTTCCTGTGAATGAAAGGAAACATACACACACAGTTTGGTTCTATTTGGAAATGAGAAACAAAGGGGAAATAAATTTGGGTGTGATCGTGATTGGTGGGCAAGATTTAATTTAAATTAGGGAAAGAATGAGAGAAGTAAGGTTTCATGTGAATGAAAGGAAACATACACACAGTTTGATTCTATTTGGAAAGGAAAAACAAAAGGGAAATAAATTTGGGCGTGATCGTGATTAGTGGGTGGGATTTAATTTAAACTAGGGAAAGAATGGGGGAAGGAAGGTTTCCTGTGAATGAAAGGAAACAGACACACACGATTTGGTTATATTTGGAAAGGAGAAACAAAGGGAATAAATTTGGGCGTGATCATGATTGGTGGGCGGGATTTAATTTAAATTAGAGAAGAAATGAGGGAAGAAGGTTTCATGTGAATGAAAGGAAACAAACACACGGTTTGATTCTATTTGGAAAGGAGAAACAAAGGGGAAATAGATTTGAGCGTGATCGGGATTGGTGGGTGGGATTGACGTCGTGTGAGTACGTGAACCGTGGCATATAGTGTGCGCTAGCTGACGTGAACACTGGCCCATGGGGTGGGTACACTTTGGGTGAAAAAAATTTGGGGGAACGACGACGAAAGGGGGGGAGAGACATCCCCTCCCTTCCATATTTAAGGTTTCGTCATCATTTTCCTTTCATATCTGAGGATTGACAGGTGGGCCGCACATGACATGCGGGTCACTCTGTGAGAGGTGGGTAGATTAAACTCTTGGTGAGAATTGTTTTTGAAGAATAGAATATTGATTAGAATATTGATTATTTGAGTTAGAATATTGATTATTTGAGGACAAATTATTCGTGTCTCAACTGAATTATTCGTATATGCGTGGTGTGGTAGTAGGAGCGCTCCATGTAATCGAGAAATAATATGTGAGAGTGAGCTTAAGGCTAGTGGCAAGCTTTTAGTGTCTGGTTTGCCCTACAGCTCAAACGTGTCACGGTTTTCTGGCCCCAGCTTAATCATGTCAAAAAAAATTTCTTACGTAGTCGTTTGTTTTATTGACACGTGATGTACCTTTTAGAAGTTTGCCCAATTTTACTTGTCAAATTTTGTGTTTTGTCAACTTCTAAAAAGATATGTCAAATAAAAAAACTCATCTCCAACAGTTTGACATAATTCACTTGCCAAATTCCGATCTAACTTGCATCGGGAACCCTGAGAGAGAAACAAAATTATATTTATGCACTTCCACCTTTTGAAAACTTGCATCAGGAATTATTCTTTATTCCTTATTTCTTTTCTCACCCTCCCACCTGGCTGGGAGAAACAGATCGGTGCGCGTATATTTAGAGGTGAGTTTTGCCAAATTTCTATTTTTGCCAAGTTAGTTTGTCAAACTGTTGGAGACTAATTTTTATGTTTCGCCAAAATTAGATAGATACCAAGTTAGTATGTTGAACTGATGGAGATGCTCTTAGTACCATATTTAGTACTATATCATATCTCACAGACATGGTTTCTAGCTTAAATTTTGCCACAAGACATTATTACCTTATAGTGGCTTAAGAATCTTTTTTTTTTTTGAGTAGAGTGGCTTAAGAATCTTGACAAGATTCTTACGCAGGCAGTTTGTTTACAACGGGTCATTACTTTCTGATAAACCTGATAGGAGCTTATTCTTTGATAAACCTAATAGGAGCTCTGCCAAGTTTTTCAGAGAAGTGATTCTCCGCTAATTATGTGAAGTGGTTCTCCAAAATGAACTAATAGACTAATAACTGAAAAAAATAAGGTTCTCTTGATTTTATGAAGTAATTTTTCATCATGGTTTTAAGAGTTCATGCTAAATAATCAAAGATATTCACTTTCAGCCACGAAATCACTTCTCTCAAAGAATCAAACCCCATAGAGAATCAGAATCAGATTGAGCACTACCAAACACAAACAGGCCCCAAGAGTAACCAGATCCTGAGAACAACTTCATGGATGCAAGCAGGTTCAGCACCAGAAACATCAGCACTTAGATATTTTTGGCTTAATATTAGCCATATGTCATATGTGCCATTCACTTTACTGAGACTGAGAATACGAATTGCACAATCATTTTGCTTTCTCGGTCACATTCAGACACATATAGAAACTATAGCAATTGGCAACCTCAGATCCAAGTCAAAAAAATATATGCATACCAGACGGTTGAATTACCGTTATTTCTCATCATTTGCGGGGCCATCAAGATCTGTACTTGCACATAAATGCCTCTAATGCGGAACAAGGTTATCAATGTTCATGAAGATGTGATCACATTCCTAAAACCTAATTTGTTCTTCAATGTTGATCTACCACCTCAATCTATTGCCAGAAGTATGAAAAATGAAATCATGTCCTGGTTTCTAAGTTGTAATAAAGGCCTGATCACCCCAGTAAGAAAAATGGTCATCAACTTAGGGGGCAATAAAGTTTTTTTCTCTAAAATATATTTAAGTACTACTACTGCAGACTCATTTTGAGGAAGGCTGCAGAGCAACTTAAGGCACATCATAAAGCCAGAGTTTCCTATATACTACTAAAAATCACAATCCTCATTCTAATATAAGGCAGAAACATATGCAGCTTAAAGATATAACCAAACAAAGGGTATATATCTAAGTGAGTCCTACGATGGAAGTAAGGATCGCAATGGATCTGATATAATCATGACTACTCATTAGTCATAACACATAACTTAATATAACTGAGAGATCAGCTCTTGCAGATCAAGGTAATGGAATGAAAACGACATTGCTGGAGTTTTTGAAAATTAAATAAACTCGAGAAGAATAGCTTACTTTATTTAATTATTTCAATCAACTCAAAATAAATTGAAGCACAGCTACCAATAGGAGTACTAACAATCAGGTGGACCAGATTAATTTCCACACAGGTTCATGTATTTCCCAGGTCAGCGGGTACTACTAAATTGCTGTGTCCTCATACTACTATCTACCCCCCACCCACCCCACTGAAGACTTTTTGAAATGCATGTACAAAATTACTAATTATCATGTGGCAAGCACAAGGCAACCCTCATATGCATAAATCATACAACCACTCTCTGATAGCATTTCTCAACACCAGCTAGTCAAACCCACATCCCCACCCCAAAGCCTACAACAAGAGGCAAAAAGAATCACATCCCCTAATCCAGGCAAGCTAATATAGTCATAAAATTACAGACCAGAAATCACTTTCAAATAAAAAAATAACTGGAACAGAGACAACATCGTCACCGGAAAATAACATGAAGGGCTACATTGTATAATCAAATCCTCACAGCTGTTCCACAGCATAAAAAATTTACTCATCCAAGATCATGCGTGCTCAGATCAATTGAAGCTAACATGAGCCATGGGGTGTAAGGGAAGATGAGGAATGAGTGTTATAAGAGCTACAGAGTTAAGCTAAATTCTCAATACAGCTTAATGTGTTTCACAAGACTCAGAGTAAAAGGACAGTAACATGCCAATACTTACACCACCAGATGGATCTGATTAATTTCCACAATTCTATGTATTTTCCAGGTCAGTAAGCATGGATAAAAATGTCTGTATGACCTCCAATATTAAAAATTTCTGTATGACCTCCAATATTAAAAAATTTTGTATGACCTCCCATACTACCTCCAAAAATGCTAGGTGTGCGAGACTAGGCAGTTGTAATTTTTCCAGGGTATATTAAGACACAGAATTTGACATTATCTTGCAAGTTGCAGCCATAACTTCCATGACCGTAGTTCGCCTTTACGCATCTCTGTTTAGTTCTACTTTCATACTTACATAGATCAAGTCTTCAACCACTCTACACGAAAAAACCGTTGTGCTAGGTGAGGCAGGGGCGGACTCAGGCCAGAATTTGAGCGAGGGCACAACTTAGGAAAACTTAGATTCATGAAGCTGAAACATGGTGAAAAAATGTCAGCTGCTTTGGATTCAGAATGTTGAGTGAGGGCATGTGCCCTCGCTGGGCTCAACGTAGGTCCGCCCCTGAGGTGAGGCAGTGTTGCCGCCTAGTACGTAGGCAAGTCCTCTCACAGGATTCTTGATGATGAATCTGACAAACTCAAGAACCATTATGGAAATAACATCAGGTAAGTCCTGATACAAAAGTTGTCTGAAAACTCTTTTCAATCTTATCCCCATAACAAGTCCAAATGTCCAATGAGCAGCCCCCCGGCTTACCACCTTACCACAAGAGTCGAAATACATAATCTAGTGCTGACACGCTAATATACATAATGATGCGGTGATTTACCAAGTTCAATTCAGGAATAACTTTGAAGTTCATAAATTCACAGAAATGGTGATGAAATTCTCACCAAAACCACAACAATAGGAGCTGAATTGTATCACCAAATCCTCATAACTGTGCAACAGCATGCCACATTTATTCAACCGAGGTCATACATTGCCCAGATCAAGAACTGAAGCTAACAAGAGGTCAGGAAGAGCAAAAGGCTTAACATTTGCAACAAGGGACACAGAGTGAAAGATGAATCCTCACTACAGCTTGTGCTTGTAGCGTGCGACCTCGGCGTCGTTGGGGAAGAAGCCCATGAGGCGGCCGGCGGAGTTCTGGTAGGCGTACATGAACCCTCCCATGACCCCGATGAGCCCGCCGGTGACCATCGACGGCCCCCGGATCCCCGGCTTGATCCCTGCACGATGAGCCCGGGTCTGAGCTTTCCGGTGGGGGTGAAGTGAGAGATAGGGTCTGGGATGGAGATCTGGGATGGGGACGAACCTGAGAGGTAGCCAACGGTGACGGAGACGGCGGAGATGGTGGAGAGGCGCATGTAGTCGAGCGCGGAGAAGTTGCCGACCACCTTGGTGAAGGCCGGGTTCCGGTCAACCACCGGGTACTCCGGCTTCGTCGACGCGGTGATATCCGTGTTCATCGCGGCCGCGGCTGGGGCGCGGATCCCTCCGGTGCTGGCTGCGGCGGCGGCGGCAGATTTGGTCGCGAGGAGCTGGATGGGCGGAGACCTGTGTGTGTGGCACCCGGGGATGGGGTCCTTCCTTCTCACTGGCAGTGGTAGTGGTGGGCCTTCTCTAATCTGGGCCTTCGTCGATATGATCGGGAAAAAGTCCTTTTGACGTCCCTCATCTATCAACGAAGTTTGATTTTCATCCCTCATCCGTAAAACTGGGTATCCAGCGTCCCTCATGTATCCAATCCGTCTATTCTTGGTCCCTCGGCAGTTTTGACGGCGGTTTTGACTGATGTGGCAGTGGGCCCCACATGTCAGGGGGTGGGTCCCACATGCTGGTTGGTTTTCTTCTCTCGACACGGCGACCCTCTCCTTCTCCACGGCAGGCGGCGGCGAGGGCGAGCTGGCGGCGATGAGCTCGTTGTGCCCTGGCCACTCGACGTCCTCGAACGGCAGGTGGTGCCCTGCGCTGCTGGGCCTCCGCTGCCAAGGCCGGCAGCCCCTCCGAGTTCACGGTCAGCGCTAGCGGAGGACCCGGAGCCGATGGTCACAACGAAGAGGTCGTCGACGCCGGCAACGAGCAGGAACCCCTGCTTGTCGTGGAGCTCGTGCGTGATGGCTGCCGTGGCGGGGTTGCCCATGGCTGCCACGCCCCCTAGCAACGGTGGATGTGCGTCCGGCCACCAACCGACCGGACGGCGGCGGCCCTGCCGGCGTAGGTGGCTGCGCACACGTCGTGGAGGCGGAAGTCGAAGTTGTCGCTCTCAGCGGCGTCGGCGCGGGAGAAGAGGAACAGCAGGGCCACCAACCGGCTCCGCCGTCTGCCCTGCTTCCTCCCGAGGCTCGCGGCCACGAACACCAGCGCGACCGTCGCCGTGTACCGCGCCCGCCCGTCCTCCCCCTTGAGGAGCAGCATCGTCGCCAGCATGCCCCCGGCGCCAGCCCCCCGGTCGCATCGAAGAAGTCCGCGACGTGGGCGTCGGGGTCCACGGCGCGCTCCCGCAGCACGGCCTCCAGCCTCGCGAGCGCGACCGCCGCCAGCAGCGCGTCGTCCGGGGCCGGCCCACACCCTTCACCGCCAGCACCTGCACCGGTGCCGCCCGCGTCGGCTGCAGCTCCTCCGGGATGGGGAGACACCGGCCCCCGCCCTCCTCTCGATGGCGCCGTCGCCCGCGGTGTGGTGGTGATGGCGGCCTTGAGCGGCGGCGGGCGGTGGAGCAAGTAGGAGGAGGAGATAGATGTGGGGCCCACCCTGACATGTGGGGTCCACTGCCACATCAGTCAAAACCGCTGTCAAAACTGCCGAGGGACCAAGAATAGACGGATTGGATACATGAGGGACGTTGGATACCCGGTTTTACGGACGAGGGATGAAAACCAAACTTCGTTGATAGATGAGGGACGTCAAAAGGACTTTTTCCATATGATCGTAACTGGCTGAACCCAATACTTTGAGGACGGCCCATCCAGACATTGAGCCCGGATCATCAATGAATCGTCGGAGTTTCCAAAGCCACCCTCACACCTCGCTTTCTCCGCCATCGCTCGAGTCGCCTCGCTCATCCCACCGCTATACCCCAACCAGCCAAGCCCAGCCCCCTCCTCGCCTCCGCCTCCAGCCTCGACTCCTCGAGCACTCCCTCCAGTCTGCAATGGCGACGGCCCCGGCACCCTTCTCGCTCTCCACCTCCACCATACCTGCGCGCCTCCGGGCCGCGGCGGTGCCGGCGGGCGCGCGCGGCAGGCAGCCGCGGCGCGGGCGGATGGTGGTGCGCGCCAAGATCCGGGAGATCTTCATGCCGGCGCTCAGCTCCACCATGACGGAGGGCAAGATCGTCTCCTGGGCCGCCGCCGAGGGCGACCGCGTCAACAAGGGCGACGCCGTCGTCGTCGTCGAGTCCGACAAGGCCGACATGGATGTTGAGACCTTCCACGACGGTATCGTGGCGGCGGTCCTCGTCCCGGCCGGGGAGTCCGCGCCGGTGGGGGCGCCCATCGCGCTGCTCGCGGAGTCCGAGGAGGAGGTGCCCCTCGCCCTCGCCAAGGCCAAGGAGCTCTCCAACGGGCAGCCGCAGCAGGCGGCGGCTCCTCCGGCGGAGGATGCCACAGCGGCGGCTCCCCCGCCTCCACCACCGACGCCGGCGGCTGCCCCCGCGCCAGTGGCCGCCGGGACGAAGGGCATTGCCAGCCCACAGGCTAAGAAGCTCGCTAAGCAGCACAGGGTGGACCTTGCCAAAGTGACCGGCACCGGGCCGTACGGTAGAATTACACCGGCGGATGTTGAGGCGGCTGCTGGAATCCAGCCGAAGCCAAAGCCTGCTGCTGTTGCTGCTTCATCACCACCTGTGGCTGCACCATCAGCTGCTGCAGTGCCTCAAGCAGCAGTGTTACCACCGGTGCCTGGTGCTACTGTCGTTCCATTCACTACCATGCAGGCTGCCGTGAGCAAGAACATGGTGGAGAGCCTGGCGGTGCCTGCATTCCGCGTCGGGTACCCAATTGTAACCGATAAGCTTGATGAGCTGTATGAAAGGGTGAGGATCGGAGAAGTGTTGACTGCCCCTGACGTTCTTCCGTATTTTAGCCTACTTGCTGATAATTGGGTTGATCTTGATTCTGTTAGGTTAAGCCAAAGGGCGTGACAATGACTGTGCTGCTGGCAAAGGCCGCGGCCATGGCACTTGCTCAGCACCCTGTTGTCAACGCTAGCTGCAGGGATGGAAAGAGTTTCACTTACAACAGTAACGTCAACATTGCAGTGGCCGTGGCAATTGATGGTGGCCTTATTACACCCGTCCTGCAGGACGCTGACAAGGTATATACTATCTTTGTGATAAATTTGATTTAATCTAGGAGTTGTAGCAAGCAAACTAACAATTCAGCTTATGAATTGATTCACTGCAGCTGGATATTTATTTGCTTTCGCAAAATTGGAAGGATCTAGTCAAAAAGGCACGCGCAAAACAGCTCCAACCAAATGAGTACAGCTCCGGTATGGAACTTAGTGCATTGTTTACTATGTTGTTATATTGCCTTTGCAACCATTATGATTTTCATGAACATCGTGCTTACATGAAGATTTGTGGTCTGCAGGAACATTTACACTGTCCAACCTGGGTATGTTTGGTGTAGATAGATTTGATGCAATTCTTCCACCTGGCCAGGTGAGCTTACTTCTCATTGTTGCCTTAGCTAAAATTGTGATATCTTTGCTTTGCTGATGTGATAGCTAATATGTATGTTTCTATGAATGCAGGGAGCTATTATGGCAGTTGGAGCCTCGAAACCTACAGTTGTGGCTGATAAAGATGGTTTCTTTAGTGTCAAGAGCAAAATGCTGGTTAGTTATGCATATCGTTTTTTTAGACATCAGTTGTTTGAATGTAATGTTTTCAGTTCTATGAATTCTTGTGCTATATCCAGAGGGTTTTTTCATGAACTGTAGATGATCACCACAGAGTTTGTCATGTACATCATCTTGAGAGCATTACATTAATATTGTCTATAACCACAAGATTCACAGATTCCGTCCCAATCATATTTAATAGATATATACAAAGCCTGATTTTTTAGACATCAGTTGTTCGCATGTAGTGTTATCAGTTCTATGAAATCTATCCAGAGGGGTTTTTTCATGAACGTCATAGAGTTTGTTATATACATCATCTGGAGATTATTACATATTATCTATAACCACTAAATCATAGTTAATAGATTTACAGATCTAAGTTGAGTTCGTTGGCAATGAAAATATGTAATTCATAAGTAGCAAGCACCACAAGTTACACATCATCAAAGTCAAGTTGTATATGGGTGATGTTTTTGTGTGGGGCTGTCATTGGTGCTGCCAGTTAGGCTCTCTTTGGTTGGCTGCTGGGTTTTTTGGCTTGCATCAGCCATAATTCTTGTGGTGAACAGACTGTTTGCCATATTTGACCAGAACTGTAGATGTGGCATAGTGGGCATATAGGAAGAAAGTACTGCATCAAGTATGGAGAAAATCAGGAGCCAACTAGGGCAACTCAAGTTCAGCAATAACTAAGTTGTTTCAACATTTCTTTTCAGGTCAATATCACTGCTGATCACAGGATTGTATATGGTGCTGATTTGGCAGCATTCCTGCAGACTTTTGCAAAGATTATTGAGGATCCTGAGAGCTTAACTTTGTAAGATCTCTTGAAGAGTTATGATGTTACTCCTATCTATGTGCCCATCAGTAGTCTGATTGCAGTTGAGGAGTTCTCTCCAGTTTTTGTATCTTCGAGCCTTCAGCGGGATGTCGTCTGATCTGTTTGTGCTTGTTTTTATTTCTCAATATTTGGATCTTGTTGGAGAGATTATACTGATGATACTATGGAAATTTTGGAGAACAATAAGTTATAAACTGTAGAATAGTTTGGTAACTGTAATGTTGCCTTAGTTCTGCATATTTTGTGCCTACATAATGATTTATATCTCCGTTTCATTTATCTGCCAAAAAGTACAAAACATACAGTATATATTTGTGGATCATAACTGGCATACATCCAAGAGTATAAGTTGTTCAGCATTAAGTTGTGAGTATATTTAACAAACTTGAAACCATGCAATCCAACCCATCATCATTCTAATACAACTCTGCACATGTACAAATTCTCCGTAGTTGATACCAAACCACCAACCCATCTCAATCCAATAACTATACACACAGTTACACAAAATAGTTAGTTTGTTAATGTCCCACTGGTTAATCTGAAGTCTGATCATCAAAGTATTCACCTGAGTGGAAGTACTATGTTTAGATGTTGGATGTGCTTTGAACCTCTCATCTCTCGACACACCCTATCCAGCAAACCAAGAAAATCTCTCATGATGATAAATATGTGGAGAAGGTTGGACTCATTCTTGCCAACCTCTCCGTGATAATACTCTGTGAGTTCTCTGACCTGCTGTAGGACCTCAGCTTCGGCAACTTTGAGTTCCTGCATTGTATTCTCTGCATGAGTTTGGAATGATCTCATGCAATGCAGGAAGTTCTGGTTCCTGTCATTGCAGGTAAGGTCCTTTCCAACGAGCCTGCTTAGTTGAGCCAGTCCTTGTGAAAGGTTTGAGATTGAGCTTTTTAAGGTATCCAGGTCTATGCTTGCCACCTTCTTGACATTGGCAAGCTCATTACTTAGCTCAGACACAAATTCTGTACCCATTTCCAAGTACTCTTCATGTCCTGTTGGTGTGGTGTGACATGGTCCTGGTGTTCCGCTGATCTTATCTGAAGCTTTGAACCCTTGTGACCGTATCATCTCTTGGACAACAAAATGGAGGAGGGTTGTCTTCCCATCAGCTCCACGTATATCTGACAGTTTCAGCAATGCGTTGAGTTTGAAAGCACTTGCACCTCCTCTTATTGTTCCCACATTCATTCTGTTTCCTGTCTTCAGTACTGCTTCAAGTAACCTTAAAAATAATTTGCTGGACCTGAGTTCGCTGCAGGCTCCCTAGGCAACACAAAAATATTTGCAGCTTGAATAGAATGTTCCTTTGTTCTAAATTAATCGAAATGGCTCCACTTACTCTAATCAATGTGAAGGACATGCTGAGATGGGCAACTTCATCATCGAAAGTATCCTTGTACAGCATTGCCTCAATTCTTGAAAATGCCATTGGTATTGTCAATAGCACCTTGACAAAGTTCTCTGCTGGATCCAACATGTTGATGTCCCCATCGTAATCCAGCAACTTTTTCTCTTCTTCCTCAGATGGTTTCATCTTGACCAGAGCTTCTAGTTGTTGCACAGATAACCCAGTACCTGTGATAGTCAAAACAACACAGTAGGTTCATCTAGCCATCATTAACTTGGTATAAATTTGAATCCAAACATCATGGAAAATATACCTTCTGTTATAGAACCACAGACTTGTTCAGTGCTCGCATTTAATGTCTTCAGCAATATAGTAGTATTTTGAAGTTTGTGGTGCTCAATAACATGTTTGTTGCTAGATAGAGCCTTATTTTTGGCGTCCTCAGTTTTTACTGGGCCTTGAAAGTTGTATGCAAACAAAGACTCGATCATCTGCTCATCAAATCTGCATAATCATGTTATTGTAAGAATGCAATAATAACCACTGCAATGGCAATATAAAATGAGAATCCTTTAATTGCCTTACTCGAACTCAAAGGAACTTGACTGGATGTCATTCCACACCATGGAGCGGTTCGGAGCTGCCCTTACTTTGTCCCAGTGCAAAGGTTTCAACCTTGGGAGGGGCAATCCATTTTTGCCAACTTGTACCTGAATTGGTAATGGAGGTGGGAGTGGTGGCTGGCCAGTGTTCTGCCCTTTAAGACTGGAAGGATGCTTGTTTGGTGGTGCAGGCGGCGGTGGTGATTTTGGAGGGGGTGGTGGCGATTTCGGTACACTTGTTGCACGGGATGGTTTGAACTCGGCTTCTGCAGCTGAACTCTTTGAGGTCTCCTTAGAATCCAAATTGAATTTTGTGATTGGTGCACGAAATGTTGTGTTTGTTTCGGAGGGTGTGGAAGTGGACTTGTATCCTGAGGATGGATTCATGTAGCAATTTGAGGTGACCTGCTCTACTCTTGGAGATTCAGGATGTGGCATGGATCCAGAAGTGTTAGCTGTTTTGCCAGTTTCTTGGTAGTATTGTTTCGCTGGAGGATGGTAAAAGGTGTTACTCACATGGGTGTGATCAGAAGCTAGTGAAGCCGGTGTCTTTGGAGAGAAGTGAGATATAAAATCTGGTGATAGTGATTGATACGAGGAACCAGATGGTGAATCATCTGCGTGTGGAGAAGACGGGGTTGGATCTGCGATGGTTTTATCGCAAATCTGCAACGGTGACTCTGCAGTGGAGCCACCTGACGAACGGGAACAAGGTACGGAGCGGGAAGAATCAGCCTCATCAGACTGCAAGTTGACGTTGGTTTTCATAGTTGAATCGCTTACGATTAACTCTGCACTTTTTGAGGGTGTAGATAATAACCTCTTGGGTTCTGAAGTTTCCTTGAGGATCGGGTAGTCCTCTTGGCACTGCACAGCAGAACTCATGAACAGCATATCTGGGCTAGGGTGGGAACTGACCTTCATGGTAGCACAAGGTGACCTGTGAGATCTCGATCCATGGAACAACAGCTTGAATGGCTTCTTCTGAAGCTTCCTTGATCTCCTGAATGAGACTGCTGCGATGGCGATTCCAAGAACAAGCAGGCATGCCCCAACCGCAGCCAGAGCGACAATGGTGGCTTTCGAGAGCTTGGTATGGCCTCCGCCGCCCAGCTTGCGCGCCACGCTTCTCGCCGGAGCAATGTGGCTGCGGTGTTTCAGTGGCACCCTGCCGTGACTAGTATGGGGAAGAGGAGGAGGAGCTGGAGCTGGTGCTCTTGCTTCATGAGGTGGTGTTGCTGGTGCTGGAGCTAGAGCTGGAGCTTCGGAATTGTGGTGTCGATGCCTCCGGTGTCGCGGCCGATGATGATCCAAGCCTATCAACATCCTGAACCTGGAGATGAAAGAGGAACCGACATTGCCGTTCACCGCCACGACACCGCCGTGCTCATGGCTCTGAAGGCGGGGAGCCCCGTCCAGGACCTGGAGGTTGAGCAGGAGGAGCACAAGGGAGGCGGTGAGGAGGAGCAAGACGCACTTCATTGCCAAGCCCATTTCTGCTGGTGATCATGAATGGGCAAAAAGAGGGGAGAGAGGAGCTCTCCTCGCCCGCAGCAGGACGATCGAGCTCTCAATGGCGATGAACAGGACGGGGAGTGAGATACTGAGGTGGGCTGGGGGTGTACGTGACTACGTGTGTGCGGACACCTTTGCTGTCTCCAGGCCGTAAGCCAGCGGCCGGTGAGGTTAGTTCGTTGGTTCTCTGTGCTGTCTGCCTGCCTCCCATCCACCTCTGCAGGCTTTAACGCCCCCCGACTTTTACCATGGCTGGTACCCGGCAAGAGCTAGCAGAACGGCTGCTGCGATGCCAGCTTCTTGCCAGGTGTGTGCACTGTGTGCAGCGCCATCTTTTGTAGCTTCTTTTGCATCTGTCTTGCTTACTAGTTACCACAGATTTTGGTGGGCAGTGGGCACCGATTTTTGGTGAGGGGATATATCGGATCGCCGCCGCGACAGATCAAGTGATAGATAGTTCGTTGTGCTGATTACGAGATGATTTTGATCTTTCCTGTCATTTTCGTGGTACCGACGTCAGTACCAAATCTGTCATTTTGTTAGGGAAAAAAAGGTTTGTGATATGTGGATCCTTTTGCTCCTTCAGGAAATCCGGGAGAACACACTCGAGGCATGCATACAGGGCAGTAGTTAGCCCGGCGCTTACGTTTGCAGAGGCTACCTTCTTGGTGTGGGTGCCTTGGAAGGCTGGGCACCAATTGCAAGCACATGCAGGTCCAGGAAACCCTGCTACATACTGCATTGCTGAATGCTGACGGCCATCCCTACCGTGTTCAGGAAACACGATTACTGCATTGCTTATGGCCGTCTCTATCGTGTTCATCGGACTAGCTAACAGCCCCTACGTTCTTGTCGATCCAACAGAGTTAATCTGAACCGCCGTGGCTTCTGTACCGGTTCCTCGTCCTTGTGGTTAGTTGCGAGTTCAGTACTGCTTCATTGAGGTTGTGGCTGGTAGCGTTTGTTGGTTCCGCAGTTCCGCTGTGGTACGCACCGTACTCCAACTCTGCAAGGTAAAGCAGGCCCGTGCATTTTTGCTACCGCCGGTGGCATCCCCATCGGAAAGGGGACGGGTGAACCACCACCGGTAGAGCTCGTGAACATCGCCGTCAGATACCGCACCGTATCAGGCAAGGGCTCGAGGCCCTCTGATCGCGCGCATCCAAGGGCAATGTTATCTGTTTCGAAGAGTGCACCTACGGCATATGCCATGCATTCTTGCATTGTTTCTCTTTTTTTTAGCCCGACTTCGTGTGCTTTACAGCGTTCCAAATGCAAGTAGTGAATCCTAAAGATATCATTTCCCTCTAGTTGCCGGCTCAGCATGAGCAACCCGGCATGAACTACAGTCTACATGTCATGGCGGGAGCTGAAATCAGCCAGAGCCAGCCAGCGCCACCGGCTGAGAGGAGGGCTGTGACCTGCGCCGCGGCCTGCGGTCACTCCTTCACGGCTGCTGCTGGCCGCCGCCTTCCCCGGGCGGCGGGTCTCCTCCGCCGCCATCCCCAGCTTCCAGCTCCTTGACCTCCAGGATCTCGACGCGGCGGTTGGTCCTCTTGCGGAGCTTGATGGCCACGTCCTGCGGCACGAAGGCGCCGCGGACGCTCACCCGGTGCCGCTTCCGGTCGATCATGTGGCTCTCCAGGTCTTCCAATTCATCGAGCCAAAAAAGCCATATCAGAAGTTCAGAACAGCATCAGTAATGTCACTTCTTCTGGATTTTTTGCGGATCAAGCTGAAGCGTGTTCTGTTACAAAACCTTGCATGTCGAGGAGCGCCCTCCTGATCCGCTGGTAGCACCCGTTGCAGTCGATGTTCATCCGCACCGTCATGAAGTAGAACTGCATCACGAAACCGCAAGTCATCAGTCACTCCCAGTCCCAGCAGCAACGCCTCCGACAGGCATGATCATCTCATTAGTTAGTTACCTTGTCGCTCATCAATGTCCTTGCTACTCGACCACGGCCCCGGCCGGCGGCGGCGATCGATCTGCAGCCTCGCCGGCGAGGAGGATCGGAGGTGGTCCGGAGGGAACCCGACCCAAGAGGTTCTCGTTTGCAAGGAGGGCAAGTGGGCAAGCAGCTGGGGCTAAGGGGATTTGATTTGGACTGATACCTGTCTTTTGAGCTTTGTCAAGGCATCCCTCTTCCCCGAGGTCGCCGGAATCAGATTCTGGCCCAACCACGCAGGCTCTCTCTGGCTGCCTTGCACGTATGGGCACGGCGCCGGTCCTTTTCCAGCCCTTTCGCCTTTCCTCCTGCCCCGGCGCCGGCGCCCACCTTGTGAGTTGTGACGATGCTTTGGACGCGGCGGGCTCTCTCGACGTGGACTCTGGCGCATACCATAATCGGACAGCGCGATCGGAATCTTGGAAACCGCGATGCGATGTGGACATCGATTAGCACCGGAGGAAGTGCTAAGCTAATTTAGACCGGCGGCAGCAGAGTTGGTCGTCGGCAAAGCCAAACATGTCAAACCTACCGTTACCATTCTTAGCAGGAATAGATTCTTCACATCAACCCGTTTTCCAACGGTAACGCTGCCGCTTATTGCAACACCACATTCATATTCCACAATCATTCCGTCGCACAGTTGAATCGTGGACGATGAAGTCCACTGCAGTGTAGTAACATAATTCAAACAAGTATCAGAAAACAAGCAGAAACTGAAAACAACTGCAACTATTTTGTGCTATTTCTTTCAGTACAGTAGAGGATTCAGAATGATAACATTATGTGAGAAGCACCAGAGCTACAAGACTGGATGAACAAATTCAACAGCAAGAGGCTAGGATTGCTAAAGAAAACCAAAAGCTCTAAAAACCAGAATCAAAACTCAGCCATTCTTCCCCTACTTTAAACACGACGTTAACAAAGCTCCTATCACCCCTAGAATGTTATTGAGAGGAGGTGAAACTTGTCTAGGTCAGTCATACATACAAACTGTATACTGTTCCTTGGTGACATCTTGACATCTAAACTGCTCAGAACAGAAGAGCCTTCAAAACTCCCGAAACCTGATCCGGGTGGCAAAGTAACCTGGGGATGCACAAAACCACATCTCACCGAGGCAGGTGGAACTCCAGAAAGAAAGAAGATAGCATGTTAGCCTTCAAACGGGTTGAGTTGGATTTCATCTGGACATCACGAGATTGGGAACCTGCACAGACACACCCATAAAACACTGCTCTCCACTGCTCTTGCACGCATCCTCATCAGGAACTGAATTCAGCTGACCAGAACTTCCACTGGGGCTGGATGAGCCCATCTCTCCACTGCTGCTTCCACTGCTAGTGTCTGACTGCCTTCTTGAACCAGATCTTCTACTGCGCTTCCTTGGCCTCCACCTCAAGTTATCAAGCTTCAAAACATTTGTAAGGTCAGCAAAGACACGTTTATTATCACGTGAGATCTTGCTGACAGAAGATTTTTCGTCACGCCTCTCATCAAATCGAAGGCCCTCCAATTGTGGTTCTGGTTTTGGAGACATATTGATATCTATTGGAATTTGCTTCTGAATCATAACTTCACTTTCTGCGTCTGTGGCGGAGGTCAGTTTGTTTGTGATATCTTTTCTTTCCTTCAAAGGATTCCATTTGTTACCAACCCACTCAAGAGAATGCCTCAGCTCATCTTCAAGAAATTCAGCTACTCGCTTTTCTCCTGTGATACATAAAATATAAAAAAATGTAAGCAACTGAACTTCAATATGCTAACATTGTGCTACAAATGTTCTCGCACATAAAAGCATGCCCGAAATCGTTGCGAGTGAAGTTACCAGGAAAATAAACTTGTAGATGCCCACTTTCTCCCTGCCGCAACACAATTCCCTCCCACCAGCCACCATGCCACCATGCATCAACAATGGCTCCGACATCAAAGCTGGCCTTGCTTTCTCCCACATGTTGTGGGCGAATCATTGGCCTTCCAAGGAAACGTATGCCAAGTTGATCAGGTTTAGCAACCCTAGTCAGCATAACCCACTCCTGCAGCATACAAATCAGATCAAAGTTCAGTTAGAAAGTCCATTGACGTGAGCAAAGGTAAACACAATTATAATAACTGAACATAACACACCTCCAAGTTTCCAGTCTCATCAGCATCCTGGAGTTCCAGGTAGCGCACCAAGATTTTATCATTATGCCTCTTCAGGATCAAACACCTAAACCAACAACCCCTTATACCACTATCCTGTGATAGAACTTCCACTTGGCATCCAGGGTACAAGTGTTTGTCACCCAAAACACTAGAAGCAGAAGCACCAGAACCAAGGAACTTTTGTGGACTAGCATCATCATTGAATGCATCGCGCTTCCTCTTCAGCCCTTCATCTGAGATGGGTCCAAATTTAGGGACCTTGAAACGCACCTTCAGAGAGTTAGTTCCATTGAACATGGTCCTCAGTACTTCCTGGCTCCAGTAGCCTTGAAGTTGTGTAATGTCAAAAGGCTTGACTTCATCATCATCAATCTGCCGGCGGCAAAAATAAGGTTGCCACAAGCTGTATCTGGTACCACTCTTGAACTTCTCGTAGTGATGAGCACTTAGGACTGCAGCCAATCCATCAATGCATTCTACATTGAGATCTTGACGACCAAGAGAAAAGAAAATCTCTCTGTCATCGACATCCATCGGCAATGGAATACCAACCTCATCAACTTTGTCGAACCATCGCACCTTGACCATGTTGTATGAATTTGTATCCTCATAGAGATCTTCCACATAAGCAATAAGTCTCTTCATCTCTTCACTCATGATGTATACAAAACTATGCACCTATAAGCATAACAGGAATATATCAATTGTGGTTCAACCTTAAAATGTTTAAATTACATGAAAAAAAATATTGGCACTCAACCGCCACCTACTTTCAACTTTCTATGATGAACAAAATGTTCCTTAATATCATCTCAAAGTAGTAATAAAATAAAAATGATTTATCACAAAGTAAAAGAATCTTATATTCAACAAAATCTACCCACTTCTTTCTCATGAAATTGTCCATAAGTTCATAGCTGGCATTTTTTTCTGGGGTTCAGTTTTATGCCTGCCTTTTTAGGTATGGGTGTATGGCGTTAGAAATGTAACTATTGCACATGAAAATCAAGGAGCAGAGATAAACATACTGGTAAACAAAGATAATGAAAGTGATCTGTGAGTGGTCATACCGAGATAGTAATTCCCCTTCGACAGAAAGATTTGTAGTGCTTCAAACGTTGTTGGCAATGCCAAGCAGAACCCAACCATGTGAAATCTTTCGAAACTTCCCTAGAAGAAACATCCTGAAGAGGCATAAAACAAAATGCATTAGAAGGGGAATTATGAATTATGAGAGGAGTAAGAAAGGCAAGAATCAAAACATTTCTGTACCTTTGAATAAGTAACTTGAGTGCAGCTAATGTCATTGTCGTCATATGAATTTCCATTCCACCTATTAGCTGATGAGTAACCATAATTGCAACCTGCAAATGCAGCATTCACAATAAGAAAACAACCAAGAAAGACTTTAATTGAAACCTTCATGTAACGAACTAAATAACTCTAAAACAAGTTGAAGGCAGCACAGAAAACAGAACAAAGAACAAAAGGGAATGGAATGCAAAAGGGAAGAAGCGATGAAAGCACAAACCACCACAACAAACAGGACAGAAGATGAAAGCGTGACTCGAGAGTAACATCTAATTAGAATAACCCGTATCGTATGTCATATAAATTCTGTAAGATAAGTTTCGCCACTTCATTAAAATAAAACATTGAGCCCAAAGCCAAATGAATCATTTTCACTAGAACTTGTTGCTTTTCAAAGAAATTGAGGGAATTTTTGGCAGGAACATCCTGTGTGCTTCCGTAGAATCATTTACACGTTATATGGAATTGTGGGTTAGTTCCATAGAGGGGTCAGGGGAGGCTATACAAGGGAAGATCAAAACGGCACCTGATTGAATTTACATTCATGCTGCTGCTTCGTTTTTCTCTATTCCCAAATGCCAAGCTTAAGCAATTGGCCCAAAGGAAGCCAGCAGCTGCTTCCACAGGGTCACACCTGTATTCTCCATAATCCTATGGAAAAGGAGAAGGCATGAGTTTCACATGCAACCAATTATTACTGAACAAACTGGGCGAGATTACAGTCATTCTAGAAGAACCTAAAACCAATTCAACTAAACATAAACGTAATCAAACACATAGAAACCCAATAATATGAGAAATAATATGAGAAAGTATTCCAGAAGAAAATAACGATGGCTAAAACTGCACTACAGTTTTGGTATTGCTTGGTGGAACAAAAAGTTTGTTTAGGGATGAGTACACAAATTGAATGGATCTTCCCTTGTCCAAATAAAACTAGAAAAGAATCGATTAAACAAGATAAGAATTGCAACTTAACAAAAAATAACAAGCTGCTATTTCTGAATCCCACGTCAACAAAATTGAAAAGAGTACGAGGAAGAAGCTCTTCTTGCCAAATCAAGCGAGACATGACAGGAAATTGAAGTAAAGCGTGGGAAATCCCAAACAGACAGATGGAAAAATACGAGGAACAAGACAACTCTTCTTGCCAAATAAGGCTAGACACAGCTGGGAATGGAAGTAAAGCATCCGTGTTGGCTAGCCACAGCTATCCAGAATCACCCGACAGCAAAAACTACGGAGACGACTGCTTTTATTGCCCAAATCAGCCAGCCACAGCAGGAAATGGAAGTAACCCATCCGGGTTCATCTAATCTCGTATAGATATTGCGTAGCGTAGAACATCAGATCCGCCCAGTGCATCAGAGGATTAGAAACTGTTGCTCCTACATCCGAAGAACGAGCAAAATATGCAGGATAGACGCATATTACATAGGGGTCGGTTGTAGAGGCGCAGAAACCAGATAAGCGACCAGATCGAAACGAGCAAACCAAAGGACCGTGAGCCAAGGAGCCCTAGACATGGGCCTCAAACAAACCAAGCACGCAAATCGGCCGACGAAATCCCTAATCGCCGAAAATCTCACCATTCACGTCACTCGGCACAGAACGCATCCAAACACGCAGAGAAGCGGGGCAGAAACAAAAGGAACCGCATCTGTGCGCCTGAAATCCGAACCAAAACACGCGAAGAATCAACAGAATGTCACAAGCAAAACCTTCTCCTAGACCAAATCGAGCCACAAACAGGAGAAACACGCACAGAAACATCTAAAATCTAAATCCACCACCCAAAAACACAACACGGGCACAGAAATCTTACCGGAAACGAGGGAGGACAGCCAGTCCACGACCTCCCGCCTGGACCGCCACCTCCTCGGGGCGCCTCCGTCCGCCCCCACCCCAGCCGCCGAGGGCGAAAGTGACGGCGACGGCGACGGCGCCACCGCGACCGCACCCGCGGCGGCCGCGAGCGCGCGGAGGAACCGCCCCTGCACGGCGTACGACATGTGCCGCGGGCTCCGCTCCCGCCCCACCACCGCCAGCTCCTTCGAGTCACCCTCGCCACGGAGGTAGTAGTGCACGAGGCGCCGGCCCCGGTCGTTGGACACCACCACCTCCTCCCACTGCGTCCACCGGCCCCGCGCCGCCGCCAGGGCCGCTGCCGCCGCGTCCTCCATGGCCGCCGCCGCCGCCGCCGCTGCCGCGGAACCCTAACCCTAGAAAGAGGGCGCCCGGCTCGTGTGGTGCGTATCCTGTGGGTGAGGAGACCTCGCACGAGGGGAGGGTCAGATTTGGGGAGAGATAATGGGGGGTGGGCGAGGGAGAGGACGGGGAGGGATTTGGTCTTATTCGTGGGGAGGGAAGGAAAACGAGACCGAAAGATTTTTAACGGAATGGAAGGAAGATGGGTGTTTTTGAGAAAGGGCCTCAAACTTTTGCAAAATTGGGGGAGTTCTTTAATTTGGACTTCAAATTGCGACATTTTTTACATTTTGCATAAAAGAAGGTGGATGAGCTTTGACTTTGGAAGGGATTTAAACCACCTGTGTCCCTATTGACAACCGAAAGCTATACTTTCGTTTTTTTTTTAAGTCGAGTTCGATGGAATGTACCAATAACGATACCGAAAGATGTTTAACGGAATGGAAGGAGGATGGGTGTTTTTGAGAAAGGGTCTCAAACTGCAAAATTGGGGAGTTGTTTAATTTGGACTTCAAGTTGCAACATTTTTTACATTTTCGGCATGTTCGCTTAGCTGATTGCTGGTGGCTGGTGCTGGTTTGTTCTGAGAGAAAAGTATTACTGGCTGGTTGCTGGTGGCTGATTTTTTCTGAGAGAAAAGTACTGCTGACTGATGGCTGATAAGCCAGACGAACAGGACGTTTGCATGAAAGTAAGGTGGATGAGCTTTGACTTTGGAAGGGATTTAAACTCCCTGTGTCTATATTGACAACCGAACTATCAAGCTATACTTTCGTTTTTTAAGTCGAGTTCGATGGAATGTACATATAACCTGAATGTTACTATCAAAGATTTTGAAAATGATTTAGTTACAAATAAAGTACCTTTTGTCCATAGCAAGTCAAGTGTCTATGGTGTAAAACTTATCTCCACAAAAAACAAACTTTGTATAAAAATTTCTAGGATTTACCACGGGAACTCATCAACTTTAATTGCGAAATGGCATGTAATATGGTGGTTACAAGAACCTAAGTAGCACCTCCTAACGGCGTTGTGCTTTCAGTGGTAAGTGAAGTTTACCTCGACAACGAGACACTTATGATGAATTTGTCAATCTTGAGGATGTGTCGCCTAGTCTTGGAAGATGTTTCTAGAGGTAGAGTTTGTGTGCATGCGTTTATAGAGGTGAGTGTACGTGCGTTGGTGGGAGATACCGTGTAATTCAAAAAAAATCAACTTTGATTATGAATAGTTCCTCAGGAGATAGCCTTAATAGTTTCTTTGAAAATTAAAAGATATGTGAGCTACATTTGAAGTTTCTAGCTCATAACAAAAACACATGATAAATCTTGTGAACCTATTACCATGTGGGGGTGGGGTTGTTACTCTTGGAGGTGGGTGTAAATGTTTGCATTTTCAACTATCTTGTAAACCAAGAAGGCTTTCATCATTTGTCTTCAATGTAATTAATTGTAGCATCTAAGTGTGCATTTGCTTGGCTGTCTTGCAGCTTGTTCGTTTGGCTGGTTATCATGATTGAGAATTTGTAATTGTGCCTAATGAGTGCCATGTGGACAAAATTCCTCTCACGTATGATGAAATAATTACTTCTCCCTTCTCATAATGATCAGCCTGTTCGCATGACTACTAGCAGATGGTTGGTGCTAATTTGTTCTGGAAGAAAAATACTGTTGTCTGGCTGGTGGCTGATTGCAGGTGTTATCGTGTTGATTTCTTCTGAGCTAAAAGTATCACTGACAGGTGGCTGATAATCCAAACGAACAGACCGGATCTTGTTAGGTCAACAAAAATGTTGATGTGACATATGATTTAATGCTCATGAATCTCTTATGAAACCTTCCATTGAGATTGGCTTTATAACTTGTTTAGTTCGCAAATTTTTACTATTCACCTGTCACCTCAGATGTTTAGACACTAATCAAGAGTACTAGATGTTGATAAATTTTTTACTACTATTCACCCCTTCGCAAATATGTGGATAAATTAGTACTAACAAGATCTTTTCGAGGAAAAGAACTACTTTGTGAAAATAAATTGACAGTTTCACCTAGTCGGGAGGGTGTTAAATAGGAAAAATTGAAAGGTTGAATAAACCAACGAAATGAGTACTCTATCATGGGTCGCGCTCTACGAACAATAACTGAACACCCTCATGCTTTGTAGTGATTATTTATAGAAAGCGACATCCCAAGTGTGCGTATGAGTGCAACAACACTGGCTTTAGACCATAAGCCTCACATTTCAAGTACAACTCAATCGACATTTCATCTTACCCGGATCATTCAGCTTTTGTGCCCATTAACTAGCTGACCTACTTTGTGTGATAGAACTTCTTTACCATTTTCTCACAAGTTAAATTTTTGAGTGAAATGTTATTAAAATCGATCATCCGGGTGGAGAGATGTAGCTGATGTTGGTGGTAGCAACAGCTAGTGTCACGGCATTTACGTAAGAAAGTGTCTCTTGTCACAGCATTGGAAATAACCTATGTACGAGGTTTTGTACAAATGTGATGATAAATGACAACAATCAGTGCCAAAGATAAATGAAAATTAGGTGTGATACATTTAGCTGTTGAAACAACGGGTCATAGTGCATGTACTCGACTTATCATAGTGAAGTACTCCCTCCATCCCATTATGTAAGCATTTTGGGCATTCAAATGCAAGAAACAAGAGGAAGTTAAAATGACAAGTGTACCCCTTTCCCTCTCCAACTCCTATTCCCCTTCCCTACCTTCCTCCCGCCACTGGCGGAGCCACGTTTAGGCGAGCTGGGGTGGCCGCCCTAGCTAGCCCTGTGCATATGCTCGAGTACCGCTCTCTTTTCTAACAATCTTGTCGAGCTTCGGCGTTGCCTCGCCCATCCAAATTGTGAACTCCATTGATGGCTCTGCCTGAGCAACAGAATAAATAAGCGCCCAACTAGACCTATGGCCAGGCATCCAGCTCAGCAATGCACCAAAACTCCAAAGCCTCAAAGGCCCAAAATCGATCCTCTCCCTTCCTCCATTCCTCTTAGACGAGAGACCGCGGGAGGGGAGAAGTACAGGCTGTCTATTGCTGATTTTCTAAATGTTGTTAAATGCTCAGTGCTCTGTTTTAATTTTTAACCTAACATAGTTGAAGAATTCATCAAACTGACAAATTAATTTATGTCCTTATAGTCACTTTATTATTACTTGCTAATTTATGTATTTATTCTTCAAATTTGAGGTAACATTTTAAAACTTTGCATGAAAGTTTTGCGGTTGCAATATATGGATACGTCAATTTGGTGTGAATTGATGTGATTTTCATTTTGGTTTAGTCTGTCGGCAGATGTCGCCCCAGCTAGTTTTTTTCCTGGCTCGACCCGCTCTTCTTCACGACACCAGCAGCACCGCCGGTCGAGATCTTCGTCCTCACTGCACGTCATCTGGGCCGCGAGCGGCCTCCCGAGGCGGGTGAGAACCGACATTAGCATCCTCACCCACAAGGACGGAGTTAGGATGGTCAGGTTGGGGGCTCATTCCCCTACCCCTTCCTCCGGCCCCCCTCTTCTTCCTCTCAGTCATTTTCCCTCTCTTCTCCCTCCTTCTTCCCTCTTCTTTTCAATAGAGCGCACGACGGTAGTGGGGGCTCGAGCCCCCTCTGCCCCACTCGCTGTTGTGTCTGCTCACCCATCTACATATCTGACGACGTCGAGGCACCTCCTCCCGACAAAGGAGTACTATGATACAATAAGGCCGACGGGACGAAGTACTATGATACAACAAGGGTGATGGAGCCAAGTACTTACGACACAACAAGGCTGACGGCCGAAGTACTATGATACAACAAGCGAAGTACTGTGACGCAACAAGGTTGACTGAGTGAAGTACTATGATACAACACTCTGACATACTAACCAAGTTATAGCGGTGGCTCCGACCTTGGAACACCTTACCATGCGCATCGCTACATGTGGCAAACCAACAAACGAGGAAATTTTCATTGGAGGACTTGTATGCCGATGGCTTCTTTTGTGGTGGTCGAGCAATACCTTGCCTCTTAACGGAAGTGAATCCTCTGCGGTAGTGATCTCTGCAGTTGGGTCACTGACATGTGAGATCGGGTCTGCATGTCAGTGACGGCCAACTACTTCAGAGGATCATCTTCCCTATTGACTCGTAAGGGTGACAAAACTTTGGACGGACAAATTGACAAGGCTCGACAAGGGAAAAAGAAGGTAGCGTAGTCCCCCGTTTCATATTATAATTCTGCTTTGTAGGACAAATTTGACTAATTTCGACAATATGTATAGAAAATTGAACGAGATTTTATACTTCTCAATAAATGTCTTATTAAAACATATTTTGTGGTGAATTTATTGAAAACTAATTTGACCAAGTTCGTGTCTTTTTATATAAAAATTAGATTAATTTGGATTGAAAATAAAACTAAGTAAACTACTATCAAGTAAAACCTAATGCAAGGGGCAAACATGTTGGACCCATCAGCGTAGATGGGAAAAAACTTCTAAGTGTAGCGCAACCTGCGACTCCCGACATTAATTGAAAATTGGTGAATGTCACACCGGAAGCAGCACGTATCTTGGTCGCTTGCTCGCTCCCCGTATCTTTGATGGCAAATCCATTTCAGAAAAGGAGAACCCAAAGGGACTCGTAGCACGTTTATGAATAGCAGTAGCTGCTGCACAGTTGCCTCTCGATCGAATGGCGCCGGATACGGACGACACGAGATGACGATGCCATTGCCACGCAAACGGCGACGAGCGTTGTCCCTAGTGCACGAGTTAGTGGCGTGGCACGATCACCCTTAACCTCACGCACGCACGCCGGCATTAAGCAGCAGGATTATCTTATCTTCCTTTGCCTTTTGCATCCCTCTTTTTGATTTTTATTTTTTGGATTGGAGAATGGTGAGGCGAGGGATCTTCTACGTAGCCATCCGGTGTTTCCATCCGAGTGCTCACCTCACCTCAACGACATTCCCAGTCGCGTCCTCACCTCACCAGACCGGGCAGAGCCGCACGCCGCAGGAGATCCCCCCGCCTGGCCGCCCGGCCGGACGGATGCGCAAGCGCTCGGGCAAAAACGTAAAAAAAACCATTTTTTTTAAATTATTGACGCAAAATGCCCGCACGACGAAAGGGAAAGGAAGGAAGGGGGGGACGCACGGACCCGGGCCGTAGGCGTAGCGTAATCATCACCCCGCCCGCCGTCGCAGCTGGATCCAGCTCACCTGCGCTTGGCCACCACCGCCTTCCCATCCCGCAACGGCCAAAAAACTAAACGGAGCCCCGTTCCGTTCCCACGCGCGGCACGCCCGCATCAGGTCGCGGCCATGTGGGCCCCGAGGAGACGTGACCCCGCTGTTCAGCCTTGGCCCTTGGGGTGGTGCAGCGCACGCGGGTAGGGAAAGGCGGAGGGCGCGATGCCGTGGGGCCCGCGGGGAGCGGAGCGGGGGACTCTGACCCGGCTCCGCCGTCGGTCGTCGTCGCCCTGCGATGCGAGAAGGCGCCCGCGACGAGTGGAGGGCGACGATGCTTCGTTGGTTTGACCGGGTGGGTAGGTTAACTGCACCGCACGTGACAATTTTTTTAATAGAATTCTAGAACCGTCGCGGCTTCGGTTCATCTCGGCCGTAGGATTCTAATTAATCCGACGGTCTCCAGGCTTGGGGGACGGGAGGTGTTACCAGAGTACTACCAGTACCAGTGCAGTGTGTACTACTGGAGTGCTACCGTAACAGTGACGGTCGCCGTAAGACGGGAGAATACGGAGCCCATCGACCCGGAGGCGGCGGATGTGGAGACCCCAGCAGCCAGCCGGCCGGAAGGTGCGCGGCCGACCGCATCGTATTCCCTGCCCTCGTGTGTGAAATCAGGACCGGGAGCTAGCTAGTGGGCCTGCTGCCTTTCGCCGTTTCCCCCCACGACCGCGGCCGGGTTGTCACATGTCAAGCGGCTTCTTCTCACTCCATTCGAGCGAGGGAGGAGGGTTCAAGGCGAAACGGTGAAAGATCTGGCACCCCTGGCACCCGGTTAACCTGCATGAACGAACGGTGCGCATTCAACGAGCTGCACCGCCCCAACTCGAGATGGGCTCGGGCTCGGGCTCGATCGATCGGCGGCACAAACGGACGGCGGCGAGCCGGCGAGGGCACGGGCAGGCCGCCGCCCCGGGTCCCCGTTGCCCCCTCCCTACGTGATGACGCCCATGTGGTGTGTCCGGCGGCCTCTGGGGGGACAGGGGCCGGGACAGGCCGGGCCGAGACCACAGGGAAGGACACGGGCGGCGTCCTCAATCTACAGCTGTACATCAGCAGCAAGAACAACCTTCGCTCATCTTCCAGTTGCAACACCATGTCAAGACGACGGCATGACGCCACCACCACTACATGTCCCTGGTGACTGCCACCACCAGAGGTCCACTTTCCATTGCATGGGCCTTCTCGAGGCGCTCCACCACCTGCAGCATGGTCGGCCTCTTCCACGGTTCATTGGCTGTGCAGTCCCGAGCGAGGGCGAGCACGCAAGCCATCTGTTCCCGCCACACGCTGGAGACTAGCAAGCAAGGATCAAACAGCTCGTTCTCCTTACCGTGTGCAGTCATCCATCGCACCCAGTCCACCAGGTTTCCACCACCTTCCGCCACCTCCTGCCCAGTAGGTGGCCGTCCAGTTAGCAGCTCCAGCATGACAACTCCGAAGCTGTAGACGTCACCTCTTGTAGAGGATTTCATTGTCAGGGCGTACTCTGGAGGTATGTAGCCCAATGTACCAGCGATGTTCGTGCTGATGTGAGTCTCGCATGCACTGATTATCCTTGCAAGGCCAAAGTCAGAGACCCTCGGCTCAAAGTTCTCATCCAATAGAATGTTGCTTGATTTCATGTCCCGGTGGATGATATTGGGGGGCACAAAACCATGGTGCAGGAAAGAAAGCCCGTGGGCAGATCCAAGACAGATCTTCAGGCGGTCTGGCCATCCAAGTGCTTCGATGGCATCAGCCCGGTTCCTCAGCCACATCTCAAGATTCCCATTCTCCATGTACTCGTAAATCAAGAACCGTTCATCACCACAAACGCAGTAGCCAAGTAGAGGAACAAGATTAGGATGTTTCACCTTCCCGATTGTTTCCATTTCAGCCAAGAACTCACGATCACCTTGGAATTGATGGCAACCATGAAGCCTCTTGACTGCAACTATCTGACCATCCGGAAGTGCTGCCCTGTAGACAGTGCCAAACCCACCATCCTCTATGATATGCACCTTACTGAAATTATCGGTGGCTTTAAGAATGTCATCTGCGGTGATCCTTAGCAGTGCATGTTGAAATGTTGCAAGATTGATACTCAGGGGTTCCCGAAACTTCTTCCCTAGGAGTCCATCACTTGAGGTTGGCTCAACTATAGCCTTGGCCTTACTGGCGGGTACAAGGGCTGAAGGCCTGCTTCTCGATAGTTTCCATCTCCGACAAACCATCAGAAGAACTAAGACAATGATGATTGCGAGTATAATGACACAAATGATTTTTACTTTTAGAACTCGAGCAGATGGATGAAGCGCCTTAGGATCAAAACCATTTCCAGTACAAATACCTTCTGCAGCACAATCTGCTAAGCTGAACATGCCAATCTGATTGCCAGAGAAGTTGGCAAATTTGAGGCCAAATATACTGCAGATACCACAAGGGATGGCACCATGGAAGTCGTTACTTGAGAGGTCAAGATAGTTTAAAGAACTGAGATCAGGAAGTGAAAAAGGCAAACTTCCAGTGATACTATTGTTGTGGATATCGAGGGAAGAAAGTTGTGTGAAGTTTGAAATAGACTCATCTAGGTTTCCCGAGAAATGGTTACTGCTTGCATTGAAGAATAGCAGTTTACTCGAATATTCTTTTTCTTTAGGACAAGAGAATGGGATTTGTCCAGAGAGGTTGTTATTACTGACATCCAGATGGCTTAGGTCATTGATGCAGAGCAAAGACTCAGGCAGAGTACCAGTAAGTGCATTACCAGATAAGTTCAGCTTTTCAATTTTAGGAAGTATTTGTCCAATCTCAGAAGGAATGGAGCCATTTACGTAGTTATTAGAGAGAGAAAGGCCTCGAAGTTGCAACAATGGTGCAGACCATGGAAGCATCGGGCCAACTAAAGTGTTATAAGAAAGAGAGATGGTTGTAGCATTTGTCAGTTCACCAAGCTCAGGGGGAATGGTTCCATTCAGCATATTGCCTTGCAAGTTTAGCACCATAACCATAGCACAATTCTTGATTGCTGTTGGGATATGACCAGTCAATCGATTGTATGAAAGATCAAGCATGCCATGATGCTGAACAAATTCTGAGTCTGGGTGAGCCGCATTCCCAAATCCAACACAGATCTCAGCAGGTATAATGTTTTACAATCGTCCGATTAATCGTGATTAATCACGATTAATCGGCCTTATCGCTCCACGAGGACTGATCGGAAGACCGATCAGGGAATAGCGATCAGAAACCTGATCGTCGGACTAATCGTCCAATAATCGTGACTAATCGGCCGATCAGCAGGGGGACGATCAGGTCTGATGGAAGTTTTGGCTGGGGCGGAGCCGTGGAGGAAGAGGAGGATGCAGGGGTGGGCGGAACAGCAGCCGGAGGAGGCAGGGGCGGGTGGAGGAGAGGGAGAGCATGAGCTGCGACCGTCGGGGAGAGGAGAGGAAGAGCACGAGTTGCGGCCGCCGGATCCCGCACCCGCCGGCGGTCTTCCCCGTCGGATCCTGCACGCGCCGGCTATCGTCGTGCTCACGCGAGCGGTGGCGGAAGCAGAAGTGGGCGGCGGAGGAGGAGACGGAGGAGGCAGGAGTGGCGTCGGCGGTGGAGATAGAGAGGCGGACGAGCGGCGGCGGCGGCTCGAGGGGACGACGGGAGGAGTGGATAAGGTCATGGGAGTCTGGGAAACTAGGGTTAAAGGTGCAGGAGTTGGGCCGTTTTGGGTTGGGCTGATTTGTTGGGCCTCCTTTCCATCTTTAAGTTCACTAGTACTCTGTTTTTCTTTTCTTTTACAGGTATATATGATGTATATGCCCTTGTATGTATGGACGATTATATAGACGACTAGATCCTACTAGACCGACTAATCTTGACTAATCACGACTAATCCCGACTAATGACCTTATCGGTCCCATTGGACGACTAGACGATCAGCCGATCGTAAAACATAGACAGCTGGTTATGAGATAAACTCAAGCTGTTGAGAAATGTCAACTGAGATATGGCCCTCGGGATGTGGCCACTCAGATTGTTAGAGCCCAGGTCCAGAGTGACAATGTTTCTGCAGTTGAATAGTTCAAGTGGAATGTTTCCAGATATCCTATTGCCATGAAGAGATAGGTTTGTTAGATTCCTTAGAGTGCCAATCGACCTAGGGATAGGTCCTTCCAGGTAGTTGTTGTCGATCTGTAGCCTCTGCAAACTGGAGAGCCCACCAATGCTTTCTGGTATAGGGCCAGTAAGCTGATTGTAGCTGAGAGTGATCTCCAGAATAGTTGATGATTCCCACAATTTGTCTGGCAGCTTTCCGGTGAAGTTGTTTTTGGACAATTCCAATCTTACTAGCGGTAGCTCAGATAAGTAATGGGGTATCTCACCATGAAGATGATTTCCTAGGAGGTTAAGTTCGGTAAGGTTCTTGCACCCTTTAAATGTCTCCATTATATTCCCAGTCAGATTGTTATTGTGTAATATGAGTGACTGCAGTGACTTGGCCTGACATATCTCCACAGGAATAGGACCAGAGAGCATGTTAGTTGCCGCAGAGAATGTAACTAGATGCGGCAAAGGCAACACTGGTAGGGGTCCATCAAACATGTTCTGTGCTAGTGATATGGAACGAAGATTTACCCAATTATGGATCCAATCTGGAATGTGGCCAAATAGATTGTTCCCTTCCACAAGAAATGTGGCAATTGATTCTAAACCTACAAGCTCTTCGGGTATAGAGCCAGTAAAGGAGTTGAAGGACAAATCCACAAGAACCAGCCTCTTGCAGTTACCGAGATTTCTCGGAATGTTCCCACAGAGGCTAGCTCCTTTTGCAAATAGACGGGTTAGGTTTCCCAGCTCACCAACAGTTGCCGGGAGTTCAGCATTGAACTTGTTCTCTGATATATCAAGCTCCTTCAAGCTTCTGAGACCTCCAATTGACCAAGGAATGGTGCCTGTGAACTGGCAATCAGAGAGTTCAAGCACTTCCAGCAGCTTTAGTTCACCAATCTCTTTTGGAATTCTACCACTGAAACCATTATGTCCCAATATTCACAACTGAAGATTCTTCAGCTGATTGATCTCCCTAGGTAGTGGCCCCACCAAACCATTTGAAGAGAGATCAACTGTCACAAGGTTGACCATTGAAGTTATTCCAGGGAATATTGATCCACTGAGATCATTCTGACTCGCATCAAGGTGCAAGAGCCGAGAGAGGTTCCCCAAAGCAGCTGGTATCGACCCATTTAACGCATTCATGCGAAGGTCCATTTTTTCCAGATTCTGTAGACTGCCCAGCTCTGGAGGAAGTGCACCGGAGATGGAATTCACAGATATAGATAACTCCGTGAGGTGCTGAAGCTGAGCAATAGCAGGGCTCAATTGTCCAGAAAAGAAATTATTGTCAAGAACTAATACTTTGAGCATCTTCAGTCCATACAACGAGACAGGAAGGGCCCCTGTAAGCTGGTTGTTGCTCAAATCAAGGTACTGGAGGTTGTGTAAGCCCCCCCAGGCATCTGGAAGCTCACCAGAAAATCCACAGCCACTGAAGCTGAGGTTAACAAGTGACTGGAATGACCCGATACAAGATGGGAAAGGGGCATAAATTGGCACAGAGGACAAGTCTATAGCTACAACAGTATGTCCCTTGCAAGTTATGCCTGACCAGCTGCATGGAGTGGTTTCTGAATCAAACCAGTTGAAGAGGAATCCTTTCCCTTCAGTGACTGCATCCCTCAGATCCAACAATGTACTTATATCACTATGTTCAGCCAAAGCAGAGCTGGGGACAAAGCATATAATCAGGATCAAAATGCAGAAACTATGGTATCCCATTGCCAGCAGTTTTAACTGTAACCTGCAGAAAGAAAATTGTCAAGTTAGTAGATGTAAAAGAACCACACAGCATTACAATCTACCATATTGCATGATGTTTATTGAGATGACTCCAAAACAGTTTACCAGCATGATCTGCAAAACAACTAATGTTCCACATTTTCCCTTAGCTTACAAAAGAAATCGACTAAAGTGACAATTATGTTCCATTTGTTTAGGATCAGGCCACATCCTCAAACCAAATAGGTATTTATGTCCTAGAACAGATGTTTAAAACTTGGCAGTGCCTCGAACAGAATTTGACACTTTTTTTTTTGGTTAAGAACACCAAGACAAAATTAAAATGACCAGGAGACTATTAATCATATTTTTTTGTTAATCACCTTCTCAGAGTTTAGAATCTGAACATGTAATCCCTGAAGTGTATATAAAATTGTCCAGACTGTTTGTACTGTAAAAAAATATACTCGACCTGCGAGGGGCAAGCCGCCCCCCTGGGCATTGCGTGTAAGAAGGCCTTCTCACGCAGGCTAAGAAAATCCCCGAACCGCGCCCACGCCCTAACACTGGGAAACGTAACCCGTGAGACTCTTGCCTAGGCCACACACGGTCCTCAGGCCGACCCGGGCCATCTCTTGACTAGTTCTTTGGCACACGGGACCGGTGAGGGGATTTTTCTATTTTTCAGTTTGTACTGTACACATGTAATGCAAAACTATGTGTATAAATCAGAAGACCAAAACACAGCCGAATGCACTTTTGGGTAAACTGAAACTGTAACAGTATGTCAATACCTTTTAGTTTGATAGCATTCTTCCTTCAAGTAGGGCAGAAGGAAAAGACCAACAACCAATGCTTCGCTTTATGCTCACTACGCATCCTGTAGAGAAAGGCCAATGGCATGTAAATACATAAGACATCGTGTGATTAACCTGGGATTGAAATTGATTACATTTGACAACACCCTCTTAGAATAATAAAGAGATAATGACAGATCAAATATGTCATTTGCTGCAGGTGGTTTTGCCAATTAACAATCACAAGAAGTCCACAAACATACAATTAAGAAAAGGAACATAAAACCAAATTACCTTTCAAACCGTGATCCTCTCCTCTTTTCAGAAGTTGTTCAAGTAAACCATAATCAATCTAAGGTAGTATGATCTCCCTGAAACACATGCTGAAGAAAACAAGAGGATGGTGCAATTAACTTCATGTAATCATCAGTACTATAAACAAGAAAAGCAAAACAAGCATTCACACCCTACTTCAACGGTTCAACCAACATCACACTGCACAACTGGAATCTCCAACTCCAAGATACAAATTCTCATAGAAATCCATATTCCAGAGTACCATACTCTAGTTAATAAACGCAGGACAACGTGGGGCGATTGTGTTTAGCTCCATACCTCCCACAATTATATACAGTACTACTATTATGTAGCGCCCAAAAGACACAACCTCATCATCTATGCATCTCAATCCCTATCTCCGGTCAGCATGAGTGACAGCAGAAGCTATGGAAACCCCTCCATAAAGCCAAAGAAGCAGGGCAGACATGAACAAGAAACATCCAGCCATCATAAGCCCTCAAATTGTTCTAGTACAAGAAAAGAAAATGCCACTAAAATACTCCAGCATGCTACAGGTTAATATGTTACTATCAGATGGAACGAAACAAGTCGAACATCATAAAGGCAGGCAGGCAGGCGTGCAACCTCCTCGCGCGGAAGCCAGGAAACAGTCAAACAGCTAGCCACACTCTCCAATCCCCATGGGCCATGGCGCACGGACACACATCACCTTGTCTTGAAACCTCATCTCACCGGCAATGTCCAAACTGAAGAGGTGGCACACACGCAAGAACAGTAAGAGAGCGGTCCTCCTTGGCGGGGCGGCAGGAAGCCAGGAAGAAGCAGCCAGCCACATAATTTTGACACTGTTTTTTTTTCTTTCACTTTTAACCTGATCCACTTTTACTGAACTGTTAATCCTAGTACTCTACAGGAGAAGCAACAGTGGGCTACTACAAGAAAGCTGCTGTGCTGGTGGATGTTGCTTCCCCTGGGATTTGGGCCATCATTTGGGCTGTGATAACGAAGCGGTCGCACTCAGGGTCCGTTTGGCACGGCTCCGCCAGTGGCTCCCGGAGCTGTTTTGCGCGGAGCCGTGCCAAAGGGCCACGCGAAACGGCTCCGCAAGAGAATCGCCCGCGAAATCCGCTCTCTAGAGCGATTTGGGGGAGGCGGAGCCAAAAATTGTGGCTTCGCCCGCTCTGCCCGCGGCTCCGCCTCCCCGTTTCCGCGCTTACCCTCGGAGGAGGGACCCACGGATGGCCGGTGCGGCTGGAGGTCGCCGACTAGCGCGGTGGAGGCGAGCTTTGGCGCCGGAGACCGGGACGGCGCCGTCCGCCACGAGAGAGGGAGATGGAGAGCTTGAGGGGCGGCGAGCACGGGATGCAGACGGAGCTGTGGGCGTACGCAGCTCGACGGTCGCCGACTGTGCCTCCGTGCGGCCTGTGCCTGCCGCCGGCCGCCATGGAGGGAGCTCGACTGAGCTGCCGGGGATGGTCGGCCGGCGAGGACCCGCCCCGGGGAGCTCTACGGCGGCGCCGACGTCCCGCGCTTCCCCGAGACCCCGACGACGCTCCTCGACCTCCTCGTCCTTGGCGGTGTCGCGCTCGTGCGGGAGATCGGCAGGGGTGGGGCCTCCGCGGTGTCGTGCTCGTGTGGGAGATCGGCAGGGGTGGACTGACGGGGATGCAAGCGAATGGATAAGGCCAGGGAAGGGTGCGGTAGAGATTGGAGAGGAGAGATAAAAAAATAAAAAATAGAGGAAATTGAGAAGGAAAGAATAAAAGGAAATAGAAAATAGGAGGAAAAAGAAAATAAAAAAAAGAAAAGCAAAGGGTATTATGGACATTTCACTTTCTACACAGCCAGGACTGTTTTGCCAAACATTTTTCTAAAACGGATTCAGCTCCCTCACAGAATCCGCTTCACCGACACAGCCACAGCCGGAGCTGTCACAGCCAGAGCCGAAGCCCTGCCAAACGCACCCTCAGTAGCAGCACTCCATTAAACAAACAACCAGTAGTACTGCTACTTCTAGCACGTAGCCCGAGACGGCACGAAGGAATTGAAGCCACGGCACCGGGACTTGGGGAGCGAAATGGGGGGCGGAATTCGGAGGAGCAAAAGGAACCACGAATCATCGGAAAATCAGGGCTCGAAACATCACCAAAATCGTTCGAATGGAACCCTTGTTTCTTCGTCCTCCCTGCCTGGCGGCGGCACAACAGGCGACTAATTTCGCAGAATCCCTCCCCCCCAGCTTCACGGCTGACCGAACCCAGTTCACAGGACAGCGCGCACCCACTGACGACGCAACCCCGAACGATGCGGCGAGTGAGAGCAGCGCAGCCAGTAGCAGCGCGACGCCGCAATCCCCAGCACGGCCAAAAAAAAAGGCGCAAGGCGCGGCAACGCCACGGCATGAAGGGAGGATGAGAACCGGGAGGGAGGATCATGCTTCTAATTACCTCGCCGGGGGTTGCGGCCGCTCGCAATGCCGGTCGCCGGCGGTCGCGGAGGAGGAGGAGGAGGGCCGCGGCCGCGGCCGCGCCGTCCGTGCCGTGCTCCTGCGACGTGCGGGAAGTGGCGCCGGCACGAAGGAGGCGTGAGGGGGGGCGAGAAGGGAGAGCTCGCGAGCTGGGATGGTGGTAGGCGTGCGGGAAAGGAAGGAGGCGGCGGCGTTTGGGAGGTAGCCGCGGCGCGTCCGTTTTGTGGGACCTGGTAGGAAGGCTTGCGTTGGTTTCCCAATGATCAGCGATGCGGCGGTGCAAGTGCTCATGCTCATCTGTTTCCCAACGTTTCTTTCCAATGTTCACCAATCCGTGCTCATCATTTCCCCCAAATTCTTTTTTCTTTTAAGGAAGATGTATTGATCAGATCAATATAAAGAAGTTTCCAAAGAAAGAAAAATTACAAAAAAGTCTAAAACTTATGTTCATCTTCCCCAGAAGCCTTCAGAGATCTGTCCGTCACCGCCGCCGAAGTCGCTCCCTAATCGTCGCCGGGCACTAGAGCCAATCTACACGAGGTGGAGGCTGCAGAGGAGGGCTTACTGCTAGGCGAATAAGCCGAGTACACTGCCTCTCAGACACATCGGCCAACTCCGGTACCAACGACATTTAGAAAATCATTTACAATCCGCCAAAATCTTATTCCCCTTGTTCTTTACAAAATCCTTTTTTTCTCCAAGTCAATGTTTACGTGGCGAAGTCTTTGAAAACGAGTTGAAATATTGTTCATTGTAATTTTTTTCCTATCCGCCACTGCTTAACACGGTATAGAGTGACTACAACATGCCAACACAAAATGGGTCCATTGTTATTTGGTGTGTTAAGTTGCTTGGCTTAGTCCAAATCTAGCTAGAAGTTAGCATGATCGAATTAGTATATTTGATTTGTGCACACTAGCTCAGCCAAGCTAGAACCTATTTTTTGCATTATTTCTAAGCTCTTTATGCAGGATTGAAGCTGCATTAAGTTGGACAGTCAACCAAACACAACTACTCCCTCCGGTTCCTTATTAGAAGTCGTTTTGGACAAGCTTTGAGTCAAACATTGGAAATATAAATCATGAATAACTTTTAAGTCGTTGAGTTTGAAAATGTGAAAATCATATAAATAGATTTGTCTTGAAAATTACTTTAGTAAGAATATACATATATAACTTTTCAATAAATATTTTTATAGAAAAGAGAGGTCAAAGTTGTGCTTTGGTGACCGTGTCGCTGCCCTAAACGACTTCTAATAGGGAACCGGAGGGAGTATAATTATTACTACTCGCACAAATGGGAGGTGGTAATAAGGGCAGTCCCAACGGTAGACCTAAGTGCAAAGTCCAAGACAACCACGTCAGCAAAAATGAACACTAGAAATCATCTCCTACAATGGTACGAAGTCCAAGACAATAAATGTAGTGAAATCATCTCCTACAATGGCAGGCGGGGCTGCGGCGGCGCAAGACTCCAGCCAGGTCTTCCCAATGGCGATTTTGCTAGGTCTTGCGGTCTTGATTCGCGTGAGGAGGTCGAGTCTAGAGGAAGAAATCAGGTCTTGTGTTTTCCTTCTCTTTCTTCATTAACTATGTTGCCATGTCACCAATTTGCTGATGTGTCATCTCATGTATTAGGGATTGACTTCATCCTACGTGGACTATTGGGACTGCCCTAAGCCCTCCAAAGTCCAGTCAAAATCATTGTTTCCCTCTTAGGCCAGTCTCAGTGCACAGTTTCATTACATGGGTATTTAGACTGGGAACTAGGTAACTGTGCCACAAGAGTTTTATGGTGATGAAACTCTCTCTTCTCTCTCCTTATAAATACATTGTCACATAAGTAAAATTGGTGATGTGTCATGATAATTAATGCTTATGAAATCTTTCGTGAAACTCCAATTGAGACTGACCTTAGATTATATAAGCCTATAAGATTATATATAAGCTACATTAAAACAGTAACATTTTTATTTTTTTAAAAAAATATATTTTAAAAAGTCAAAACGGGACGGAGGAGTACTTGTGCAGCAGCATATTTACTCCTTGTCTGCCCCAGTGAAGTCGACGTGCCAAGCGCCCCGCGCCCAACCCCTCATGATGGCACGGAACGGATAGGGCGGCGCACCCTGCCACCCTCGACTGCTCGTGAGCTCTTTTTGCCGTGCAATGATGGAAAGGTTTGCTGCCACCGAGCACGTGCTTGTCCTGGCACTTGCACGTTTGACCTGGGGATGCTGATTCCTTCGTTTCGTTTGTGAATTGTGACGAGGCAAGGCAATAATTCTACAGAACAGCACGCGAAAACAGTTTCACCCGGGAGAGATGTCTTGAAACCGGCTCGGGTACTCGGTAGCTCAATCCAATACTCCATCACTACGGATTCATCACCTCTGGCCTCTGCCGTGCCTTGCCAATGCCCTGTGCCCCTGTGGCTCTCCGCGACTCCGCGTCCTTTTTGCGTGCGTGCTCCGCGGTCTCTAGCTCACTACTCCTAGCAACAACGATCGCCGTTTGTCCGAGGTCCGAGCGCACAACGCTAGCGACTGGTGCTCCCACCCTCTTACATACTCCCTTACTCCCATGATTCGAAGTTTATAAAAAAAATGTATGAAAAAATCAACCAAAAATATAAATGGGTACATGATGCAATGAACTATGTTCATGCAAAGTTTCAGATTCAGCAAAAAATTGTGCACGGAGAAACAGAAAACACAAATCCATATATGAAATGCGGGTTTGCGGATCCTGATGAATAGTACATCCGACCTGATAACATGTTGAATTTGTCTTTTTTATTTCTCTTCACACAAATTTTTGTTGAACTTGAAACTTTGCATGAACAAGAACCAATGTATCCTTCATCGACTCATATTTTTCATTGTATTTTTCATGAACTATCTTGTGAGTTACGAATCATGGGAGAAGGAAGTACGTGAGAGGGTGGGAGCACCGGATACATTCTCCGGACGCCGATCCGGACGGGGTTGTTGCCTTGTTGGAGGGGTTGTGGCGTTGGCGGGTGTGGGGCGTGGAGGCTGATCCGTACTATGTCAGACGTAGTAGTAGCTCGTTGTCATGGGCCCTCCTCACGGACGAGAGTTCCTGAGGAAAGGCACGACGAGAGAGGGTTGACGACGGCTCACGGACGGAGAGAAATGAAGAGATTCTCTTCTGGCTCTCTGCTCTCTGGCACGGCTCGTGGGCTAGTGGGCTCTCGTCGGCTCTCGCTCGCCTGCGCACCTTTCTCGTGATCGCGGTTACAAACAGGGCCCCACCGTGCGGTGCCTTGTCCTTGTGCCCCTGCGCTGCGCGCGGCGACGTCATGCGGTCATGCCACTAGTCGAGAGGGCGGGGCTGCCGCCGGCGGCCATGCATGCCAATGGCATGACGGGGCTTGGGCAATGTGCATCGAATCTCGAAGTGCAGTGCAGAGATGAGATAGTGGGACTCTCCTACGGCCTACGGGCGCAGGAGTGTGAGTACGTGCGACGGTGGGAGTTCAAGCTCACGCTATTGGTATCTCAGTATCTGCTGCGGTTATTTAAAGTGTTAAACCAGAGATTAACATGTCGATGTACCAATATTAATGCGAATGTCCGGTACAGTGGATTTGTCCCAGCAAGTAGTCAGCGTGTTCGTTTGGCGGATGGTTGATGTTGATTTGTTGTGAGAAAATTACAACTGGCCGGTTAGTGATTGATGATGATTTGGTATGAGAGAAAAGAAATGTTGGTTGATGATTGATAAGGCAGACGGAACAAATTATCGAGTACTAGTAAAAAACATACGGAGTAATTCATTTTGCATTTTGGCCCTCAGTTGCGTGGGTCGGTGGTTTCGTGCGACGGCAACATGTGAATTTGCCCTTCACTTGTGTCTCGCAAAAGATCAAGTTCAGGTCCGGGCTTCAATTACATGCTTTTGAGCTTTGGAAAAGTATCTAAATCTCAATTTTGACCCAATGTCTTTTGGGCTTTGGATGAGCCCTTACGCAGGAGGCGTGTGCAACGCAAAAAGTTTTGAGCCATCTTTTTTTCTTAAAAAAGAGTTTTGAGCTATTTGACCCATCTTCACCTTTAGGTCATGTTTGGTTTCCATAAGTAGGGTGACTTTCACCCGACTTATAAGTCAGGTCACTTTAAGTAAGTCTTATTTGGTTGTAGTGATTTATAAGTCAGTTGGCTCCACACAGGGTACTAGAGGGAAAAAGTGAAAATAAGTTACTTTAAGTAGGGGTAGAGCTACTTAGTGCAGTCCCAATGGAAGGTTTTAGATGTAGAATCCAAGAGAGAAAAAGAGCTATTAATATATGGTAGAAACTACCTCTTCCAACCTATGATTTCTACAGTAGAATTAATGCAAAGTATAAATTAAATGCACCACAAAAACAAAGCAGATCAATTGTGGCAACTGAAAAACTGAAAACGCCTTCCATCTCTGACGACGCAGTGCTGTGCTCACCTCTTCTTGGCTCCTTTGCTCTCCTCTTTTGCTCGACAAGGCTAGCCGTTTGGTACAGGCACAAACCTTGCTTTGCTCGGCAAACTTGCCTAGCCGGGCAAGCTTTTCCTTGCCCACGCAGGAGCGCGAGCAAGGTTTGCTAGCTCGTTCTTCCGCTCGCGTCCACAGCTTGAGCAACAACCGTATCGAACACGGTGATGCCGGCGTATATCTCCGCCATATCTAAATCAACCTCCCGCAGCACCAAATCCACTCCCATAGCTGCCAAATCAATGTCCTCCTTCCTCGAATCGACCAACGTCGGCCCCAAATCAACCTCCCTGATCCTTAATCGACTAACAGGGCCACCAAATTGACTTGGAGGCAGCCAAATCGACCTCCCTCTTCCTCAAATTGATCAACGCCAGCACCAAATCGACCCTCGCTGCAGTCAAATCGACCTCCGTGGCATGGAGCTTCAGGGCTGCAGGGCAAGGAGTAGCCAGCACAGCAAGACGAAGAGATCGAGATGCGGCAGCGGGCACATGCGGAGGCAGCTCGCCGCTCGATCCATCTGCACTGTTCTTGCCTTGGGAGCTCTATTGCCCGACGGAGGGGCCCTGCGCCGCCGCCGGGGGAGGGAGGACCGCATGGGACGGAGAGGCGCCCGTGCTGCCGGAGGACCGCATGGGATGGAGAGGCGCCCGTGCTGCCGCTGGGAGGAGCCGCGGCCGGAGGGAGGGCGCCCGCGCTGCCGCTGGGAAAGCAATGGCCGACGGAGGGAGCAGTCGCGGGAAGGAGCAGCCGCGCACGGGAAGGAGGCGGCAGCGGAGCAGTGGATCCGGCCGGAGGGGGCAAGAAACGAGCGGTTTCTCCCCAACGCGATGTCGCTGGTTTCTTCACGTCTCGGGGTTAGGGTAAACGTCGTTTCCTGATGTAGAAAGGTTTCTTTGTTTTCTCCCCCCTCTCTCCATTAATACTGCTGTCACATTAAAATGGTGATCTGTCAAAACAATTAATAGAGATGGAAATCACAATAAATATACCATTAGGACTGCTATTATAGGATTTACACCACCTTAAGTCATAACTGTTTGATTTCACATGTGACTTATTTTGCATTTTTTGTACTTTAAGTCACCCTACTTATAGGAACCAAACATGCCTTTAGTATAGCCACAAATCAGAAAGAACAAAAACTTGTGCTACTTTACGTGCCCACTTTTTATTTTCTTATTACAACAAGATGGCAGGTTCGAGACTCAAGAGCATATTGCAACCTACCGATAGTACCCCAATTTTCATCGAAACTTATACTCCATCCGTCCCAGGGTACGTTCGTTTAGCATTCAAAATATATCCCAAATATAACTACGTTTTGAGCTAAAATTGAAGATTTAATTAGCAAATGGTCTAAAATACCTCTCATCTAGAAATAAATGGTAAAAAAATGAGCAAAGACTAATGCATCAGAAATGATGTTTTTTAACATGCACGCACATACTTTCCTTTTCTTTAAGGTGGAATATTGAACGGTAATGCTGTTGTGCATAAATCATGCGTGCATTCATACCATGCGCATGCAGTGCGACCAAGTTTAATGAAGGGTATGTTAAACCTTTTACCACTCTTCTTATCTTCTTAATGTGTCTCAAAAATACTAAGCGAAGCTATAATTTGATACGGATGGAGTAGTTTACAAACAAGAAGGTATTTTGTCAGCTCCCTTTGTTCCATTTTTTTTGTCAGCCCCTACGAGGCCACGAGTCACATTCTTGCGCATGGTGGGAAAATCCTAACTGACATACTTGTTTGGACATTTATCGTGAATGACTCGAGATTTGACATATTCTCTCTATTCTTAAATTATTAACTATGCTTAACTCAATTATATTAGTATAACAATGGAGGTAGTATATGTACACCACTACATCGTTTATGTTAATATACATTCCAAATTATAGGTCAATTTATGTTTAGATGTGCAGATGTTATTATGTACTTAGATACACATTATGTCTAGATGCACAATAATATATATGAATTTATAAAAATCAAAACGACCTACAATTTGAGACAAAAAATATTCAATATGCCTATTCAATCAGATGAGTAGATGTATATTAAAGCAGTTACATTAGCTCAGAAACCATTTTGCTCATTCTTTCACAACAAGAATGGATCATTAGATGCTTTTCCACTACAATGAACATAGAAAACTGTATTTCACTTGGTTATATACTATTTTTTCTATGTTTGTCCTTACTTACTTTTAGGTTTTAGTTTGGTCGTTTGAATCTTTTTACGTATGACATGACTATACAAATTATCCTCATCATGTACATCTATATAGTACAATTCACAACTACCATACACTTTTCTAATAACTACCACTAACTAGTTTGTTTCTTATGCAACAAAAAAAAATAACAGCGTAATTTGATCATTTCCAAACCATTTCAGTTGCACTTACATGTTGCTTTTCTTTCTCTATTATGATGTTCTTTGGAATAACATAATGCAAATCATTGTTGAAAAAAATTACATCAATATGCCCGTAGGACGCTACTATTTTATTGAACAACCTAAATACGACAAGTTTACTTATGACCATCACCATTACAACTAATACATACCTTGTCATTTCACCATGACTTCTCCCAACTCACCACACCATAATATGACCTTTGCAGTCACCAATATCAATCCCGCAATTTGTTGGGTACTATAAAAAAAGCAAAATAGGTATTTTAATATCTAAACCTTGCGCAAAGGGTCAACTTCATCCCTTAACTTTAGAAATGTACAAATTAGTTCTCAACTTTCATTTTTGGGTCAAACATATCCTTGTGTTGATATGGTGCTCTATGTTAGCATAAGATTAATTCAAAAGGTCCATTTTACTCTTGGCTCATCTTCGTAAAGCATTATGTGCTCATACTCTCTTAATGCATCATTTATATATTCATTCAATCTTGACAAATATATGTATCCTCATCTTAATTTGGATCATAAGTTATTGTAATTCTAAATGTAATTCTAAAGGTGTTAAACTGAAAGATACAAAAGAGCGAAAGGTAAAATAGACCTTTTGTGTTTTATACCGATTTGGAGTTATAAATCGGCACGAGGACTAGTTTGCGGCTTGTTCAGTTGGTTGTGGCAGGTGGTTGGTTGATTTGTTGTAAGAGAAAAATGTTGCTGGCTGGTAGCTGACGGTTGATGTTGATTGGTTAGAGCAACTCCAACAGTTTGGTATATGAACTTGGCATCCATCTAATTTTGGCAAAACATGAAAAAATAGCCTCCAACAGATTGGCAAAACAAGTTGGCATCAATGGCAAGTTGCCATCCCTCCCCCTCCCAGACGCATATATGCGCGCAGCAAATCGCGTTGCCATCATGATTTTTGGCGCCGCCGCCTCTCCTCCCGCGCGCGCCCTTTTCTCTCACACGCGCAAGACTCCTTCTCCCATGCCTTTCTTTTCCTACCGTCGCGTGCCAGGGACTCCTCTGGCGTTTCTTTTTTTTCCCGCCGCACGCCACAGTGAGGTGATCGCCGCAAGGAGGTGCAGATCGTCAGGGTCACCAGGGAGGTGTGATCGTCAGTCTCAGGTATGTCCCCCCCTCTGTATTCACGCCCGATTCATCCCACGTCCCTAGAACTCCTGATCGCTAGGGCAAGGCAAGGTCCTGGTTCTCGCATGATTTTTCAATGGCAGCGGCAGCTAGAGTTGTAGATGTATTTTTCTTGTCAATTATAACGCATAATCAATTTGGGGACTATGAACAAGACAGATTAGGATCTCCTTTGCAGTACTGCATTCATGGCAAGCGGAATAAAAGGCTGGTTGTATTTTTTTGATGGTCAATTATAGTTGTAGACATGTCTTTGCTACAATTTTAGATGTATTGTTCAGTCTCTGGCTCCATGCGGATCAGGAGGATGGCCGCGAGGCCGTCGGAGTGTGATGACCGGCGGAGGAGGATGGCCTGCAGAGGGTGAAGGCCGGTGGAGGGTGCCGACTCCTTCTGCCAGGAAGGGCACAAGATGGCCGGCGGATCAGGAGGATGGTCGTCCGAGGGTGATGGCCGTCGGAGGGTGCCAAGCGAGCGTGACAGCCAGGCGCGCCCCAGGAAAATTTTGGCGCGGGAAAGCAGGGATCGCGGGAAAAAATTAGTAGAGTGGGCCCAAATATTGTTTTGCCAAGTGAATTATGAGAAACTGTTGGAGATTGACACTTTTTCCTTTTGCCATAACATTTGGGGAGTTGCCAAAAGTTAAGATTTGCCAAACAAATTATACCAAACTGTTGGAGTTGCTCTTACGAAGTAAGAGTAGTGCTGATTGGTTGGCTGAAATCCAACTGAAGATTAAAACGATTCTAAAAGTAGAAGAACGAATTGAACTCTTCGTGCAAAATTTAAGACCAACATGACTATTTTTTGAAAAAGAAAAACTGACCATTTGGGTGACTCACCAAACCGTGGAATCCACCTCACGCTGCCCCCCAACCCAAAACCCTATTGCGGCGAGCACAAAAACCTCCAACCGCTGGTCCCGCCGCCGCACGGGGGGCCCCCGGGCACGACGGACACGCGCACAGAAAGATAGCCCAGGGGAAACACCAGCCACGGCAGAACAGCCCAAATCCCGGCCGCAGAAGCCACGCACGCCGGCACGCGCTCGCCCAGTTGCCCTGCCCCCCATTCCCTTCGCTCCCGCCGACACCGAGCAATTCCGACGCGGCGCTTCTGCCGACATGGCGCCGCCGCCCCGCGCCACCACGGTCCTCGCCTGGTGCGCCCGCTCTCCTTTGCACCCTCTCTCTCGCGCTCTCCCTCTCTCTCTCTCTCGCCGTCGGGGGAACCGGAAACTCCCGTGTCTCGCGATGCGGCCGCCGCTGATTCCTCTTTTCCTTTGGTTCGTGCTTGTAGGGGTTCCGGCGAGGATGGGCAGCTGGGCATGGGCAGGAACGAGGAGAAGGACTGGGCCCACTGCGTGGAGGCGCTGGAGCCCTACAACGTCACCGCCGTCGTCGCCGGCAGCCGCAACTCCCTCGCCATCTGCGACGACGGCCGTGTGCGTCCCCCCTTCCCCGACCGCTGCCTTCGATGTGCTGTTCGTTTGTCGGCGAGCCTCCGTTCTGACTTCTGACCCGTTTTGCTTGGGGCTCCTTGCCGCGCGCAGCTCTTCACGTGGGGATGGAACCAGCGCGGCACGCTCGGGCACCCGCCGGAGACCAAGACGGAGAGCTCCCCGGGGCCAGTCGACGCCCTCGCCGGCGTCAGGATCGTTCAGGTGCGCCTCGGCTCCGCCTTAGCCGCGAGATTCGTATCCCTGTACTGCTGATGAAACAAGCTCTCTCCTTATGGGTTTCCTTGGTTCCAGGCGGCGATTGGCGGGTGGCATTGCCTCGCGGTGGACGACAAGGGCCGCGCGTACGCCTGGGGTAAGTCAACCTACTTCCTGGCGCTGCCCGTGACTGATTTACAGTTGGTTTGATGCAATGTGCGTCGATGGTGCAGGGGGGAACGAGTACGGGCAGTGCGGCGAGGAGCCTGAGAAGAAGGAGGACGGGACGAGGGCCCTCAGGAGGGACATCCCGACCCCGCAGCGGTGCGCCCCCAAGCTCAAAGTCCGGCAAGTGAGTCGAATTTGATTCCTGTGCTGTGCTAACATCAGTGAGAATATCTTGGAACTTAAGCAATTTTGGTTCGGTGTGCTGGTTGTAAGGAATCCAACAAATTGTGGATGGTATTGTCAGTTGTCACTTTGGCATATGCTTTGTTGCCAAAGAAGTAGTCCGGCTGCGAACCACATATAGGATAATTTATATGATGATGGAACTGGAACTTTTATAATGTTCCTTCCTTGTCCATATGAATTATTCCTGTCTCCGAATGATGCTGCAACTTTGCCTTTCTGCACTCAGGATTTCCATTTGTTAGCTTTTGGGCAACTTTGTCTTTCTGCACTCATGGTTTCCATTTGTTAGCTTTTGGGTTGCTTATTCATTTGCTAATTCTAGGTAGCTGCTGGAGGCACACACTCTGTGGTTTTAACTCAAGAAGGTCATGTCTGGACATGGGGGCAGCCATGGCCTCCTGGTGATATGTACGGTGACATACGCCAAATCATCAATTTGTTTTGTTATTTTCTCCTTGAATTTGTCGCTGACCATACAACTTTTTCAGCAAGCAAATATCTACACCAGTACGTGTGCAAGGCCTTCAGAAAGTGAGGGTGATTGCTGTAGGTGCATTCCATAATTTGGCACTAACAGAGGATGGAATTTTGTGGGCATGGGGTAATAATGAGTATGGTCAGCTGGGAATTGGAGATACCCAACCAAGATCGCAACCTATCCGTGTTGAGGGGCTATCTGATCTCTTACTGGTTAGTCATGCTGATTTCTTTTTTCCTTTGAATTTCTTTTTTGCTTCTACATTAGTCTGATATTAGTGTAGATGTAGAGTTTCTCAAGGCATTACCAAACAAGCAAGTAAAGGCTGCCTTGGTGTTAAGCTTACAGAAATGAAATAAATTAACAAATCCAAACTTAGTTCTTTTTGCCCCAGCTAAAATTTCAAGGAGTTAAGCTTCATTCAGCTAACAAGTTTGCTCTTCCCGGGACGTCAAGTTGTAATCGTTGCACATTAGCAACAATATGTTTGGTACTTTGGTGTTGCTGATAAATCGATAGTTTAACTACACATTAGTTTCCTGTTTTCCCACCTGTTACATATACCCCCATGTCTATTTGCAGGTTGACATTGCTGCTGGAGGTTGGCATTCAACTGCACTGACTAACGAGGGAGAGGTATTTATGTTCTTTGGACTCTTCACTTGCCATCTTTTATATATACTGCTTTATTCTACCAAGCCACCAGATGACACATATTTAATTGGCAATGGACTAATCTTGCATCCTTGGTTACATTCGTGAAGGCTGTTGAAATGTTACATCGGACTGCAAATTCATACTTGCTGTTTATTCAGGGCAGGCATGCTTGAAAGATGTCCAAATTAGATCTATGAAAATAATTATTTATTGTACATATGGTGAAAGTAACCTAGAGTAGGGTGTCAATTGTTAACCAATAACCATGCTGAGCTCATCTGGACCAAATGCAGACCATTGTTCAAAAACAATGCTACCGACTCAAATTTAGCTTGAGTTACACTGATTCAGCTCGTGTGTACCTTCTTCTGGAGTTTCTGCAAAACCAATGTTGATGCCATGCCGTGGAAATATGTTTAATCTCGTTGGACACTGGCAGTGATCACAAGAGAGTGATGATAAAAATATAAGGTGCTGCAGGCTAAGTTTGTAATGCAGATTAAGGAAGATAGGACAGCGAATAATGGGGCGAGCATTGTGAGGCTGCGAGGGTTAGGGTATACATTGAGAAATGAATTTAACTAGGCTGCTTTTGATGGTTTTGTTTTAAATGGACAACAGTGAGGGCTTGTGGCTCATTTAGAAACAAACATTGTACATGTGACACATGTGTGCTGTGTTGGGAAAATCTGATATGCACTTAGGTCTCTCTGCTATGTTTGTAAATTTAAAGGAATGAGCAAGTTGATCTGATCCTAACCTTGATTTATTACACAGATCATTTTTCATCTTGACAACAAGTATTTCCTATAAATGCATCATCTATTCGTATCCCATTCCCATCTATGACGAGCAAACATGTTTTAGTCCACTGTTAAGCATAATCACTCATTTGTTTTTGCGTACGTTAACATGAAGGTGTATGCTTGGGGCAGAGGAGAACATGGGAGGCTTGGATTTGGGGATGATAAGAGTAGTCACATGGTGCCCCTGAAGGTTGAGCTTCTAGCTGGAGAGGATATTGTTCAGGTAATACATCTTAACTGTTCCTGGGATGCTAACTTATTCTCAGCCTTCTGTTGCCCTCTTCAATTTTCTTCTCCAAGTTGAGGAATATAGCTCATTCCATGTTTGCAGGTATCATGTGGAGGAACCCATTCAGTTGCGCTAACTCGAGATGGCCGAATGTTTTCTGTAAGTAACTTTCTGTTGCTAGCTAGTTATCGTGTGCTTTGCAAGTATGTTTTGGACGTCAGAGCTAGCATATATAAATGATTATCTTTCGATCATTTGATCATTTTACTGCCTTTTTTGGTAGAATACCACCAAAGGTTAATTACAAGTTCTGCAACAAATTTACATAAACTTCTCTGGAACAGTTTTTGGTCTGAAAAACATGCCCATGGACACTGAAGATGAAACAGACTTGAATCTTGCTTTATTAAATACAGAATATTTGAAGACTTTAAAGATCACTAGGGTTGTTGATGTGCTTTTTAAACAATACTAATACACATATGCTATATAGAAGTTTTAACAGAACCACCGTTCAGTTACCATTATTGATTTTCCGAGCTTTCTTGCTCATTCTCTCTGAGAAACCCTTCTGCGTTGACAGTATGGCAGGGGTGATCATGGCCGTCTGGGCTATGGCAGGAAAGCAACGACAGGCCACCCCCTGGAGGTGCCCATCGACCTGCCGCCACCGAAGACCAGCACCAGCTCGGACGGGCAGTGGCAGGCAAAGTACGTGGCCTGTGGCGGGCGGCACACCCTGGCCATTGCTGAGTGGAACGAGGCCACTGACTGATCTGCGTGCCACTCCTGAGCTTGGCAAGTCTATTACTACTACAGTGATCGAAGAATAAGCATAAAGTTATGCAACATAGGCATCGAAAGATATGCTTTCAAAGAAAAAGATCCACTGTATGAGATGAGTTCAGTAATGAACAACAGTTGGGAATGGAACTTTGTGCAGAGCAGAGATAAATGAGAGGTTTTGGTGTTTCGGCTAATCTGTGGTTCCTGTGTTTCTTATTTTCTGCACCCAAATTCCCATTCGGTGGCCATTTAATCTTTCTTTTTTTCAAGCAACGGTGGTCATTTAATCTATGAACACCAATATGGAAGGTCGCAGCAGAAAGAGCCATCGAACCACTGCGGTGTATCAGAAACCCTAGATTGAATGTTTTTTAAAATAATCTTGAAAGTCAATGTATTGAGTGGATCTCACCTTTTGATGTTCTCCTGAAATGGGATGGTTCCGACGCTTTTTTTTTGAGAGCTATTCAAATTTCAAAATACTAGTTGGTTTGTAGCTCTGCAGAATTCCATTTCAATTTTCACGCGACGAAAGACCTCAACCTCCAGAATCTGTCATGTATGACGTGTATCATCGAGAAAATTATTGATTGCAGTGTGGAATCACAGGCCATATTAACTGGTGTTCTCGTGACTTTGAATTCGATCTTTGTGGTATGATTCGAGTGCCAGTGTGCCACCACTTTCTTATTTTTCCACATCTGCTGCACGGTCGCACGGATACGTAGTACTCGCTCCGGTTTGGTAAAAGAAATCGTTTTAGACAAGTTTTGAGTCAAATATTGAGAATATAAACGATAAATAATTTTTAAGTCGTTGAGTTTAGAAATGTGAAAATCATATCAATATAGATTTGTTTTGAAAATCCTTTTCATAAAAATATACATATATAACTTTTCAATCAATACTTTATAGAAAAAGAGAAGTCAAGATGTGTTATCGGGATAAAACGGATATATAGCAATTTTCGGATATTTGGGCCAATATCATCAGCCCATATATTGTTTTGCTGGATACGGCCCAGCCCAGATAACGGATCGATACTTGAGGCGTCGTCGCTACTGCTGCGCGTCGTCCCCTTCCCCAGCTACCCTAGCCGCCGCCGCGTCCCCTCCCCTCGACTTCGACGGCTTGCCCAGGAGCCACCGCGACGCAGCCCCATCCCATCACCTCCGCCAACTCTCATCCCGCAGGTTTGGCTCCCATGGAACTCTTTGCCGTCTTGCAGCACGCGGATGTGGCTGGCTAGGCTTCCTTGGTAATGGCTGGGCTTGTCTAGTTGTTCCGTTCAATGACTCTCGTTCCACTGCTCCCTGCAGATTTACCTCACCTGACCCAGAACCCCCGTCGGCGGCTGCGATGATAAAGAGGCGCTTCTTCAGGCAGGACCACGGCGACAGTGGGGGCTCCTCGTCGTCTTCCTCCTCATCGGGTTCGGACTCGGACCGAGACGTGGCGGAAGAGGCAGGAACCGATGACGAAGTAGAGGAGCAGCAAAATGAAGAAGAGGAAGCGGCCGGGGAGGAATCGGGAGAAGAGGAAGAGGAGCTAAAGCAACCAATTCAAGAAGATAGTGAGTGCTCCTCCACATTATCACATCGTGGAATGAGGTCTTTTGCATATATTCTTTGTTGTTAGGCTGGGTAATTTTGTCTTGCCTCTGTTCAAGTGGATGAGTCCATCGATTTTAATTTGTCTACTTAAATATGCAATTTATCATCTGAAGGAGACTAGGTGAGGATACATTACATTTTTCATGTAGATGAATGTGGCAATTAATTTCTCCATTGTCTTTGTTATCAGATGGATTGGCCAATTTTGGCAGTGTTATGCACTAAATCGGACACATAACATTTACAAACTAAAAATGCCAAAATCAGTATATTGACAAAGAATATTGCATTTTCACTATACAACTTACATATGATGCTAGCTCTAACTACAATTTTCAGTAAGAGAAAATGTAGATTTGATGGATAAACTGAATAAGGGAGTAGCATACTAGCATGTCATCATTTGTTAAGCAAAACTTTCACGTTCATCGGTTATGTTAGCCTCTGTTTCATTCTATGTTTTCTATGTTCATATGTTATCTTTTCAGTATTTATGTATAAACAATTGAAACCTATCCTCAAATGCAGGAATAACTGAATTAGACTTGTGACTTGTGAAAAGCATTGATCAAATTTCTTCTACTCATGTTTACCAGGTTCAGGATACCAAAGTGAGGAAAGCTCTGGAAATGATGTTGACGGTCCATCTGTAGGTATTCTTTCTTGTTGTGATACAATTCCTTATTAATTTTGGACTTTAACTTATTTACCCCTCAATTTAGAGGAGCTTTGGTGATTTGCAATCATGGTTTTGACTAAGTTTGTTTTATTAGTAGCAAAGCTGCTTTTTGGTGCCTGTTGGTAGTTAGTACAAAACTCGGAATTATTATTCTTGACTTCTGAGACTTATGAAGATACTTCTGAAGTCTTGCCAGGCTGACAGTCACTGTTTGTAGATTAATTTACTCTATTTGGGAGCTAAATGAATGTAAATGTATAACCATTGTCTCCTTTTGTGTGATTGTGTCATATGGTCATGCATCATGAGTTCATAACTGGATATGAAGAATAGTTTAGATAATTTCGCAAAACAACTGTTTATAACATTTCAAGGAAGCACAACTTCTAGTTGCTATTTCACAAAAGTACAACTTTCAGGGAAAACAGCTGTAATGACCAACTGGCATCCAAATTAATGTGGACTATTACGTATTTTGATGACAGGCTTAACTTGTTTTTGCGAAAGTTGCAGTGCCATGTTTAAGGGGGGCAAGTAGTAGTTTTGTGATGGTCACCAGAATTGTAGTTTCATGTTACATAGCCCAAATTCTTGTAGTTTTCTGAAATTAACTAAAAAAAAGAAATCCAAGCAGTACTTATCTTTATTTCTGATTTATGTAATGTATTGTTGATGAGTACAGAAGGGAGCTAATTCTTCCTATTGCTATTGAAGCTCACTCTATGTTGAACATTTCTTGAATATCTTTGACTGCAATTTTTTAACCAATAGGTTTGGTTTTAGATGATGATCACAGCAGCCCAAGAGATGAAGAATGCGTTGAAATAAGTTTGCCTGATAAGAAATCTTCTGGTGCTAATGCTGTTGCCAATAGTGCCGCTAACACAGATGATGCTGTTGAGGAAGATTTTGCTAACTGCATTCTGAAGTGCAAATCTGTGTTTAAGTGCAAGCTCTGTCCAAGGATCATATGCCTAAATGAGGAGATGGTGAGGGTACATTTGAAATCAAAGGTAATTACTTTTGAAGATTTTTAATGTTTCCTTTCCACAAAACAAGGAACTGGATCCTAAAAAAAATTGGTAACAATTTTCTAATGCGAAGATTGAAAGCAACCTTGTATGATAGTATGAGTCTCTTTTTCTGTTCCTGTCCTTTTTTTCTCTCATGATTTTCATTTGGTTTGCCTTTGTAGAGGCATGCTCGGTCCAAGAAACTGCTACGAGAAGGGAGGCTTAAGCTGATGCTCAACAGTGATGGTGAGCTGGAGGAAGAGGAAGAGACACATGCTGAGCGGCATGCTCGGACGATTGCTCTTGCTAAGGTAATTGCACTATTTAATAAAATTCTTGTTCCTCCTCACTGATGTATTTAATTTTAATATTTATTTAGTATGAAATTTTGGCTTTAATTTGTTCACGCATGTTTACTATTTCAGCAAGTACAGAAACCAAAGAAGGATTCAGGTAGGCAGCGGCAGAATCGGAGAAAGAAGGTAATTGAATCACTTCCTTTTTTTTTCATTTGCATATTTTGTGGAGCACATATCGAAGGCTTTTAGGAGTCATTTTGAAAATCCTATTGAGCTCAAATTTTGTGCTATATCAAGCTTTCATCATCTTCGATGATCTCAAGCAGCACACCACTGTGGAGACTATCTCAATGCTGAATACAGTTAACTGAAACTGCGTTCTTGTGGTAGCACATGTTTCTTTTTGAAGCACATGTGGAATGCTTTTAGGCATCATTTGCAATGTCGTGTTGAGCTTAAAGGTTGTGCAACATCGTGTTTTCTTCATCTTGAATGGTCTTAAGCAGCCCACTACCTGACTACCATGGAAGACATGTTTGGATGTTGAATTAACACACTTAAAACTACTGAATGTAGTACTGCATTTTGATTATTGGCGAAGCACGTGACAAAGGCTGTTTAGGTGTCATTTGGTGAAGCCTATTGAGCTCAAAGCTTTGTGCAGTATCATCTTATTATCATCTCCTTCACTCCTTGTTGAGTGATCTTGAGCTGTATGCCTCCTTGAATGTGAACTTGTAATGTATTGCATCTCATCTGCAAAGCAACTGGACACCCCGCCACACTGTTGTCTGATATATTTTGCTGTTATTTCTTACAGAGGTCTCAGAATCATCAGGAGAAGAAACAAGAGGCTCAAGGCTCAAATAAAAAGCAGCGCAAAGCTAAAGGATGAAGTGGTTTCGACAGAAAATGTGCCCAGATCTTTTTGCTGGTTGCAGCTTCAGCTGCTACTCTCTCTGAAGCTTCTAGTAACAAGATCATCATGATAAGCAAGGCTTTTTCTGCTTGGTTTACCTTCTGTTTCGACCAAAATTGGTTATAGTTCTCTGAAACTGAAAGATTGAATTGAAATGACGGAAGAGACAACTCTGCTGTTAGCACTTGCACTTTCGAATCATTACTGTGATTTATCTTCAGATAAAACTCAATTTTGTTGCCCACTAGTATATTGCAATGGCAATTTCAAAGCATAGAAACCGATGCTTTAAATAGCTACTAGGTATTGCTGTTTTTGAACCTCTTAACGCTAAGCTGTTAGTCAATGGCCATGTTGCTGTGGCAAGCTAGCCCTGTTCGTCCGGCTTAGCACCCATCACTTTTCTCTCAGAACAAACCATCCACCAGCCAGCAGTATTTTTCTCTCACAACAAATCAGCCAGCCAGCAGTACTTTTCTCTCACAACAAATCAGCACCAGCCAAACGAGTGAACACTCTGGTCTTGGGTGGTAGGTAGCTAACTGCGGTATCAAGCCAACGGAACCTGGTTTTAGAGAGCTTCAGAATTTGTTTGTGGGAATGTTCGAGGCGTATCTCTGTTTATTCGTTAACAACATGAAGGTATTGTACTATTGTTGAGATGAAACTTTTAGCACAAATTGCAGAAGATGGAGTTGCCATGCTTCTACTGCTGAGACAGTGGGTCCAGGATTGATTTTTCGACTCAGTTTGCTTCGTGTCATCAGATGTTTGAAGGTTAATCAGAAGTATTAAATGCTGATCAATGATAAAACAAATTTCATTATCCACAGCTAGGCTTTTTCGCTAAGCTCACTAAAGTCATGATTAGTCAATGTGATGCTACAATAATTATGTACTAATCATGAATTAATTATAATTATTAGATTCATGTCCGAAAAATCTTAATACATATGCAATTAGTTTTATAATTAAGTTATATTTAATCCTCTTAAAAAGCATCAAAATATTCGATGTGACATGACTTATTAGGCCAGTCTCAGTGCAAGTTTCATGGACACCGTTGCCTAGACTGAAAACTAGGTAACTGTAATAGTGGAATTTCATGAGGATGAAACTCTCCCATTCTCTCTTCGCCATGTCAGCAAATTTAATGTCATGAAATTCTTCATGAAACTCTACTAAGACTGGCCTTATAAGGGCACTCCCAACCCAGACTCTATCATAGAGTCTAAATTCATTTATTAGTGTTTGTTGCTGATGTGGCACTGTAGTTATTGAGGAGAGAAGGGGAAAAAAATGAGGACCTCGTTTCCTATCTGGACTCGACGTCTACGCGTCCTTCGATGCGCAGGACTCGAGAAGACTTCCGCGCTATGAAGGACCGCATGGAGTCTACGGATCCCGTACGCCGCGCCGGATCTCCTTCCACTCGCGCCGCGACTACGTCAGAGAAGAGGGGGTTCGGGACGGGGCGGCACTCGGCGGCCCTGCCGGCGTCGAGGAGGTCAGGGAACTCGCGGACGGTGGTGTAGGCCGGCGCCGGAGAGGAGGGACCGACCTCTAGGCGCGCCACCACTGGGGAGGAGGAGCCAGCCTCCGCGCGCGTCGGCGCTGGAGAGGAAGTACTCGAGCTGGCTGTTGTTGGCGTCGAGCCGCCGCGACGCGCTCTGCAGTGTGAGCCCTGCGGCCATCATGCTCCAGACGCACGCGCCGCAGTAGGGGCCCACCACCCACGCCCGCGTCTGGGACCGCATGAATCCGCGGAACATGCCTTAGTAGGCGCCCACGTTGTCGCCGGCGCCGGCCACCGCGTGCTCGTAGGGGTCCGTCCGACACGTACAACAGGTTCCCCGCGAACCGCCGTGACAGGAAACTCTGCCCGGGCATCTTGGAGAAGCGGGTGTCGGGGTTTGATACCGCCGACAAGTAAATTTCAGTATGTTCGTGCGTCGGACCCGGACGGTTGGGACTAGAGACACAAGGATTATACTGGTTCGGGCACCACGGGAGGCCTTACGTCCAGTCGGGGGAAGTGTTCTATATGCCTAGGGGGCTTGTAGTAGGGGTTACAAGCTTAGGTCGAGAGAGGGACCTGGTCCCAAGTCTCGTCAGGGGGTGGTGAGCGTGTAGTGCTCCTGAGTATGTGGGTGTGTTTTCTGCCTTTTGCTCGCCGTTTCGGTTGTTGGTTGTCCTATTGTTCGATTGTTTGGTCCATGCCCCATTCACGGTACTTGCTCCCCCTTTATAGTTCAAGGGGCACAGGTGTACAAGGGGCAATGAGGTAAAATCGTGCCCTGCTACAGCGCTGTAATAGTGTTGTAACAGTTGTCAGAACAGTGCCGCGGTGTGGACCTTCATCTTCGGTTGGTGCCGTACGCTCGGTTAGCCGTGGCAGTCCTTGTAGGGCGGCGTAGGCGGCGAGCCCCTGCCCCGAGGCGGCTGCTCTCGTCTTGCCGCCCCGCATACTTGGTAGGTAGGGAGCTTCTCGTGCAAGCCCCAACCTTGCCTCTGGTCGTAGTTTGGTCGGGACGCGCTGTCCGATGACTTATCTGCAAAGGATTTGCTTGTCCTTGGTCATTGTAGCGCTCTTAAGTGATGAGACGTCTTCGCAGTGGCCCTCCCATGCCGGGGAAATATCATCATCATGGATCCTCCCGCCATGTGACCCTGGCACGCCCGCGGGTGGCGCGGAGCCGCTCCCGCCACGTTGCTGTTCCCGTCAGAGGGGGCCCCGACGCTTGGTCGTGGGAGGCGAGGCCTTAGGTCGTGTGAGGCGGAGTTCTCCTCCGAGGTAGTCGTTAGGCCGAGACGCCTTCATAAGTTGCACGGGGCGAACGCTTAAGTCGAAGTCAGGCCTTTGGGGCAACACGGGACTCATGTTGGGTGATGACGGTGGGCCGGCCTGTCTGGAGTTGATGTTGGGCCGTTGGTCGTGGGACTTCTTAGTCTTGTAGATGAGGGGATTAGGGGCTAAGTTGATAACCCTTGGTTTATCCCCTCGTCAGTAGCCCCCGAGCCTAAGGGGAAGTCGTGGATTTGCCCTTATGATCAGTGACAATAGTGCTTCTTGGTCGATCTTCTTCTGCTTCGGTGGGGGCGCATGAGCGCACCCGCCGGGTGTAGCCCCCCCGCCCGTAGTGGAGTCAAGGACTCTGCCACGGGGTTTTGTTTAGTCGTGGTGAGTACAGGCTCACCTTTTGATGGTGGCATGGCCGGACGATGGAATTTGATCCGGCGTCGAGGGCTGCAGCCGGCCTCAGTTGACGCAACGGGACAAGAGCGGGCCATTACTCCGCTTCTGCGGCACTGAGCGGGTAGGAAGCTGGTAATGGCTTGCTTCGTAAGCCGTCCCGTTTCTACCACTGTTCCTCTCGTGAGGTTTGGCCGCCGCTGCCCTTTAAAAGGAGCTCCACTTCACTTTGGTGAGTCTCCATGGTAGCCAGATGGAGAAGAAAAAAGCCTTGCTGCTGTTGACACCGTTTTTTGGTAAAACGAGTCAAAAGATGAGGATAAGAAGATTCAACAAGATATGCCAATAGGAGAACAGTGCAATCGGCCGATTGGAGCAAGGAGGGTGGTCAACAGAGCCCGTCGATAGTCAAGACAGTCCAAAACGGTCCATCGATGGACAAGCGGGTCAACCCGATCGGCCGATGGTCAAACTGAAGGATCGGCCGATGAAGAGGAAGACGACGGCGATCGAGAAGTACACCAAAGGCAAGACACGGTGGAGGCGGGTCAATCAACGATTGACAACGGGTCAAAGTTAGTTTTAGGAGAGTTCGACTCTTGCATGAGTCATTTTCATTTTTGGTAGTGTTTGTTTCTTTAGATGCAAGTAAACAACGCCGTAATCGGCTAGGAGTCGGGATGTCCTCAGGACATAAATAGCGACCCTGCGTGGTCGAAAAATCTGTACACACCAATATCAAACAAACCACCCGGGCAAACCCTTTACAATTTACAACATCTACTTTTACAGCATCTACTTTTCGGCGACTTCGCCATTGCATTTTTTTCTCTTTTCTCAATGCCGTTATTCAAGTTCGTCGGGCTGTATCGATCGATCTCCGACAAGCTTTTGAGTACCATTTTATCGAATAATTCTAGGCTTTAATCTCCAGGCGCATCGCTGAGGTTTCGTCTAGTTCTTTATTCACAATTTACCGATACTAGCTAGATCTGCAAGTTTTCGTACCAATTCTTGTAGTTTTAGCTTTTGTCACCAATTTATCCAGCTCGATCTAGATCTCGTCGGCTTCTACTGTTTTAAATATCATCTATTCTCATAGCTGACTTAGATTTATTCAAGTGCTGACATCACGATCGGTTGTCTTGGCTGATCCTTCTATACATACTTACACTTCGGCTGCTTTCGAGCCTGCCGATCCCGTTTTACTGTATCTGCCGATCGGCAGATACACATACTACTGAAGATCCATCGGTTCTCTAGCCGATCTCTTATTATTTTTCATTGTCAATCAATAGGTCAGATTGGCTGGCACGCCTCGCTACAGACTGGGGAGTCACGTGTGTCGTGCGCGGGAGTGACGTCCTATTTTCGCATCAACACACTTTTGGCACGCCTGGTGGGACACAAAGTAAAAATCAACAACGTCAAGAATCCCAAAGCCCAGTGAAGTTACTGAGGAGAACATTCAACCAATCACCAGGGATTAGCTGAAGGATGCAGACAAAGCTGAGTTTGAAGCACATATGAAACAATATTAAGAATTGTGCTTGGCTTCATATGGTCAGACCAAAAGCGGGGTCATCAAGAAGAATCCTCTTCTAGGACCCCAACACATCACTTTTTCAGCTTATCCTGGAATTCTCTTGGACATAATGAATAAGGCTATGCATCAAACCATGATATATCAGGCAAAGGTCTTCACCAATACTATTCAGAATTGCCTGACTGAGACTTTCAAAAAACAAACAGAAGAAGGATATGTGGGCCCTGCATACTTTCAGCCTGGGCAGTCTCCTCTGATGTTCCCAAAGGTCCAATCGGATTCTCAGCCGATTTATGATTCAACAGTGGGAGTTACACAGTCTCCACAAGTCAATACGACTGCTCCTATTACGTCATCGGATTCCCAGCCGATTCAGAGTCAGAATGTTGGAAACGCACCTAAGGAACTTGCCATCATGATGCCAATAGTTCAAACCTATTCAGCGTAGTCCAACGTTCAGGGTCAAACGTTTTCAGTGCAGGGTTCTCCCCAATTCCCTCCAACAAGGGATGAGAATGGAAAGCTTACAGGATGGAGTCTACCTCATAATCACTTTGATACGGATATCTCAAATTTCTTTGAGCCTCCACCTGAAGAAATTCCAGAAGTGAAGTACCCAGAGTCCTATCAAGCCATGTTTGCGGGTACTCCAGGGACTGTTGTCGGGGATGGTCATTAGGGGTCCCCTAACTAAGGGGATAATCACCCTCGTTAAACGCAAAACCGCCTAAGGACCCTTTGTCCTTAGGTACAGGACAGCGCGGACCCGCAGCCCACCACGGCCCAGCAGCGGCCCGGGAGGCCCACTCGGCCGCCTCACTCGAGGGCACGGACTCCACACGCGAATCTCCGCCTCGCTCGAGGGTTCCGACCCCTCGAGCGAGTCTCCGCCTCGCTCGAGGGTTCCGGCCCCTCGAGCGGGTCTCCGCCTCGCTCGAGGCTTCCCCTCGACCCACGGACCTCACCTACTCCCCCGACCGGAGCATTAAATACCGTGGCCCGCCGCGGGCGCCTGGGTCAAAGGGCGAATCCTCGCCACGCCGATCCCTTGACGCCGCCTGGGAATCAGGCCCCGGCGCTGTGCTCGCATACCGCCACTGTGCGGCCATCCCCGACGCTGTGCGGGTGCTGTGCGGAGTGGCCGGCGTCATTCCTCAACACTGTGCCACCCGCTCCTGTCCTTCCTCCCCGCCATACCCCTCGAAAAGGGATGGCAACACCCTCGAGGGGCGTACGGCCGCCGCCCTGACGCACGCCCATGACGGTGCCGTGGCGCAGGGTAGGCAGAGCACGTTCCCTCCGTCACCTCCGGCGCTGTGCGGCCATCCCCGACCCTGTGCCACCATCCCGGGCACTGTGGAACCATCCCCGGTGCTGTGGAGCCCTGTTCCGATGGGACACCGCCACGTCGGCCCCTGTGTGGCATGGGCGCTCCCGCCATCAAGGCCCTCGAAAGGGCATGGGGGCACCCTCGAAAGGTGTACGGACGGCGAGCAGGCGCGCACACTGACCGGCACCGCCGTACGAGCGGCGCGCGCCGCGTCCCCTCCACCAACTCCAGCGCCGCCTGGCCATCCCGGGCGCTGTGCAACTGACCCGGGGGCTGTGCGGCCATCACCAGCACTGTGCCGCCATCCCTACCGCTGTGCGACGGCACACACGACACTGTGCGGACACGCTGATGACGCACCGCCGTCCCGCGCCACCAACTCCGGCCCTTCCTCTGGCGGATAGGCCCTCGATCCAACGGGGCCGCCCCTCGAAGTCAAAGCAGGATGGGTCATGACGACCGCCACGATGCCCGCGAAAGCCGGAGGACGCCTCCAACTCACGCCAGGAGCCATGACGTGCGGGACAAGACCGCCGACGCCATGCTTATTAGTACATAACCACTGTATCGGCTGCTGTGCAGCATCCTGTAACTGCCCTCCCTTGGCCTATAAAAGGGAGAGGCAGAGCCCCCTGCGCGGGGACACGACGACGCAACACACTCACCGCGCACAACGCGCCACCCTGTTCTAGATATCGGCACTTGCCCCAATCGCTTAGTCGGGACTTGGGGGGAATTTCCTCCTCTCCCACCGTGCTTGTAGCCCCCCTCTATAGGCACCGCCGGTGCTGGTTAATACCGGTGCGAAAGCACATCTGCTGGACGTACGGCCGCGTGGTCGGAACCAGGATAAACCCCCGTGTCACCTTAGCTAGCACCGACCATCGAGGAGCTGACCTCAGCGCGAATCACTAGTTGGTGCCGGGGCTAATCCGGACACCGACAGTTGGCGCGCCAGGTAGGGGGTCGCGCTGTGGTCATCCAACCCGCTTTCTCGATGGTGTTCGTCACCGAGCAGACGTCGGAGAGGCCCGCCTGGGGTGAATCCGACACGCTCCCGGCCGGATTCGAAATCTGGTTCGGGAGCATCCACTACCAGGCGACTAGCAACGGCTACCACATGTGCATCCTTAATCGGGAAGCGCTCAAGGCAGTGCCGCCCGGGACTTCGGCTGCTCCGATGCCCGCAGTATTCCCACCACCACCCCGACGCCGCAAGCGTTCGGGGAAGCGCTCACGACGAGCGCGCACGGCGCGGCGCCAAGCGGCGGACGCTGGCTCCCCCTGGGGGGTCGAAGCCGGCGAGCTCCCGCCCGTCGGGGCAGAGCGAGGAGACACACCTCCACCTGCGAACCCCACAGCACACCCCGCGGAGGGGACCGTGGCTGCGCAGCCGTGATTCCCCCACGGGATGCGCGGAGCCACCGTGGCATATTCTTCGTCGGTTGGCACCGACTTGGCTGCCTACGAGGGCCTTCCGGACTGCCACTTCTGGTCCATCCGGAATCTCATCGCCACCACGCCCGACGACTCCTACCGTGACACCAACGGTGAGGAGTACGAGTACGGGCGTGGGGCGCCAGAGTGGGACTACTCCGGGCTGCGGGAACCCGACGCTTTTAGGCGGTTCCAGTCTGCAGCAACTTACTGCCTCACCTGCTCCGACGACTCCAGCGAGGGGGATTATGAGCCCACCCGTGAATGCTTCGTCGTCGTCATTGGCGAGGGCGAAGGCGAGGTAGGCGGAGCAAGCGACGCTGTGGTCCGCAATAATGTGGCAGTTACCCCGCCGGTAGGGGTGACGCCACCGCCGTACGACGCCGCACGTACCACGCAAATAGCCCAGCTCCGCGAGCTGGAGGCCAAGCTGAACGCAGAACGCGAGCAGCTGTGACAGCTGAAGGCCACGCTCGAGAGGGACAGGGCCGGCCCCTCGACCCAGGGGGCGCGCACTGTGGGTCGCGTGGCCCGCGAGCGCATCAACGCCGACGCCAATGTGGACGAGATGCCGAACCTGGCGAGGGCCAGCCAGAAGGTCGTGGCCGCGACGACTTTGATTCGGGCCATGCCCGAGCCATCGACGCCCGAGAGACGCAACCTGCGCCGCGAGGCGCAGGCCCTCATCGATCAGGCAGCGGTGCAGCAAGCCGAGAGCTCCGCATCCCGCATGCACCATCAGTCTGCCATGAGGGCTGATGGGGGCGGACGGGACCAGGAGGCATCGGTCCACACTCCGCACCGGGTGCCAACCGTCCATGAAGGCAACCAGAGGACCCCTGCCAAGGATCGGATTCGGGATACGCGCGGCGTGCTCAACGACGGCGACGCCCGCAACATCCTGAACAAGAAGAGGCAGGACGCTACACCATCACACGGCTACCACCCACGGCGTGGTGGGCGATACGACAGCCGAGAGGACAAGAGCCCGTCGCCGGAGCCGCCGGGCACGCGTGTGTTCGGCCGAGCGATCCGCACGGCCTCGATTCCCTCGCGCTTCCGCCAGCCGACGACTGTGAGCAAGTACTCGGGGGAGACGGACCCCCGGGTGTGGCTCAACAACTACCGCCTGGCATGTCAGCTGGGCGGCACCACCGACGACGCCATGGTCATCCGCAACTTGCCGCTGCACCTGGCAGACTCCGCGCGAACATGGCTCGAGCACTTGCCCGCGAACCAAATCCACGACTGGGACGACCAGGTTAGGGCGTTCGTGGGCAACTTCCAGGGCACATACGTGCGCCTCGGGAATTCCTGGGACCTTCGAGGGTGCTCCCAGAAGGCCGGCGAGTCCTTGAGGGACTTCATCTGCCGCTTCTCCAAGCGCTGCACCGAGCTTCCAAGCATCGGTGAGTCCGAGGTCGTGCATGCCTTCTTGAAGGGCACAACTTGCCGGGAACTCATGCGCGAGTTGGGGCGGAACCCTCCCACCAGCGTCAACGAGCTGTTCGACATCGCCACCAGCTACGCTTCCGGCGAGGAGGCGGTTGGGGCGATCTTCGACGGCAAGAAGGGCAAGCGGGCCGAGGAGGCGCCCGCGGAGGGCAGCAAGCCCAAAGAGCCCTCGAAGAAGCAGAAGCAGGGCAAGAAGAACCTGGGCAAGAAGCCCATGGAATAGGATGAGGGCCCCGAGGAGGTCAACGCGGTCGACGCCGCCAACAGAGGAGCTCGAGGCCCCCCTCGAGGTGGAGTGTTCGACGACATGTTGAAGAAGCCCTGCCCGTACCACAAGACCCCTGTCGCTCATACCCTCGAGCAGTGCGACATGCTCAAGAAGTACTACAGTCGCGTCGCCGTGAAGGAGGACAACGTCAAGAAGGATACGGGCGACGAGGGCAAGGATGGTTTCCCAGAGGTGGAGAACGTGTTCTTCATCTTCGGGGGGCCCACCATCGATATGACGTCGCGGCAGCGTAGGTGTGAACGTCGAGAGGTCTACTCCGTTCACTCGGCCGTACCGTCATACCTCGACTGGTCGGAGGAGACGATCTCCTTCGGCCGAGAAGACCACCCGGACCACATCCCCAATCCGGGGCAGTACCCGCTTGTTGTCGACCCCATCATCGGCAACACACGATTTTGCAAGGTGTTGATGGATGGGGGCAGCAGCCTCAACGTCATGTACTCCTCCACCTTGGAGCTCATGGGGATTGGCCTGGACAAGCTACGGCCCAGCAAGTCTCTGTTTCACGGCGTTGCGCCTGGAAAGCGAGTCCAGCCGCTCGGGCAAATCGATCTGCCCGTTTGCTTCGGCACCCCGAGCAATTTCCGCAAGGAGATTCTCACCTTCGAGGTGGTGGGGTTTCGAGGGGCGTACCACGCCATCCTTGGTCGGCCCTGCTACGCCAAGTTCATGGCGATCCCGAACTACACGTACTTGAAGCTCAAGATGCCGGGGCCCAAAGGGATCATCACGTGGGACCTTCATTCGAACACGCGTTCAAATGTGATGTCGAATGCGTTGAGCACGCTGAGGCGCTCGCGCTCGACGAGGCCCTCGTGGTGGACCTGGAGAAACTGGCCAACGAGGCCCTTGGCTCCCCCAACAGGCACGCCGGAAGCTTCGAGGCTGCGGAGCACACCAAGGCTGTGCCCCTCGACCCCAGCACCCCCGAGGACAAGACGTTGAGGGTCAGCTCCTCCCTCGACTCGAAATAGGAAGTGGTGCTCGTCGACTTTCTCCGTGCCAACTCCGACATCTTTGCGTGGAGTCCCGCGGACATGCCGGGCATTCCGAGGGAAGTCGCCGAGCACTCACTTGATATCCTGGCCAACTCCAAGCCGGCATGCTTTTGGGTTACATCGTCTCCCAGCGAGGCATAGAGCCCAACCCGGAGAAGGTATCGGCCCTCGAGCGGATGGGGCCGATACGCGACCTGATGGGAGTACAAAGGGTCCTGGGCGTAACAAAGGTTATGTGCGTGAAAGTTTAAGTCCTTGTGTTGTCCCAAAGGGTCCTGGGCGTAACAAAGAGGGCGTAAGAAAGGTTATGTGCGTTAGATAAAGGTTATGTGCGTGAAAGTTTAAGTCCTTGTGTTGTCCCAATTATTTTGGTGCCAAAGAAAGATGGTACATGGAGGATGTGTGTAGACTGTAGAGCCATCAATAATATCACTATTCGCTATCGTCATCCTATTCCTAGGCTAGATGATATGCTTGATGAATTGAGTGGTTCCATGATATTTTCCAAAATTGATTTGCATAGTGGTTACCATCAAATTCGAATGAAAATTGGTGATGAGTGGAAAACTGCTTTCAAAACAAAGTATGGGTTGTATGAATGGTTAGTTATGCCTTTTGGTTTGACTAATGCTCCTAGTACTTTCATGAGGTTAATGAATCATGTCTTGAGAGCTTTCATTGGAAAATTTGTTGTTGTTTACTTTGATGACATCTTAATTTACAACAAGACAGTGGAGGAACATGCTGAACACATAAAACAAGTTTTGGATGTGCTTAGAAAGGAGAAATTATTTGCTAACCTTGAGAAGTGCACCTTTTGCACAGACCAAGTTGTGTTTCTTGGTTTTATTGTCTACGGACAGGGAATTCAAGTGGATGAATCCAAGGTTGCAGCAATCAAAGAATGTCTAACACCTGAGAACGTAAGTCAAGTGAGAAGTTTCCATGGCCTTGCTGGTTTTTATAGAAGATTTGTCAAAGATTTCAGCACCATAGCTGCTCCATTGAACGAGTTGACGAAGAAAGGTGTCGTGTTCAAAATGGGGAGAGCCACAAGAAAATGCTTTTCAAGAATTGAAGAAACGGTTTACAGAAGCACCTTTACTTGTGCTACCTGATTTCACAAAAACTTTTGAGGTTGAATGTGATGCAAGTGGGATTGGAACTGGAGGAGTGCTCGTGCAAGAAGGGAAGCCTGTTGCATATTTCAGTGAGAAGTTGGGAGGAGCACAACTGAACTACTTCATGTACGACACGGAGTTGTATGCTTTGGTAAGAGTATTTGAAACATGGCAACATTATTTGTGGCCAAAAGAATTTGTTATCCATTCAGATCATGAAGCCTTGAAGTACTTGAAAGGCCAAGCTAAACTAAACTGCCGACATGCGAAGTGGGTTGAATTCATTGAAACTTTTCCATACATTGTGAAGTACAAGAAAGGTAAAGATAATATTGTTGCTGATGCATTGTCCTGCAAAAATATTCTTCTGAATCAACTTGAGGTAAAAGTATTGGGATTAGAGAGCATAAAAGAATTGTACTCTACTGATCATGAATTTTCAGAACCTTATGCTAAATGTACAACATGAAAAGGTTGGGAAAAATACCACATGCATGAAGGATTTTTATTTCGAGCTAACAAACTATGTGTTCCAAATTGCTCTATTAGACTTTTGTTGCTGCAGGAAGCACATGAAGGTGGTTTGATGGGTCATTTTGGAAGAGACAAGATTTATGAGATGCTGGGCGACCACTTTTATTGTCCAAAGATGAGAAGAGATGTTGAGCGACTTGTGCAACGCTGTGTTACATGCCACAAAGCTAAGTCAAAACTGAACCCTCATGGTTTATACATTCCATTAACCGTTCCTAGTGTTCCTTGGGAGGACATTAGCATGGATTTTGTCTTGGGTTTACCTAGAACAAAGAGGGGGATGGATTCTATTTTTGTGGTTGTTGATAGGTTCTAAAAAATGGCGCATTTCATACCTTGTAATAAAAGTGATGATGCTTCCCACGTAGCTACTATATTTTTCAGGGAAATTGTGAGATTGCACGGAATGCCACAGACTATTGTTTCAGATCGTGACACAAAGTTTGTGAGTTATTTTTGGAAGACTCTTTGGGCAAAACTTGGAACAAAGTTGTTGTTTTCTACCACCTGTCATCCGCAAACAGATGGGCAAACTGAGGTGGTGAATCGAACACTTTCAATGCTACTCTGATCTGTGATAAAAAAGAACTTGAAGGAGTGGGAAGAGTGTTTGCCACATGTTGAATTTGCATATAACAGGGCAGTACACTCTACAACCAAAATGTGTCCATTTGAAATTGTGTATGGTTTTAAACCAAATACTCCCATAGATTTGTTTTCATTACCTTTGCAGGAACGAAGTAATATGGAAGCCTCCAAGCGGGCTGCATACATAAAGAAGATACATGAGAAGAACAAGGAAGAACTTGAGAAGAAAGCGAAGTATTTTGCAGCCAAAGCAAACAAGCATCGGAAGAAGGTGATATTTGAACCAGGAGATCTAGTTTGGGTACATCTACGCAAGGATCGTTTTCCAGATCGACGTAAATCCAAGTTGATGCCACGAGGAGATGGTCCATTCAGATTGCTGGCACGAATCAATGATAATGCATACAAGATTGATCTTCCGAATGATTATGGTGTTAGCACAACATTCAATGTTGCTGACTTGGCACCATATTTTGGTGATGAAGAATCAGAGTTGAGGACGACTCCTTTTCAAGAGGGGGAGGATGATGCGGACATCCCCACTGATCGTGTTGTTACACAAGTGGATGAACACAATACACCAAGAAATATAAACCAAGGACCAATTACACGAAGTCGTGCCAAGAAACTACAACAGGAGGTGCACTCTCTCCTAGCTGAAATTAACTTTAACATATGTGAGAATATTATACTACCTAAATGTTCTACATTGGTTGGACTTAGGTATATATGTGAGAGGGGTGGTGCAGCTATACACGGAGAGGAAGCAAAGAAGAAGAAACAAGCGGATCAGTTCGGACCAAGGATGATCCAGCAAAGTTCAGTTCGGACTAGTTCACATGGATCAGTTCGGACCATCAGTTTGGACCAGTTCGGACCAGCATAATGATTTGATCATAACTTTTAAATCCCGATAGTTCTGGAGCTCCATGAGTACTTCATGGAACCATCTTGAAGTCAACTTTCCAATGCAAGAAACCGCATGTCCATTGGACGTTCCAATAAAGAGTTATGACCGATTTAGTAGAGATTACGCAGGAAGCCAACAGTCACACGAGGCTGTTCGGGATTTCAGTTCGTGGTGGCTTTTCACGTAGCATAACTCCAGAAACTCAAAGGTCCATTCACACCCAACAAGGAGGGTTGTTCCTTATATAAATACCCTATGTATCTCTGAAATAATCGAGACTTTGATATTGAAATAGAACCCCCTTTGTTCAGTTGTGTGCTAACAATCCAGAGAGTGATTCTCTACCCCTTTGCTCATGTGATTTCCCTGTGGGATTACATCGGTGGCCGCTTCATCGGCACCCAATCTGTACTCCTGGTACTTCATGTTCAGGTTGCGTAGGTTGGTTCTTTGAGAGTGTGATTGGGCGAATCCTTGATTCAGGCTGCCGTATAGAGACGGTGGTTGGCTTCTTGTGCGTGTCGTCAGGTTGCACTACCTATCCGGCTGTTCGCAGCTATTTATCTTGGCTGATTTATCAGCTAGTTATCTTGTTCAAGATCCTACGTTGTGAAGATCGGGACAACATCCGTATCAAGGAGCCCAGCGCGAGAAGGACAGCCGGTGGCGAGGCGAGGGGGAGGATCTCACCTCGCCGTGGGTCGCGGCCGCGCCCCCGGGGAGGTGAGAGTCGTGGCCATGGCCGTTGCTGCCGCGGCCGCCGGGAGCCGAGAGCCGTGGCCGCCGGAGAAGCCGTGGCTGTGGCTGTTGACCGTCGCCGTGGCGGCGGCCATGCCCCTTAGGTGCTTGGAGAGAGTTTTGTCTGTGTGGTGTGGGGAAGAGATAAAAATGGAGGAAGAGATAAGGTAGAAGAGGTTTGGGTCAGGGTGGGGCCCGCGTAGGTGGGTGGCGTTGTGCCACGTCTCCGTCCGGAGCGATCGGACGTGCGACTTGTAGCATTTGTGTAGATGCGTTGGATTATCTCAAAGAAATGGGTAGCTCTACTACTTCTTGGCCATATAAAGTGATAGATTTTAAGCTGTGGCATCCACAAGCATAATAGAAAGCTCTTGGATTTACATCCCAAAAAATTATTTTGTGCCATTATTGACTTTTTTTTGTGCCTTTGGCAACTTTTCATATTTTCTAAACCTGATTCGCAGAAGACATGAGTTGGAATTGGATTTTTTTTCGAATTACACAATACAACAGAGACACTCACAACGCACGTACACTCATCCCTATGAACACACATGCGCAAACCCTACCCCTAGGAGCATCTTCGAAGGCTGGGCCGGCAAATTCTCGAATTGACGAAGCCACCACAGACGCCTCGCCGAGACTCTTGTAACCACTAAGTTACGGGTCCTTTCGTGAGTTGGAATTGGATCTTGAAACACTAGACGACGCATAGATCAATTGATGATATACATCGAAAAAGATCAAAGGGACAAAATTAGAAGTCATACGTAGCATACAAGAATTAGTCCATACAAAGTATTTATATTTATCAATAGTAGGAAACGAAATACCTTGTAAGTCGGCAACTAGAGCATGCAGCAGGCCATTCCAGCAGGCCATTCTTTTTTTTTAGACGGAACATGTATTGATCTTAGCGCATTACACCGGTCTGTCTACAAACAGGACCCGAAAGAAAAGGAAAATTACAATGGAGTTCAAAACTCCTGTGCATCTTCCTCGAAGCTTTCAGCGATCCGTTCGTCGCAGCCGTCGAAGCCGCTTCACAATCGTTACCGGGCACCAGAGCCAAACTCCACAAAGTGGAGGCCGCAGAGGAGGGCTTACTGCTAGGCGAATCAGCCGAGTACGATGCCTCCCAGGCGCATCGGCCAACTCCAAAACCCACAACGCATCATTCGATTCCACCGCCGGCAACCTGAGCAATGCTCAGATTTCCTCCAGATCGCTGAGGAGCCACGCCGTCGCTTCCGCATCGCCGACGCCGCCAGGAAAACCAAGTCGCAGAGGAGCCACGCTCCACCGGCAGAACCTAACTCCACCGCCGAGCATCGGCGGCGAGCAAACCCTAGACCTAAAAGGACTCGATTGAGAACTCGATCTACTAAAAGATGGACCCCCGTCCCCCTGCCACCGGCTAGAAGGCCGGAGACGAGGAGGAACGGGGGCCAGAAACCTGGCGGCGGCGGCGGCGAGCAGGCACCCGGCGCCGGGCGTTCCGCCCGTGTCGCCTGGGAGGCGACGCGGGGGACGGTCCAGCGGGCCATTCTTGATCTTGAAGGAAGACAACACCAATCCTTAAGGGGCCTAGTCGTCCAGCTTGGCTCATCCAAAGGGCGTGCCGGGTCGGTGCCTTTGCTACCCACCGTCGACAGATTTAGTCCTGGTTTATTAGTTTGAAACTTATAAAATTTACTATAGCAATTGTAAATAGAATATTAGGACTAAACATAATTTGGTTATAAAACTAATTACACGGATGTATAAAAAATTGCGAGACAAACCTTTTAAGTATAATTAATTCATCATTACATATTGTTTATTGTAGCGTGACATTATCTAATCATGACCTAATTATACTCAATATATTTGTCTTGTAATTTCACCCGGAGTTATGAAGTGGATTTTTGTCATTAATCCATATTTATAATACTTCTAAAGAGTATCACATCAATCTATTCATATATTTTCATAAAATTCTCCGTAAAATTTTCTGGCAGCTGATAAAGGTATTGGCAAGATTATTATGGAGACTGATTCCCTGATGCTGAAGCAAGCCCTGGAGAGCAATGCTTTCAGATTTGCTGAAGGGAGAGGATACATATACCAGCTCATCCCTGATCGCAACTTTCTACTACTCTGCCCCTAAATGATAGTCGTTAGGAAAGCATGCCTGTGAGGAGAATTACTGTTCTTTGGCGACCAACAAAAAGGGACGGAGAGAGTATGTAATTTCGTTCCTAGAATGTGTAATAAAGTTGCACATGCCCCCGCTGCAGAGGGGAGCTCAGGTAACCACGGTGCTGACTGCTGACGTCCTTTGAGATTTCGCACCGTTTTGTGTATTCTGACCTTTGTGGCCTGCGACGCTGTTGTGCCTCTGAGTTAATGAAAGTCTTTCCATGAAAAAAAACCCATCCATCTACTGATCTACCGAATGAAGGTTGAAGGAGCACATGCATGGCCCCACCACCAGCCAGCCGCCAAAATTTACTGGGTGGCCAACCGTGTCGAACGCACCCGCTAGCAGCCTCAGCCGCCAGCGTTGACTGCAGCAACGCCCGTCATGAATGAGACCTGGTTTATTCACACTGACTTGTTTAGTTCCTTAAAATTTCACCAACTACATATCTTCAAACATTAATTAGAAGTATTAAATGTAAATTAATAGCAAAATTCATTCTACAACTCCTACCTTAATTTTCGAGATAAATATAATGAGTCTAATTATACTATGATTAGACAACGTTGTTGATTAGACAACATCATGCTACAGTAACCAACCTCTAAGGTTGGCCTAAGGGAAATAAATAGAACTGGCTTATAGGCGGCTCGCTTGGTAAGGAAAAGTAGACAAATTAGCTCTGTCAAGTAGGTAGGCTAGGTAATGAAATGAATAGACTTTTGAGAAAACAGAAGAGGAGCGAAGCACCTCGACCGTAGGGAGAGGAATCTAGATCGCTAGCTAGGAAAAGTGAGCGGGAAAGTTACTAGATAGAGGTCTACATATCTCACAGGTCGGGGCGTTAGGTAAGGCTAATACAAAATGAAACATCTGACGAATTAATTAGACTTAATGAATTCATCTTGCAATTTTTCAGTCTATTTGTATAGATATTTTTGTAACTAGTCTACGTTCAATACTCCTAATAGACCTTGAAAGAGGACTCAAAAGTTTCACCTCACGAACTAACCCCGTTTAGTTCTTAAAAGTTTCACCAACTACCCGTCAAATCAATCTCCGGACACTAATTAGGAGTATTAAATGTGGATTAATGACAAACCCATTCCACAACCCCGGCCCTACCTTAATTTTTGAAACGAATCTAACGAGCCTAATTATGTCATGATTAGACAACATCATGCTATAGTAACCAATCTCTAATGACGGATTAATGTAATGGATCCGTCTTGCAATTTCCGGTTCATTCATGTAATTATTTTTGTTACTAATCTACGTTCAATACTCCTAATAGACCTTATAAGAGGACCTAAAAATTTCACTACTCCAACTAAACAGGCCACTTTGATGTGATAGATGAATAGTGATAATTTATCAAACCAAACAGGATCTGAGTAGAGTCATAGAGTAAAACACATGGGAGACCGACAACCTCGCACGCACAACCAGAGGCGGAGCTGGGCCTAAGGCCACCCAGGCCATGGCCCTAGGCGTGGATAAAAAAAACCTCTTATAACCTCTATATTTTTCCATGGCCTAACGAACAATTTTGTACAATGATTTTAGTCTTCATCGACCCAATTTTTTACCTAGCCCAACAAATCACACCCCGACAGACCTGCTACTTTCTGTCTCCAAGTTCAGTCCGCCCAGCTCGGGCCAACTGCGACCCTCGTGGCCTCAAAAAATAAAACAAAAAATTGTGGCGCTTGCTTCGCCGTCTCTCGCGTCACGACTCTCTCCCTCACGTAGCGGCAACCCTAGCTAGCGGGTGGCGGCGGCCGGCGCCCGACGGCACGTGCGCGACACGGTGGCGCTCAGCAGGGCAGGCGGCCTCCGGATCTCCCCTCCCCGCACGGCTGCACTCGAGCACTCTCCCACTCAGGCACAGGCAGGGCACCCAATCAGCCAGTCCCCAAGCGACCAAGCCAGTGCTAGCAACCTGGCGACCCGGCCGGCGGAGGGCGGACGACGGAGTGGCAGACCATTTTCAACTTCACCCAATCAGCCAAGGCCAATCACTTAAACAGGTCAGCTTTATTTCGAATCCCCAATCCACAATCCTCAATTCCCATGAGCATATTTTAGATTGATGATATTATCTATGTACTGTTTTGTAGATTGTAGATTAACAATAATGAAATATTTAATGTGGTGTATGATCAAATTATTGTGGAATTTAACAATGATGAAGAAAAATTAATGGAATTGGCTCAACTTTATGATGCTGATTTCTGCCATTATGATCTTATGAGGCTCAAAGAACAACTTGGTGTATGGATTAATGAGGTGAGAATTGATCCTAAGTTTGCAAATTTTCATGGCATTGGTGATCTTTCTATCAAGATGGTAAAGACTGAGATGAACAACGACTATAAATTTTACCAACTTGTTGAGTTAGCCTTAATTTTGTCGGTTGAAACTACCAGGGTTGAAAGATTTTTCTCAGCAAATGAAAATTATCAAGCTGACGACGAACCAAACCGACACTAGCTAGGTATTTATTTTGTCAAATTTGTTATACAAATAGATCTTAAATTGTGATGTACTAGTCTAAATTCTGCATTTTAAGCACTTCTTTCATTATATGAATTATCACTATTGTGATTACCGTAATTATGTGATTTACACAGGGATCGAGTGGTATAAACATTTACTAATAGGTGACCCTAGCCGCCAAAATCCACTAACTCCACCACCGGTCACAACAACGGTGAGCCCAGCAGATTTGGCCACGACGCGACCGCCGAGAGGAGACAAAACCCAATGCGGAGACGACAACACAGCTGGCGTGAACTCTTTGGGTCGCTAGTCATCGCAGTACGATACTATGTGTAGTACTATCTACTCCCTCCAGTTTAGTAAATGGAGACATTTTGGACAAGGTTTGAGTCAAACATTAGGAATATAAATCATGAATAACTTTTAAGTCGTTGAGTTTGGAAATATGAAAAATACATGAATAGATTTTTCTTGCAAAATACTTTCATAAAAGTATACATATGTTAGTTTTTAATAAATATTTTTATAAAAATAAGAAGAAGTCAAAGTTTTACTTTGGAGACCGTATCGCTGTCCTAAACGACTTCATTTACCTATTTGTCTTGCAAAATACTTTCATAAAAGTATACATATGTTAAATTTTAATAAATATTTTTATAAAAATAAGAAGAAGTTAAAGTAGTACTTTGGAGACCGTGTCGCACTGTCCTAAATGATTTCATTTACCAAACTAGAGGGACTAACTGCTCACTGTGGCTGTACTTCGGTCGTTTGATTCGCAAGGGAAGTCTGTGACTTGGTCGCCCGATGGACTGGTGGCAAGATTTTTGTGCCGGCTCAGGACGTTTCAATGCAGAAGTGGTGGACCAATTCTATCTCTGGACATTCCAGGAACGTGTGGCAGCCATTCTCGTATACTCAGCGTTGAACCTGTGAAAGGAACGAAATCGACGGATCTTCGAGGGCATCTCGGCGCCACCGGCAAGAGTCTTTGCACCCAGTGGCGGAGTCAGGATTTCAAATTTGGGTATTCCCATTTCTAACAAAAGAAAAGGTCTAGATGAACAATAAAAATATTCACAATATGTCAATGCTGATAATCGAAGAAATAAAAGCACAACATGTTCAAATCTATTATAATGACGAAACAAAGAGAAAATATAGTTGTTCCAGCTATTTAAATTCATCAAACGTACTAGCACTGAAACGCCGATGCTTACCACCAATTTTCCTATAATGTTGTGTGGTTGAAGGCATTGTATCCTCTTATCACATACCTCCTCCGTCCAAAATAATAAGTTGTTTGGATTTTTCTAGAGGCATAGATATTATTATGCATCTAGACATAAGGTGTATCTAAATGCATAACAGAGTTTATGAATCTACTAAAGCCAAAACAATCTATAATTTAAAACAGATTGAGTAAATCCTTTCATTGACAACTATTTAAGCCCCAAAGTTGTATGTACATGTGTATATTTTAAAGTATACTTGATGTTTTGTAAAAAAGTTGGGTATTCCTGGGAATACACAAGCATTAATGTGCCTCCGCCCATGTTTGCACCACAGATCAAAGAGGAGATGAAGCTCCGAACGGGATGCCTATGGTGGAGTTCAGCCGGACCTAGTTCTCTACTGTCGCTGTTCTTTAATTTTGATCGACTTGTCTTTTTGTTATCTATATAATCACAACTTTGTAAACTCTTGCATGTTTTTCCTCTTTAAATGATATGGTGGTGCTCCTGACCTACTTTCAAAAAAAAAAAAAACTCGAGTCATGTTAAGATTGGCAAATAGTTACTACTCATTCGTCACATCGAACTATTCACTATCACATCAAGTCACATTTTCTTACTATGCACGCGGTCTAATGCGGTAATTTTTCATAACTTTACATTCAAAAGCACTATTCCAACACTTTTCATACATGCAAATTTTGCAATCTAAACACTGCACGGTTTGCAAGAACTTATAGTTCTGTCACATCGAATAGAGATGAGCTATTATGAGAACTAAATATAATTTAATTATAAAATTAATTGCATAAGTTCTATGTTTTTTCGCGGGATAGATCTAATAAGTCTAATTAATTCATGATTAGCACATATTTACTATAACATCACATTATCTAATTAGGCTTAATAGAATCGTCTCACGAAAAAATGCATTTTATCATTATCTACATTTAATCCTCCTAATAAGCTTCTTATCATCCGATAGGATGGAACTTATATTTTTTACTGCAATAACCAAATTAGGCCAAGCCACTTACTTTTCTTTGGCGAACACTTAGCCTTAGAAACACAAAAAAAACTTGAATACCTTGTCAAAATCTTGATGCCTTGATCTTCAACGTGCAGTGAGCGCAAGCATGAAGCATCGGTCTGTCATAAACTCACAACTCACAAGTCAATAACAATCCGGTCCTTGATTTCTGGGTGCAGACTCCCGTCAGCATTCAACTAACGCTGCGTGCTTGACGGTTCGTTTAAGGGTCTCATAATTACAATGATGAGACAATACGATGCTACAGTAAACATGTGCTAATCATAAATTAATTAGGTTCCTTAGGTTCGTCTTGTAAAAAAGTTCAGTACTTATGCAATTATTAGTTTTATAATTAAATTATATTTAGTCCTCCTAAACAACTTCATCTTATTCGATGTAATGGAACTTAAGTCCCTACGAACCAAACACCCACTAATCAGTGACTTCGTGTAGCTTCGGATGTGAAGAGCATTCACAAACCAATTCCTAACAGTTCATACTCCCTGCGTCTCACGATATAAGGACCGAAAGCATTCAAACTTCAGAAACAACAGTGAAGGAAAATGATCTCTATACCCCTCATTTTACACTGCCCACCAACTCTCCACTCACTCACCAACCTCATTTAATTTTGTCCTATCCCTCCAAATTCTTATATTTTGATATAAATTTTGAACCCTCCAAGACCTTATATTATGGGACGGAGGGAGTACTTGACTTTTGTGTCTGCCGCGGGTCTCAATCAATGATTCAAGGCTACTTTGGTTGCAGCTCCGGCAAAGCTGGCTGGCGCAGACAGCTCTGCCAGGTGTCCGATTTTGATCGCGTGAGGCTGGATGATGTTGCCTGGCTGCCGACGGTTGCCGTATACCGTCAGCGTACCTTGACCTTTTAACTTCGTTGCTCCACTGAATCATCTTTGTTTATTCGTCAGTGGATCAACGGAACCAGAGCTGAGAGAGCTGGAGCCGGAGTGTGCAACTCGAAAAAGGCGGTGTGAAAAGAAGTGGTGCTAGGGCGTGTTGCCTAATGGTTACAAGAGCCCCGGTAGTACCTCTGGTCTTGGATTTGACTCCCGTGGGAGTGAATTTCTCAGGATTTAACGACGTTTGTACTTTCAGTGGTAGGCGACGATCCCGTCGACAGCGAGGGGCACCTGTGGATGTGGTGACTTCGTCAATCTTGAGGATTTCCCGACTCAGTCTTCGAAGATGTTCCTAAAGGTAAGGTTTGCACGTGTGTGTTCATAGAGATGAGTGTACGTGCGTTGTGAGTGTATCTGTGTACTGTGTAATTGAAAAAAAGAAAAGGAAGAAAGAAGTGGCGCTCGGAGTCAGTGATGACCAAGTCAAAGAGTTGACAGCTTTCAACTTTGGCAAGCGGACATACTCCGTACATGTCAGTTGTCACCGTCTCATCCACGGCACGACGACCAGTACAGATAGATCAGCGCGAAGCAGCATTTGCTCACTAATGGCCGCAGAGGCCAACGACTAGATGGTAATGGAGACGGTGCAGCTAAAGAGCACGAACGCATCTTCCCTCAGCAACATCGGTGACTATTCGTGAGCGTGCGGCAATTGGTGCAGAATGCAGATTCGGACCGAGAGCCGGCGGAGAATGTTGGTTCACCACGGACTTAATGCAAGCACAGGCGTGAGTCTCACGGCCAACGAGTACGCTATACACATTTTTATCCACATTTATTTCTTTTGCGTTTTATTATTGCACTTCCATGTCTTTAATTACACCCATAATTGCGAAAGGATATGTAGTCTAGCTGTAGCGAATATGACCTTATATGCCATTAGTTCGAGTATGATTTTGGTGATTCATGACAACATGATCAATGGGACTAATCATATTGTTTAGCATGTCCTTGTAAAAATTTCTAGGTCCCATGGATGCAAAAATACTACATGCCAAAATGAGAAGATAGTTTTTTTTTCAAGAGTCAAAACCGTAGAAGAAAAAGAAGAAAAATGGCACCGTCGGATGAACCGACGGTATATAGGAAGAAGCGTCGGTGCAAGCGTCGGTGTAGTTGGTACACTGCGAGAAGCCTCAAGTGAACAGGCACCGTCGGATGAACCGACGATCCTTTTTTGTAGATGCGCCGGATGAATTGAAGAAGCAAGGCAGTGAAGTCAGTAGCGTCAGATGAACTGACGGTCCATTGGAGGGAGCCGTCGGTCTATCTGGTGATCAAGTTTGAACAAGACAGAGAGGCGCCAAGACTGGAGCAGTAGCACCGGATGAACCGACGGTGGAGCAGCGGTTCATCCGACGGTCTCGAAGAAGCTAACAGTAAGGTTTTGGCCGTGAGGTCTTCAGCACCGGATGAACCGACGGTGCGTCAGATGAAGCGTCGGAGCAGTTGTGTCAACGGTCATGTGCAGTGGAGGGCAACGGCTAGTAGCACCGGATGAACTGACGCCCGTAAAAGCATAGCGTCGGATCGTCCGACGGTACTACTTTCAGCAGCTTTTTAGCCAACGGCTCTTTGGATGCCTTGGGCTATTTATACCCCCTCCACTCACTCATTTGAGGTTGCTGGATTGTGTGGAAGTGCAGAGGAGTGCAAGACACCTAGAAGATCATATCCAATCCATCCAAGTGCTAAATTGCTCATCCATAGATTTGCACAAACTTTGTGTGTGCTTAGTGCTAGGCTTAGCTTAGAGCTGAGTGAATGCAAGGTCGTGCCAACCTTGTGAGGTGATTCTTGAGTGAATCAAGTTGTACAAGGTGCGCCGGAAGCCTTGGGGCCTAAGTGGCTCACCGGCAATCGTCTTCGACCTTCCGGCTTGGTGTGAAGTGGCGAGGACACTTTGTGCGGGGGAAGTGGAGACCCCCTTCCTTGGTGGAGAAGCTCCTTAGTGGAGACGGCATCAAGATGACCAAGAGAGCTTGGCGAGTGCCTAAGTGGCGAGCCTTTGTGGCAAGTCAAGTGGTGCTCCTGGGAGAGACTTGGTGACCGGAAAGCAATACTCTTGTGTGAGTGCTTCAGCAACGTGGACAAGGAGTGGCTTAGTGCCTACCGATACCACTGTTGACGGTCGATTTCCGTCAACTAAGATCACTTGTTACACTTTGGTTTGAGCTTTAAATTATAACTAATCCACCACTAGGCATACTAATGATGTAACAAGTTCACACTTACATGTAGTTTTTGGAGTTTATTGTTTACGCAGTAAATCAACGTTAAAGAGGAGACTTTCGGGATAAGTTCATCAAGCATTTTATGAGAAGATCATGAAGCCCGTCACAAGTCAAGACATGAAATGAACACGACTCCAAATGACCCAAGGACAGAAGCATCAACACGTAAAACTCCGGGGACTAAGAGGTCTACCAACGAGATCAACTCAGCCCGAGAGATATTCTCACAGCCCAGAACAGCATGATTTTTCGGTGCAGATTCGGAGACTTAAACGACCTCTAATGGCAAAAGTTTGACTACCAAAGTTGTGGGCCTCGACGATAGCTTCGATTTGGACATATGGAAGGCCAATTCGGGTCAAGGAGCTAGGAGATATGACCCGCGAAATGCCAGCTGCGCAGACAAGTCTGAAATCAGACAGATTATCTTCCGAGTCTGTTTTCGGGATGTTATCTTCGTTTCCAAGGAAAGCAATGAATACCAAAGTTGAATATAATTTCGTGGCACACAACTTGAACACCGAATTTGCATTATTTGGAGTCTGGACGTGGGAGATATGGCACCGGCAAGGAAGGACTGCGAATCAGGAAAATCTAGACGAGGCTGATTTTATGGAAACCAAGTTTGCTTCTCTCCCAAGGAGGATCTCGTGCAAGGAAAGGTGGAGCACACCCCAAGGCACCCCAAGGGTGTAAATACAACCCCCTATGTTCCCCAAGATGGTTACCCATTCACATCCATTCATCGGAGAGCCGCCGAATTGAGGAATACACACCGAAGGAAGTCGTCGCCGCCGCGAGTCCTCGACGTTGCCTAGGAGATGGCTTAGGCTAGACCCTAGCCGCCATGGTTGGCCCTGCGTGGTGAGGCCATGGTGGAGTTCCGGAGCCATGCCTTGGATTCATCAAGGCACATGTACTTTTGCCGGTGATATCAATCTAATCTTGTCTCTACTTTTGATCTACTTTGATGCATGCCTTCTCTCATTCATGTGTGTAGCTAGCATATGACCTTAGTAGGAATAGATATAATCTATGTCTTGCAGATACATCAAAGTGGTGCACGGACTTATGAGTAGTCGTTCGGTGTTGATTACCTTGCGTAGTGACAGTACGATATAGGGAAAGCACCGAACGAACGCGCAATGGATATCTCCTTATCATGGTATGAGCTTTAGGTTAGTTTATCACTTTGGCCGGAGTTGCAACTTGGAGACGGTAGGCTCGTGCTACCCTTTTGTTGTGTTACCTTTTGGCTATTGAATATGATCCATACATCCACCCAAGCTTGTATGTTAAGCCCTTATGCAATCTATGCTTTGTGTAGGGTTAGACCGGTAGGTTAGATGGAGAACCCTAGGAGTTTGCTTCTGATCCTTGGATTGACAAACCTTGGGGACCCTCCTTGGTGAAAAAGGTACCAAGTCACCCATACGCTTGCGGTGAACTTCAACACGGTTTTGAACCGTCAACAAGCCCTTTTTCTGACGTCGTTGCCGGGGATTGGAACTCGAACCCCAGGGTGATCTATCTTTCTTTTTAACTAACCCTAATTTTTATTATTGCATATACGCTTGTTTTCTTGTTTGTGTCTTTGAAAATAGGTGAAAAGCTAGACACAAACGTTCAACGAGTTCTCTACACTCGCACTTCAATAACAACAAAGATTCACTTCTTACAACGCGAAGATTCGCTCTTTAGCGGTAGGTGCTAACTTTTGTTAGTGGCCCATCATCCGCTATCGAGTCCACATCATACACAAGCAATGATAAACAAGGTATGCCATTGTGTCAATTAATTTTTAAGACTAATATTTTGTGAAGATTTGTTTGTTCAAGCAATAGGTAGTGGAAGCGATCACAATTCCCCCAAGGCCAAAAGATCAAGCTCGTCAACATCTTCGAAGCTACTGTTCACATCAATTTTTGCACTGCTTCAGAGAAGAAACAACATAATATCTTTGGATATTTAGAAGCCCCACGAAGTTACGCTTTCAACGAATCAAGAATCAAGCCAATCGGAGGTTCCTACAAGCGGATATGGCCGAATCACCGAAGGTTGCACGTTCTGAATTTTCTGGACAGCATGCAAGAGCTGAGATAAAATGGTCATTACTCCCTCGTTCGGACTCCGATTGAGATGGATGAGTGCTTGTTGGAAAGGTAATTTCATACACTTTTCAATATAATTATATTTTGGTATATGTTCTGTTATGTACATAGGGGAAAATCCACGAAGAAGAGGCAGCTGCAACGTGATGAAAACAAGATAGTGGAGATGAAGACGACGACAACAATAAGGAGCTTGGGCAATGCTTCCATTAGACCACACATGGTGGAATTCAGAAGCTTGGAATAAAACAAAGACCCCTTGTAGCATTGGCAAGTGAAGGCACAAGTTGGCAACATCCGACGCAAGGAGATTTTTGGAGCAAACCACGATATATTACACATAAAGGACGATATCTGACGGCGCGGGTACTTTGGGTTCTCACACGGAGGATCATGGAGCTACATGAAGATATTCAAGATGTGTGAGCCCACAAGTGAGGAAGAGTGATCCTACACAAGGCAACCTTGATGATGTGTGGCACGAAGGAAGAAAACGAGAAAAGTCTACACGAGCCACCTCCGATCATCAAGGATTGTTCGCTTTCAACTTCGAAGGACCCCTCACGACGAGAAGCTCGAAGGCTAAGGTACATATAAAACTCTCAAGATGCTTTTGTGATGATAATATTCCTTTGATTTATTCATGTTCATCCAATAGTATGATTTGATTCTATGCCTTGTTCCTTATGATCATGATAGGCTAGAATTTCTTGAGAATGATGAAGAGGCTATGTTGTGCTTAGACTTTGTTAATTCTTTGCCTAATGAACCTATGCCTAATGAGAGCCTTAGCACTAAGCAATAAACTTATGCTACATTTAATCACAACTTGTTTTGTTAATCCTATTTAAATTGTGGTTATGTATGCATCTGTTTGCATTACAATTTGCAAAACTTGGACTTGCTTTGTGCTCGGTCAAGCTAGTGACCTTAAAAGAGCATATTTCGGGAGAAAACCTGAGTTTCACTAACCATGCAGGGCATGAAACTTGAATCGAGAGGAGAGAAGCCATGCCTCTAGGAGTTGCAAACCCGAGCATTGCCTCCCCCAAATCTTGTGAGCCGATGTTGCTGGTCTCATCAAATTTTGAGCACCTGGTAAGACATGTATAGGTAAGGAAAAATTGAGAATCAAAAGCTCCATCAAGTACCAATTCCAACGCCTCCAAGATTGACGAATTTGAAGACCCATATGAGGAGATATGACAAAAACATCGGGCGCTGCGCAATCTGAAAACACCTTGGACAGATTGCAACATTGGAGTAAAACAGGCATAACTCACTTGATCGGAGTCCGTTGGGGGTGAATAAACACTTGATGGAAAGACAATTTCATACACCACGCATAGGAGAAGTTGATTGCTACATCTTCTGATCTGGACAGAGAGGAAAAATTCGTGAAGGAGAGGCAACGACGAAGAGCAAAAGAGAAGGAGGGATGATGATGCAAGAGATGATCGGGCAAGCCTCTCATCAAGCATGAATGATCATGTCAAGCATGAAGAGTGAATCAAAGCTGCATGAACACCTTCAAATTATGTGTGAAGGATCATGGCTTCGCGACCACAAGAAGGTACGTAAGAAAGTCGAGCTTTATGACTTTAAATGAAGCGCTTTGCGGGAGGCAACCCGTTTTCTTTTATTTATATATAATATGACCGTTTACATTGTGCTCTTAAAACTGAACCATCAAGTAACATTGTACCTTTGCTCTAATAAATACCACAACTCCGTGTTGTATGATCTAATTTTTATTGAGGGAGCACTTTGTTCTTGATCTTGGAAAACTTGTAGACCCTTTTGTGTGCCTATTAGTGTTTAGAGAGTCTTTTTCTTTTTTAGGGAGAAATATCAGGTTGGCACCATCCTTTAATTCTAACCTTGTGGCTAGTTAATTTAGGCTAACTCTTGCATTTGTTTTAGACAACCACCATATCATGTCATTTTGTTCATCCATGTCATTTTGCATTGCAAGTTTTGTTTTGATCTAACTTTTTGTCCAACCAAACTAAGCCTTCCAATAGCCCCCCACCAAAAACTGTAGCCAACAAGGGGAGGGTTGTGGCTAAGGCCACCTCTATCCCTTGTTCTAAATAAAACTTTGACTAGTCCTCCTATGAGAAAACCTTTTCTACCTTTAGCCATCCTAAAACCGTAGGTTTGTTTTTCATTAAAAGACTCTTATCACAACCTTAGATACAATTTCTATACTTGACTTCCTCTCTTCAAAATTCTTGTTTGAGCCAAAATATAGGATACCCTTAACCTACCCTTAAACCTTGTTGGTTTGGTTGTCAAACCTTGCTAACATTTGTTTGTACTAACTCTTTGCATTTGCATTATGCATCCACCTCTTTGTCATCTTCCTTTTAATGTTAGCTTGGTCTTCGTGAAACTTTATGATGAATGCTATCTTGTTTATGTTAAATGCTTGGTACGGCATTATCCCTTGCGATCTTGTGTAAACGTGGTGTTTAGACATGATTGGAGACCACCATCATTCGGTTTTATATACCTTGCTATCATGTTGCATTGGTTGGTTTATAAACTTAGCAATGCGCCCTACTTATCTTACACTATAAAGAATTGTTAATCTTGGGATAAGCATGGTGTTTCGACCTTGGCTAATAAATCTTTATGGCGATGGAGAAGTTTGGCAACCACTTTGTAAGCATGGAGCTTAGAATTTGGTGTAAACATTGTTTTGTTTTCATACCATCCTCTCATTTGCATGCACCCTTGCACACACGTACACCCATTAGGTCTTTAACTTTTCATTCACTAGATTAACTATGCCACAAGTTAAGATCTTAGGGGTGTCTTTGGTTTGTTGGCATTCCCGACCGTCACCTCGGGGGTACTTTTGTGCTTTAGAGTTGTTTTGCAGGCATAGCGATCACTCCCATGAGTTCGTAATAAAAGCTAAAATCAAGATCGTCAACACCTCCAAAAGGAGGTGAACATGAGTTGGGAAACGATTGGGACCAAGGCTTGCGACAAAGGGAGGACATTGAAGGACAATCAAGGCAACAAAAGTGAAGAGTATGATGATCTCCACACATGGCGGTTGGACTTCAAGAATTACAAGATGGTTCATATTCTTCCATGCCTAGCAACATGCTAAGCATGGGGGGGACTTGGTGGACAAGAGAAGACCATGTGGAGTACAAGATCGCGGTTGCCAAGAGATGCTGATTTTCTTCTTCCATGCTAAGCACAATGCTTAAGCATGGGGGAGTGTGCGCTACACTACACACATCAAAGGACGGTAACAATTCCTCAACCCTCCTTTTGTCCTCGTTTTTCTATATGTCTGTCAATATTTATATGCCTTCAACCATAGGCAACATGCAACTCTTGTATATCTCTCTACATAATAACATGGCTACTAGGAGTACAACCTAGATTAGTTTTTGTTTTCAATAAATAGTAACCACCATTACCTTGTGCTCACCACGATGATATCTTGTATGCTCTCGCTTATGGATATATGATGATCATTACCGCTTTGCTCATTCTTGTGTTTGGTTTGTATATGATTAAGCTAGTGCTCTCTCTAATATGAATCTGAAAATAACTTAAATACTAGCCTAATCTTTTGTGGAGGTAATGATAATTTAAGTCCCATGGTGTTCTTTGTGCTCTCATTTTTGAATGAATCAAGGATAATTTATTTTTGTTCTTAAAATGATGCTAGCCTTATCTTTGATGACCATTTGCATTTTGCTCTACCTATCCAAAGCCAAATTTTGATTGAGTGAAAAACCTTAGTTACAAGATTAATTTTTGGGTGCATCAATTCAGATTTGTTTTCTTTGGTTCGAGTCTAAGAAGCTGGTCATTCCGTATTTTTTGCGTACCGTTCTTTTGCTAGCTAATCTATCCGTGCATTATGAGTTTCCACATTGGGAATCTCGCAAACCTCGCCGGATATCCACCCCCAAAACCCATATCATCTTCTTGTGTTTACCTCCTTGACCACAACCCAAACTTGAGTATGGATGAACATTTCGAGGAAGACTACAAGAAGAAGGCGCCATCAAGTGGAGACAATTTTGGGAGACCTCCAAAAAGGACCCCTAGAAGACTTCGAGTATCTTTCTCCATAGAATATTTAAAAATTTCAGTACCACCTTGGCACATCCTTGATCACATCTTTTCCTCGGGACGAGCAACGTCTAAGCAGGGGGGGTTGCCAAGGAAGTACTAGTGTAATCTAGAGTTCAAGGGGAGTTAAAAAAAGTAGAAAAAAAGAAAAAAAAGAGTAGAAGAAAAAAATGTGTGATGAAAGAAAAAAAGGAAAAGTATGATGAGAAAAAGAAAAAAAATGATGTTAAATAAATAAATAAATAAATAAATAAATAAATAAATAAATAAATAAATAAATAAATATATATATAAAGCTCTCCGGTTCTCTAGTTACACTTGAAAGGTTCAAAAAGCTTCAAGATCAAGACCCATACTCTTTTTCCAACCATGTGCAATCCGATAACGAGGACTTCGCTTGCGCCTCGGGATCACCTTATGCCATTTGCACATGTCCACCTATCTAAAAGTGTGTGTGTTTTTTCTCTCCCCTCTCCTTGAAACATTATTTTCCAATGACCTTTTTGACTAAACTCAGTAATTCCATGAGAAGCTTGTCTTGTTTTGTTTGCATTCCATTTATGAAATCTTGATAGGATCACCTTTCCCAAAGCTCCATATAAAACGTTCCACCAAATATTTGAGAGAGGAAAGGAGCAGTCCTAGTGGGCTTGAGAGACAAGATGAGATGAGAGTACATGAGCAAGATGCAAGGAGGTTTATTATTGATCTTGGTAAAGCAATTTTTTCCTTCATCCTACGCTTTATTTCAAAATTTCTAAGATTTGTTTAAAATTTGAGAGCATGTTTAATTACTTGTGGGAAGAGCTTAAATGATATCTACCCTCCATAGAGATGAAAGCTAGCTACATTATGAAACTTAAATAAATATAAACTTGGAGAGCATTATGTTTTCTCATATATGATCAAGTGCAGGGTATGAACATTGAAAGGCAATACTGACATCCATTAAAGGCTTATTCGAGGACGAGCAAGGTTTAAGCATGGGGGTATGTTGACGGTCGATTTCCGTCAACCAAGATCACTTGTTACACTTTGGTTTGAGCTTTGAATTATAACTAACCCGCCACTAGGCATACTAATGATGTATCAAGTTCACACTTGCATGTGGTTTTTGGAGTTTATTGTTTACGCAGGAAATCAACGTTAAAGAGGAGACTTTCGGGATAAGTTCATCAAGCACTTTATGAGAAGATCATGAAGCCCGTCGCAAGTCAAGATATGAAGTGAACACGACTCCAAATGACCCAAGGACAGAAGCATCAACATGTAAAACTCCGGGGACTAGGAGGTCTACCAAAGAGATCAACTCAGCCCGAGAGATATTCTCGCAGCCCAAAACAGCATGATTTTTCGGTGCAGATTCGGAGACTTAAACGACCTATAATGGCAAAAGTTTGACTACCAAAGTTGTGGGCCTCGACGATAGCTTCGATTTGGACATATGGAAGGCCAATTCGGGTCAAGGAGCTAGGAGATATGGCCCGCGAAATGCCAGCTGCGCAGACAAGTCCGAAATCAGACAGATTATCTTCCGAAGCTGTTTTGGGGATGTTATCTTCGTTTCCAAGGAAAGGAATGAATACCAAAGTTGAATATAATTTCGTGGCACACAACCTGAACACCGAATTTGCATTATTTGGAGTCCGGACGTGGGAGATATGACACCGGCAAGGAAGGACTGCGAATCAGGAAAATCTGGACGAGGCTGATTTTATGGAAACCAAGTTTGCTTCTCTCCCAAGGAGGATCTCGTGCAAGGAAAGGTGGAGCACGCCCCAAGGCATCCCAATGGTGTAAATACAACCCCCTATGTTCCCCAAGATGGTTACCCATTCACATCCATTCATCAGAGAGCCGCCGAATTGAGGAATACACACCGAAGGAAGCCGTCGCCGCCGCGAGTCCTCGACGTTGCCTAGGAGATGGCTTAGGCTAGACCCTAGCCGCCATGGTTGGCCCTGCGTGGTGAGGCCATGGTGGAGTTCCGGAGCCATGCCTTGGATTCATCAAGGCACATGTGCTTTTGCCGGTGATATCAATCTAATCTTGTCTCTACTTTTGATCTACTTTGATGCATGCCTTCTCTCATTCATGTGTGTAGCTAGCATATGACCTTAGTAGGAATAGATATAATCTATGTCTTGCAGATACATCGAAGTGGTGCACGGACTTATGAGTAGTCGTTCGGTGTTGATTACCTTGCGTAGTGACAGTACGATATAGGGAAAGCACCGAACGAACGTGCAATGGATATCTCCTTATCATGGTATGAGCTTTAGGTTAGTTTATCACTTTGGCCGGAGTTGCAACTTGGAGATGGTAGGCTCGTGCTACCCTTTTGTTGTGTTACCTTTTAGCTATTGAATGTGATCCATACATCCACCCAAGCTTGTATGTTAAACCCTTATGCAATCTATGCTTCGTGTAGGGTTAGACCGGTAGGTTAGATGGAGAACCCTAGGAGTTTGCTTCTGATCCTTGGATTGACAAACCTTGGGGACCCTCCTTGGTGAAAAAGGCACCAAGTCACCCGTACGTTTGCGGTGAACTTCAACACGGTTTTGAACCGTCAACAACCACGGGATAAATCACGTGTCAAGAGTTTGATTCCTCTCATCCATCCTTACGTTTCCGCATTACTTTCTTGCAATCCTTACTTGCCTTTACTTTCCTAGAGTAGTATCATGCTAGGATTGGCTATAGGTTGCAAAACTTGTTTTGGGATGGGAGTTTCACACTAGAACAACCGTAGTTGCACATCTAGATAGAAATGATCTAGTTTACTTTATGCAAAGTAGCGAAAGTCATAGGATAAGTTTTTTAAGTTGCCTAATTCACCCCCTCCCACTTTTAGGCTACGAGCATCCGATTCCTTACACTAGCTAGTGGGTATCAGAGTCTCAGTAGCACCTCAGGTATTTGGTTCGACTCCCCGTGAGAGTAAATTTTCCAAGATTAATGGTGTTGTGCTTTTAGTTGTAAGCGACGTTCTTGTCGACATCGAGATGTCTGTGGTTACTTCGTCAATCTAAAAATTATGTCGGTCCAGTCTTTGAAATTGCACCCATAGTTTCAACCATTGGTTAACATGGAAGTTTCCTTAAGTTAGTATTTTCCATATTAAGGACGATAGCTAAATAATCATCATGCAGAACTATATAAGAGCTCCCCACTAAGGAGTTCTCTCAACCCTCAGCGTGCCACGTCACCATCACTATGTCTTCCCAACATGCAAGGTGTCCACATCACCATCCACTAAAATCATCAATTTAATTCTTCTATCGATTTTCTACGGCTAATAGCATCCATGTATGCAATGTGTTGTTTGCAGTAGAATGTTATGATGCAATCACTTTAGTTTCTACTTTCAAATTTTATCTTCAAAATTTGTTGAAATTCCCGCAGCAACGCGCGGGGTATCACCTAGTTCAATATCTATATTGGCGTGCATTTGCTTTTTTTTTATAATGACATATACTTGAGTAATTTCTTATATTCAAGATTAGGGTGTACATTATGTTTTAAAATAAATCATGTGAGTAATCTATATGCAACTTTGGGGTTACATTCAGTAATTTTGATAATGCCAAACATAGATAATTTAAAATCATATATTAGCATAGCTTGGGTGTTTTTTTATAATCAAACATGCAAGTAATTTATATTCAAATTTAGGGCGCAGTCTAGGTTATTTTTGATGCAAATTATGGAATTGTTTCATGTTATTTTTGTAATGGCAGTAATTTGGATGAAAATTAAGGTTAGAATATGTGAGTAACAAGGTGAATTCTCTGCGCGTTGCTGTGGAAGTTTAAAGTGTAAATTCAGAAAAATTTAGCATAGCTCTTGTTTGATGCCAACTCACTAGATTAATCGTTTCCATTTTTATGATAATTTATTATATATTTTTATGTGTTTCGTGAGGACTAACATGCATACTTAATTGGTCAAAAAAGACATGCATACTTAAAAGTAGTCTTAGTCAGGGTTATTTTATGCGACCGAAACCGAGATTTATACCGCGGTTACCGTAAAAACCGCCGCGGCACGGTTTCGGTTTGGAGCGGTTTGAACCGCTAGGATTTTGAAATGTTCAAATTAAAAAAAAAAGAAAAATTCCCCAAAAAATCCTAATAAATCCTTTAAGTTGCGACGATGCTAATGGTGTCAAATTTGTTCAAAAATTCTTTCATTTAGCATTTGTTTCGATAATTAGAAGTTAAATCAGAAAAAGAAAAAGAAAAAAATCGGCCGGCCCATTAAGGCCCACGTCGGCCCAACGCTTGTGTAGGTCAAAATATCTGCAGAGGCACCCGGTCGGCAGCCCTATCCGCTTCTCTCAAACCTCCTCTCTCCCGTCCACAGGCACGCCGCGCCCGTCCGCCGCCGAGCGCTCGCCGCCGCCACGGAACCGCTCACCAGGAGCGGTTTACCGCTCGGTTTGAACGGCTTACCGCGCGACCACCGGATTTCTTTCAAGCCGGAGACCTTTTTTCATTGGAACGGTTTTAATGCAATCCGTAGCGGTTTTAATCCAAACCGGTGCGGTATAAATTATTTATACCGCGGTAAGCCGCGGGAAACCGTTTGTATTGTCCATTTTCATTTGGAATTTGAATTCGAGCGGTACCGAGCGGTAAACCGCTTAAACCGCTGGGTAAACCGCTACCGCTAGCGAGCGGTTTATTTAAACCGGTTGGTAAAAAAAACCCTGGTCTTAGTAAAAGAAATATTAGATGATCAACTTTTATGAAAGATGCCTTTGGCCGTCATCGACCACCCAACCACCTTATAGGTATTCTAGTCTAGTTTTAAGCTACTAATCAACTAGCTCTTGTTTGCCAACCCATACTTGAGGAAGGGCTAGCTCTTCTTTCTCCATAGAGTTAGGTTAGTCTTTGTGAGGAATTTCATTGTACAGTTATCTAGTAGACTTAAAACTAGATATCTGTGCTCATCAAAATTGCTTATACACATTAAAATTGATGTTCATGAACTTCCATTAAAACAGGTCTTAGAGCGCGTGCTTGGTCAATACTCCAGAAGCCACGGTGTGCGCGAAGTTTGCTCTGCCAACAATGAGCAAAATCAACGCATAAATGTTTCTTACATAATTTTTAATAAAAAAATGATGCCGAGTGGACTACAGCACGCGGAGACTGGGTCTAAGTCGTCAAGAATATAATAAACGTTCCCCTTAGTCCTTACACGCCCCACGCGGCCACGCCCCCCTCCCCCTCTACGTACCAGACTACCAGTGACACACCGGCTGTCCGGCATGGCCAAGTTCTCGGCGAGCTTGCTGCTGCTGCTATGCGCCTCTATGTCCGTCTTGACGCTTGGGGCCAAAGAAGGCGACGACGAGGCCGCACTGCTCGCCTTCAAGGCCGCGGCAATCAGTGGCGGCGGACATGGCGACACGCTTGCTTCCTGGAATAATGGCAGCGCAGGCGGATACTGCAGCTGGGAGGGGGTGAGGTGCCGTGGCCAGCGGGTGGTGGCGCTGACCCTACCCTCTAGCAGGCTCAGCGGTGTCCTCTCCATGGCGGTTGGTAACCTGACGTCCCTGAGGTTTCTCAACTTGAGCTCCAACGCGTTCGCCGGGGAAATCCCGGCCAGCCTCGACCGCCTGAGCCACCTCCAGACGCTCGACCTGAGCAACAACGCCTTCTCCGGTGAGCTCCCCGCCAATCTAAGCTCCTGCACAAGCCTAATGGCCTTGCGCCTTCAATCCAACCGCCTACGCGGGCATATACCCTCTCAATTTGGCAACAAACTTACACGCCTCGACACGCTCATATTGAATAGAAACAATCTCACTGGCACCATACCGGAGTCTCTAGGTAACTTGTCATCACTCCGTTCCATGTCCCTTGCGTTCAACCAGCTAGAGGGTACTATCCCTCCTAGCCTCGGCAACATCTTAGGCCTCGAGAGCTTTGACCTCGCCTTCAACTACCTCTCTGGTGAGCCCCCAAGCTCTCTGTATAACCTGTCTTCGTTGGAAAGATTGCAAATTCAAGCAAACATGCTCAATGGAAGCATTCCCGCCGACATTGGCAACAACTTCCCAAATTTGTTAATCCTTAGCTTCTCTTGGAACCGGTTCACCGGAATTATTCCTGCTTCACTCACTAACCTCACAACACTACTACGAATTGAGCTCTCTGTCAACAAGCTCGGCGGACATGTGCCTCACACACTAGGTAGGCTGCGAGGTCTGCAACTTCTATACCTGTTTCAAAACAATCTAGAAGCAAGCAATAGAAAGGGGTGGGAATTCATCACTTCATTATCAAACTGTAGCCAGCTCCAGGATTTAAATATCGCCGACAACAATTTCTTTGGGCAGCTGCCAAGTTCAATAGGAAATCTCTCAACAACCCTAGAAATCCTCCATTTAGAATACACCGGGGTATCCGGGAGCATCCCCTCAGAAATTGGTAATCTGGTCAGCCTTGGAATGCTCGGTCTGGGTGATACTTCCATATCCGGGGTGATTCCAGATAGCATTGGCAAGCTAGTTAACTTAGCTCAATTAGGTTTGTACAATACCCAGTTGTCAGGTCGTGTGCCTTCATCCATCGGAAATCTCTCAAATTTGGTTACACTTTTTGCAAGTCATGCCAACCTGGAGGGTGCAATTCCAACAAGCATAGGAAAGTTGAAGAACCTGATAGCCCTTGATCTGGCTAATAACCACCTTAATGGCTCAATTCCTCCAGACATTTTCAAACTGTCACTCCTTTCTAGGTACTTGGACTTATCATACAATTCACTATCAGGCCCTCTTCCTTCTGAAGTTGGTAGCTTAGTGAATCTTAACAACATGGATCTGTCTGGGAACCGATTGTCTGGTGAGTTACCCGAAAGCATTGGGGCGTGCATTGTGCTGCAAGGACTTTGGTTGGCAAACAACTCATTTGAGGGGAAAATACCACAATCTCTGAACAATATAAAGGGTTTAACTGCACTAAACTTGTCCATAAATAAGTTGTCTGGTGGTATTCCAGAAAGCATTGGTACCATTCGCACCCTGCAACAATTGGATCTGTCACACAACAATTTGTCAGGGCTAATCCCTACAGTGTTGCAGGATTTGACATCATTGTCAGAATTGGATCTGTCTTTCAATAATTTGCAAGGGGAAGTTCCAAAAGAGGGAATATTCAGATATTTTGCTAACTTTTCTGTCATTGGAAATGATAAGTTATGCGGTGGCATATCTCACCTTCATTTACCTCCATGCAATAAGAACTCCGTGAATAATAACAAGAAAAGGCGGATGAAGTCTATTACAATACCTCTGGCAACATCAGCCGCACTCCTGTTCTTGGCTTTTGTTATTGTTGTCTTTCAGTTGATGTATAGGAAGCTTTTACAAAGGCAGAATAGTTCATTTCAATCACCGACAATTATGGAGCACTATGAAAGAATTTCTTACCATGCATTAGAGAGTGGGACTGAAAGATTTTCAGAATCCAATTTGCTAGGCAAAGGAAGCTTTGGTGCAGTCTATAAATGCACTTTTCAAGATGAGGTTACTATTGCTGCAGTGAAGGTTTTTAACCTTGAACAATCTGGATCTACTAGAAGTTTTGTTGCTGAATGTGAAGCGTTGAGAATGGTGCGTCACCGTTGTCTCATAAAGATCATCACGTGCTGCTCAAGCACCAATCACCAAGGCCAAGAGTTCAAGGCCCTAGTTTTTGAGTTCATGCCAAATGGTAGCATAAGTGATTGGCTTCATCCAAAATCAGGAATGCCCACAGTGGGTAATACTCTGAGCCTATCACAAAGGCTCAATATTGCTGTCGATGTCATGGATGCTTTGGATTATCTTCACAATCACTGTCAGCCATCTATCATTCATTGCGATCTCAAGCCAAGCAACATCCTTCTTGCAGAAGACATGAGTGCCCGAGTTGGAGACTTCGGCATATCAAGAATCCTCCCAGAAGGAGCAAGCAAAACCATTCAAAATTCGAACAGCACAATTGGAGTAAGAGGCTCCATTGGTTATGTTGCTCCAGGTAACTGATATCGCAATGTTTTGGTTTTTGCTCATTATTCCTAGTCCCCCTATAAACATTTGCATACCTTTTTTTGTACATCACAGAGTATGGTGAAGGTTCTCCTGTTTCAACTGTTGGGGATGTTTATAGCCTTGGAATATTGCTGCTTGAGATGTTTACGGGAAGAAACCCGACTGATGATATGTTCCGAGGTTCAATGGACTTGCACAAGTTTTCAGAGGATGCTCTTCCAGAGAAAATCTGGGATATAATCGATAAAACAATGTGGTTACATACACATATCTATGACAACACCACAAGAAGTAGAATTGAAAATTGCCTGGTTGCTATCATTGCTCTCGGAGTATCCTGCTCGAAGAACCAACCTAGGGAGAGGACACTGATAAAAGATGCCGTCGTTCAGATGCATGCTATTAGAGATTCGTACCTCATGTTTGCCAGACCTCTTGTGGTGGGACATGAAGGACCAGAAACAATTCAGCAGTAATTTGCAACAGACAAGTTAGTGGTTCCGTGGGAGCATCAATCGCATTTTTTTTAAAAAAAGCAGCAAGTAGCGCAAATAGCTTAAGTTAGATGCTGATTTTCTCCTTTTCGACCCTTGGATCGATGTAATCGTGTGCCGTATGATTCCATTCATGTAACCCATTGAGAGTGTGTGTAATGATCCGACCCATGTTTTTTTTGTAAGGACAGCAAGAGAGATGCCCCCCCCCCCCCTCCAACTTTTATTGATTTGAAGAAAAAGAGAACAAACAACAAGTGCAACTCCTCCTGACCAAGTAAGATGGTACGAGAAATCGCGCAGCACTCCTCCAATACAATTGCACCTCGGAAGGCAACCCGCTCAAACTCCAGCCAACTCAACAAAGACTGAAAGACAACGTGGAATAACAAGGGTGAAGACAGCCACATGCTACTAGATTGATTCTTGAATTAGAAAGGCCACTCGAATAGACTCCACCTCATGCTCTCCAGGCAAATATGCCACCAAAAGTTTCTCAAAAAAAAAGCCACCAAAAGTAGACCACCATGGCATCAAAGTCTTGATTTTGATTCTTTTGAATTTCACGCGTGTTCCATTCCCACCACGCATAGATTGATTTGGTCCGTGTTGTAGAATTCGATTTCTTCTTGGTGCAAATATATAGAGCGCTCCTGCGTACTACTCTAAAAAAACAGTGAACAAGTGGAGCTAAAAATAGGCAAGGATACACAATTCTCCTGGGTACTACTCGCTGAAAATTAGGCCCATGCGGCTGTTGTGCATGAGCCATTGGGCTGAAGTTGGTTTGGCCAAACTTCCATATAAGAATTTTATTTATTTGTGATTTTTGCCGCCCTTTTGTAGGAGCATCTAGGCCTCTAAGTAGGTTTTGGTGAATTATATGACAAAACGATTAAAGGACTAACTTGTTTGCTTGAGATTGTGAACAAGATTTAATTTTAATATTGGTTCATGGATGATCGGATGATATATGGATCACACCAAGAGATCACTGGTAGAGAGCGAGGCTTTGGTTCGGGCCTTTAGTCCCGGTTCAACTTTGGAGCCGGGACTAAAGGCCTTTCGTCGACGTGGCCCGAAATGGCTGCTGTAGCCGCCCCCCTTTAGTCCCGGTTGGTATTACCAACCGTGACAAAAGGGGGGCTCCCAACGGCTCTATTCGGTAATAATCGCCACCAGTCTCGGCTCGTAACACCACTCGAGACTAATGGCCGGCATCCATATAAACACCGTACCTCCTTCTTCCTCCTGCCACCCGAGCCATTCACCGTATCACTCACCCGCGAGCTCAAGCTCCTCTACTCCATGGCGACTCAAGCCTAGGGTGGTGCTGCGATTTTTTTCTTCATTAGTTTGTGAAGATTTCTCTCCTCCAAAGTGTTGTCAAGGTTGGAATCTTCATCCTCCCATCATTTGTTGTGATTAAATTTTGTTTTATGGTTTAGAGATGGAGAAAATAGAAATGTTAATTTGTAGCTAGGTAGGAGGAGCTTAAATTAGAGATATGAGATTTTGTATATACACATGAAAATGTAGTTAGGATGGTACTTGCATTGTTCCTTCTTTCATTAAATTTGTATTAATAAGCATTCTCTTATTTTCTTGTTTTTCATAATATTGAATTTTTCTTGTACATATATATAGTTTATAAAATATATGCTCATAAAGGAAGACATACAGAAAATGTACTAGGTATTTCCATTCTTTCATATGGATCGAAGTTGGGTTCATTTGAAACCATTCACACCTGCCTACATGGACGGAGTGGAAGAGTTCATGGAATTTGTTAGAGGAAAATACCCGGAAGACAGCAAGATGAAATGTCCATACCACAGATGTGTTAATCAAGTTTTACAACATCAGCAAGAAGTGAATGACCATATACACATCTTTGGAATGTCGCCTCTTACACTCACTGAATTCATCATGGGGAGTCTCTAGGTGCTGAAATTATTGAGTCCAGAGAGGAGGAGGTGCACCATGATAGATATGATTATGATAAAGGGATAAATTTGGGCGAGAATGATGGCCAAGATGATGGCCAAGATGATGACCGATATGATGATCACAGAGTCACAAAGATGTTGGCAGATTTGTACACATCATTAGAGGCAGATGGAGGGAATCCAAGATTTACCAAAGTTCTTGCTAATGCCAAGCGGCAACTGTGCCTAGGATCAGAGCATTCCAGATTCTCCTTTCTAGTGATACTTCTTTATATCAAGTCTCGCTATCGAGTTGGCAGTACAATATTTAGTGCATTGATGAAGTTATTGTCCCAGGGATTCCCTCAGTGTGAATTTCCAAGTTCTTATGATGAGACGAAGAAGTATCTTTGTGAACTGGGCCTTGCATATGAATAAATCCATGTGTGCAAGAACAATTGTGTGCTGTTTCGAAAGTCTATGTTGTTTGACAAGGATTATTCCAAGCTAGAAGCGTGCCCAATTTGTGGTGAAACTAGATGGGAAGATGGTAATGGAAAAAGGTGGGTTCCTCATAAGGTCTTGAGGCACTTTCCACTTATCAAAAGGCTGAAGAGGATGTTTGCAATGAAACAAACAGCTGAGGAGACCAAGTGGCACAAGGAGGGTAGGAGGCCAGTCAAGAATGTAATGAGCAATCCAATTGATGGTAGGGCTTGGAAGCATTTTGATAATGAATTTAAAGATTTTGCAGAGGATCCGAGGAACTTGAGGCTTGCCTTAGCTATAGATGGTTTTAACACATTTGGCAACATGAGCACTCAATATAGTATGTGGTCCGTGCTTCTGACACCACTAAACCTGCCGCCATGGGAATGTGTCAATCCAGCAAACTACTTTATGTCTTTGCTCACCCCTGGTCCATCATGTCCTGGAAAAGATTTTGATTTGTATTTGGAGTCTCTAGTAGAAGAACTGCTTCAACTCTGGAGTGGAGTAAGCACTTATGATGTCGTGAGTGGTAAAATGTTTGATCTCCGTGCCACTGTGTTGTGATGCATATACGATTATCCAGCACTGAGCACCTTGTCGGGGCGAACCACTAAAGGCTATTATGCTTGTATGCACTGTGACAAAAATCCTCTATCACGTGCACTGAGGGGCAAAATTGGGTACATTGGCCATCGCCATTTTCTTCCAAAGGATCATGCTTGGCGGAGAAGCTTGGGTTTTGATGGCCGCCCTGAAATGAGGGATGCGCCGGGTAAGTTTAGTACTAAAGAGCTCCTTGAGCAGCTTGAGAAAGTGAAACATGTGAGGCCAGGAGAGCATCCAGCGCCTCCACCTAGGAAAAGGAAGCATTGCGAGGATAGAGGGCCCAAAATTTTTAGTCGCAAAGTTTTGTTGTGGATGCTGCCATATTGGAAAGATTTGCTGCTGCCATACAATCTTCATGTTATGCACATAGAAAAGAACATCTGTGAAATCATCCTTCGCACATTACTAGAAATTCTGGGCAAGACCAAAGACACCGATAATGCAAGGTTGGGTTTGCGTGATATGGGCATTAGACATGATCTGCACTTGCAACAGGATGGCAACTCAGTTGTGAAGCCAGATGCTTTCTATGTATTGAACAAGGAAAATAAAGTTAAATTTTGCAAATGCCTCAAAGGTGTGAAGTTTCCAGATGGGTTTGCAGCCAACCTAGGAAGATTTATAACTGCAGATGGTACCAAGTTGCAGGGCCGGCTGAAAACACATTGTTGCCATGTACTACTGCAAAGGATCATACCTGCTGCCTCAAGAGGATTGGTAAGGAAAGATGTGTATGAAGCAATTGCCGAGGTCGGGATCTTCTTCAGGGAATTGTGTAGTAGAAATCTAAGGATAGATGTGGTGCAAAGATTAAAGCTCAAAATCCCACTAATCCTTTGCAAGCTTGAGAAAATGTTCCCGCTAGCCTTTTTGATGTCATGGTGCACCTGGTTGTACATCTACCTGATGAGGCATTGCTTAGAGGGCCTGTTAAGTATGGATGGATGTACCCAATAGAGAGGGGATTGGGTACTTTGAAGAATTTTGTGAGGAACAGGGCTAGGCCGGAAGGATCAATTGCGGAGGCCTATGATGCAAGTGACACCTTGACATTTTGTTCGAGGTATATGCAGGATGTTGACACCAAGTTCAACCAGGATGTAGGTGATGGGCCATTAGTTAGTGACATTTCAGTTTTCATGCATGGTGTCAAAATCATAGGAACCGACAGGAGACAATACATTGATGATGAGATGATGGACAAACTAGTTTGGTATGTTCTAAACAATTGTGAGGAAGTTGAGCAATATTTGGAGTAAGTATCGTTTTTATTTGCAAAATTATCATCACTTGAATTTCAAGTGAAGATTTCCTTATTTTTACTTGTTTTTTGTGATAGCATATGTAGGGAAGAGTTATTGACAGAAAAGTCACATGATGTTGAGAAAAGGCTTGAAGAGGCATTTCCTAGATGGTTTAGGTGCCATGTAAGTGTCCTGCACTAGTAGTCACTGACGAGGGGATAAACCAGGGGTAATCAACTTAGCCCCTAATCCCCAATCCATAAAGACTAAGAATGCCCCACGACTGCCACAGCCCAGCATCATCGTCAACAATACAGGCCCATCATCCCCAGCAGACGTCAGCCCGGTATCGTCCAAGGGCTCGGCTCCGACTTAGACGCCCACCCCTCGCGACCTAATGGAGTGCCCTGACATCGCGACTACCTCGGGAGAAGGCTCCGCCTCGCACAACCCGCAACCCAATGACACCCCCCCGACGAGGGCCGCAACGTGGCACGGGCGGCTCCGTGCCGCCCAGGGACGTGCATAAGCTACAGGGTGGGAGGATCCATGCTGTCAGGCCATGATGGGATTTCCCCGATGTGGGAGGCGGACTGCGATGGTGTCCCATCATCTAAATGCGGAATAATAGCGAAGGACAGATGAATCCTTCACGTATAAGTCATCGGACGGCGTGTCCTAACCAAACGGCTATCAGAGGATAGGTCGAGGCTTGCACGGGAAGCCTCCGACCTACCAGCCCTACGAGGCCATAAGTCGAGGAGAAGCTGCCTTGGAGAAGGGGCCGCCGCCTATGCCACCCTACAAGGACTACCACGCCTAGACCGGCGTACGACACCAACCGAAGATGGAGGTTCACACCGCGGCACTGTTCTGACAACTATTCCAGCACTGTTGCAGCACTGTAGCGGGATGCTGTTTTACCATCCTAACCCTTGTACACTGGCTCCCCTTGGACTATAAAGGGGGAAGCCGGTACCGAGAACACAACGAAGAACAAGGACAAGGACGAAAAGCATAACCAAAAGACACAAGGCAACAAAGCCAAACCAGTAGTCACACACACTCATTCCAGAGCTTTACGAGCTCCCCACCGCACTCAGAGACCTGGGACACACTCCCTCTCTTGACCTAAGCTTGTACCCCCTACTACAAACCCCTGGGCATATAGAACACTTCCCCGCACTAGACGTAGGGCCCCTCATGGTGCCTGAACCTGTGTCTCTAAGCCCAACCATCCAGATCAGACGCATGAACATACCAAAATTTACTTGCCGGTGGTATCAAACCCTGACAGTTGGCGTGCTAGGTTGGGGCACTTAGTGTGTCACGACACCACCAAAGGTCCGGATTGCCGAATCCGACGAGCAGCCGGTGCCCGGCACCATGCTGCGTTTTGGCTCACTGGACTTTGTCTTCGACCGACCAGTGGAGTCCCCAGCTGGGGCCGTCTTCATGCGCTCCCAGCCCGATTCGCCTGTATCTCCTCAGGTCGAGCAGCCTGGGGAGCCGCGGTCTGCGAAGTCCGCCACCGATCAGGTCTGAGACCTAGTCGGCCGCGACATGGCAGCAGGCCTAGGGCCGAACCCGTCCCAGAAGCTTTTCCTCTTCGCGGCGTATGCCACCTCCATGCTTGTCTTTGGCATGCAGGGGGAGGAGACATTGTCCTGGGACGAGTTCAAGCTTTGCTACGACTCCATGTACCCCGAGGGGCAGATGTGGCTGCCCTGCGGAGGGACGGGTGCCCTCGCCACAGTGGCAGACCACCGGGCGGTTCCCTCGGAAGCATCCCAAGCAAGCTGCGAAGAGGTCAATAGTGGGGCGCCCCTCCGAAAGGGGGCGACTATGCCCCACGACCTGACACGCGAGTGCTTCGTCCTCCAGCAGCACAATGGTGTAGTCCACTCCACCAACACTGGTGAAAGTTCTGCGGAAGGTAACACCACTTCACCCGACGCTTCCGCTAGTGAGCGGCTCCCGGAAGACGGGGATGATCGCGAGCGGCAGCATGCCCGACTCGATGAGCTTGACAAAGCCCAGAAGGCACTCGAGGAGGAGCAAGTGAGGCTCTGCCAAGAGCTTGGCGTGGAGGCAGCATCCACTCCTACGCGCGAACGCGTGCTGGAAGTACGCCGTTGCATCGACGGTGATATTCACAAAACTCCCGTTGCAAAGCGGGCTTCTCAGAACCTCTCCACAGCGGCCGTACTCCTCAGAGCCGGCCCTAAGCCGGCGACCCCAGAAGAGAAAAAGCTCAGTCAACACCTTCAGACGCTCCTCAATGTGGCTGCCGTCCAGCAGGCGGAGAGTTCGGCCTCCTGACGGCGGGAAACGCGAGCTCCGAGCCCCCGAGCGGTCGGCTCAACGTGGGCCCTCGCGCCCATTAGGGCAGCAGGGCCATGCGGAGAGCGCTCACTCGTCGCCCAAGCAGAAGGTCGACTCCAACCACGGTGCGCGAGGCACGCCCTCGGCTCGCGGGAGGACCATGACCAGCGGCGGCTCCGGCAACGAATGCCGGCCGCGAAGGGAGTACAAACGGAGGCGCGGGGGGCGCTACGATAGCAGCAAAGACCGGAGCCAGAGCCCGACGCCTGATGTTGGCGGTCGATTTCCGTCAACCAAGAACACTTGTTATGTTATGGTTTGAACTTCATTTTGGAACTAACCCGCCACTAGGCATACTAATGATATAACAATTTCACCGTTGGATGTGCATTTTGGAGTATAGTGTTTTTGCAGGAATTCACGTATTAAATGAGGAAAGATGCAGCTAGTTCGGAGAACGTTTTGCAAGTCAATCAAGGAGCTCAGACTATGTGCGAACTTGCCTCCAAAGGTGGCAAGGACCAATGTGCTTGAATGGAGAACTCCCGAGGACCGAGATGATGAGAGCCTGTGTGGTTCGAGGACCGGTGGATGGTCACTTCCTGGTGTGATGAGTGATTGACAACGTGGTGTGGACTGATTCTTGACTAAGTATTGCAGGTGCAGGTTGCGGCTTGACTGGTGTTGGTGCAGGTGAAGAGCAAGCGCGAAAGGTCGTTGCCGGGTAGGCCTCCAGGTGTGGAGAAGACAAGTAGGCTTGGCTCGAGGGACCCAGTGGCCAGCGGGGTCAAGTGCGGGCCGCATGGTGGCAAGAACGGCAAGATGAAGTTGTGGACGGTTCCTTGGTTGAGCCACAAAGCTAAGATCGAGCTGGGACTACGTGGGAGCCGAGTCATGAGTGGTGATTGGCAGAGACTGCACCGAGTTCGCGGGGTTTCCAGTGGTTCACCAGAAAACCACTGGGTTCCTTGGTTGATCCACAAATCCAGGACTGAAGAACCGAAGACGGAGGTGCAGCAGCATCGGACCGGTCTGACCGGTGGGTCTGACCGGTCTGACCGGTGGGTACCGGTCTGACCAGTGAGGAGCACCGGTCTGACCGGTGTGCGACGACGCAGTCCGAATACTTCGAAGCGGAGGACACGCGTCGGGATCGCAAGGCTTGCGTTGAGGCTAAGCAAGTTTGCGGTCGCTGGACATCCGTCCGATGGTGCGAAGACAATATTTCCCAAAGTGCCCTTCGGGGGCGTGTATCCTAGTTTTAGGACTTAGGGGTAGTTTCGTCTTTCGGTTGCCTCCATATAACCCAAGTGGTGAGAGGATGGCAGCCATCTCTTGAACCCTAGCTCATTTTGTTTTGCTATTTTCCTCTTCCATTTTTCTTTGGAATTTCTAGGACTAGCTTGAGAGCTTCATGGTGAGATCTTGTGAGAGGGAAGGATGATCGGGCGGCAAGCTAGACCTTGTATGAACCTCTTTGGTATGTATAGATGAATCGGCGTGGTTCCTCAAGGCTTGAATGTGTCTTTCCCGTTTCTCCTTTTTGGTGATTTTCGGAGCCCTTTCTTGGCGATTTTCATGTGGTGGATTCAAGGCCTTTCTCTTTGGGATTTGGTGGGGGATGTATGCTTGAACCCTTCGTGGTTCTTTTCCCTTTGATTCCCCTCCCAAAATCCGTGAGCAAAGGGGCTCGATTTTGGGGTTTTCTCATCTCTAGGGTTAGAGGTCTTCTTGGTGGGATTTCTTCGATTCCTCTCGATTTAGCAAGTTTTGGTGGACCAAATCTTGGCTATGGAGAGCCCATGAGGTGTTCCTACTATCCCCAAAGTCTTGCACAAATCCTTGGAGCGATTCGGGAGATCGGGAGTTGGATTTGGGGGTGTTGACCTGCGGGCGCTGTTCATCCCGAGTGCTCAGGTCACACCGGCCTGACCGGTGCCTCTCACCAGTCTTACCGGTGCAGACTCTTGGTTGAGTTTTGCTTGGGTGAACGCCTTGGTGAGTTCCCTGGTGTCTTGTGTTGGTGCTGTTTCGAGTTTGGTTCGATTTGGAGCCCAGAAGGTCAGGTGTGTGGTTTTGGGGCTTCTTGGCTTAGACCGGTCTGACCGGCATGCTACACCAACCTGACCGATGTAGGAGCCTTCTATGGAAGTTCTCAGGATTGCCAGGCTGCTCCAGCAGGGACCGGTCTGACCGGTGCTGCTCACCAGTCTGACCGGTGCAAGCCAGGGGTGCTCGAGTTCTTTGTTCCGCTGCGTTCTCGAGTACGTGTAGGTGGTTGTTGGTTCCTAGGACTAGTAGCACTTCAGTGGCTACGTAGTCTTGGCCAACTTGGGTAGTTGAGTCGGAAACGTGTTTTGAAAGCTGTGTTCATTTGTTGGAGTTATCATCTCCTTCGAGAAGAATTTTTATCGGCTCCTATTCACTCCCCCCCTCTCTGGTTGCCAGTTCGGTCCTTCAAGTGGTATCAGAGCTGGTTCGGGTCTTCATTGACTCTTACCAGTCTAAGATCCAAAGATGGTGTACCAGGAACGGGGTTCGGGTCCTCCGCACTTCGATGGGAAGAACTACCAGATGTGGCAGAGAGGGATGGTGGCGTTCCTCCGCGGAAAGGGTCAGATTCTTTGGGATGTTACGGTGAACACAACTTATGTTCATCCGATTAACTTCCTAGCTCCTGGATTGAGGGATATGCATGACACCAACAACAAGGCGGTCGACTACTTGTTTCGTTCTCTATGTCAGTCCGAATTCGATCGGGTTCAGACAGAGGACCTAGCATGTAGGATTTGGCAGGAGTTGAAGAACGCTCATGCTGGGAATGCTGAGGTTCAGGCATGACTGTATGCGACCTACCAGAGAGAGTACGAGAACTTCACTCATCTCCCCGGTGAGTCGATTGATGCCTTGTTCCAGCGGTTCACGGTGGTTGTGAACAACATGAGGGCCAATGTCGACGTCCTCCCGTACGATGACCATGATAGAGCTGTGAAGCTCTTACATGCGCTGGATCGTACCGTGTGGGATGGAAAGGTCGAGGCCATTCTTGAGTCCGAGAAGTACACCACTCTGACGGTGAATGAGCTATTCTCTAAGCTCAAGTCAGCAGAGGTTGATCGTGGTTTGACAGCCTGTCTCGAGAGCCCGACTAACTCCCATAGTCTTGCTCTTGTCGGTGGCTCAGGTGCTAAGTCTAACGCTAACCCATCCTCTAGGATGTTTGCTTTGTCCTCTTTGATGTCTTTGCCAGACGAGGAGTTCGACATGCTTGGAGAGGACGAGCTGGCGCTGCTGACCAGGCGGTTCGAGAGGCTGCACGAGAACCGGGTGAACACAAGGAGGACGGCACGGACATGCTTCCAGTGCGGCAAGCCAGGACACTTCGTCGCCAATTGTCCGGAGAAGATGGAGAATAAGGACGGCTACAAGCACCGGTCGAGCAAGGACAACAAGCACCGATCAAGGCACGATCACAAGCACAAGAACAAGCACAAGGACGAGCGACGATCGAGGAAGAAGGACGGCCGCGGCAGAAAGGCCAGAATGATGGTCGGAGCGAGCGACATCGACTCCAGCTCCGCCTACTCTTCCTCGAGCTCGAGTAGCAGTGAAGATGAAGGTGATCGGCGCAAGAACAAGAAGGCGTCCAAGAACTTGAGCGGGTTGAGCTGCTTCGCGGGAGATGGCTTCTGCGGCATGGCTCGTAGCTCCGACAGCAAGAAGAGTCACCAAAGTGACTCGGACTTCGACTCCGAGGATGAGGTACGTGACGAGCTTCCCTTCTTGCGTGAGGAGAATGAGCGTCTTGGCAAGTTGCTTGATAACCGTGATGACATGCTTAGGGAGGCCAAGAAGATGAGGAAAGAGCTTAGGGCCTCACTAGAAGATGCTAGGAACCGAGTAGCTGAGCTAAAAACCCAGAACCTAGATGCCAAGCTTGAGATTGATTTGCTTAAGGCCTCTCCTGTGGTTTCTGATGATGTTGACTGTGTTGATTGCTCTGTGTACCTAGCTGATCTTAGTAGTCTCAAGGATAAGCATGCTTCCACTTGTGATGAACTAGATGTGCTTAGGGTTGAAGTGACTGAGCTTAAGTCTAGACCTGCTTTGCTAGGTGCTTGCACTTCTTGCCCTGTTTTGCATGGAAAGATTGATGAGATGCATGCTTACACTATTTCGCTTGAGGCTAAGTTGAAAGAGCCTATTCCCACTTCTTGCTCTACTTGTGAGTTGCATGCGGTTAAGAATTTGGAGCTTGCACATTTTGTTGATCGCTTGCAGGATGAGAACGATGAGCTGAGGAAGTGTATGAGTGGTTGTCGGGTCAGGAGCCTCAGCTTGGTATCATGATAGCGGCTTTCAAACGCTATGATGGTCAGGCACTTGGGGCTGACAAACTTGGAGAGAGCAGTGGTGAGGGAGTTGAGAGAGTTGGAGAGATCCCCATCCCACCACCAAACAAACATAAGAACAAGTTTGAGCCCAAGCCTAACCATCTCAGAAACAAACTTGACACAACTCCAGATCCACCCATATTCCCTCACCCAATGAATGACTTCCAAAAACCGGTGAAGTTTGTGAGCCCGAAGGGAGGTGAGGAAGGAGAGAAGAAGGGTGAGAAGCCGAGTGAGCAGCCCCAACCCAAGCCTAAGCCTAAGCGACAGCCCATGAAGTTCCATTGTGGGTATTGTGGGAGAGATGGTCACAAGGACGAGTTTTGCTTCAAGAGGAAGCGAGAGGAGAGAATGGCTAGAGAGTGGGCTAACAAGGATAGGTACCACCCCTCTAATGGTGTACCTGAGCCTCGTATGTAGATGCCCAGGGCCAAGGCGATTGTGAGGACGGTTCCGGCTTGGGGAGATCAGAAGGTGGCAGGTGGTGCTGCTGGCCGAGCACCACCGGTCAGACCGGTGCACTACACCGGTCAGACCGGTGCTGGTCTGGACAGACAGCGTGTTGGTTTCCGTGCTCGTGCGGATGCTCGGGTCGGTTCTGGTGGTCGTGGTTCTGGTGGTTGGCATAGAGAGTTTGCAGGTGGTCAGTTTGCTAGACGTTCTCCACCTCGTGCTCAATACGAGGGTGGGAGGAGTCGTAGCTTTGAGATGGAGAGGAGGAACGGTCCATAGTTTCCCTTTCGTGGCTTTCGTCCTCCTCCAGCTAGAGAGGGTTGGTTCCCTCGTGGTGGTTACCATGGTGGTGTTCGTGGTGGTAGCTTTGATAGGCATGATGATTTGGTTTGTGCTAACCCCACTTTGGAGCAAATGACTCGGTACTGGTTTTACTCTTTTGGTACTAACCCCAGTGCTGAGTCGTTTGTTCACTCACGTGCTCACTTTTGAATTTCAGGTGGGAGACTTGAGGAACGTTTGGTTGATTGACTCCGGTTGCTCGAGGCATATGACCGGGGACAAGGGGTGGTTCTCAAGTCTCGTCCCGGTGGTGTCCAGGACATACATCACCTTTGGGGACAATGGGCGAGGGCGTGTGCTTTCAGAAGGTGAGATCGAGGTAAGTGACAAGGTCACTCTCAGGCGGGTGGCTCTTGTTCAATCGCTAGGGTTCAATTTGCTTTCCGTGTCCCAGTTGTTGGATGAGGGCTTTGAGGTGTTGTTTCGGCCTGGTGGTTCTCGGATTTTAGATTCTCGAGGGGACCTAGTTTGCATGGTCATTCCCGAGGGTCAAGTGTTCCGAGCTGATTTCTCTGAGTCTTCTGGTGTGGAGTGTTGCTTTTTGGCTGGTTCTTCGAGTGAGTTGTGGAAGTGGCATAGGAAGTTGGGTAACTTGAGCTTTGACCTTTTGTCTCGCTTGAGTAAACTCAATTTGGTCCCAGGATTGCCACGGTTGAGGTTTGAGAAAGAGTTGGTTTGTGCGCCGTGTAGGCATGCCAAGATGGTAGCCTCTTCTCACCCGCCCCTCACTGATGTGATGACGGAGCGTCCATGCGAGCTGCTCCATATGGACCTTGTTGGCCCAGCTCGTGTGCGATCTGCGGGTGGGAAGTGGTATGTCCTTGTTGTGGTGGACGACTACTCTCGGTATGCGTGGGTCTTCTTCTTGGAGGAGAAGGGGGAGACATTTGGTTTTGTTCGAGATCTTGTCTTGAGGTTGAGGAACGAGAGGCACGGAAATGCCATACGAGCGATTCGCAGTGACAATGGCTCGGAATTCAAAAACTCTCGCTTCGAAACCTTTTGCCATGACTTGGGTCTTGAATACCAGTTTTTGAGTCCGTATACGCCTCCCCAGAATGGCGTGGTGGAAAGAAAGAACAGAACCTTGTGTGAGATGGCCCGGACGATGCTCGACGAGCATAGGACTCCGAGGAGGTTCTGGGCTGAGGCGGTCAATACCGCGTGCTATGTCTCGAACAGGATTTTCCTTCGAGCATTCAAGAAGAAGACGTGCTATGAGATGATGCATGGTCGCGCTCCCAAGGTGAGTCACTTTCATGTGTTTGGGTGCAAGTGCTTTATTCTGAAGAAAGGCAAGAATCTGGATAAGTTTGAGGCTAGGTCTGTCGATGGTATTTTCTTTGGTTATGCTACTCATTCTAGAGCATTCCGTGTGCTCAATCTTGAAACTAACCAAATCGTGGAGACTTGCGAGGTTACCTTCGACGAGACACAGCCACGTAGCACTCTTGTCTTTGAATGTGCAGGTGATGATGAACTTGGCGAGGAGATCTTTCAGGAGGAGGAGCATGAACATGGAGATGATGAAGATGGCGGTATGGTGCCCGCGGCTGAGCATGTACCTACTACTTTGACTACGATCGAGAACGGGCCCTCTCCTACACCTACAGCGACAAACCCAGATCAAGGCGAAGCTGCTGTTGAGGGGGAGGTAGCATCAAGGCGAGAACCTCCCCGGCGAGTTCAAGTGGATCACCCAGTTTCGAGGATCATCGGCGACCTCAATGAACGTACTACACGGTCGAGGGTTCGAAACAATTCTCACTTTGCTCATGCTGCTTTTGTTGCCACCTTTGAGCCGAAAGACATTGGACACGCGCTATCTGATCATAATTGGGTTAATTCGATGCATGAGGAGTTTGAGAATTTTGAGAGGAACCAAGTTTGGGAGTTGGTTGACCCTCCCCCAGGGTGTAAGCCGATTGGGACAAAATGGGTGTGGAAGAACAAAGAGGGAGAGAAAGGAGAAGTGGTGAGGAACAAGTCAAGGCTTGTTGCTCAGGGGTACAGTCAGAAAGAGGGGATCGACTACGAGGAGACCTTTGCTCCCTTAGCTCGTTTGGAGGCGATTAGGATCCTTCTAGACTTTGCCGTGGCTAAAGGGTTCAAATTGCACCAGATGGATGTGAAGAGTGCTTTCCTGAATGGTGTGTTGGAGGAAGTAGTGTATGTGAGGCAACCACCGGGGTTTGAGAGTAAGATGTACCCCCACCGGGTGTACAAGTTGAGGAAGGTGCTGTATGGGTTGAAGCAGGCGCCTAGAGCTTGGTATGGTAGATTGAGAGGGTTCCTGTTTGAGAGAGGGTTTGAGATGGGGAAGGTCGATCAGACCTTGTTTCTCCTCAGGCAGGGCAGAGATATCCTGATTGTGCAGGTATACGTGGATGATATTGTCTTTGGTGGCTCGTCTAACTCTCTTGTTGCAAGGTTTGCAGAAGACATGAGCAGGGAATTTGAGATGAGCATGATGGGTGAGTTGCAGTTCTTCCTCGGCCTCCAGATCAAGCAATCAAAGGAAGGAACATTCGTGCACCAAGCCCAGTACACCAAGGACATTGTGAGGAAGTTCAAGATGGAGGACTCCAAGGCTATGACGACGCCTATGAGTACGACTACAGCTCTTGGTGCGGACGAGGAAGGTGAACACGTGGACCAGAAGGAGTACCGGAGCATGATCGGGTCACTCCTGTACTTGACGGCGACGAGGCCGGACATCCAATTCTCGGTATGTCTGTGCGCTCGTTTTCAAGCGTCTCCGAGGACTTCGCATCGGCAAGCAGTCAAGCGCATTTTCAGGTATTTGCGTCATACTCCCGACTTCGGCCTTTGGTATTCCGCGTCCTCTTCTTTGGCTCTTCATGGTTTTTCGGATGCGGATTTTGTCGGGTGTCGGTTGGATAGGAAGTCCACTTCTGGGACTTGCCAGTTCTTGGGTTCTTCTTTGGTGTCTTGGTCTTCCCGCAAACAGTCGAGTGTTGCTCAATCCACTACCGAGGCAGAGTATGTGGCCGCAGCTAGTTGTTGCTCTCAGCTCCTTTGGATCACATGCACCATGAGTGACTTTGGTGAGGAGTATACCCATGTTCCACTTCAATGTGATAGCACCAGTGCCATAAGCGTTGCAAAGAACCCAGTGCTTCATTCCAAAACCAAGCACATAGAAGTGAGGTATCATTTCCTGAGAGACAATGTGGAGAAAGGGAAGATAGCTTTGATCCATGTACCCACACATGACCAACTAGCCGATATTTTCACCAAACCCCTAGATCAAGCAACTTTCACTCGTTTGCGGGGGGAGCTTGGTGTTTGTTTGATTTCTTGAGTTGGTGTGTGGGAGCTCCTTTGTAGCATATGTATAGCTTTCTTTTGTGCCTTCCTTGCATTTTGCATTGCATACGTATCATGATGTATATGCATCTTTGTATCTTAAGTTGCATGCATTTGTGTCATATGCATTTTGTAGGAAAAGCTTCTCTCATATACATTGTTCACCATGATGTGCTATATATGATCTTGTGAGCTAGTTTGGTAAGCTATGGTTAGTTTGGCTTAGCTCTTGATGATCTTGATTTATGCCCATGGTTGATAGCTATGTCTTTTGAAAAATGAGATATGTATGCTCTCTTGTGAGTTAATGCCTTTATATGATCTTGACATGTTTTAGTGTCTTTGCTATGCTTAATTTGTGGTTGGATAGCTTATTGATCATATGGGGCCGAAGGCTCATTTGCCATCATGAATGTTTAGCCCCCATGCTTCATCTTGTGGAGGGGGCATAAGTTCCTTTTTGTCGTAAAGACATTTCATGTACCAATTTCAAATCTGAAAATGAAATGTAAATTGCTTGGAAAATGTGCTCCCATGTCACTTGTGCTTAATTTTTATAGCTTTGGGTGCTAAACCGTTGCATGATGCCTACCAATGAGAAGTCTCATACATAGAAGTAGGCACATGGCTCGGTGGCTTTGACATGACATGAGGTGCTTGTGGGTGTTTATGATGGCCTTATGCTTAAAATGGTTGTCCTAGCATGAAGTTTGTGTGGCTTTGCCATTTTGACATGTTTTGCTCATGTTTAGGACTTTGCTCATGAGAGGGTGATTTTTCGCAAAATTGCTCAATTCTATCTTAGCTTCGCCCGATGGTTGTGAAACTTGATGATCATGTAGTTGATGTTCATACGAAGCTATAAAGTATCTAACTTGCTCATTTGGATGTGTGTAGCATCTTGTGATGAATTTTGTCTATTTGAGAAGCTCTAGGTTGCATTTTTTTGCATTTTTAGCTTGATTCATGCATTGTCTACAAGGGGGAGAAGGTTGAGCATGTTTTGACTTGCTGCATGCATTTAGAAGGTTTCCTAGTGGTTTCGAGCTAGTTTTGAGCTCGTGCAGTTCCCAGTTTTTCCCAGGTGGTCATCGGCCTGACCGGTGAGGTGCACCGGTCTGACCGGTGTGAGGTTCAGGTGTTGGGCGATCTTGTCCACCGATCTGACTGGTGAGGAGGACCGGTCTGACCGGTCGGAGCAAAACTATTGCAGCTGCTCTGTTTCTTGAAGTGGTTTGCATGCATTCGTCTAGGGAAAGTTGCATTGGTTCAGGGGGGTTGCATGTGTGCAGGGGGAGCTCTTTGTGGTTTTCGAGCTTTGGATTGGTGGTTTGTGCTCTTTGCTTGAGCATGGTTTTGTTTGGATGTGTCGAGCTGTTGCCCTTGCCTAAGGGGTCCGAGACTTGTCTTCTCAAGTGATCTTGCTCTTTGCCTTTTCTTTGGCTTTCGATCGCTTGTTGAGGTTTCTTTTAGTCGTTTCTTTTCTTTTCCTTTTCTCTATGGTTACCAAAACGCGTGTGTTGTCAATGCACTCATCAAGGGGGAGATTGAGAGCCTGTGTGGTTCGAGGACCGGTGGATGGTCGCTTCCTGGTGTGATGAGTGATTGACAACGTGGTGTGGACTGATTCTTGGCTAAGTATTGCTGGTGCAGGTTGCGGCTTGACTGGTGTTGGTGTAGGTGAAGAGCAAGCGCGAAAGGTCATTGCCGGGTAGGCCTCCAGGTGTGGAGAAGACAAGTAGGCTTGGCTCGAGGGACCCGGTGGCCAGCGGGGTCAAGTGCGGGCCGCATGGTGGCAAGAACGACAAGATGAAGTCGTAGACGGTTCCTTGGTTGAGCCACAAAGCCAAGATCGAGCCGGGACTACGTGGGAGCCGAGTCATGAGTGGTGATTGGCGGAGGCTACACAGAGTTCGCGGGGTTTCCAGTGGTTCACCAGAAAACCACTGGGTTCCTTGGTTGATCCACAAAGCCAAGACCGAAGAACCAAAGACGGAGGTGCAGCAGCATCGGACCGGTCTGACCGGTGTGCGACGACGCAGTCCAGATACTTCGAAGCGGAGGACACGCGTCGGGATCGCAAGGCTTGCGTCGAGGCTAAGCAAGTTTGCGGTCGCTGGGCATCCGTCCGATGGTGCGAAGACAATGTTTCCCAAAGTGCCCTTCGGGGGCGTGTATCCTAGTGTTAGGACTTAGGGGTAGTTTCGTCTTTCAGTTGCCTCCATATAACCCAAGTGGTGAGAGGATGGCAGCCATCTCTTGAACCCTAGCTCATTTTGTTTTGCTATTTTCCTCTTCTATTTTTCTTTGGAATTTCTAGGACTAGCTTGAGAGCTTCATGGTGAGATCTTGTGAGAGGGAAGGATGATCGGGCGGCAAGCTAGACCTTGTATGAACCTCTTTGGTATGTATAGATGATTCGGCGTGGTTCCTCAAGGCTTGGATGTGTCTTTCCCGTTTCTCCTTTTGGGTGATTTTTGGAGCCCTTTCTTGGCGATTTTCATGTGGTGGATTCGAGGCCTTTCTCTTTGGGATTTGGTGGGGGATGTATGCTTGAACCCTTCGTGGTTCTTTTCCCTTTGATTCCCCTCCCAAATCCGTGAGCAAAGGGGCTCGATTTTGGGGTTTTCTCAACTCTAGGGTTAGAGGTGTTCTTCGTGGGATTTCTTCGATTCCTCTCGATTTAGCAAGTTTTGGTGGACCAAATCTTGGCTATGGAGAGCCCGTGAGGTGTTCCTACTATCCCCAAAGTCTTGCACAAATCCGTGGAGCGATTCGGGAGATCGGGTGTTGGATTTGGAGGTGTTGACCCGCGGGCGCTATTCATCCCGAGTGCTCAGGTCGCACCGGCCTGACCGATGCAGACTCTTGGTTGAGTATTGCTCAGGTGAACGCCTTGGTGAGTTCCCTGGTGTCTTGTGTTGGTGCTGTTTCGAGTTTGGTTCGGTTTGGAGCCCAGAAGGTCAGGTGTGCGGGTTTGGGGCTTCCTGGCTTAGACCGGTCCGACCGGCGTGCTACACCGGCCTGACCGGTGTAGGAGCCTTATGTGGAAGTTCTCAGGATTGCCAGGCTGCTCCAGCAGGGACCGGTCTAACCAGTGCTGCTCACCGGTTTGACCGGTGCAAGCCAGGGGTGCTCGAGTTCTTTGTTCCGCTGCGTTCTCGAGTACGTGTAGGTGGTTGTTGGTTCCTAGGACTAGTAGCACTTCAGTGGCTATGTAGTCTTGGCCAACTTGGGTAGTTGAGTCGGAAACATGTTTTGGAAGCTGTGTTCATCTTGTTGGAGTTATCATCTCCTTCGAGACGAATTTTTATCGGCTTCCATTCACTCCCCCCCTCTCTGGTCGCCAGTTCGGCCCTTCAGATGAAAAGACCGGAAGTTCATGCATAAAGATCCCTCAACTTGGTCGCGGAGATAACGACGTCCAAAGCCCACAATTGAAGGGGCCAATGATCCAAAGTGCAAGAGATGGAGCGTGGAGCAAACTGGGCCGAAACCGATCCCAGAAAGGCCCAGGCCGGCCGGCCCATGGCGACCGGCCCAGCCTGTTCTGGTGTCGGTTCGTGCCCCCCTTTCTTTGGTGTTAAGAAGATGAAACCCTAAGTGCGTGGGCAAGCCGCCATTCGCCAGAGACGCCATCTAGTTCCTCAGAGCCGCCAAGGAAGAGAAGATCGACTACGAGAGAGACTCTTGGGGGAGGACACTCGGGAGAGATCATCGCCAAGCCCAAGGGATGTCGCCACGAGGAAGGAGGACGCCGAGAGCTTGCCACGGCGCCGCCGGAATTGAAGGACAACGAGGATCCATCTTCATCGGAGGCATCCACCATCTCAACGGTGCCATGCCTAGCGCCATGATGGGGTAAAGTCTATCGTTTGTCCATGGAGTTGTAACGGAACTTGAAGTGTAGTCACCTATCTTGTTTGGATCATATGTCTATCATACCTTTTGTTGATGATGCTTAATGTTTAAGGCTAGCTACCATGCTTTCAGGGTTGCTCCTGTAGATCGTGTCAACATACTGTGTTCATTAGGGTTAGTACCGATTACCTTCGCGTAGTGACATGTACGAGGGAAGGGAAACGTCTAATCCTGGATCACATTCTTAGATATATTGGATCGGGGTTTATAACGTTTTGGGTGATTGCATTTTCAAGTACCTAGACTCCATGGGCATATGTTCTTCATACTTGTGCACCTTTCATCTCTCTTTAACGTAGCTTAGGGTTAGTTTGTCTTTACTTTATAGATTAATCTTTCTATCATAAGTCTTCAATCAACTAGATTAGTGTTAGGTTAAACGCTAGTAATCCCCTTGCTCCTTGGGTTGACAAGAACCTTGGGATCTCCCGTAGGTGAAGAAGGGCATAGGAGATCCGTACGCTTGCGGATCGAAACTTCATACGAGTTTCACCTATCAACAAGCCCCTTTTTCTAGCGCCGTTGTCGTGGAGCAAGCTAGTTTACTTCGTTTAATCTTTCATTGATTTTGTTGATTACTAACATCTAACCTTTGTGTTCTAGAAAAACACTCTTTTTTGTTTTTGTTTTCTTTTGATTGTCTAGATGGCGCTCGTTGGAAATCCCTTGGAGGAACTGGAAAAATCACTAAGAGACTATGCTAGCCCTCGATGTGAGGACATCTAGGTACAAGAATCGGACTTGGTTCTCCAAGCGACAAGGTACGAAATCAAGCCTCGAATCATTGAGATGGTAGCAACTAATCCGTTCCGAGGGGTGGAGACGGACAACCCATATTGAGGACCTGTGTGGTTCGAGGACCGGTGGATGGTCGCTTCCTGGTGTGATGAGTGATTGACAACGTTGTGTGGACTGATTCTTGGCTAAGTATTGCAGGTGCAGATTGCGGCTTGACTGGTGTTGGTGCAGGTGAAGAGCAAGCGCGAAAGGTCGTTGCCGGGTAGGCCTCCAGGTGTGGAGAAGACAAGTAGGCTTGGCTCGAGGGACTCGGTGGCCAGCGGGGTCAAGTGCAGGCCGCATGGTGGCAAGAACGGCAAGATGAAGTCGTGGACGGTTCCTTGGTTGAGCCACAAAGCCAAGATCGAGCCGGGACTTCGTGGGGGCCAAGTCATGAGTGGAGATTGGCGGAGGCCACACCAAGTTCGCGGGGTTTCCAGTGGTTCACTAGAAAACCACGGGTTCCTTGGTTGATCCACAAAGCCAAGACCGAAGACCGGAGGCAGCAGCACCAGGACTGGTCTGACCGGTGGTTCTGACCAGTCTGACCGGTGGAGGGCACCGGTCTGACCGGTGTGCGACGACGCAGTCCGGAGACTTCGAAGCGGAGGACACGCGTCGGGATCGCATGGTGTGTGTCGAGGCTACGCAGGGTGCGGTCGCCGGGCATCCGTCCGATGGTTCGACGATGAAGATTCCCAAAGTGCCCCTCGGGGGCGTGTATCCTAGTGTTAGGCCTTAGGGGTAGTTTCGTCTTTCAGTTGCCTCCATATAACCCAAGTGGTGAGAGGATGGCAGCCATCTCTGGGAACCCTAGCTCATTTCGTTTTGCTATTTTCCTCTTCCATTTTCCTTTGGAATTTCTAGGACTAGCTTGAGAGCTTCATGGTGAGATCTTGTGAGAGGGAAGGATGATCGGGCGGCAAGCTAGACCTTGTATGAACCTTCTTGGTATGTATAGATGATTCGGCATGGTTCCTCAAGGCTTGGTTGTGTCTTTCCCGTTTCTCCTTTTTGGTGATTTTCGGAGCCCTTTCTTGGCGAATTTCTTGTGGCGGATTCGAGGCCTTTCTCTTTGGGATTTGGTGGGGGATGTATGCTTGAACCCTTCGTGGTTCTTTTCCCTTTGATTCCCCTCCCAAATGAAGGACCGGAACGGCGAACCAGAGAGGGGGGGAGTGAATGGGAGCCGATAAAAATTCTACTCAAGAATTCGGCCTATGAACCCAAAATCACTCGGACACCTCCGCAAACTTTTCTTGCTAAATCCACGTAGCCACTGGAGTGCTACTGGACCTAGGAGCAAGATCCACCCAATAGCAACACGAAACACGCAGCGGAAAACAACTCAAAACAGCTGCTGGCAATCAAAACCGGTCAGGCCGGTTTCTGAAACCGGTCAGACCGACCTTCTGGGACTTAGCCTCTCACAGGCAGGGGAAACCGGTCAGGCCGGTTTGGCAAACCGGTCAGGCCAGTTTTGTCCAGGAAATCCCCAAAAGACCTTCGAGACCAAAGCAAGCCAAAACACCTCAAGAACCCTTCAACCTTTGAACAAGAAAAGCCATAGCATGAACGAGACTCTCCTGTTCAAAAACTCCTCTCGACAGCCTACTGAGGCTAAACTGGTCAGGCCAGTTTTGCCCAGACAGTCGGGAAGAACTCAGCCCGCGGGAAAAACCCAAACTTCACCTCGATCGATCTCCTGATTCGTTCCACGGATTCAAGTGAGACTTTGGGGATAGCTGGGGTACCTCGTGGGCTACCTTTGGCTAGAAGCTCGGTCCCCAAAACCTACCCAATCAAGAGGAATCGGAAGTCAACCCTGAAGAACACCTTCCCAAGAACTCCACCGAAAACCACCAAATCGAAGCCGTTTCGGAGGGTTTGTTGGAGCAAGATCACCAAGCAAAGAGGCACAAGGTCCTCATATGTGATATCCAACAAGAATCCCTTAAAGAAATGCTCCCAAAACTTCTCCACGGAAATTCCAAGAAAAGGCTCCGAAAATCACCAAAAAGGGAAAACGGGAAGAACACAAACAAGCCTTGAGGAACCACGCCGAATCATCTATACATACCATGAAAGGTTCATACAAGGTCTAGCTTCTGCCCGATCATCCTTCCCTCTCACAAGATCTCACCATGAAGCTCTCAAGCTAGTCCTAGAAATCCTAAGGAAAATAGGAAGGGGAAAATAGCAAAACAAAATGAGCTAGGGTCCCAAGAGATGGCTGCCTTCCTCTCACCACTTGGGTTATATGGAGGCAAGCCGAAAGACGAAACTACCCCTATTACATAAACTAAGATACATGCCCACCAAGGGCACTTTGGGAAATTGTCGTCGTAACACCATCGGACGGATGCCCGGCGATCGCACTTCGCTTAGCCTCGACGCAAGCCTTGCGATCCCGACGCGTATCCTCCGCTTTGAAGCTTCCCGACGCCCTGCGACCCCAAACCGGTCAGGCCAGTTTTGGCCTGACAGCCACACCCAGTCTTCGGCCTCGGCTTTGTGGCTCAGCCGAGTAACCCAGAGGTTTTCTGGTGAACCACTGCAAACCCCGCGAACTTGATGTAGCCTCCGCCAATCACCACTCATGACTCGGCTCCCACGAAGTCCCGGCTCGACCTTGGTTTTGAGGCTTAACCAAGAAACCGTCCACCGACTTCATCTTGCTGTTCTTGCCACCATGCGGCCCGCACTTGACCCCGCTGGCCACCGGGTCCCTCGAACCAAGCCTACTTGTCTTCTCCACACCTGGAGGCATCACCGGCAACGACCTTTCACGCTTGCTCTTCACCTGCACCAACACCAGTCAAGCCGCAACCTGCACCTGCAATACTTAGCTAAGAATCAGTCCACACAACATTGTCAATCACTCATCACACCAGGAAGCGACCATCCACCGGTCCTCGAACCACGCATGGTCCTCACCAAATCCGTGAGCAAAGGGGCTCGATTTTGGGGTTTTCTCCTCTCTAGGGTTAGAGGCGTTCTTGGTGGGATTTCTTCAATTCCTCTTGATTTAGCAAGTTTTGGTGGACCAAATCTTGGCTATGGAGTGCCCATGAGGTGTTCCTACTATCCCCAAAGTCTGGTGCGAATCCGTGGAGCGAATCGGGACATCGGGAGTTAGATTTGGGTGAGTTGACCCACGGGTGCTGTTCATCCCGAGAGCTCAGGTCACACCGGTCTGACCGGTGCCTCTCACCGGTCTGACCGATGCCGACCCCTAGTTGGGTTTTGCTCGGGTGAATGTTTTGGTGAGTTCCCTGTTGTCTTGTGAGGCTGCTGTTTCGAGTTTGGTTCGGTTTGGAGCTCGGAAGGTCAGGTGTGTGGATTTGGGGCTTCCTGGCTTAGACCGGTCTGACCGGCGTGCTACACCGGCCTGACCGGTGTAGGAGCCTTCTGTGGAAGTTCTCAGGTTCTGTCAGGGTGCTCCAGCAGGGACCGGTCTGACCGGTGTGTGCAACCGGTCTGACCGGTGGAGTCCAGTAGCTGCTCGAGTTGGTTTTTCCGCTGCGTTCTCGGGTAGGCTTTGGTGGTTGTTGGTTCCTAGGACCAGTAGCACTCAAGTGGCTGCGTGGTCTTGGTCAACTTGTGTAGTTGAGTCGGAGACGTGTTTTGGAAGTCGTGTTCGTCTTGTTGGAGTTCCCATCTCCTTCGAGAAGAATTTTTATCGGCTCCCATTCACTCCCCCCCTCTCTGGTTCGCCGTTCCGGTCCTTCACATATAGACATATCCAGCACTTCACGACACTATGCAATACAGTACGACAAGAGGGAGTCCCCGATGATTGGTTTAAATGGAATCTCTTCCCCTACTCACTTGCCGATGAAGTAATGAAGTGGTATTCATTTGCATCCTTCGAAGTCGAGGGAAATTAGAATCAATTGATAAAGAAATTTTGTGTCAAGTTTTTCCCTATAAGCAAGATTCAACATATAAGGAGGCTATGATTACCTTTAAGCAAGGAGAAGAAGAGGGGATTGATCAAGCGTGGAATAGATTCAATGAGCTAGTTGAACAAGGACCAAGACTTGGATTTCCCGGTGATGTACTTTTGCATACATTTTTCTTTTCCCTAACCCCTAGTTGCATGGAATACGTTCAAATGTGTGTAGGAGGGGATCTCATGGAGAAAACACTCACGGAAGCTGCCCAACTTCTACAAAAAATAAGCAAAGCAGCGGCCATGCGAAGAGATTGGGAAACACGACTTTCGGGGAAGCCGAAATGTGATACAAGTGTGAGACCACTTGCTGGAATTTTCAGAAATACGGCCCCGAAAGAGAAGAAAGAGGAGCCAATCCCGAAAAAGGTTGAAGAAATCAAACACACAAAAACTAGAACTATCCCGGAGAGTGATCACACCGAGACAAGCAAAGCAAGTGAAACGACTATGTCAAGCGCGAAGCCACTAAGGGAGTTCGAGCAAATGGATTGGGTCCCAATTGATTTTGGAGAAATTTTTGACAAGAGAAGACCGTTCCCTAATCAAAAGGGGATGGCGAAAGCCGTGGAGATGGACTTTCCACCAGAGAAACATGTGGAACAACCATACAACCTAGAGATAACCGGGAAGGTCCTTCAAAAACTCTTTAGCGAAGAAGTAGTGGATCCGGACCATGTGGCCGAAGCAAAGAGGATTATGGGAATCAAGTCCGAGGCATCACCATTCGCTCGCCTCACTGAAATTTATGCCAGAGGATCCGATGAAGAAGAAAAGACATCGCCGCGTATAGATTGCAAGGTCAACAACATTGATTGCAAGGCGTTATGCGACATTGGAGCACAAGTAAGTGTCTTGTCTTCTAAAATTTTTGATGAAATTCATGATCATACCATTGACCTAGTTCCAACCACTACTAAGTTAATCATGGGAGATGGTAGAATTGTTAAACCTATTGGAATTGCCCAAAATCTAGAAGTTTTAATTTCCGGAAAATACATACCAACCGATTTCTTTATTGTTGATGCCTACTATGATAAAAATGATCATGTAATTCTTGGTAGACCCTTTCTCAAGTTGGTTAATGCCGTTTTAGATGTCGGAAAAGGAAAAGTAACAATTAATCTCGATGGGGATAATCACACATATAATTTTCTTCCCGCTTCTAGAATTGCCTCACCCCTACCTCTTGATGACGAAGAGGTAGAGAGCCTTCGTTTTGTTGAAACCTTTAGGGATCCATTGCAAAGAGCAATGGAGAATGAATCTAATAATGAGCTAGATGAAGAATTAGTGGAAGCAACTAAAGGACTACAACCACAAGACGGAAGCTTAGAGGAAGATAAATTTGAAGACATTGGGGAAATTAAACATGAGGAACCACAAGTACCGGAGGTGGATCTTAAGCCATTGCCCAAAGGATTGAAATATGAATTTTTGGGGCCGGACAAGACTATACCGTGATCGTGAGCAACGAATTGAGTCCCGAGGAGAATGACATGTTGCTGAATTTATTGAAAAAGCACAAGAAAGTGATCGGATATTCGATAAATGACCTTAAAGGACTTAGCCCAGCGTTTTGCACTCACCGCATACCTATGGAGGACCAATGCAAGCCCGTTGTGGACCATCAAAGGAGGTTAACCCATGCCATGCGAGAGGTGGTGAAGAAGGAGGTCATCAAGTTGTTAGACGCCGGAATCATCTACCCGGTGCCGCATAGCGAATGGGTGAGCCCCGTACATTGTGTGCCGAAGAAAGGAGGTTTGACCGTGGTAAAGAATGAGAAGAATGAACTAATACCGCAAAGAACCGTGACCAGATGGAGGATGTGTATCGACTATCGTAAGTTGAACAAAGCAACGAAGAAGGATCACTTCCCCCTACCGTTCATCAACGAGATGCTTGAGAGGTTAGCAAACCATGCATATTTTTGCTTTCTTGATGGATACTCGGGGTTCATGCAAATTCCCATTCACCCGGATGATCAACACAAGACAACATTCACTTGCCCTTATGGAACATTTGCATATAGAAGGATGCCCTTTGGTTTATGTAATGCTCCAGCCTCTTTTCAACGATGCATGATGGCGGTATTTTCGGAGTTCATCGAGGAAATTGTTGAAGTATTTATGGATGACTTCTCCGTTTATGGTAAAACTTTTGCGGATTGTTTGGCAAATTTGGATAAAGTTCTTACAAGGTGTGGGGAGGTTGACTTGGTGCTAAATTGGGAGAAATGTCACTTCATGGTGAAACAAGGAATAGTGTTGGGACACGTGATATCCGAGAGGGGGATTGAGGTGGACAAGGCTAAGGTTGAAGTATCAAATCTTTGAGGAGTTTTTTAGGCCATGCGGGATTCTATAGGAGATTCATCAAGGATTTCTCAAAGATTACAAAGCCGTTGACTAATCTTCTCCAAAAAAATGTGCCATTCGATTTTAATGAGAAGTGCTTGGCAGCATTCCGGACACTAAAGAGAGCTCTCATAACCGCACCTATCATTCAACCGCCCGATTGAGTCAACCATTTGAGATCATGTGCGACGCTAGCAACTATGCCATTGGAGCCGTGTTGGGGCAACGAAAAGAAGGCAAGGTACATGCATATACTATGCTAGCAAAACCCTTAATGGAGCTCAATTGAATTATGCAACAACGGAGAAGGAATTGCTTGCGGTAGTATTTGCTTTTGAAAAATTCAGATCACATATTGTGAATTCTAAAGTAATTGTCTACACCGATCATGCGGCAATCAAGTATCTCTTGTCTAAAAAGGATGCCAAGCCAGGGTTGATTAGGTGGATCCTTCTCTTACAAGAGTTCGATGTGGAGATTCGGGATAAAAATGGGTCGAAAAATGTTGTGGCCGACCATCTATCAAGAATGAATCGTGAGGATGATAAAGAGCCCATCGAAGACAAGATGAGAGATGATCATCTATATCACATCCTCGACAAAGACACTTGGATGATCAACATTGTTCGAGCCATACGAAAGATGCCACTTGATCACTTAGATAAGAACGCTCAACGAAGGGTGATGGCTGAGAGCCGAAAATATTATTGGGATGCACCGTACCTCTTTAGGCTCGGAGCGGATGGAGTCTTGCAAAGGTGCGTACCAAGGGAAGAAAGAGTCGAAATATTAAGGAAGTGTCACTCGGGCGAGTATGGAGGACACTATGGACATTTTAGGACTAAAGCAAAGGTATGGGCTAGTGGGTTCTATTGGCTGGAGATGCATCAAGATTCGAAAAGGTACGTTGCTTCTTGTCTGAAATGTCAAAGAACGTGGAATATATCTCAAAGGAATGCTATGCCTTTAAATTATAACTTGCAAATTGATCTTTTCGACGTATGGGCAATTGACTTCATGGGGCCTTTCACTAATTCAAATGGATATGAGCATATATTAGTAATGGTTGATTATGTATCCAAGTGGGTAGAAGCCATCCCTTGTCGAAGAGCTTCAACGGAGGAATCTATATCAATGATCAAGAATGTTATATTCCCACGCTATGGAGTCCCGCGAGTTTTGATAAGTGATGGAGGAACACACTTCATGGGAAATAGTTTCAGAAAATGCTTGTCCAAGTTGGGAATCGAGCATAGAGTGGCCACGGCTTACCACCCACAAACCAATGGTCAAGAGGAAACTTCAAATAGGCAACTCAAGAGTATTCTTAACAAGACCTTTGAGAAGGGAGGTAAAGATTGGTCGAAAAAGTTGGGCGGAGCATTATGGGCATATCGTACGGCACATAAGACACCAATAGGTATGACACCATATCAATTCGTCTATGGTAAATCTTGTCATTTGCCTTTGGAACTAGAGCACAAGGCGTATTGGGCGATCAAGGAGATGAATCTTGATGTGGATGCCACGAAAATCAAACGGAGAATTCAAATAAGTGAATTAGAAGAGATGAGGCTTAAAGCTTATGAGAGTGCAACCATCTTCAAGGAAAGAATGAAGTGATGGTATGATAAAAGACTTCAAGCGAAGGAATTCAAAGAAGACGACAAGGTCCCCCTCTTTAACTCAAAGTTCAAGATATTCGGGAAAGGCAAATTAAAAAGCAAATGGGATGGACCGTATGTCGTCCACTTGGTCTCGCCAAGCGGAGCGGTAATGATTATGGATATAAAAGGAGATCAATATGTGGTTAATGGATAGCGATTGAAAGTTTTTCTTGAGCCCGATGTCGTGCCCATAGACTACATTGACATATACACCATGGAGGACGGGCCCGAGCGTCATGCCTAAGACGTAAAACAAGGTAACTTTTCTGTAAATAAATTTTTGTTTTCTTTTCTTATTTTTATCGAGTGCTTTTTGCGATTTTTAGCTGGACCTTTTCATCACATAGGCTAGTATGCACAAAACACAGAGGCCCGCAGAAAATGAGCCATGGGGGCCCAAACCAGAGGGTAGGCCGGCCGGCCCATGCCGACCGGCCAAGCACCCCTCTGCTTCGGTTCTTGCCAGTTTTTCTCTGGGACATGGCTCAGTTTTTTTCCTATCTTTGCCGACCTTTTTAGCAACTTCAAAATTAGGAAGGGTAGGGTTTAGGCCGAGTTTTCCCGAAGAAGGAGTGGTGCCCTTCTTGTGGGAAGTTTCATTAGGTGTAGTAGCTAGCTTTTCTCCCTCTTGTACTTCTTGAAAAATTACGACGAGGACGTCGTAAGATCTAAGCGTGGGGGGGGGGGGGAGCTAGCTCTTTTAAAATTTTTGCTCAAGTGGTGAAAGGTCGAGTCTTAAAGTCGAGTCAAGTTTGAGTCTTGTTTTTAAATTTTTAGCTCGTGATGTGTCTTAAATTAGCGTTGAGTCAAGAAAAAGAAATAAAGAGAGTCTTATACATTTTTGTCTCGTGCGAGTCTTTTGTTTCTTTTACTTGTTATGTCTTTCTTTTATCCTTATTATTTGAGCTTGAGCATTGTGAATAATTGTTTACCGTGGTGCTTAGTGGAAGTTTACCTTTGAAAGTATCCATGCTCAACTTTGATCTAGGACCTTACTTTGGCTATGCTTTGAGTAATACTAATATTGGAGGTGTTTATTTCTGAAAATTATGAAAAAACCCCTTGCAATGAAGGTTAGCGATTTCTTTCTCCAAGTTGAGAGGCAAGTCTATCCTATACAAGGCCTAAACTATATATATATACTCCACCATAAGTGTTGTTTAGCATGATGAATTGGGTTAGGTCTTTACTCTCTTGGGAGGTCTAATTTCAAGTAATGATCATGTCCTTGATGTTATATCTTTTATTGCTAGCCTCGTCATATATTCGGTAATGGGAACTTCACATTGAATGCCCCATACATCACCGGATTCCATACCCGAAACCATAAACATCTTTTTATCATCTTATTCCTTGAACACAACCCATGTCCGAAGATTCGTTCAATTTTTAGGTAAGGTTTCATTTAAAATTCAGATTGGTATTAATAGCAAAAAGATGGGCGAAAGGCTTCGGAATAGAAGATAAAGATGTGGAGGAAAGAAAAAAAATATATGTATATGTGTGTGCACACACAAGAAAAAAGAGAGAGAGAGAGAGAGAAAAAAGAAAAAGAAAGAAAAGAAAAAGAAAAGAGAGAAAAGAAAAGAAGAGAGAAAAAGAAAAAGAGAGAAAGATCCAAGGCAAGGCAAGAAGGATATAATGAGGGATGATAAGTCAAGTGAAGATCAATAGAAGTGCGAGGAAGGATGCAATGATGTTGAGAATCTTCGATATTCCATACCATGTGCAATCCGACATCGAGGACATCATTAGTGCCTTGAAGTCATTATTCTTTTTCCCTTTGCACATGTACACCATTCTAAATCTTCTCATCCTTGATACCCTTACATTATGGTTTAACTCTCATGATCATTGGCTTGGAAGGTGAACGACCACTAGAAGATTTTCTTAGCTTGATAATATTTGTGCTAACTTCACTAGCCATACCTATAGCTCCACCTTACATTATAAATGAGAGACTTATGGGAGGTGAGAGTTTATGAAATTATTTAGGATAGCCATTTTAAATGAGTGACATGTGAGAACTTAGAGGAAGACTTTGTCTAATACTTTATGCAGGAATTTTATTTCTAAAAGCTTGTGAAAACCCTCCGATGGAAGTAAGAATGAAAGTGTGGTTGGAGATGAGGATCTCTAGTGAAAGGTATGAGTTGTGGGGTAAGTCTTGAGTTGGTAAATTTCTAAATGCCTATGTTTACGGTATGATCTTTGTTTCATGTCTCTTATATTAAAGATGAATGATTGACTAACTTGTAAGGAAGGATTTGACGAAGCATGTTTCAACTCCTTGGATGAACAACTTGTGAGCAACTTGCTCGAGGACGAGCAAGATCTAAGTGTGGGGGGATGTTGGCGGTCGATTTCCGTCAACGAAGAACACTTGTTATGTTATGGTTTGAACTTCATTTTGGAGCGTGGAGCAAACTGGGCCGAAACCGAGCCCAGAAAGGCCCAGGCCGGCCGGCCCATGCCGACCGGCCCAGCCTGCTCTGGTGTCGATTCGTGCCCCCCTTTCTTCGGTGTTAAGAAGATGAAACCCTAAGCGCGTGGGCAAGCCGCCATTCGCTAGAGACACCATCTAGTTCCTCAGAGCCGCCAAGGAAGAGAAGATTAACTACGAGAGAGACTCTTGGGGGAGGACACTCGGGAGAGATCATCGCCAAGCCCAAGGGAGGTCGCCACGAGGAAGGAGGACGCCGAGAGCTTGTCACAACGCCGCCGGAATTGAAGGACAACGAGGATCCATCTTTATCGGAGGCATCCACCATCTCAACGGTGCCATGCCTAGCGCCATGACGGGGTAAAGTCTATCGTTTGTCCATGGAGTTGTAACGGAACTTGAAGTGTAGTCACCTATCTTGTTTGGATCATATGTCTATCATACCTTTTGTTGATGATGCTTAATGTTTAAGGCTAGCTACCATGCTTTCGGGGTTGCTCCCGTAGATCGCGTCAACATACCATGTTCATTAGGGTTAGTACCGATTACCTTCGCGTAGTGACATGTATGAGGGAAGGGAAACGTCTAATCCTTGATCACATTCTTAGATATATTGGATCGGGGTTTATAACGTTTTGGGTGATTGCATCTTCAAGTACCTAGACTCCATGGGCATACGTTCTTCATACTTGTGCACCTTTCATCTCTCTTTAACGTAAATTAGGGTTAGTTTGTCTTTACTTTATAGATTAATCTTTCTATCATAAGTCTTCAATCAACTAGATTAGTGTTAGGTTAAACGCTAGTAATCCCCTTGCTCCTTGGGTTGACAAGAACCTTGGGATCTCCCGTAGGTGAAGAAGGGCATAGGAGATCCATACGCTTGCGAATCGAAACTTCATACGAGTTTCACCTATCAACACCTGACCCCCGAGGTCTGTGAGCCTTCGGTGCGAACGTGCTCGCAGCTATCCCTCCAGCCTGCTACTGCACTCCGACCATGGTCGCGAAGTACGATGGAGAAATCAACCCGAGCGTCTGGCTTAAGGACTACCGTCTCGCTTGCCACAACGGCGTGGCGAGCGACGACCTTTTCATCATCAAGAGCACCCCCTGTATCTCGCCTACTCGGCGTGAACCTAGCTCGAGCACCTCCCTCGAGGGAGGATCAATGGCTGGGCACAGCTCCGGGACGCCTTCGTGGGGCATTTTCAGTGCACCTACGCCTACCCCGGTAACGCCTGCAAGCTACGCCATTAACGGCAGAAGAAAGGCGAGAGCCTCCACAACTACATCCGCCGCTTCTCCAAGTGCTGCGCTGAGCTCCTCGACATGGCAGACAACCAGGTCATCATGGCCTTCCAGGATGGTACCACATCTGAGACCCTTGTCCATCGGATAGGGCGAGTCAAGCCGAAAACTATCCGGAAGCTCCTCGACCTAGCCACTGATCACGCTAACGGGGAGGAGGCCATCACCTTCAGCAAGAGGAAGCCGGATGAGGAACCGAGCGAGGTTCCGACCGTCCGACCAGAGAAGAGAAGAAGGAGTGGAAGCTCCACAATGGCAACCTAGTGGCGGCCACTGACAAGGACCCCCCCAAACTGAGAGGTGGTCCGTCGAGGGACCATTTCGAGAAGATGCTAGAAGCGCCCTGCCCCAACCACAAAGGGCCGGTCAAGCACGCCCTGAAGGACTGCAACCTCATGAAGAACTACCTCAGCGGAGCCCCGAAGAACAAGCCGCACAACATAGCCAAGATCGGCTCTGCCAAGAACGTCGACAACGACGACTTCCCCATGGAGGACGGTGCTATCCTAATAATCTTTGGTGGGATGCCCACCCGTCCGCCGAGACGTCAGCATAAGAGCATCCTACAGTAGATATACCACACCGATCCTGTCGTCCCCTCGTACCTCAGGTGGTCCGGGACGGCCGTCACGTACGATTGGGCCGACCACCCCGACCACATTCCACAGCCGCGGGCTTACCCTCTCGTGGTGACGCGGAGCGGCTTCAACATCGTCTACATGTTCACCCTCGACAGCATGGGGATCCAATGGTATCAACTGCACCCGTCATCGACTCCATTCCATGGGGTCTGTTGACGGTCGATTTCCGTCAACCAAGAGCACTTGTTACACTTTGGTTTGAGCTTTGAATTATGACTAACCTACCACTAGGCATACTAATGATGTAACAAGTTCACACTTGCATGTGGTTTTTGGAGTTTATTGTTTACGCCGGAAATCAACGTTAAAGAGGAGACTTTCGGGATAAGTTCATCAAGCACTTTAGGAGAAGATCATGAAACCCGACACAAGTCAAGACACGTAATGAACATGACTCCAAATGGACCAAGGACCGAAGCATCAACACGTAAAACTCCGGGGACTAGGAGGTTTACCAATGAGATCAACTCAGCCCGAGAGATATTCTCGTAGCCCAGAACAGCATGACCTTTCAGTGCAGATTCGGAGACTTAAACGGCCTCTAATGGCAAAATTTTGACTACCAAAGTTGTGGGCCTCGACGATACCTTCGATTTGGACATATGGAAGGCCCAATTCGGGACAAGGAGCTAGGAGATATGGCCCCCGAAATGCAAGCTGCGCAGACAAGTCCGAAATCAGACAGATTATCTTCCGAGGCTATTTTGGGGATCTTATCTTCGTTTCCAAGGAAAGCAATGAATACCAAAGTTAGAGATAATTTCGTGGCACACAACCTGGACACCGAATTTGCATTATTTGGAGTTCAGACGTGGGAGATATGGTGCCGGCAAGGAAGGGCTGCGAATCAGGAAAATCTGGACGAGGCTGAGTTTATGGAAACCAAGTTCGCTTCTCTCCCAAGGAAGATCTCGTGCAAGGCAAGGTGGAGCACGCCCCAAGACCCCCCAAAGGCATAAATACAACCCCCTAGGCGCCCAAGGGGGTTACCATTCAGATCTAATCATTGTACCGACGCCATTCACCAGAATACCACCGCCGCAAGATGAGGGAGAGAGTTGGATGAGCTTGTCGCAAGGATCAACACCGGTGGAGGGAAGGAAGCAAGAGGAGGACTCCAAGCCGCTGGCCTAGGGGTGTTCCCAAGCTTCATCACCGCCATCTTCATCGACGACGTTCTCCGGAGTCTCCATCACCCCTATGTGCTTCAATCCGTGTAAGATGATGGGGTAATGCCTCCGTTCGTCCCTAGGGTTAGATGGATGCATGATATGTAATCTGTACATGAATCTTATGCCTATCGATGCTTTATGGTCTATGTCTTCGCGAATGCTTTGTTTACATATGTTTGCGCAACATGTGGTCTTAGTAGGGTTTGTGGTAATCGTGGTGATTAGTTTAACCCTATGGATGCTTAGGTTTAGATGCGGTTATACGTGAAAGTGTTTAATTACCTTGCGTAGTGACAATACGGTAGAGGGAAAAGGCTTAGCGGCCGCATAACCGCCATGAAGCTAGTGAAGGCAATACCCTTTTCATGTAGTAGATGCATGTTCATGAGATCCTAAACCCTAGGGAGGGAACGCTTATCTACCTTAATCTCTCTCTTGTACCAACCCTCACCATCTAGTTTAACCTTAGTTTAGTCTTAGATTAGCATAGGTTAGATTGTCTTTACTTTAGATGAATACCCCTTTCAAAGGTTTTCCATCAACTAGATTAGTACTTGGTTAAGCGCTAGCAATCCCCTTGCTCCGCGGATTGACAAGAACCTTGGGGGTCACCCCGTGGTGAAAAAGGTGTAGGTCCGTACGCATGCGGATCGAAGGTTGTTACGTGTTTCAACCATCAACAAGCCCCTTTTTCTGGCGCCGTTGCCGGGTAGTAAGCCAGTTTGCTACGTTTAATCTTGTGTTAATTTTATTGATTACTAACATCTAACCCTTGTTTTCTAGAAAAATCCTTTTTTGTTTTTGTTTTTCTTTCTATTTTCTTGTGCCTAGATGGATTTGTTCACCTCACCTTTGGAAGATGAAGAGATGTCGCTAAGGGAGCTAGCAATGCCGTCAATGGAGGACATTGAGATGCAAGAATCAGATTTGACGCTTGCTACAACCCACTACGAAGTGAAGCCTGGAATCATCAAGTTACTGGCGACAAACCCATTTAGAGGATTGGAGGATGACAACCCATATAGACACATTAAGGAATTCATGATGATATGCAACACGGTGCAACAAGAAGGAGTTCCGGCCGCTTGGTTCAAGTGGAATCTTTTTCCATTCTCTCTCGAAGATGAAGCGCGAAGATGGTACACACTTGCGTCCGTTGAAGCAAAAGGAAATTGGGTTGAGCTCGTGAAGAAATTTCTTTCAAAGTTCTTTCCCATAAGCAAGGTCCAAGACTTAAGGAGGCAAGTACTCACTTTTAAGCAAGGAGAAGATGAAGAAATTGATGAAGCTTGGGACCGTTTTAATGAACTACTTGAGCAAGGCCTGAACTTGGGATTTTCCGGTGACTTGATGTTGCATATATTTTACTTTTCACTAACCCCTAACTCTTCCCGTTTTGTAAGCATGTGTGCAGGCGGTGATTTAATGGATAAAACGATTAGTGAAGCCGCACAAATCTTACAAAGGATAAGTAATGGAAAAAGAACGCAACGAGATTGGCAAAGACGTTGTCGGGAGGAGCAAAATGACAAAAGCAAGCCCGAGGTGCTTGCTGAAATTTCTGAAAAAGATGAACCGGAGGTTAAGAAAAATGAGCCAACCATACAAGAAGTTGAAGATCCACTTCCCAAGGTAAGAGAAGTAATTTCGGATATTAAAAATGTTGAAACTAACATGAATGTAGGCCGAAGTATGGGGAATGCTAGACCATTGGCGGAGTTCAATCAATCCGATTGGATTCAAGTTGATTTCGCCCCACTAATCAACTACCGAAGGAAGGAGGAACGCCGACACGTTGCCAAACAAGTTGAGAATATATTTGATCAAGAAATGAGTGGAGAATCGATCCATAATATGTTTGAAAAAGAAAGAGATGAGGAAGATGAAGGATGGATCGATCAATTGGACAACTCGAAGATTTGCAATGAAGGAAGAGAGGAGTACAACCGTGATGAGCCTAGTGGCTCGAAGGATAATAGGGAGAAAATAGGACTCAAGCTAGAAGACGAATGGGAGGGAGATGACATAGAGCAAATTCCCCAAGAAGGGCCCTCTCCACAACGTTATAGCTTGTGTGCTATTGAAGCCTACACACGAGCAAATCAAGACATGGAAGTGCTCAAGGATGAAGAAAAGAGTGAATCAACAATGAGCAATCTCGACGACATGTGGTACATGAAAGATAAAGAAAGCTACATTCGAGACTTTGAAGATAAAGATTGGGATGACAATGAAGACTTCAAAGAAGAGATGAATGCATACATAGTTGATGGATTACATGTCCCACATGATGAGATGGAGGGGATGCAAAAAGGTAACAAAGAGACACCTTCACTCGTTGAGATTGGTTCGCCTTCAATACTGCTAGATGAACCAAATATCACTCTTGTAAAGGAAGCTCCGAGGCAAAGGTATACGCTGAAATCTCAAGATATTATTGGAATTAATGATGATATAATTAAATATTCATGTTGGACCATTAGTATGAGTAATAGTTTAAACTCTATGCCTTGTTCCAATAATGATCATGTTGATAAGCTAGATTTTCTTGAGAATGTTGATGAGGCAATGTTTATGTATGAACCATTTAATTATATGCCTAAAGAACCTTTGCCTAATGATGAACTAAGTGCTTTGCATGAAACATATGCTTCTTTTAATTACACCTTGATATGTTGCTACAATTTGCTTGTGGATGTAATTATGGACGCGTATGTTTACAATAAGTTTTCTAAATCTCGATCATGTTTTGTGGTTGGTCAAGATAATGACCTTAAAGAAGCACATGTCGGGAGAAGGCCCGATTTTCACTAACCATGTAGATAAGGCCTGAATAATAAAAAGAGAAGTCATGCCTAAAGAATTGCAAGATAAATCATCAACCTCTCCAAATTCCGTGACGGGTGCTGCTGTCTTCATCAATTTTAGAGCTTGTTAAGAGGTGTACAAATGAAGAAAATGAGATATTCAGAAGCTCCATGAAGTTTCCATTCCTACGCATCAAGAACCAACGAATTTGAAGACCCGTGCAAGGAGTTATGGAGAAAACATTGAGCGTTGCGCGTTCTGAAATTTCAGGACAGATTTCATCACCGAAGTAAAACAGACGTAACTCTCTTGTTCGAAGTCCGATTTGGGCAAATAAAGACTTGTTGGAAAGGAAATTTTGTGCACTGTGTAATGAAGTAGAGCTCGGGTATACTTTCTATTGTGGATATTAAAGAAAAATTCATGGAGTGAAGGCAGCACCGAAGGGTGATAAAGAAGGAGATAGCGATGAAGCAAAAGGATATCATGGGCAAGTCTTCTATTAATGATCAATTATAACATGGGAAGTGAATTAAAGCTGCATGGATACCTTTACTTCTTGCATGAAGGACCATGGCTTTGCGACAGTAAGAAGGTATGTGAGAAAGTCGAGCTCTATGACTTTAAATGAAGCGCTTTTCGGGAGGCAACCCGTTTCTTTATGTTTTTATTCCTTTCTTAGAGAAATAAAGAATGACACCATCTTATGATGATCAACTTGTGGCTAATTAATCTAAGTTTAATTTTCCTTTTTAGAACCACCATCATGTTCATGATCATATTTATTTATTTGCATGCATTACATTTTGTTGTCAACGTGATGTTTCTTTGCATATACATGTTCTGCATATAGTTGGCTTGGTTGTTTTAAGGCTTAATGATGTATGATTCATTTTCCATGTTAATGCTTCATAAGGCCTTATGAGTATTTCCCTTTTTGCAATCTTGTGTGAACGTGGTGTTTAAACATGATTGCGGACCATCATCATTACGTTCGATAAACATTGCTAGCTTTTCATATATTTTCATGTTGCATTGGTTAGTTTATAAGCTTTGCAATGCGCTTAATTTTTCTTGTGCTATAAGAGTTATTGGTTTAGGGATAGACATGGTGTTTTAACCCTAGATAAATAAATCTTTATGGCTATGGAGAAATTCAGCAACCTAGTTGTAAACATGGTGTTTAGAACTAGGTGAAAACATTGTCTTTGTTTATATGCTTTCCTATCATGTGCATACACACCTTGCACCACGTACACTCATTAGGTTTTTATTTCTCATTAGACTAATTATGCCACAAGTTAAGAGTCCTAGGAAACATTGTTAGATTGTTGGCAATTCTATCTACTCCCAACCGTCACCTTGGGGGTAGAATGTGCGTTTAAAATGTCTTGCAGGCAAGATAAAGACTCTCACTACAAGGAAATTGAAGGATGGCTAAGATAAAAATGTTTTGTCTTCTTTTTCCATGCCTAGAAAAATGCTAAGCATGGGGTAGACCCTGAATCTTCAACACGGAAGTGTAACATGACGCTCTAGAAGATAGAATGATCAAGATCATTAACATCTCCGGATCAATGCATAAGAAGCTATTGATCTCATCAAATTTCTGCGTGGTCTCGAAGGGAAAACACTGAATATTTTTGGATATTTAGAAGCCCCATGAAGTTACAATTCCAACAAATCAAGAATCAAGACAAAAAAAGACAATAGGAGGTTCCTACAAGCGGTTATGACCGAATCACCGAGTGCAACACGTCCTGAAATCAGTTTTGAACAGCACGCAGCACTGAAGTAAAACGGACATAGCTCCCTTGTTTGAACTCCGTTTTCGATGAATGGCCACATGTTGGAAAGGTAATTTCATAAACTTTTCAATAGAGCTATATTTCGATATATGTTCTGTTTTGGACAGAGGGGAAATTCATGAAAAAGAGACAGCAAGGAGATGATGAGAACAAGAAAGAGGAGATGGTGATGACAACATTGAAGAGAAGGCGACCATTGACTCCATTAAGCATACATGACCAAATTCAGAAGTTTAGGAGCATTGGAAAATCAAGACAAAAGCAAAGCCACATTCGATACATGGAGATGTTGGGAGAAGATAACGAAGAACTACAAAAGATGGTAACACCTCCATGGACCTTCTCTTTTCCGAAAATAAATGCTTGTAAGTATGCCTTCAACCTCAACTAGGTGCAACCTTTTGTTTTTCTCTTCCAACAATAACATGGCTACTAGGAGGACAACCTAGATTTCTTTTTATTTTCAATAGATAGGCATGACCATGTGTTCACCTTGATGTTTTATATTGCCTATGCTTAGGGAAAAATGATGATAGTTGCCGCTTTGTTGTACCTACATGAAGTTATACATGTCTTGGCTAATTGCTCTCTATAACATGATTTGAAATTAATTTAAATACCAGCTCTTTTATTTGTGGAGGTGAAATGACTATGCTCTAGACCCACATACATATCTTTGCTCTTTGATTTAAGTTTATGGATAGCCGGATAACTTGTTGTTTTTATGAAAACTTAACTTTTAAGCAAGAGGAGGACTCCAAGCCGCTGGCCTAGGGGTGTTCCCAAGCTTCATCGCCGCCATATTCATCAACGACATTCTCCGGAGTCTCCATCACCCCTATGTGCTTCAATCCGTGTAAGATGATGGAGTAATGCCTCCGTTCGTCCCTAGGGTTAGATGGATGCATGATATGTAATCTGTACATGAATCTTATGCCTATCGATGCTTTATGGTCTATGTCTTCGCGAATGCTTTGTTTACATATGTTTGCGCAACATGTGGTCTTAGTAGGGTTTGTGGTAATCATGGTGATTAATTTAACCCTATGGATGCTTAGGTATAGATGCGGTTATACGTGAAAGTGTTTGATTACCTTGCGTAGTGATAGTACGGTGGAAGGAAAAGGCTTAGCGGCCGCATAACCGCCATGAAGCTAGTGAAGGCAATACCCTTTTCATGTAGTAGATGCATGTTCATGAGATCCTAAACCCTAGGGAGGGAACGCTTATCTACCTTAATCTCTCTCTTGTACTAACCCTCACCATCTAGTTTAACCTTAGTTTAGTCTTAGATTAGCATAGGTTAGATTGTCTTTACTTTAGATTAATACCCCTTTCAAAGGTTTTCCATCAACTAGATTAGTACTTGGTTAAGCTCTAGCAATCCCCTTGCTCCGCGGATTGACAAGAACCTTGGGGGTCACCCCATGGTGAAAAAGGTGTAGGTCCGTACGCTTGCGGATCGAAGGTTGTTACGTGTTTCAACCATCAACAGTGTCGTACCAGGGATGGAAGCGGTCCCTCTCAAACAAATCAACCTACCCTTTACGTTCGGCTCTGCAAGCAACTTCCGCAAGGAAACGCTCACCTTCGAGGTGGTCGGCTTCCCGGGAATGTATCACGCGATCCTCGGAAGGCCTGCGTATGCCAAGTTCATGGCGGTTCCCAACTACACTTACCTCAAGCTGAAGATGCTCAGGCCAAAGGGCATGATCACCATCGACACAAAGTTCCAGCACGCCTACGAGTGCGACGCCGAATGTTTCCAGTTTGCGGAGACACTCATCCGCTCCGAGAAGAACGCCATGCAGCCTACAACCGTGGACCTTGACAACGCCACGATGGCTGAGCAAGCCTAGAACAGCTACGTCGTCTCTACCCTTGCGAAAAGTACCTTGTACTTCTTATGCCTATGATGAATGGCTTCCTTCGGTGTGTATTCCTCAATTCGGTGGCTCTCTGATGAATGGATGCGGCGGCCGTTGGAGGCAGGGGCTATTTATCAACCGAGGAGGCACTAGGTCAAAGGGGGGCGTGAACCGAGCCCGGAATGCTTCTCGTGCTTCCTTGAATTTATGCCGAACTTCTTATGGGTCCTTGACGTCGTTTTCCCCGTGGTTTGGATAAGGGTACTTGGCGTGCGAACTCCCGCATCTTCTATTTAGGTCCTCGGAGTTTCACAGCTTCACGCTTCGGTCCTCAGGTCATTTGGAGTCATGTTCACTTCATGTCTTGACTTGTGCCGGGCTTCGTGATCTTTTCATAAAGTGCTCGATGAACTTTACCCGGTGTTGATGGTGCAAAACCGTGTTGAAGTTCAACGCAAGCATATGGGTGACTTGGTACCTTTTTCACCAAGGAGGGTCCTCCCTAGATTTGTCAATCCAAGGGTCGGAAGCAAACTCCTAAGGCTATCCATCTAATCTAATGATCTAACCTATCATGAAGTGTTGATTGCATAAAGGGGTTAGCATACAAACATGGTAGATTGTATGGATCACATTCGGTAGCCATAAAGGTAACACTACCGAAGGTAACCCTAGCCTACCATCTCCTAGTTGCAGCTCCGGCCAAGATGAGAACCAATCTAAACCTATACTATGATAAGGAGTACACTCGATATGGAGTAACCCGATATGGAGTGGTCCGATACACGTTCACTCGCCGTTTTCCCTCACGTGTACTGTCACTACGTCAAGGTAATCGTCACCGAGCAACAATCCTCCAGATCCGTGTACTACAACGATGTATCCGCAAGAGATAGACTAACCACCACGATTAGACCTATTCCTACTAAAATCATATGCTAGCTACACATATGGATAAAACACTCATCGATGTAGATCAAAGTAGGACAAGATATGATTACATCACCATCGAATGTTGAAGGTACAAACGACTTGACGAATTCAAGTCGTGGCTCCGGAACTCCACCATGGCTTCACCACGCAGGGCCAACCATGGCGGCTAGGGCATGGCCTAAGCCATCTCCTAGGCGACGTCGAGGATCGGCGGCGGCGGCGGCTCCCTTTAGCGTGCTTCCTTCAATTCGGCGGCTCTCTAATGAATGGATCCCCCTCCTTGGACGTCCTGAGGGTTGTATTTATGCCCTTGGGGAGCCTTGGGGCGAGCTCCCCCTTGCCTTCCACGAAATCTTGCTTGGGAGCTAAGCAAACTTGGTTTCCATAAAATCAGCCTCGTCCAGACTTTCCTGTTTTGTAGCCCTGCCTTGCCGACGCCATATCTCCCACGTCCGGACTCCAAATAATGCAAATTCGTTATCCTTGTTGTATGGCACGAAATTTCCTCTAACTTTGGTATTCATTGCTTTCCTTGAAAACGAAGATAAGATCTCCAAATCGGCCTTGGAAGATAATCTGTTCTGATTTCGGACTGACTGCGCAGCAGGGATTTCGGGGGCCATATCTCCTAGCTCCCTTATCCGAATAAGGCTTTCCATATGTCCAAATCGAAGCACTCAACATGCCCCACAACTTCGGAATCTAACTTTTTGGCATTAGAGGCCGTTTAAGTCTCCGAATCTGCATCGCAAGATCATGCTGTTTCGGGCTGCGCGAACATCTCCCAAGTTGAGTTGATCTCGTGGGCGAATCTCCAAATATTATGATATCCTTTGGAGCAATTGGAGTCATGTTCACTTCGAGTGTTGACTTATGCCGGGCTTCATGATCTTCTCATAAAGTGCTCATTGAACTTCTCCCGGAAGTGCTCCTTTTAGCGCCAAAATCCTGCGTAAACAACATACTCCAAATAGCACATCCACAAGTGAACTTGTTATATCATTAGTATGCCTAGTGGCGGGTTAGTTGCAAATCATAATCGAAACCAATGTATAACAAGTACTCTAGGTTGACGAAAATTCACCGTCAACACCCGGAAGTCATCATTTAGGCGCTTAAATCCTGCGTAAACTACATACTCCAAAAACCATATGCAAGTGTGAACTTGTTACATCATTAGTATGCCTAGTGGCGGGTTAGTTATAATTCAAAGCTCAAACCAAAGTGTAACAAGTGCTCTTGGTTGACGAAAATCGACCATCAACATACCCCGATGCTTAAACCTTTCTCGTCCTCGAGTAAGCCTTTAATGGATGTCAGTATTGCCTTTCAATGTTCATACCCTGCACTTGATCATACATGAGAAAACATAATGCTCTCCAAGTTTATATTTGTTTAAGTTTCATAATGTAGCTAGCTTTCATCTCTATGGAGGGTAGATATCATTTAAGCTCTTCCCACAAGTAATTAAACATGCTCTCAAATTTTAAACAAATCTTAGAAATTTTGAAATAAAGCGTAGGATGAAGGAAAAAATTGCTTTATCAAGATCAATAATAAACCTCCTTGCATCTTGCTCATGTACTCTCATCTCATCTTGTCTCTCAAGCCTACTAGGACTGCTCCTTTCCTCTCTCAAATATCTGGTGGAAGGCTTTATATGGAGCTTTGGGAAACGTGATCCTATCAAGATTTCATAAATGGAATGCAAACAAAACAAGACAAGCTTCTCATGGAATTACCGAGCCTAGTCAAAAAGGTCATTGGAAAATAATGTTTCAAGGAGGGGGGAGAGAGAAAACACACACACTTTTAGATAGGTGTACATGTGCAAATGGCATAAGGTGATCCCGAGGCACAAGCGAAGTCCTCGTTATCGGATTGCACATGGTTGGAAAAAGAGTATGGGTCACACACTTTTAGATAGGTGTATATGTGCAAATGGCATAAGGTGATCCCGAGACACAAGTGAAGTCCTTGTTATCAGATTGCACATGGTTGGAAAAAGTCTTGATCTTGAAGCTTTTTGAACCTTTCAAGTGTAACTAGAGAACCGGGGAGCTTTATTTATATATATTTAACATCATTTTTTTCTTTTTCTCATCATACTTTTCCTTTTTTTCTTTCTTTCATCACACATTTTTTTTCTTCTACTCTTTTTTTAACTCCCCTTGAACTCTAGATTACACTAGTACTTCCTTGGCAACCCCCCCATGCTTAGACGTTGCTCGTCCCGAACAAAAGAGGTGATCAAGGGTGTGCCAAGGTGGTACTGAAATTTTTGAATATTCTATGGAGAAAGATACTCGAGGTCTTCTAGGGGTCCTTTTTGGAGGTCTCCCAAATTTGTCTCCACTTGATGGCGCCTTCTTCTTGTAGTCTTCCTCGAAATGTTCATCCATACTCAAGTTTGGGTTGTGATCAAGGAGGTAAACACAAAAAGATGATATGGGTTTTGGGGGTGGATATCCGGCGAGGTTTGCGAAATTCCCAATGTGGAAACTCACAATGCACGGATAGATGGGCTAGCAAAAGAATGGTATGCAAAAATACAGAATGACCAGCTTCTTAGACTCGAACCAAAGAAAACAAATCTGAATTGATGCACCCAAAAATTAATCTTGTAACTAAGATTTTTCACTCAATCAATATTTGGCTTTGGATAGGTAGAGAAAAATGCAAGTGGTCATCAAAGATAAGGCTAGCATCATTTTAAGAACAAAAATAAATTATCCTTGATTCATTCAAAAATGAGAGCACGAAGAACACTATGGGACTTAAATTATCGTTACCTCCACAAAAGATTAGGCTAGTATTTAAGTTATTTTCAGATTCATATTAGAGAGAGCACTGGCTTAATCATACACAAACCAGAATGAGCAAAGCGATAATGATCATCATATATCCATAAGCAAGAGCATACGAGATATCATCGTAGTGAGCACAAGGTAAAGGTGGTTACTATTTATTGAAAACAAAAACCAATCTAGGTTGTACTCCTAGTAGCCATGTTATTATGTATAGAGATATACAAGAGTTGCATGTTGTCTATGGTTGAAGTCATATAAATATTGACAGACATATAGAAAAACGAGGACAAAAGGAGGGTTGAGGAATTGTTACCATCCTTTGATGCGTGTAGTGTAGCGCACACTCCCCCATGCTTAAGCATTGTGCTTAGCATGGAAGAAGAAAATCAGCATCTCTTGGCAACCGTGATCTTGTAGTCCACGTGGTCTTCTCTTGTCCACCAAGTCCCCCCCCATGCTTAGCATGTTGCTAGGCATGGAAGAATATGAACCATCTTGTAATTCTTGAAGTCCAACCGCCACGTGTGGAGATCATCATACTCTTCACTTTTGTTGCCTTGATTGTCCTTCAATGTCCTCCCTTTGTCGCAAGCCTTGGTCCCAATCGTTTCCCAACTCGTGTTCACCTCCTTTTGGAGGTGTTGACGATCTTGATTTCAGCTTTTATTATGAACTCATGGGAGTGATCGCTATGCCTGCAAAACAACTCTAAAGCACAAAAGTACCCCCGAGGTGACGGTCGGGAATACTCACCACATGCCAACAAACCAAAGACACCCCTAAGATCTTAACTTGTGGCATAGTTAATCTAGTGAATGAAAAGTTAAAGACCTAATGGGTGTATGTGTGTGCAAGGGTGCATGCAAATGAGAGGATGGTATAAAAACTAAACAATGTTTACGCCAAATTCTAAGCTCTATGCTTACAAAGTGGTTGCCAAACTTCTCCATCGCCATAAATATTAGCCAAGGTAAAAACACCATGCTTATCCCAAGATTAACAATTCTTCATAGTGTAAGATAAGTAGGGCGCATTGCTAAGTTTATAAACCAACCAATTCAACATGATATCAAGGTATATAAAACTGAATGATGGTGGTCTCCAATCATGTCTAAACACCACGTTTACACAAGATCGCAAGGGAAAATGTCGTACCAAGCATTTAACATAAACAAGATAGCATTCATCATAAAGTTTCACGAAGACCAATCTAACATTAAGAGGAAGATGACAAAGAGGTGGATGCATAATGCAAATGCAAAGAGTTAGTACAAACAAATGTTAGCAAGGTGTGACAACCAAACTAACAAGGTTTAAGGGTAGGTTAAGGGTATCCTATATTTTTGTCTCAACAAGAATTTTGAAGAGAGGAAGTCAAGTATAGAAATTGTATCTAAGGTTGTGATAAGAGTCTTTTAACGGAAAACAAACCTATGGTTTTAGGATGGCTAAAGGTAGGAAAGGTTTTCTCATAGGAGGGCTAGTCAAAGTTTTTAGTTAGAACAAGGGATAGAGGTGGCCTTAGCCACAACCCTACCCTTGTTGGCTACGGTTTTTGGTGGGGCTTATGGGAAGGCTTAGGTTGGTTGGACAAAAAGTTAGACCAAAACAAAAACATGCAATGCAATGCAATGTGAATGAACAAAATGACATGATAAGGCGGTGGTCTAAAAATAAAAGCAAAAGTTAGCCTAAATTAACTAGCCACAAGTTTAGAGTCAAAGGATGGTGCCAACTTGATATTTCTCCCTAGAAAAGGAAAAAGGCTCTCTAAACACTAATAGGCACACAAAAAGGGTCTACAAGTTTTCTAAGATCAAATAACAAAGTGCCCCTTCAATAGCAATTAAATTATACAACATGATGTTGTGGTATTTATTAGGGTAATGGTACAATGTTACTTGATGGTTCAGTTTAAGAGCACAATGTAGATGGTCATATTATATATAAATAAAAGAAAACGGGTTGCCTCCCGCAAAGTGCTTAATTTAAAGTCATAAAGCTCGACTTTCTTACGTACCTTCTTGTGGTCGTGAAGCCATGATCCTTCATGCATGATTTGAAGGTGTTCATGCAGCTTTGATTCACTCTCCATGCTTGACATGATCATTCATGCTTGATGAGAGGCTTGCCCGATCATCTCTTGCATCATCATCCTTCCTTCTCTTTTGCTCTTCGTCGCTGCCTCTCCTTCACGAATTTTTCCTCTCTGTCCAGATCAGAACATGTAGCAAACAACTTCTCCTATGTGTGGCGTATGAAATTGTCTTTCCATCAAGTGTTTATTCACCCCCAACGGATTCCGATCAAGTGAGTTATGCCCGTTTTACTCCAACGCTGCAATCTGTCCAAGGTGATTTCAGACTGCGCAGCGCCCGATGTTTTTGCCATATCTCCTCATACGGGTCTTCAAATTCGTCGATCTTGGAGGCGTTGGAATCAGCACTTGATGGAGCTTCTGATTCTCAATTTTTCCTTACTTGTATATGTCTTACCAGGTGCTCAAAATTTGATGAGAACAGCAACATCAGCTCACAAGATTTGGGGGAGCCGATGTTTTTGCCATATCTCCTCATACGGGTCTTCAAATTCGTCGATCTTGGAGGCGCTGGAATCGGCACTTGATGGAGCTTCTGATTCTCAATTTCTCCTTACTTGTACATGTCTTATCAGGTGCTCAAAATTTGATGAGAACAGCAACATCGGCTCACAAGATTTGGGGGAGGCGGTGCTCGGGTTTGCAACTCCTAGAGGCATGGCTTCTCTCCTCTCGATTCAAGTTTAATGCCCTGCATGGTTAGTGAAACTCAGGTTTTCTCCCGACATATGCTCTTTTAAGGTCACTAGCTTGACTGAACACAAAGCAAGTCCAAGTTTTGCAAAATGTAATGCAAACAACTTGTGACAACCCGCCCGAGAAAATACTGTATTATCACCTAAACCAATCCACTTTGGTCATTAAGCGATAATAAAGTACCATCGCGTCGTAAGTTGCCGGGTCAAAGCCCAGTAAATCACTTGGGTAACACACAGAGGATCGAAACATATGCATTAAAACTCACACGAAGGCGAGTCCAGAGTACAAACATAAAGTAAATCCCATTTACCCGTAAGGGTTAATTATTACAAACCATGGTTCATGACATGATAAGTAAAGGTTCAGAGTTCAAAAAATAGCAGAAAATAAACTAGCGATACGATAGACATCACAGGAGGCCATCCATGATACCATCACTCGTCGTCATCCACCCATTCTAGCTCCCAGCCGGGTGGAATCTCTCCAGCACTACAAGGTTTTGGGTCAAATGCAACGCTTCTGAAATGCAACGCCTAAAATTTGGTTGCTAAAGATGGTTGTATTGCAACCATTTTAAAAATTGGTGATGATACATGCCTTAAATACAACGGTTTTCAAGTTGTTGCGAACCTTTGTTGCATTTGGTGGATGATAATGCAATGGTGAAAAATGGTTGCAGTAGAATTGATTTTAGTTGCAATTATGTGATAGTACTGCAACCACGTTTGCATTAGTAGCATTTGGTTGTACCTATTGCTACGTTTGTTTTGTGTTGCATAAAATTTCACAAGCATTGCAAACGCTAGATGCTTAATGCAATGAGAACTTTGATAGGCACGAGGACTCTAGAGGGCGAAGCAAAAGTGATTCTCAATTGCAACGCTTTTTGGGAGTTGCAACTGTTACATGCTTATTGCAACGAGAACTTGTAGCCGAGGCTGATTTGGATTGGGCATTCTATATGATATATTATGAAAAAATACAATTCATAGTAAAAATAGAACTTGACTAATTTTGAATTTAGATTTTATTCTAATTGTTAATTTTGAGAAAGAAGTTTGAATTAGTGGGGAAACAATCTGTCATTAGAGACAAAATAGAAAAAATAAAAAAAGCGCCATGGTATGGAATTGAACCAAGGACCTCAATACTACACTATTATATGACTTACCACTACACCATTATAATGTTAGTGTTAGCTAGCATCGTTCAAGCCTTTTTCATGTTTCTATGTGGTGAGTTTATAGTAACCTTATAGATATTAAAATAGAAAAGTTACTTTACAGGATTCTATTAGTTAGTTACACTCGGTACGGTCCCACCAGCTGGTCCCACCTCGACCACGTGGCACTGTAGTCCCACTTTAACAACATTTGAAGCAGTAAATGATTTTAGATGGAAAAGTCATACACATAAGAGTTATAGAACTCATCAAGTTCTACACTTTGTATTATGATCATTTTTGCATTTGACAGATTTTGAACGATTCAAATTTGAATTTCAAAATTTACAAAGAAAAATCAATTTTTGAAACCCTAGATGGTTTCAAATTATTTTTGTTTTCTGTCTAATGCAACACCAAAAAACTGTTGCAATAGGCCTAAAATGGTTGCAATAGACACAATGCCAGGAAACCAAACAATTTTAAATTGTCACCGGTGTCACCCAGCCCCACCTTGAGGATGTGTCGATGCGGTCCCACCTTGAGGACGTGGAGATGCGGTCCTACCAACGGGTCCCCCTCAAAAAATAGTAATTAAATATGTATGTGTAGGCAAGAAAAAATCAAAAAAATAAAAATTGTGCGGATTACGGTTTGAACTATGCACCTCCTACTTCAACTAAAGCTTTTTACCAGTACACTACATAACATTTTATGTTTTTCTGTTGCATTCAACATTTTTGTACTTGGTTTTACTACCGGCCAACTGTGACCGTGCTCGGTCGAGCCCTGGCCGGTCGTGCCACGCCGCTGCCGAGCCACAACCGGCTACGCCACGGCACCGGCTAGCCGCAGCCACCCTCTAGCCTCCCATGCCACGGCCCCGGCTGGCCGCAGCCTCCCATGCCACGCAGCGGCCGAGCCCCGGCCGACCGCGGCCGGCCGCGCCCTAGATGCAGCAAGGCCGTGCCTGGCCGCGCCCTGGCCACGGCCGGCTGCACCAAGGCCGTGGCTGGCCGAGCCCCCACAATCCACTCATGAAGTTCATTAAGATTTATTGGACAACTCTTATTTTGGTCATTTGTTCATCCAACAAAATGGTAATACCATTGTTCACAAATTTTACAAATGTCACTTATACTTATGAAACCATATGAGTGAGATGTAAATTTTTGTTTTCTGTCTAATGCAACACTGAAAAAGTGTTACAATAGGCCTAAAATGGTTGCAATAGACACAATACCAAGAATTTAATGAGAAAAAATACCTGCTTGCGGATCGAACATGAAATCTATGGAACAAAAGTGACGTGTGCAAACCACTAGGATAAGCAATAGTTTATGTTGTATTAGGGTGTTTTATTTCTTTTTATTAATTGAACTGCAATAAATCTTTTAAAACAAATTTCAAAAAAATGTGTGGCTATACAACACATTTTGGCTCCATAACCATCCTATAATAGTTTCAAACTATTTCGACAAAGTGATACTATACATCTTTCAAAACTAGGAACATATCTCACTTAGCTACATAGGACTATGTGAGCTATGTATGTCTTGGGATATTCAGCAACTCTTTATAGAAATCACTTGAATTTTTTATGTGACTCTCATACACCAAAATCATGTGGCTACATAACTTTTTAGATTTTTCTAGCCACTTTATGATATTTTCACATTTATTCCTTAGTAATTGAATAAATATTTATAGTAATAGAAAAACTTGATCAGAAAATTTCACAACAACATATTTGAACTCCATAACCATCTCATAAAAGTTTCAAGCTATTACGATAAAAGTGATACTATACATCTTTTACAACTACAAACATCTCACTTACCTATGTAGAACTATGTGAGTCATATATGCCTTTGTGAGGGATATGCATAAACTATTTATCGAAATCACTTGAATTTTTTATATGACACTTATACTCCAAAATCATGTGGCTATCCAACTTTTTAGGTTTTTCTAGCCACTTTATGATATTTTAACATTTATTCCTTAGTAATTTAATAAATAATTACAGTAATAACAAAACTTGATCAGAAAATTCCATAGATTCACACAACATCATATTTTGGATCTATAACCATCCATAAAAGTTTCAAACGATTTTTACAAAGTGATACTATACATCTTTCACAACTAGGAACATCTCACTTAGGTACACTTGAATATTCATGTATATTTTTATCTAAAATTATTTACTGTACAAACTATAGGTGTGTTTTTTGAAAAGCTTTAGCATAATCTCGATTTTACATTTGATTTATAATTTAAAATATATTTTTTAGAGTTTTAGGGCCATGCCCCAGTCTTACTTATAGAAAGATCATTCAAAAGAGTTTACAGCGCCATTGTTACATAACAGGGGAAGCTTTGAAGCCATGCCCAGGAAGAGAAAAGGATGACAGTTTGACAGGAGTCTACTTTCTTATTACACGAGAAGCACGTCATTTCGAAACTTCATCTAGTGGAGTTCAGCTGGTACCGAAAATATACACTGTTGTTTTTATTTTTTCTTACAATATACATTATCTCTACTCACATACTTTATAACTTTGTGGTCCGTTCGTTTGACGAGGTGACCACGCGTTCACGGTGCGGGTCCACCGTACAGCCTACCACGCACTCCACGCGTGTTCTCCACTCAGGCAGAAAACCCTCGCTATTGTCGCAAAAGCTCGGCTCCGCCTACTCCTCCGCCCATCGTCTGCGTCGCCAATCCAGGCCGCGCCGCCGGCAAGTGTTGCCTCTTCCTCCGCCCATCGGACGAGATGCATATGTGGTGTCACACTTGCCCTGTGGATGAGCGAGAGATGTGCATCCTCATACAAGATGCATAGTACCACTTTGTCAAAATCTTTTAAAACTTTAATTGGATGTTCACGTAGCGAAACTATGCTGTTGTGTGCATCTATGCAAATTTCGGACCAAATTTCCTTTGCGTCGCGTATTAGGCCTTCATTGGAATTTAATATATAATGTTGTTAGTAGCTCGAATTATCCCTTGAAAAGTTAAAATGGAAGTGTCAAGCATTTTCATCTAGGCATGCAAGGATGGAATGGGCAGCCTGGAATCAAACTCACATTTTTGTTAAGCTCTGAATGCTGGGTTCCGATTTTTTTTATCAGTGATTTTGATCAGAGACTATAGACTGCATTCAGATTCATTTTACTGCTTGTCAGTGTTATGCGGGCTCAAAAAGGACATGGAAACAAGTGGACACAATTTCCATCTTGAGCTTTTATCAAAATATAGAAAGCTATGGGAGATTGAGGTTCATGGAAACTATGGGCCTGTCCTACTACCTCAACACCTGAAGATGGGTGAGGTCTTATGAAGGTACCTATACCTGCATTCTTACCTGAACATTTCTCTGATTTTGTCATTGTTAAAACATAGTAAGGCAAGCATCTGCAGCTGAAGAATAAGAACATTCATTGGCAAGCAACAGAAAATGGTAGTGCCCGTGATGCTATTACTCCCCTTGCCCATATGATTCACAACGATCAGCTAGAACACAAAAAACATTTAATGGCTCAGATACTAAAGATACATATGTAAGTACAATTTCAGCTCCTTGTGCTATTTTCAGGATGTTAGCAGATCATTCTCCTGGAATTGGCTAGATATTGTGCTTGTAGATTTATGTTGATGATTCACTGTACGAGCATTTTCCTTCTAAATCTTTATTTCCTCCTCTATTTTATTTTTTATTCACGAGAAAGTTTAGAGCTTTGGTTAATCAACCAATGATTACCTTTTTGTTTCCTAATTGTTACTGGTGCTAAGATTTGGAATTCAGAAATTATATGGTCTGATTTGTAAGCAGAAGCTTGTACATTTTTTTGGTTGGGAAGAAGATATGTCCAACCCCAATATTTAGTGCATAGGTTGAAATGGCATTAGAGCCCATCATTAAGAAACGGTCATATATTTTTTCCTCAATGTCTTAGGCTTCATTTCTAAAGGGTAGAGTACTTTCCCCTAATTGGAAATTTTATCTGTGAAATTCATACAAATTTTCTGTAGAACTCATGGGTCCAAATGTGCATGCTTGGAGTCCATGCGTACTTATTAGCATCCTTTTTGCTTGCTTAGAATACTTTCTGCTTGGAGTCTATGCATGCTTTGAATCCTTTCTAGAGATGGCGATGCTTGTTTGGAGTTTGTAGGTGCAGGTGGAGATGCTTATGAGCTCCAAAGACTACATAGTCCAGTTTTGAAGTAGGAGCTAAGATGAAATTATTAATGTGGCACCAGTGAAGTTTTATGATATTGAGTGTTATTGTACAATTAATTCTTTTGGTAACATTTCATCTCACGGTGACAAAGGACTATACTCATTTGGTAAATATATTTGTCCAATTGATTATATGCGGCTGACAACCTTTGTTATGCTTATTTTCTTTGCTTGGGAACCATCTCTGAACTTTAGTCCCAACATTTCAGTTTAATTCAACAATTTCATAAGTATGTATGAAGAATGATGCATTATCACCAGTAAAATTAACAATATTATTTTTCCTTATTGGTTGCTTGGTTTCAATAATGCTCTCCTGACCGAGTTCGTATCCTCATAGGTGCATGCAAACCTACTTTTGGAAGATGATTTTCCAAGGAACTGCTTTGGAGAAATAAAGGCTCCCTTATTACGATCAATTTTCAGATATCGAGACGCTGGCATATAGTTGGTACTATGAATGGACAAGCTGCTGGTAAATGTGAGTTGTTAGTTCTGGATGAATCCATGGCTCAAATTGTTTGAATGCTTATGAACTGAGTATTTGCTACAAATATGCATTAGTTTCTTTAGCTGTCAGAGACTAACCTCTTTGTTTCGGTGATGTAGTATATGACTCTGGAGATGTCCCTGTTTGGAGCATATCAACTACAAATTTAATTTATATTAGCTATCATTTCTATTTTCAAGATGTTCAGTACAAATCTTGGCATCTAAAGCATATCATTTCAGGAGGAAGCTTGAGTTTGAGGAGCATGAGCATGGTGGACGATGGTGAACATGAAGGCAACCTTTGCTGCTGCAGTAGACATAGGTCATATAATTCGAACGAGTTAAAACTGTGCGATAGATACATTATGTGTTATACCAATGGTCGTGTCCAAGTTTAGTTTGACATTAGGTGTCTTTCATTAAAGATTTGTACGAACAAATTATATGAAATGCTTCATTCATTATGTATTTATCGTTTTGTGATTATTCATTTAAGCTACCAAACAAAGCGTCGCAACATGAATTATTAATATATTAATTTGGTGTTGCAATATATGAATCAAACCAAATTACGTTGCAACAGTTGCACAAATAACAACCACATTTAGTCGTGGTAATAGGTGCGATAATTGTGGCAATAGAAAAATTGTCTCTTGCAACTACAAAAAAGATGATGGTGGCAATAGAGGAATCTACCTATAGCAACCAGTCAGTAACGTAGCAATAGAGGACCTCTCTGTAGCAACCAACCTACGGAGACGTTGCGATAACCTAAACCACCTATAGCAACCATTTCGGTGATGTGGCAATAGAAAAGATCTATTGCAATGCTTTCTCCGCGTAGCAATAACCACTCTTGCAACACCTATGTTACGTTGCGACTACATTGTGTTGCTACACAATCAGCGTGTTGCCATACATGTCACTAGCTACGTCTAGTTCGTTGCAATTGATACTATTGCCACACTCATAGTGGTTGCAATTGCGTTTGTTACAACACTCACCAAGTGTTGCAAAAGCGTCAAATGTGTTGCAATAGATGGGTTGTGTGTCGCAACTAAAACGTAACCCGTTGCATTATGCTATTGCTACAGTCACAAGTGCAACTACATTTAACCAAAAATAAAAGGTAGCAAAAGTACTACTGCTACCATTTTTGGGTCTTTTGCTACACTTTTTCGGTGTTGAATTTGACCCAAAACTTTGTAGTGAGGCCAAACAACATCACCTGCAACAACATTTATAAAGCAAGGCTGAGTATACTAATATTCAGCAAGACTTAACCGTCGGGTGATAACTACATCATCAAACTCTAGACATGAGAGGCTTTTTGGCCGGGGAGTTCTTTTGCTGAAAAGCAACAAAGAGTAGGTCCTTACTTTCAATATTTTAGCTCAATTTCTAGTTAATTACCATTTCTAAGTGAGCCATCTATTGCAATCAAGAATTGTACAATACAATTAATTCACGTAGCAATATTCACATAGTTCCATCATTAAGGGATATCATGGCCAGTTGATTAAGCAGTCTCAGATAATGGTGAGAGGCCGACAATCGATTGATTAAACCCTTGCAAGGTAAACCTAAACACACGGAACAGTGCCCTCACAAAGTTGGCACCGACCAGGTGGTTCCCGTCGATCTTCGGTTCGGGACAAGGATTACAGTCCCGGGTACAAGGCTATCTGGTATGCCCCCACACAGTAGATCCAGCCTCACACATGTACCCACCTCCCGGTTGCAAGTCGGGCAGGTGACTACTCAAGATTAGTAACAGCAAATCCCTTGCCTCCTCAATCGGGTACTAGGCTTACCGGTCCCATTCCCGACAAGTGCTTAGTACGTTCAAAAGCTTAGCCCACGAAAGCCACTGGACCAGAGCCCAAATCCCTTGCTCTTACCACATGAGCAATCCATTTATAAAGATCTTATGATTCCAACATAAGAACCTATTCTCGCGAGTGACGAACATCACTTGACTTGTACCAGTCCTATAGCATAGCAGCTATCGACCTAGCATACTAGTAAAAGAACATAGGTACCTAGGGATCATGCATCTAGGGTTTCATTCAACTCCTGAAACGTAAATGCACAAACATAGCAAAGGTAATTGCACAATTTTAAAAAGAAGGGTTAATAATCCGGGGCTTGCCTTCGTCGACAAGGTTGGCCTTGGGCCCTTCTGGACTTTGGTCCAGGTCCTGAGCTACGCCCACGTACTGCAGCTCACCGTCAGCACCTTCGTCTCCTCCTTCCGGCACGAGCGTATAGCTACCGTCGGGAAGATCTACACGAGGATGCATATGCAAGATTTAATTGGTGGTTTTAATTTAATTAATTACAAAACAACATATGACAACCATGAAGTGCATGGTCGGCCATATTCACTATGACAAACACATATTTGGCATATTCTTTCTATTAAAGTAATGTCCTGTGGTGCTTTCTTATTCATTCTTTTTGATAGTGACTGTGTACATATTTATATAAATAAATTAATTTAATTTCACAAAACAGCAAAGGGATTGGTCTTAAGCTTCTTAGCATGCTTCACATCACATTCATAAGGTCATTAGGTGTGGTGTTGGTGGTTTTCCAATTTAACTTAATATTAAGCTTCAATTGGCCTCCATTGTTTTTATTCATAAATAAATTCATAAAATGCAATAGATGACACTTCTGAAGCTCTTTAGCTCTAAACAAAGTCACTGAACACAAGTGCACACTTAAATGAGCTATGCATTAATTATATCACATATGGCAATTTTTAGCTACCAAAACATGAGAAATGTATATAAAAATAATTAAGCAACAAATGGATCCCAACTTTCTCCCACTTGTTCTCTGACTCAAAACAAGGCTATGCACACAACAAATGTAGCAAGGGCTACTCTAGATCTTGAACTATGCATTTATATTTAAATCTTAGCATAAATCAGGAACAAATATCTCTGGTAATAATAAAATCATGATTAATTCACCTGAGGTGAGTCTAGGCACTTTATGATCATATCCAGAAGTTGGGCACAAAAATATATTTATATACAGCTAAAAAATCATTACAGCAGATTCAGCATAAATACAAAATAAATCATATTAAAAGATTTACTAAGCAACTTTATGCAAATTTTGGTGTAGGGCCTACACATGGCATGTCTCACAACATATCCAAAATGCAGCTTGAGATCACTTGTATATTTTGAACTACAGCAAATCTAGGTCAAACTGATTTCAATTTTTCATGCAAAATCTATCAGTCAAAAGGTCATGCTTTGTAAAAGTTGTCGATTTGCTCACAGGGAAACCAACAAAATTGGTTTTGCATTTTTATGATTTTTCTACAATTTTCTATGAATTTCACAAGATGCTGGATCTAACTCAAAAGAAACTAAGAATCTTTTTGCTGCGGGGTCCCTAAAAAGTTTTGGAGTTTCACAACCATACCCTCTGTATTTACACAAAGGGCCCTATGAAGATCTCCATCTTCACAATCACGCCCTCGGCAGCACAGGGCGGCGCGGCCGGCTGGATTCCAGTGAGCCGGCAGCCGGAGGCGGCCAGGGAAGAAGTGGGGAGGGGTATAGGGTCCACCTACAACCGATTCGTGTAGTTGGATGGGCCTAGGGGAGCTCCAGCGAGCTTGGGCGGCGGCACCGGGCGATTGCAGCCGCTGCGGCTGGAACTCCGGCGAAGGGAAAGCAAATCCGGGGAAACAAGCGGTGGTGTAAGCTCTAGTAGGTCCTAAAGGAGGGGCAGGGGTGGTCAATCTACCGAGAGAGTGAGCAGAGGGGGCAGCTCGGCGTCAGCGGCGCTAATGGCGCACAGCGGAGCGGCTCAGGTGCGAGAGGAGGCGATGTTCCCTTTTATAGGTGAGCGCGCGGATGAGTGGGGGAGGAGGCGTCGTCGCAAAGCAACGGAGGCGAGGAAGGGGGCCCGGCCGCGGCGAGAGCTCACAGGAGACAGGACTGGCGGGCGGCACGGCAGGGGCACGGCGCGGCGCGCAGGCGCTTGACGCGTGGTGCGGCGGGTGAGAGACATGGGTACCCATGGGTCTCCACCGACCAGGGTCTCAGAGGTCCCTGCCAAGTGGACCCAACCAACCAGTAGCCCCGCCGACCTGCAAGTGGGCCCGGAGACCTTATCCACAACCCCGGCGACCTTGGAAGACTCCAGAAGACCTTACCCAGATCCCGGAGGATCCGCCGGGCTTGGGACGCAAGGCGAGCTACTAGATCGCGGCTCGACGCCGCTAGTAGGTCCGCAGATCGCGGGATTCATCCTGTAATCAAGGCAGATGGCCTTCCTAATTTGTAACCGACCCCGATGAGGGTCCACCGACCTCGAATGGAAGCCCTAGCCCGTTGACCATATAAGGCGGCCTAGAGCTCCATTCGAGGGGACTTCCCTTCCACGCATAATTCCACCCCATACTGGACGTAGGGTTTTACTCTCCGGAGGACCGAACCAGTCTAAACCCCCGTGTTCATCGCCATTCTTGCCGTGTTCCGAGTTCCACACGCGAACTAGTACCTACGCTCTTAGTTCCCGATCCCCTCCAATTAACCTACAACCGCTTGGGTCACCCCCTTGCGGATCTGTCCAGGTCTCACCCCCTGACAGTTGGCGCGCCAGGTAGGGGTGATTGGGAACTCGCTGTGCAGCATGGTGGCCCGATCTAGTGTCGTCTTCCCGGCAAGCATGGCGGCCATCCTCGCCAACCCCGTGGAGATCTGCTTCGGCTCCTTCACAGCGACCTTGACTGTTCCGACGGCCACGACCTCTCCGGTGGCCGCTGTGCAGATCGCGACGGTGCCCGTCGCCACACCCGTTTTCGATCTTGCATCGGAGACCCACCCACCCAAACCCTATGATATCGGTCAGGGAATGGAGCGCGTCATCAGCATGATGGAGGACACCCTCCAGATCTGCGAAATAGCCCAGCGCTCAACGCGGGCGGCGCCGCCCCCTGGGGCCTTCCCCTTTGGTCTGCGACCCCCCAGCGACGTCTACGCTCGCCAGGCGATCAAGTCCTCCTAGGTCCAATCTGGGCGGCGGTGACCCTCTGGCGACCTCAAGCCTGAACCTCGCGCACGCCACGACCCACTCGACGTACCATGCACCTACCATAAGGGTGCACGACATACCCTCTGCGGCTGCCGCCTGCGGAAGAAGATCGACCAAGAGAGGCTCCCCCGTACCACATGAACTCCCGCGTCCCCAGATGGCGGCGAGTTCCAGAAGGTCCGGATCCACATCTCCCCCAACGACTCGGGCCCCATCTTTCGTCGGGTCTTGGTGGTTTCCGAGAATGAACCCCCACGTCACGGCGCGACAGATTCCGAGGAGGCGCGGTGGATCCAGGGAAACACCAATCGCGCTCAGCGATGTGCAGACGAGCAACGCCGCGTGGTCCCTCCCTGTGCTCGAGTCCTTCGCCTCGAGTTCGAAGAAGCGGGGCTACCGACATTCAACAGCCCCTAGGCCACCTGGGTGCTGCCATGGTGCGCCTTCAGCAAGCCGACCCTACACCCGAGGCGGAAGCAGCCATGGCCTACCTTCAGGTCGCCACGGCCCTGGTGCAGGAGAAGAGCGCGGCAGCCAAGTCCGCCGCATCTTCGTCAAGGCGCCATTCGCGCAGTCGGTCCAATCGACCTGCACGCAGCAACCTCCCTACCATCCAGGAGGAGGTCGATCAAAACAACCCCGATCAACCTCGGGCTAACAGTGCCAAGGATGGCGACCTCCGCGCCAACCTCGACAAGAACAGGCGCGCCCGCGATGCCCGCAGCTACATCGACCAGCGCCACCGCGAGCGTGAGGAGCGAGAGCTGCGACATCGTGCGAACTACGACCGCGAGTATGGCCCCCCTGGCGCCGTCCACCGCATCATGGAACGCGAGGAGCGTGACCACCACGACGTCGAGAACAGGTGTCGCGCTCAGTACAAAGCGGACAACGGCCATCCAGAGGAGGGCGCCTGGAATCCAGATCGTCAACCCCGGTCCCAGATTGTCACCCCTGCACAGAGCAGAGGTGGGGCTCAAGCCGGAGATGGCGCTGAAGACATAGCCATCACCGCCTTCCCCGCGCTGGCTCCTCGTCTTAGGTCAGTGGCCTACCCAGACAACTTCAAGCCCAACATCCAGAAGTACGACGGCCGCTCTGACCCTAACATCTGGCTGTCGACCTACTACGTCGCTGTCAAGGCGGCCGGTAGCAACTTCGACCACATGGCGGCGTACTTCCCGCTGGTGATGGGTGACGCGCCGTCACTCTGGCTCAACAACCTCCCTGCCAGCAGCATCACCTCTTGGGCCGACCTGTCCTAGGCCTTAACGTCCAACTTCCAAGTGACTTACAATCGCCCTGGGAATGCCTTAAACCTCGGAAGGGTCAGCATGAAGACCAATGAGCGGCTCCGCGACTACACCAACTGGTTCTTCGAGAACCGCAACACCTGCGTTGGTGTCAGGGACGACCAGGTCGTCGACAGTTACAAGAAGGGCGTCAGGGATCGCAAGATCTTTGAGAAGATCCACGAGTCAGGGGCCACCACCGTCGCGGCCCTCATGGAGGTCGTCAACAAGCTCATCGACACCGACGAGGCGTTGGTCAACCAGTTTGACTACGACGCCAAGCGCGACGCGGGCACTTCCACCACCGCTGGAGACCCGAGCTCCAAGCTGCGCAAGCGACCTTCTGAGGTGCTTGCGGCGGAGGCATGTCGACCTTCGACGTTCAACGTCGATGAATTCAATGCAGCACTCGACAACCCCTACGCGTTCCATGAGGGGGCCACCCACACTGTCTGCGAGTGCTCGCAGTTCAAGAGGGCGTTCCGTACCCCTGAAGACCCCAAGCGACCTAGAGGCGACAGCGATCGGTCGTCTTCACGTCGCTACAACAGCAACCATCGTGATGACTGACGCGGCCGCAGTGATGACAACCGCCGCGACGAGCGCCGCCGCGACGAACCGCAGCCAGAGGCTCACCGCGACGAGAGCGACCTGCCTCCTCCACCACAGACGGGCAACCCCAATGGCCCCTTCCAGCAGGCCAAGAGGTCGATCAACATGATCGTGGGAGGCCTCAAGACTCACGTCAGCAAAAGGCGCTACCGCAAGGATAAGCGCGAGATCCATCTCATCCACACCCAGCCGGCGCAGCCTCTGCGTTGGTCTGAGCAGCTGATCACGTTCTCTAGAGCTGATCACTGGGTCCACATCCCAGACCCTGGGTCCTACCCACTCGTCGTCGAACCTACGGTGGATGGAGCCCTGCTCCCCCAGACCCTCATCGATGGGGGGAGCGTGCTCAACATCATCTTCGTAGAGACCTTGAAGAAGATGGGCTTCAACTTCAAGAAGCTGACGGCATGCGACGAGCCCTTCTTTGGCATCGTCCCCGGCAAGGCGGCCTACCCAGTGGGTCGGGTCTCCCTCCCTGTCACCTTCGGGACGAAGGACAACTTCCGCACGGAATACCTCAACTTCGAGGTCGCCGACTTCAAGTCCTCCTACCATGCCATCCTAGGTTGCCCCATGCTGGCTAGGTTCATGGCCATCCCGCACTACACTTACCTAGTGTTGAAGATGCCGGCTCCAAATGGGGTCCTCTCCGTCTATGGTGACCTCATAGTCTCCTTCAAGTGCGACAATGAGGCCCTCGACATCGCCACGACGAACGCCTACGTTGACGCCTCGGCCGTCCTGGTCGCCGAAGCCGCGAAGGTTCCCCAGGCGACTTAACCATCCCAGAGCAGCAGCGCACCGACACTGCCCTGGACGCCACGTTGTCAACGAAGAGGGTCCGCCTCGGCCTGCCTGACCTAGAGAAGACGGTGGTCATCGGTGACAACCTCGGGGAGAAATAGGAACTCGCGCTCACCAGTTTCCTCTGGGATAACGCGAACATATTCGCATGGACCCCATCGGATATGCCAGGTGTTCCCAGGGAGCTGGCTGAGCACTCCTTGGATGTAAGCAAGACGGCCAAGCCTGTCAAGCAGAAGCTGCGCCGCTTTGCGAAGGATCGCAAGGAGGTCATTAGGGTAGAGATAATAAAGCTCCTAGCTGCCGGATTCATCCATGAATGTAAAAACCCAGTTTGGCTCGCCAACCCGGTGCTTGTACTCAAGAAAACCGGTCAATGGAGGATGTGTATCGACTACACCGATCTCAATAGGCATTGCCCTAAAGACCCCTTCCCTCTTCCGCGCATCGACCAGGTCGTGGACTCTACAGCCAGAAGCGTCCTGCTATGCTTCCTCGACTGCTACTCAGGGTATCACCAGATAGCCCTGAAGGTCTCTGACTAAGACAAAACAGTGTTCATAATGCCGCACGGCATCTACTGCTACACGGCCATGACGTTCGGCCTCAAGAACGCTGGTGCGACCTACCAGAAGGCCATCCAGAAGTGCTTGGAGTTGCAGATCGGCGACAATGTTGAAGCCTACGTCGACGACGTTGTTGTCAAGACCACGGTGGTGGACTACCTCATCACCGACCTCGCCCAGACCTTCGCCAACCTTCGACGTTATCGCTGGAAGCTCAACCCGGAGAAATGCGTCTTCGGTGTACCATCTGGCAAGCTCCTAGGCTTCATGGTCAGCCACCGGGGCATCGAGGCAAATCCCACCAAGGTCGACGCCATCCGCAAGATGAAGAGACCTACCGAGAAGAAGGACGTCATGAAACTCACAGGCATGATGGCCGCTCTAGGTCGCTTCATCAGCAAGCTAGGAGAAAAAGGCCTGCCCTTCTTCAAGCTACTGAAAAAGTCAGACAAGTTCGTGTGGACGGATGAGGCCGATCAGGCCCTGGAAGAGCTGAAGACCTTCCTCATGACGGCCCCAGTCATGGTGCCCCCGGCGCCAAAAGAGACCTTGCTGCTCTACATCTCCGCATCCACCCAGGTGGTCAGCGCGGTTCTGGTGGCGGAGCGACCTGAGGAAGGCCAACCTTACCCTGTCCAGCGACCCGTCTACTACGTCAGCGAGGCCCTTTCTGATAGCAAGATCAGATATTCGCAACCTCAGAAGATGTTGTACGCCCTCCTCGTTACTTCGCGCAAGCTCCGGCAGTACTTCCAGGCACATAAGATCAAGGTCGTCTCGAGCTTCCCCCTGGGAGAGATCCTACGCAGCCGCGACACCATCGGGCGCATCGTCAAGTGGTCAATCGAGCTAGGCGAGTTCGACCTCGAGTTCTGTGCATGACAGGCCATCAAGTCGCAGATCATAGCGGACTTCGTCTCTGAGTGGACAGAGACCCAGCAACCTCCGCCGGCGGAAAAACCTGATCACTGGAAGATGTACTTCGACGGTTCCCTGAACCTCGAAGGAGCGGGAGCAAGCGTACTCTTCATCTCCCCTCAAGGCGATCACCTGACATATGTCCTGCAGATCCACTACAAGGCGTCCAACAACAGTGCCGAGTACGAGGCCCTGATTCAAGGGCTGCACATCGCCGTCTCCCTGGGGATTAAGCCGCTCATTGCCTACGGCAACTCCAAGGTCGTCATGGACCAAGTCAACAAGACGTGCGACATCAAGAAGGACACGATGGACGCCTACTGCGCCGAGGTCCGCAAGGTCGAAGCTCACTTTGAGGGCCTAGAGTTTCATCACATCTGCCGTGACAACAACGTAGCGGCAGACGTCCTCTCCAAGCTGGGCTCCAAGCGCGCGCTGGTTCCGGTCGGTGTGTTCATCCAAGACCTACGCAAGCCTTCGATCAAGCTCCTCAGCGACCCAGAGCCGTCGCCCGGCGATGTACCCCCGCAAGGCAGCCGTGATGTCCTCATGACTGAGGTCGAAGACGACTGGCATCTCGACATCATCGCCTACATCCTGGAGCATCGGGTCCCTGAAGACAAGGCCGAGCACGAGAAGGTCACGAGGTGCAGTGCTAACTACGTTGTCATCGGCACAAAGCTTTACGGGAGGTCCGCTTCCAACGGCGTACTGATGAAGTGCATCCTAAGGTCTGAGGGCCTCAAGCTCTTGCAAGAGATCCATGGTGGTGAATGCAGCAACCACGCAGCCTCTACTAACCTGGTGGAAAAGGCCTTTAGGTCGGGATTCTACTGGCCTACCGCCATGGCTGACACACAAGACCTAGTTCGGTGATGCAAGGGATGCCAGTTTTTCGCCAAGCAGCAGCACGTCCCAGCTCAGGCCTTGAGGACAATCCCTCCGTCCTGGCCCTTCGCTATATGGGGCCTGGACTAGGTAGGACCCTTCAGAACCGCTCCTGGCGGCTACAAGCATATCCTCATGGCGGTGGACAAATTCACCAAATGGATCGAGGTCCGGGCTGTCGCCAGTGTCACGCCAAAGGAGGCGACGAAGTTCATCGAGGATATCACTCACCGCTTCGGGGTCCCTAACAGGATCGTCACCGACTTAGGCTCGGCCTTCATAGGAGCCGACTTTTGGGACTTCTGCCAAGATAACCTCATCGATGTCTATTACTTCTCGGTGGCGCACCCACGCTGCAACGGCCAGGTCGAGCATGCTAATGACATGGTCCTCTAGGGCATCAAGGACTGAATCTTTGACGATGCTTCTCCATACGCCACCAGGTGGCTAGCGGAGCTCCCGCACGTGATCTGGGGTCTTCGGACCCAGGTCAGCTCAGCCACAGGATATTCACCATTCTTCCTGGTTTACGGGTCGGAGGCTATCCTCCCGACTGACCTTGCTTTCGGCGCCCCCCGCATCCAGCATTACGAAGAGGGCGCGGCAGAAGAGACGCGCAAGGTCGACCTCGATAGCATTGAGGAGCACCGCGTGGCCGCGCTGATGCGGCACACCCGCCACGAGCAGCAGATACGTCGTTACCACGACCGCAATGTGCGGGAATGATCCTTCAACGTCGGCGACCTAGTCCTGCGACGCATCCAAGACACCAAGGGGATGCACAAGCTCTCTACACCTTGGGAAGGTCCCTTCATCGTGAAGGAGGTCATTGGACCGGCGACCTATCGCCTCCAGTGGGCCGATGGCCAGGGCGTCCCGAACGTCTGGAACATCGAGCACTTACGTCACTTCTATCCTTAGAAGATCTCTACCAAAATAAAAGCTATGTACTCTCCCTCTTTGTAATTTCCAGTTAATAAAAATGAGATTCCCCTCGGCAGCTCTCCTGTCGACCTGCATCCGAGTCTCCCTTTACTTTATGTTCTGTTTGCCCTTCCCCCCCGAAACGCTCAGGGGCTTGGTCTAAGTTAGGCCCGACGCGCTCGAGGGCTTGGCTTCGCCAACCTAAGGGTCTCGCGACCTGAAGGGGTTTCTTATGTTCCATGTTTTTACGCGTTCTCCCCCTCTGCGTAGCCCTTACTCTCTTTGTGCATGTTCCTAAGTTACTTGATTGTGAGACCTAGGGTCCAAGACCCTCCTCCGCACACCGGCTGTACCTAAGCCTCCACGCTGAGCCGTACAGTCGGTAAGCCGTTCCTCCACTGAGTTGGGTTAGCGGAGGGTGCACTTCGCAATTTTGTTACTTTTGAGCTTACATAACGAGCGTTTTCGTTATTCAAGTGGGACGTGCACTTTAATTAAACTTGCATGTCTTTATTATGGCAAAAGTTTTTTTTACATTGATAGGCCTTAGGCCTAAACCTGCATCTACACTCTGATACAGCCTAAACTTTGATTTTCAGAGGTCGAACTTCTTGATGACCTCTTCCGTGACAGCCTGGATGTCCTCGCGGTTCACCAGCTCGGACAGATCGACATCCTACACGACCTTCTGCCAGTCGAACGACGGCACGTGGAACTTCACCGTCGCCAACGTCGCGGCCGCAGCGAGCTTGGCGGTGTCCAGTAGCAATATCCTCATCCGACCTTCAGCCTCATCCAGCCGGTTGACCAGCTCCTTTGGCTCCGCCCCATCTTCTTGAGGGACGTAGATGTCCATCAGGTACTGGGCGGCCTCCTTGAGGTCGGAGAGCTGCTTCTCCAGACCTGCATAATCAACAGAAAGCTCGCTCATTTCCTCGGCGCAACCACGGTGAAAACCATAGGGAGAAAGGGCCGCTCACCTTCTCGGACCTCCGTGGTCCACTTCTTGAGGATCCTCACTTGGTCCTTGGTCTCCGCGAGCTCCTTCTTCAGGGCATCCTCCGTCTCCTTGGCACCTGGACGCGTCAAAGGTCAAAATCAAGAAAAGACCTAAAGAGACATGAAGATGACACCCAGTGACCAAACAACATACCATCAACCATGGCCTGGAGGTCGTCCGCGGCATCCTTCGCCTTCTGCTGGGCGGCCTCCAGCTTCTTCTTTAAGGAGTTCACCTCCTTCTCCGCCTGACGGGCCAGGGCCTCCTTCACGCGCTTGACCTCTTGCGCGGCTTCGACCTTGGCCTGTAGCAAAGCCTCTTGAGCTGCGGCCGCCTCTGTGTGAGCATTGGCGGCCTCCCTCGCCAAGATCGCCCAGGCCTGCGCCCGCTCCGCAAGCGACTGAAAAACAAGAAGACAAACCTCACATCAAGGCCTCGAAAAATAGCAAGAGCATACGTCAAAGCAGTCACGACTGCAGCGCCAAGCTCTTACCGAGAGCGTCCGCGCGATTTTCCGCGACACTTCTTTGAAGTCATCGACATCGCGGCGGTCGGCGATGACGTCGTTCTCCCAAGGGGTCCCGACGTACAAGCACCTATTGTTGTCCCCCTCGAGGCTGGGGCCGCCCACCTTCGCAGTCTACTGGCTCAGCGCTGGCGGCGGGGCGGACATACATAGGTCATCCTGGCGACCTCCAATGGGTGGGGCAGCGCTGGAGACGCCCTTCTCCACCTCCGACGCCACCGTCGCCCCAGCCCCAAGGGCCTGGCTCGTGACGTCCGCAGTTGAGACCGCCGGCGACTGCTCCACCGGCACCTCCTGCCCTTTGCGCCCGAACGCATCCTGACCCGAGGCATTCTTGGCGCTCTACGACGTCGCCGGGGTTGCCCTGTGCATAAACAACGACCTTGAATAACAAGAGAGCAGCAGAGAATCTGGCGCTGAAAGCAAAAATGGGCATGGCTCTAGGACTTACTTGCTTGCAGACCTTAGCCCCGGCTTGATGGGCTTAGGCGGGGCTTTCTTCGCCCTCTTCTGCGACCCCGCATCGCCCGGTGCGTCCGCGCCCGACCTTGAGCCCTCCTCCGCCGAGAGGGCCTTGCGGGGCGTCTCCGTCGTCCGCTCCATCGTCGCACTAGGCAACCTCGCGTCGTCCTCCTCCTCCTCGATGTTGATGGTCTCAACGTCGGAACTGGCCGTCGCCGTGTCCACTGACACAGCTGGGGCCACCCTCTTCCTCTTCTTCTTCTTCGCCTCCGCCGTCTGGGTGGCGGCAATCGTTGCAGTGGCCCGGGATGCGGGCATCTTGCTCGCAGTCTGCCGCGTGTGCCACGACGGTGGCGCGGCGACCTTCGGTGGGACCTTCATCATCACTCCCCACCAACAAGTCGGAGAGGTACTCTTCGATGCATTGCTGCGGAGGGGTTTGCACATCCCCCGCAGCACGGACCTTGAAACTCCGGTCCTCGTCATTGCGCAATAGCGCCGGGCACCAGTATATGCCTTCACGAAACTGAAAAGGAGAAGACCTACGTCAAAACTGTTTAAGTGTTCAGATGGCAAAGAACCAAGGTCCGAAACTTACAGCGTCAAAAGGCCGGTACACGCTGAGCGTCTTGGGGCACGTCTGGTTGCAGATACGCCCGGTGAAGATGTTCTTCACCCGCGCCACCATCTCCTCCTTGGAGACCTTGCACTGGATGACCCGAGTGGGGTCGGACTGCCCCCAGTACTCGTAGGCCAGGTGTACCCGGTCTTGGATGGGCTGCAGCAGCTGGCGACTGAAGCTGATCGCCACTGCGCCACCGGTCAGCCCCTCCGTCTTCAACCTCTCCAGGTCTTCCAGCAGCGGACGCAGCTCGTCTGTCTCCCATGATGTAAGCTGGTTGGTCCACTCCGAGAACAGCACGGGAGCACGCCCGAACTGGTGGGGAGCGCCGGCGTTGGGTCGTCGAGGTAGAACCACCGCTGCTTCCAGCCGGTGGTGTTGTCGGGCAGCACCAGGTCGATGTACTCCGACTTCATGTACCGGCGCAGGATGAACCCGACGCTCCCCACGACCTCGGATTTGCCTGTCTTCTTCAACTCGAAGAAATGCTGCCACAAATGGAAGTGCGGCGGTATCCCGAGGCAGGCCTCGCAGAGGTGGATGAAGGATGAGATGATGGTGATGGCGTTGGGAACGAGATGTACCAGCTCGATCCTGTAGAAGTACAGGAGTCCATGGAAGAAGTCGCCGGCTGGGACCCCGAACCCGCGCTAGATGTGCGCCAGGAAGACGATGGCCTCCCAAGTCCCCTCGATAGGGGAACGCCTCGCCCGCCGTCGACCTCCAGGCCACCTCCGCCTTGGGCCTTAGCAACCCGCGGGTCGCCAAGGCCTGGATCTGCTCCTCTGTCACCACGGACGGCTCCCAGATGGTCTCTGGCGCGGGCACATGCGCGGGCTCCATCTTCTCCTCCTCTATTCCGGTGGACTTGGATCTAAACACGACAACTATCTTCGTTCGCATGCGCGGGCGCGTGGCGTGGCGGACCTAAGCACGACGGCACTGCTAATCTCACTGGAGCAATCGAGCGGCAGCGCAACCCTAAGTGCGAGGCGGAAATGAAAGCGAGTGGAGGTCCCCAGCCCGCGGATCGGCCTTTTATAGTTGGGCCCCAGCAGCGTTGTGGGCCGTTGCGCCTAACGTCCCTCCAGCGGAAGTCACGGCGACCCGACGGATCCGCGCCCCCGCGGATCTATCTCTCAACGGCTCTTTTGGCCTAACGGAAAAAAGGCAGCAATGGCTAGTTCCGTACGGGAATCCGCATCCGTTGGCATCTGGTCGATACCCCGGCGGATGTGGACTCGTTATGCCCCACAAATAAGCCCTCCAAATATGATACCTATGATGACAAGTTCAAGGTCGCCACAGTCATCAGACTACCTATGGACCAGCTCCACCACCTCCTTGAGGTCGTTAAGAGCCTGGCAGCCTCCTAGGTTGCCTCGGCCTACAGACGGCGGGTTCACACCACGTCTCCTTGGCCCAGCTGCCTATATGCCTTCTAGGTCGCTTCGACCTACAGCGGCCAATGCTACCAATGGCCCCACGCTTAAAGGCTCTACTGCCCGTTGGCGACCTCCTGGTCTTATTCACAGCTCCTTGCTGAGGTCCCACTGCCTTCTAGGTCGTTCAAGACCTACAACCTTCAGGTTGACGCCCTGCGTTGTGTCACTACACAACGGCGGTGTTGACCCAGGTCGGCACGGGCCTTTTTGTCGATTGCTATGACCTTCTGAAGGTCGGCGTGCTCTCGCAGCCCTGCTGGGACCTTGGCCACGCCATTGCCACCTAGGTACCTCTACACAACACTCAAGACTCATCGTTTGCCATGCAAACATGTGTATAATAGCTTCGTAAGCTACAAAAGACCATGGCTCATGGCCCATTACAAGATGCAAACATATTAAAGGTCCTGATCTACCTTACATGGTGCCTGCGACGCAACCTAGACTGATGAAGCACGTCGCAAGCTTTCTTCTAGCTTCGGGACCTACTTGGAGACCTCCACCACTGCCGTTGTCGCAGCTGCCACACAGCCACCTCTATTCTAGCCCAGAAGGTTTCCTGTGGTGCCCTCACTTTTGTTCGGGTTCTCCCACAAGATCCCAAATCGGGCCAGCGTCACCTCAGGCCTCTCCCGGTACAGCATGGTGATTTGTAGCTTCACCTCGGGCCTCCGCTCACAAGGTTCGTCAAGGCATGTGCTACCCCATGCTACACCTGGATTCCTCGCTGGGCGCGGGTGAAGCGGCTGATGGAGTTCTCTCAACTTCAAAAGAATTCTTCTAGCTCCGGATGCTGATAACCTAGCGCTACACTCTGGTGGACGGACACAAGCCCAGGGCACTAAAAAATTACTAAGCTGCTTCGCCATGGTTCCTTTATCTGGTGCAAGTGGTGAGCTTTGTGGCCGCCTATTTATAGCCGCGGAGCTTGGCCTCGGATCCTGTCTGCACCTCAGCCGGTGTGGTGTCCTTATCCAGTCACTGTTACCACGTGAAGCACGAGGTCCCTGTTCACCCGTGGGAAGCATTGGCGTGTCTGACACCTAGCTGGCAACATCATGACAGACCTTGTCTTTTGCGGACAGCGACTGCAGCTCCACTCGGAGGCAAGTCTCGTGACCGTACAGTACACCCATGGTGCATTACGTGACAAAGCCGCTGGCACTTAGCACTTTACTCGAAGATTCCAGAAGTTTTGTCCTACTCTGTGGACAGAGCAACACGCGGGGTGCAGAAGGCTGTAGGTTCTCTATTTATTTATTCTTCGAGCATCAACCTGACCATTCTGGTCGTCTTACTGCTCGGGGGCTGCTCCACGAGTGCGTCTTACGATGCCCTCTTTTTCTACGTCACGACGACCTACTGGAAGCCCGCTTCCAATACTTCCTCGCTCGACCTACCTTCGGTCGGCAGAGGGACCTTCTTCGAGGACACAATGATCTCTTCCTGCTTACCTGACTCAGGTCAGGTTGGCGGTTCTTCCAAGACAGTGCCTTGCCTTCACTTCAACCTTCTGGACCTGCATTCCAGGAGCCCGATGTTCAACTTCGTGCGTGCTGAAGGGGATTTCTTTCTTCTTTGGATCACCGTGCACCCTACGCGACCTTGACGATGTCATGCCTTCGCCTCACCTCGACATGACTTCTTCTCGGCCGCTACACCTACACGTCAATCAGGGCTTGAGAGACATGGGTACCCATGGGTCCCCACCGACCAGGGTCTTGGAGGTCCCTGCCAAGTGGACCCGACCTACCAGAAGCCCCGCCAACCTGCAAGTGGGCCCGGAGACCTTATCCACAACCCTGGCGACCTTGGAAGACTCCAGAAGACCTTACCCAGATCTCGAAGGATCCGCCGGGCTTGGGCCGCAAGGCGAGCTACTAGATCGCGGCTCGACGCCGCCAGTAGGTCCGCAGATCGCGGGATTCATCCTGTAATCAAGGCAGATGGCCTTCCTGATTTGTAACTGACCCCGATGAGGGTCCACCGACCTTGAATGGAAGCCCTAGCCCGTTGACCATATAAGGCGGCCTAGAGCTCCATTCGAGGGGACTTCCCTTCCACGCATAATTCAACCCCATACTGGACGTAGGGTTTTACTCTCCGGAGGCCCGAACCAGTCTAAACCCCCGTGTTCATCGCCATTCTTGCTGTGTTCCAAGTTCCACACGTGAACTACCACCTACGCTCTTAGTTCCCGATCCCCTCCAATTAACCTACAACCGCTTGGGTCGCCCCCTTGCGGATCTTTCCAGGTCTCACCCCCTGACAGCGGGCACGGGGTGTGGGGGACGGGCACAGGTGAAATGATGGCACGGTGGCCTTGGGAGATGCGGGCCGGCGGGGGACTCGGATGCCGAGGCGGTCGAACGCCATGTGGCGGCATGGGCACGGCGCTCTGGAGCATGGACGCGACGGCGCGGCGCGACGTCTCCGGTTCGCATTTCATTTACCCCTGTTTGACTGGCCAAAACTCAAACTGTTCAAACTAAGCTCCAAAACTTGGAATAGAAAAGTTGTAGAGTATCTATAGGAGAACATTTTTTGTGAAGGCCGACCTAGGTTTTGATCAACGGTTTGAGCATAAACTTCTGGCAAAGTTGGTGTCTTTCTCGGCTCGGCAGGAAGGCAGATGCCGGAGTTGACCGCGTTTTTGCACAGTTTCCACTCAAAATTTCAAATGCCGCCAATTATGAAAAGTGTGTCCCTCAAAAAGACCGACAACTTTTGTATTGGCCGATTTTGAAGTGTTTAAGTGAAATTTGGAGAACGAGCAAAAGTTCTAGGAAAGGTTCAAAGGCATTAGGGTTTTGACCAACATTTGACTAGGGTTTGACCACTAATGCGTGTTGACTTGCTTAAGATGATCATTAGTGATTGTTGGCTAGGTTTTCGAGGTGATGACCCAGGTTGACCAAGGTTTGACCAAAGTCAATGTGTTTGACTTGGTTGACTAGGTCATTAGGGTTAATTAACCCTAAATGAAAACCTGGGGCGTCACAGCCTACCCCCCTTAAAAAGAATATCATCCCGAGATTCGAAGTAAAAGACGAAAGTAAGAAGGTGTTTTCGGATAGAACGGTACTCATGAAGTTAAGCTGGCCTTGCTTCACTTGAATTATCGGCTTCTTGCCATGATTGCCCTTATCTGCTCCGGAGCCTTGATTCTGCTGCTGGGGCTTGTTCTGCTTAGTGTTTGGGCATTCATTTGCATAATGCCCGGGCTGTCTACAATTGTAGCAAATGCGGGGTGGAAGTTCCTTAGGCTTGGAAACTTGTTGCTGACCCTTTCGGTACTAAAAATTTCCCGAAGGCTTATTCTGGGAAGGGGTCACTCTCCAGTGCCCAGATGAAGAGGATTGGGAAGACCCATGAGTATTCTTCTTGACAAAGCGGAACTTCTTGCCCGATCCACTTCCCGAAGTAAAGTCGGCTTGTCGCTTCCTATCTTTCTGTGCCTTTCTCATGGCATCCTCCTGGGAGATAGCTTTGTCTACCAACTCATGATAATTATTAGGCTCCAGCAGATTTAGCCTTTCGTACAAGTCACCATTAAGACCATCACGGAAACGTTCCATCTTTTTAGCATCGGTGTCCACGTGATGTCCTCCGTACTGGCAGAGACTGTTGAACTTCTGTGCATATTGATACACGGTATCAACTCCCTGCTTAAGAGCCAACAACTCTTTCATCTTTCTATCCATGAGTCCCTTAGGGATATGGTGGTCCTTGAAAGCTTGCTTGAATTCAGCCCAAGTGACTTCGTGTCCAGCAGGTTACATGGACTTGTAATGTTCCCACCACATCAGAGCTTCACCACGAAGCTGCAAGGTCGCAAAGTTGGCCTTCCGTTCCTCAGAGCAAGGCAGGATAAATGCAGAAAATTTGGCCTCTATGGCCCTGACCCATGCATCAGCTTCAAGGGGTTCTTCTGCCTTAGTAAACGTTGGGGGCTTCATCCCAAGAAACTGGGTGTATGTGGTGACCGTATGTGGTCCATCCTGATTAGCCCCATGTGGAGGTCTCTGTTGCAGCTGCTAGGCCATCTGCTACTGCGTCTGTAGGATCTGGCGCAACACTTCGGTTTGCGTTGCCATGAATGCCTCCGCTAGCGTCATGGGCGGTGGCGGCGGTGGGTCACCACTACCCGACGCACCAAAACTATTAGGAGAGCTGCATGTCGGTCCCACCATCTGAAAATTTGAGTTTTCATTAAACACACATTCATAAGCTTGCTCATAAAATTAACAAGTAGAATATGCACGACGAAAACTCATTCATGGCAAGTTTTTCGAAACCGGACAGCACAGCGGTCATAAGCATAAAATTCATAAATCTCTGCCCATGTACCGAAAAATTCTCATTTTTGGTCAGTAGGTGTAGGATTTCATAGGCTCCAATGTTGGTATTCAACTCCGAGGCAAACTCCGAAGTGAACTTGCCTGAAAAGTTCCATCACCGAGGTTTTGTCTAGCTGGTTTCGACAGCAAGCAGAGTTTCACTAAAAATTTCATAACTCCCGGTACGAATGTGGAAAAATGCTGAAATTTGGTGATCATGACCATCACAATATTTCACACCACTTGGGTATTCAACTCGAGGTCCAAATTTGATCACAACTAGCTTAATTTAAGCATTCAACACACCGCAACCGAGGGGTGTTCATCCATAGCATCACATCGATGCCAAGTTTTGGGATCACGACCATACTACATGGGGGTCACAATGCAGCCTAGATGCACAATAGAAAGCTCCTAGTTCAGCCTACCACAAAAACCAACCTAAAAGCGGCTGCACACACTAGGGGGTTCCTTGCTACTACCACACTCGTACAACTCCTTACTTTATTACAAGCGTACCAACTTCCAACTAGATGACAAGCTACTCTTAGGTTTACTTCCTACTGGTTTGGACTTCCCATGCCGAAGAAAGGCTCAAGGTGAAGCAGGTCCAGACTCTACTCCTGATTCTCCTTGAATGTCCTCAGCATCTCCTTCTTCTGCTGGTCCGGGAATGACAGGTTCCAGAGGTGGGGCTGCTATCACTTCCAGTTGATTCTCTAGTTCGAGCATATATTGGTCATTATGTTGTAGCATAAAATTCTGCTCGTGAATGACTTGACTCAATTCTCGTATTTTTGCCTTATCCTTGCGTGTTCTTTTCTTGAGAGTGGCTACCAGTGCTCTGGCTTCCTTCAACTCTTGGGTGGTATCTTCTACTTCCTTAACTTGTTGCCTATAAACTTGGTGTCTATAGAACATACTTTCTCCCACCATTAGTTGATATGTGTCAAACATAGCCTTAGAGAAACGGACTGAGGTAACAAGGTCAGGACTATAGTGAGAGTTGCCCTGAGCGGAGAGAAAAGCTTCGCGTTCGACCCATGGTCCAGTGTGTCGCTCAGGTAAAGGAATTACTTTAGCTGCAGTGCCAGCTACCGAGTCAGGATGCTTCCCACAAAAAGTTGTGAGCACTTCAAGAGCAGCCTTTTGCACAGTGTCAGCCAGGTTCAACCTTGTCGTACTCTCCCATGCTTCCCAAGTAGGATTTGCCGGGCACACGGGGACTTTCACCTTCACTTCACAACGAAGGAGCTGGCGTGTGGTCATGAGCTCACATGCCAAGTACTCTGGATAAGCGGTGTACCCAAAGTCCTTCAGGGTGTCCCACAAGAGCGTAGGGAATCCACCCTCCTCGAGGCAGTTCACGAGAGTCCATGCTTCCGCATCAACCGGCGCAGATCCAAAGTTGTCCATCTGGACATAATGACAAATGTGAGACCAGACGGATGTGAGTGTACAAGGATAGATTCGGTCAGCGATAAAAAGAGTACATGGTTAAGAAATGGGGTAGCCATTGGTACGAACATCCAACTTGGCAAAGTTCTGGCAGCTCTGAATAAAAATTCATAACTTAAAAATCAGAGCCCCAAAATTTTCCAAATTTTTGTAGCAACTCAGCAAGGTTATGAGGCACATTTTTTGTATTCAAAGGTTGAGCTAGAAAGATTAGGAAGGTGCTTCAATTAAGCAAGGTTTCAGATTAGGTTCCCGAAAAAACAGCATGATAGAGGTTCACTAACCTGAGCATAACTTGAGGTATACAGAAGCTATGACCGTGAATTTTTGCGAGCAAAAACTAGATTAGATATGGAGCAACATTGGTATAGAACATCTACTCAAATTTATTTTGGAACAGGGTGCAAAAGTTCAAGCCAACAGCCCTACCAAATTTTGGACAGCACAACATCTACACATGTGAGAGGCTATGCAAGAATCACATACTAGCAAAATTTCACTTAGAGAGCACACCAAACATGCATGGGTTCAGTTTTAAGTTTCCACAATTTTTAACATGATGCACGACGTCCTATTCGTCCTCACAAGGCGATCAATCCAAAAATCGAAGTTAGTGCCGGTGGCAAGGCTTATATACGTTTCTCCCTATAATAGCTAGTCGAGAACTATTCGATGCTCACTTAGCGACTTACGAAACGTAGTTAGTGTACCTGCAGAAAAGAACCTTCCATGCCAGCGCTCACGGAAGCGTCCCCAAACATTACCGTTCACTATAGAAACGGCACCCATGCGTTTACCGCTGCATGGACAGCGTCCAACCTCAGACACCCTCCGTTTGAATGGAGTGTATCCTTGCCTCGCATATTCGTAATGCGGAACGCACACGTATGGCAAAACATGGCGACATCACAATCCATGACATGTTCATCTTGAATAGAACACGTCATCCTTCGCATGACTTGCATACGGAAAACGCACGTATAAAACACGTGGGCATCCAATTGAGAAGATAGGATCCGTGGAATGGATTGCCCTATCAACCCTCGCATACTCGTGATGCGGCACAGCACACGTATGAAACACGTGGCTTAAGAAGTGCTGGAAGTTAGCAAAATAAACCATAGATTTGTAAGCCACCTGAAGGAACCCAAAAATTCCCACTAGGGTCTCTCGGTCTATTTCCATCCTTAACGATCCAACGTATTTTGCAAATACAATCAAACTTGGCAAGTTTTATTCAAAAACAAGTGATTAAGGTTGTTAATTAAACTCTAGTGCATATCAATCGCTCTGATACCAGCTATGGCCCTACACCAAAATTTGCATAAAGTTGCTAAGTAAATCTTTTAATATGATTTATTTTGTATTTATGCTGAATCTGCCGTAATGATTTTTTTAGCTGTATATAAATATATTTGTGTCCCCAACTTCTGGATATGATCATAAAGTGCCTAGACTCACCTCTGGTGAATTAATCATGATTTTATAATTACCAGAAATATTTGTTCCTGATTTATGCTTAGATTTAAATATAAATGCATAGTTCAAGATCTAGAGTAGCCCTTGCTACATTTGTTGTGTGCATAGCCTTGTTTTGAGTCAGAGAACAAGTGGGAGAAAGTTGGGATCCATTTGTTGCTTAATTATTTTTATATGCATTTCTTATGTTTTGGTAGCTAAAAATTGCCATATGTGATATAATTAATGCATAGCTCATTTAAGTGTGCACTTGTGTTCAGTGACTTTGTTTAGAGCTAAAGAGCTTCAGAAGTGTCATCTACTGCATTTTATGAATTTATTTATGAATAAAAACAATGGAGGCTAATTGAAGCTTAATATTAAGTTAAATTGGAAAACCACCAACACCACACCTAATGACCTTATGAATGTGATGTGAAGCATGCTAAGAAGCTTAAGACCAATCCCTTTGCTGTTTTGTGAAATTAAATTAATTTATTTATATAAAAATGTATACAGTCACTATCAAAAAGAATGAATAAGAAAGCACCACAGGACATTACTTTAATAGAAAGAATATGCCAAATATGTGTTTGTCAAGGTGAATATGGCCGACCATGCACTTCATGATTGTCATATGTTGTTTTGTAATTAATTAAATTAAAACTGCCAATTAAATCTTGCATATGCATCCTCGTGTAGATCTTCTCGATGGTAGCTATACGCTCGTGCCGGAAGGAGGAGACGAAGGTGCTGACGGTGAGCTGTAGTACGTGGGCGTAGCTCAGGACCTGGACCAAAGTCCAGAAGGGCCCAAGGCCAACCTTGCCGACGAAGGTAAGCCCCGGATCATTAACCCTTCTTCTTAAAATTATGCAATTACCTTTGCTATGTTTGTGCATTTACGTTTCAGGAGTTGAATGAAACCCTAGATGCATGATCCCTAGGTACCTATGTTCTTTTACTAGTATGCTAGGTCGATAGCTGTTATGCTATAGGATTGGTACAAGTCGAGTGATGTTCGTCACTCGCGAGAATAGGTTCTTATGTTGGAATCATAAGATCTTTATAAATGGATTGCTCATGTGGTAAGAGCATGGGATTTGGGCTCCGGTCCAGTGGCTTTCGTGGGCTAAGCTTTTGAATGTACTAAGCACTTGTCGGGAATGGGACCGGTAAGCCTACTACCCCATTGAGGCGGCAAGGGATTTGCTATTACTAATCTTGAGTAGTCACCTACCCGACTTGCAACCGGGAGGTGGGTACATGTGTGAGGCTGGATGTACTGTGTGGGGGCATACCAGATAGCCTTGTACCCAGGACTGTAATCCTTATCCCGAACCGAAGATCGACGGGAACCGCCTGGTCGGTGCCAACTTTGTGAGGGCACCGTTCCGTGTGTTTAGGTTTACCTTGCAAGGGTTTAATCAACCGATTGTCGGTCTCTCACTGTTATCTGAGACTGCTTAATCAACTAGCCATGATATCCCTTAATGATGGAACTATGTGAATATTGCTGCGTGGATTAATTGTATTGTACAATTCTTGATTGCAATAGTTGGCTCACTTAGAAATAGTAATTAACTAGAATTTGTGCTAAAATATTGAAAGTAAGGACCCACTCTTTGTTGCTTTTCAGCAAAAGAACTCCCCGACCAAAAAGCCTATCAGGTCTAGAGTTTGGTGATGTAGTTATTACCCGACGGTTAAGTCTTGCTGAGTCTTAGTATACTCAGCCTTGCTATATAAATGTTGTTGCAGGTGTTGTGTGGCCTGGAGAGATTCCACTCGGCTAGCTGGAATGGGTGTATGACGACGAGTGATGGCATCATGGATGGCCTCCTGTGATGTCTATCGTATCGCTAGTTTATTTTCCGCTGTTTTTCGAACTCTGAACCTTTACTTATCATGTCATGAACCATGGTTTGTAATAATTAACCCTTAGGGGTAAATGGGATTTACTTTATGTTTGTACTCTGGACTCGCCTTCGTGTGAGTTTTAATGCATATGTTTCGATCCTCTGTGTGTTACCCAAGTGATTTATCAGGCTTTGACCCGGCAACTTACGATGGGATGGTACTTTATTATCGCTTAATGACCAAAGTGGATTGGTTTAGGCGATAGTACAGTATTTTCTCGGGCGGGTTGTCACAAAATGAATACATAACCACAATTTAAATAGGATTAACAAAACAAGTTGTGATTAAATGTAGCATAAGTTTATTGCTTAGTGCTAAGGCTCTCATTAGGCATAGGTTTATTAGGCAAAGAATTAACAAACTCTAAGCACAACATAGCCTCTTCATCATTCTCAAGAAATTCTAGCCTATCATGATCATAAGGAACAAGGCATAGAATCGAATCATACTATTGGATGAGCATGAATATATCAAAGGAATATTATCATCACAAAAGTATCTTGAGAGTTTTATATGTACCTTAGCCTTCGAGCTTCTCGTCGTGAGGGGTCCTTCGAAGTTGAAAGCGAACAATCCTTGATGATTGGAGGTGGCTCGTGTAGACTTTTCTCGTTTTCTTCCTTCGTGCCACACATCATCAAGGTTGCCTTGTGTAGGATCACTCTTCTTCACTTGTGGGCTCACACATCTTGAATATCTTCATGTAGCTCCATGATCCTCTGTGTGAGAACCCAAAGTACCCGCGCCGTCGGATGTCGTCCTTTATGTGTAATACATCGTGGTTTGCTCGAAACATCTCCTTGCGTCGGATATTGCCAACTTGTGCCTTCACTTGCCAATTCTCCAAGGGGTCTTTGTTTTATTTCAAGTTTCTGAATTCCACCATGTGTGGTCTAATGGAAGCATTGCCCAAGCTCCTTATTGTTGTCGTCGTCTTCATCTCCACTATCTTGTTTTCATCACGTTGCTGCTGCCTCTTCTTTGTGGATTTTCCCCTGTGTAAATAACAGAACATATACCAAAATATAATTCTATTGAAAAGTGTATGAAATTACCTTTCTAACGAGTACTCATCCATCTCAATCGGAGTCCAAACGAGGGAGTTAAGACCGTTTTATCTCAGCTCTTGCATGCTGTCCAGAAAATTCAGAATGTGCAACCTTCGGTGATTCGGTCATATCCGCTTGTAGGAACCTCCGATGGCTTGATTCTTGATTCGTTGAAAGCGTAACTTCGTGGGGCTTCTAAATATCCAAAGATATTATGTTGTTTCTTCTCTGAAGCTGTGCAAAAATTGATGTGAACAGTAGCTTCGAAGATGTTGACGAGCTTGATCTTTTGGTCTTGGGGGCATCATGATCGCTTCCACTACCTATTGCTTGAACAAACAAATCTCCACAAAACATTAGTCTTAAAAATAATTGACACAATGGCGTACCTTATTTATCATTGCTCGTGTGTGATGTGGGCTCGATAGCGGATGATGGGCCACTAACAAAAGTTAGCACCTACCGCTAAAGAGCGAATCTTCGCGTTGTAAGAAGTGCATCTTGTTGTTATTGAAGTGCGGGTGTAGAGAACTTCTCGAACATCTTGTGTCTAGCTTTTCACCTGCTTTCAAGGACACAAACAAGAAAACAAGCGTATATGCAATACTAAAAATTAGGGTTAGGCAAATAGAAAGGTAGATCACCCTAGGGTTCGAGTTGCCGATCCCCGGCAACAGCGCCAGAAAAAGGGCTTGTTGACGGTTCAAAACCGTTTTGAAGTTCACTGCAAGCGTACGGGTGACTTGGTGCCTTTTTCACCAAGGAGGATCCCCAAGGTTTGTCAATCCAAGGATCGGAAGCAAACTCCTAGGGTTCTCCATCTAACCTACCGGTCTAACCCTAACATGAAGCATTGATTGCATAAGGGTTTAACATACAAGCTTGGGTGGATATATGGATCACATTCGATAGCCAAAAGGTAACACGACAAAAGGGTAGCACGACTTCGATGTATCTGCAAGACATAGATTATATCTATTCCTACTAAGGTCATATGCTAGCTACACACATGAATGAGAGAAGGCATGCATCGAAGTAGATCAAAAGGAGAGACAAGATTAGATTGATATCACCGTCAAAAGTACATGTGCCTTGATGAATCCAAGGCATGGCTCCGGAACTCCACCATGGCTTCACCACGCAGGGCCTACCATGGCAGCTAGGGTCTAGCCTAAGCCATCTCCTAGGCAACGTCGAGGACTCACGGCGGCGGCGGCTTCCTTCGGTGTGTATTCCTCAATTCGGTGGCTCTCTGATGAATGAATGCGGCGGCCGTCGGAGGCAGGGGCTATTTATCAACCGAGGAGGCACTAGGTCAAAGGGGGGCGCAAACCTAGCCTGGAATGGGCTAGGTCGGCTGGCCTGGGCTGACCAGCCTGGGCCCGTTTCAGCCCAGTTCGGCTCGGCCTTCCTCCCCGATGCTTCTCGTGCTTCCTAGAATTTATGCCGAACTTCTTGTGGGTCCTTGACGTCGTTTTCCCCGCGGTTTGGATAAGGGTATTTGGCGTGCAAACTCCCGCATCTTCTGTTTAGGTCCTCGGAGTTTCACAGCTTCATGCTTCGGTCCTCAGGTCATTTGGAGTCATGTTCGCTTTGTGTCTTGACTTGTGCCGGGCTTCGTGATCTTCTCATAAGTGCTTGATGAACTTTACCCAGAAGTCATCATTTAGGCGCTTAAATCCTACATAAACAACATACTCCAAAAACCATATGCAAGTGTGAACTTGTTACATCATTAGTATGCCTAGTGGCGGGTTAGTTATAATTCAAAGCTCAAACCAAAGTGTGACAACTGCTCCTGGTTGACGGAAATCAACCGTCAACAGGCTCCATCTAGGGGCACACTGCCCCTCCTCGTTTCAAAACAAAAAAAAGTTTTCTCAAGAAACTTTTTTAGGGCACGCCATGCTGACCCAAGGAAAGGGAGGTCGGAACCAACAACTGTCCGACTACGCTCGGGCGAGCACTGACGCCCCCGCAGCTACAAGTGTATGGTTCCACGAGCCACGTCCAGGTCGGTTGGACCGACTCCTCCACTAGGTCGGCAGTAAGAGCAGCCCCAATCCTTTCGAAAAATAACTCGATACCCCACCTATCCAGACCTTTAGAAGGAAGCCTAGGGGCTGCCGGTCTAGGGGGAATCCCGACTTGACTAAGCCCGATTGATGCTCTCGAGTCCCTACGCTCCGGCAGCTACGGGACGGAGTGAAACCAGCGATGTCCTAAGGGCAACCTCCTCGACCTAAAGACTCTATGTTTTCTCGACAAAGGAGAAGGAGAAGGAACCAAGTGTCGAATCAAAAGGAAAAAGTCCCGCCTAAGGGAAAATTGCAAGTTTATTACAGCAAGCCGCCAATGCTACTAAATTGTTTCTCTTGTGATTATTGCTCGTCATCGAGCCATCCCAGGTCCTCTGTCGCGGAGTCAGCTACCCTCCTGGCGAACTCGGCGCACCTCGCCAAGATCTGGGGGTACCGGTGATCCTCATAGCTGGGAGCCCATCCACCTGCCAGCACCTCGCGGTCTATGCTGGGGTAATGCTAGAGGAACATGGCCACAGCCCGTTGAACTAGCTGTCGGGTCATAGCCATCCCTTGCTCGTGCGCAACTCCAGCAACCATCCTGATGCGCTCGGCCAAGGACGCCCCGTCACCCATGCCGATGCCCTCCAGTAGCTGCGTGACGGCCTGGATAACCACCCGGTGAGTTTCTTCCCTCTCCAGGATGGTCGCCCGGGCCCTGTTGGCGGACGGACAAGACAACTTGAGCGCCACGGCTTTCTCTGCAGAAAATGAGAACGTGAGGGGCGCAACACCAGGCATCGCCGGAGGCCACGGGCGGGACGAGACGCGACAACACTTACCCGTCAAGCCCTCGGCAAGCAGCGATAAAAACACCATCACCTCGTTCTGCTTGGTAACGGTATCGTTCATCCAAGCGGCGTCAGCCGCCCGCCTGGATAGCAGCTCATCATGCTCCGCGCAGGGAGCTGCCACAACACCAACCAGCACAAGCCTATCAGCAAACAAGCATATGTGCGAAGCCAGAAGACACACGAGGAGATCGGCTTAGCGGTCAGCTCCTTGTCGCGATCAATGGCGACCGCCAGCAACTGTCTCCTCTTGTCGACGGCGACACCGAGCTGGCCCTGCAAGCTGACCACTTGGTCCCGGGTAGCCTCGAGGTCACGGGCGGAGTTCACCGCGGTTTCACTCAGCTCTGCCACCCGTGTTGTCAGAACGGCCTGCTCTCAGGCTGCCTCCTGCGCGGCGGCATCAGAGGCGGACCGCGCATCCTCCACCTGCTGCAGGGCCTCGGCCAGCTTCGACGCAAGAGCGTCCTTCTCCACCTCGATAGCCGCCTGCCACTCCTCAACCAACGAGAGAAGGGCAGCGAGCTCCACCTCTTTCTGCTCTACCTCCGCTCGGAGAGCATCATTGGCTTTCCAGTGGTCGGCCTGCTGGTGGATGAATCGGGACTTGGCGCCACTGCGTGTCACGAACCCCTGCTCCAAAAGCAATCCCAAAGATGACAATGAGGAGAATCACACGAAGTCAAGCAGGAGGGAAAGTCCAAAGCCAAGAACGTACCATGGCAGCGGCGGCGATCTCTTCAGCCGAGGCTGCGTGTCGCTGAATCGCGCGCTCGAGCCGCTTAGCCAACGCGCTCCTCCTCATTATCAACATCAAGCATCACCTGGCCCGGGTCGCCCCAGGCGGCGATCATCAACCTGCGGCGGCAAGCTCCACCACCAGGAACAAGCACCAGTGCCCCCCAGAGCTCATCCGGTGCACTCTCTCTGGAATCATGGTAGAAAGACGACGGCACGATAGATGCGGGGTCTGGAAGCGACGCAAGCACCAAGCTTTCCGCACCTGCTCCACCACTCGTCGTCTCACCGTCACCCCGAAAAGAAGCCCCGGTGTCAAACCCGCCACTCCGGGTCTCAGAGGTCGGCAGGACCCCTACAGCCGGCGTAGCAACGATCGGATCCTCCGACGCGGCCATGGCCGAGTCCGCCTCGGTAGCAGCCATGTCCTCGGAGGAAGGCAAGGGTAAGGTGCCGGGTGCATCTTCACCAGCGGCATCTCCTTCGACGATGACGTCGAGGGTCGCCACTGGAACGTCAGGCCTCCCAGCGGTAGGATGATCCGTGGCTGTGATAGGGCCACCCGCCGCTGGGCTTGAAATCTGCCGACGCAGCTCCGCCTCGAGCGCTACCAGCGCATCCGCCGACACCGATTTGGCGGAAGCCATCACTGGAACTGTCGCTTTTCCGTGATGTCCCCCCGATGCACTAGCCCATAGCGTTTTTCTCCTCTGAGGCCCCCACGGGAGGGGTCACAAGATCCGCTTGCAGCACAGCCACCAGCGCTGGTGCGACGACGTTCCGCTCTACGCGACGCAAGGACTTCTTCGGCGCCGACTCAAGCGACCAGTCGCTGAAAGGCACCCTGAAAGCAGAGCGTCAACACTAGATCCACGAAGCGAGCTCGAAAAGGGATGTGTGAGATGTTTACCTCGTCGCAAGAACTCGCGCCCTCTTAGGCTCCAACCACGACGGCTAGTATGAAGCCCGCTTGCCGCCAGCCGCCAGCGGGCGGTCACGCCGCGGAGATATCGCCTCCTCGTCAAGTCACCCCCTTCCGTGGCCCCCACGGTCGCGGACGGGAGGGACGGTGAAGAGTGAGCCTCCTCAGCCAGCGATGTCGGCGCAGGAGGTCGGTGCATCAAACGCTCCTTCGGAGATGACCGCGGCCCGAGAGAAGTCGAGCCACGGCCCCTCTCCCCCATGTTCAGGTTGCCACGGCAGGCCGCAGCCCCACGCTCAGCACGGCCGTAGCGGTCTGCCGATGACTCGCGGGTGCAGTCTCCGCGGTGGTCGCCTCGCGAAGGACGATGCGACGTCCTGTCGCGAGAACCGTCACTACCCCGACGTGCCTCCGAGAGCCCCTGAGCAGCGCGCGAGACGGCGGTCGACCGCGGTGGGACCCTGGAGGTCGACGATGCGTAGCCCTCGGCCACCTCTCCCGCCCGAGGCACCGCCGCAGTGACATCATCATCATCCAAGGTACCAGGCGGCAGCTCCCGGTCCTCGTCTGAGGAAACATCCTCATCCTCGGCTCTCCTCCGCTTCGCCCGAGCGTTGTTCGGACCGCGCTTGGCGATCTCCGCCTCCTTCCAAGCCTCGTGGCGGTCCTTCCGCTTCTTGAGCTTGGCTGCGACGGCACGGTTCCGCACCCTCTCCTCTTTGAGCGGGGCACGGGCATGCGTCACGGTCCAGCCTCCTTCCTGCGGAAACCATGCGCTGTGCATGAGAAGAAAGGAATAGAGGAGGACAAGGAAGAAGACCCAAGGGAGAACTCACCAAAGCCATTGTGCCCGCATATGAAAGCATTGGGAGTAGATTAGCCGACGGCCACTCGGGGCCTCCAGGGACGGCTTGTCGTACACGGCACTGCACCTCGCCCATCGAGGGTAGGGGGTCGGTAGTCACTGTCCCTGCGAAGAGGGCCCGATCGGCGGTCATCTCGAACAAGCGGAGAGACTACCGCCGCAGCGGCACGACTCCTCTCAAGCGGTAGCCACCGATCACGGCTACGAGGTCGACCCCGCGCCCCTGTAGAGCTTTGAGTGCCCCGAGGAACCCGGAGAACAACCTCTGATGGTCCTTCTTCGGGGGCCCGTCTGACCAGGCCTCCGGAGTCACATCGTAGTAACCGCCGGTGTAAGCCGGCAGCGAGCACTCAGGGTCATTCTTGAGATAGAACCACTCCGAGTGCCACCCGCTGTTGGAACTGGTCAAGGGGCCGGCGAGGTACTCCGACGCCCTATTCCGCTTTATTCGGAGGGCAACGCACCCGATCGTCGTCGGGCTTCCCTCATCCTTCAGGCAGACGAACCCGAAGAAGTAGCGGAAGAGGTGCCAGTGCGCCTCCACCCCGAGGTATCCCTCACACAGCGCCTCGAATACCGCCAAGTGCTGGATGCCATTGGGGTTGAGGTTCTGCAACTCGAGGTCGTACGCCAGCAGGACGACGCGGATGAACCGACCCGTCGGCATGGAGAATCCACGCTCGTGGAAGGCGACGAAGGAGACAACATACCCCAATAGGGGCTACGGGAAATCCTCAAGCCTGGGCTTCATCCACTCTTGCACGTCAGTCAGGCACGGAAGCAACCCCACGTTGGCGAGCACTATCAGCTTCGCGAGGGAGACGGTCGAGCACTGCTAGTTCGACATCGCCATACACAACAAGGACACAAGGTCGCAGCGGCGAGATTGGATCTGCTAACCAGACGACGGTGAAGGCTAGGAGGTTTGTGTATAAGGGAGCAGATGCAAAAGAGGAGGGAATCTCAACTGGCTCCGCCCCCTTGACTTAAAAGGAGGAGGTGTGGGCCGGTTGGGGCGATTCAATACCCAGTCCCACCGGGGAAGAGCGGGAGAGCATCTTTCCATCAGTCTTTCACAACGCACGTTCCCTCTCCTCTCCTCTCTCTCTCTCTCTCTCTCTCTCTCTCTCTCTCGCTCCCTTCCTCTCCCCCTCGCGTGCATCTCATCAGACCTGACACCGCGGAAAAGGCAGACCTGACACCGCGGAAAAGGCAGACCCTACCCCGGGCAGTGTTCGGCGTGCCGCCCGTAGGCGTCGCTGGACAAGACGACTCGAGGGACTACCACGAGGAAAAGATCTACCCGACCTACTGCGAGAAACCCGACCCATCGCTGAGATAAAAAGGTGAAAAGGGCCATTGTTACTAGGTCAATGCCCGAGCGTGTAGATCGACCCGACCTAATGCGAGAAACCCGACCCATCGCCGAGATAAAAAGGTAAAAAGGGCCATCGTTACTAGGTCGATGCCCGAGCGTGTGGATCGACCTAAGTGCGGAAGCCTGGCCGGTCGACAAGACAGGCGACGCAGATCGACAAGACGTCGCAAGGATAGCCTAAGGGACTCTGTACGACCACCCATCGTCGTACACACAGACGGGAAGATCAGGAAGACAAAATGTGAACTAGATTATACAGGCCATCAATGTCCGATGTTCAGGATTACAAAAAGGGGTGCTAATCACAAAGGGTTAGCACCTGCCAAAAGCACACCGCCTGAGGTATGCGCTTCATGCCGACGAGGGACCTGCGCTGGGGGTGGAGTTCGCCTCCTCGGAGGTGTTGTCCGGCTCGCTGGCACCATCCTGGAGAGCTACCCCTGTCGGTGTTTTAGACCGGCAAACCTACCAAGGGGGTACCCGAGGTAGTAGATTGTGCAATGGAGGATCGTGATCGGGAGACCCGGAACTCGAAGGTAAAGGCAGGGACACGGAACATAAGATTTATACAGGTTCGGGCTGCCAGAGTAGCGAGCCCTACGTCCTGTTTGGGGTATCAAGTATGGCCCCCTGCGCTTAGTGTTGGGTTGGTTGAGATGTCCTCCTAGGTACCAGGCCCTCCTTTATATAGTCCAGGGGGCAGGTTCCTAGTCGGTTACAAGGCAGGAGTCCTAGTAGGATTACATAGAACAAGTCCTAGTAGGATTACATAGAACAAGTCCTAGTAGGATTACAGGGGAATTCTAGCAGGAATCCGTCTTCATCCTTCCTTGTATGAGTACCCGGGGTGTATGCCTGACAAGCCCGCGAGCACGTTGTAGTTGAGAGTAGTAGTTCAAGTAGTCTTGAAGCCTCTTCGAGTGGTTCTTGAGCGTCCTCGAGTACTACTTGGAGAAGTCTTCAATAGTACTTGAACTGTCACGAGGCTGGAAGGTGGTCCAGCTCATCTGTCTTGAAGTCGAGATTATATGGAAATGCAATTGCAAAATCGCACTCCATATGGAGTAGCCCCCGAGCCTTAGGTTGAGTCACGGACTCTAGGTGAGGGTCAACCTTGATTCTGAATCTTCCGTCTGGAAAAAATTGAATGATGGGTGTAGCATAGTAGCCCTCGAGCCTTGAAATGATTAGGTAATCAATCCAAGGGTCTTCAGTGTTCACGAAATCCATCATGCGAGTACTCTTGCAGCATGTAGCCCCTCGAGATAAGAGATCCGTATGAGCCACGTCGAGTAGTTGTTGTTGTAGAGCCCCCGAGCTTGAGAGCGAGCAAAGTCTGCTAGAGTTGTTCTCGAGTAGTAATTTGAATGCAGCCCCTAAGCTGGAGAGTTTCCGAGTAGTAATTTGGCATCAAGCTGTGGAGCTTGAGAAGTAGCCGTGCCGTCAGAGCGGACTTTAGATGCAACCGAAGTCGACTTTAGATGCCGGCAGAGCGGACTTTAGAATGCGACTTGAAAACCGAAGTTGACTTTAGTTGCCGTACGGAGCGGACTTTGAGATGCGACTTGAAAACCAAAGTCGACTTTAGATGCTGGCAGAGCAGACTTTAGAATGCGACTTGAAAACCGAAGTTGACTTTAGATGGTGGCAGAGTGGACTTTAGGATGCGACTTGAAAACCGAAGTCAACTTTGTGCAGCGCGGAGCGGACTTTGAGATGCGACTTGAAAACCGAAGTCGACTTTAGTTGCCGCGTAGAGCGGACTTTGAGATGCGACTTGAAAACCGAAGTCGACTTTAGTTGCCGAGCGGAGCGGACTTTGATATGCGACTTTAGAAGTTGACTTTAGATTGCCGTGTGGAGAGGACTTTAGATGCGACTACAATAGTCGATTTTGTGCCACGCGGGGTGGACTTAAGATGCAAAAAACAAAAAGCACTTCCGAAAGGCAAAATCGAACGAAAAATCAGAGAAAATGAGTACTTTTGCCGCCGGAGTGGGCTTAAGATTGCGACCGTTGAAGTCGACTTGAGATTGCGACTACAGAAGTCGACTTGTGCCACCGGAGTGGGCTTGAGTGCGACCGTTAGGATCGACTTGTGCCACCAGAGTGGGCTTGGGTGCGACCGTTAGCGTCGACTTGTGCCACCGGAGTGGGCTTGGGTGTGACCGTTAGCATCGGCTTGAGTACTTAGGGTACTAGGACCCATGGTACGGAGCGTGAGTACTTAAGGCACTTGGACCCATGGTACAGAGCGCGAGTACTTAGGGTACGAGACCCATGGTACGAGAACTTAGGGTACGAAACCCATGGTACGGTGCGTGAGTACTTAGGGTATTTGGACCCATAATACGATGCGCAAGTACTTAGAGTACTTGGACCCATGGTATGGTTGCCGCTAGAGCGAGCTTGAGATTGCCTTCTTAGGATACAGCCATTGTGACCTCCGAAAACTCGGTACACTCAAAGCCGTGGCCAAAGCCCCCGTGATGTAATGTACCGAACTCGTGGTGGAGCCTCTGAAACTTAGTGTACCAAACTCGTGGCTGGAGCCCCCGAGATTCAGTGTAGTAAGCTCGTGTCGGTTTGGTCGATATATCCCAAGAGTAGTCGGCAGGGTGTAGCCCTCGTGAAAACCCGCCGAGAAGCATACACGAATGAGTAGTTGTTTGGACTGTTCCGCATGGCGGAAAGAAGATAGCACGTGACGTGCGTGGTGCCTCCTTAGGGTGAAGCCGTTGTGTGCCTCCAGTACTCGATTCAAGAAAACATCGTGGCAACAGCTGCCTAGTTTGCTTCTCCAGAGCCTGTGGCAGTCGGTCATCACGCCCAAGGAATAGTTGGCGAAGTGTAGCTCTGCTGGCAAGTAGCCGTTGAGAGGCGTACACAGAGGTAGTCGACATGTTGTCCTGCATGATGAGGAAAACAAGCCAAAGAGAGAAAAATAACCATTTAAATAAATGACTTAGCTTTTGCCGCCTGGGCGGACTGTTGATGAAGCCGTGGCAGTCGGCGCTGGAGCCGCGACGGCGAAACTAGCCGAGACGAGTAGCCGAAGTAGAGCCGGTGCAGCCACAGGATGATGTCACGGCGATGCACGACCTAATCGAAGTGGAGCTGTTACGGCCACAAGAAAATGTCGCGGCGGTGCACATGACCGGGCGATGAGTCAAGCGGTGTAACCGTGCGACCAGATGATGAGTAGTCTAGCGGTGAGACGCAGTGACCGGGCGCACGGCGAGAGCCAGTGCGACCGACCGACAAGAAGACGAGCAGCGAGACGACGCGTCCGGATGCACGACATAGGCGCATTAGAACCAGTGCAACCGGGTGACGAGTAGTCGAGCCACGAGACGGAGTGACCGGGCGCACAGCGAGAGCCAATGCGACCGACCAACAAGAAGTTGAGTGGTGGGACTGCGCGTCCGGATGCACGACATAAGTGTAGTAGAGCCGGTGCAACCGGGCGACGAGTAGTTGAGCCGCGAGACGGAGTGACCGGGCGTACGGCGAGAGCTAGTGCGATCGACCGACGAGAAGTCAAGCGGCTAGACGGCACATTCAGATACACGGCATATGCGCAGTAGAGCCGGTGCAACTGGACGACGAGTAGTCGAGCCGCGAGACGGAGTGACCGGGCGCACAGCGAGAGCCAGTGCAACCGACCGACGAGAAGTTGAGCAGCGAGATGGCGCGTCCGGATGCACGACATAGGCGCAGTAGAGCTGGTGCAACCGGGTGACGAGTAGTCGAGCCGCGAGACAGAGTGACCGGGCGCACGACGTAGTTGATGTAGAGCCCGTGCGACCGGGTGACAGGTAGTCATACTCATGTTGATGCAGCCGGAAGTTGATGAAGTGGTACTTGTGTATATCTTCCGTGTGCACCAAGCGTTGAACTTGAGGTCTTGAGGGAGCTTCTTGGTAGCCTTCGTGTGCGTGTAGCATAACTTCTCAAAGTTGAATTGTTGAGCACGCGATGTTGTTGGAATCGATGTGAGTCAACCAAAATGCACTGAACGGAAGTATTGAATGGCCGGTGGTGTGTTGCTCTTCCGGATGATGATTTCTCCAAGACTGAGTGCCAGCTTTTTTTCACTTGACAAGATGACGATTTGTGGCTGGACTCTGTCTCGGACTTTGACGCACGCCGCACGGCTTCACATGAAACTCGGTGATGGAGCAATCCCATGTGCCCTGCTGTTGGTTTCGGACTTGATTACCGAAATCAAATCCCGATTGATTTGCTTGACTTGACAGGAGGCGTGCATCACTGAGTCGCCGAGTAGTAATCAGCTGCAAATTGGCTTCCATCAGCACCGTCAAGTTGGTTGATTTGATGATGAAGGTCCTTCGAATTCGCCTGGTGTCGATGATCACCCCTACCTGGCGCACCAGCTATCGGTGTTTTAGACCGGCAAACCTACCAAGGGGGTACCCGAGGTAGTATATTGTGCGGTGGAGGATCGTGATCGGGAGACCTAGAACTCGAAGGTAAAGGCAAGGACACGTGACACAAGATTTATACAGGTTCAGACCACCAGAGAAGCGAGCCCTACGTCCTGTTTGGGGTATCAAGTATGGCGCCCTGCGCTTGATATTGGGTTGGTTGAGATGTCCTCCTAGGTACCCGGCCCTCCTTTATATAGTCCAAGGGGCGGGTGCCTAGTCGGTTACAAGGTAGGAGTCCTAGTAGGATTACACGTAACAAGTCCTAGTAGGATTACAGGGGAATTCTAGTAGGAATCCGTCTTCATCCTTCCTTGTATAAGTACCCGGGGTGTATGCCCGACAGCCCCTCTCGCTGCAGTGGGGTCCCTATTCTCGAGGAGGGCGTCGATGTCCACCGACGGGAGGATGGCATCGGCGTTGGCATTGAAGTACAAAGCGTGAAGCTGGAGCCTCTGCGGCCTAGTCCCCGGGGAAACCCCTCGGGGATGCGGCCGACCCACCGGTCCGGGCTACGGAGGTCGGCGGGAGCGAGCCTGTACATAGCCCCCTAGTGCACCCCTGCGGTGAACGCCACCCAGACACGGCTAGGGAGTGTGCGGAGGTGATCGTGCAGCAGCACTGGCTCTAGCCGGACTGCCGTCACGGCGACACTGGCGGCATGGTGAAGCTGGCCATGGGCGATCCGCAGCGTGGTGAGCTCCTAGCGAGCCTGCTCTGCCTCTGCAGCGCGAAGGTTCTCCACCTCATCCTGGCCTACACGGTACAAAAAGAATGGCGATCAATAAGAGGGGAGGACACCGCAAGGAAGACAAGCCAAGACCAAAGGACTCACCAGCGACTTGGGCCAGCGCATCCGCCCTGGTGCCCTCTACCGCGGCTAGCTCCCTCTCCGCCCCCTTGAAGGCGGCCTTGAGGGCGGTGACAGCCTGCTACGAGGTGCCCAGCGCCTCCTCAAGCGTCTCGAGGTGCCGCAGCACCGCATCAAGCCCCGCCTAGTCGTGGGCCATCGGGTTCGCCCAGAGGTGGGCGTCGCAGCCGGCAGCCACCCGAGCCGCGATGGGGGTGGACAGGCCAGCGCCTGCATCCAGCGCCGGCTGCCCCGATGGGACGGCGGGATCAACCGCCCCAGCGCTCGAGCCGCCGGCGCCGTGCCCCGCCCCGCCGCGGGCTTCGAGCCAGCACGCCACCAGCCCGCCATCGTCGGACCCTGCCTTCCCGCGGGCCGCCGACCGACGCAGCGCGGGCGCCCTCGCTGACGTGTCAAGGGACCCCTCAGCAGGACGCTTCTCGCCGGCCATCGACGGAAGTGGGATCAAGACTGACGGAGCCTCTGGTGAAGGAGGAGGTCGAGGAGACGAGGCGGTGGCGCGAGCAAGAGCAAAAAGAAGACGAGAGGTGCGTCCGATCTAAGCCATCGCTGAGACTTTATAGCCGTGGCGCCCCCCCCCCCTCGGGCACGACGGTTTCCCGAAGGCGAATGGTCATGCTTTCTCTCTCTCTCTCTCCGCTCCTCCTCTCTCCCATTACTCCCATAGTCTCGGGGCACATTGCCCACCATCCCCAGGGAAGACCAAGGGTTTTCCCCTTCCGACTCAAGGATGAAGGCGGACCGTTTCAAGCAATTCAAACAAGACAACAACACAGAAGGGACAAAGGGACAACTGCGTCGACATAAAGCCCTAGGCCCTGAAGTACAAGAAGGCGGTCCACTAGACCGTGAACAAGAATCGTAATACAAATCACAGCCATTATGGTGGTGCTTTTGTCCCCAGCAAGCCAAAGTTGGAGGAGCACCTCGCTAGACTCCCGCTGACCTCTGGTGGAACTGGGAACTCCCTGTGGAGATCAGCGAGGTGGCCAACGTCCCCACTGCAGCTGCCAACACCCAGGAAGAAGTCAAGGTTCCTAGGGCCACCCTGGATGAGCTACCGGTGAAGCATCGGTCCTCCGAGAATAGCATCGCCCGGGAAGCTTGTTCAGGGGTAACTTGGCGTCCTGCAGCACCGCCCGCTCCCGGGTGAACGACCCCATGCGTAGTGCGGCGTGCAACAGGAAGCAGCGAGACAGTGCGGACACGGCGCGGCGACTCTCGCTAGGGCCTCCTACCCTAGTCTTTGACCCCCATGTCGTCGTGGGGTCGCAAGCCCTAGGGCAAGGAAGGGCTGCCAAGAGCATGCCTCTCCACTCGCTGGACTCCCTCCGACATTAGAAGAGGCAAGAGTTGGCACTACACTCAGGCGGACGAACCCCCCACGATGGGAGAAGCAACAAGTTTCTTTTCCTCTCCATATGGCTACCATGGAGTCTCACCAAGATGAAGTGGAGCTCCTTTTATCGGGCAATGCCGGCCCAACCTCACGAGAGGAACAGCGACCGAGACGGGGCAGCTTACGAAGCAAGCTTGACTAGCCTCCTACCCCGCCAGGCAGAATGGAAGTGGAGTAATGGCCTGCTGCATGCCCCGTCACGCCAGCTGAAGCTGGCCACAGTTCCCCCCGACGCTGGGTCAAATCCTACCGTCTGGCCACGTCGGCCTCAAAAGGCGAGCCGATACTTGCCGTGATTAAACAAAACCCCACAGCAGAGCCCTTGGCTCCGCCGCGAGCTCTGGGGCTACACCCGGCGGGTGCGCTCGTGCGCCCCCACCGATGTAAAGATCGACAGAAGAACACCAACGTCACTGATCCTAAGGAGGAATCAATCATTTCTCCTTAGGCTCGGGGGCTACTAATGAGGGGATAAACTAGGGGTAATCAACTTAGCCCCTAATCCCCAATCCATAAAGACTAAGAATGGCCCACGGTCGCCACGGCCCAGCATCATCGTCAATAATACATACCCATCATTCCCCAGCAGATGGCAGCCCGGTGTGGTCCAAGGGCTCAGCTCCGACTTAGACGCCCGCCCCGTGCGACCTAAGGGCTTAGCTCTTTAGATGTGATTGGTATAATCAGGCAGGAGGCAATACAGTAGGCATCACAGATGATGAACATTTCAAGTCCATCAACATTCAGTCATTGTGGTACAAGTCTGACCCTTTCATTTCGGCAACTCAAACGAAAAAGGTATTCTACATGGAAGACACAACTTTGGGAAAGAATTGGCGAGTGGTGCAGCAATTTGAACATAGGGAGATGTATAATGTGGCTGAAAAAGTGACCTCTCTCATGATGTACACCAAGATGATCACTGTTCTCCTACAGAGCATGAAGTGTAGCATGGTGAGGGTGATGGTGAAGTGCAGCAAATAGATGGTGTTGAGGCTGAGGCTAATAATCAGGGTGGAGGATCTACTAGATTTGAAGGTCGTCTAGATGAACTTATAAGAAACATGAGGCAAGCCAACATTGTTGTAGATGAAGATGAGGAGGAAGATGAAGATGACACAATAATGGAATATTTGAGTGATGGTGGCAATGAAAATGCTGAAGATGACAAGTGCCAAGATGCTGACAGCGATGATGATGATGATCTCTGAAACTGCTAGAACCAACAAAAGGTCAGGAACACTTCCATTGGGGTACTCTCATTTATGACAATATTTTTCAAATATTTGTGTATTGTGCCACTCTACTATGTAATAATCTGAGCAGTAACCCTGGATCTATTAGTGGAATAGTAGCAGGGCTTGTTGTAGCCTGAAATCAGTTATTTGTGTCTTGAATTCTTATTTTGCTAGTGAGCTAGTCCATGCTTGTCAAATCTTGTATTTATATATGTATCTACACAGATGTAATTATCCATCTTCTTTTACTAACATTATGATTAATGCTGCAGAACAAGAGGCAAGCTGATGATGTGGAGTGAGGCCTGCTTTGCTGCGCTCAAAGATGGATGTTAGTGGGCCTGCTTTGCTACACTCAAAGATGGATGTTGTTAACTGGACAATGTTCAGTTTTTCAGAACTGCCTATGATGCAGACTTGTATGAATAACTTTAATGCACAAGACTTGTTTGTGGAATGTATTTGTATGCACAAGACTCTTTTGGTTGAATGCATGCTTTCATTTCTATTAAGGTTCCATGCTCCATGTTACTGTCTATCTGCCGCTGCACTATCATTTGCCAGAGATGACTAACTAATCTCAAGTCTTTAATTATGCGATTCTTTTTTTCCTCTGGACCAAAGTAACAATGCATTTCAATCTAAAAGGATCATTATATCAACTTCTCTGATTGGTTAAGAAAGAATGATATGAAAAGACTTGAAACTTATTGTACTGAAATTGTGGAGTCCACAGAGAGCCCATCCTTTAAATTCTTGAATACATTTTTCCTAATTATGAAAACTATATACTCTTTGCATGTGTTTCTCCATTAGCAAGAGACTCTTGACTTTGTTGCCTGTGGACTATACTGTAACATGGAAACATGATAGCTTGTGGCTGATAGACAGAAGCATATCAACATTTGGTTCTTAATTATGTGACAACATTTTCATTTGTACAATAGCAATTTCAGGATCTCAACCACAAGTATCAGCTGATTTCGGGCAAGTACATGAATGATTTTCATTTGTAAAACAAGTTGAACCAGAACATTCCATTCACCAGAAAATTCAGACACATAAAATTTCAGACACGGCAAATTCCATTCACCGGCTGAACCACAAGTAGTTAACCACTAAACATCAGTACTAGATTCTAAAGATTTAGTTCACATCACTACTGGAATTTCATCTACTGACTCTGAACCATCAACCATCCTTATTTACAGACACAAACAACACAAGACCTGCAATCATGCGAGCCTATAACAAAACAAGCATCCACACTGATGCTTCAGCTTGCTGCTTCCATTTGTTGGCCATAAGAGCTTCCACCAAAGCACTACTTGTTGTTTTGTGCCTTCTCGAATGCAGTAAGGAGTGCAGCATAAAGTCTTTTCTTCAATTCCTTGCCTTCTCCCTCTTGAGCTCACCCTCAAGCCACTTGACATTCTCCTGTGACACGGTCGCCGCCTCATGCAACTCCCAGATGGTCATCTGTTGGCCAATGAGCAGTTTTGGGAGTTAGTTTCTGAAGTTGGTTCAATGTTCAACACATGACTAAATCATGATAGCATTTATACAACCTCTAACTAGGGACAACAATTGGACAATTGTTTTGTTCAATGTTGAGCAAGTATGACTACAACATATATGTATGAGCAACGAAAAATAGAAAGAGGGCTCTAATGTTCACCTTCTTCTCCTTCCTCTTCAGCACCATCTCCTTCTCCTTCAGCACCATCTCCTTCCCTGTCACCACCTCCTCACTGCTAGACTCGTCACTACTAGACTCTTCACTGCTAGAGGTCATCAATTCGATGGTTGTCTCCTTGCCTGTCTTCAGCACCATCTCCTTCCCTGTCACCACCTCCTTCCCCTTCTTCTTGTGCTGAAGCACGCCGGAGCTAGAGCGGATCACCCGGCGCGCGATAGACTCAGGCGTGCGGTCGGTGGCAGAGCGGATCTCCCGGTGTGTGCTGGCTCTCAACACGCGCTCAGTGGCGGAGCGATCCCGGCGCGCGTTGGCCTCAGCCACGCGGTCGGTGGCGGAGGGGGTCGTGGCGGAGCGGATCTCCCTGCGATGGCTGGCCTCAGGTGTGCGGCCGGCGGCGAAGAGAATCTCCCGAGGACGGCTGGCCTCAGGTGCACCCTCAGCGGCAGAGCAGAACCTTCCCCGCGCATCTCGCTCCTGCCGTCGAGCTTGCTCCGAGCGCTTCCGGCTATCCTCCTCCGACTGCATCAAGGGAGGAGGTGGCGGGTTGGGGAGGAAGCATCGGGTTGGGGGTGCAGGAGGCAGCGGTGGGTTGGGGGTGTGGCGGAGCCAGCGAGGTTGGAAGGAAGACGATGGGACTTGGGGGTACGGCGACCGGCGGGTTGGTTTATAGAGTCCCCTATCACTGACGTGTGGACCCCACTCGCACCATATTTTTTAAAAAAATCAAAAAAATTGGGGGGAGTCGGGGCTCGAACTCGGGACTAACTGCTAAAGCGTGAGGAAGTCCCACCACTGCGCCAAATCTAAGTTCGACAACAAGTCTTCAAACAAATTTACTTCTTCTCATGAAGATAAGGGCTATCAGGTGTCAGCCCGTTATTGGCTTGGCTATCTTGTAGGTGAAGAACACATGGATAGTTGGTATTTATTCTTTTAATCCAGAATAAAATTTTGTAACTACTATTTCTTCGTCATACATAATCCGAATTCGACATTTTTTCTTCCTGAATTTTTCTAAAATCACACTCTTTTCTTTAATGCTGTTGTTTTGTACAGATTCTATTTTGCAGATCCTATTTATATCCTTTTATCTAGTTCCTCCTAAATACCGATTTAAAAATCATTTGTTTTGCACAAACATTACTAATGTAACTTCGTATTTTGCAATAATAAACTGAACACAGCTTATGGTCAAGTTTGAAGTGCATATGAATTCAAAATTTTTGAAAACTATGATACACTTCAATGTTCTAAGTAACATTTCATGAAACTATGTCAGACATGTATCCATTTTTAAACAACGTAGGTTCCGCTGTCATCAAAATCATTTGAATTTTTTATGACAAGTTTATGGACCCAAATTATGTTACCACGTCAGTTCATAGAACCATCAGAGCATTTTATGATATTATTTGAATTATGATAGTGTACATTCGAGATGTAAGTTTGAATTATCCCTAATAAACTGTTACCAAAATCAATTTTTTTCATTTGAGAAAGTTGTAGATCTTGATAGAGCATGATTTTAGAAAATTTTAGAAAAAAGAATCATCCAATTTGGAGTTAGTATGAGGCACAAAACTAATTACAAGTTTTAGTCAAAGATTAGAAACAGAAAACACACTTGTTCATCCAGTTCATAGCAAGTGCAATTTTTGTTTTTAATCTTCGGATAAAACTTGTAAACCGTTTTTCTTCCTCATACGAACTCCAAATTGGTTGATTCTTTTTCTTAATTTTTTCTAAAATCAATTTCTACAAGTTTCGTTTTAGGCGTTTCTCCATTCGAGTATATTTCAAATTTTGACTAGATTCAAAGTCAAAAATCATACAATCCTAATCTCATTTCAAAACTGGGGCCACCTGTCAGTCCCTCTCGGCAGCACAGCACGGGCGCAGGATGTGAAATTCCGAAACCCCCTCACCCCGCCCACCTATCAGTGACACATGAAATCACCCCGCGGGCACACAGCGCGGGCGCGGGACGTGAAATTCTGAAAACACCCCGCGGCCTCTCCCACTCCATTTGAAATGACGCCCCCACGGCCTCTCCCTCTCCTCTCGGCCTCTCCCACTCCTCTCGGCCTCTCCCCCTCTCCAAACCCTAGCCGCCACCGCGGGTGCATCTTCGACGACGCCCACCTCCTGGCCGGGTCAACACCTCGACGACGCATGAGCTACTCAAGTTGGACTTAAATGACCAACTTGGTGCAAGTGACCTAATTCATTGTTTATTCTCTCATATGCACTAAACAAAAGGGAATTTGATCTATAGTGTGAGGTTTCAACTTTTAGTGATCTACTTGCCTCTCCAACTCAAAAGATCACTAAAGGATGAAACTAGTGCTTGTGCTATTTAATCAATCTCTCTCTCTCTCTCTCATGAGGGAAATCATTGGGGCTTATCATGATAATGCACAAGATAAGGAAAATTCACACTTCACCAATGTGAAATGTGATTAACTAGAGGCAAAGGTACGATTCTCATGTACTTGTATTTTACCATGAGCATCTAGGCCATTTTCATGCTAGTGTGTGCATCTTTTTCATGTTATCCCATCAAGGTCCTCTCTTGTGTGCCCATTAGATATTTGGTTGATACCTTCCTTTAAAATTTGGCTCAATGTCAAACGTTCTCTCTAATTTGTAAGGTATGAACTAAATATTCTAATGCGGTTCCAAACTTGATTGGTTACATGCTTGTGTGACATAGGATAGAATTTGAAAAATCCAACTAGCATGATAGTAAGTGTGAGCTTTTTGAAAAAAGATTCGGGTTTTGGTCTTCACGACTCGATTGATCTATTTGTGACTATAGCCAAGCCCCTGCGTCGAGGAAGAGGGAGCAGGGAGCGGCAAACAGACACCAGCAATGGGGAGGGGATGGAGAAGAGGGGGCCGGTGGCAGCCACCGGCAGGCGGGGAGGAAGAAGGGGCCTGATTGCAGGTGGGATGGATGTGGCAGAAAGGGAATGAGTTAGATATTTTACAAGAGCATTTTCGTAACTTCATATTTATATTGCTTTTGTGCCTAGTCCTCTGATTGCATTTATTTTGCGAGTGGAGGGAGTGTGATTTACCGAGGTAGGAGTACGTGTTAATTTTGTCAGGATAAGCTTGTAGTTGTCTGATACCTTTGATTTCGACCAGCCTCGATCTGGATCGCTCACACTAGAGGCAACGGTGCCCATAAGCCTGCGGCGCGGCCCCTCGCCAGAACCGCCTCGCCGGCAACGCCACCGCCGTCCCTTCACACTGTTAAAACCACTCAGCCTCTCGCACCATGTGCTCCACCTACCTGTTCCTCCACTTGAGCCCACCCTGCCAACCACGACCACCGAGAAATTTGGAAATTCGACACCAAATACGGCAGCCTCTCTATTTGACACCCAATTCGCTACCTCTTCAAAATTTGACACCCGGAACACGATTTTTTTCAAAAAGAGGGACTCACCCCATATTTTATTGTTTACCTTGCATCCGGCACTGTTCTCTCATGTGAACAGACCAAATTGTCCCTGGCCATCTATTCTTCCCTAGAAGCCTGACCACCATCGCCGCCGGTCTGCCACCGCGCGGCATGCGATGCCCAAGGTGATGAATCCGTGCGGCGCCTGGTCATGGCTGTGGGTGTGATGGCCCTACTGCTGCAGGTTGCGGCAGAGGAGCAGCTCCTCCAAGGCTGCCTTGTTTGCGACGACCTGCAGCTTGAGAATGACGAGGCCAGCGCTCTTGTCGGTGGCATTGTGTAGGCAGCGGCCGCAGCAAACAAAACCGATTTTACCTCCGCACCACTCACCTGTACACCTACCTGCACACTTCCAATTGCTACAGGAAAACGCAAAATCTAGTGCTCAGAGAGACAAACACCAAATCCTTTCTCTTCCTCCCGCGCCATTAGACGGGGGCGGCAGCCATGGTCGGAACTTGGCTTGTGCGAGCGAGGATGACGACTGAACTCTAGCCAAAGGTCGGCTCTACTTCTACAGCATGAAAGCAAGCAACTAGGACCAAAAGCCCAAGCAGCAAGGTGCAGTAGGGAGGAGGGACTGAGGGTGATTGCGGCGGTCGGCGGACGGAAGGAAGGAACGACAGGACTGCCTTGCCGGCGAGGAGCTGTAGAAGTGAGGCACGAGTGGCAAAGATAAGGTGATAAAGGAGCTGTGAGCATGATGAATCAAAGCGAGAGGTAGAAAGACTTACAGATTTGGGACGGGTGGCGCTGCTCTATTCTTGAGGTGGAGGAGAGGGAAAACAATGGCGACAGACACCAAAGTGGATGGAGCTGGACGAGGACTGGAGGAATGGGTCGAGGGGTTCTAGGCAGAGCTGCTGACGATGGGGATGGTCGGGCGGCGACGGATTTCGCTGGTGACCGCGGCGAGGTGAGAGGAAGGCGGCGTGCCACGGGGACCTGCCTTATGGGGGGTAGGCCACTCAAGTTTAGTACCACCTTGCCTAGGGAAGGGGCCATGACCACCTTATAAGGGAGAGCATCCCTCTCCCATCAGTTCGGGCTTTTAGGAGGTAATGGGCCTCTTGCCTTATAAGTGGGCCATGATGCGCATGAACGTCCGAACCTATAGTAGAGAGTTGGGCTGAATTGAGTGGATGCTAACATCTGGTATCAGAGCCTGGTTCCACCTTATGGGGGGTGGTGCCGGGGTCACCACCTTATGGGGGTTGGGATGTCAGGGCACCTGCCTTATGGGGGGTAGGCCACTCAAGTTTACTACCACCTTGCCTAAGGAAGGGGGCCATGACCACCTTATAAGGGAGAGCATCCCTCTCCCATCAGTCCGGGCTTTTGGGAGGTAATGGGCCTATTGCCTTATATGTGGGTCATGATGCGCATGAACGTCCGAACCTATGGTAGAGAGTTGGGCTGAATTGAGTGGATGTTAACATGTCAGGACCTGTACCTGTCGGGATGCTATTGGACTTGTATTGATGTTGGGCCTGCGCGCCATCTCTATCTGGGCTCGGCCCATGTATCCTTTTACCACATATACCTGGTGAGGGAGAGGCAATAGGCATCGAATATCATTGCAACAGAACTATTCTTCTTCCAAAAGACAATATTCCTCTGTTCTTTCTCCCCTTATGCTTGATTCGCTTTCCTGCTGCCTTCCTCTGATTCTAGTGCTTCAATTCCCTCTCCCCTTGCTGGTTGCTAACATATGGTATCAGAGCCATCGATTTTGGCTGGTTGCTAACATATGGTACCAGAGCCATCGATTTTGGCCCCCAATTTCACCCCTAGCACCATGGATTCACCTTCTGAGATCTCCCCTTCCACCTTGTTCCTCCTCGGAGAGATCCGGAAGATGTTCGCTGAGCAGAGGCAGAACAAATGGTTCTCACCATCCACCGACGCATCATTCGTGCCCGCGCCAGCAGCCGAGCCTGCGGCTTCAACTCCGGGGGCACTCGCTCCTTCCGGCTCCACCACCGCTACCAACGCTTCCACCGTGCCCGCAACAGCAGTTGCACCTGCGGTGTCAACCCCAGGGGCACCCGCTTCTGCCGCCGATTTGGACCCTTCGCAGGCCCACACCGCCGCCGCGGAGGACCGTCTCAGCGCGCTCCGAACTTCGTCCTCCACGACATCCTCGACCGTGTGCCGTTCCGCGACTCCGCATCGGCCACAACCGCACCATCCGCCGCCGCTTCGGAGGCGCTGGTGGAGCAGCTTCTGAAGGATCAGTGCGCCATGGGGGTCGACCCCCATGACCACCTCAGCGACGACCACATCTAGACGCTCCGACGCACCGTCGTGCTCGGCCCCGACGTTGCGGCCACCGTGGTGTTCCCGATCCAAATCCAAGAGCACGAAGGAGATCTTGAGGAAATGGAGGTGGATGAGTACTACGAGAGCTCGCGACACAAGTTCTCCGACCCCATCTGCGAGCGTGCCTGCAAGTTCGAGAGCGATTTCGCTATTTTGCGTCGAGCTCCACCGCGCCCTCCTCGTCCGCGACGTCCACGACGAGCTCCACCCAGCTGGATTCAGCCTCCGCGGCCTCGCCATCCACGCCCGCCGTGGCTTTATCGACCTCGACGTGCCACTCCTAGGCCACCTCGGCTTCACCGATTGCGGCGTGCTCCTCCACGCCCGCCATGGCGTCGCCCGGACCCGCTGACGACGTCCTGTTCGCCTGTTCGAGCTCGCCGCCACATTTCAATGATCATTCTGCTGACCTCACCCACCACTACAGCAGCAGCGACGTCACCCTACCCAGCCATCGAGCATCCGCGAGCACTCACCACCAAGTGTTCGACAAAATGTTTGAGCTGCATTGTTGATGAGCTCGAGTCCGTGGACACTAGTTTTGGGACTGCACCAACAACCTTGCTTCTCTTTGCGGCTGGGATTACACTGGACATCACCAACAACTGCTCCCTCAAGCACTATTAGAGAAGGTACATGCCTACAATTCACCAATTCCCCTCAAATGGTATTGATCTGTTGGATATTGCCACCAAGTGTCATGAGTACAAGTGGGTGTTTGAAGGGAAAATTGATGCACACTCAGGAGCTTTGTGGCCACCATTCACTGATTGCATGGGATAGGTTCTCTCAAGTGGTTCTGGTCTGTTGTATGTTGCCCCAGGTGATCATAGTTACCAGAGGGTGTTTAAGAGCATGTCAAAGCAGTATCTAGTATTGCCAAGGTTATTATCTGCTATTGTGGTTGACATAGGACCTTGGCCACCCCCTCTAAAAAATAAGGAAACATTGCTTAGTGACACCATTGGATTGTATGTCAATTTAGGCTTGTCTTTTGGATCTGGTCAGAAAGTTGTGAAGCCCCGACCAATACCATGGCCATCTTTTGGTTGTCATACAGTTGCATTGCAATCAGTATGGAAGTGCATCATAAGTGGGGTCAAAATGGGAACAGATAGTAGAATTGCTGCTCCAGGCATTGTCTTGAGTTGAGTTTAGGCATGCAATTTTTCCTGAATTAATCGTGGCCTTCACCCTGCTGAAGTGCAATTGAAGGGAATTCTTTCAGTCATGCCTGCTACTAGCACTTTTCATGGCTATGTCCAACTGTCAGAATATGATGAGTTTTTCAGCTTATTGGAGACTGTCAAATGGTCAGTTGCTCGCCAATGTTCGAGTGTTGAGGTGTTGCTGAAAACAGTTTACATGGAGTCTGTAACAACAATTGTTGGGCATATAGTTCCATTACAGCGGAAGTGTGGTGGATTAATTTGTTCTCAGCCTTGGCTACCACCAGCACATGAACAATTTGTGCAATGGATTCTCTGGGAAATCCCTTGGCTATTTTCTGCATTGGTGAATTGGAGTTCTGATGTTTTGGCTATAGTGGCAGTGATCACAAGTATTGCCCATGAGCACTTGAAGACATCACTGAATACTATGCTTCTGTATTCCACTCAATGCCATTTTGTCTTTTGGTCATTGATCTGTTTAAGCTGGGTTGCTATGCAGTACAAGCCTTCATGGCCGCCACCCCAAAGCAACGGAACATGGCTTCAGTTATTGCTTTTGAAGCTGGGAATGCAGATCAACACTGGTGTCAGCCTGATTCAGCTCAGTGACCTTCTTATGACTGCTATTATAGTTGATCAGAAAGATGTGCTGTCTAGAGTGTGGTGTAATGCCAAGAAGATGTTTGAAGATGTGAGTGCTCCAAATCAAGTGCTGCTACAGCCATCAATCATTGAATTGGTCGACAAAGGACCTGGTCCTCTTCCTTTTCCATACTGTCACACTATCATTGTTGTGGGTTCTCTGATGTTCCTTGCTGCTGTCAACATTTGTGAGGGCCATCAGATTGTTGTGGAGATGATCGGTCTCAATCTAGCAGCCATAGTTGTTGATAGCAAGAGCTGTAAACCATCAGGAACCTGTCACTCAAATTGTGGAGGGATGAACATGATCTTTTCTCAGTACATCAGTTTCAGTTTTATCCATATTATGGGTGGTATCATGGTGTTCGTCAGTCTTCTCCTGTCAGATATGCTTCTAATGTGGGTTTTGCCTCAAGCATGTCGGGAAGTAGTTCTGATACAATTATGTTTGCACAATTGATGAACCTCGATGGCATCCTTCTGGTTTCATCGCTCTCAGCTGAGAGTTCTTATCATCTACTTGGAGTTCTAGTCATCAAGAGTGCAGGAGCCTTCATAAAGTCATCAAGAGTGCAGGAGCCTTCAGAAATGTCGGTAACATCAATTCCAAACTCCACTTCTACAATATCATCATCGAAGATCATTGAAGCCCCATCGGAACTTGTTTAAGCTATAGTTCACATCGGCTTGGGGGCAAGCCGATTCTTAAGAAGGGGGGAATGTCAGGACCCTGTACCTGTCGGACTGCTATTGGACTTGTATTGATGTTGGGCCTGCGCATCATCTCTATCTAGGCTCGGCCCATGTATCCTTTTACTACATATACCTGGTGAGGGAGAGGCAATAGGCATCGAATATCGTTGTAACAGAACTGTTCTTCTTCCTCAAGACAATATTCCTCTGTTCTTTCTCCCCATCTGCTTGATTTGCTCTCTGATTCCACATTTCCTGCTGCCTTCCTCTGATTCTAGTGCTTCAATTCCCTCTCCCCTTGCTGGTTGCTAACACGCTGCTCTGTTCTTGAGGTGGAGGAGAGGGAAAATGATGGCGACAGACACCGAAGTGGATGGAGCTGGACGAGGACTAGAGGAATGAGTCGAGGGGTTCTAGGCAGAGCTGCTGACGATGGGGATTGGATGGGGATGGCCGAGCAGCGACGGATTTTGCCGGTGACCGCAGCGAGGTGAGAGGAAGGCGGCGTGCCACGGGGACCTCGCCAGTGCCTACGTCCCCACGCACTCACGCTGGGAGGCCGCCTGACCACGGGGAGCCCTGGGCACCCGCGTTCCCTCGCCGGGAGGCCGCCGGGCCGCCGCACCGGGTAGCCGGATTGACATGCGGTGGTGGTAGCTATAAAAGGAACGCTGACATGTGGGTCATGTGTAGTCGTAGGGGCAATTTGGTCTGTTCATATGAGAGAACAATGCCCATTTGAAGGGAAATAATAAAATACTAGTGGAAGTGCACGTGCGGCACGCACGTGATATAAAAATAATTGAATAAAAAACCATGAAACTGCAACACATAGAACTAACAATTCAAATTAAAAATCTAACAATTATAATGCTGCTTATGACCATTTGTGAAGGGGTAAAGGTTACATATATAAACTAAAATCTAAAATTGGAACTCCTTCTCAATCGTAATTAATCTCCTCGGCACGTGCGGCAACATCAGCTTTGATATTGTCGTGTGTCGTAACATTCGTACGCAGCTCAGTTCTAACGGATGCACAACAATAATAATAAATTATTATTATACATAAAGATGCTATGGAAAAATAATATGCATCGCTTCGAGCATAAAAATTTGTAAGACACCTTCGAGGCTATCTATCCAAGGGTATGTGCCATTTTCGACCAAGGTGATGGTCGTGTCTTCAGATTCTTCGAAGCAATCTGAAAATTATCTGGATGTCATTATCAATTATTAATATTAAAAATGTAGAGAACACAAATTATTTTATTAAAAATTGTTAACGCACCTATATGACGATTCGCACGAACTCTTGTGGCCATCATAAAATGGTTGTTGAGTTCGGCATTAATGAATTTTTGACAGATCATCTGGTCGCGGTACATAATAATGCAGACAAAACCAATGCAACTAAAAAAAGAACCATTATTCTGGACACGTGCATAATTTTGATTGCTAATTAAATCGATATGTAAACCAACCCGGTGTCCTTCACGCAGATCTCCCTTGTTCCACGTGGATCTCCCTTCACCGGCCCGACAGAAGCCACAACAGCTAACAAGTGGACCTCAGAACCATGCACCGTTGAAAGAGCATCATCCATGGTCATGAAGAAGACCGATGAAACCATCTTACACTCTATTATCTCACAATCAGTGTTTTTTGTTGTGTGTGTAAATGGGGGGCGTGAGTCTCACAACCGATGAAAGATCGAGTTATATATAAATGGGGGCGTGGGTCTCATAAGGATAGATATATTTTGGCAGCTAATATGTTTCCTAACTGAAAATATGGTATAAGATCAATCAATCAAATCAGTCGAATAGCTAATGATGATGTGGGCGTTCACAGAAGCTATAGAGTTGCCATATATAAAAGTAGAGATGAACGACACTGTGATCCCTTTCAATCAATTTGAGATGCACTGCCATGTAATTCCATATTATGCCTTCCAAATTTGAGTTGGTCGTCCATGATTTATGTTTCAAATACACCTTCACACAAACACGATAATTTATTTATGATTTTAAATTAGTTTAATTTAAATTTAGGGTACGAGCAATTAGTATTTGGGTCATTCAGCAGGACATTCAAATTTTTGCAGGAACCATGGTTTTTGTATAACGTAATTTTAAATGTTTGGTTTCGGAAAAGAGTGCCATGAATAGCTTCACTGTGTGAGTTCATTCATACTCAAATGTTCATAAATTCTAAAATACATTTATATATATCTATAGTCTATAGAAGACACAAATAGGAAACATAGTCTATAGAAGATGCAAATAGGAAACTTTCGACAACTTCAAAATCAGGCACCATAGTGCGGACACATTTACAGTCCTTTGTCTCCTGACTTATATATATAGTTGTACAGATACTTTACAAGATTTTCAGGACTAGTGGAGACGTTTCTATCTATAGTCTGCAAGGGTGGTGGACTTTCGTCACCTTCATGTGGACTTTTGTCGCCTTGATGTTCGAAGTATAGACGAACAATATCCTACCGATTAGCCACAACCTCTTTAATTAATGCATTCATGCACCTCATAGTCTGTTCTCATTGCATTTCTAACATCTGCAAAATGAGCCCAATTTTGTCACGAGCAGTATAACTCAAATGGTGTTTTTATCAACTATTGTTTTTCTGTATTACATAGAAGTGATCCAAACAGCGAGTGGTCTGGAGTTTCGAAGAAATCGATTGTGGTATCTTGAGTATTGACCAAACATTCTTGAATGAGATTAAAATTATTAGAGGAATGCATCATGTCTCCCGAACAGATTCAATTCAGTGTCAATGATATCTTGAAAATACTGTACTTACGCATCTCTTGGTCCACGACAACATTTGCAACAGTCACAATGTTGTTGTGGAGATCTGCTTCAAGAAATTCTTTATGGTTGTCGACAATATGGTCTTTGAGGAGTACCAAGCAAAGGAATGCAAATGTGCTGCATGACAACGAGTAATACTCAATATTAATTAATATATTATTTATTTATCTATTTACTATAAAAAGGAATACAACATATATTATTCAGTAAAAGCACATAATCTTGATTATTTGCGAACATGAAGAACTGACCTTTTGTCGGCCAAACACAACTCCATAACTCCAAAAGGATGGAGTAGATTGTAATCCATTGGACCAACAAATGCTACAACAATTGTTACATCAACTTGAGTTCCATGTGGTAGGGCCATAAGAGTCGATAGATCCAAATGATCACCATTATTGTCCTGAAGATATGAGAGACGATGATGTGCAAATGTGTGAGTAATATTATAGTAAAAAACACAAGATCAAATGCTAGTGGTAGTGCTAAATGTGTGTGCTAAAAATGAACTCACGGATGGAGCACTTCTCACCATCGTCGATCCGCGTGCGAGAGCAGCAATCCAGCTACGCACGAAGTAGAAGACGAAGAATAGCAAACAAATGGGAATGGTTGAGCTCATGATAAGATAGACACACACACACACACATATATACTAACTTTGTAGAAGAGTTATATTTGGTAATAGAAAACTTTCCATCAAATCGTCAATGACACCATATCCTCATCCACAATCAGTGGGTAAATTTAGGTACAAAATCAATCAATGAATGATTAATTATAGGTACAAAATCCACATTGTAGTAATTCGATATTCGATATATACATAGAGAAGGATGCGTGGTTATATATATACACAAATATTTCCTCATAATCGACAGGTGAATTGATTGTCAGGGTTTAGGGTTTCCAAAAGTGCATGTGTATTTTTTGAAAGAAAGTAGCATTTATAGGCATGTATATTTCTTTTCAAAATTTCATTTCAAAAGTGCATGTTTATTTTTGTTACAACTAAAATAGTATTTATATGCACGTATATTTTTCTTTGGAAGGAAATAGGAAATTAACGGGACTATAACAATTTGTGTTTATTTCTTTTGGAAAGAAATATTCTCCCCCTACATAGCAACAAATGGAAACAACATCATGCAAAATACGGAGATGGTGTAATTTTTATTTCTATTTAGGTCTCCAACAAAATAAAAAAGGATCAAAGGTTGATTCTACAAATCAGGTCGGTGCGGGATCCAAGGCTGATCCTCTGCCGCGTCAGTTCGAGGATTAGAAAATCGGCATCGCCTTCCGCGCGCTAGACACGACAGCAGATCCTGTCCCCTCGATGATCCTCCTGCGACCAATTCCGCGTCAACACGTCACGCACGCACGTCAGGACTGGATCTTCTACGGCGGTAGAATCAAACCTAGCGTCTAACCTGGCGTAGAATTAGGTTAGATTTTTAGAAAAAAACATTAATAGGCATGTTGATTTTTATTTGGAAACAAAACTTTAATAGGTGTGTTTTGTGTGAATGAAAGGAAACAGACACACAGTTTGTTTCTATTTGGAAAGGAGAAACAAAAGGGAAATAAATTTGGACGTGATCGTGATTGGTGAGTGGGATTGACGTCGTGTGTACCGTATTAGAAAGTTTGAGTACATGAACCGTGGCATATAGTGTGCGCCAGCTGACGTGAACGCTGACCCACGGACTGGGTACACATTTGGTGAAAAAGTTTGGGGGAACGACGATGAAAGGGGGGAGAGACACCCCCTTCCTTCGTTTCGTCGTCGTTTTCCTTCCATATCTGAGGACTGACAGGTAGGTCGCACATGACATGCGGGCCACTCTGTGAGAGGTGGGTAGACTAAACTTTTGGTGAGAATTATTTTGAATTTGCTCCTAGTATAGATGGGGCGAGCCTTTTTTTTAAGGAATTCGTGCTCAGGCCGCGAATTGGGATCTTTCACTGCTATACCTGATCATGGACTGGCCGACCCGATAAACCCGACCCGACCCACCCGAAAAAAACCCGACCCGACCCGACTGTGCGACAGGTCGAGCGCGAGCCGAAATTTTCACCCGAACTCAAAAAATAACCCGATTCAACCCGAAAATTATAACTAAAACCCTGAAATCCGAACAAACCCGACCCGACCCACACGTGTGACGGGTCGGGCGCGGGCCATGATTTTCAACCCAACAACCCAACCCGAACCCGACACGACCCGACTCATGATCATGTACACTCACGGCCACCAGAACCTCCAAGCCCAAGCAAGCTCCGCAACCGCAACCACCCTCTGCTCTGCTCCCCTCCCTTCTCCTCTCCTAGGGTTTGCGAGCTTGATCTCGTAACCCTGTGTGCGATTGCGATCCTCCGCTGCCTGCACCGGCGTCGAGATGGCATCCACTGCTGCGGCGGCGCGGCCGGTGCACCTCCGCCGCCCCGGCGCTCTCCTCCGCTCTCCGGGGCCCTGCAGCCTGCCCGCCCCCCGGGTCGCGGCGCGGTTCCCCCGCCGTACAGGTACTGAGTGGCTCTCATACTGTTCATGACATTGCTGTGCTTGTATGGTTGTGAGCTATTCCAATTTCAAAACGTTTCGGAACTATGGAAAAAAAATCCATATCGCCTAACTAAAGACTCCACCTCCAAAATTCTGTCATATATCCATCTAAATAGTGATTAACTGCATGCAGATTCATTCCTTGCTTTCACAACTCAGCATTTTAGTGCGTGTGGAATCACAGGCGATGCTAACTTCTGTTGTCATAACGTTTATTGATTTTGTGTTAGGACTTTGAACGCCACCAGTTTCCTGTTTTCTATGCTATCAGGTTGCTATGATTTCCAATTGGTGAGTATAAGTGAGGCCTTGGAACAGGAATGCACCTCATTTGGTCAGGAACCATGTTAATGTTCTCAGATTGTTTTTCAGTGTGCATACACCCTGTTTTTCCTAGTTTGTAGGTGCTGCTGATACAGAACACATTTGTGGATCGAAATGGAAAACTACATAACTGCACAACCTCGTAGTGTAGGTTAAATAAAAAAATTGTTCACTAAAGTAATCCTGATCGCCCAGCCATTTATCAAATGAATTTGCACTCATTCACATCATTACTTGTGAAACAATTTTGATGACACAAGAATTTAAATCAGACTTGTTAATTACAGTTCATTTATGTTCCTCATTCTCAAATATAAACTGACCCTCCTCATTACTCAAGGGAGCTTCTATACATGTAGTAGCAGCTGGAACTAATTGGCAAGTTTTAGGCATGGAAGCATCGAGCTGGCAGGACCAACTAGCGGAGCATAACTTCCTCATTCATCAATTTGTGACATGGCGGGCACACATCACATAGTTCAAAATCATCTACTTAAGTGCACAACACATGTTTTTCAAATGCCCAAATCAAAAGTTTTCCGATATTTCTCATATTAAGACCTTAAAATAAAATCAGAAGTCTATAAAATTCATTCAGTGAACACGTTTACAGCTTTGTACGTCATGCTGGTACATTATTTTCACAGTCCTGTCCGTCATGCCGGTACATTTACTGTTGCAAGTATGGTACCTAGCTGCTTCAGTGAAGAAATGACGGCGGTGTCGCTGCTGACAAGGCCTATGTGCTGCATGAATCCTCCTAGCGCACCACAAAGTAACTTCGGATAAGGAACTCTATCTTGTCATTACAAACCCTAGCTGCTGCATCATGGAAGATTTGGGCAAAGTCCATGTGATAGCCGATAGGGAGAATAGTAGTATAAGGTAGATGTTGAAAATGTCACCTGGATCAGATTTGGGAAAAGGGGACTTCAGCTTTGGAACAGGGGCTGCAAGCATTTTCTTTTCTCAGGGTCCTACTTTCGCACTAAATATTTCTTGACAAGATTCCTTAAACATTTTTTTCTGTGCTCTACACCTTCCCAAAAAATACCGTCCAAACCCCAAGTTTCAGGCTGATATTTCGGTTTGAGCTGAATGGTGGCCTATTATCAATTTCTTTGTTTAGGATGTTAAATCATTATTACCTGTTAATGGGACATATGAGCCAGGATAATGCAATTACATCTGCTTGACATGATCTGCTATGCCCCTTTTAACTAAAAACTTCTTGCGTCTGTGCAGGCTGTCATATACTCATAATTGTGATTTGGTAAAGTATGTCTGTTCTGAACCTTTAAAAAAGTATGCCTGTTCTTGTTACCAAACATTGGAGAAAGTTTCTGTAAGAAGCCAGGGGCATCATTTACTTTTTCTGAAGAAAGGGTTTCAATCAGTTAGCCCCTCCAAAGAAATTAAGAAATAGATGGCTTGATGTCTGCTATATAATTGGCAAAGTTATCTAACAAATCTTGGCAGAGTTTGGTTGATGGTAAAACCAATGTAACATAATTTTCTTATTTTTCAACAGATTCCCTGAAGATTTATCAACTCCGGTTAACAGCTACACGATTTTCAAAAGAGAGCAACTCTGATGAGGACGATGAGCTCCTTTCTGAACTCAGGGATAAGGTTAGTTAAAAAGCAATATACTGTCTCTATGCTAGCAAACTTAGTAAAAATAATTACCATAATGTTACTACAGTGGGATGCCATAGAGAACAAGTCTTCTCTTCTCTTGTATGGTGGTGGAGCAGTCCTTGCTGTCTGGATATCCTTGGTTTTGGTCAGAGCTCTCGACTCTGTCCCATTGGTAATATAGCTGCTTTATCTTGGTATTTCCATTTACTTGTGGCCGTCCGTTCTCTAAGCCCATGATGTTATCCATATTGCTAATCGCTTATTTGTTTACATTTTCTCTCTGTTTTCCTGCCATGATCTGTAGCTCCCAGGCCTACTGGAGCTAGTCGGGCTCGGCTACTCGGGGTGGTTTGTATACCGGTACCTGCTCTTTCAGGTAATCTTTAAACCATGTAGGTTGGCCGTGAGACTTCTCTTTCCACTATTCAACACGAGTTTCTCAAGTTCAAGTTGTCCTTCAACTGTGAACACCTAAAAGTTGCCCGTGGTAGATGCACACACAGCTTTGATATTAATGAGCTAGCACAGATCAAGTTGTCCACTGTCCCTGCCTGGCATAGTGGTATGCCTACCAGATAAACAGCTGGCTAGTGTGCTTCGTCAAAGCTAGATGCAGTGTCCTTTCTCTCTTGCATTTGGTTGAACCTGATGACAATTCAACATAGCATTAAAAATGCACATGATTTATGTTGTATGTCGGTGCAACCTGCAAGGCTGCAACACAAAGACCAAATACCTGGTTTCTGTACTTTTAGTTTGTCCAAGTTATTATTGGTTCAGGATTCCGGTCATCCGAATGTTTTAGTTCGATTAAATGTATGCCTTTTGAAAATCTGTATTGTTCTGGCAGGAAAACCGGAAAGAATTGGCCGATAACCTCGATGCTCTAAAGAAAAGGATTACTGGCGATGGTGAATAGCTGTATCTTTTTGCCAGTCGATTTAGATATGGTCTAGAAATATTCAGAGCTATGGAGGTATGACATCCCACGCCTCCTGTGCAAGCTGCAATTCAGCATGGTGTTTTGCTGAACCTCCTGATTCCTGAAGATACATCTCTGCATTTTCTAGCTGAGCTGAGATTCTTGTGATCCCCCAATCATTCAAGCTGTGGTCCTTCCACAAATTCCCCGTGCTACCTGGAGTAAGAAATTATTAGTTGTCTGAATGTACAATTGTATTGTAAGGTGTAAAATATCTGAAATAAAACCAGAAGCACTTTGTTCTCCCACTTTGGTCAGAGATGACGCACCTTGTAGTGCTAATCGAGTGATTAATTTACACGCACTGTGTCTGAAACTCCTTTGTTTTCCATGTTTGCTCTGAATTTGTCGGTAGGCTACCTGGCCGTTGCCACCAACCAATTGTGCGGCCCTGCAGTTGCATGCATGGAGGTCTAGAGGATTATCACTGGCTCACTGCTGCATTAGTATAAGATATGGATGCCACGCAGCACGCGCGGTCTGATGCGGTCGATATCTTTGCCGTACGATCGCTGTCAAAGACGTGTCACATCTGGATCTGCAGCCTGCCTGCGCCCATCACGCTTCGGATTCCTTCAACCGATGATGCCATCCCTTTCCGCGCCGGGATGAGGCCAACTTGACGTGGCCGAGCGTGTTCGGCTACTTGCTCCGGCGATCCTGCCTGGACAGCGAGGTGGCACCCGTGACGGCGACCGACCTCTGCGATCGCTTGCATGCTGGGTGGGTGGTGCTGGTGATGGGCCGGGCTGCAACTTGCCCGGAAATGTGTGTGGTTCCTTTGACAAAATCTTGTACGGCGCCATACTTTTTATTTTTTTTAAAAAAATAATAACGATTTTGTTTTCGCTTTCTTTTAAGGAGCATCTAAAATTGAGAGGTGCATGTTAGCCTTGGGGAACAAAAAAAAAGAAGTTTTTTGATATTTGCCAGCTACTAGGCGCCTAACTATAATTCACCGGAACGGCCTTGCATGGTGGGGGTGGGGGTGGGGGGGGGGGGGGGGGCGTCCGCAGTGCTGGGATTCTGGAAAGACTCGGGGGCACACCGTGCATTTGATTTTCTTGGTGATGTGGTTTGCTGGCAAACTAATTTCTGCAGCGTTTTATGCCTTTTTATAGCCTCTGAAAGTGGCTTTTCTGGGCAACCGATTTCGATGTCCAAATTAAGGCGTGTATAGTCAACCCGGGCAACCGAAAACGTAACCACATGTTTTAAAGGGCGGAAAAGTGATTTCGCAACCTGCATGATCTCCTAGCTTTTCCTTTGAAAGAGAAAGGGCTATGGTAGATCATTAGCAACCTTTTTCCCTGTGCAATACCATGTGAAAGGCGCTGCCGACCAGCTGTGCATGACGCTGAAATGCCGATGCCGAACCGTCAAATCAGGCACTAATCACTTGATTTATGCCACGAATTGCAAGCCCTTTTCTTATCATCGCGCCTGCTTTTTTATATAGCACAAATAATTTTGGGTTTCCACTTTGGCACTTTGCAGACAGGATCGTTCAATTGCAATTTGCAAGCCTGTTTCGAGAGAAAAATGACCAACATCTCCCGGCGTACATGGGGCCGCACGCACAACCGGACTGGACCCATTTCTGCTTAAAAAACCGGACCGGACCGGCCGGACCCACATGTCATGGGCAAGGGCCCGGTTTTTACCAGTTCGCGGAGCCCGAGGGAGAGTCCTCAAATCGCACAGGGGGATATTCCCCCCACCGACCACGTACTCCGAGCCCACAACGCCGGATCACCCCTCCAAAATGACAACCTGGTCCCACCTGTTCACGGGGCCCGCATGTCACCCGCGGTCGCCGCGCACCACGCCCTTGCGCGAAGCGGGGCCCCGGCCGCTCGCGTGGCGCCCCACTATTGGCCCGCTGACCACAGCGTGCCGCTCGCGTCTCGCTATAAAGACACTCCCCTTCCCACGCACGCCGTTGCGCCCTGTCCACCCCAACATCCGGAATCCCCCCGACGGCCCGACCCGACCGAGCTGTTCCGCTGCGCTCGAGAGCCGCCCCGACCCGCCCCCGCTCCAGGAGGTTAGGGTTAACCGATCTACCCATCCCTTCTCTCGAGAAATCAATCCCTCGTGCTGCCCTGCCACTTGATCTCGTCGTGTTTCGTGTTCGCCGTACGCTGGATGCGTGTGGGATTGCCTCCCGCCGCGAATTTTATTCGATTTTTTTTCTGGGCGAGATGTTGTGGTTCGCGGCTAGATCCGCTCGTCTCGGGCGTTGCTATGTGGGTATGCTTCGTCTCGATCCGCGAGATCTGCAGGCGGGGCGCGTAGATCCGCCCGATTTGGCAGTAGTTTGGTGTTGAGGATCGAGGACCATTTGGGTTCCCCTACTGTGGGTTAGGAACCGTGGTTTGTGTATGTTGGGAAGGAGTAAACGGTGGGGGTGGAATGTGGAATTTTCTCAGTGGAATGCGGAATTTCTTCAGTGGAATGCGTTTGTTGATCTGAATGGGTAGTCTGTACCTGGATATTTGATCTGGATTTAGGTGTGCTTTGAAACTAGGGTAATCTTTGGGTAGTTCGTTCTATTGGGAGGTGTTGCGCGGCTGAAGAACTGTTATGTGCTTGATTCGCTAGGGTTGCAGAACCTGTTGGTCTGTGGTGAAAATGTATTATTGTGGTAGGATTATCATTAGATATCTGTCATGGTTAGATCCGGCTGAACCATTTCAGTGATATGCTAGTCTGTGATGTAAACAGTTGGCCTATGAGGAATTCTTTTGCTCTCTTCCATCATATCATAATGTGTTAAAGGTTTGTTTGTTTCAAATGGATTTAGTATTACGAAATTATATTGATTGGTAGGTTGCTTGGAGTCGTATATTACTATTTTGAACCACATTTTTTGTGCTAGCAGCTTTTGTTAGATTAATTGATGCCTCCTGGTGTGACTGTCTGTCACTGGTTGAATCAGATTTGTGCAACCCTATCTTGTTGCTCAGAAATGTCTAGTCACATTCATATTTTAGCAAACATGAGTGAGATGAAACTTAGATTTTTGTGGCTCGCATGCACATTTTCTGTATACGTGAATATTTTTGTTTAGTTTATACTGGCTTTTGGTGGTTTATAATTCTTGTTTTGTTGTTACAGTAAGCCTTTTCCTTGATCAACATGTCGAGGGAGGAGAATGTTTACATGGCCAAGCTGGCAGAGCAGGCCGAAAGGTACGAGGAGATGGTTGAGTATATGGAGAAGGTGGCCAAGACTGTAGATGTCGAAGAGCTCACTGTTGAAGAGCGTAATCTCCTGTCAGTTGCCTACAAGAATGTGATTGGGGCTCGCCGTGCTTCATGGCGCATTGTCTCATCCATTGAACAGAAAGAAGAGTCCCGTAAGAATGAGGAGCATGTTAATCTTATCAAGGAATACCGTGGCAAGATTGAGGCTGAGCTGAGCAACATCTGTGATGGCATCCTTAAGCTTCTTGACTCGCACCTTGTGCCTTCTTCTACTGCTGCTGAGTCGAAGGTCTTCTACCTCAAGATGAAGGGTGACTACCACAGGTTCGGAATTATGCAATTCAATAGTACAATATGTATAATCTGAAGCAATCTGATTTGATGGCCTTGTTATGCACTATTGCAGGTATCTTGCTGAGTTTAAGACTGGTGCAGAGAGGAAGGAATCTGCTGAGAGCACAATGGTGGCCTACAAGGCTGCTCAGGTTTTTCATTTTGTTGCTTTGCTGTTTCTACTACAGTTGTCACTTTATTTTCATGTCATAAAAGATGCATATTTCATTTGAATGCCTACCGATAGACTTGATACTTTTCTTAGCAAACTCATCTGCTATGTAATGTGTAGGATATTGCTCTTGCTGAGCTGGCACCTACACATCCGATAAGGCTTGGACTTGCTCTGAACTTCTCGGTGTTCTATTACGAGATTCTGAACTCCCCAGACAAAGCATGCAACCTTGCAAAGCAGGTTGGTATTACATCTACCATTCTATTACATTCATTTTACTATGTTTAAGGTGTAGGCCTTTTGTGATTCAACAGTGGAACCAAATGTTTCCTTTTAACTGAAAATTCTGTGTTCCTTGGCTGTTTAGTATACTAGAGCCTTTTCTCAGTTTGGTTCGACAACTAAACCATTGAGCCCAATGTATCAGATCAGATCATTTCTGAATAGTAATGATTCTTTTCAGTTTTGATTAACCTTGCCCTGGCTAAACATAGATACATACTACAATTTAATAGGCATGCTTTTATTGGTTTTGTTGCATTCTGTATTCTGCCGGGCACTTCTATAATTTACTTTGTTCTGTGGGATTACGATGAGATGTGTAATATCTTGTGGTTACATTATCAAATGATAATGATTATAACTAATTGGCTGTCTTGTGGTCTACCTGACCACTTACCAACTTTAAAGTTTGCCATTGCAAGATAATTGATGCTGTCTACCGATTCTCTTCAGGCATTCGATGAGGCTATCTCAGAGTTGGACACTCTTGGGGAGGAGTCATACAAAGACAGCACTCTAATCATGCAGCTCCTGAGGGACAACCTGACCCTCTGGACCTCTGACCTCACGGTATTTCCTTCCCTTCCAAGCTTCATCATTTGTTGCTTATCATCTGCTCACTTTGAGGTGCTAAAAATCTTAAAATGCTCTCTGCAGGAGGATGGTGCTGAGGAGGGCAAGGAAGCCACCAAAGGTGATGCTGGCGAGGGACAGTAACCCTTAGATGTCCCTGCGCTGTCAAAGCTGTGTGCTGCGCCATTATTGTAGCTGTTATCGTCTACCCTGCTCGCTTCTTTTCCTGTAGTAGGCTGGTAGAGGTCGAATTAGTTCTCATTGCTTTGCATTGCCGCTAGTTGGTACTAGGCCCATGTGGACTGGTATTGTTCTCCTGGATTTGGCAAGTATGTGTGTGGTCGCTCTAGCGTTTTATTGAGCAATATTGAAGTTGTTTTCATCTAGTTGTTGCCACCAGTTATTGGTATTTGCCTGTCTGCTGGCTGCATGTGTTCTTCTTAGTTCTGACACTGCATCTGGGCCTACGGAATGGCAACATGCCATTATCGTGTCTGGGCTGTCATTTTACTAAAGGCTGAACTCTTCTAAAGCTCATGTGGACGTGTGGCCTTTGAGTGCCGGTTTGTGTATAATTCCAGAATTTGGTCTTGTGTGCCTCAACAGCAGTGACCATGGATGTTTTTGGAAGACTTAAAATTGAAAATAGCAAAAGCCCATCCCAAGCAGGTTTTCAAATACCGACATACCCATGTTCTTATCAGATCTATGAAATCTTAGATTTCACGTTGATAGGCTTATGCCATTTTGCTTCCAACATTGTCCGAGTATATGTAATGATTGTGCTTGATGTGGTTTGCCCAAGTGGGAGTGGGTGAGTCACGTGAAATAGTTTTTTCACGAATTTCAGAAAAATAGGGTTAATTTTGGTGATGAAAGCATCAGAGATAAAATTAATTGGCAAACAGCTGCATAAGTTTGTGAAGAGACAGGGAGAGTATTTGAAAACATACATATTACTTCTTGGTGTTAAACTGTGCTTCTGTAAGTAAGACGTGGATGGATAGTGTTGATGCCTTTCCAGAGTCAACAAGCACGCGGAGGAGCTCCTTGTCGCATCTCTGCGTAGGGCGGTCAGACCGGAGGTCGGGTTCACCGGTGAGAAACCAACGAATGCCCGCCTGGGAGGGACCTCGTCGGGGCAGGCGCACCTTGGATTGTCCTAGAGACTCGGCATGCCAGTTAGGACGTCCTCTCATTCCGTGGAGGTAGTAGAGGAACAGAACATGGGGTTGGAAAAGTAAATGGAAAGAAAGGTAAAAAGATAAAAGTGTAATTGATAGATTCATTGTGGATCCTCTCAATCGGGCATGGCCCTTTATATTTATAGAGAGGGTTGGTCTTGCCGCATTAGGAGTCGAAACCCGTATAAAACCGTGTCAAAATACAACTCCTAACTCGTATTTGGCAGGGTAGGGCGGTCTAACCGACCTAGGGACGCCGTCTAACCGCGTGTCCGACATGCAGACCTTCCGGAAGCCATATCTCCCTCATACGGACTCCGATTTGGACGTTCTATATATAAATCTTGATCTACTCAACGAGTCCTATCCAATGGTGAAGTCCAAATTGTCTTTTGAGGACTTTGACCAATGCGGTCTAACCGGGTATGTCATACCGGTTAGACCGGCCTACCGAGACCTACCAATTTTGGGTGTCAACATATGCCCCTCTATTTTATGGCAAAGCTTGCGTGCCAGAAAACATTAACAATAATCAAAATTAGGTAAAGACGATGATTAATACCACATCGCCCATGTGACGGTTCCTAAAGCCTTTATGAATTTCATTGTAACCGAAACAAAATCCTAGTAACTACAATATATACAAAACTGCTATTTCGGCTTTTAAACAGCAAATCTAACAACTGAAATCTTGATATGGCCATGGCGGACACCCGTAGTTCCTTGGTGCATCACAAGTATAATATTGATAATTGTAAAAAGAAGACCAAGGATTATACCAAAACCATGGTTGAAATTGTTTATACCTGAATAAGCATTCCATGGTATATGCATCGAGGGGATAAATGATGAAGACCAATGTGATAACCGTCGATGCTTCTTTGCTCTTGGCGATGAAGAATTCCTACTTTGCTCATCTCTTAACCAATTGTTTTGTTTTTGCTCGGCTATCTTTTGATACTTATGCAACAACTCAGCAAAGCTTGGCTTCTTCCTCATCACCTTGCTCTTTGGCATGAAATTTGCAGCTCCACCAGATTTTCTGGCAAGACCGGTCAGACCGGTTGGGACACCGGTTAGACCGGTGCCTTGAGAACCAGCCACTTTGAGATCATGTTGCCCCCCAGCCGAACATGATTGTTGTTCGGCTATATTATTTGCGGCATGCTTATTATTGGGGACAATTTGATCAGTAGAACTAGCCGACAATTCTTCAATATTAGGCTTTTCTATGTCTAATGTCAAATCTGAATTTTTATTTAATCTACCATCCTTTTTGACACGATAGACTTGTTTGATCACCTTGTGTTTATTTTTTTCGTGTTGACCGATTCTCATGATCAAAACAGTCATTACGCATAGGTGATGGCACATTAATCGTCGGCTCTCTATAAGTAACACAATTAGGATGGAAGTAAGTAAGAGCAGATGACATATATGAATTATAATATCATGGAGGACAAAAATAATGCATATTAAAGTAAGATTCCCATGGCATAGGCATTGATGATCCATTTGGAGGGAACAACGTTGATTTGTGAGAGTTACTCCACTGCCGATTCTAGTTATGGAACTTCTCCCTAGGAGAAGATTTTGGGCGTTTGGAATTTTTAGACCGACTAGCACCATTGACATTATTTTGTCTTTAAGACTTAGCCAGAAGTTTTTCATTGTACTTCGGCTTTTCTCTTTGATGCTTATGACGACCTTTGGATTCAACGGTTTTCCAAACACCAATTTCAGGTTTTTTAAGCTTAACCATCTTTGGTTTAGATTTATTTTGCAAAAGCCTGGGAGAGGCGGTTAGACCGGGTTGCCCCCCGGTTAGACCAGCCTCAGTGCAGCCAGCAACTTCGCCCTTGTTTTGTTGCCCCCCGAGCGTCAAAGTACTAGATGTAGCCTCTATGGATGTAGCCTCTATGCTCTTGCTAGGGGATTTTGGGTCAACAATTTCGGCTAGAGACGACCGGCTTGTTTCTTGACCAACAACATCACAATTAGGCAAAACTTTGTAAGGATTAGACATAACTATAGCCGGCTCTTCAGAAACCGACCCTCGATTAAAAGTAATCAGATCTACACTATTTTTCTTATTAAGTAAGTCATCCACGAATGCAAGTAAACCGTTTATAAGATTGGCAAAGGACTTACGATGCCTTGGTAGATCATACATCCTCAACTCGTCGATGACAGCTATATTCATCATGATGACGCCTTGTTCTGTTACTTGATAACAGTGAGGAAGAATTTCTTCATGGATGCCCTTGCGTAGATCTTCAGGTAATCCTTCAAGTGCCATTAAATTGCTGGGGCTTGATAGATCGGCCATGATAGCCAGATTCTCGTTCCCCAGCGGAGGCGCCAATTTGTTGACACCTTTCCGGAGCCAACAAGCACGCGGAGGAGCTCCTTGCCACACCTCTACGTAGGGCAGTCAGACCACGTTGGAGGGGCGGTCAGACCGGGGTCGCTGGGTTCACCGGTGAGAAACCAACGAATGCCCGTCCGGGAGGGACCACGTCGGGGCAGGCGCACCTTGAGTTGTCCTAGACTCGGCAGGCCAGCTAGACGTCCTCTCATTCCGCGGAGGTAGTAGAGGAACAGAATATGGGGTTGGAAAAGTAAAGGGAAAGAAAGGTAAAAAGATAAAAATGTAATTGATAGATTCGATTGTGGATCCTCTCAATCGCCATGAGCCTTTATATTTATAGGGAGGGGTGGTCTTGCCCCATTAGGAGTCAAAACCCTTACAAAACCGTGTCAAAATACAACTCCTAACTCGTATTTGGCAGGGTAGGTCAGTCTAACCGACCTAGGGACGCCGTCTAACCGCGTGCCCGACGTGCAGACCTTCCGAAGCCATATCTCCCTCATCCAGACTCCGATTTAGACGTTCTATATATAAATCTTGATCTACTCAACGAGTCCTATCCAATGGTGAAGTCCAAATTGTCTTTTGAGGACTTTGACCAAGGCGGTCTAACCGGGTATGCCAATTTTGGGTGTCAACTGACAGCTATTTGCAGACCTCCAATCTCGCATGTGAGTTTTTTTTTGCAATTTTCCTAATAATAGTCCCCATACAACCAGACTCCACAAATTAACATGAGCACTGCACGGTAATCATAACCTCCAAGTAAATTCTTTTTTATCGAATTCGTTGTGGCGCCTGCCGATCCTCTAAGTACGATGGATAAGGGCAAGGGAGGAGCCACCTTGCTAGGAACACGCAACAGAGGATAGAATTAGGGAGCTTCGACAATTCGACAAGACGGCGGAACTACAAAGACTACACTATCCTAGAGTTTCTAGTTCGATGCCGAACAAGTCAGGCTTCTCCACCTTTAGCAGGCTGGAGCGATTACAAGTAAATCTGAAGCAAATAATAGGAGCTAAGCAAAGTGAATCAACGTTGGTAAAACAAAATATTTTTTCTTAATACAAAGATATGCAGCTCTCCTGCGTATTAAAAAAAAAATTAGTGTTAGCCACATGGGCTGACGTCTGACGTGGAACCTGACGAACCGGTGTGTATTTCCCAAGTCTCCAACGAGCTAAGCATGTTGTTCACTGACGAAACTGAATGGCTTCATTCAGTTCTTGACACACCTCTTGCGAAGGTTGGTTTTTCTTTTTCGGGACATCAATGGCCTCGGCGTGTTAGCACCTGGTTTGATGGGCTCGGCTGGGATGGCAATGGCAAGATTGTACGAATATATCATGCACAACCAAAAGCTAGTTTTTTTTTGGCTAATTTGCTACTAAGCTTGTGTGAGCATTGCCGTAGGCTCATAGTGTCTATTGCCTTGCCAAATTTACCAGATTTAACTATTTAACCGAAACATGATTAACTGCACTTTCAGTTCTAGTGCATGATAGCTCCTTTGATGTCCATTGTTCTAAACTTTATAGTTTTCCGTGTGCAACTTGTGAAGATGTTTTTTAGGGAGCTTTGTGAAGATGTTTATATAAATCCTATTTCTTTCTTGTGTTATGAATTCGGATGGCTAACTATCTTTCTCATGCCTATGTAAGACACCTAGGGCAGGAACAGTGGCGAAGCCAGCAGCAGCTCTTAGGGGGGGCTGCTGACGCCTTCTTCCTCCTCCGAACTCTCTTCTCCTCTTCTTCTTGTACCTGCAGCGTAGGGAGGGCTCCGGTGGGGCTCCATGGTGCCACCGGCGGTAGGGGGGGCTCCAGCCCCACCCGCCCCACCGGTAGCTTCGCCGCTGGGCAGGAAAAAAAGTTGTCAGCATGGATGTTTGTAAATAAGCTGACGAGTTAAACAACAGAGTGCATTCAGGGTGGCGTTTACCTGTTATGATCATAGCTGTTCTTGTCAAACCATGCAAATTTTAGTGGACGCCCCATCAGGCAACTCCCAGTAAGCAGATAAAGTGCCTACAAACGTAAGGACACAAATTGCAACATCACTATAGAAAAGAAGATACAATTATTGATGTAAAGACAATGGTGAGCAAATGTGTGGATGCCCTATCAAACCAAACTGGCAGATGTTATGTGATAATCTCAGAAATATCTGCACAACAAACATAAACGAGGGAAATAAATTCGAAGCATGTATTTACCGCCTGAGCAGCAATTGATGTAGCAAAGTGTACTGTACAACTGCTCGGCGTCTTGTACTACTGAAAGAAATGTCAATAACTCCATTGATGTCCTTGAAAAGATTCCTCCTGTAAATGAAACAGGAAATGAAAGGTAAATTTTGGTTTAAACTTCAGGAGGCAAAATAAGTTGTACAATATTTGGACTGCATATAAGCTTACACTTGATAATAGTCAACATCTGGGGCCAAGTCCCAAAACATGATTGTGGCCATTTTTGACTCTTTGTCTGGATGAACTGTGTCCAGTGGAAGACCTTTATAGGGATGGATTCGGATGTCTGGAAATCCGAATTATCCGTATTCATATCCGCTAAAAACGTTAATATAGATATCCGTATTCGTATTCGTTTTTAATATGGATGTCAGATGGATGTATTCGAATCCGATTTTCAATATTATCCGTATTCGACATTATCCGACAAAAATCCGACATATCCGACATTATTCGTATCCGCAAAAAATAAAGTACCCACAGAAACCATCTAAAATTTATTTATATTACTAAATACTAATTACAAATGATGTTAATTTTAATATTGCTAGTAAAATAATTATTTACACCATTTTAACTATTAAAAATTATATAAATGACAACTAACTAATTATGCTAACCTAATATTACTAAATTATATAATGATATTTTTTAATTAATTTTGATCTGTCTAATCATAGTAATTTTAAATACATTATATTATTTAGCAAATAAATAAATTATATTTAAATGTATTTATGTACTTATTTTTACTAATAAAAGATGTTTATATATTTACAAAATTACTTATTTTATATTTATTGTGATATATTAATTAATTAGTTAATTATTTAATATGTTATTTGCAATAAGATATCTATTATGTATAATTATCATAATTTACATTCTACTTGTAACATGATTTGATTAATTATAAAACCATCAACAAATGAAATTGATACTCATTATGACTCTATGCTATAAATTGAGTAAGTATTCGAATGCGAATCCGTATTCGAAATATCCATTTTGTATTCGTATTCGATAATATTCGTATTCGTATCCGAATTCAAAATAAAATGTGGTAAATAGTGACATCCGAATTCGTATCCGTGCGTATTCGATCCGAATCCATCCCTAGACCTTTGGGCTGCACGTTTGGCGTAGGACCTTTTTTTTTTTGAGTTAATTTGGCGTAGGACCTTTATGGTGCACATCCGGTGTGACCTAGGCTGCACGTCCAGTAGAGGAGGACCTTTTAGGCTGCACACATCATCATCAGACTACATTTCCGGAAAAAAAAATCATCAGACTACATTTCCGAAAAAAAAAACATCAGACGACTACTACTACTACTGTGTTTCAGATTTGTTTAGTTCTACCAATATTAGATTTGTTTAGTTCTACCAATACCAAAAAAAAAAAAACTCGCCAAATGATATCCAAGGGCCCAGGCAATGGCCATTTAGTACACCTAGCAGTATATTGAGCAAAATCATGTAAATACCTTACGTCTTTACCTATCAGAAACTGAAGGTAAGCATTGTGTACCAAAGAAAACAAAATTAATGCAGTAGTTTCAACATGTTAGATTGGACAAGAGCAATGGATCAGAAGTAGCGTGCAAGATTTCTTTCTAGGCAAAAAAAGCAAACAGCAGTCAACAGGAAGTAGTGAATGGGCAGAGGAGCTCACTCCCAATCCGGCAATCCCTACGTCTTAGTAGAAGAATAATAGGATCTGGTATTCTGATGGATTACGGTTATTCTACTATGTGTGCATATATTGCTCCCAAATTTACTTGAGATTCCTTTATTGCACGTGGAAGGCTGTAAAATTGACATGCATAGCTTGTCTATCAGTCTATCAGATGCGAAATCACTCCGTACACAAAATCCACAGGCATTGAGATTAACGGCCAGGCCTAATTCGTGCCGCTAAATTTCAGTTGCCAGATCCATAAATTCAAGGAGATTTTGAAATTAGGTTCAGAAGGGAAAAAAATCAGCTGTGCCTAGGGATGAAAGCGGATCGGATCGGATAATACCTTTACCACATCCATATCCATATTTTTTTTGTCGGATGTAGAGCGGAGCGGACATTACAAGGATGCGGTTACGGATGCGGAATTTTTCGGATGTCGGATATGGTGCGGAGTCGGATCGGTGCCGGAGCGGACGCGGATTAATATAGTCGGATCATACATGCTTATATTCAGCTTCAAGTGGTGATCAATATTTTTGAAAGCAAAGTTGTAAAGTAGCAACATAATATGAAAAATACTCTTTACGGTCCGCTAATAATGAAAGTAATATTCATTGTCGAGAATGACACTTCACATAAGGGGTGTAGGGCAGTCGTCCGGCCGCCGGTGCCGCGATGCTGGTACCGATGCGTGACAAATGATGCTCTATGCAGGACTATGGCTAGTGTTAGGGAATTGGGTAAAAACCTTTCACCCTCGAATCTTCGGAGATTTTAGGATTTTCATGAATTTGGTAATTTAAACGAGAAAGGGCCAAGCAGTGCGTTCCGTTCCATGATTTCTGAAAAACGGGGTTTCAACTTTCGTGAGTTATAACTTGTACGAAGTATGAACGGAAGATTTTCTAACCCAGCTAAGACCTTCGAGCGAAATGTTCGCTGAAGGGGCTTGAGTTCATGAGGTTGTTTGTGAATTTGTTCGCAGTTTCGGGGGCGCTGAGACTTCGGAGAATCTGACGGATCAGGAAACTTGATGTCTGTGCCGAGTTCGAACTTCTGAAGCTGGAACCTGTACGCTCAGCGATCTTCGCAAGTGAAGGCAAAAGCCGCGAATGGGCCAAGTCAAAGGCGCGGCGTCATAAGTCCGGGTTCGAGATGTGAATGGATGGCAGGCTTGTAAATATCCGAATTTAGTTTCGCAAATTACGGGGTGTAAAAGACATTTATGTACATGTTCCCATTCGGAATATTCTTTAGATCCGAGGGTAATTTCGGAATGTAAAAGTCCCTTCGTCTCCCTATAAAAGAGGGCCAGGGGGCCACGTGTAAATGGGTTCACTACTTTTGAGGAGAAATACAGGCTTTCGGAGATTCCTTGTCTCCGTGTTCTTGGGTTCCTTCTCATAAGTATTCTTGAGTTCTTTCTTGTGCGTGTTCGGGGATTTCTTCCGATTCTGGAATCCTCAACAGCTAGGATTTATTTTGTGGGCTAAAAAATAGTGTATAGGTAAAAGGTCATAGTGTATGGGCCGACCTCGGATTATCAACATTCAATTATCGGATAATCCATATCCGGAGGATATTGCAAACACCATATCCTAATCCGCATCCGCACACAATCAGATTTGGATTATCCACATCTGCATGGATATCAAAAACTCTTCTCCTTATTCGCATAATTCGGATTCGGATCGGTTCGGATGCGGAAATTATCCACTCCGCTTTCATGCTAGCTGTGCTCACCTTTGGCATCGATCGGTCCAGAGTCTTCGTCCTCGCAGGGCCAGGGCTGGGCATTCTCATGAAATATGGGAGACGGTTCAGCGAAATCCTCTCGATCCTCCTTTTTTTAGGGGAAGACGAGACGGCATCAATCTCTTCCTGCGCGCTCATACGTGTCCCGTTCATGCCTTTCTCGTCGCACAAGGCCCAACAACGGCCCAGCACGAAATTCGCCCAGCAGGTTTGTTTGCTTCTTCTTCTTTGTTTCCCTCCTTGTCTCTTTTTTGTTTCATGATTTTTGAAGTCTTTGTCACTAAATCACTAATATACTACTACCTCCGTCTTAAATATATGTTGTTTACAACAAGTTAGGTAGTTCAAAAATAACTAATTTGTTTGTTCTAAACGTCATATATTTAAAAATAATGAAGGGAGTAGCATTTTTTGCGGGTAGTCATACTGGCATTTTTTAGACTAAACCACCGGAAAAATTTTATGCAGCCGTCATGTTTTTGTCCCTAGCTACTTCCTAGCTGAACCATGCGTTGCGTTGGGCGTGACCAATCCACAAGTCCGACGTGACACTGAACAATATCAAACGAAGGGTCTGTTCGGCTGCTACCAAGAATATTATTCGGTTGGTAGATCAAATAATATTTTGTGAAGGAAATAAGTCGAAATAATATTCACTTGGCTTCCCCTGCCTGTACACACAATACTTTATAGTGCTTGGAGGAGACGGCCAGCTGCCGGAAGCTTGGAGACATGGAGTGGTAGCCACGAATTTACCTTAGACACACACATCACCGTCAGTGATCAACAACCAAACGACGCTGGGCTATGGCCGATCTGAATAACTGAGAGGCGATTGGAGCGAAACAATTCCCTCTGTATCGCCGAGAAACGTAACTCAACCTTTATCTGCTATCCAAAATTAATCAATCCCTTCAATGTCATTGAAAATTTAACTTCATCCTCTACATGTCATTCTACCGTCACTTGTCGTAACCCGCCATGATTGCCTCAGTGGGCCCCACAATGGGAGAGAGAATGAAATTTCTCCTTTTCCCCTTCCTCTCTTGCTCTCCCGTGCGCTTTCCATCCCCGCCGCACCTTGCCATGGTGTGGCTTCCACCACTGTCGCGCCCAAAAAACGAGCTCTAGTCGTCGGCACTGTGTGTCGTCCTCCGACCACCGTCGTCCAAGCCGTCACGCCACCATCTCACCCGCTTCCCTAGACACCTCCTCATCCAGTCACCACCACCCATCGTCCATCCCGCCAGTTGGGATTTTTGGACTTTCCCGTCCGCCACACCACAACACTAACCTCGATGGCCGACCCTTGGCCTCTGCCAAATCCACCCCACACAAATCTAACCTTACATGTGCAGCTCCCTCTTCGACCGCTCCTCACCGTTCGTACACCACCGGGCCGTCGTGAATCATAGTTTCTCTGGCCGCCCTGACCTTCACCCGTCGCGGCGGCACGATGGCGTGCGTGTGTGCACAGTGGCCGGAGTGTGTGTGTGTGTGTGGGGGGGGGGGGCTCTCGCACGATGACGCTAGGCAGTGCATAGTGGTGGAGTGGTGAAGTTCACGTTACCTCCCACTCTCATTTATCTGTGTTTCGTTATTCTTTTTAATTAGCAAATGAGCTCCTGAATTTGTGAAACTCGAGATGTATGATCTATAGAGTGTATACGTTCCATTTTAACTATTTGCACTCCAAACCATGGTGTATAAAATGAGAAATCTAATTTTGAAATAGCCTAAGTGTTATTAGATCAACACATGAAAATTGCTAAGTCTGAAAATAGAGCAGTGTGCAACCGAGCGTTGGACTTTCTATATATACTAGTTGATACCTCGCGTGTTGCTGCGAGAATTTCTACAACATTTGAAAATGAAATCTAATGCGGCGACAATACATATTATTAGAACATGAATCAATCGATCAATTACTAAAGGAAGAAGAGGAGGAGAATATGCATGTCCCCTATATGCTTGAGGAGTTCAGGGGTAACAAAGAGCTCTCGACGAACCGCTTTCAACTTCCCACCAGAGCGATCGACGACCACCTTTTTCATGGCGCACAGGGACCCAGGATTCTTCTGTTGCAAAACCTTGTGGCTCGCCTGTACCCATGAGGGTGTTGATGGGCACAGTCCTTGGAAGGCGCTAGCATGGCAGCGTCTCTCCTTCTCCCTCCATTTCTTCTCTAGCAGCACCTTGAATTCTTGGAGGGGCCGAGGTGGGAGATGGACCTTTCGTTTCTTGTATTCAAACATGCCTTTATAGCTAATACTCCACGCGCACTACACAATAGCTCAAGCACCGCAGCCACCCACTCACCCATGCATGCACTGTAGTCACAAATGCATCAATTGTAGATTAATGGGAGGAAGGAAAAGAAGTGACGGAACCGCGCCGGGGGGGGGATGATGTGGCGTGTTGAAGGTTGAGAGAAATGGTTAGTGGGTCTCACATATATAGTTGTTATAGATAGATTAACAAATCAGATACCTCTGAAAAGTGAAAACCTGGAAAGATCATAAAAAGTTACTTTTAGCTTTCCACTCTAAACCTTTCCGACTTTTAGATATATGAAGAGCTATGCACCGAAAGCTTGCAGAAGCTGAAACAAACATAGCCTTACCGGTCCAGCAGCTCGCCTGCCGCCGTGTCACAGACCTGTAATCCGCGGTGGGAACCCGCACAACTGCGGGTGTAGGAAGTGGAGCACCATCTTGTCCTCCGTCGGGTCGAACCAGTCGACGCCGGCCGCCTGTGCTCCACTATGCCCACCTTTTCTACCTCGGTGCTCAGATTCACCTCCTCATCGTCCATCCAACAAGGCAACAAATGAAGCACAGAGGCGTTTGTTGTCAGCCAGAATCCCGACCCGACGGCCCCTTGGGGCTCCAACCACCCTCGGTGACTCTGTTGACGCAGAACGGAAGATTGCTCCGGCTGACATGTCAGCACACAACAATTCTGGTTCTGATTGGCGTATGGGAGCTTGCCGGGTTGCTCTTGAGCATTTCTCAACCACCCAATCATGGATAGAGAATCATAGATTGTTTCTCTGGAGCATTGCGAGGTCCAACACATGCAAGGTGGTCTCGTAAAACAACATACATTACAGAGCTGAGCAGCTGACCCTATGGAAAAATAATAGCTCAAGAAAAATTACATAAGGCATTCGGGCGCCACTGAAGATGAACCAGTTCCCGATATCACAGGCGTGGAGAAGTTGTACCTTCGGAGTAACTCCAACAGTTGCTTTAAATCATTTTGTATCGCTAAATTATGAAAAAGGAAAGAAAAACACGTTTCCAACGGCGTCGCTATTCTTCTTCCTCGCAAAACGCCTCGCTATTCTGCCCCCGCGGCTCGCGTTCCCTGGCGAGCTCCTCCGCCTCGCCAAAACGCCGGAAACCGCGACAAGGGTTCCTCCCGCCCTCCTCCGGGTGCCGAATCACTGATTTCTCGCGCCAAATCGCACTTCCGCGCAAATAAATCCGTCGCCCCCTCCTGTTCTCGCGCCCACTCCGCTCCGCGCCGCCGTAGACCACCGGAGGACCTCGCCTCTGCAGTCAAGCGCTGCCGTTGGCGCCGCCGCTTAACGCGCTACCGTCGATGCCGCCGCGTCACGCGCTGCTGCGCTGTCGTCGCCCTGCCGCATCGAGAAGGAGTGCTGAATTTATCCAAATCTGACAGCAGTAGGGAGTAGCCGTCTTTTAAGTTAATTTCAGAGAAATTGTTCTTAAGTACTATGGTTCCAAATGAGCAAAATGGAATCTCTGAAATTTGGTGAGCATTTGACATCTTTTGTTGATCCAAGACGAAGGGGTTATGCAATTGTTCGAGAGCTCTAAAAATTGAACTTAGTGCTGTTCACCCAGCCGCCAGCCTTAGAATGTTTTCCAAGTCCGGGCTGTCTGAACCAGTGATAATTCTCCAAGTTTGAGGGTGTCTAGAAAAGGATTTCATATATGAAGCTTGATGGTTCATGAGTTACTAATTGTCTCTGAAGACCGGAGAGTGTTATGTTATAGTTTTTTATCCAGATAAGTGAAGATTTCTATTTTTAATCGAAGCCCAAATGTTGGAAGTATGTACAGTTGTTGGGAACTAAACTGACGAAGCCGAATGGCCCAAGCCATCCAGTTCGCAGGTTCAGAGGAAGGCCGGCCCCAAGCAAGGATTGAAGGTCAAATTCTTGAGCTGTGATACCCCGTTTACAAAGGTGTGAATCTATAAGTTGGAGTTCGATGGATTGGCAACAATTTTATCAAAGGAACAATTTTAGCACGGATTTGGCTTGGAAATCTAGAGCAGATATGGATCGAGTTTGAGCAGAAAAAGGGAAGACGAGAGCAGAGCACGAGCAGCAGCTCGCCTGCTTCACCGACGCCGCTGCTAAGTCACCGGCCGCCACATCCCTGTCTTCGCGACCCCGTTGCCGTCTTCCTTTTCTCCTCATCGCACGCCGGCGAAATCAGCCGCTGTCCGGCCATTCCCAGCTTCACCCGTCCGCCCAAACCTCCGCCTGGACGTCCTCTACCTCCTCCACAAGTCCTAGTCCAGCCCCGCCATATCTAGCTCACGCGTCTTGGTTCTCCTCAACCTCCAGCCGTCCGTTCAGTTCTGGGTAAGGCTGCCACCGTGGAGTCCCTGTTGGCGGCGACAGAGGGCGCGTCGTTCCAGTCACGGAACAAGTCACAGGCCGGCGTCGGGAGACGGGAGCCAAGGGGTCGGGGGATTATGTTCTGTGTGGTGGGCTACACCTTTTTAGTAGTCTGTTGAAATACCTAATAGAAATATAGAATTTTCTATTTTTACAAAAGGTTTAAACTCCAAATTTAGTTAGAAGGATAGAGAGGCTGTTGGAGTTGCGTGTACGAATATGTGCACACCTCCGGAAAATTTGCAGGATTCCAACTGCAGTTGGGAAGCAGCATGAAGTTTTGTGCGGAATGGTAGTCTTACAACTGATCGATTATGTTATGCAGTTATCCCCTTTCTTAATCACTTTTTCCCGAGAGGTGATTTTTTTTCACGAACAAAGTTTCTGATTCTTTTATGGGGCTTGCATTCAGCAAAAACAACACCTTGTCTGTCTGTATCCGATGGAAGAGGAGAAAGAGAGCGATGCTTCTCTACACCTGCAGGAAGGAACTACGATATGACAATCAGGTTAGGCCTCCATATTCACCTATCCCTCTTCTACAACCGTTACCGCATAAAGTGTTCAAATTCTGCAGAGATTTTTTTTTTGCTGCTGCTGCTCCAGAGCTTCTGAATTTTTCTTTCAAATTCCTGTTCTGAACTTCTCATGAGTGGTTAAAAATTGTGAGATTCTTGTAATTCTCCTTATTTTTTAATGCTTTAGCTGGATGAAAAGATGCAAAAGGGGTGAAGATTCTTGCACTGATAATTAAGATTCAAGCATAAATTGTGGATGGTTTATTATCAAATGTGGTGTGGATAGTAAGGAATCATGTAGACGGAGCCATTCAAGTTTGCTGCTTGTAGTTTGTGCCCAAGGTAAAGATAATTCTTCGTTGTGTTTTATCTATAACACATAGGTATGTTTCACTGTTGTGGGCTGAAAGCATCAAAGAAAAATAGTATCGAATTCAGTAAATATGGCATTATTGCTATACTGAAAATTCAAAAAAGAAGTTACCTGTTGGAACATGTACCATTGTTGCCTGACATGTTTTCAGCTGATAGCTTATTAGCTTCCGGATGGATGCAATAGGCACGCATGATTGATGTTATCTGTAACAACTTCACCCTCTATTGCCTCTAGAAAAGGGCTCTTTTATGATACCACCCTATGCCACTATTTAAAAAGGATCAGTATGAAAGGATTCGACGGTTGAGATTAATTGTATAGGGTGTTATACATATGTATATATAGGTGATTAGGGGTATTATTGGAAGTTTTTTCTCGGTGGCATAAGTAAAATATATGATTTCTTACAAAAATAGCCATATATAAGGGGAGGGCACACCAAAATATATGATTCTTACAAAAAAATTACCTATTATCCTTACCAAAAATAGCCATATAATATATACCACCAGTGTAAAAGAGCTCCTAGAGAATCTCCATTCAAGGACGGTCCCATGCCTTCATTTGTCTAATCTCATCTTATATTCAATTAGCTTTAGATAAAATGAATTTATTTATTTGCATGCACTGGTAGGGAGAGGGGCTTTAGTCCCGGTTGGTAAGGGGTATAAGTCTCTCAAGTCCAACCGAGACTAATGATAAGAGACAAAAGCCCCCCCTTTAGTCCCGGGTGAACCAACCTGGACTAAAGGGGTCCTTTAGTCCCGGTTCGTATTACGAACCGAGACTAAGGGGGGGAGGGGGGCTCGCCAGCGCCTGCGCACACCCCCTTCAGTCTCGGTTGGTAATACCAACCGTGACTAGAGGGTCTCGTCTCTTTTTTTTGCTGTTTTCGATTTGACCGTATATTCTAATTGTTGTCTAACCCGTATATGTACGTATACGTATTTGCACTTGTATATATGTATACTTGTCTATATATACCATATACGCACTTAGACTTATATATAAACTTATATATCTACATAAACTTAGAAATATACACATCAAAATAGATAGTATTTATACATCAAAATATCGTTCACTTCAAATTTCTAGTCTCTATTGGATTTTTTAGATCCATCATAATGATGTTTTTCGGCTGGATTAACCACTTCCTCCAAGAGGAATTCCAAGAGACTTTCTTGAATCGCCGAAAGACGATCCTTCTGAATGACCTCTTCCTTAACCATATCCATCTGTAATGTGCAAATATGTTAATATATTACACCCAACAATTAAATATAGAAGCGGTTAGGAAATGATGTATTATTAATAGGTTTATTTAATTAACTTACATTATAATTTCCGGAGTTTGCACTTGCCAAACATCGTATGTGCTCACAGACATAGTATCCACATAAATTATTTCCTTGTTCCTGTCTCAAACACTAAAGTGGATAGGAGAAAATGTTATGAAATATAAGTGTGATAAAATTTAAATTTTCTCAATCTGAAGTTGTTATTTGGATTACGTACCGGATAATCAGTATAGAATGTAATTGTTGGGTTAAATTCACCTTCTTTCTCTGCAATGAATTTTTCCCAAGCTCTGAGGAAAATTAATGAAAGATAATGTGTTAGTAAAAGCAATATATATATATATTGCATTAAAAAGAACGTCTTAGATAGAATTATTACTCTTGAAACATATTTTGAAGGTCTTGGTAACTTGCGGGGTTTTTTCTCAATGAATCCCACACCATGACGCTGCTATTGTCGACTTGAATGATCATAAGAATCCAGTGGAAACTGTATATACATGGTCATAATACTCATACAAATTAGAACTAAATAGAATTAGCAAGGACAATTAGATGGCAATCGCACATACTTGCAGCTGTAAGGTAGTAGTATGAGATCCTTGTCATGAAACTTAGACAAGGTCCTATAGATTGTCGCGATTGTTGTGTCTGGTTGATGCTTGACCTCAAACTCTTTGACTTTTGATGGGTCCATGAAACCAATTCTGTTGGCAATATTCTTTTTTTGCATCTCTTGTTTTTGCAGGCTACCAAATATGAAATACAAAGTTAATTAGTAGATCCACATACGTAATAAATTTATTAATAAACATAAAAAAAATTCGCCACTTACAGACACCAAGCGATGATAAGATCGGTATTCAGGGCGTCTAGATGGTAAACTTCATAAATATCTTTGAATTCCAGCCAGACCACCTTGTTGCCTTCAGTGGCAAAATCTTCCGGTCTAGCAAGTATACCAATGGTATCTACGCCTTTTGCTGAATGCAGCATGTACCACTCATGAAATTTGTACATCTAAGGTGAGAGCTTAATTACCAGTTCTGGCCGGATAAGAGGTTTTCCTAGCTGAAAGGGCCATCTATACTCGAAACTTGGATCCCGGGGTGGTTCTTCATGGCCGAGTGCAACACTTATAGGCATCCCTGATTGTTCCATGAAATCAAGGACCTGCACTACTTGTTGTGTAGGCATTTCTGCTAGAGCTCGTTCATGTGCATTGAGGCCGGAGGCAACGTAAGTCTGTTTGCTCATCGACGCATCTGTTTTCTGCTCCAGCTTCTTTGCACGAGCATCTTCTTTAGACGACGTCGACGCCAGTATGGGCATCAGTTTCTTGCTGTTTTCACTCATTAGTTTGAAAAACCCAAGTTTGGCCGGATCTACTTTTTTGGTCTTCTCGAGCTCCCTCCATTGCTGTTTTGTATTCAGATTGTTGAAAAATTCATGCACATGTTGGGCACCGATCGTCGTTTTTCCTTCTTCTTCTGTCGTCTCCCATGCTAGCTTCCTTTTGCTGATGGGCTCAACCATTTTCTTTATCGTTGGTGGTTTTTTCAGCTTTGGTGGTTGCACTGGGTTGGAAGACTGTGCTTCGATGGTTTTTTCGGTTGTGCTTTCGTGGCTATGTGGTTTTTTCTGTGGTGGTTTCTTCTGTGGTGGTTTCGCGGTTTTTTCTGACGTGCTTTGGTGGCTGGGCGGTTTTTTTTGCGGTGCTTTGGTGTTTTTTTCTGCTTTTGATGGCGCTTGCTTTGCCGCCATTGGTTTTTTCTGCTTTTTTGGAGGTGATTCGGGATTGATGTCAATATCATGGCTGGAGCTCGCACCTCTGGAATTGAATAATGGTTCTTGTGTAGATGGTGAGCGAGGTGATATTGAAGGTCGTGAGGACGGCCTCGGAGATGACGATGGTCGCGGCTGCGGGGGATCTGTAGGAGGGATTGATCCCTCCGTCTGGGGGATTATAATGTAACGTTTGGGCCACAATATGATACCGTGAACCGCATCCTTGAGTGTCCTTCCCCGTCACCTCCTGGGACGTCTTGCTCTAGATCTTCAAATTGTGGCTGACAAATCTCCTCCACAGAAATTGAGGCGTAGCTGGGTGGAATCAACATGTCGTGGCTAGTCTGTCCAGGAAAATGCGCAAAAGCACTTCCGTACGCCACCTATATATGTAGAGAAATAAGGAATTTATTACATTTTCTAAGTGATGCATCAAAAGTTGAGCTAATTGCATGTAATAATTATATTTATATATACCTGCATTGTGATGTTGCCGAATGGCTTGTGCAGCTCACATGGGGTGCACCGACAGAGAAAATCCACAGGGTATTGTTGGTTGTCTTCCACTGGAACTCCTTCGATTGCCCTCAGCTCTTCAGGGCCCTCTGTGCAAGCACCTGGTGCGACATCTATGCAAGCACCTCCTGCAACCTCGGTAGAAGCACAACTGCTTTTGCGAGCGGAAGGGCTAATGACGGGATCCAGCGGTACTTCGGGCAGTGCTCCAGATTGGGCTATTTGAGATATCGTTACGGCCACTCGCCGTTCAATCTCTGCCTGCATCTTTTCTTCTTGTTCTTTAAGTCTTTGCTCCATCATTTGGCGCCAATGCTCCTCTTCGCGCTCTCTTCTTCTTTTGTGACTTTTATAGCTGTCGAGGTTTCCCTTGAAAGCATACTTCCACGGCACCACCCCGTAGCCCCTGCAACATCCTGGGTGTTCTGGATTCCCGAGCGCCATAGTGAGCTCATCCATTTCTCTGTCAACCTTCAATCTACCAGCTCTGACATCTTCTATTTTTTTTATTATCTCAAGTGCCTTCTCTCGTAACGTGGGCGGGAATTCAAGGGTACCATCATCCGGGTTCAATCTGCCTCCATGCGCATAATACCAATTCTTCGATCGATCGGGCCAGTGAAAGACCGCTGATATGATACCTTTGGCGATAAGGTCTTGTTCCATCTTCCGCCACTTGAGAATTGCTACCGCGTAACCACCTCGACCAAGACGATGGTTGTACTCCCCTTTCTTACTGGCACTGTTCTTCCCTTGTGCACTGTTTTGGGCAAAAATTTCATTTTTCTTGTATTCAACAAAGGACTTCCAGTGATCTTTTATCTTCGGATATTCATCTCAATTTGGAGTTCGGTTGTTCTTTATAAAATCTCTAGTCAACTTCTTCTTGAAATTCTGAAATTGAGTTGCCATCTTCGGATGTTTTTGGAGCACAAGGCTAGCCAAGCTCTAACACCTCCGTGATACGATACATCACATCACCGGCGATTAGTTGTGTACGACCTCTCTTAGACTTTTTTGTCGTTGATCCAGAAGCCTACAAGTACCATGCATATTCGTTATTTATTTATTTATGTAAGAAATGGGGTTATCGAATTAATACTAATGAACTTAATGCATGATATGTATACCTCGTTGGAACCTTCTGCATTAGCATCCTCAAGGTCCTCATTATTTTCTGAGTCGGCGGCTATGTCTTCCTCATTATTTGCAAAGTCATCGGCGGTGACGCCTCCTTCACCGATCATATTTATGTTGAGGAACCTGTCTGCCTGGCTACACTCCTCGTCCGTGTAGGTTGCAACGGTATTTGCACTGCGAGCAATAATGTCCTCCATAATCCTTTCATCGTTGTCACTGTTATCCATCTAGAATAAACAATAATTTTCTATGAATCGACACGAATTTATGAGAATATACAATAATTTCTATCTATTTCTAGAATCAACAAGAATAAACAGTAATTTTCTATGAATCGACATGAATTTATGAGAATATACAATAATTTCTATCTATTTCTAGAATAAACAAGAATAAACACTAATTTTCTATGAATCGACACAAATTTATGAGAATATACAATAATTTCTATCTATTTCTGGTATCCATCTAGAATAAACAGTAATTTTCTATGAATCGACACGAATTTATGAGAATATACAATAATTTCTATCTATTTCTAGAACCGACAAGAATATACACTAATTTTCTACAATAATAATTCATATTAATTTCTATCAATTTCTAAAATAACCACGATTTTATCGGTAGTGTCGCCTACCGGAGTCGGCGAGGAGCCGGGGCGAGACGGCGGTGGGATCCTGGGTGCGTCGAGGGAGGCAGTGGGGAGCCGGGGAGAGATGGCGGTCGGCGATGCTGGGGAGAGACATATTTAATTAGAATTATTATACACATATTTAGTAAAATTTTATACTTAAATTTAATCTTCAAATGAAATTAAAAAAATTGCTGACGCAAACAATTCATTTGTTTGCGTCAGCAAGTCCCAAAACTCCCAATTAAAATTTGGGGGCAGGGTCGGTGTATGCCAGCGTCCAGGGGGGAAGGGCGCGCCCCTACCGGCGTTGGGGATGACGACCGTGAGGCTGAAGGCAGAGCGCAGCAGGACGAGGCGACGGAGTGGGACAGACGATGTTGATGCGCGGGCGGAGGCGACGACGCGCAGGCCGGCCGGGCGGCAAGGCGCATGGCGCGCGGCGGCGGCAGAGCCCCGGAGGCCGGGGAGGACGGCGCGGAGGAGGATGGGGAGGAGGCCGACGCACGGAGGAGTCCCGAAGGCCGGGGCAAGCCCGGGCGGTCGGGGAGGAAGCCGCCGCGTTCCGGGGGCCGACGGCGGCAGACCGGCGTGGCGGGGGGCGACGGCGTCGGCGGGTCAGTGGACGGCGGATTCCGGGAGGCCGACGGCGGCGGAGAATTCCGGGGGGGGCGCCGCGGAAGGCGGCGGTCGGGGAGGATGACGGCGGAGGAGGAGGAGGAGGACACGACGTCGATGATGGCGGCGGATCGGGGACAAAAAAATGGCCAAGCGCTGGAGGGGGAATGTCGCTGTTTTATATATAGACCCCCCTTTAGTCCCGGGTCGTGTAACCAACCGTGACAAAAGGGGGGCCTTTTGTCACGGTTGGTGAGACGACCCGGGACTAAAGGGTGATTTCGCGCGGGAGCCCCCAAAAGGGAAAATTTCCCTCTTTAGTCCCGGGTGGTGTTACCACCCGAGACAAAAGGCCCCCCTTTTGTCTCGGGTCGTAACACCACTCGGGACTAAAGGGCTATTTTGCGAGGGACTTTGATTTTTTTCCCCATTTTCCCTCCTCATTTTCTCATTCTTTCTCTTTGCAACATTTTTGAAAAATGGTAAGTTTAATATTTGAACCATGCAAAATTATATTTCGTTATGTATTAACAACCTTCACTTTCCTATATAAAAAATAATTGAATAGTTCAAATAATTACTTCTTCTTTTCCATTTATATCCACCTTATCCCAATTTTTAGTGATAAAAATGCTAATTTCATTTCATATAAATTTTAAAAACAATAATTATACATCGGACTCGACAATATTTGTCTCCTAAGACATAAGAAAAATGCTCAACTAATTCAGAAAAATCTCAAACTTTGTGGTTACTTCTCACAGGGCATCTGAAAGGCTTTAACAAGTTTTTGTTCAAATACATAAAGGAATACACTCATCCAACATTACACAAATGATTTGAACATTAATCATTACAGTACAGTATTGAAGTTCCTTTTCTTGACGAAAGTTCCTTGGTCATGGTCGTGACGTAAGTACGGTGTCTCTTCATTTCCAAGCGGTATGCTTGGGTCAACTTCGACAGCGAATGGAGGCATGCCATCGAACTGATCATAGTCATCCGATTTATCTGTTCTATCCTCGACTCCCACGATTACTCTTTTACCTGGAAGAACAATGTGTCGCTTTGGCTCTTGTGGTCCTTCTTGGGGATTTTTATTCTTCGGTTTGCTAGTCATATCCTTGACATAGAAAACTTGATGCACATTTTTGGCAAGGACGAATGGTTCATCTTTGAAACCAATCTTGGTCAGGTCCACTATTGTCATTCCATATTGATCTTTCCTTATGCCACCTCCAGTTAGTTTTACCCATTGGCAAAGAAACAGAGGGATGTTAAGTGGCCCGTACTCAAGCTCCCATATCTCTTCTATGACACCATAATAGGAGTTCTTGTTATTGTTGCTGTCCATGGCGTCTATACGGACACCACTATTTTGGTGTGTGGTTTTCCGATCTTGGTCTCTTGTGTAAAAAGTATAACCATTTATATCGTAAGCTTGGAATTTCACAATTGTGCTAGAAGGTCCCCTAGCTAACAAAGCGAGTTGTGGGTGAATCGTGGAATCACCAATAACTTGTTCACTCAACCATGAGGGAAAATTTTCCAAGTGATGGCATGTAACCCATGCTTCGGGTTTGGTTGGATTTTGTGAAGAAATAATCTGCTTGTGTTCCTCTATATACGGAGTCACCAAGGTTGATTGTTGCAGAACAGCTAGGTGTGCTTTATTGAACAAATCAGTATCATTGCTCAAACATGCTTTCCTTCCAATGGTGCCCTTTCCTAGTAGCCTCCCCTCGTGTCGTGATACTGGAACCCCAATCGAGTCAATTGAGTCGACAAAGTCAACACAAAACTCGATGACCTCCTCAGTTACATATCCTTTGGCGATGCTTCCTTCCGGACGTGCGCGGTTAAGAACATATTTCTTGAGGACTGACTTGAACCTCTCAAAAGGCCACATCTTGTGCAGGAATACTGGACCAAGAATAGTAATCTCTTTCACAAGGTGCACCAGGAGGTGAGTCATAATATCGAAGAATGAAGGTGGAAATGCCAACTCAAAGCTGACAAGACATTGCACAACATCATTCTGTAGCTTCACTAGGTTCCTTGGATCGATTGCCTTCTGTGAAATTGCATTGAGAAATGCACAAAGCTTTACGAGTGCTAATCGTACTTTCTCTGGTAGAACACCCCTCAACGCAACTGGAAGTAACTGTGTCATCAACATGTGGCAGTCGTGGGCCTTTAGATTTGTGAACTTCTTATCTTTCATATTTATGATCCCTTTTATATTCGACGAGTAGCCAGATGGAACCTTCATACTGTTTAGGCAATCAAACATGATGTCCTTCTCTTCCTTGCTCAGGGTGTAACTAGCAGGACCTAAGTAATCTTGTTCTTCCTCCTCAACCTCTTCAGGATCTGCTTCTTCATCAACCTCTATCGGAGGTGCTTCATTCCTATGGATATTTTTCAGGTCCCGTCGTGCTTCCAATGTATCCTTAGAGTTACCGTAACAACCCAAGAAGCCTAGCACATTCAAACAAAGATTCTTCGTCAAGTGCATCATGTCAATTGCGTTCCGGACCTCAAGAATTTCCCGATAAGGTAACTCCCAAAATATAGATTTCTTCTTCCACATTGGTGCACGCCTGTTAGCATCATGTGCAACAAGTTCACTACCGTCACCCTTGCCAAAGACTACCCTTAGATCCTTTACCATCTCGAATATCTCCTGTCCTTTAAAATGGGGGGGGGGCTTTGTACGATGATCAGCCTTTCCTTTCCAATGCACACCTTTCTTCCTTAAGGGATGCTTCTCAGGAAGAAAGCGACGGTGACCCATATACACAACCTTCTTACAAATTTTCAGATGAATGCCGTCTGTTTTATGTAAACAGTGGGTGCAGGCCTGATATCCCTTGTTTGAGTGCCCAGATAGGTTACTTAAAGTAGGCCAATTGTTGATGGTAATGAATAACAATGCTCGTAGGTTGAAGTTCTCTTGCTTATTCTCATCCCACACACGTACACCTTCTTTCTTCCATAGCAGTAATAGTTCATCAACCAATCGTATTAGATACACATCAATGTCGTTGCCAGGTTGTTTTGGACCTTGGATTAGCACCGACATCATAATGAACTTTCGCTTCATGCACATCCAACCAGGAAGGTTGAACATGCATAGGGTCACAGGCCAAGTGCTATGACCACTGCTAAACTCACCAAATGGATTGAAACCATCTGTGCTTAAACCAAATCTTATGTTTCTTACTTCCCCAGCAAAATCTTTGTATTTTCTATCAATCTTTCTCCATTGAGACCCATCTGCCGGATGTCTCAGCATGTGGTCTTGCTTATGATCGCTTTTGTGGCCATGTCATCAACTTAGCATATTCTTTGTTCCTGAACAAACGCTTCAAATGTGGTATTATAGGAAAATACTACATAACCTTCGCCGGTACTTTTGTCGTCTTGGGAGGTGTCCCCTCGAGAGCACCAGGATCATCATCTCTCCGGATCTTATAACGTAGCGCTTTGCACACAGGACAAGCTTCCAAATTCTCGTGTCCCTTGCCTCGATATAGGATGCAATCATTAGGGCAGGCATGGATCTTCCGAACCTCCAACCCCAGAGGGCACACAGTCTGTTTCGCTTCATATGTTGTTGACGGTAATTCATTGTTCTCGAGAAGCTTGTCCTTCACAATTTTTAGCATCCCCTCAAATGCTTTATCAGACACACCATATTTTGCCTTCCATTGCAACATTTCAAGTGTAGTACCAAGCTTTTTGTGACCCTGTTTGCAATCTGGGTACAATAGTTTTCTATGATCTTCTATCATACGCTGCAACTTTGCCTTTTCACTATCATTTTCGCAGTCCCTTTGTGCATCTTTTAGAACTTGACCAAGATCATCAACATGGCCGTCTTCCGGTATCTCTTCTTCGTCAGCATCTTCCATTAAAGTATCTACAAAAGCTTGCCCCGCGGCCCAGTCAGGAATGTTATTATCATCCTCCTCTTCTTCGTTCTCTTCCATCACAACCCCTCTTTCACCGTGCCTGGTCCAAAGCACATAGTTCGCCATGAATCCGTTTTTAATCAAGTGGAGGTGAAGAGTCCTCCAGTCAGAGTAGTCTTTGTCGTTTCTGCACACAGAGCATGGACAACACATGAATCCCTTTGGGTTCTTGTTGGCTTTGGCCACTTCGAGAAAAGCTTGCATGCCAGCAATGTACTCCAGGGATCGTCTGTCGGCGTTCATCCATTGCCGGTTCATCTGCATCATATTAAGTCCAAAAATTATTTCCTTTAAATCAGAATAACAAAGACAAAGATGAAGAAGGGTGGGTTTGATGATGTATTCCGTTATGAACTGGATGATGTGATACAATGACATACAGAGGTCACCTGATGGCTATTTTTTATCTCCATTATTAATGACCATATTTTTTATAAACTAACTTCTAAAAAATTAGCTAAATGCAAAATTATAATTAGTTCTATGTATCATTATATCAAAAAGTAAACAAAGACAAAGATGAAGAAGGGTGAGTTTGATGATGTATTCCGTTATGAACTGGATGATGAGAACTGGAGGCCTACCTACATTCTTCCTGAACATGTTGATCATCTCAACATAATACGTGAATTCATAAATGTGTTTGAAGCAGAGGTTCAAAAGCTAGAAGCTGACTAGTTTTAGCTTGGGACTTGTACTCATTGCTATTGATGTCGTGCCTTGTAATAGCCATCAAGTGACCTCATCTATATGTATGTCATTGTACCACAACCGCGACAATCATTGCATCCTATGTGAACTACATAGATCTGGCCATTTCTTGTGATACAATGACATACAGAGGTCACCTGATGGCTATTTTTTATCTCCATTATTAATGACCATATTTTTTATAAACTAACTTCTAAAAAATTAGTTAAATGCAAAATTATAATTAGTTCTATGTATCATTATATCAAAAAGTAAACAAAGACAAAGATGAAGAAGGGTGAGTTTGATGATGTATTCCGTTATAAACTGGACGATGAGAACTGGAGGCCTACCTACATTCTTCCTGAACATGTTGATCATCTCAACACAATACGTGAATTCATAAATGTGTTTGAAGCAGAGGTTCAAAAGCTACAAGCTGACTAGTTTTAGCTTGGGACTTGTACTCATTGCTATTGATGTCGTGCCTTGTAATTCAAGTGACCTCATCTGTATGTATGTCATTGTACCACAACCACGACAATCATTGCATCCTATGTGAACTACATACATCTGGCCATTTCTTGTGATACAATGACATACAGAGGTCACCTGATGGCTATTTTTTATCTCTATTATTAATGACCACATTTTTTATAAACTAAATTCTAGAAAATTAGCTAAATGTAAAATCATAATTAGTTCTATGTATCATTATATCAAAAAGTAAAATTCAAATTTCTCTACATCAATTTAAAAGATAACAAGAGAATGCTAGTGTTTAGCCAACCACTTTTTTCTAAATCTAAAGTATATAAATAACCTCATCTCTTATTAGCTCCTCCCACCTAGGATTTAAGATTTCTATTTTCTCCATCTCTAAAATATAAAAAAAATTTAATCACAACAAATGATGGGAGGAAGAAGAATCAAACCTTGGCAACACTTTAGAGGAGAGAAATCTTCACAAATAGATGAAGAAAAAATTCAGCAGCACCTCTCTAAGGTTGAGGCGCCATGGAGGAGGAGCTTGAGCTCTTGGTGAAGAATGGCTCGGGAAAGAGAAAGAGGAAGAAGAAGCTGGATTTATAGGGCGCGAGCTTTTAGTCCCGGGTGGAATTACCAACCGAGACTAAAGGGTTCCCTTTAGTCTCGGTTGGTAACTCCACCCGGGACTAAAGCATTAGCACCGGGTGGAGTTACCAACCGAGACTAAAGGGGAAGATTGTCGAGTATTTTTGGTCGCTAACCTTTCAGGTGAAGATTGAAAGAAACGGTGGACAGGTGATGCCTAAGAACATGTGAGCTTCATCAACTGCAACACCTCGGTAGATTTGGTGAGGGAACATTACAAAAGGAAGCTTGATCTCCACACTCTTGAGCTTTGTTGCCTAGCAATGGAAACTTCAAGTGTGGGGGAGGTATGTGAGCATCTCGAGTAAAGTTCCTCTCATACCAAATCTTATCCTGGTTTGGAGATGATGTTAGCTCTTGCATCTTGCCTAGTTAGGTACGTCCTGCTTTTGACTTTAAACAAAGCCCTTCCGGGAGGTCGCCTGCTGTTCACCATCTTTTGCTCATGTTTACGTCCCTTTGAGTATAGCTTGATCATGCTTTCATGCTTCCTTTGTCTATGTTTGTAATGCTATGGTTTGCGTGCATGTTTAGCTACGTGCTTTCATAGGTTGTTTTAAATTAAGCATGGTGCTTAGGTTAAAACGGTCTTCTTCAATCAAACAAGACATGGTGTCGGGTTTGATTGATGATCCTTATAGTTAATGCTTGCATGGATATTGGTTGTATATGCGGACTAACCCTTGCAGGAATTTCGAATCCGAATGGGGTAAGTCATCGAGCTTGATTCAAATGGAAAGGTAAGCCAAGGCATGCCAGCCTTGTTTGAGCTAGGTCTCATGGTGAATTTATGTTTGAATTTGAATAAAGGCTCCCTGGTTCTTGAACCAGTAGAGTCCCTCTTTTGTTTTCCCCCATTTGTTTGAAGACAGCACCAGGTACAAGAACAAGTGTGGGGGAGATCTCCCAAGCTTATCACCGACACCCACACTTGAGATCTCCCACATAGGTGTTGCACAACATCGACTGCGCTTTCACGACAAGGGACAAGGTAAACTAGAGTGAGCTGGCTGCCCCACGGGTCAGCTGAACCACCACTAGTCTTCTTTGTTTCTCATATTCTTCAGGAGCGATGATATGTGCACCCTTTATCTCACTCTCTTTGATTCATGAGTTTGAATGAGTTTCAATTCTTATCTTATAAGTCAACTCTTGGAATCTTGCTCTACCTGCTCTACATGTTTCCTATGGTTGGCTTGCATATGTTTTATTCTATACTTATCATCTTGATGCTTGCGACCAAATATCATTAGGGAACTCATGCTCATCTAAGTAGTTGGTGTTTGTGATACGGTTTGATGATATGATCTTCCCTCTAATTGTTTGAGTGCTTGGGAATTTTATTTGAAAATATGAAAACCCTTTGCAAAGCTCCTCTTTGATATGCCAAAGTCCTACCAAAGCCATATGATGAGTTATCCTGAAAATCTTATACTCATATGCTGCTTGTCATTGCATTGAGCTTTGTCAAATTGTTGTGACCCTTGTGAGAATTCTTTTCATGCTTTCACGATCAAGATTCTGTGCACTCCGTTTTCCCCTCGCTATGCGTCTACACTGGAAGTTAGCATTGTATCATCCATCCATTCCACAAAATAAAGCTCCATATGTGACCTCTCTCTCCAAAAGTATCCTTGAAAAGGGATATGGGCTATGCAAAAAAAAAACCATGCTCAAAGCATGAAGAAAAAAAGAAGGATAGCCCATGTCCAAAATAAAGAAGGAAAAGGAGAGAGATATGATCATGCAAAAAGGAGTTCCAATAAATTTGATGGTAATAACTAGCACCCGCTCCGGGCCTAGCGTCCACCTTACCATCACCACAACATTCATCATATATGTGGTAATATCTAGCACCCATTCCGGGCCTAGTATCCACCTTACCATATCCATCACATCTCATACATGTGCACATCTTGATCTGATTGTATGATTTAATTTTCTCCTTGGATCTGGTTTTTGACTTTGCAATATATGTGATGCAAGTATGCTTTATCTTTTATCCTACCCTGAGCTCCACATATAGCCATCATTAGAAGTAGGATGGATGAAAGGCAAATCTAATGCCTTGGTGAGGACATATACACATTGAGTGATCTGAGAGAATCAAATGAGGAGCTAAGCAAGGTTTGTTTTGAAAAATTATTGCAAAACCCCAAGTTACTTGGCATGATGAGCAGAGGTGATTTGATTCATGACTGTTCCATTCCTCAACTACCCAAGATGGCATGATAGCCACTCCATAGAGTTCACAAGTACAAGGTATGGTTTGGAATATCTCCTATGCTCGCTTCATACCTTTGGATACCATGTCCCACTTGATTTGTTCTCCCTTCACTCGGGACGAGCAAAGGTCAAGTGTGGGGGTGTTGTTGACGGCTGTTAAGTACCACATTTACGCTGTCAACTCCTGCATAAAATAATTGAAAAGTGATCATCAACACTAGAATAGGTCTTTATACTGATAAGTTCCACAAGTGTTGGTGTTTCTATCTGTTGCAAGACACATCAAAATACGCATGGAATGATATAGTTGAGAGCAAGTAAACCAATGGCATAGATATGGCATCATCATAAACAACCTCAAATGCCAAATTGGTCTGAACCATTGCGACGGGCTCGTCGATACGATCGAAATGAATATATCATTTGCATACATCAGAGCCCGGATGAGAGAGATATGCACTAGACATCATGTGTACCCGGTGAGACCCACACCAGGCCACGTGGCGACGTGTTATCACACAGGCGCCCACGTGTCCATGACACCTCATCGATCTAAGGAAACACACCTTCGACCAATCAAGAGCCAGTACACGGATCCAAGGGCCCACTTCCCCATGGAAACAGGCTAGAAACACCGCAAGCACCCCCATACCCACCTTGGGACCCACCTGGACGAAAACCGGCGTGATCGGGGCCACCCCGGGATCGGCCGACCCCCTAGGTCGGCTGACCCCACTCTGAGGCCTCTCGTGCCGCCCTTCCACGTGTCGGCTTGTCGTGACGAACCAAAGGCGGTGCCAGGTGCCTGCCTGAATATCCGCCCGAAAGCCTGCAGCTCCTTCTCATGGAAGATTCACCAACTTGGCCCCCACTCCTCTGCACCACGTGTCACCACCTCATTGGTGCCTTGGTGGCACCCAAGGCAGCCTAGGGAGTTCCTCTTGGCCTATAAATATGAGGGGAGGGGGTAAGAAATGAGACACACCACTTCACCCAAGGATGAGAGCTTCCCTTCAAAGGAGAGGCCTCTCTTTGGTAGATTAGAGAGTAGGAGAGTGAGAGAGAGTTGTATCTCTATGGATGCTTGTTCTTCAATTAGAGTAAAGTAAGTATTTCCGCATTTCCTATTTAGACTAAAGCAGCATTCATGCATAGGTGATATGTTCTTGTGTTCTTCGCTTGTTCTTGATTTAGAGGCTTGTGTTCTTCGTGAACACAACCTTTCGATCTTGTAGCATAGGGTCACATGTGCTCATATCCGTTTGTATGCATGTTCGTCATTTAGAATAAAGTGGAAATGCTTGCATGCTCTGATTAGAATAAAGTGTGTTCGTGATTCCTTTCTAATAGTTTATGCTAGGTTGCATGAGTAGCCTTTTTCCCTGCTAGTGCGTAGATCCTGGGTTTATACGTTCATCTGCTGCAAGTCGTTCGTATACGTTGGAAGCTTAGTACGGGACCGAGTGCTCTCTCATATGCCGTTAGCATAAGCTAGTAGTACCTATAGTTGAGTGAGATCAGTTATCCTCCTTGTGGGTTCGTCGCTCTATATTTAATATAGAGTGCCGTAGGTTGCTATGCACCGCGGGATAGCGTAGTCAGGCTACGGTAGTAATCAGTAGCATAGACGTAGTATCTAGGCTAAGGGTTATCCTTCGTTTGCCCTATATCCCACGGATTGGTAGAGGTAGATCGCAGGTGGTGACAGCCCTGTTGATCCTTTGAAATCCTCCACGTTCGGATATAGTGCAGGTTGAGGTTCGTCTTAGATCTGTAGGCCGGAGTCTCCTGACAGATCAGGGGTTAGCCGGTGCCCGTAGCAAGTTCTCGAGAGATCGACCTTTAACCTCATCTGTAGTGCTATCTTTAGGAATCCTCTCTATCCTTGCCTCTTATCTGGGTGTGTCATTGGACCGACTGTACGAAGTTAGTGCACTCACATTCCCTTGGATTCGATACCCTTGGAATACTCTGAGGTGAAAGCTACAATGGTATCCGTGCGCTTGTGGATTTATTTCGTGTGACGCTAAAATACCCAACAGCGATCTTGAATCATCGGGTTCTACAAGGAGCTGGAATTCATGCTCTATATTTTTACACAAATATGAAAATTTTCTATACATAAGTTATTTACACAAACAACAATCAAGTAAAATATAATTCGATAGAAAGAATTGAAAAGAATAATAGTTTGAGAACAATGGTGAGAAGCAAGTCATCTATACCTAGCGTGCTGCAGGTCTAACAATAAACAAATAATTTAGTAGTTATAACATATGCCAAAAAAATTAATCTAATTGTAGCATCCATCAGGACAAACACTAAACAAATAATTTAGTATCCATAAAAATAATCTAATTGTAGCAGACAACAGACCAAACACTAAACAAATAATTTAGTATTCGTAACATATGTCATAAAAAGTCATCTAGTTGTAGAAGAGAATTCAAACAAATTCCAAAAATAATATCTTGTCGTGGATTGATCTCTAGTGTAACCAATGGATTTAAAAGGTTTACATATAGGAATGCTTAGGTTGATCATATATTTCTATTGAATATCAGCAGGGAACCTAGATCCAGTGATGAATGTAGCAGCAGGTCTTGATGCAAGCAGTACACAAAAGAGATATTTATTGAAAGATGTTAGCTTTTTTTATAGTATATATATGCATGGATAGAGTATTATAATTTGTTGATGGCTAACAACCTTTTAGGATAGATTGTTTTTATGATTAAAGTATGGAAGAGATATCCAAGGCAAAAAAAATATCAGTAGGCATATATACGTACATATCTAGTTTGTTAGTTGTATTACACTACGTGAAAACCTCAAATAGGTCACGCGGTATTTGTAACGGGCCCTTAACACCCGTTACATGCACCCACATCTGTAACGGTTGTTGTTTGGCGCCCGTTACCCATAAGCGCGGCAGGTTGACCTCGGGGTTGGCCTCCACAATGCCCGTTACCAATGTGGACTTCTGGTAACGGGTTTCTTAAACGCCCGTTACATTAATTCGTTGTAACGAACCTTAAAGGGAGTCCGTTACAAAGTTAAACGTATTGGTAACGGGCTTGTAAAATCCGTTACCGATCAATGCCCTATCGGTAACGAACTCTTTAAGTCTGTTACTGATCGCTGCCGTATCGGTAACCGGCTTTAGTGTCCGTTACTGATGAGCATTTGACGCCCGTTACTAGACTGAGAGCTCAATAATTAAAGTCTAATAGCACTCTTCACTGCCGTGAAGCGGGAGCGTGGCGGCAGTGAACAAAGGAGACGGAGGTTTGTTAATCCGTGTCTCCTCTGTGAAGAAAGGAGACGGAGGTTTGTGAATCCGCGTCTCCTTTGAGTCTGTGTTCATTGACAGGTCAGCTCGATCTCTCATTGCTTCCATTTCGACATACAAGCACAATCAACACATATATCTTTTGAGACAAAACAAACATCATAAGAGAGATAACTTGTCCACATAGATGAAGATAACTTGTCCACAGGAATAAAGAATAATTATTACAAATAGTTAACTTAACTTGTCCATCAGGCTAGGACTTAACTTGTCCATCACATTAATTATTTACTATGGTCTTGCTATCTGACCATACACATCAACAAAAGCATGCCCCTTGAACATCCACAAAAGTATGGCTATTTGACCCTGCACATCAACAAGCTTGAACTTCCTCATGCCCCATCAAGATTGGCTCTTTTTGCAGGCTCTTTGTAAGCAACCAAGGATTCTTGAAGCCCTTCGAGTGCATCTTCAATGGGCTCGAGATTTTGTTCAGTAGTATACTTGTACCTCCTTATGTGCTTAGCCTTTTTGATGAGGATGTTCACTTCTTTCGTGATTTTTTCAAACTCAGGTTTCACATAATCCCAGACATTAAGGTTTAGAAGTAACTCAAGCTCTGCTCGCGACTCATAGAGTTTTGCCTGAAACAGGGTTAAACATGGTATAAGAATAACATAGTTAATTCAGAACTAATTTTCCTCAGAACTTGGAGCAGTATAGGCACAGTAATCATCATAGGAAAATTATATAAGAACTTGAAAATTATCCTAGGCTTCATAGCAGGGTGACAAGTAAAAGCAGAACTTAGTTCAGAACTGATTTGCCTCAGAACTTGGTATAAGATCATGACAAGCATGGAAGACATCATCGTAGGCACTAACTTTATCAAGCTCAAGCTCCATCTATAGAACAAGTAAAAAGGCAGTGAGATTCAGAGAAACTTGCCTCGCCGTCGTCGTGGTCGTTGCCAGAGTCAGAGATGAGGTCCTCTACACCTTCGCCGCTCCCTCGACCCCTCTTCGTCGTTGCCAGACACTTGTGCTCGCAGACGTGAGGCAGGCGCCTCGCCCACTTCGCTGCCCCCTCGCCGGCACGCTCCTCCTTGCCGCTGCTTGGCCCCTCGTCGGAACCCGAGAGGATCCAGTCGAGGACCCTCGTCTTCGGCATTGGGTTCACTCCACCGCCGCTTGGCCCCTCTCCGGTGCTCATCGTCGTCTCCCTCTTCGCCGCCATCTCGCCGGCACGCGCGCGGATCCTGTTGCGGCACCGCTTCGCGTTCCGATTCTCCTCGATCCCGGGTGTGCGTGGTCGTCCGCTGCTTGGCCCCTCGCCGGCGCTCATCATCGTCTCTGTCTCCACGCCTCCTCTCACCCTAGTGAGAAATGAGGAAAGCGTCGTGTGCTGCGCTTTTTTTAAGGAAAGTGCTGCGCTTATCCATTCGGAAAGAAGAAGGGGAGACGAAATGGGCCGGGGCGGTTGAATATTCATTTTGCAAAATGGATAGTCACTCTAACCCGCGTCGCTTTGTTGGCTGGTGCGCGGGCGGGCAACGATTACCTTCTTTATACTAGGCTGCTGATGCTGACGCGTGGGCCCGACACTTTTTTTTTGAAATGACACTTGCTTCCCTCAAAAATTAGGGCCCATAACAGCACCTAAAAATTTATAATGATACGAACAATTCATAGTTTTTTTTGAGAATCGAACAACTCATAGTTGGGCATTTGGTATTTGATTAAAATATGAACAGTCACACATCTCCTTGTGACCACATGTCTCTTTTGTGGCCAAGAGCTCTCCTGAGCGTACACGAGTTCCGAGGCGCGTGACCGGCCGCCTGACGGTTCCCCGTCTTGTCACTATAAATCCCCGGCCGGCCAAAAACTTCGTCAACCGCGACACCAAGAAAACCCCGGCACCACCGTCTTCGGTCACCAAGAAGTGAATCCAAGAGCTTCTTCTTCCTCAAGCACGCGCATGGTATCATCAAGCGAGCCGTCCAGGAAGCGGGGGAGAGAGGAGGATGATGACGACGAAAGCCGCCGCCATTGGCTCATCAAGGAGGAGACGACGCTGGCGCCCGAGGAGCCCGAGGAGGTGCCGCCGCCCCCGCCCGAGGAGGCGCCGGCGCCGCAGCCCGTGGAGGCCGTTTCTGCTCCTGCACTAACTGCTGACGAAGCCAGTTGGTCAGTCAACTTGTTCCGCGAAGCTTTCAACAGGCTTCGATGGGTGGCCGTTCATCTGGGGTCCCAGGACCCAATGATCCGCTGCAGAGGACCGTGAAGGATTACACCTTCAAGATCCATATCTTAGCTGGGGACCTTGAGAGAGGCGTGCTCGACCCCGTCGACGACGACAGCGGAGACGATGGCGGCTTCGACGGCGGCGACGATGGCGGCCTCGACAGCTCCGGCTCCGACTCCGACGGTGGGGCTCCTCCAGCGGCAACTACCTCTGCTTAATTAATTTGTTCCTCTGTTAATGTGTTCCTCCTGTGTGTTTGTTGAACTTGTGATGAACTAGTAGATCTAAGAGACGCGGGTAAATGAATCCATGTCTCCTATAACGCATTGCAATGTCTATGGCAGCAGCTTACAATGAATTGCAATGTGTATGCCAGAAGTTTGTTACTCTGTTTGTGTCATTATATGGTAGTAGTTTATAATGAATTGCAATGTGTATGCCAGAGTTATGCTAGAAGTTTGTTAATCTGTTTGTGTTAATCCACATCTCCTTTGCCTCGTGCTGCAATGAAATGTTAGCACGGATGAATTGATGAATTTTGTGATATGTGACACATTAAGATTTGTGACCCAATTGTCATTCCATCCATTCTTCATTCATACATTTAAGTTTGTCATCTGTGACAGATTTTTCATTCTTCATCCACACAGATGAAGCAAAAGCACAACTTTTAACATCAGAATTACTTCTTTGTAGCATACATCCCTAGTAAACATCCAAATACTACACAAACAGCAGCCACAATAATCAAGTTCATCTTCCAGATCACATTGTCCATCTTCTCCTCCAGTGCTTTCTTCCTCTGCTTGTCCTCCAGTGCTTGCCTCTACTCGCCGCTCCTAATTTGACATTCCACTGAATCAACTACTTCATCGATCGCGTCTGCCAAGTTCGACGGTCGAAAAACAATGACGCCAGCATCCTTCAGCATCTGGAGATACTCCTTGTGGAAACGATAAAATCCACAATTCTTGGTGTACTGCAAATCAAAAGCACATAAGAACCCTAACTCAGATTTGGGAAACACAGCAGACTACTCACCGAGTTCCTTGCATACTTGAAATAAAGACGACCATGGTTTTCACCTTCCTTCTGCGTCCGCCCCTCCACCACCCGAGCCATACCACAATCCGGGCAAGGGACCAGTGGAAAGCCGCTTAGCTCACCGACTGGATCCAAGCCGATAGAGTGATTGCGGCTGCTCCGGCAACCTTGAACCCTGTTCCTAGCACGTGCACCTCCAGACGAATCGGCGTAGTGCGACATGTGCACGACGACGGGGAAGGACGGGCGGGCGGCGACGGTGGAGCTCAGATCGGGGAAGAAGAAGGGGGCCGGGGCCGGGGTGTATGGATATTCATTCGGCCAGGGGCATTTCGGACAATGGAGCACTTGTTTGCGACGAGGGTTAGTGTACCAGCGTCGCCGGGGCGGATGCATATTCATTCGGCCAGGGGCATTTCGGACAATGGAGCACTTGTTGGCGACGAGGGTTAGTGTACCAGTGTCGCCGGGGCGGAAGCATATTCATTCGGCTAGGGGCATTTCGGACAATGGAGCACTTGTTGGCGACGAGGGTTAGTCTGCCCGCATCGCCTTTGTCAGTCGGGCAGGCAACGGTTATCTTTTTTATATAGGCTTCTGACGCTGACGCGTGGGCCCGACACTATTTTTTTCTGAATTGAAACTTGCTTCCCCCAAATATTAGAGCCCATAAACAGCACCAAAAAATTCATAAAAAAATACGAACACATCATAGTTGGTAATTTAGTATTTGAATAAAATATCAACAGCCACACTTGTTTAACCAAATTTCTTTAAATTAGATTTTTTATCTCTTGTTTACGATATAATAATTATAATAACGTCTTAGTGTGTTCTAAAAATTCTACAAATTGACTTGGTAACATAATTTAGGTCCCTAAGCTTGTCTACAAAAATTCAAATGGTTTCGAAAACGGAAGATTATACTTGTGTACAAATGTCTACATCTCTCACATAGTTTCTTAGAGTGTTACTTCAACATTGAAGTTTTCCACACTTTAAAACATGTTCGAACTCATATGCATTTGAAATTTTAACATAACCTCGTGTTCACCATAAGATTACGAAATGCAAAGTTTCATTAGTAATGGTTGTGTAAAACAAATATTATTTCTATGTTGTACTTATAAGGAACAAGATAAGGTGTATAAACAACATCTAAGAAATGGAATTACATACGAAAAAATGTCATAAATGAATAGATGTTGATTTTAGAAAAATTCAGAAACAAATATCATCAAATTTGGATTACGGATGACGGAGAAATACGTGATACAAAATTTGATTGCAGATTAAAAGGGGAAAAGCAAACTTTTCTTCATTCGAATAGACATGGCCCCGCCCCTTCATTGGCGACGGGTGGTTGTTAATCAGCGTATCATTTGCGCATCCGAATCTTTTTAATAAATGCACTGCCCCGCCTTCCGCCTTCTATCCCCTTCTCCGGCTTCCGCCTTCCTCGTCTCCGTCGCAGCCTCGTCTCCATCACAGGGATGGGCCGCGACTCTAGGGGGAGGTTCTGCAAGGAGGAGGCCCCGCGGCCACGTCTCCGTCCGTCTTCCTCGGTGCTGTCCGCCACCTCCGCCAAGAGAGTGAGGTTCCGCAGCGACGAAGAGGAGCCGTCCCAGCGCGCCGCCCCCGTGCATCTTCCTCGGCGCTCCATGGAAGAGGTCGGTTCTTCATTGGCCTGGGGGAGAAAGCCGTACACGTGCGCAAGGGCCAAGTTGGCGGACTCCAGCGACGCCCGCCATGGAGAGGCAGGGTTTTTTTCCTTGACGTGAAGGAAGAAGCGGTCCACGCGCATTGAGGTGAGCGCGGACTCCTCCGGTGACGACCCGGGCAGAAGAGTAGTGGTAGACCTCATCTCCTCCGGCGACGACTCCGGTAACAACTCCGGCGACGACTCTGGAAACAACTCCGGCGACGATTCTGAAGACCATGAGGCAAGTTCTGAAACCATCACGCACGATTTGTCCTTGTACCTTCACATCTTCACTGATCAATTGTTCTAATGCATCAATTTCCATTTGTTGTAGGAAGTTGCTGCACATGACATTGACAGGATTTGGACTGAAATCAACAAGCTCAAGGAATCGGCTGAAGAGAAGCAGGCAAGTTTTGAAACCAGTTAGAGCTAAACAGCTTTCTTGTAAGAAGTTACAACTGTTATGAAGCTTGCATCAATATAATTTTCCTTTGTTTTAGGAACATGCTGTTACTCGGGATGACATTGACTACATCTGGAAAGGAATCGACAAGCAGGATGAGCAGCTTAAAGCCGCACAAAAGAGGCAGGAGATTGAACTTCTAAAGAAGAATGCTGAGCTGGCAGAAAGAGTTGCAAAACTAGAGACAAGGATAGCTGAACTTGAGGCAGCAGCACAAAAGAAGCCATCTAGCTAACTAGTCCCCTTGTAGCTACAATCTAGTTTGGTGATGCGCCCAGCTGATGCAGTCTTATTTTGGTGATGTGCCCTGCTGATGCATGTCAGATGTGAATATGTTTGTTATGAGTTAGTTTGCTTGGTGATGTGAACTTGTGATGCGTGTCATATGTGAACATGTGATGCTATATCAACAGTCACACTTGTTTGCTTGGTGATGTGAACTTGTGATGCATGTCATATTAAAGCCCATAAACAGCACCTAAAAATTCATAGTTGGTAATTTAGTATATGAATAAAATATCAACAGCCACACTTGTTTAACCAAATTTCTTAAAATTAGATTTTTTATCTCATGTTTATGATATAGTAGCAGAGTAGTACTTGACTACATTACTCATTTTAAGGCCCACACAAGCCCACTCGCGCTAGGTTAGTAGGGAAGGATGCCTCCCTCACGCAGTCTCCTCCCACTCCCCCCTCGCGCTGCCGCTGGCACTTTCTCCTTCTCGCCTTCGTCCCCCTCAGCTCCCCCCACGCCGCGACGCACGCTACACCCCTTCTCTGAGACGCGCACCACACCACGCTCGGCGTGACACGCGCCACACCTCTGACAGCGAGATCTGAAGGAGGAGGGACCCAGCAGTGGCGACGACGACGACGACTAGAGGAGGGATCCAGCGACGACAGCGACGACGACGACTAGGAGGAGGAGGAGGGATCCAGCCACGAGGACGTGGCGGCGAGCAGGCAGCGACGAGGAGTAGAGATCCCTCCGCTCCGACAGTGACAAGGTCAGTGGCGAATCTAGGATTTGAGTTTATGGTATGCTGCTCTAAAAATGTCTTATACAATTCGGTAAATCCATTCTACCAACTCGGTAATAATTGTAAAATTAACAACAATTCAGTAATAACTGTAAAATTAACAACGTAATTTGGTATATTTGCTCGAGTTTATGCAATTAGGCCAAGCGAGCGTATGCAGCACAAATGCGTTCAGATAATCAAGTATACAACATATGTGTGCGTATGCTTTTCTTTTTATATAAATGCGTATAAATATACTTGTACTTGTGGGAATTGCAGGGTATGCTAGTGCATACCCGGCATGCCCTGTGGCTCCTTGGTATAAGTACATGTGGACATACTTAGCTGTTGATAGTATACATACTTACCATTTCCCTTTAGATTGACTCTTATATTTGGTTTTGCTCTTGTTCCTATGTACATGTGCACATTCTCTCCAAGTTGAAAAAGTACCTCATCAGCAACAGAGGCAGCCTACATCTTCCTCTTTAAAATGGTAAGGTCGCATTGCCTAAACTAATTTTTTGGTTACTAAATTTTGCATTTATGTTAATGGTTTACCATAGAACCAATGATATTATAGTGGGCTAAAGTAGTTACTATAATTGTTTTCTTATGTGTTTTCTCATGCTTAGCTGCTAAGCATGGTTAACTAAAAATGTGCTCTACTTGTCTCCTGTTGTAGCATGTCTCCTGGGAGAGCTAGCAGTATGGTCTGCTTTTTGTGCTAGTCTTGGACACTGAGTTGACCTTTCTCAAAATCCCTTGACTATTAATTCACAGGATAAATCTGACGAGGACTATAGACCTGGGCCACAAGATGAAGAAGAGGGTTATGGCACTGCTAGTGCACAACAAGACCAGGTGGGTGGGGCTCAGCGCCGAGGCAGAGTGCCAAGGACATCCACAAAGTGGCCAAGTGACACAATGATAGTCACTGAGGTCGACATAGGGGGGATGTCAGTACCATTGACTCAAAAGCGCAGTTTCAGGGCGCTTGCGGGGCTCGTTGCTAGACAAAAGATACCTTTGCACTTTTCAGAATTCAAAGAACTAAGCAATGATGAAAAGTGGGACTTGTTTGATAAGCATGTGCAGAAACACTTGAAGTTCCAGGAAGGCATGAAACCGCAGGCATTCAAGCTTTTCTGGAAGACGGCAGCCAAGGCATGGAGACAATTCAGATTTCAGCTTAGGCGAGATTTTATCAGAAAAGGACTTGAGCCATTTACAAGGCACCTGTTTATTGTCCCGGAACAGTGGAAGGAGTTCATGAAACAGGAGGAAACCGAGCAAGCCTCATCTGTTAGTGTCAAGTTCAAAGAACTCCGAAGCCGGAACACAAGCGAGCACAGCATGGGTCCAGCTGGTTATACTGTGAAACTAGAACAATGGGAGGAAGAGGACAGACAATTAGCTGCAGCTGGGATCCCCAACCCATATGACGCCTACCCTGACGATCGTTCCAAGAATTGGCTGCGAGCAAGGAGTAAGCTAGTGATTAAAGACCGTGTTGCCGTGATAGTGTTCAACAACAAAGAGGTAGAAAAATTGGCTGCAGACATCAAGGAGAAGAATGCATGTGCAGAATCTTCAGGAATGGCAGGGCAGAGGGAGTATGATGTGCTAAGTCAGTGCTTGGGCTGCCCTGAACAACGAGGTCGTGTGTGTGGTGTCTCCAGCTACCAGGGCTGGAAGTATGCATGGCCTCAGCACGCTTCCATGTACAGGAAGAGGAAGAGGACGAAGACCGACGCATCAGTTGATACGGAAAAGATAAAGGAACAAATCAAGTAAGAACTGGTGGCTGAGATGCAGATGCAGAACATGCAGATGTAGAACAGTTTACTAAAGAGGTGGTGTTGTCACCAGTGTCCAATCGCGCAAGCCCTTCACCCGACACACTGAAGAGTAGCTGTGCGTCCGCAGATAATATAGGTTTGATCGATGGCACTGCAGAGTTGACGACGGTGGTGCGCTGTGATGATCGTACATAGGAAGACCTTATAGGCATGTTGACTGAACCCACACACTGTGGCCTATGGATCACGTGGAGGGGTCTTGAATGTGAGGCCGCAATTGGTCTTGTTCATCCAGAGCAGACTACGCTACAAACAGTCCCGATTCATGAAGACTGTGTTGTGATTGAAGTGCTCTTTGTATATAATATCTTTGCTGATGAACTGGTGGAATACCCTCCTAATGACAAGGTGATGACACTCGGACAAGCTGAAAGATAGAGGTTACAGTGGAGAAGGTGTCAGATTCACATCAAGGGAGCACCAACATATAAATCTCGTTCACAGGCTACGGTACAGATTCCTTGTAGTTCACAGAGTACGGGACAGGTTCCTTCCTCACATGGTTCCCCACATCCTCCTCCTCCTCCTCCTCCTCCTCAATCCCCACATCCGCAAGACGTTCCATTCGGACCTCCTCCTCCTCGTCCTGAAAAACTTGCATCCCCACCTCCTCCTCGTCATCCTGAAAACACAGAAAAACTTGCATCCCCACATCCGCAAGATACACCAAATATTCCATCCCCACCTACTACTACTCATCCTGAAAAAATAGAAAAACTTACATCCCCACATCCGCAAGAGACACCAAATATTCCATCCCCACCACCACCTCCTCCTCCTTCTCCTCCTCATGAAACAACAAAACCTACACCCCCAGACGAAAGTGCTCAAAACAATCATGCCAAAGCAGGAGCCCAGATTGATATGTTGGCTGATGCTGATAAATCTGCCGACGACATTTCGAAGAAAGCTGCAGGTACATCTGGGCCTAATACCTCTGTAATAGCTCCTGGTGAGACACCACCGTTACCAGGCAACCAGAGTGATGTGTTGGCTGGTGCTGATAAATCTGTCGACGACATTTCGAAGAAAGCTGTAGGTACATCTGGGCCCAATACCTCTGTAATAGCTCCTGGTGAGACACCACTAGGCAAGAAAGCCCTTGAGAAACCTTCAGCCATTTCAAAGCAGCAAGGAAAGAAACTTGCCGAAAATAAAATCTCTACACCACGTACAGCAGGCAAGAAAGCCCTTGAGAAACCTTCAGCCATTTCAAAGCTACAAGAAAAGAAACTTGCCAAAAATAAAAACTCTACACCACCTACAGCAGGCAAGAAAGCCCTTAAGAAACCTTCTTCAGCCATCTCAAAGCAGCAGGAAAAGAAAATTGCTGTAAATAAAACCTCTAAGATGCCTACTAGAAAGCGATTTGAGAGAAACACCAAGAAGAATCCTTGGGCTATGACTAACCCAAAGCGATCTGAGAGAAACACCAAGAAGAATCCTTGAGCTATGACTAACCCAAAGCCATCTGAGAGAAACACCAAGAAGAATCCTTGGGCTATGACTAACCCAAATTACAAATTTGGAAAGAGCCTTCTCAGTGGTGATGATCTCAAAATGGCTGCTCCTTGTACCAGAGATCTCCACACATTCTACATGCAACGTGTTAAGCAGATGATGATTCTCCGATTACGGTCGCACTTCGGCCCGGGACCAGTGCATGGCCTAAGAGAGGAGACGAATCGTCAAACGGATTCGAGCAGATACCTGTGCAACTCAGTGATTTGTACGATCTCTTCAACTTTGATGCTTTGGATCTAACACTTCTCCGCTGCTTCATCCTGTAAGTTGGTTGAAAATTTAATCTGCTTCTCACTAATCATTCTCTATCGAAATGTCCTTTTTGCTTCACATCATCTTTACCATGTATTTTACCTCCTTACACTTTGTTTTTTCTTACTAATAGGAATATGGCTGTAGAAGTTGAGAAGACGGGCGCTGCAGTTGCCTTCTTTGATCCTGAATGCTTTAGCTTCACAACGTTGACCAGCACGGCTGACACTCTTGATTTTTCTGTGTCCTATATGCAGCGTGCCTTCAAACTATATGCTAAAAAGAAACTCATCCTTACCACTTATCTCAGTAGGAACCACTGGATTGCAGTGGTGATCGTTCCGAAGCAGCAGAAGGTCTACTATCTTGATTCATTCAAGAGCATTGAGATATATACTACCCTTTTCAAACTAATCATTAATGAGTAAATTATTTCTTTCTTAACCTGCGGACGTTCCTCAACAAACTCTGCAGAGTATATTAATTAATAGTGCCCTAACCATTTGTTGTAGGGGTTGGGAACGTTACTGCGCCGACAAGAAGTTGCCCCGCAGCACCTTGGAACATGTCAAAGATGTTAAGGTACATACCACTTATTTCCTTCCTGTGGAAGCTAGTACTAAAGCTTGAGTTTATTTCTTCTCGATCACCACTATTTTTCTTTGTACATTTATTGCAGTGCCACCAACAACCTGCTGAATCCAAACTCTGCGGCTTCTATTGTGCCTATCACATGCTTAAATTAAAAGTTAGAGGCCCAGATATGGAGGTACTTTCTTGGGATCTTCATTTGTAAAACCTGCAACTGAGCACAGTTCTTACTTATTAGCACTGCACATGTTTGGTAACCACCTATATATGTGTGCTGACTGGTGACATTGTTATATCCAGAGATTAGGGCTAGATGAGCATCCTCTCCACAAATCCACGCTGGAATATGTTCATGATAGAATTGCCACATTCTTCTTGGAACAGGTGATCGCAGTCGGAGGAAAATTTTATGCTGATGAAACTGTGTGGGCTAATATTGTATATGGTTCTTAAGAAATTTTTGCATTCCTCCTTGTCCCATGAATTTTGTGATATTATTGTCAAGCTAGTTAACTATGGCTGTGATATTGTTGTCAAGCCAGTGATGCTTCTTTACTTGTGAGATTATGATGCTGAATTTTGTCATATGATGCATGTGAATTATGTGGATTTCTGTGAATTTGGATGCTGGATCTAATTTCTGTGAATTTAGTCATATCTTGGCTGCTTCCAGGATGTAGCCCCTGATGGCTGCCAAATCCTGGCTAGTTCCAGGATGCAGCCGGCAAGCAGGCAGCAGGTTACTGTAGGGGTGGCCTACGTATCTGTAACGGGCGTTAATTAAAGCTCATTACAAACACTGATCAGTGAGTAACGGGCTTCATTCGGAACTTCCGTTACAAACATGCCAACAATGTAACGGGCAGCGTAAAAGCCCGTTACCGATACTGACCGGTGGGCCCCAGAACTTGGCCCGTTCGTCAAGACAGAGGAGACACAGTTTCACAGCACGCGTCTCCGATATTCAGTTGCTGTAACGGGCTCTGTTTTGGTGCTCGTTACCAAAGTTCCACGTGGGCCCAGAGAAACAGTCATTTCACGTGACCGGTGACTAGTTGTGTTAACGGTTGTTATTTGATGCCCGTTACGAATCCTAGTTGTGCTGAGACGCGCGTGAAATAAACGCGTCTCATTTCGTCGAGATAGAGGAGACGCAGGTACACAAAACACGTCTCTGATGTTGAGTTACTGTAACGGGCTCTGTTTTGGTACCCGTTACCAAAGTTCCCTGTGGGTCGAGAGAAACAACCATTTCATGTGACCGATGACTAGTTGTGGTAACGATCGTTGTTTTATGCCCGTTACGAATATGTATTATCAGTAACGGGCATCTGCCCGTTACCTTTCTTGGCTCATTTGTAACACTTGATCGGTAATTGTCACTTTGCCCGTTACTAAAGGCAATCTATACCCGTTACTAAAGTGAGTTTTTCACGTAGTGTTAGCTAAAGATCCTTTCAGGATAGATTCTTTTATGATTTAAACATGGGAAAGAGATAAAGGGCAAGAGACTAATTATGTTACATTATATTACATGTGACATGCACGATAGGATAGTTGGACAAATTTTTTTATTTGAAGCAAAGAGATTTAATGTGTTAGATGTGATCAGGAGATGGTTTAGATTTAATTTTTCTATTGTGGATAATCTAGACAAAGATATAGGAGGGTTGTTTTTGTTAATTCTTTGTAATGGCATAGGTGGGTAATTTTAGAAACAAAATACATCTAACGACTATTAAAATCAATGATAGTTTTTTAGAGTGTCCGGATTCTTAGGTGGCTTTATGTGGAGCCTTCTGTTTTTTAGACTGTCCACTTAGGATTCCTAGGTGGCTTCATGTGGAGGCTTCAAAAGGAGCCTCCAATTAATTAGTAGTAGTAAGATAAGATTTTAAAGATTTTAGATTCAGAAATAATTATAACATTTATCTTAATAGGTGGGTGCCATACGTGCATTTTACTAGTATGAATAAAATACTTTTTTTTATTTTGTGTACTTAATACATTATCACGTTCGTTTTTTACTCCCATGTAGAGAAATCCTAGTATTTTTTTTCTCTCCAAATAATTGGCACGTCCAATAGACATGGTTCACCTTCCACCTCCGCTAGCTGTGGTGTGGTCATGTTTAAGACGTGGTCATCGGAATCGGCTTTGCTCTTCTCCAACCAACGCATTATGTTATAATTTTTGCATTTTAGACTTTTTTAGTAAGAATTTTACATATGAACCCCTGGGGGAAAGAATTTTAAAAATGAACCCATAGCACGGCGTCAAAAGCCACGGCGCCGTTGTATAACAACACGGTGGCGCCGTGCTGTTGTATAACAGCACGGTGGCGCCGTGCTGTTATACAACGGCGCCGTGGCTTTTAGCGCCGTGCTATTTTTTTAGGTGATTTCGGATGACGGTGGCGTCGACGTGTCATAGAACGGCGCCACAAGCCATGGCGTCGTGCTATGGGTCCATTTTTGGGATTCTTTCCCACAGGGGTCCAAATGTAGAATTCTTACTCAAAAGGGACCAAAATGCAAAAATTATACCGCATTATGTTGCCCTTCTCCAACCAGTTTCAACAGCTCCCCTCCTCCACAACTAAAGGTGGGGATGGTGCGGGTCAGCCCATCGGTTCGCCGACCCTATCCATCAAAATGACCCTAACGGGCCCCTTTTCTGACCCATGAATTTACTTTGGGTTAATGGATTAGAAATCAGAGAACCAAAGGTTCGAGGGGTTCGACCCTCTTCGGCACGGCGGCAGCGCCCGCATGAACCACGACCGCCATCCACGCCGGCGGCGAAGGAGGACGCGGCCACGAGCCGGCCGTCTAGGACGCGGAGTCGAAGCCCATGGCGAAGAGCATCGAGATTGTGCGCCTCTTCGCCGCGTCGGTCTCGCTGGTGCTGTTCGTCAACCGCCTCAGCAGGAAGGACCCGAGCCAGCAGAGCAAGCAGACCGCCGCCGGCGCCGGCGCCCTGTACATCGCGCCTGGGTGGATACTGGTGAGTGTCCTTCAACCCTCCTCCCCCATCTCCTTCTCAAAGTCATCCTCTTCCCAGCTCTTGTCTTCTTACTGCTTAGGGTTGAAATCGATTCTTGTTGCAGGCTCCCGCGCCATCCTCGGCTTCTCCTTCGTCTCCTTGGCGTATCTCCTAGTGCAGATTCGTGGTTCGACCCGCGAGAACCAATGGAGCACCCACGTGATAGCTTTAGAAGATCATGGATAAACCGGTGCACCATTATTACAAGTTAGGATCTGTGGGTCGGATGCGGTTCGCTCCGTGGAGCAACCACGCCCATCTATATCCACGACTACCCTCATCGAGCCCATGCATTTTTTTCCTATTTTTTGCTTGGTTTCCTTCATCCACGCGCATGCATAACGCGCATGCATAACGGATGATCCATGCAGTAGTACTGGACATTTGCCCCGTGCCTATAGATGGGCGTGGTTGCTCCACGGAGCGAACCGCATCCGACCCACAGATCCTAACTTGTAATAATGGTGCAAAGGTTTATCCATGATCTTCTAAAGCTATCACGTGGGTGCTCCATTGGTTCTCGCGGGTCGAACCACCAATCTGCACTAGGAGATACGCCAAGGAGACGAAGGAGAAGCCGAGGATGGCGCGGGAGCCTGCAACAAGAATCGATTTCAACCCTAAGCAGTAAGAAGACAGGAGCTGGGAAGAGGATGACTTTGAGAAGGAGATGGGGGAGGAGGGTTGAAGGACACTCACCAGTATCCACCCAGGCGCGATGTACAGGGCGCCGGCGCCGGCGGCGGTCTGCTTGCTCTGCTGGCTCGGGTCCTCCCTGCTGAGGCGGTTGACGAACAGCACCAGCGAGACCGACGCGGCGAAGAGGCGCACAATCTCGATGCTCTTCGCCATGGGCTTCGACTCCGCGTCCTAGACGGCCGGCTCGTGGCCGCGTCCTCCTTCGCCGCCGGCGTGGATGGCGGTCGTGGTTCATGCGGGCGCTGCCGCCGTGCCGAAGAGGGTCGAACCCCTCGAACCTTTGGTTCTCTGATTTCTAATCCATTAACCCAAAGTAAATTCATGGGTCAGAAAAGGGGCCCGTTAGGGTCATTTTGATGGATAGGGTCGGCGAACCGATGGGCTGACCCGCACCATGCCCACCTTTACCCGTGCCCAACGTGATATACCTAACTCCAACTACAGCAAAGAAGCTGGCTTTCCCTTCCCATGCCCGATTGCCTCTAATGAAATATACTACTAGTAGCTATATAAACTTAGAGCCGGCTGCAGGTTTCCAAACATGATTCTCACCAATCAATTATATTAGCAGCAGGAAAATACTCGTTTCAGCTAGCAGCAATGGTTTACCTTGTGCACAGGCCACAGGGCACATTCAATAGACAAATTAAACCACTGCTACCATATGCGTGCCGGCCCCCATATGATCTGAGAATTGAGAGATTGGAGGGAAACAAAGAAAGATGGGGCTCACGGATTCTAGGGAACCTGGCGGCACTTCGGATCAGCGGGCACATGCACTTGTGACCTCCCTGCCCAGAAGAAATTTGTGCAGTAGTCATGTACTCGTATCGACTGCTAGGTTAGTGTTCCTGCCAATGAGTCTCCAAAGTCCAAACCTTGAAGAGGACTGAGTCCGCGAGGACATCTTTGCTTACCCTTGACGGTGTGCCACTCCCCACACGTACTACTTGTTGTCAAATCCTAAGATAGCTAATTTATATATATATATGCTTTCTGTGTACATGTGCTTGATGTTCAGAAGTTTATATTTTTCGAATGCGTGTATTCCAGCATGCGGTGCGTGTGAAGCAGCCAAAAATATTTTCATGTATATATACATATTAATTTCTAAGATTGATCATCAGGATTTGCACAATTTTCAAAAGTGAGTACGTCCATGTTGCGCTGAGGTGTATATGCATCCCTAGCAACACTGATTTGGGAGTGATCAGGTGGCCTGAACGCTCATGTTTTCACAAAAGAATTTAGATGTGCTCTGAATGGGGTAGGATTCCTGAAATTCATCGCGTGATTTTGCGAGTAATTCCTGCGTTTTTAGTACTGTTTGTCATAGGAGAACTGGGTTCGAGATTGAAATTTATATTTAAGGGTCAAGAATAATGGATCAAAAGGATTCATCAACAAGACGATGTGAAACTAAGATGTGGCCTGTAATTAAATCGAGTGATAAAACTTTGCATTGCTGTCAAAAGTCCAATTAAACTCTTGTAGACTTGTACTGTCCCATGTGTTAATTCTTGAGAAGTTGTACCATATGGCCCTTTTCCTGGGCTACTCACAAGTCACAAATGTGTCACTATACCATTGATCTCAAAAATAAAAAAGTGTCACTACCATAATATAAAACACCACACCCATTATTCATTGCATAGCCCACACGTGCATCCGGCGAGAGTAGATGCACCACGCGTTGGCCATGTCCCCGACGTGACACTGATAGACAGTGGGGGACCTACAGGGTGGTCAATACGGGCCACGGCATACCTAAAATTTTCAGCACAAGCCAATTAACCTAGCTAATTAATTACTAAATGAAAGAAGCCAGATAGTCCACAAGCCCACACTTAGCACGCAGCAAGCCAGCGACTCTTGAGGCTGTGCTGTGCACAGAGGTGAGGGCGACGGCCCCCGCCTCTCGGCCTCTGGACTTTGACGTTCGAAGCTCCGGACTCCGTTGCGCCTTGGAGCCCTTTGCCCTTGAGACCTTTGCGACTGCGACCGCGACCGCGCATCTCTCCGCGTCACAAAATCTGATTTCAAGGTATGAAAATTGAAAAGATCCAAACCTCCAATGTCAATTTGTAGAACCCTAGCTCACTAGTTGGGTTACGTACTGTGATTATTATTATTTTTTTGCAAACAAGGATAGGAAATATCGAATTATGGATTCACCGCTCGATTGATTGTTGATGCATTTTAGATGATTGTCTACTCACATTCATTGAGCGGAATATTCCGAAGTGAATGAAAATGACATAATTAAGACTTACATGGCTCTTAGAAAGTGTATGCTAGACAAGCAGTTACATGTCGTGTAATATCCTTTTATGCATATTTTGGATGGTTGGACTATTATTGGTATTGTAAGTTATTTAACTTTCACACTTAACTTAACGTTGAATGATTGGGTATATTTTTTTAATTCTTGTCAATTGAAGGCTTCAAATTTTAAATTTCTTACCGAATTATCTATGGATCATACTGTTTATATATGGATTATACTGAATTGTATATGAGAAAAAAAATGTCGTGGCATACCCTCTTCAAAATCCTAGGCACGCCACTGCTGATAGATCCAATGAACTCTAACGGCTTCCCCTGCCTCTGTAACTACACATTATATACTTGGAGACGCCGGCTACTGGGAGCTTCGGCGAGTGGCAAGGCGTGAAGAGAACGCATACGCCTGAGCCTGACTGAAACTGAAAGGATGGTGTGCTACATATTATTATGAGTGAAAAGAGGTGAAATGAATAGTTGATGAATAGTGAAAATTGGATGGAGGTGTTTGGATGTGTGAAAAGTGGTGGGGATGTGATGGGAGAATAGTATTTTTGTGAGAGAAGATGTGATGGGTTAAATAGTGAAGGGTGAGAGAATGTGTGTGGATATGATGGGTGAAATGATGATGAATGGTGGAAATTAGATTGAGGTGTTTAGATAGGTGAAAATGAGATTAGAAGAAAAATTCTAATTTCAATGCGTCTCATAAGAAGAAAAAGGAAAAGAAAGAGAAGCCAAAGCAAACAACCAATTTTAAGAAGAAGAAGGGAAAAGAATCACAGGGCTGTTTTGTTTGCGGGAGCATGGAGCATTGGGCGAGTCAATGCCCAGACCGCAAATTTAAACAGGAGAAGAAATCAGTGAACATGATTATTAGCGAAGCTAGAGGAACATCGGGGTACGGTAATTTATTACCTACAGTTCTTTCAGTTTGTAAGTCACCTGAGTGGTGGCTTGATACTGGTGCTAATGTTCATGTGTGTGCTGATATTTCTTTGTTTTCTTCTTATCAGGCCGGCGTGACAGGGTCGCTGTTGATGGGAAACGGATCGCATGCGCGTGTTCTTGGTGTTGGTACGGTCAATCTGAAGTTTACTTCGGGAAAGACGGTACTATTGAAGCACGTGCAGCATGTCCCATCTATCAAAAAGAATCTTGTTAGTGGCTCTCTACTGTGTAGAGATGGTTTTAAAATTATGCTTGAGTCAAATAAATGTATACTTTCTAAGTATGGGACATTTGTTGGAAAAGGCTATGTGAGCGGAAGCTTGTTCCGCCTTTCTTTGCTTGATGATGCTTGTAATAAGGTTGTGAACAATGTTTTAATTCCTGATAATTCGAACATTTGGCATTCACGGTTATGTCATGTTAATTTCGGTTGTATGTTGCGGTTAGCAAAACTAAATTTAATTCCGAATTTTGAGTTAGTCAAAGATTCGAAATGTCATGCATGTGTGCAATCTAAGCAACCTCGCGAGCCTCACAAGGCTGCGGAGGCGAGGAACTTAGCGGCATTAGAACTCATTCATACCGATTTGAGCGAAATGAATGGTGTTTTGACTAAAGGTGGCAAGAGATACTTTATGACTCTCATAGACGATTGCACAAGATTTTGCTATGTTTATTTGTTGAAATCAAAAGATGAAGCGTTCCATTATTTTAAAATCTATAAAGCTGAAATAGAAAACCAACTTGAGAGGAAAATTAAACGGGTACGGTCTGATCGAGGTGGAGAATATTTTTCTAATGAGTTTTCTGAGTTTTGTGCGGAACATGGGATTATTCATGAGAGGACACCTCCATACTCACCTGAATCCAATGGGATTGCCGAAAGAAAGAACCGCACTCTAACTGATTTGGTTGATGCCATGTTAGAGACCGCTAGTCTATCTAAGGAATGGTGGGGTGAGGCTATTTTGACTGCATATCATGTTCTGAATAGAGTTCCTACAAAGAACAAAGAAATCACACCGTTCGAGGAATGGTTTAAAAAGAAAGTAAATCTCTAATACTTGCGCACTTGGGGTTGTTTGGCCATGGTGAATGTGCCAATTAACAAGAAGCGCAAATTAGGACCTAAAACTGTTGATTGCGTTTTCCTGGGTTATGCTATGAACAGTGTGGGTTATAGATTTTTAATTGTAAAATCTGGAGTATCTGACATGGAGGTTGGTACATTTTTTGAGTCCAGAGATGCTACATTTTTTGAGACTAATTTTCCCATGAAAAATATTCCTAGCGCATCTAGTCATGACTCTATTATTCCTCATGAGCATATAATTCCGACTGAACAAATTGAGGAACCAGATGCACATAATCTTGAGGAGGATGACAATGTAGTCACTCGAAAGAGTAAGAGGCAAAGGACTGCAAAGTCTTTTGGTGATGACTTCATTGTGTACCTCATGGATGATACACCAAGAACCATTGAAGAGGCATTTTCCTCTCCTGATGCTGACTTGTGGAAGGAAGCAATAAGGAGTGAGATGGATTCTATTATGTCTAATGGAACTTGGGAAGTCGTTGAACGTCCTTATGGGTGCAAACCTATAGGATGTAAATGGGTGTTCAAGAAAAAGCTTAGGCCTGATGGTACTATTGAGAGGTACAAGGCATGGCTTGTAGTCAAGGGGTATTCACAAAAAGAGGGTGAAGATTATTTCGACACCTATTCACATGTTGCTCGTTTGACCACAATTCGAGTGTTACTTTCCCTGGCTGCCTCACATGATTTGATCGTTCATCAAATGGACGTTAAAACTGCTTTCCTACATGGAGAGTTAGATGAGGAAATCTATATGCAGCAGCCTGATGGGTTTGTAATAGAGGGTCAAAGAGAACTGGTGTGCAAATTGTTGAAATCCTTGTACGGACTCAAACAAGCTCCTAAGCAATGACATAAGAAGTTCGAAAGAACTTTGATATCAGCCGGCTTTGTAGTGAACGAAGCTGACAAATGTGTTTATTATCGGTTTGGTGGGGGCGAGGGAGTAACCTTGTGTTTGTATGTTGATGACATTTTAATCTTTGGGACTAGCCTTGATGTGATCAAGGAAGTAAAAGATTTTCTGTCAAATAATTTTGAGATGAAAGACTTGGGAGAAGCTGATGTTATTCTTAATATAAAGCTGAAAAGAGAAGGTAATGGTGGAGTAACTCTTTTGCAGTCCCACTATGTGGAAAAGGTTTTAAGTCGCTTTGGATATAGCGATTGTCAACCTGCTCCAACACCTTATGATCCTAGTGTGCTATTAAGGAAAAATCGGAGAATAGCAAAGGATCAATTGAGATATTCCCAAATCATTGGTTCATTGCAGTATTTAGCTGGCGCTACGAGGCCTGACATCTCTTTTGCTGTGAGCAAATTGAGCCGGTTTGTTTCAAATCCGGGAGATGATCATTGGCAAGCTCTTGAAAGAGTGATGCGTTATCTAAAAGGTACTGTGAGCTATGGTATTCACTATACCGGGTACCCGAGGGTACTAGAGGGTTATTGTGATGCCAATTGGATTTCTGATGCTGATGAAATGTATGCCACAAGTGGATATGTGTTTCTACTCGGTGATAGAGCTGTTTCCTGGAAGTCTTGCAAATAGACCATTTTAATAAGATCAACAATGGAAGCAGAACTCACAGCATTAGACACCGCTAGCATTGAGGCTGAGTGGCTTCGTGAATTCCTTATGGATTTACCAGTGGTTGAAAAACCTATACCGTCTATTTCTATGAACTGTGACAGTCAGACTGTGATAGTCAAAGTGAACAGTTCTAAAGATAACATGAAGTCTGCAAGGCATGTTAAAAGGTGGTTAAAGTCTGCCAGGAAATTGAGAAACTCCGGAGTGATAGCATTGGATTATGTTCCTACTGCTAAAAATCTGGCAAATCAATTTACAAAGGGGTTGTCACGAAACGTGATTAACAGTGCATTGAGTGAGATGGGCATGAGACCCACATGGTGGACTACTCTAGTGGTAACCTGTTCTTTGTGATCGGAGATCCCGTGAATTAGAATGGTGAAACAAACTAGTTTCAGTCTAAGAGAAAAGACTCTTGTTGGTTCATCTCAGATGTACTTCTTTTCTATACTGTATGGCAGGATGGTTTTTCCTTAATGTGTTCCAAAGAGCTTAAGAGAAGCTAAGATATCATCCTACAGGATATCTTTTGAGGAATACACCTATATGAGTCAGACTGCTAGTCACAGTCTATGAGATTGTGGGAATCTCTAAATACTCATGAAAGGCTCGGAGTATGACTTATATGCTCCAAACCGCGGGGATGCTTACAGCAGCCTAGTATCAGAAAAGAACTTGAGTGAAACTCACTTAGCACAAAACTGTCAATTCAAGGCATAGTCCATTGTTCAGTTGCAATTGAGCGTAACTCTTGTCCTAGATGGATGTTCAACTTAACAGTCTCCGTTAAAACTCTGGTATATCAAAGAACTGTTATGTATTTGGGATTATTTAACACGCGTCATAGAATTTGGTGGGGATTGTTAGATTTAATGTAGGCCATGTCCATTATTATATCTAATTAAATCAAATAATTCTTGGACCCGTATTAAATATTGTTAATGTTGGCTTATCAATTCTGGCCTTCAGGGAGGTTGGACCTGCGTTGCATGCAGATGGCGTTCCATGCTGAATGAAATATGCCAAGACATTAACTCCTAGCAAACGAAATTTCAAGGCTATTACTCTATTAATTATGGTGGCTAATAGAGAGGAGTTACGGGAGTTCAAGAGAGGTGCGTAGGTTACGGGAGTTTTTTTTGGTCTCTCCGTTTTCCACGTTCGTTTCTTGGTCTCCTCTTCTGGCTCCGAGAGAATAAAATAGAGAGTCTTGAACATTTGTGAGATTACAACACATAGTAGTTCGCTGCAAACAAAGAGTATTCCCATTCCACTCCGCGCGCGTACACGCTGCTGGAAGAGCAGAGCCTCCGAAACCGGCATCGCTAGAGATCCTGCTCGGGATAGCGAGGCAATCAGGTTTTTGGGTAGCGCAACAAGTGCGCGACTGCTCAACGATCTTCCTCCGGTTGCTCGTTGTACGACTACTTCCCGGCGGCGAGCGATTGGAGTACGACTACTTCCCGGTGGACGCAACGGCACTGCGAACATCTTCTTGCATCAACTGTGAACGACTACATCGAACAACTCATCATGATGAATGATGAGAATGGAGCCGCTGGTGCCTCCGGCACCGGTCCCTCCGCAGGGTATACCTTCATATTCCTCTTTTTATTTACTGGTTTTCTAGTTTGGTTAACCGGTAATAAAATGGAATATATATATATGTCATCACAATATTACTGCTATATTCATGGATTAAATTTAATAAGAATTTGCCTAATTTTCTAATAAAAAGCGGTGGAGATGTGATAAGATGAATAGTAAATTGGAGGGGAAATGAACCCAAGAGAACATGCACGCACCTGTTCTTCTTGCAGCTAGCAATGGCTTACTGTGAACACCCACATGCCGACACCCGTACTCAACAGCGAAACCACTTTTTACCATATATACACACACCTATGCGCCACCCTATATATATCTGATCTGATGAGAGACAATCTAGCCTAGATACTTGGTTAGAGAGGGTTAAGGTACGGTCGCAACTAGAAGACACAGGTTCAATTTCTCGTTGGAGCGAATTTACGGGACTAGTTTAAAAAAATCCCCTCGCTGGTGAAGTCGGGGTTCGAAGGTTTTCTAAATTCAGTTCTCTTAATGAAAATCGTGGGGTAGTTAACTCTACGGGCTTAGTTTCTGATGGGAGACAAGAGATTGGAGCGAAACAAAGAAGGATGCCACCATACCGATTGTGGAGGAAGGGAGGGTGGGTCCGAGGAGAAGCCGTAGTGTGAACAATTACAGCGGTAGTCACATGCTGGAAATGGCGGCGACGCCGATTATGGAGGAAGGGAGGGTGGGTCCAGGAAGAAGTCGTAGTGTGAACAATTACAGATACGTACTGAATTAGCAAATCTAGCAATAATATTTTCAAATATTTATATAGGAAATATCGAAAAAAGGAAAAAAAAACCACTTCGCCTCCGCGTGGGCGACTCGGGAGGACCCCCCGCCCCTAGCAGTTTGGGACGGGCGCAGCTGCCACAGGTTCTGCGGGAGCTCGCCGGCATGGGAGACCAACCACAACGACGGAGGTCGCGGGGCCACGGATCTGGCACGGTGACGGCCGGATCCGGTGGCTGTGGCGCTACTGCATTTGAATTCTTATCTGCATTCTGTAAATTTATAATATTTATCACTTGGACTAGATGAAGATAATAAGTTGTTGGTTTCAAATAAATCCTACAGATTTTTAAGGGCAGTCCCAATAGGAGTTTCTAGTGTGTATATTTCAAGAGTATTTAATGTCGTGGAAACTATCTCTCTCAACCAATGGTTTCTATGACATAATTAATACAAAGGATAAATTAAATGCAACACAAAAAGAGGGTGGATCAACTTTGGCAATCAACACAATTTTTGTAGAGATTAAAATGTGACGAAATAAAAGTTTCAAAGATTAGAATGTGAGAAAATAAAATTCTAGAGACAAAATTATAATTATTAAAAAGAGAAAGGGGGCAAAACAAGAAAAATCCAAACCTTATCTCTATCTCACTCTCACTCTCTACCGTCTCTCCCAGACCGGCCCCTCCCTCTCCGGCGCGGTCAACAGAAGTGGCGGCCGACCGCCGGCGTGGGCGTGCGGTCCAAAGGGGCGGCAGCCAGCCCCCGGCGAGCTCTCCTCCTCCCTCCTCCCGCCTCCTCATCTGCTCGGCGACACACTGTCCCTCCCGCCTCGGAGGCGTGGTGATGTAGGTGCCCTTCTCCTCCCTCCCCCTGCCTCCTCCTCTGCTCGGCAGCGGCGTGTGGGTGCGTGCGCGACAGCCGGTGGCCAGCTTGAGTGCGGCGGCATGCGAGTGTACGCGCGGCTGCAGCGCACCGGACCATAGGCCGCGGCCCATAGATCCGGCGGCGGCCCTGGGTCAGCATCTAGCGTGAGCGCGTTCCCGCCCGGGGCCGACAGCCAGCACGTGTGCGGTGGCCCGAGCGCGGCCAGTGCATGCACGGCGGCGTGCGCCCTGGGTCGGCGGCCAGCACGAGCGCGGCAGTGTGCGGGTGCGCTCCCGTTAGCGGGGGAGCAGCGGTGCATGCGATGACGGTTCGGTGAGCTCCGCTGTCATGGGGAATGGCGACGGACACCGACAAGCTTCTGCATGCCGGATCCCGGTGGCAGTGAGCCCCGATTTCAAGTGGCAAGCGGCGGTGCTGCTCCTCCCTCTCCTTCCTTGCGTGTGCAGGCATTCAGAGGAGCACGGGATCGAGACGGAGAAGATAACCGGTTTCTTCCCAGTGGTGTTTTGGTGATTTCTACCCGCCTCGTTACTAGCGTAGACCTCGTTTATGAAGAAACGGTTTCTCCCTTCTCTGCTCTCTTTCTCTTCCTTAACTCGTATGCCACATCAGCAAAACAGTAATGAAAGAGTCTAGTTAATACACATGGAAACCGCTATAAATACACCAATGGGACTACCCTAACCGATTTTTTATCTGAAGTAATTAAGAGTTTAAATAAGTTTTAGGTTACAAGGGTAAAAAGGGCACAAACTCTATATATAGCCAGGGGGAGGGGAAGGTAAGAGGATAATGGGGTTGTCTTAAGAACCACGCAAACACGTACTCCCTCTATCTCATGAAAAATACAATTCTAGTATTTGATAAATCTCATAAAAGAGTGCAATATAAAAAAGTAGATTTAGTTACTTGGCTAATTAAGTAGCAAAATCTGATTTACATATCAAAATTTACTACATGTGCGCATTGGAGTCTTTACACACATCACCACTAATCCATTGTAAAAAGCTACTCCCTCCATCTATAATAAATGTCGTTATTGGTGTGTGTCTCAAGTTTGACTTGGTTTTATAGAAAATACGTGCAACATTTGTGTCTGTAAATAATTTTGTTAAATAACTAGATTTAAATATCTTTGCAATGATACTAATTATGTATCATAAGTATTAATAATTTTTAATATAAAATTATTTAAAGTTGTTTCTTAGAAAGCGCAAATGACACTTATTTAGAGGCGGAGGGAGTACCATAGAACATAGGGAGTATATATTTGGCATGAAAGACGTATTGCTGTAGACAGTTAGGCATAGAAACCGCAGGAGTCATCTCCACTTGAGAGCCGCGCAGGCTGAGCCGAGCTGGAGCGAAGCAGAGCCGATCGAAGGAAAACAGCTAGCGCTCCTCGAGCCGAATGATGCCACGTGGTTAACATTGAGAAGGTCCTGCACGGAGGACGGTTTGCAGGATTCTGCATCAAAAAAAAAAATCCATAACAAGGGCTTGCTCTAGAGCCGCATGTCCAAAAACAAGTGGAGTGCCTTGAAAAAACAAATTTTTCTAGTTAACACAAGTAAGTTTACAGCTGTTACAGGAAAGAAAAAGTTCATTTTTAGCCACCCAACTATTGTTTCGGTTTGATTTCGACCATCGAACCATAAAACTTGACATCTTTAGCCACCTAACTATCAAAACCATTCATATTTAGGCATCGGGTGGTTTTGGTTGTGTGGATGCCATGTGACGATGGGCTCACATGTTACTCTATTAGCCCTCCTCGCTCCTATCCTGTCTGTCTTCTCTCCTTCGCTGACAGCCGGCGACCATCTGGCTCTATGCCTCCATAACCTCCTCTGCATTGTCACCACTGCAAGCTCCCACCTACCCAGCCTCCGTCTCGGCCAGCAGTGCACCGACGTGGCGCGAATAGGAACAGCAGACCGAGCCACCACCACGGCGACGATGCAGATGAGGTGAGGTAGCGTCGAGCTGAGCGGCTGGGTGGAGCTCGAGACGAGGAAGAGGCGCCCGCGGCGGACACGGACTAGAGAGGAAGTGAGCGGGAGAGGAAGGACGGGTGGCAGAGCTTCGATGGCGGCAAGCCGGCAATGACGTCGGCGGAGCGACCAATGACGAACTAAGTTGAGCAAACTTGCCGACAAAATCTGCCATTCCTCTGCCATCTGCAAATCGATCGCGCCCACACAGCTCCCTAAGCTCCACCTCGATCTCCCGCGGTTGGGGTGCGGTATGGCTGGGGTGGAGGCCTACCAGGCATAGAGGTTAGAGGGGCGCGCACGGCTGGCTAGCATGGAGGCCGAGTAAGGAGCCGACAACGACGACCCCGCGCAAGGGTGGATGACAGTGGTGGCTCGACACATTCACGACGACAGCGAGCTCCGCACGCGCAATCGAGCAAGGGCCACCACCGCCCTACTTCGTTTCGGAGAGGAAATTTGTGGAAAGTAGTTTATGAGATTATGATAATCCAGGGGTATATAGTATATAATCTGGATTATAATCTATATTGTTTGTTCTCCATGTGAGATTATATAAACTAGATTATATAATCTAGAGGACTATAATCTATAGTTTATTAGTCATGCTTGTTTATTTACCTCCTAGATTATATAAGCAATTATATGATCTAAGGATGGTAGAGTAAAAGATCATCTTGGAACCAATAATCTGAAATAATCTACACAAATCAAAGCTTCTCTAGTCTACTTAGTTAGAGGGGCTGCGGTATGGTCGTAACCAGGAGATTCAGGTTCGATTCCTCATTGGAGCGAATTATGCAGTTGGTTTTTTTTAAAAAAAATCCCCTCACCGGTGAAGCCGGGGTTCAGGGGGTTTCTAGGTCTGGAGAAGGTTCCTTCTTCTTAATGAAAACCCGCGGGGCAGTCTTACCCCACCGGGCCTAGTTTTTATTTTATTTGGTTAGTCGCTTTGTCGTTATGGAAGGAGCGCAACTGACGCGTTCACGATAGGGAGGCGCTCATGTTGGTGCCACTTGCGCCGGCAATCTTGGAGGAGGCCAAGACCTGGACGCGTGCGGGCTTCCTTCCTCTTACCCGCCTTCTTGGCGTGTGGCCTCTGAAGTCTTTTGTTTTAGCTTTGCCTGTGTGTTTTGTTCGGTTGGCTTGCCTTTGCAAACGCTCAAACTCAAACTTTATTATCTCTTCTCTTATTGAAAAATGTGCTTTGCACGTCTTAAAAAAAATAATCTACACAAGAGTAGATTATTTGCGTGGTTCTATATATGGTGGTCATAAAGTGTTTTTTTACCATAGTACCTATGACCCATAATATAGAATTATAGAGGATTTACAGCGGTTACAACAAAATATATATGACTATATGGCTCACACATTTTGGCACCCTACCACGCAAGTAGATGCATCATGCACACTGAGCGTGGCCCATGCATGAGCGCGACATGGTGGACCTAACTCCAATGTCAGCTAAGGAGCTCAGGGCGCTTCCCCTACCAGCTGGCTATAAAACTTGGAGCCGGCTACAGGACCTGGAGCTTTTTGCAGGGGCAGGCAACACACATACAGGTGAAAACATGCTTTTACCAATCAATCTAGTAGCACTAGGCACGACCTTCTTAGCAGCAATGTTTTCTTATGAAACAGCAATAATGTTTCACTTTATACTACTGCACATGCACACTCAACAAACCAAGCCACTCCTTCCATATATAGGTGTCCGATCCGATATGAGATGTGACTGAGAAGTTGGAGTGAAACAAAGCAGGATGAGGCTCAGACTCTGCGCAGCGTTCTCCCGTAAAGGGTGTGGAATTGGCAAAGTTGCAGTTTTCGTCAAAAAATTTTCCTGCAGCGACGACGTTCTCTATAGCAACCGCTATAATCCAGAAGCCCCCGTCCAACCTGTAAATACTGGGGGTGCCTCCTCCGCCAAACATATTGCTAGAAGGTCTGGCCCATCGACGACAAGCGTGCCAATGCCCGATGGTGTTGACCACGGCCTGCCAGCGGGGAGGCAGTCGGATGTGAGCTTCTTGAAAGCGGTAGGGAGGCAGTCAGAGGAGGTGAGCTTCTCCATAGCGGCAAGAAGGATGTGGATGAACCCCGTGGAGAGTATGACCCCTTCTGTGACCGCCTTGACGAGGAAGAAGACATCTCCGTCGTTAGCCCCGCATCCGGCAATGGCTTTGAAGGCTGGCTTGTTCGGCGTAAAACGAGCAAGCTGGCTTGACCACCTTGACAAGGAAGAAGACATCGCGGTCGTTAGCCCTGCATCCGAGCGATGGCTTTGAAGGCTGGCTTCTTTGGCGTAAAACGAGCAAGGTGGCTTGGCTCCACTAGTTAGTAGCCCGAGCCAGCTCGTTAGTCTCGTGAGTTGGATGTAAATTTGAAATTAACATCTCAATATATAAAAAATATTTAAAAATAGTAATTATAATGTTTTGAATCTAAATGTTAATATTTGTCATATATGAAGCATCTTAGCTGGCTCGACATGACTTCAACTCTTTGGCTCAACTTTGATAGCTTGGCTTCTTATGTTAAACTTTGAACATTCGAACTCATTTGGCTTGTGAGCAGCTCGCGAGCGGGCTTGAGCCATCTCGTTAACGAAACGAGCAAAATTAGTTGTTTGGGCTCGTAAAAAATGACCGAGTCGAACCGAATGGAGCCAAACCAGCTTGCGAATTTCTAGCTCGCGGTCCGGTCATTACATACGCGTGTGAATGGGATGCTGCTTCCATTACTAATCATCATTTCCAGCAGCAATATGTGCCTTTCTGTACACGGACACATACGCGCAGGTACTCAAACACCAAAGTACACCAAACCACTGCTACCGTACGTGCCCGATATAATCTGAGAGCTGAGAGATTGGAGCGAAACAGAGCAGGACGCGGCTCACGCCAGTGCTCGACCGGGAGAACCTGGAAAAACAAGCAGCGCGGCCAGTGCTCGACCAGATCAGATGTTAATGTGAAAGTTATGTTTTGCCCAAGTTTCAACTCTAGAAAAAACATTGTCCCAATCAAAGTAGGAAAAATACAACAGTTAGTGCTGTTTCAGATTAACATATGCCTGTTACCCATCTGATGTACCGGCGGCGATAAAAAAAAAAGAAGGGATGGTATGTACTGTCTCAGTAGTACTCCTTAATTAAAATGGACTAAAAGTACACCACCTTTTTTCTGAGAATTAAAAGGAATAAGCAAAGGGGCGTGAAAGACGCATTGCTATAAGGGGTAAAAGCTAGATAAGTACTCCCTCCGTTTCAAAATACTTATCGCCATTGACTTTTTTCTGCAACTTTGACCATTTATTCAAAAAATTGTGCAAGTACAATTTATTTTGATTGTTATATGTTTTAATGTTGTATGTATTTTAAGCTTGACTTATCGTTTTGAATAAATTTTTTGAATAAGACGAATGGTCAAAGTTGCAAAAAAAAGTCAACTGCGACAAGTACTTTGAAACGGAGGGAGTAACGGTTAGTGCCAATGTATTTTGCATGAAAAAGACGCATTGCTATAGACGGTACGGTGTTAGGCATACAAACTGCAGGGGGTGAGCTCCACTACTAAATGATGGTGCCATATGCTTGCTTAGCTGACGAGGAATCAACAGTGATTTAGCAAAGAAGTTAATTGCAAAATTTCATCTGGGTCAGCAGACCCCGATAACACAAGGGCTAGCTGGCTCTGGAGCCGCATGTCGAAAAAAAACAAGTGGAATGCCTTAAAAAACTTTGTTTTTCTAGTTAACACAACTAACTTACTCCTTCCGTCCCATAATGTTGGTCGTTTTTTGTGTTTGTGCCACAAGTTTGACTGATTTTGTAGAAAATACGTGCAACATTTGTATCTCTAAGTAATTTTGTTAAAAACTAGATTGAAATATCTATCTAATGATATTAATTTTGTATCACAAATATTAATATATTTTTATATATATTTAATCAAAATTATTTCTCGGGAAGCGAAAACGACAGTCATTCTGAGACGGAGGGAGTAGTTTACAGCGGTAGTTCACACATTTGGCATGCTACCACGTACGCAATGTGCAGGTAGATGCATCATGCACAGCGCGCGTGGCCCATGCATATTTGCAGGGGTAGGCAAAACACACACATATTGCGTGATGCATCGTGTGTGTATTGACTACCCTGCAAATAAATAAGCTCCAGGTCCTGCAGCCGGCAATACACACACACGAAACATGCTTTTATTTACCAATCAATCAATTAGCACTAGGCACGAGCCTGCTTGGGAGCAATAATGTTTTTCATGAAACAGCAGCAATGTTTCACTTTATACTACTACACATGCACACTCAAACGAAACCAAGCAAGCCACTACTACCATAGGTGCCCGATCCGATACTATGCATATGAGATGTGAGAGATTGGAGTGAAACAAATAAAGCAGGATGAGGCTCATGGATCCATAGGAATCATGCAGCACCGGTGAGAATAGGGCATATGCAGGCGGCAGCGCCCGCTCTACCACCACCAGCTGGGAAACTTAACATTCCCGGTAGAGGAGTACAGGTTTGGTTTGCAAGGACACGCCCCGCATGGCCTCTCTGCCCACCAGGAGAACACTGTGGTGCTCGATCTAGTACTCATGTACTCATATGCACTGTTAAGTTCATAAATGTTGCCTTCATGGAAGCTCAGAACCTGCACAGGGACCGAGTATGCAATGACATCCTTGTTTTCCTGGTAAAACATGCCATTCGAGATAGCTTATCTGTGTTGCATCTTGTTTATACATGTTTTCCCGTGTGGCTGTGCATGTTCTCCTGTTCCCGCGTGTGGAACTTTGTGCGTGTGAATTGAACCTGCTAAAAGTATTCATATACATATGAATTTGACGGCTGATAAGCGTCTTCACGAGATCACAAGGCGGCATGGGCATTTCCAGGGTTTGAATTTGAATTTAAGTTTGTTTAAAAATTATAACCTTTTCATACAGACTTGTTGTTGAAATTTGTAAGTTTCGATTAGATGTACAACTTTTCAAGTTGATTTTTTTATCTGAAGTTATTTAGAGGTTTAAGTAATTAAATGTCTGAAGTTTCATATTACCAGGACAATGAGAAAAAGGTTAAAATTCTATTGCATTAGTATTTAGTAATGATGTAGTCTATATAGGTGTGGAATATATCAATTAATAAGGAGGTAGCGTGCAGGGAGAGGGAGTTGTGTAATACCGCACCGGCGTGTATTTTGCATGAAAGACATGTAACTTGTGAGTATCCTTGCTTGTCAGATAACAACGGCAGCACAGATATATAAAACTACAGGCCGGTTGAGCATATGAGCCGCTTATTAGAGGAAAAACAGGAGGAATGATGTCTTAATTTTTTTCTAGAACAAAACATTGTTTGAGGCAGTAGGATAAAATTATTGTGCGTGAATGCATGTCTCGCTCACACATTATTCAGCGGGATCGCGCGTCATGGGAGTAGATGCGCATCATGAAATTGACATGGCCCATATGCATGGGTGCAAACATGATAGACCCTAACTCTAGCGGCGGCAAATTAAGGACCTGGCTTCCCCTATCTCAACATATATACTTAGTACTCACCGCCCCACGGGTTTTTATTAAGAAGAAGGAACGGAGGGAGTATCATATCTATAAAAACTTGGAGCCGGTCGATTGCAGGTCCGGGAGCTTTCCAGCAGGCAGCGGATACATTACCTGAAGGGCATGCACGCTGTTACCAATCACTTAGCACTAGGCACGCACTTGATCTCACAGGCACAGCAATATGGTTTACTTTGTGCAGAGGCAAAGTCAACATCCAAACCACTGCTACCATACGTTCCCGATCGGATCCGAGAGGTGAGAGATTAGAGCGACACAAAGCATGATTTTTTAAGGAATCAATAGACACTACTCTAGAAACGATTTGTCCTGACGGCTAAAACAGGTCTTTGCTGGCGGGCGCAGGACCCGCTAACAATTTTGAGCCCGTAGAAATGGCCTTTTGTGCTGGCGGATGCCCGCCCGCCAACACAGATAAGTTTCTGCTGGCGGGCTGTGCTGGCGGTTGGCATAAGCGCTCGCCAGCATATGCTTTTTGTGCTGGCGGTTCTTTATGCTGCCCGCCAGCACAAAGGTTTTCCCCCATTTTGCTATATAATTCCTCATAATCGTTTATTATTTGTATATAATTCGCTATTTTCGTTTATTATTTGTATTTGGCCGGAATATTTGACGTATTTTAAATATTTATATTTGTAGGCCAAATTCACCTGAATTTATTATTATTTGTATCTAAACGCTAAATCCAAATATGTCTGTCAACCACACATAATCCAAACTAGAATATAATAAAATATACATAAGTCACATTCTAAAAAACATCGTACATAATAGATAACCCTAAGACACCCATCTACGTAACCTTTCCGCATCGTCTAAACTCAACACTCCTTCGTTATCGAAGAATTCTCCATCCTCGTGGCAAATCTCACGTAGGATGAACATCACCATGTCCGCACAAATGTTGTCGATTTGCTTCTCACCAAGCTGCCCCCGCGATCCCTCAATGATAGGCATCTGCACGTAAACACAATAAATAAAGATTATTATGCATTACCATTAGGATGATAATTAGCACATGCATGGTTGTGTACAAACAAGAGGCTTACGTCTTCAGGATTCGTCCGGTACCTCCCATTATTTCTCAAAACCTCGCACACGTAATATCCACATATCACACTGCCAGGTGGTTGTTTGTAGCACTGCAAAGAAATAAAAAATTATCAGTACTTATTAACAGAAGTGTACAATTCTGATAAAAATGATCGGTACTTATTAACAGAAGTGTTCTTACCCATTTGGCATGTTGTACCAACATTTTTTTCTTATTTGGAGGGTGTTGCCCACCATTGAGTGTGTATAGCCTATACGCACTTTAAGGATAAAAAGACATAAGTTAGTAATACAATTTAAACTATAGCCGATACACACAATAGTGATTATTGCACTGAGTTGTCTTACTTTTTTATAATGTCAATGATTTGGCGGTAAGAATCCTCTTTATAGTGTAATGAGTCGTAGACCCCCATAGTTCCATGCTTCAGACAGATGTGAAAGCAAATGAAATGGTCTCTGCATAAAATTAAAATAATTAATATAAATAAACCACATAATATATCTATTTATATTATATATCAAGTTATTGGAATGATCTTACTTAAAATTGTAAGCACACTTGATAGAATCCTTATCATGGTTTTTCTTCATTGTCTTTGCAATGTATACAACCACCTCATGATGTTTAGCTGTCTTGTATTTCTTTATTAAAGCAACTTTCTCCTCTGGTGTCTTTGCTTGTTCGTCTTTTTCCTTTCTTAGTTGATCCGACATTACGAACGTGTGCTGCGGCTGGCTTACTTGTTACGGGACCATGTTCAGTAATTTGCTCGACCATGTGGATCATTAGATGTTCCATGATATCAAAAAATGACGGAGGGAAGTACATCTCAAGCTGGGCTTGAGTTTCCGACATAAAAAGCTGAAGCCTTGCCAACTCTACACAATCTGCGACTTTCTGCGAAATGACGTTGAAAAAGTAGCACATCCTTGTGATAACCATCTTAAGAAATACTGGTTTGACAGCTCGGATCGCAACTGCAAGAAAAATAGTGATCATCACATGACAATCATGAGAGTTACAACCAGTAAGCGTCATGTCCTTCAACGAGACTAGTGATCAGATGTTGGATGAGAATCAGGTAGGCACTTTCAGCCCACGCAAGCATTTGCAGGTAGCCAACCTCTCATGTTGTGTTAAGTTGTAGCTAGCAGGTGGAAGGTACTACTTACCATTAGGATGTTGTTGCGGGTGGAGCTCTGGCCTAATTTTTAGGCCAACAAGATCCTTATGTGACTTCAGTCCGTCCTTTACCTTTTCTGTTAAGCCTAAGAATCTGTTGTGCTTTCAAACACATTCTTCTGAAGATGCATCCCATCAGTGGCATGGCACCCTGCCAGTTCTTCCCAGTATGGAAAATACTTAAAAAAATATAGACATCTTCTTGAAAGGCACGTTGACGTTTTCTGTAGTTTCAGCCTCCTTCCTTCCCCTTTTTGAATTATCATCAACACCACCTAAGTCTGAACTTGACCTTCTAACACATTTCAAATACGGTTGTACCAGTGGTCGGTTTTGGGGCAAACGAGTCTTTCCCAATCTTTCCATCAAAAGAGTCTGCCATTTTGCAATACTTGTGAGTCCTTATTAGCTAGCGTCTGTGCCCCATATACACTGTCTTTGTAGATCCTTCCAGGTACACAGATATTGTACCATTCAAGCAAACTACACAACCTGTCTTTCCTTTTTCTGACCCGACAAAGAAAATAGGGCAGGGTAATCATTAATGGTAACAAAGATAATTGCCTTAAGTGTGAATGTCTCCCGTCTGTACTCATCCCACATCTCAACCCCATTTTTCCAAAACTTCTCCATTTCTTCCATCAATGGCTCCAGGAAAACATCTATATCGATACCAGGTTGCTTCGGTCCTTGGATTAGAATGGTAAGTAAAATGAACTTTCTCTTGTGACATAGCTAGGGGGGAAGGTTGTATATGGTCATCAACACTAGCCATGTGCTGTGCATGCTGCTTCTTTCACCAAATGGATTCATGACATTTGTACTTAACATGAACCGTATATTTCTTTTTTTCATCTCTAAACTCTTGGTGGTTGGAATCAGAGGTTCTCCACTGCCGAGCATCAGAAGGATGTCGAAGCTTCCCATCAGACTTCGCTGGGCGATCGGCGTGCCAAGTCATTAGTTCATCGGTCTTTGGGTTTGAGAACAATCGCTTCAGACAGTGCTCCACCGGCAAGTGCCACATCACTAAGGCAGGGACTTTACGTTGACTAGCAGTGTCAGTACCAATACTAGACTCCTCCACTTGAGAACCTGCACTTTTCTTTCCACCCACCTTCCTCTTCGTACCTTTAGATGTAACGACCCGTTCTGCAGCAAAATCGGCATTACTTTTGTAATGGCTAGCATCACAATTTGGACACTTCTGCAGTTTTGCATAGTCACCGCGGTACAATATGCAATGGTTCCTACACGCGTGTATTCTTTGCACTCGCATCTTCAATGGGTTGATAATCTTCTTTGCTTCATATGTGTTTCTTGGGACCAAGTTAGGCTTCGGGAGTAGCTTGGCCAACAGAGTAAGGAGTTCGTTAAAACTATTGTCCGACCATCCGAATTTTGCCTTCACAATGAGAAGATGGAGCAGGAAACGCAACACTGTCCATTCCTTCCCACAACCCTCATACATACTGTCCTTTGTTGCCTTCTTTAGTGTCTCGAAAGTTTTTAACCCTTTAGCACTCCCTAGCAACACCTCCGGTTCAATGTGGCGCAACATTTCTTCCATATCAACATCACATTCCTCGTCCACCTGTGGTGCATTTGTTTGATCACCATTTTGATCTTCACAGTCAAAAGCATCATCCATCATGACATGATCATTTTCATCTGCATCTTCATCACCCACTTCATCATACCTGGTGCCGATGTCTGCATTGTTGAAAGTATTTTCTGCTTCACCATGGTGGGACCAAGTTTTGTATCCTTTCACAAAACCGTGCTTCATCAAATGCATCTTGATGGCATTAATATCTTCCCACACAAGTTTGTTGCAACAGTCACAACACAGACAACGTATTTGCTTTGTCCTAGAAATTTGAGTATGCTTCTGCGCAACCTCGAGAAACTTTGTTAAGTCTGTCAAGAATGTAGACGAATGTCTCCGTATGCCATACATCCATGCTCTATGTTCCATCTTAAATAACCTATAAAATATAATTCTATTATAAACTCACGTATAATCTAAACTGAATTCTACAATTTTTAAACAAATTCAGTGATATATAACTCAATTAAACTCAATTATGTAAACTTGCTTCAATTAATATGTAAAAAAAGGAAATGAAACTAAATTCTATAATTTTAATTTATGAAACTAATAATAAAAATGACAAACATAACATTGTAATGATTATATTATGAACATATAAATCTATTTAAAAAATAAATCTACAATTCAATATCTCTCTCTTCACTCCCCTCTCTCTCCTAGCTAACCCTAGGTCTAGATCTAGATCTCTAGATAACCTACAAATCATGGATAAAAGGCGAAAACTAAGGTTAAAATAGCACAAACTCACCTTATATAGCCACCTCCTCCAAGGAAATCAAGAGCAAAACCTTCCTCCCTAGATTTGGTGTTTTTGGAGCTTTTCCCGAGCTCCTCTCGAGCAAAGCGCCAATGCAAGGTGGCTGGGAAGAAGAAGCTGTTGGATACTTATAGAAGGCACAGTGCTGGCAGGCGACATAAGCCACCCGCCAGCAATAATATCTGTGCTGGCGGTGGCTTATGTGGACCGCCAGCACTGTGTGCCTTTCTGCTGGCGGTCGTCTTAAGCCACCCACCAGCACTAACATCTCTGCTGGCGGGCACTTAAGCCACCCGCCAGCACAGTGGGTTGTCTGGTCAGAATTAAATTACCCCTGTTGGAATGGGTTGGGAGCACACCACACTGCTTTGCTCCCAACTTAGCTGCTACCGCCGCAACCGCTCGTGCCCCACCGCCGCCGCAACCGCTCGTGAGCTCCCATCGCAACCGCTCGCCCGCCACCGCCGCAACCAGCCACGTGAGCCCCGCGACCGCTCATCTGCCACCGCAGCATGCTGCCGCTACTCGTGCGCCCTGCCGCTGTCACTACTTGCGGTGGAGGAGGAGGAGCAAGAGGAGGAGGGAGGCAAGTTGTCGACCCAATTGTCGACCTCAAGTTTCTCGATGGACGTCGAGATTCAGAACGACATGGCGAGCAGCTCCGCGCCGAGCCTTAGCCAGTACGTGCCTCTCCCCCTGGTGGAATGCCACAAGTGCCAGATCAGGGTGATTTGGTTCAAGAGCAAGTCATATTACATCTACTACAAGTGCCCAAACAACCACCAAGTAAGATTTCATTCCCTGCTCTAGAAGAAACCGTGTTGACGTACTTGATAGGGTTGATATAGAGGTTGCATTTGTTGATTATTCTTGTAGGACGACCCTAGTTCATTTGACCAATACTGGTGGGAAGGTGCATACCTGTAGCATTTGAGAACAAAGTTCCCACATTTGGTACCGGCAAACCATCAGATGTACAACAGTATTAGTGCACCACAAGTGGGTGGTGCACAGTCTAGTGTGGTGTATCCGCCGGGGCAGATGCAATCCTTGGCTGAAATGATGGAACAAATGAATCAGCTAAAGCTTGTCATTGTTGATTTGAAGATGGGGTTTAGTGATTTGAAGATGTTGACAAATGAATTGAAGATGGACACTGGAGATCTACGAGGGCAGCTTAGTGATCATTTGACAAAGAATGGTTGTGGGAAGAAGAAGACCAAGAAAAAAAAGGAGTATGCATCCAGGGCACCATTGCAGCTTTTCTGATCTTGATAATAGGTGTAGTGCTTCGTGTTTATGTCTCAGGACTGTCTAGGAACTGAGTGAGGCAAGTTGTAGTGTGATCAGCAGTGTGTTGTGAGTGAGGCCAACTGTAGTGTGCTTTAATTTGTGTTGGTTAAGTGTGGTTTGAGAAACATGTGTGCTCATGATGTTTATGTGAAATAAACCTTTGTAAGGTGTTGTTTGTGTTGACATTTCAGTTTGAATTTTACTTGTTAGTGAATCAATTCATGTTGAACTCTTGGTGACAGAAATAACATGTTCAGATGCATATGATGTTTTTCGAAACTTGTTCTAAGGTCACTGTACTAGCGGGCTCTTATGCCGTCCGCCACTGGTAAAGGTCAACGCTGGCGGTCGACATAAGCCACCCGCTAGCACAAATGGGACCATTTGTGCTGGCGGTTGTCTTATGTCGTCCGCCAGCACTAAGCCTTCACTGCTGGTGGGTGCAGACCCGGTGCCCCTGTGCACCACTATGCTGGCGGGTGCTAGTTACACCTGCCAGCACGCTAATTTCTTTGTGCCAGGACAAATCGTTTCTGGCCTATTGAGAGGCGGAGTGCGCCCACCTAAACATTTCTATACTATAAGGAGCGAAAACATTTGAAAATTTTTCTCACCCAATTCGAGCCTGCCTTACCCCTCACGCCGGACCCACCTGTCGAGTTAGTGGATGACCAAAAAGGTGAAACAATTATAAAAATCACAATTTGAGAAGCGTTTCAGCCAAAATCTTAATATTTTTGTTACCTGACATCGTCTTACCTACCCACCCCGTACCCACGTTGGGCAAACCCACCCGCGTCCCCCTTCAGTTGGCAAACCCACCCACGTTGGGCAAACCCACCCGTTCAGTTGGCAATCGGCAATCAAGGAGATAGCTAATTAAGAGCATCTCCAAGAGAATGCTAAAACTTCTAAAATTTATTTTTGGGAGAAAAATGAAAAAAATGAGATCCAACAATACCCCTATTTTCTCCGTAAAAATACAATGACCTGAAAAAACTCGCCTTCACCCCGCAAATATTCGCGTCGCCGGACCTCTCCCAATCGGCACCAGGTCATCCTCAGGCCCCACATGCTCCGCCTCTTCTGCCCGACGCTCCCTCCTGGTGCCACCTGCCCTCGGTGTCGGCGGTGGAGCTCTCCTCGACACAACAAGCGACAACGTTGCTCTGGTCGGAGACCCGGAGCACCCTTGGCACGCCGCCGCTGCCGCTCCCAACAGGGATCTTGCCACAGCCAGTGGCGCCTATCCGATTCCAGCCGCTCCGGCGCGGAGGACGACGGTGAGTCGGTGACCTACATGGATCCGGTAGTTCCGCTGCTCCCGCATGGAGATCCCGAGCCCCGAAGGGCCCCTGACGAGCTCACGTGTGGAGCTCGACTCCGTCCTCGTGCTCGGAGGCGAGAAGAGAAAATAAATGAGAGAGTAGAGAAACGAGAGAGAAAGCCAGAAGGATTTTGCTAGGAGTTGGGGCCCATCATGTGCAGGAAGTACCGCTCGAGGGACCAGGTTCTAGTGCAGCGTCTGTCATTGTTCCGTACTGTGCAGTATACACTAACATGACTGTTCATCAAGCTACTGTTTAGTTCTCAGTGAACGATCCATTCTGTTGACGTGGTCATTTGTAAGTACTGGGGAGATTAGTACTGGGTGACTGCTGTGGGATGGTATGGTTTTGGGAGAAAATAGTTTTTAGGAAGGAGAGGACTTTTTGGAGACTCTTGGAGATGCTCTAAAACACAACTCTCGCGATGTCCGTGCGTACCCAATGATACATTGATACATGCACTTTCCATTTATAGAAGAGGCTGTGTATAGGAAAGGTGGGCTCATAAGGTGGTGGTGGTAAGGTCATCGTCTCCAAGTCGTCCCGTCCAGCTCATCCTTTTGCATCTGATTAAAGTCGACAAGCGAGTGCATCTGCATGTCTTCTTCTTTCTTCTGGAGGCGGTGGCGCCGGTGAGGCCGTCGTCTCTAAACCCGGTCCAGTCCAGCGAGAGCTTGTGCACGCGTTCTTCCTTCTTCCGGCCGAAGGCAGCAGCGCCGGCGAGGCCATCATCTCCGAGCCCTGTCCAGACTGGCCTGCGATCTCCAACAGGGCAACACAGACAGCCTACGTACGTCTAACAGTTAAGTACAGTATCCATCTGTTAGCAGCTTTTAGCTGTACAATATTGATCATGCACACGACTCCGTTGATAGGTGATTAGATGCATACATGCACGTGTCGTATCCTATCCCATCAATACTTCCCTGGTTATTTTGATTTGATTGCTGGTAATAAGGAACGCAACACTCTTCGATGGATCAGGGTCTATATAGGAGTCATCACTACCGGAATCGCAAACTTTGCCTAGAGCTCGCGTCTTTGTCGATACTCAAATAAAAAACTCTCGGCAAAGAAGGCTTTGCCGAGAGCCAAATTAAAAACTCCCGGCAAATTAAGAAAAAACACTTGGCAAAGTGACTTCTTTGCCGAGAGCCAACAAAAAAACTCTCGGCAAAGAAAAAAACACTCGACACAGACTCTCGGCAAAGAATTTCTTTGCCGAGTGCAATTCTTTGGCTCTCGGTAAAGAAATTTTAAAAAATCACTTTTTTGCCTCCAATTTTTTTCTATCCTCAACATACACTTATACAAGACTTATGCTCAAATTTGGCACAATTTTACCTCTGTTTGCTATATTTAACAATTTTATATCGTTCTAGGCAATTTTTTCGTATACGTCCGATATGAACTGCAAGTGCATGAAATCATAGAGTAAAGTTGGTGGAAAAATGATATTCATGTTCATGAGACATCTATAAGACCATGTACATAAAATGAAGCTAAATTTCTGACATTTGGTTCTCTAATCATGATGAAGATCGTGAGATAGAACGGTTTAAAAATTGTATAAAATTCAAATGAAGTTTGAAAATCACGAAATTTGTCAAGTACTCATGATATCTTATGAGGAGGTTGTGAAAAAAATTGAGAATGTTTTGAACAACTGGACACGTACGCTGTTTACACTACAAGAAAATCGTTAACTAGTGACGCAACCACATTTTAGCGTCATTGATTTATGACGTTCCTGGCTGATCTCGTCATAATATTTCACTTCCGAGCAAATTTAGTGACAAAAAAATTTTTCGTCATTACGGTTGGTATTGTAGTCGGGTGTTCCCTGTTCCATGCTGTTTTGTGACGCCATAAGCTCTGAAAAATGTCATAAACCAACATCGGTCCCACATGTAAGCATTATTTTAAAAACAGAGTGTTCCAAGTCATCATAAAATTCAATAGGGTCCCACATGTAAGCATTTTTTCGAAAATAGAGTGTTCCAAGTCGTCATAAAATTTTCAGGGTCCCACATGTAAGCATTTTCGCCATGTCAGCGGCGTCATAAACCAACTTTGGTCCCACATGTAAGCATTATTTTAAAATAGAGTGTTCCAAGTCGTCATAAAATTCAGTTGGGTCCCACATGTAAGCATTTTTTCGAAAATAGAGTGTTCCAAGTCATCATAAATAGTTCCAGGGTCCCACGTGTAAGCATAGGTCACGAAATGTTGCAAAAATAATTTGCCATGGCATGGGTTCGAACCAGGGACCTGAAGGAACAAGGCTGTGCTGTTTACCATTGCACCACTTCACTACGGGAAACTCGGCCTTTGTCGTGCGCCTCGGGCGCACGGCAAAGGCAAGGAAGCGCACGGCAATCGCTTTGCCGTGCGTTTTCCACCGAAACGCACGGCAAAGGCCGCACGGCAGATTTTTGCACGGCAAAGGGCCTTTGCCGTGCGTTTTTCATCGATACTCACGGCAAACCTTTGCTGTGCACTAATCTTGCCGCACGGCCAACATTTTGGAAATGAAGTAAAAAATTACCGTAAGCCTAAGGCGACGCACGACAAACATTTACAAAACAAATAAAAAAAATTTCCACAGCTGCCGCCACCGTCCGGCCACCCACCACATCCACCGCTGTTCGGCCGCCCACCACATCCACCGTCGTTCGGTCCCTGCCTCCACATCCACCACCGCCGTCCGGCCCCTGCCTCCACATCCACCGACGCACCGCCACCACGTCGCCGCCCCGACCACCTGTGGAAGAGAGAGAGATAGAGAAAGGGAGAGAGAGACAGAGAGAGAACCTGCAGGGCCATCTACCTCTGGGCGGCGGGGTCGTCGCAGGGGACGCACTCTTCCTCGGGCCCGCGCGGATCTGGTCGGCTGTCAGGCCGGCGACGACCGTCTCTCCTCCCGCGGGATCTCCACCTGTGGACCGAAATAGTGAGAGAGAGAGAGAAAGAGAGAGAGAGGACGGTACGTACCGGATCCGGCGGCGGGGAAGTAGGAAGCCGACCGGAGAGGCGGCAGCCGGCGAGCATGGTGGCCGGATCCGGCCTTGGCTGGATCCGCCGTCGTGCCCCTGCGAGCCGGCCTGAGGGAGAGGGACCGAGGTGCAGGCCCCTCCACGCCGCCGGATCTGCGGCCGGTGGAGCGCCGCGGCCTCCGAGACCGGATCCGGTCGCCCTGCCCCTGCACGCCGGTGTGAGGGATGGAGGCGGCAGGGAGGGGAGCGAGTCGGCGCGGAGGTCCGGGGCGCCGCCGCCGCCTAGGCTCCCCGGCGCGGGCATGGACTCCCATGCGCGAGAGGGGCAGCGGGAGGCGGCTTCCCGGGCACGGGCGGCGGCCTCACCGGCCCGGGCGGGCTCCTGGAGGCGCAGCCGGCGGGAGGCGGGCGGTCACCTGGAGGCGCGGCCGGCGGGAGTTTCGTGGTGGAGAAGGGAGGGATGGGAGGGGGACGGCCGCCCGGGGGGAGAGATTCGAGGAGGGAAGGAAGAAGACTGTCTGGCGACTGGGCGTGGCCGCGTGGGAGGATAAGGTCGGGTCGGGGGTGGGGGGGAGCCGTGGGTGGTGGCGGGGCCGGGGTGGGGCCCGACGACAGAAAGAAGGGTTGTTTTTTTAGAATTCAGAGAGAGGGGTTGTTGGTGGCGGAGCGCGCACAGAGAGATGGGGTGGCGGGGTCCGGTGGGGCCGGCGGCTTTGCGGTGCGCTTCGGTCCGAACGCACGGCAAAGTTGATTTGTTTGCCATGCGTTTTAAAAAAAATGCACGGCAAAGCCTTTTTTCCGTGCGCCGACGTACGGCAAACATTTTTTCTACAATTTTATAAAATTCATAAAAATTATCAAATAGATTTTTAAAAAATCCCAAAATTAACACAAATTAAGTTATGTTGTCTATTACTTATAGAAACAAGATTTGAAATCAAAACTCAATTTGAATGTCGCGTCACCTACAAATCTAACCATATCTTTCGTAACTCTATGAAATTTCATCGGAGATGTTTTGAGAAACAAGGATCGTACATGAAAAAATATTTAAAACTCATTCAAAATTTTACTATAATCTTATCTTCACACATTATATCATGAGATATCAACAAATCTCATAAATTTCAAATTTTATTTGATTTTTTTAGAATTTTTCAATCATTTAGACACACTATCATTGTTGTGTTTCCTAGTCAAAATGTTCAAAATTTCTTTTGATCTCATGGAAAAAGTCTTAAATTGAGCTCTATAACATGAATATCATTTTCCCACTCATTTTATTCTATTATTTGAAGCACTTGTAGTTCAAAATTGACTTCTTTCAAATAATTACTTGAAATGCAATTAATTAGTTAAAAATGACCACAAGAATCTACCAAATTTTAACATGATGTATCACATGTTGTATGTATAGAGTAGAAAAAGATTTCAAGGTTAGGAGAATTTTTTTGAGGAGCAATGGATTTGGGACTTAGGGAAAAATACTTAAAGGTAAAAAAATACTTTGCCGTGCGCATAAAAGAAAGCGCACGACAAACTCATAAGTTTGTCGTGCGTCGAGGAAAAGCACGGCGAACACACAAGTTTGCCGTGCGCTTTCTTTTATGCGCACGGCAAAGGTTTTGAAAAATAATGATATTTGATTTGTTCGGAGTGGGGGAGGGGGAGAATAATACTTTGCCGTGTGCGGTGGATAAAATGCACGGCAAACAAGACCTTTGCCGTGCGTTTTTTTGTAGCGCACAGCAAACAAGACATTTACCGTGCGTTTTATCTTTGTCGTGCGCTCTATAAAAAACGCACGGCAAACAAGACCTTTGCCGTGCGCTCGAAATAAAGCGCACGGCAAAGATTTCGACGCACGACAATTGTGGGTTTTCCCGTAGTGCTTGTTGGTTGTGATACATTTATGGGAAACTCTACTAATAGTTCATGTGAATTCTTTACTGTGACCAAGTCCCACATGTAAGTTTTAGTTGGGTCTATAATTACGTGTCGAATGGCTGGCGAGACACTTCACTCAGATTTTGCAAAGACTTTTGACTTCCGCTACGCAGATCTGTAATAGTTCGTGGTAGGAATGGCGGATCCTAGCTGTGAGGGGAAGATGGTTGCGCCGCCACATCCCAGCAACAAGAGAATGAGACAGCAAGACGAGGTTGGTCCTCTGGTTTGAGCCGCTATATTTTCCCCTATCTTACTAGGGTTGGGGATATCTAGATTTGGGGATGTGGAGGATTGATGAGCATATTTGGTAGATTTAGATTTCATTATCGTACCTTTAGATTTGCACTTCGATAGGTGTTAGAAGTTGATAGGCTATAGACAATTCATGTTAGATTCAGTTAGTTTCAATTTGCATCGTCTTATAGTAGGTTTTGTATTTTAGTAGCTTCTAGATGTGCTTCAAGCCACTCGTTTTATGGATTTTTGTCCAGGTGCACAATTGATAGGATTGATAGGTCCATCGTTTTATGAATTGGTAGATTGAAGATACTATTTCGGAGTTGCAGACCGTTGAAGGGACATCTGGATTCTGCCATGATTGTTAGCGTTTGCACAATTCACATGTGTTAGTTCAGTTAGTTTCCAATTTGCATCGTTTGATGGATCGATAGGTTCATTTAGGACAACCATGCCCTTGCTGAGTTTATGTAGGTAGCAAACAACCAGGTTTTGTGGTGTGTAGTGGTTGTTTTACTGTACTCATACAATTAGGTTCAAGCGATTCAGATTTTTTTATAGACTGAGATGAGTTTATTTTTCAGATCGAGATGAGTTTTCTCCAAGGATGAGTTTATTTCTACAAGAACATCTTAATGTTATTTTAGAAGATCTGGATGCCTCGTCTCAGGGGAGAACTCTCTTAGGATCTCCAAAGAGATCGAAAACATGATAGAACAACTAGCTGACAGGAAGAAACAGCTTCAGTACACATCTAAGAACAAGAAAACTGAGGGTAGAGCTTATTCTTCTTACCATATACATTGGAATAAAAGCATCAATAAATGGGTAGGACATTGAGTTTGTTTTGTCCGTCTTTTCTTTTAAATGTTCGAGAAGTTCGTTGTCAGTTGGACTGAAATGGGTACCCTTGCCTATTAGTACCTGTTTCAGTCCAACTGACAACGAACTTCTTCAAAATTTAAAAGAAAAGACTGACCAAACAAACTCAATATCCTACCCATTCATTGACGCATGTATTCCAATGTATATGGTAAGAAGAATGATCTCTGCCCTCAGTTGTCTTGTCCTTAGGTGTGTACTGAAGCTCTTTCTCTATGTCTGCTAGTTGTTGTATCATGTTTTCGATCTCTTTCGAGATCCTAGAGAGTCCTCGCCCTGAGACGAGACATCCAGATCTTCTAAAAGAACTTTAAGAAATGCAAGAGAGGCCTGCAAGACCAAAAATTTACGGTAGGAGATGCAGAAGGTGAAGGAACAGCTGCAGGAGGCCAAACATGAGATGGAGTTATGACTATGAATGAGTAGTGATGATTATTGTGAAACTTGTATCATGATTGTGTTTTGGTGTTGGCTACCGGATCATCGTATGATGTTTGCTACTTGTTGGTGGACTGGTGGTGTGAACTTTGTGGTGATGAGTTGCTATGAGATGTCATCTTATTATGACAATTTGGTTTAATCTATTCCAAATTGATTCGAGCATACTCACCATTCGGAATTCATACGCATTGCAATGGAGGTCATTGAGAATTGCAGTTAAGGACTGGCACTTGGCGTTAACCGACGAACTTGTGTGCACACACCCTCTGAATGGACGTGTCGATCATTGTGAATCGCAATGCCTGGCCTTATTTACTCTCGGTCGCTGACATGTACCAAGTCGAAAGGTTGAAGTTGCACTGTGCGTCAAAGATGTAGGACATGGCAAGCGAGAAAACTGTGACTTCATTTCTACGATGGGCAATTCAGGCTAACTGCACACAATTGCAGGACAAGTGCATGTCTCTCTTAGAGCGAATATTTCCTCACGGAATACTCACATATGATTGGGTAGTTGTGTGCACTGATCATCCCAAATTTATGCACAATCTCCGTAGAAGATTACCTGAAGGGTTGTACCAGGGTCCCCTGTAGTTTTAATGTTTTGTTTAAGTGTTTTTAGTCCTGTAATAAACAGTTGAAACGGTACGTTAATTTGTTGCAGTGAGTACATTTGTAATGCAAAAATCGGATCATTTGTAAGGTCACTGACGTTTGGGTCCGACACCCAAGCGGTCTTTCATTTGGGTCACTAGCGTTTGGGTCCATGATCCAAACTCATTCATTTCGAGCATAGTCACCATTCGGAATTCATACACGTTGCAATGGAGGTAGAGGAAGAACAATGGAGGTATGGTGATAATAGATAGAGAAGGGGGAAGTTATGATTGAGGAAACTCCGGCCTGTTGATGTTTCGCAAGGAGGACCTTCCTAGTGGTAAAAAGGGAGGAAAAGCTAAGATGTTGTTTGTTTGGATTGATCCTGAACCGGATGGCCCGTCCTTTTGATGGTTTGCAGGAAGGACCTTCCTGAGAAACAATTGTGTAAATGCTTGTTTCCAAGTGCCGACTATTCCACGTGGTCGGCCGCCGCGCGCCCAGAAACTGGACATGTCTGCCCCAACAACAGCACTGAGCAGTTCTGGTAAGTTGGCGAGAGAAAAGCGCGCGCGACAGCCAAAAAAAAGTTTTCCCGCAGACAAGTGTATATATCTCATTTCTCTCGACGACGCGGCGTACACTACTGCAACTCTGCAAGAGACTCGCCGGCACCATGCTCCTTTTCCTTGTGGCAAAGACTAGAGCTAGCGTAGGTGCTTAGATCTGCTGTTGCCCGTGGCGGGAATGGCGAATCGTAGCGGCCCTAGCTGCGAACGGAGAAGCAGGACTCGCTCCGGTTAGGTCAGTCCTCTGTTTAGCCATGCTACTTTGATCTGTCATACTAGTTAAGGGGAATTCTGGATTTGGGGATCTGGGTTAACAGACTATATTCATGTATTTTAAAGGTGTTTGGAGTAGACTCCGAAAGCTCCAGATCACCGATGCCTGGTCCTTGTGAAGTTATCGTTATAGATCCTAATGAAAACGAGTGCAAGGACAGGTTACCTGTCCATCTGAGGTATGACTGGACAGGCGCCAACCCTGGGCATCGATATGTTTGCTGCTGCGAGGTAAACGATAACTTGTATCACTTCTAATAAATGTTGCTTATGCGTCTGATGTTAGTGTGGTCAATCACTAATTATATGAACGAAATCGGTGACTGCAGACTGATGGCATGAAGTGCGCGTCGTTTAGGTGGATAGATCCTGAATGGGATATTAGGACTCTAAAAGTTCTAGAGAAACTGATGGAAATGAAGGGAAAAGCAGAAGAGAAAGCAAGGTCGTGGAAAGAAGCATGTACAGCTGCTAAGGAGGAGGCCAATGTCAAAGCAGTTGAGCTGCAGACGATAACATGATACTACGGGGAGGTAACCCATAACCTGTTTGAGATGAGAAAGAAAATGAGAAACAATGCTCTGTTGTCTCCTACGGAAAAGGGTGAAGCCAACAGGTACCTAAAAGCTGAAACCGAGGCAAGGATGTGGAAGGAAGAATGTGCAAAGGCTATCAGGGAGATTCAAGAGACTACCGCTGAGCTCAACTCTTGGATTCTGCAACACTTGTGGTGAAGAAGGTGAGGGAATTGCTGAGACAGGCCTCATATAAGAGGTCACTCAGCAAGGACAACAATGAGGCATAATGTGATTCGTGGTGTTATTGCTAGGTAGACGGTTTAGAGGTGCTAATCATGCTTATATTTTGGTATTTGCTACTTGTTGGTGGTGTGAACTTTGTGGTGATGAGTTGCTGTGAGATGCCATCTTATGATATTTGATACTTGTCCGCTCTGTTAATGTTTTGCAGGAAGGACCTTCCTGATTATCGAATGCGTAACTGCTTGTTCCCTATAGTGATTGTGGTAGAAACTCATACATATGCGCGGAATAATTGACAAAGGATGATAATATAGATATTTGTACATTGAATTGCGTTACAGGTGGTACACAATCGAAGTTCCTCATTACGGATAGCTAGGCAACAGCCATGTTCCTCGCGACCAAATCCAGTCCCCACGAACCTGCTTAATGCGGATCGCCGGAGTAGTGTTTACGCCTGGAACAATACCTATTCCCTACTGGTAGATCTAGTACTCATTCTTTTCACCGTGATGATAAGTTCGTAGGAAGTAAATGTGATTTGCCCTCAGGTCAGCCAAACCAGAAATGGCATGCTCTTCTGTAATAATGCACTTGCCAGGACCAAACAAGATGATCTTATTCCGGAACTCAGGAGCTCTCTCCCAGGGAATGGGCTGTCAAATGTCCCCGACGAATGAATGCAAAGTTAATTCTACCACCTCAGCTTCTTTAACCTCCATAACAACAAAGAACAATCGGTCTTCACCTTCGAGTGGAGAAGAGTTGCACATGCCAATAACCCATGACAACCGAAGTCCAACAGGATGGGGAGGTGCTGGAAGATCTTGCCCCAAGTAGATCCTCATGTGTTGAGAAGAACTGCACCAGAAATCTTCCGAAGGTAGTGTAGTCCAGTCGGATTGGCTACCCAAATGCCACATGGAAACAAGCAATGACCCAAGCGCTGCAAAAGATTTCTCTGGCCAAAAGAAAGTAATCACGACAAATGACTCTGCACCAGCCATTTGGCTCCATTTTGGAAGTCAAGGAAGGCGAATGTGTTTCCGAGGAGACAAAGGATTCAGCATGAGCGTGTTGCACCAATCTCTGCAATCTAAGGCGACTAGGCTTCCAGATCCGCCGCAACCAATCAATCTAGTCCTTTTCCCAGCCAATGCAGGAAAGGAGACCTCAAAAAGCCGCATATCAGCGACGGATGCGAATGTCACTGCTCCAGATTCAGCGATAAATTCAGATTTCAGAATCCAAGGGTCAAATGGGCGTGCCTCATCTGAACGAGCGCAGTTCCAACCCTTCCAGTTAGCTTTGAACACGATGAAATCTCTTGCATCACTGATCTTATTGGCGACGCTCACAACAATGTCAGGAATAAGATTTGCCCAGGGATGAGGCATCATTGACAGGATAGCCAAAGAACAAGGTTGTGGGAGAACAATGGAGGAGTTACAGCTCCAACAAAGACAAATGAGTGGAAAAGGTAGTCCAGAAGGTCCGGTATACTGATGTATTGCTAAAAGGACCTTTTGGACTACTATTATTTCTTCTGGTCCGTTAACATTCCGCTGAACGGTCTTTCCCCCTTCCTCAGAATGTACTCCCTCCGCCCACAAAAGAATGCAATTCTCACTTCCCGATAAGTTTATATGAAGATATAAGTGTTAACACAGTTTACTGTAAATTTGGTCAAAATTGAATTAGTTTGACCAGAACGGATCCCACAACTACTCTAATCTTTTCAGGAGTAGTTTTTTTAATAATGGCTGAATGGGTTCCTCTGGCCATAAATATCCCCCTTCCTCCCAGCGCCCTCTTCCTCTCCCCACTCTTGCAACCAACAAAAAACCCCATTCTCGCACAGCGCCCTCTTCCTCTCCCAACTCTTGCAACCAACAAAAAACTCCATCCTCACACAGCGCTCCATTCCTCTCCCCATGGAGCCATTGTCTCCTAGAGGTGCGGCGCAAGCCATATCCTCCTTCTCTTCTGATGAAAGGGAGGATCTCCAGTGGTCTGATGAAGAGGAGGCAGAGCGGAGGCCCATTCGGGTGGTGGTTGACACATCCTCTAATGATTCGGAGTTTGTGGAACAAAATGAAATCCAAGATCATGTGCCTCTGAAACATCGCACCCCTCGTAAGTCAGCAAGAGGTGCCAGGGGTCAGGGGGTGGAAGCACCGCCACTCACCGGGGAACTGTCGTCTCCAAGCGCCGTCATCCTCTCTCATCCTCATCGGTCGGCGGCAGTCGATCTCTGCCATCCTCGCCGAGCAGAGGCCATCATCGACCGACCGTCATCATCCGCCATGGAGCGGCGACATCATCCTCTGGCGGCGGCATTGGAGGGACGGCCTCATCCGCGGGCGGCGCCCTGGGAGGTCCGCCACCATCTCCCATGGGCGGTAGCAACAGAGCGACATCCTCGTCCGTGAGCAGCTGCAACAAGGCGCCGGGTGCACCATCGACAAAGAAGTGGCACCTTGATTAGTGGATTAGTGGTAACTGCTACTAGTAGAAGTAGGAGTAGAAGAAGCAGAACGAAGATTCGCCTTCTGTTCATCTGGTCTGATTGAATACTACTACTACTACTGTTTTTTCCTTGTAAGATGTTGGTTTTCTCATTGCGTAGCAATGACAGTTTAATACGGTCCGACTGAAAACTACAAACCGGACTTTCGTCTGTGTTCATCCGGTATTTAAGAAATCAATGGAACGGGCTTTCCGAGGGAGTACACACACATTACCATTTTTATTAGAAACAACACAATCCAAATACAAACCACACAAATGCATGCATACGCATTGATTACACATGAGGATGGATCGATCCACCATAGTCGAACTACAGCGACATACTCTGAACGACATACTACTAGCATCTACCATCACGGCTCATACTACTACCATCACCACACACTACTAGCATCTACCATCACGGCTCATACTACTACCATCACGGGCTCATGGAAATCCAGCCGCTGCATGGAGTGCGGCCAAACGTGGCTCCTGGATCAGATACTCCTCCAAAGCGCGATGCCTCGCCCTTGTATCCCAAATCCAGGCAGGTGAAACGGCGATGTTATGCGCGTGTAACAGCAGGTCACGAATGGTCCATTGCCTGTGACCCCTGTGGCAAAAAGGGCACACCCACATTCCTTCGTGATAAACATGAGCGGGCCCGCCCTGCTGAAGCCAAAGCAACACAGACCATTTCAGGTCATGCGATTCATCTTGTTCAATGAGCACTGGCCACGGGGGTGGCATTTCAACGTGCAACAACAGAGGTGGCGGCCTGGGCCGTGAGCGAAAAGGTGAAGCCATGAGGTTCAGCTGATCCTGAGCTGCCGTTGCCAGCGGCTGAACTGGAGGTGGCATCACCCCCGGGTGTTGCTGAGGTGCCGATGCCAGCGGAAGTGGAGGTGCCATTGGGGCCGGGTGCTGCTGAGGTGCCGATACCAGCGGAAGTGGAGGTGCCATTGGGGCCGGGTGCTGCTGCGGTGCCGATGGCAGCGGCTGAACCGGGTGGTGGTGAGGTGCTATTGCGCCCGACAGCTCCCCCTTCCCCGACTCCTCCAAGTTCCATGCTTTGTCCCTTCCTTGCCCGGCCATTCCCCACGTACTGCATACACAAACGAACAACAAACCCTACATAAGCTAACAATGTGACCGTCTCGATACCATGCATACATAAAGTAAACAAGATTAGCCAACATAATGATCTCACCCTTGTATCCCAATGAACTAGAGAAATGCAAGACGGGGAACCGATGAGTGTTGGCCTTGCCTTTCAAGAACGTTGTGCTGCACTCGCCTATTTATCGAGGACTACAGCGGCCACGTGAGCTCGGTGTAGCATTGCTAAAGTTACTATGGAAAACGTGAGATGCTCGGAATATAGTCAGGCTTACGCGTGATAGGAATCTATCTAGGTCAGAATCTTCAGTGGCGTGCATCGATTACATGTGTGGACGATGGGTATCACGGGATGAGCCCGACGTGTCTAGGTATGTGTTTACTTCCAGACTTTCCTCTCTAGAGCACAAGAAAGTCCTGCGGACAAATCACGCCGCATCAGCTGCATCTAATGGCCGTCTCACTGCATCAGCTCATGCCGCATCAACAACGAGACAACTCTCTACCGTTTATTTATGTAATGGTTTAGGTGTCAATTGCATCTGGAGAACAAGATTGGGTGCTATAATCAGATGGACCGGATGGTCCTTGCGTTGCAACACGCAGGGTGCGGGATGACTTGACAAGTCCTCCTCGATCAGGTACGCTGCGTTAGTCGTGACTGTAAAGGTCTACGAATGGTTTGGATTCGCACTTGATGATTCCCGCAGGCCTTGGAGATTGAGAAACGTGATGAACTTGTTGACGCGACAAGACCAAAACGGAATAAGCTGGAATTGGAATAGCAATATATGTTTTTTTGTGTGTGTAATATTAACATGCATATAAGCACAGAAGGGCATCTCGAATGGGCATTTGGGAACGACACGCTCTCACAAGTTGATCCACGTGTCGATCATTGAGAATTGCAGTTAAGCACTGGCACCGGGTGTTAACCGACGAACTTGTGCGCACACCCCCTCTGAACGGACATGTCGATCATTGTGAATCGCACATAAGGACTAGAACCTGGAAGTTCATGACCCGAACGTGGCCACACCCGCACTGAAGGGACGCTTCCATTCGGGTGGTAACTGATGTCCACGAACAGACGTTTCGGAATGACACATTCACTCCCACTATAATAAGAGACAGTTTAGGCACGAGATGATCATTGTAGGCCATTTGTGTTAATGGTTTTAGACGCTAAAATAATTCCTTCCATGCAAGTCGACTTCTCAGTTTCAAGCCAGGAAGCGACAGCAGAAGGAACCGTTGGCAAGTTCAAGGAATCCGGTACGTTCATGGTGGGAGGCCGTCAATGGAAGCTACATTGCTATCCTACAGGTATGAATGATCATCACTGGATGCATGTTCCAGACGGCATTGCCGTCGTCCTCGTTCCTCTCCACAAATCCCAAATGGTACGTGTCTCGTTGCTGCTATGAATACACACACTCACACATGGCGATACGGTCGCATTATGTTATTGTTTGCCAAGCATGTGACTGCTTCCATGTAGGTGCGAGTATTGTTGTGTGCGATGGCTGGAGACCCAAACGATGAAGATGATACGTTTCGAGTTCAAGCTACAAAAGAAGTTTGGTTCATGAATCGGGATCTACAAGAAAGAGGATTTGAATGTCTGGTGGAGCATCATGACATTGAGCGCGTGACATCCAGTGAAGATCGCATACACATATCATGTGTTGTTTCAGTACTGGAGGACGACTGCATTGATGTTCCTCCTCCATCAGTGCAAAGAAGAATATGCGAAAGCGTTGCAGCCCAAGCCCCTGTGGAAGTTGTGTTCCACGTAGGTGCAAAATGCCGGGTGTACGAGCGATACGTGCCGATGTGGCGAAAGTATCTTGTGTGATGGAGGCAATGCTCTACAGCCCAGGAGTGGAGTCTAGCTCTGAAACTGTTACAATTATTGACACACACCCTGATGGCTTCTCATTCCTAATCAAATATGCTAGTGAAGGATCACTCCCGGAGGAGGCTGATTTATGGGACACTCCTGCCAATGCCTGGCCTTATTTACTCTCGGTCGCCGACATGTACGATGTCGAAAGGTTGAAGCTGCACTGTGCGTCAAAGATGTGGGACATGGCAAGCGAGGAAACTGTGACTTCATTTCTACGCTGGGCAATTCAGGCTAATTGCACACAATTGCAGGACAAGTGCACGTCTCTCTTAGAGCGAATCTTTCCTCACGGAATACTCACATATGATTGGGCGGTTGTATGCACTGATCATCCCGAATTTATGCACAATCTCCGTAGAAGATTACCTGAAGGGTTGTACCAGGGTCCCCTGTAGTTCTAATGTTTTATTTAAGTGTTTTTAGTCATGTAATAATAGTTGAAACGGTACATTATTTTGTTGCAGTAAGTACATTTGTAATGCAAAAATCGGATCATCCGTCTAACGTGAATATGAAGTAGAGTATAGTCCTGTGTGTTTGTCCATTCCATGATCCATGGTGGCACGGACAACCCAGTCAACAACTTGCCTCTCTGCGTAAGGTCACTGATGTTTGGGTCCGACACCCAAGCGGTCTTTCATTTGGGTCACTGACGTTTGGGTCCATGATCCAAAGTCTTTCGTTTCCCGCTCTGGACCACAAAGGCGGGATTTGAAATTTCGAATTCCCCGCTCCTCCTTCTGGTCCTCCTCGTTTATATATAAAACAAAGAGGGAAACCAGGTCTCCCAATTCCCTCCTGGTAATTTTCCAAAATCAGGGGATCTTCTCCTCGACCGCCGAAGAGACCTAGATCTGCGGCGGAAGCAGCAACGACGGCCTAGCTACCGATGACGGCTTCCTCTGCTACGAGCGGCGGCCTTCCTCTTCTACGAGCGGCGGCCTTCCTCAGCAACATCCTTGAAGCTGCAAGATGGTTCAAACTCATTCCTCCGTCGGCTCTCCCAAGGCTCACCCTGGCGGCCGCAGATCTGCAACAGTTGCGCAGAACATCGTGCTGAAGGCGCAAGGTTGGGCTGCTAAATCAAGATGGCATTCAGCACCTTCTTCCCGTCCTATTCGTCAAGTCTGCAGTCTCCTCCCTGTATTGATCGATTCAATTAGATTGCTTCCCCATGCTCTTTGGCTTTCTATAATATTCTTTCATGTTTGGGTGATTGTGGATCTACTGTACCCTATCGCAAGAGTTTGTTAGAAGTCAATTTATTTGAGGTTTGTAGAAATTTGTAGATAGAATTATTGGACTGCTTCCCCATGCTCTTTGCCTTTGAATATTGTTGTTGCATGCTTGGGTGATTGTGGATCTTCTGTTCCCTATTGCAAGAGATTGTTCCAAGTCAACTTATTTGAGGTTTGTAGAAATTTGTAGATGAAATTGTTGGACTGCTTCCCCATGCTCTTTGCCTTTGAATATTGTTGATGCATGCTTGGGTGATTGTGGATCTTCTGTTCCCTATTGCAAGAGATTGTTCCAAGTCAACTTTTTTGAGGTTCGTAGAAATTTGTAGATGAAATTGTTGGACTAATTCCCCATGCTCTTTGCTTTTGAATATTGTTGTTGCATGCTTGGGTGATGATGGATTTGGTGTGATCGTTCATGTACCGCATTGAACTTAATAGATGAAATTGCTTCCGATTGCTAATGATCTCAACCCTTATCTCTTGTTCTTGAACTTGTTTCAGCGGGCCAAAGGGTCAACATCTGTAGTCGCTCCTGTTCAGACCTGCTCAAGGTAACAAACTCAACACCTTCTTTGTTTCCGATTGCGAATAATCTCAACCCTTACCTCTTGTTCATGTACTTGTTTCAGCGGGCAAAAGGGTCAACATCTGAAGTCGCTCCTGTTCAAACCTGCTCCAAGGTAACAAACTTAACACCTTCTTTGTTTCCGATTGCGAATGATCTCAACCCTTACCTCTTGTTTTTGTACTTGTTTCAGCGGGCCAAAGGGTCAACATCTGAAGTTGCTCCTGTTCAAACCTACTCTAAGGTAACAAACTTAACACCTTTGTTTCCTTAGTTCGAATCAATTACAAGGTCCTAATCTAACTTGGGATCCACTGTTGCTAGATGGAAGCTACCAAGTTAATGATGCTTCTTCCCGAACAAATTAAAACAGAGGCAACCAAATCCTTATGTCGTAGTGTTGATGAAGAGCGAGTTGACGCTCCCAATCAGGATGGGGTACAACTTCGACAACGGTTTGTTGCTCACCAGAAAGAGTTATGTACCTTGAAGAAGAAGACCGAAGAATCAGAATCAACTCTGAAAATGCAGTCTGCTGAGATTAAGAGGTTGCAGAAGCTAACTGAAGACAATGAGGACCTCCTTCGTCTACTACTTAGCAGTAAAAGATGAAGAGGTTAAGATCATTAGATCAAATCTCCACTGTCTCTTGTGATTATGAACTGGATTTAGCTTTGTTAATCAATGTTCCTTGTGATACTATTATCTTGTAATAGTTTGTGATATGTGATGAACAATATGGTCGTGCTTGATAGTAAACAACAGTTTGCTTTATTGTATAAAGAAATATGTGCTGATTACTATTTTGCCTACCAGATCGGAATTATTCAAAAAAAGGATCAGAATTGAAATGAAATCAATTAATACAGATGCATGATTAGTTAATTTTATATTGTCCTTCAGTGGGCTTAGCCCACTTTTAATTGGGCCAAAAGTCAATTTTTTTCAAATTAACGTGACACAGAAGGCCGCAACAATGTGCGCACCTGTTGGACTCGACCGAACCAAAACGGGCCCACCCTAATCAAATTTCATTAAAAAAGCTACAATTAGGCCCAACAAAATCTTTTTTGGGCTATATGAACAACGCCAGCCTACAGGAACAGTTTTGGGCTCAACCCAGCTACAAACGGGCCAAATTCGTTTTATGACGCATACGATTTGTCACAATTGGCATGCCACATCGGATGGCACATCAGATTCTGTCCAGCGTGGCAAAGCTGCAGGAACGAAGTTATGACACAATGTATACACGATTTTCAACGCGTCATTAAACTCATGACGCCGCGAAATAAGGTCTCGTCATTAATCGCGGTTTGTGACGCTCGATTAATGACGGAGCGTTTTCGTAACAACCAGCGTCATTAATCGCGGTTTATGACGAGAAACAACCTTTTTTTGCGTCACTAGTCGGCGTTTTTCTTGTAGTGTTAGAAACTGGAACATCTCTCGGGAAGTTTTTAAGAATTTGAACTAATGTCACTAGGTTTGGAGTCTAAAAAAATTCAAATTTGAGTTTGACCACAAAAACTTTTTCATAAGTAATATACATCATAACTGGTGACATGTTAAATTTTGGAAAAATTTTCCATCTACTTGCTATTTTTAATAATTAATTTGATTAAATTTTTCTTTGCCGAGAGCCTGGGCTCTCGGCAAAGAAAATTTGGCCCACCACGCCCTACCGCCGGCCCACCTGCAGCCCACCGACCCGTCGCCGTATATAAGCCACCCCCACCCCCCAAACCCTAGGCCCCTTCCCTCCCTCCCCAGCCGCGCAGCCGCCTCCCTCCCGCGCCTCCCTTCTCTTCCCAGCGCGCGCCGCACCTCCCTTCTCTCCACGCCACCGCCCTCCTCTCCCCTTCACACCGCCGCCCTCCTCTCCCCCTCCGCCAGCATAGCCGCGCCGCCCCCCTCCTCCCCCCTCCGCGCGCCCCTCACCTCGTGGCGAGGAGTAGCGGCGGGGCGAGGCGCGGTGGCGGTGGCGGTGGATCCGGCCTCCCGACGCGACCTCCCTACTCTCGACGCAACGGCCTCCCTCCTCCCGGCGCGACGGATCCTCCTTCCTCCCGACGCGGTGGATCCTCCTCCCGGCGCGACCTCCTCTCGGCGCGGTGGCGGACGCGGCGCGGTGTCGGATCCGGCGTCCTCCATCCTCCCGGCGCGGCCTCTTCCGATGCGGCGGCCGAGGCGGTGTGGCGGCGGATCCGGGTTCACCCTCCCTCTCTCCTACATTTTTCTGGATTCGACCGTGGTGTTGGTGTTGGGGTTGGCCATGGCGGTGCAGGTGGAGGTGCAAGTGGCGGTGCTGGTACCGGCGAGCGGTGGTGGGCGGTGGTGGTGGAGGTGCTGGTGCTGGCGGGCGGTGGTGCTGGCGGGCGGCGGTGGAGGTGGAGGTGCTGGTGCTGGCGGGCGGTGGTGGGCGGTGGTGGTGGCTGCGGCGGTGGTGCAGGTGGCGGTGCTGGCGGGCGGCGGTGCAGGTAGCGGTGCCGGCGGGCGGTGGTGGGCGGTGGTGGTGGCTGCGGCGGCGGCGGCCAGCCAGCGGGGTCCAGGGCGGCCGGCCGGTGGGCCCACTAGCTGGCGGATCTGATTTTTTTTTGTTTTTGAAAATGCCCTTTGCCGAGAGCCATCTAGCCTCACGACACACCTCTTTCCCGAGAGGATTTCCTTTGGCTCTCGGAAAAGGCCCCTTTGCCGGCCCAGCGGTAACGAGAGGCCTTTGCTGAGAGTTCCCTCTTGGCACAGCCTGTGCCGAGAGGAATTGGGCCTTTGCCGAGAGCATCGCGCTCTCAGCAAAGCCATCGAATCCGGTAGTGCATGCATGGATTATAGGCTCAGAGTTGCCTTCTCTTCTGCTGCAATTTCGTCAAAGCCAGAGGTGGCTATTTATTTCATCTTGAGTTCTTTCTTGAAACATTAACCAGATCTTAAGTAAAAGAGGCACATGATGTGCATTACTTTCTCTCAATTCATCTGGTCCTGATATAAGGTAGACTTGATGCTCATGTTCTTGGATTCCTGGTATTTTCATAATGTGAGACTCATGTGATTCGGGAATGTGACCTCTGTATGTGAGAAACTTGATCATGTCGTCTAGATATAAAGTGATTGTTCAAGGTAGATTGGTTCCAACTGTGATAGATCTGATGAACTGGTGAGCATTAGCTGGATACATGATTGGAAAATTAATAACAGTGAATCATTGCTGGATTTCATAACTTGTGTGCTTAACCAAGGGTATATAGTGTCTACCAAGCTTTAGCCTGATCATTAATTTGCTACTAATAAAATATTGGATAGTCATGTGTTTTTTTCTTGTGACCGGCAGTAATTATCTTTTTCTGATTTTAATTCAATAAATACGGTTGACGGCCAATATCATGTTTGTTACTTTATTTCAAATGCATGTTAAGAGCAGGGAAGGAGCACATCTGTTCGGGTGATCTAAAAACAATATACAACAACCAGTGATGTTTTTGCAGATTTTCAATGTCAAGGGGTTTGTACCTTGCTAGCGATATGGACGACCAGCTACTGATAGGCCCTGAGAAAGAGGGTAATTAGCTATTAACTCTCTGCCCTTAGAAAAAAGGCCACCCTCTCTGTCTCATGAAAAGTGCAATTCTAGCATTTGAAAAATTCACAAAAGAATATAATCCTAGAAAATAGATCTAATTACCAACATAATTGAGTTGTCAGAATATGATTTGCATGCCAAAACTTACTGCATGTGGCTAACAAATTAGGGTATTAGAGTCTTTTCGCGCCACCACTAATCTGATCTAGAAAAATCTGAATTGCACTTTTCATGGGATGGAGGGAGTATATATTAATGGTTAAAAACTTTGTTCTGATTATGTGTGATAGAAAGTTACCTATAGCCTAAGGTTCTCTAGTTGACTTTGTTAGGGGTTGAGTGCCACCTTCTCAGGTCTCGGGTTCGACTTTCAGTGGGAGCGAATTTCAGGTTGGGGTTAAAAAAAATCCTCTCGCTTGTCCCACGTCAAAGGTTAAGAGCCGGCATATCTCAAGGGCTGTGATTCACGGTGTACAGATGGGGTAGGGGTTAAGAGATTTTCTCGACCTGCGAAGGTCTTCTTCTTAACATATTTTAATAGGTTGTCTATTATGAGCATAAAATTCTTTTAATATATTTTCAATACCATAATTGTTTCAACATCAATTATCCAAGTTTCATTGCATTAAATTATAGGATATCAAATTTAAAATTTAATTGATAAACTATTTGGCTTTGACATATAATTCAATCAAATCAAAAAATTAGTACTACTATGTGTTCTAAAAATGTGTATTTAATATTTTATTTTTTAAAACACGCGCGAACTTTACTAGTTATTAAAAAGGCCGGTACCAAAAGGTCACGCCTGAATTTTACAAGTCAACCAAGAGCAATCCACAACCTGCCTAGGGGCATTACAACCAAACGACATGCTTGCCAACTCCACCGAGACCATAGTGTCGCCCCACCCCTTGTTGTTGCGCGCACTGATACCACACTCAACCCAACAGGGGGAGGAAGCCCTAGAGGAATAAGAAATCCCACGCAAGAGAGAGGACTAAGAGCAGGAAAACCATGCTGGTCATAACTTTGTTGAACACGTCAGTCTCCCGTTAATTAAAGCTGACAATGGCATCTTAGAGGCGTATCTGGGCCTCCACCTACCGCAATCCAACGCCCTTCAACGGGAGGAATCCTCAAAGGAGGGAGGGTCGGCTACTATGAACATACACGCCATTTGATTTAATGACACCGTCAAAAGGAGCGTGACGACGAAGCAGAGGTTCCAAAAGCAAGCACCCAAACAGAACATGGACGAACCCGATCAGCCATGCAGCGCGAAGCCAATTCCGGAGGAAGGAGAGATCAGACTGTGATGATGCTATGGACGGTGTACCATGCGAAGGTCAGATATCTCCCCACGCACCGGGAGACCACCAACACCATAGGTCAAAGCATGCTCCAACGACGCGAGGCTAGCATGGATGACGAGCTGCCACCGCATCAACCATGACAAGAATCTTGGCCATAGCAGAAATGTCGCAAAGGCACCGGATCGTGCGAGGTGAAGAAACACCCCCTACGCAACGAGTGCAACACTTTCGTTGCACGGGAACCCGATGAACAAGCTACTATCTCTAGCGGAACTCCACACCGCTCGACAGCAAGATGCGAAAGGAGGAACGACCACCATGAACGCACCTCTGTGCTCCTTGATGATGAGCAGGTCGGTTCACACGACCATCATGCCAACTAAAAGGAGAGCTAGACGAAGAAGACGACGATGCACAAGCAAAAAGGGAATCCCCGCCCAACACGGGAGGCCTCACGCCGAGAACCCGACCTCTACGCCGCCATCCATCGAGAAGGCTACCGCACTGTCGCACTGTGGGCGGCCGAGCAAAGGGAGATCACCACTCACCACTCACTCTCGTGGACCCACGTTGTGGGAGGCCAGATCTAGAGTGCGGCGGTCGCGGCGGAGCTCGACGGTGATGCGACAGGTAGCTGCCCACCAAACTGCGACCATAGAGCATGAAAGAAGTGGAGGAACGGATGTGGCACTGGGGAACGGAGGGGAAGTCGGGGTACCATGGGGCGGCACCCCAAGCCCGGCTATCGCTCCGCGTTGACCGCCGCGCGAGGCAGATCCGGTACTGGTGGCACCGGATCCGGTCCTGGTTACGCCAGATCTGCCGCCTCAACTCCAGGCAGTGCCACTACAGCGGATGTCGATGTGCACACAGAGAGGGATGAGGAGGCATGCGGGCTGGCTGGAGGAGTCCCGCCATCGCCTTCCTCGCGGTGAGGCTCAATTTTCCGAGGGCCTTTCTCCGGCGACGACGAGAGGGGAGGACGCCAGATGGGGTGGTGGTGGTGGCGGTCGGGGGGGGGGAGGGGCGAGTTGCCTCCTGGGAGACGACGTAGTGGCGTTTTCCACCTTGTCAAGATGTTTGGTTCGTCATGTCGCCAAGGTTTCATCGCCTCAAAACAAAGCATGATGGGCCATACGAATTGGCATGAATCAATCTTGTGACATCTCATGAGGCCATGATGGGTAAACCCCAGAAGATCCTACTATGTGCTTGCGAAAGGTTCCCGATCCACACCCTCCCATGTTCAGCTCGCTATCCCTCATCACGTACTACGGTGATGGAGTCAGTGCTGCTTCTGCTTGGCACCAACATCTACCTAGTTTGCCGGTTCAGATTGCAGGGCAGCCAGCGTGGCTGCAATAAGTTTAGTTCATGCTTTTGTTCGGCTCCTTTGTCTTGTGTATGTATATCCTGTGAGCTCGACCTTTCATGACCTGAGCGCGTACTCGTGTTAAGCGCGTCCTTGGCATAGGCTGTGGCCACAGTGCTGTTTTATTTCGTTCCTCAATCCTAAAGTTAAGTCGGTGGGGGTAAGACCGCCCCCACGGTTTTCATTAAGAGAAGAAAGCTTCCTCCCAACTTAGAAAACCCCCGAACCGCGGCTTCACCGGCCTCCATGAGTTGTGGGCCGCAGCGGTGAGGAAGACCAGGAGGTGGCCTCAGGTGAGAAGGAAAACGTCGATCCGGCCCGGCGTTCCTGCCACGAGGCGCCACCGTGGAGTACAGAGGGAGGCCGCTGCCGTGGAGCCGGCGGGCCTCTCTGGGCGGATGGACGCGCGGGCTGACGATGATGAGCTCGATCCGCCGCAGGGTGGAACGGGGCGGAGCTTGATTCCGCCAGCCACCGCCGCTAATCCCAAATCGATTCCGAGGTGCCATGGCCTCCGCCTCCTCCGAGCAGCACGATGAGGCTCTGGGAAGGAGCGCCAGGGGAGAGGACGGGCGCTCAATCCAGCCCATGTGGCACCTCATCGGCGCGGGCGTCACCACCGCTGCATCCTGGCCCCACATGCGGTAGGGAGCTCCGCCTGTGCACTGGAAGACAGGCGGAAGGCGACCTCGGGAGGCCACTGCTGCCGCCGTGGTTGCAGGTAGCCTGCCTTTGGCCGTACGCCGTCCGCAGGTACCCTGCCTCCGGCTCTGCTGGACCATATCGCTACCCATCTCCCATGTGTTTCCCACAAGGATTTTTTTGCGGATCTGTGGCACTCCACCCTTCTGTCGTCGAGCGGCGGTGCCGCTCCTCTTTGTCACAAGTCGAGCGCTGGCGCCACTCCACCCCGTCCCAAAATCCGGCACCACTCCACCCCGTCCCCAAATCCGGCGTCGTGGGAGGAGGCGACGGCCGCCGGGTGAGCAAGGAGTAGCGCCACCCCTCCTGCCTCCCTCCGCTGCGAGCCTCATGCCCCTCCACCGATGTGCTGCGCGGCTATTCCTCCAAGGCCGCTGGCCTAGGAGGACAGGGGAGCCGTCATCGGGTCTCAAATCGAAGGATAAAGGGGCGTCGCCCGGAGAGGAGAGGGAGATGGGGGCCCTACTCGCCGTGCTTGTCGTCCGCCGTTGAAGGGAACGCGGAGGGGGCCGTCGGAGGTTGACAGGAAGGGAAGGGCGGAGAGGAGAGGGAGGGAGGGGCGCGTGGCTCCGGCAGAGGAAGCTAGGAGGGAGAGAGGAGAGTTGTGGGTGGGATAGAAGAATTAAATAATTCTGACAAATGGGTCCCGCTATGGGTAGTTGGTATAGAATACAAGATTTAAAGGATGACGAGTGCGGGAGAATGAAATATAAAGGAGAGAATCTCGATGACCAGACAAGAATATTCCGTTTTAAAGGAGGATATAAAGTATGACGAGTGCAGCCAGTCTTAGTACTAGGTGGATACTTCACTTGGTACTAAAAGTCAGACATTAGTACCAGGTGAGACCTTTACCTGGTACTGATATGCATGAGCACCTATAGCACGCTCGGGCACGGCAGTTGGCCAGCAAGTGGGCGGAGGCGCGAGGCCCCAGTGGTGAGATTGCCCAGTGTGGTGGGTGGACGGATGCGCGGAGCCCGACGTGGCGACTCGGTGGGCAGGTGGAGGCGCGGGCCCGATGGCTCCGCTGCATGAGGCGCGACAACTTGTGGGCCTCCCCTCGCGCAAGGCATGACATGTTCCTGGTGATTTTGTGAACTCATGATGATTTTTATGGCGATTTGATTCTTGAGGTGATTTTTGTTGTGATTTTGTGAATACATGATTAAAATTCGTGTGATGATTCTGGTAAATATATGATTATGAGTCGTGTGGTGATTCTTGTGATTCGCATGATATTATATTGTGAAATCTGTGTGTATGTGAAATTCCTATGAATCTTGAAGAAAGTGAGAAAAGAAAAGAAAAGAAAAGAAAAACTGGTAGGGTGCATGCAAATTAGTACCGGTTGGTAAACAACCTGTACTAGGAGTCCTTTTAATACCGGTTATGTGCTTAATACTAAAAGGACCCCTTTAGTACTTAAGTATCAGTATCGGTTGCATAACCGGTACCAAAAAGTGTTTGGATCCGGTACTAATTTAAAATTATTTTTTCATTATTGGATATGAATAATGTTAGCAGCATATATATTTATTGTGCATACTGACATGCACTCATCGGTTGGTCCCCCCTCCCTAGGCCGGGGCATTCCGTTTAAACCAACAATTCGGTTCGGTTTTTCGGTGTAAAAATATTTCGGTTTTCCAAGAGATGACAACCAATCGGTATAACAAAAATAAAAAACCGACGAGTTTGAGTTCGGTTTTTTGGTTCGGTTTATACCGAACAACACCAAAAATAGTTTGAACGCATAGAGCACGGGCGAGGAGAGGGAGATGGAGACGGTGGCGGGCTGGAGCCGCGTCGAGTTTGGAGGCAAGAGGCTTACCGAGCGCCTTCACTTGCTGCGCAACTGCTCCACCACTGCCAGGCTGTAGCTCGCCGACTGTCGCCGCTCCGCACAGGTGCCGCTTGCGGCTCGCCGAATCGCTAGATCCTAAAGCCGGTAGGTAGGCCCTTGCTTCATTGCTGCGGAAGGGCCGGGGCATGCGTCCACCGAAGCACCGCGCGCCGCGCCACCGCCGGTGTGGTGCGTGGTTCCAGCGAGAAGTCGAAGCCAACGAGCGATAGGATAGGAAGGGGATGACGGACGGAGTGCTGGTGCTTCGCTTGTGGGCTTCTGCCTTTGGGCCGAGACGTTTGAATGGGCTGAAATAGAGTTGGCCTTATAACGCAGGGAACCAAAACAGTCACTCGGTTTTTTGGTTGTTCGGTTCGGTCTGACGTGAAAACCGAAGCCGATTACCAAAGTTCCTGAACATGAAAACCGACACCGAACCGAAAAACTGGCAATTCGGTTCGGTTTTCGGTGTTTGGTAAAAAAATGCCCACCCCTACCACTCCCCATGCCCACCCTTACTCATCATGCTAAACGGTTTGTTGTACGATCAAATTTACTTTCATATACTCCCTACGGTTTGGTAGAAGAAGTCGTTTTGGATAAGGTTGAGACAAACATTGAGAATATAAATGATGAATAACTTTTAACTCGTTGAGTTTAGAAATGTGAAAATCATATCAATAGATTTTTTTTGGAAATCATTTTCATAAAAACATACATATATAACTTTTCAATAAAGATTTTTATAGAAAAGAGAATTCAAAGTTGTGTTTTGGAGACCGTGTCGCTGTCCTAAACGACTTCTTTTACCAAATCGGAGGGAGTATTGGCCACTCATCATCTATACACACATGGCGATGTGAGTGGTAGTATGACCTCCATAACAAATTGTATGTTGACAATAAATTTGTGTCCATGAATCTAAGATTTCCTCATGTGCCTAGTTGTGAATTGATGATTGTGATTCCAAGCCAACTATAAATGCGCACAATATCGATCAACTAGGACAAACAAAGAAACAAATTACATTGTTGTCAAAAAAAAAACAAATTACACAGGTGACGCCTTGTGGGCCCATTATAAGGTTTATTCAAGTTTCTTCTCCTTGGAGGAAATGTCAGTGATGTGTGGATCAGAGCTATATATATCCTGCAAAGAATATATGGCCCTCCTCGATGATGGCTGATGCTAACACTACTGATTTCTTCCTTGGTATGGCACTCCTACCACAGAATATTATGCATGACTACATATGTTCTCTCTACTGTCCACGTATATATATGTTCGCTAAACTCGTTTGGGTAGTAGCGTCCTATGTCCCCAAGAGAATCCCCCGTTGCCATCATACATTTTTGGCTACTAGCAATGATGCACGTGCGGCACGCACGTGTCCGCTAAAAAAATTAAGTAACCGCTACTGCAAGTTAGTTTAGAATACTGTAGTTCAACAAATTCAATAACCAACAAATTTTCAGAATTTAATTACTTTTTAAATAATATTCATGTTAACAAAGAATTGTCAATTTGTGCATGTAATTTATATAATTTTTATGGAGACTAAAAACTTTCACCCAAATTAATATAGATTGTGCATACTGCTTACATATAATGGAAGCAAACACCATAAACCATCTGATCATTTTTATTTTAGTTGCTTACAACAACTATATAGTTGGTCCCAACAACCTTAGATTTGATGAAAAAAAGGACTGTCCAATTCAAATAGGTGACTATAATTGTGTTGCCAATAATTGTAAGAAGATTACTAATAACACTTGCAAATACATAATTGTACCAGTACCACGATCATCTAATTAAATCCATGTCAAGCACATGTTCAGAAAAGTAAAGCAAAAGCATCAACATTTACCAAAGGTAAGCATTGTCCACGCATGAAATGGTGAGATCAAACTTTCACAGATAATGAAAGGCTACAGTTTAGATAATGAATCCATCCAAAATAATTTTCTAAAAATTGTATTTATTGTTAACTGATACCTATGATTGCTCATCATCAGCTTGTCAATATGGTCATTTGACCTTTCTTAAAGCTTATTTCCGATAAAAAAAACTTGTAAATGCAAGTGAACAAAATACCAGGAGAGAAATCATCCCGCTTTTTATGTCCATATAAAAGAAAACAAAATCAATGAAACTACTTTTTTTTCCGATGCGAACTTGGTGGGCCCAGCGGGTACGCACCGGTGGGTACTTGAGCCGATCTAAACAAGGTCAATCTCATTCTGTCATTACTACTACCACAACAGTAGCGATCTCTTTCTCCTGTCTGTCAAATTACCCAGTGTAAGTAAAATTTACAGCCTGTTTGGGACTGCTCCATTCCCAAACCTTCAATCCAAAACTAAGTGCTGAGGAGGGGCGATGATGTACAACCTTTTCGGAATTGATGCCTTCGAGAAATTGTGGCAACTGTGCATCTAGAAAATCATTGCAGAAGAATTTGAGACGAACAAAGTTAACTGAAAGTATCTTTCATCATGTAAACATTGTCGTTGCAACAAGCCATGGAAAATAGGTTTAGTCTCATAGCAGAATTAACGGCAAAAATTACTTCCTCCGTCCCAAATTACTTCATTTTGGCTTTTCTAGGTACATTCCTGTTGTTATATATTTAGACATAATGGAGAGAGTAGGAAACATCTCAACTTGAAAATAAACAGAAGGAAAAGTTAGAAAATAAGTGACCAAAAAGGGCTATTCAAAAACCACAAAGCAGTAATATTCAATCTAAACATCAAACTTTCTGCTGAGCAGTAAAATAAACGTGGGCTCAGCTTCGCCTTTGCTGGATCATATAACTGTATCCACACCATCTCTTATCACCAAATTAACCCATTCTGATACATGGTGCTGCCCTGGTTATCACTCATCACCCGTGAAGAATGGCATGACCATCCAAGGACAAAGCCACTATCATTAGAGCATGGTTGAAAAGGATTTCAAGAAAGGAGGGAAGGTTCCAATTTGATACCACAACAGCCATGATTGCTCAAAGGTGGTTGTGTTCAGCCATGGTTATTGATCATCGCCCCTTTAGATGTTTTCTCTCTTTAAGGGAACTGAGGCCAGAACTGGTAAGATGGAACTGACACAACTTATCAGTCCCACTAACATTAACCCATATCCCAGGTTCAAATTCAGCAGGAGGGCAAGTGAAGGACATTCCTTGAGACAGGTTCAGCAACACAAAAAAAAATCACAGATTGGTATTGAGCACCAACAGGACATGCAAAAGAGCATAAAGAAGTAAGCAGATAAGAGCTCAAAGGAGTACGAAACGGAATAAAAGTTACAAGCAGTTCAATGGGCATCTTAGCTGCCATATAAGATGCAACAGCGACAAAACCACCCTTCAAATCCACCAGGGCATTAACTAAAATATTTTGCATAGTTCATAGGGTGGTTTAGCCAGTTTTAGATTTCCAAACCTATTGCAAGGTCAATCCATGACACATCTCAATGTGATCTGTAATTGAAAGAATCCGGAAAGTCAAGGGGTTATTAGACAAGGGTTCAATATATATAGAAAAAAGACACTTGAATGGCTCAGATTTACCCATTATCAGCACGGCAACTTACAGTGGAAGTTTTCCTCTTCATATAATGATGTGCAGCTGGGAGAACTTACAGTGGAAGCACAATTCCCACCCTTCCCAAATATAAATAAACAAATAGCATTGTCCATTAAAACAGGGCATTTGAGATTTTGGTCTAGTAGTATAATTCTCGCTTTGGGTGCGAGAGGTCCCAAGTTTGATTCTCGGAATGCGCCCATCAAGGTTTTGATGTTTAGCACCGTCCATTGTAATATGGAACCAACTGTCAGCTATTGGTCGCAGAACTGGTTGTTCGTTAAAATACAAGCCATCCTACGGTATCACCTGAGACTGATGTTGTATGCTGAAGAGCCTAATCGAACCATGGGAAGAGCAATATAGTAGGGAACACACAACAATCAAATTTTTAACGGACTGAATGGACAGAGGATCAGAGATATATTCAAATCTGATTGCTAGTATCTCTGGAGAGAGACCAGAGTAGGATGTGCTAGCGTACTTTGAGAAACGGCTTGGTCAGGATCACGCCGGCATCCATAGCAGCAGGAGCCTACACGAACGCTCGAAAGCTTGTTGCAGCAATAATGGCCCCAAGCAGGAGTGCAGACGGCAACGCGGTGGCCTGCACAGACGCGCGGTGCGCCACCACCTCCGACTGCGGGCATCACGACACCACCAGACCGCCGCCGTGCCAGCCGCAAGCATCGCCGTAGCCGGCGGGGAGTTTGCGGGCCTCCGGCGCGCGGACGGCACAAAGGAACGGCCGGCCGGCATCGAGGAGGCCGCTCGCGACCTCTCGCATCTCCAGCGGGTCGAGGTCGGTCAGGCATGCCGCGCGCCACCATGGGCTCGACCAGTCGCGCCGTTGGTGAGCCTTCGGGTGGAGTACGGAGGCCGCCGCCGAGGAGGTGGTAGAGGGAGAGGGAGGAGGAGGCGCACGGCGGGGTAGGGGCTCGCGGGCGGGTGTGCGCAGACACGGGGAAGTTTTTTTTTCCGATGTGGACTTGGTGGGCCCGGCGGGGATAAAGGGTGGGTAGGCGCGGGGTGGGTGAGAAAAGTAATTCGTTTTTGACACAAACGCTTCCCAAATTGCGATTTCTATGGTCGTTCCACCTTTTTGGTCATCACGCAACCTGACAGGTGGGTCCGGCGTGAGGGGTAAGGTGGGCCCGAATTGTGTGAGAAAAGTTTTCAATTGTCTTCGCTCCTTATAGTATAGAAGATACGTACTACACATGAAAAAGCTCCCATGTGAAACACGCGTGTATGGACGACAATGCAAACAAATGCCCATGATCGAGCACCTCGCTGCCACCAATTTGTACCAAAATAACCACAAGTGACAAAAACTTTATTTTAGAGAAAATTCGCTGTATGTCACAACAAAATGTAGCTCATGTGCTCTATGCCATAAAAAATGCAAATTTGAGCTCTATGTCAAAGGTTGTAATTTTTCATGTGCTCTATGCCATTTCCGTCAGATGCAACTGGATGCCGTCATTAGGCCGTTAGTGGGCCCCACATGTCAGTGGGGAGAGGGGAAAATCCCCTTCTTCCTCGTGCCGCCACCCCCCCAACCCCCTGCTTTGCGGCCACACATGTGTTATCCGTTTGATGTACGGTCAAATTTGGTTTCATATATTGGCCACTCATCACCTACACACATGGTGGGGTGAGTGGTAGTAAAACATTGTCCTCCTCATGACGAATTGTATGTGGACAATAATTTTGTGTGTCCACGAATCTATGATTTGCTCATGTGCCCAGTCGTGATTTGACGATTTTATTGTGACCACTATAGCCAACTATAAATGCGCACAATATTGATCAAGTGGACTAGGACAAACAAAGAAAAACACATTACATTCATATACACATGGGCACTTCCCATGCTACGTTTGTGCAAGCACCTGAGTTTCACCCCACAGTATGGGGGGACTACTTTATCAATTTTACCCCAGAGCGGCAGAGCCATTGCAGGCATGTTCATACATCATCTCTCTTTTACGACAAAATACTCTTGAGGAATTGTTTTGTGTTTACTTAAGCCTAATCCAGTTTTTACTAGGGATATACATAGCACTTGAACTGTCCAATATATATCTCCCTATCTCTTAATTTCTATATTGAAGTTGCTGATTTGAAAAGATAAACCATAGAAGGACAATGTATGTAATTTCAAATATTCATTTTGCCCATTCATATAATCTTAAATCTTTGGTGCCATGCATATATATCCTTAAGAAAACCACCAGGTTCGGTCTTCTTTAAATTTAGAGGCACAAACTTGGGTTAAATACATAAAACCCCATATCCCCCAAATCACCTGCCTTTTCATTAGAACTATCACACACATCTCTTTTTAGTTTACTTCGTCCTTCGTGATTCTGCTAACCATAAAAACACTTTGTCCACACTAAAACTTTGTCTTGTTGATTATAAATACTCTATGCCTACTCATTTCATAATATTTTCTGATAAGCGCGTGCAGTGCATGCATGTTTGTCATCTTCTGCCTAGTGTGACTAAATCATGGACCATATATATATGCTTATGAAGTTTTCCCAGTTTTTCTTGCCACAGTCGTCCAGTGTAGTTCTACTAATACTTTGTACAAAGCTACTAGTTAGTTACCCTGACGTGCCAAGTAAAAATATGCACTACTAAAACCAATATAACACATATTGCCAGTGCTGTGTTGCTTTGTTTGTAAGTAGGTATTGTAAGATCAAATATGTGTGCCATGTGTTATATTGCTTCTCTTTGCTTTCACCTAGCAGATTTCAGATGAGAAAATGGCTGAGAGAATCAACGAATTAAAGGAGGAGGTAAGTGGTATGTTCCAGAGTAGCAAGAATGTTGTGGAAAAAATGAACCTAGTAGAAGTGGTCCAACGTCTTGGAATAGATCGCCATTTCAAGGAACAGATAGCTGCCGCTATAGCCAACATTCATAGCTCTGAATTCAATAGCGCAAGCCTACATGAAGTTGCTCTTCGGTTTCGCTTGCTTAGGCAGCAAGGGTACTGGGTTTCTGCAGGTACAATCTGAAACAATGACCTAGTAAGGATATAATGACTAAGGTTATTACCTATGTAAATATAAAGGGAATAATAAATAATCATGTGTACTCTGCAGATGAGTTTGACAAGATAAAAAATGAAGATGGGAGCTTTATCGATGCTATAGCAAATGACCCAAAGGGCTTGTTGAGTTTATACAATGCAGCTCACCTTCTTACTCACAACGAGGGAACACTTGAAGACGCTATCTTATTTGCAAGAAGTCGTCTGGAATCAATACGGAGTAGTCTCGAGTCCCCTTTAGCTGATCAAGTTGGCCGTGCCCTTGATATACCATTACCAAGGACCTTAAAGAGGGAAGAGATAATATCTTTCATCCCAGAATACAGCAGTGTGGAGAACCGCGCGTAGCACGGTTGGCAACGGCGCCAGGTGCGCGCCCGCGCCCGCCTGCGTTCGAGTCTCGACTCCCGCAGGTGCTCACCGGGGTTTTCCCCCAAATAAATTCTCCTGCCTCTCACGCGTGGAACCACAAAGGGACTGCGACGCGCCCGTCGCCTACGGAATCGTGTTGACTCCGGTGATCTCAAGAAGGACGCGGTCTTCGTATCTGTGTGTAGTTGTAGGTCTGCTTGTACAAGTGGGGTGTGCGTGTGGCGTGCGTGTGTAGTGTGGGGTGTGCGTGCTTGTATGAACAGATGCTACAGCTGTACCCAGATGAGAGGCTTAAAAAAAAAAAAGAATACAGCAGTGTGCAAGATCAAACATACAGCCCCACCATATTGGAGCTTGCCAAGCTAGACTTTAACCTTCTGCAGCATCTTCACCAGAAGGAACTCAAAGCATTTACTCAGTAAGTATTGTAAATTATTCTATTGCAGAAGTTATCTGAAAGCTTTGGTTGCTGATATACAGTATAGTATAGTTACAATATATTAGTAAAGTTATGGTAGGAATTTTAATTAGAGTGTTTATAATTAACGTGAGTCATCCATCTGATGAAATCTAATGGTAGTATAGTACTAGGTAGTACAAAAGATAGTACCCGGAAGTACCAATTCGATGGACCCAACAACGAGTTTTATTTATTTATTATTAAATTAGCTGATGGCAAAATCTCAACGCAAAGTACTACCCGATGCCTTCCGGTGCTATCCAAGTACCATAACAAAGCTCAAGTTATGGTACTATATATGAATAAATTTTCAGTACAAATATATGCAAATTATTTTATGAATCCAAATATTAATGTGTTCAGCTACTATTACTTGTGGGACTTTTATAAAATTCAGTGAAGCGACAATAAAGTTGCATTGTTTTCCTAATCATGTGAGATCTAGAATAATAAATATATTATACAACTAATATAGGTGGTGGAAGGACCTTTCTGGAGAAATTGGGTTAGATTATGTGAGGGATCGGATTGTTGAATGTTACTTTTGGTCTTATACTGTCCACTATGACGAAGCAAACTCACGTGCACGGATGATCCTAGCAAAGCTATTCTTGTTAACATCTTTGTTAGATGACACCTACGATGTGCATGCAACTTTGGAGGAGGCCCGAGATCTCAACAAGGCTATTGAAAGGTTGGTTCAGATTGATCAATTTTAATATGGTCACTAGTAGCCTAAAACGGTTGGCATGCATGCAGATGGGATGCCCATGATGTTTCATTTCTACCGGAGTACCTACAAAAATTCTTTGTCAAGGTAGTTAGCAACTTCAGGGAATTTGAGGATGAGTTGGAACCACATGAAAAGTATCGCAATTTTTACAACAGGAAAGGGGTACAGCCGATCCAACCTCCCTCTCCCAGCAGCTAATAATCACTTTCTTGTGTGGGGTACCTTGATAATGACTTTTTTAATAAAATGTTGCAAAATTGTGCCAGTTGTTGGTAGGCATTAAAAAATTAAGTCCAGATCGAGGAGTAAATATAGAAAACTTGTAATATGACTTAATTATCCCTAGGGTCAAAATTAAACTTGTAATGCGGACTTATATATATATATATATATATATATATATATATATATCCCTTGGGTCCACCCCAGATCATAGCCAAGCTTTACGTAGGAGATGTGGATTGTGAACATATTAGTAAAAATAATAATTTGTTTTATTGATTGCAGTGTCTACTAGTAACCTAGCACATTTTTCATTTGAAGTATTAGCTAGGAACAATTATTACAATCTCAAGGAGTCAATGGAAAACTTCACAAACTTAGATGTTTAGGACAAATTTTGTGCTAAAAAAATTAAACCTTATGAGTAATTAAACATTCTGTGATCACCCAATCATAAGAAATATGTATCAGACTTATTATTAACTTATCATAAAATCAAATAACATTAATTATGTAGACAATGAATATATTAATATCAGAATGGTGGGAAACATATATAGTTAGCTTGCTATATCGTTGTATTTAATTTTCACCTATGTGATTATTGCTCCTAAAATACTTATACAGTGTCCTTTTTTTTACATCCAGTTTCAAACTTTAACGATGTATTGTCTCCAAGAAGCAGAATGGTTTCATCAAGGTTACACTCCAAGCTTCGAAGAGCAAGTGAATGTGTCTGTCATCACTGCAGGTGGTCAAGTGCTGAGTATTGGATTGCTGGTTGGCATGGGCGGTGATGTTGCAACCAAGGAGGCATTCGAGTGTGTCATTAGTAACACTGATACCATTTGGGCTTGTGGACAGGTATCACGTTTCATGGATGACATGTCAGCATTCAAGGTACGTATTTGTACTTATATAGTTTATTGATTATTGCATCTTTTTAAATTATTATCAAGCAAAATAAACCATGTACTGACCACATTAACCACTCGACGTTGCTCAAAGAATGGTAGGAATAAATTGGATGTGGCCAGTACTGTGGAGTGCTACATGAAGGAGCACAATGTCTCAAGTGAGGTTGCCTTGGCCAAGATAGGCTCCTTTGTTGAAGATGCATGGAAAACTATAAATCAAGCTCCTTTTAAGTATCCTGCTCTACTTCCTGTTGTGCAAAGAGTTACCAGCCTAGCAAAGAGCATGACACTCTTGTTCCTTGACAAGAGAGATGCATACACATACAGCAAGGACTTCAAAAAGACATTGGAGAACCATTTCATAAACCACATTTCAATCTAATATCAACAAAGATGTATTTTCGAAGCAACATATGCATTCGGGAACCTCTCATGTAAAGTGTGTATGTTATGTGGGATCCCTGTAGCAAAAAGTAAGACATTATGGGTGATATATTGTAGAACAAATTTGTACCATGTTAGTGCATGGAGCTTTGTTGTCGTAATTTACTGAACAAAGCTAAACTATCTGTAAGAAAAATATTGGGGCCTTCTATTCCAATGATTTCCATTGCAACAAAGTAACACAAACACGTACCTCCACATCCCTAGTACAGACACGACTGTTTTAGAACACTCAATAATAATTGTCACTTACTCTTAAAAAAAACTGTACACTTAAAGTGGTTCCCTATTGTTCGTTTGTCACACCCTAAAATTTTCAATTTCAGGATGTGAATAGAAAGAATAATTAAATAATAATTTTCTCATAATTTTAAAATTTTTCCAACATTTATTTTCTTTACAGGAAATATAGTATAGGAAAAAGTCTTTGAATGTTTTTCTAAATTAAATAAAATGGTTCTAAGTGAGTGTTGCATTCATGCCGGTGCATCCTAGTGTTTCTTGAGTGCAAAATATTTAAAAATGAGTTTAGACAACGTTTAGGTTCCTCCAAAAATCTTCCAGCCTTCTCTGGCATTTATTCTCAATCTTCCTAGAGCTAAATCCAATTTTTTTTGAAATGTTCTAAATTCATTTGCACGAGTTCCAAATATTTTTTATTTGGATTCATAGTGTCACAAACTATCTTTGAGCCACGGTACTCGCAGAGCACCTGTCTCACTGTCTGCATGGCTGAAACTTTTGAGCTTCTGCAATTTAGCCATAATCAAGGAACTCCGTAATTCCAGAAGTGTCAAGGTATCTGTTCTTTTACAGCTGAAAAGCCGTATATTCTACCAATTCAGATCCAAGCCACGTTTTATTTATTTCCTTGCTTTATCTCTCTCGGCCCATTCTTTTCTTTCTTTCGACCCAAGCAGCTAGCTAGTTTTGATGTCCATGATGTTTTTCCCCTGTTGCTGACTTGCTGTTAGGCCAGGCTTGTTTCCTGCTCGCCTTAAACAAACAGAGGTCAAACTCATATGTGCACGTACGGCCGCTGCATTGAACCATGACGCAAGCACATCCAGCTCTTCTGGTTTCCTGCCGCGTCGTACAAGTATCGTCGGTGACCTAAACTCTTTCAATTCTTTTCCGTATAAAACTTCGCAGCCACAGCCCTAGCGTCCGCGCCGCGCGCTGCCAAGGATGAAGCCGCCGCCACCACCTCATGCCCTCGCCTACGCAGCGCCGCCAGGGCATGCCGTCCGATCCGCTGATTAACCATGCCGCCACCACAGGCAAGGCTCGCCGTCTCCAAGAGTTTCATCGGGACTCATGATGGTCGCTCGTGATCGGCCACCGTCTCAATCTGCTGTTGAAGCACGTCCACGCTATGGTCGAACCGCAGCTCGTCTCGTCCAGTTCAATCTTCGCCATCGCTCGTCCGTCGTCATCTTTGGCTTGGGGCCAACCCGTACGTGAGTTTACCATCTGGTGTTCCAAGTTCATCTATCTTTCTGTGTTGCATCAAAAGTTCTCAACCGCATCTCTCTGTCCATGACTCCACTTATGCCGGCCGCCGGGAAGGAGTTGATCACGATGGAAGCCAGCGAGGTGATCCAGAAGCTCGAGGTTGCCGTCCCTGTGACGATCGATCTGCTGTCAGAGCAGCATATCATATTTATCCAGATCTTTGTCGAATTCGTTATCCGCCTCCATCGTCGTTTCCGTCTTTCACGTTTGATCTTAGGTGAGCATTCCAATTTAACCATGTTCGTTGCTGGTCTCGGTCTTTCAGCTGGTTTGCATCTAATCCGCGTTCCTCCTGCCTAGTGCATATATGTATATGCGCAGTGGTCTATATTTTTACTTCTGGTGGCAACAAACTGCTAGGCGTGCTCTCTCTAAGTGCATGTGCAATGCGTTCTGTGTGCATGTGTGGACTGCAGCGAGAAGCCAGCCCGGACGCCAGAACTTCAACGCTGTCGTTGCCACATGCCATCATCACCAGCAAGTGTTTTCCTCTTGCCGAGCTCGCCGTCAACGCCGCTGGTGAGAACCTCCGGTCCTGCACCCTTCCGTCCATCTCTCACTAATCACATGCAACCAAAACAGTGCCATACATGCAGCATGCATACCTGTATGCATGTACGGGAAGGAAGGCCACGATCAGACATCATGCTTATGCTACAATTCTTTTCACAAATCTTTTAGCTTATCTTTCATCTATAGAATAATTATTTATTCATTTGTAAAAATCCTTGCTCACGTCAGTCAATCTATCTATCATTTAATTTCTTTTCTTGATTATTGCTCATGGTGACATCATTTTTATGTCATATTCAGTTATCAGCTATCCTTATTTTCTTGTTAAAATCCATATCTTATCCAACTCAATTCCGATCTCGGTAATTCTTTCACTGACATGTTCATCTTAACACGTAGATTAGTTTTGTACCGCTTTTCAATATGTTTTATGATGATTGGTGTACTGTTTTTAATTTAGATTGTTTGATTGCTAGAATATGTGTGCTCCGGATATTTTGCTTTGGATGATTGATACGAGTAGAATGAACGTTGTTTGAGAGTTTTGAAGAGCATGAAGGTGAAGACATTCTGAGCAACTACTCTGTGGTTAAAGGCAAGTGTGTCCTTGTTCTTTTGTCCTAAGAACTATATTTAATCACTTTGCATATGCCTGCATTTAATATGATGGGACCCATGCTTAAGATTTGACTAGTGTTGTTTATCCTGTGCCTTGATCAACCGGGTTTTCCTTTATGTTGGGTAGACCTTGCTTAGTTGCTTAACTTGGGATCATGGTGGTTTAAATGAACAACAATGTTAACCTTGCTTTACTTATGTTATACCTTCATTAAACAAGATCACTTTTGTTAATCGGAACATAGAGAATCACCCAAGAAAACAGTACTACCACAAGACATATGGCTCTGTCTTGGCCAAATAATTAGAAACTTTAGTATGTGGTATGCTTTACCTGAAAGGGGTTGGGGGCTGACAGTAGATGGTGTATAGCCCGGCCCTCAGACTGATCTGCTCTATGGTAGCTTCGCAGTTGAGAGAGGTTTATGCGCTGCACTGATCAGGTAACCTAGCGAGCAGCCCGTGCTAGGGAATCTTTGTAAAGGCCTCGTAGCGTCCCTATGCGATCACACCTCGGTAGTGTGGTATGGTGCCTAGCTAGCACCGCATGGTTGGGTTTAAAGTTCCTAGAACTTTTACGCGACTTGTGGGTAAAGATGTACAACCTCTGCAGAGTGTAAAACTAACTAGTTAGCCGTGCCCACGGTCAAGGGCGGCCTGGACCCTCACATGAGTAAACTATGGAAGATGGATTAAACTTGTTGCATTTACTCTCGTTCATGATGATGATGCTTATGTTAATCTCTGGGTTGGTATAAACTTACATTTGCTAGTAAATCAGTTTGCTTAATAAAACTTGACCAACTAAAATGTTAAATGCTTATAGCCCAGTCCACTACAAAGCCTTTGCATTCATCCTTTCCCCACACTTGCTGAGTACGACAAGTGCTCACCCTTGCTATAAATAATGTTGCTCAGAAAGAGGAAGCTGCTTTGAAGTCTTGTGAAGATGTTGCTGAGTTCTAGGCATACGCAACCCCCAGTCGATTGCTTGTGAAGTTTGGTGCCTTCGTTTCCAAGATTAAGCGTAAATCTCTGATAATCTTCCTTTTTCTTACATGATACTGTTTCTGTATTCACTTATATGTCACTATATGTATGAAAATAGATCCTGGCATACATATAGTTATGCACTTGGTTTTCTTTGGAAAAACAGGTGTGACATCGTTGGGATAAATTATACATAACAAGGTCATGATTTTCAATTAATGAAGGATTACCGCCGGCGAGTTCTTCTTCATCTGCGTCATGGTGGATCCAATGTTGCTCTGGTCCAAGGACCTTCTTGTAATACAACCTTCTTTGAAGGGTCGAATTGTAATACAATTGCTTAATATATATAAAGTGGTTTCTTGTCAAAAAAAAATGTAAACTATGTCTGAGGTGGCATCACTCCGACCCTTTCAGGTGCTAATAAGGGCAAAAGAGGGGAGAAATTGGCACTATTCGTCTAGCAATCAATCACATCTTCTCTCACAAAAACAATATTTCAGCACTATTCATACACACAAAATTCCCCATCTTAACACCCCAAATTGGGAACCATATTTTTGAACTTTGGTGCACTAACAATTGAGGGTTCATTCTTCTGACTAATTTAAGTTACACTACTACAAAACATCCATGCGGCAAAACAAAAACATCCTTTAGGGCCGGTTGAAAATATATTTTTTCAGGAACGGGACTTAGAGGCCGCGGCGGGGCTAGTTCGAATAAAAACAGAGTAGTAGATAATGGAGGAATTTCTAAGACAAAATGAGTGTTTTTTTTTGTCCGTTTGTTCTTTTTGTGCTGTATTTAGCTGTTTCATTTTTTTGCGGAGTAAAGGGTCACCTTTCGTGTTAGTGTTACCAAAAACCTCCATCACGCACGATATTTGTTACTGTTGTTTCCAACTGGAATTAAAGAGCTTTAGTCCTCTTTATTCCCAGGTTCAAAATGAATAGAGGGGTTGAATCAAAGGTTGTTTCTTGACTAATGATCTAGCACAATTTGTTGAATTATTGAACGGTCTTTTTTCTCCAAAATAAATCAAATTAAATCCTAATCAATATTTTTGTCTTAAAATAATTTACTTTACAAATCAGTACTCCCTCCGGTTCCATATTAGAAGTCGTTTAGGACAGCGACACGGTCACCAAAGCACAACTTTGACTTCTTTTTTCTATAAAAATTTTTATTGGAAAGTTATATATGTATATACTTATGAAAGTAATTTTTAAGACAAATCTATTTATATGATTTTCACATTTTCAAACTCAACGACTTAAAAGTTATTCATGATTTATATTCCAAATGTTTGACTCAAACAGTGTCCAAAACGACTTCTAACAGAGAATCGACTTCTAACAGGGAACCGGAGAGAGTAGACCAGCTATTTTCAGAATGTCCCCTTCGGCCGCGGGAGATTAAAATAGGCCCAGCATGTAGAGCACAGCAGCAGAGAAGGTCCTGGAAAGGCGATACGTGTAGCTCGCGTGATAGGACAGCAGAGTACGTAAGAGTCCTAGATTACCGACAATAACCTGTACAAATAGAGCAGCCGGTGGTACTATGTGTTGCACTGCTCATGAGCACGTCTAACGCCCGATGTAACCGTCTAACGTAACCAGCAGCCAAAATGGAGAACACAACAGCAACCAGCCTGAAGACGCCATTGTCGCCCCTCGTGCTCCTCGTGCTCCTTCCCGTCATCTCATCGGTGTTGCTACTCAGTGCCTGCCGCGGCAAGGAACGGCCGGTGGCCGGCAATGCCAGCCGCCGGCCGCCCTCACCGTGGCGGCTCCCGGTCATCGGTAACCTCCACCAGCTCTGCCGCCTCCCGCACCGCTCGCTGTGCGATCTCGCTGCGTCGCACGGCCCCGTCATGCTCCTCCGCCTCGGCCAGGTGCCCGCCGTCGTCGTCTCGTCGGCCGACGCCGCGCGGGAGGTGATGCAGGCGCAGGACCACGTGTTCGCCAGCCGGCCCTCGCTCACCATCCCCGGGAGGCTCATGTACGGCTTCACCGACATCGCCTTCGCGCCGCACGGGCCCTACTGGCGCAGCGCGCGCAAGATGAGTGTGCGCCACCTCCTGAGCCCGGCGAGGGTGCGCGCCTACCGCGCCGTCCGGGAGCAGGAGGTGGCGGCGCTGGTCCGGAGAGTCTCCGAGCACGGTGGCGGCGGCGCCGTCGTGCGGCTGAGCGAGCTCCTGAACGGCTTCGCCAAGGACGTCGCCGGCAGGATCGTGCTCGGGGTGCGCGCCGCCGGGGACGACGGCTGGCGCGCCAGAGTGGACGCGCTGCTGGAGGAAAGCAACGCGCTGCTCGCCACGTTCCACGTCGGCGACTACGTCCCGTGGCTCTCGTGGGTCAGCGCCGTCGACGGCATAGACGCCAGGGTGGCAGGGTGCGGAGGGCGTTCCAGAGGATCGACAGGATCCTCGACGAGATCGTGGACGACGCCGCCGCGGCCGCCGGCGGCAAGATGTCACCGGATGGTGAAGCATTCACTCACGTGTTGCTGTCGCTCCAGCAGAAGGGCGACGAAGCTGCCGGGACAGCAGAGTGGCGCCTCACCAGGGACAACGTCAAGGCTTTCTTGGAGGACTTGTTCGGCGCCGGGACGGAGGCGACGACCATCGTCTTGGAGTGGGCCATGGCGGAGCTGCTCCGAAACAAGGAAGCCATGCACAAACTCCAACTCGAGGTGAGACGACAAGCTCGGAGCACCGCCAGTGGCAGCGACGACGACAGCAACCATAGCAACATGATCGGCGAGCAGGACCTTCCAGGAATGGAGTACCTGAGGGCCGTGATCAAGGAGACGATGCGGCTGCACACGCCGGGGCCCCTGCTGGTCCCGCACATGTCGATGGAGGCCACCCGGCTCGGCGGCGGGCGGTACGACGTCCCGAGGGGCACCATGCCACCATGGTGATCGTGAACGCGTGGGCCATCGGCAGGGACCCCGTGTCGTGGGAGTCGCCGGAGGAGTTCCGGCCAGAGAGGTTCGTCCGCGGCGCAGTGGACTTCCGGGGCCGGCACTTCCAGCTGATCCCGTTCGGCGCCGGGCGGCGGATGTGCCCCGGGGTGAACCTCGCCATGGCCGTGGTGGAGCTCTCGCTCGCCAACCTCGTGGCCCGGTTCGACTGGGCGCTGCCGGACGGCGAGGTGGTGATGGACATGGAGGAGACGCCCGGGTGCACGTCGCGGAAGAGGGCCCCGCTCCGCGCCGTTGCCACGCAGCACTATTGTTAATTCCTCTGAGTTTTCTCTTTTCCGATCGATCAACACGTGTTCAAGTCAGCTTCAGTGTATCATCTACTATCACCATTTGCAGCCCATAACGATGCGACCTGACATATCGTTTTCAGTGTTGACTGATTTGTGAATCCGGAACTTAAGTGAGTTATTTCTTGAATAGTCTATATACGTAGCATGAAAGATTCTCAGTTTTAAACTTTGAAGTCCAATATACTAGTATCTCCTTTTATCATATTCCAAATGAAAAAAATTTAACCTAAAGGGCCCACAATGTCTAATTCGCTGAGATCATTTGAAATTATAGAGCCGGCACTGCGTAATTCTGTGGTTTAAGCTGACTGTTCTTCGTCGCTAAGTTGGGGACGGCAAGCAGGGGATCACCCGATCCCCTGTAAGTGTTGTTGATGTTTTTCCTTGTCAACACACGACAACATTAGAGCATGTGAAACGCAAACGAACCGAAGAGCAGGACAGTTAGACCGTCCTAGCAAACCGGTTAGACCGTTTCCTAAGATTTAGCCTAAATCGATCGTTTGACATGATAACTTCCACATTTACATGATGGAGGACGGTTAGGTTTACAAGCAAACTAGCAAAGGATAACTAACGCTCTTATACATGACAAATAATGACTAGTTTACAAGCAAACTAGCAAAGACCGTCGAAGCTCTCGCCCGGGAGAGACCCTGTCAGGACGTGGACATCGCCGGCATGCCCTAGGTCGATCAGCAAGCCTTAGCACATCATCTATGATCGTGGAGATCAGTAGAGAATAGCATGGAGGTTGGAAAAGGTATTGAGAATGTAAGGTAAATGTAGAGTATTGATTCGATTGGGCCCTTCATAAATATAGGGTGAGGAGGTCTTGCCCTAGTAGAAGTCGAAGCCTATACAAATTTCATGTCAAAATACAACTCCTAACTCAGTCTGACCGGTTGGCTTATTAGGGCTGATTTTTGCCAGGGTCATAACTCTCTTATCCGGACTCCGAATTGGACGTTCTGCATATGTATATTGATCTACTTGACGAGAGCTATCCAATGGTGAAGTCCAATTTGCATTTTGAGCACGTTGGTCCTGCCGGTCTGACTGTGTGGGGTGACAGGTTAGACCGCCCTGCAATGTCGGATCGGCTACAGAACCAACAATCGGTCAGACCGCTCTTACAGGCCGGTTAGACCGGTTGGCTTTGCTACATCAGCCAGATCAACCACTTTTAGTTGTTAATACAACATATAATGATTATGCCCAACCATATGATGCATAAGCCCAATTTAATTATCTTGGTGTGAGCTCCGTCTTGATGCACTCCAACTCTTGATTTGATCTCATATTGAAACTCTTTCAAGTATCTCTTGGCTCTTCAATAGAATGACGTCTAGAGCATCCGAAAATGATCCTTCCACCCTGCATAATGTATATTCAAGCCAAACTTGCAAATATCAAGAGTTAGTACTAAATTGGCAATTCTAGCCCTAGCCTCACATATCTTGGACCATGTCATGTTTGTGTGTCAACATATGCCCCTGTTTCTTGGTAAAGCTTGCGTACCAATAAATAATTATCAACATCAAAACTGCACAAGAACAATGTTGAGCACAAGCGTAGCAAACATGTTTTACTTTTTAAGGACGATAGCATCCATCGGCCGTATTACTTGATTTTGTCTAATACGGAGAATTCCACTTGTTGGTACTATTTATATACCTTGTGTGAGTGAAACAAGCCAAAGTACACACTATCTCGGCTATGGATTACTGAAACACTAATTCAAATTCATTCTCACACTTGTAAGCTATTGTAAATGCATAAAGCGACCAAATTGCTATAGTGTCAATTGGTCGTTGCAATATTTCACAAATTGACAATGGAGAAAACTAGAACAACTTGGTATTGCATCCACAAGTTATTCTAACCACAAATAGAGAAAAATGAGTATTCAGCCTCAAAAAGACAAATATGACACAGTTACCTTAGAATTGATGATGGCCAGATTACTCTTGAACCCCTTTTGCTTGTGTTCACCTTGTCTTTCAATGCATCTTTGATTATGCAAATATCCAACAATAATTTTTCTCGTCAGCTACTAATTTGGCTTCACCAAGTTCTAAAACTTCAATAGCCAACATAGCAGTTATACCGGTCAGACCGACCCCTAATGGCGGTCAGACCGGCCTGTCTAGGGTGCACCCTCTGACATTGCTAAACATCATCCTATTCTCATGAAAATGTCATTTGGACATGCTTAGAGACATAATGCATAATAAAGTTGATATATCACCTAAACATCTATCAAGAATTCATATAGTGACTCATTTAAATATAAATACTCGATGCACCTTTAGTAATGAATCACACAAATGTCTCTGCATGATTTTACAACCGTGTATCAAAAACTTCTAGCCTGAATAGAAAACCTTCATATTCGGCTTGCTTATTGAAACTAAATACTCCAACCTGCCAAAGATCTCAAAACACCATCATTTGGTGAAATAAGGACAGAGAAACTTTCCAAGCAAATTTAGTAAATAGAAACTCCATGGTGGCAAATTACTCTTTTATTAAAACCTTGCCCCCGAGCACTCAAGGCACCATAAAGTCATAAGAAACCTCTCGTCAGGAAGCTATCACTTTAGAACGATAATCAAAGATTCTTCATCGGCTATATATGTTGACAAGGACGATAATTCAATATCATCTATAATGAATACATCCATAAGAGTATGCACAACCAAAATAAAAGAGTAGAGATGTATAACTTCAGAAATTAAAGCCATTTCTAAGAACTAAATATTCGGCTATTGTTATTGATTAATATGCATAGCTTTATGGTGATGACCCTATATGATATAAAGATGATCCATGTGGAACCCAAGGACCAATATAAGAGTATGAGGGATAATCAAGCATACCTAATGTCGGTGTTTTAACCGGCAAACGTACCAAGGGAGTAACCAAGGTAGTATATTGTACGGTGGGGGATCGCCAGATCTAGAGCTCAAAGGTTAAAATGAGGACACAGGACACAAATTTATACAGATTCGGGCCGCCAGAGTAGCGAACCCAACATCCTATTTGGAGTTGCCTAGTCGGTTACAAATATACTGGATATCACTGAATATGTTGTTTTAATTATAGTACCGGATTTTGACATGGTACATGATGGTACCAGACTATGTAACCGTAATTACCAAACTAATAAATACTTGTGTGGTACCTGCATGTTACATGGATACCGGACTATTTAAAGGTAAATGCGACATTAGTAGGATTATTACTTTAATAATGAAGCCAAGATGTTGCACAGTTTGGATCATTTGGGTGTATGAGAACAGTTGTAGTATAATTTTATAATCCTCCCCTAGAAGAAGAGCTCTCCGGTCAAACTTCCGCAACAAGCTTTTCACCGTTCTTTGTTTTTGAAACAGAGTCTTTACGTCAAATCCTGCTGCAATTATTCCCTCCTTCGGTTAAACAACTTATCAAAAAAATTGCAAATGCGAATATACACTAGGGGAAGCGTGAAGACACTGAGTGCCAGGGGCACTCGGCCAAGATCTAAAAACACTTGGCGAAGTATAGTGTTGCACTCAGCGTTGCCCACTCAGCGAACAAAGGCTCGGCGAAGGAGGCTTTGCCGAGTGTCCTTCGTCGGGCACTCGTCTAACGGACTGTGGGTTCCACGAGTACCACAGGCAACATTCAGCAAATACATTTTCAAGAAATAAAAAAATTACATCCGACCGCGCCGCTCAGGTGGAGGAGCCGCGCCACCGAGGACTTCTCAAGGCCGTTTCGCGGCCGTTGGTGGCCCCCGCCGCCTGGGCCGAGGGGAGCCCATGCCGGCGCCGCGAGGGAGCCTTCGAGCCTGCCGCCACTGCCGTGAGGTAGGAAGGGATACATCGGGAGAGAGAGGGAGGTCGCGCCGCCGCAGCCGTAGTGCTGCTAGTAGCCTCTCTTAATTGGCCGGCATCGGGGAGAGCTCGTGCCGTGGCCATCGCTGGTGGCCTCTCACGGCCGCCGCCGAGGGGAGCCCGCGCCGGCGCCACGATGGGAGCCTCCGATCCGACCGCCGCCGCCTAGGCTGCCGGGGGGAGAGAGGGTGAGGGAGGGAGATGAGAGGCTGCAAAAGGCAACCTTATCCTTATCCGACGGGGAGGGGAAGTGAGATAGAGGGGATCCAGTTGTGGGATTTTGATAAGTGAGCTAGAAAGCACCATTTGAGTGGCTAGGATGGATGACGTATCATCTTCGCCGAGTGCCCAAAAAACAACACTCGGCAAAGTCACCTTTGCCGAGTGTCAAAAGGCAACACTCAGCAAATAGCTTGTTTGCCGAGTGTCAAACAAAAACACTCGACAAACTTTTTTGTCATTTCCTTTTTTTTCTTTCTCCCTCTTTTTTTAACCTATTCTTCTGAATTTATTCCAATTCATTTTGAAATTACCTTGTCAAATTTACTCAAAATTATGTGTTTGATTTATTTTATACACTTATAGCTAAAATTTAATTTATATCAATTAAAATTTTATAATGAATTAAAATTTCAATTTGTATCAATTAATTGCATTTAATAAATTAAAATTACCAAATGGATTCTAAAATTCACCAAAATTTAAAAGGCTACAATCTAGGTTGTCCGTTACCTACAGAAAATGTTTCAAAGTCAAACTCAAATTCGACTACCATTGTTACTCGAAATCTAACCAAATCCTGCTCAACTCTCTGAAACTTTTCCAGAGATCCTTTGGTTTGTAAGCAACATACATGATGAATTGTGTGAAACCTTCCCAACTATTTACCACAACCTCCACATATGATATTATGACATCTTGACAAATCTCAAATTTTTGGACTTAGTTTGCATTTTATAGAATTAAAACACAATATTTCTGCAAGCAAAGGATCGTGTTTACTAAACAAGACGTGCAAAAGTAGCTTTCATTTAAGGAGCAAGGTCCTAAAATGGTCTAAGCATCATTAATAACATTTTTTACTAATTGTATAGCATTATTAGACTCACTTCCCGTTCAAATTTGACTTAATCAAAAAATTCCTGTAAATGAAATTAATAACTTAAATATTGCAAATAGACCGAGAAATATATGAAAATTCAACATGGAGTGTCAAGCATTATATGAGAACTATAGAAAAAGTTTGAAGGTAAGAGGAAGGAAAAAATTAGTTTGCCTGGTGCCACCATAAAACACTCTGCAAAGCTTGTACGAATGTCGAGTTTCTGGTGCAAACACTCGGGGAAGAGCTCTTCGCCGAGTGTTTGCCCTGTAGCACTCGGCAAAGTGTGTTAATGCCGAGTATCAATAGTTACCCGAGTGTTTTTATGTCTGTCCTCGGCGAAGAGACTATCCACCAAATGTCTTTGGGTTTCCCGTAGTGATAAACATCCACTAAAGACAAATACACGGATCCTCAGGCACCACCGACGCACCAGATTTAATGAGTTGTAACTTGCCGAAGTAAAACACATACTGTTCGAGCAACGTATTCCAAGAAACAAGCACATTTATTTCAAACACGTGTACATAATCCGAACCCATACCACGGCCACGGTGGAGCACGTGACACACCGTCTACGTCCACACTGCACGGCAATGAGGGGCTTAGCGAGCTCCAGAACCATGCTGTAGCGATCACTGAGGTCCACATCCTCAGCCGCAATCCCATCAGGAAGGATCCAGTCGATCTTGTGCAACATCGAGGCTAGTAAAAGTGGAACCAACTGCGCGGCGAAGTCCAGTCCTGGGCACATCCTTCGCCCTGCACCGAAGGGCCTATAGGCGAAGTCTGATCCCCGGAAGTCCAGATCTTGCCTGCCTACAAACCTCTCAGGCACAAACTCTCCCGGACGAGGCCACACCGTTGGGTCCCTCCCAATGGCCCACAAGTTGGTACCGATTGGCACGGAGAATCCGCCAAGTGACATGCCGTCCGTGGACACCATTCGTGGTAACAGCGGTGCTGATGGTTGCAGTCGCAGTGTTTCCTTCACCACAGCATGGGTGTAGGGGAGCTTGTTCAAGTCGCTCTCCTGGACGAACTCCTTGGTCCCAAGGCTCGTCGCAAGCTCAGCACGTAGCTTCTTCATCTTTTCTGGATGCTTAAGTAGGAGTGCCATGGCCCATTCAACAGTGATCCTACTTGTGTTGCCCGCGGCAAGAAAGATATCCTATTAATTAATATGGATTAATAAGGACAGAAATGCATACCAAAAAAAAATCCTATGTTATTAGTATATCAGTTACCCAAGAAAATGTACAGAAATAAAAAATATATATACAACAATTATATTTATGTTCAGAGATCATATGTGTATAGCCCACCGTGAAGAACTTGGTGATCTCTGAACGCGTGAGCTTCGACCTGGTGTGCTGCAAGAGGATGTTGTCCACCAAATCATGGTGGTTCTCACTGCTGCCTAACCGAGGTTCAATGAACTCTTCATCAAAGAACTTGTAGAGTTTTGTTAGACCTCTGGAGATTCGGCGGCGTGAGCGGAGGAGGTCAAGTGAGCCGATGAAAGGAAAAGCGTCAGAAACGTTGGGCTTAGTCCAATCCTCGAGGACCTCCACCAGGAGGTCCTTGAACAGTTGGCCCCCCTCCACGCGCAAATGAGCCACATCCTTAGAGAAGAGGATGTTGGACATAACATCGATCACGGCGCCTAGGACAGCCTCTCCAACTTTTACAGGCATGCCAGAGCACAACCTTAGTTGCTCGCTAAGCCGGCAGCCATGGCGATCCCGAATGGGCCGGGTTATGACAAGCCCCCGACCAGTTGAAAAGCGGGTTCCCACTGTGATGCGGTGTTGCTTCCACAGATGGCTAGAGGTTGGGAGGAAGAATATTGATTCCGAGCTATGACCTAAAGCGCGTGTATTGTCCGGCACGAACCGGGCAGCCACTACTAGAGAATCGCACATATATCTCAGGTCTGTTTTTTGATTTGTACCGGGTATTTTGCCCCCCGGTACAAATAACTACATTTGTACCGGTTGGAGGCACCAACCGGTACAAATATCCTCTCACAGAGGCTCGGCGGGACCTGACACAACCCAACCAGTACAAATGCCTCACATTTGTACTGGTTGGTGGCTCCGACCGGTACAAATGTGAGGTGATCACATTTGTACCGGGCGAGGACACCACCCGGTACAAATGTATGCACATTTGTACCGGCCCGTGTATTGGCCTGGTACAAATGTGCAACGGCTATATTTCCTTCTTCCCCCTCTGCCCGAGCCCCCTCCTCACTCTTCTTCTTCCTCTCTCCAACTCGAGCTCCCCCTCCCTAATGGCGCCCTAGGGACCTTTTGCCCGATTTGCGACGATTTCTCCGCAATTTCATTCATTGAAGTGGTGTAGAGGTTAGTTACTTCATCCCCTCTTGATATACGGTCTTTGTCTTCGACTCTTTGTATAAGACTACAGATAAAAGTAGATATCAAGATGTCGTAGAGTTGATTAAAACTTCATGGACTTGTCTTTGTGATAAGTACCTCGGAAAGTTCCGCAAAAACCTTTATGTTCACTATGATTGGCTAGTACGTGTCTTTGCTTATTCTTCAATTCTTACATTACAATAAAAAATTATTTCACGACTTGGTTTTCCCATATGTGCAGGTCATGACGCAGCCTTCTGGCACCAATCTATGTGGATATTATGTGTGCGAGTTCATGCACCGTCTTACAGCCTGCGCTGATGGTGGCAAATTCGAAGAGAAGGTGCGTGCACACACAATTGCGACTACATGTAGTTCTTATTAATTGTTCATATTCTCCGATCCGGTTCTTATTCTTTTGTTCATATTCTTTGGTAGATTTCCAGCATCAAGGAAACATTCCTCGAGACAGAACAAATCCGATTGATACAAGAACAATTATGTGGATTTCTTCTAGACGAGGTTATTAGTCCAGGGGGAGAGTTTTATGCTGGCTTATCCTCCATTCTTAGTATAGGAGTGACGACTGGGGAAGGAACAAGTCAGAACATGAAGGAAGCATATGGAAGCAAAGACAAAGGCCAAGCATCTGGAAGCAAAAATTAAACTCTGCTAACATTTCATCCAATGTATATTATTAATCTAAATTTTAGTGCGCACAAAATCCTAATGTATAATATTATTTCCAAAGTTCTTCAATTTCAGGATTTGAGATGATATATTCTACATGCATTCGTATGTATTTATTTGTATAATATTAGAGATAATATTATACAAATAAATATATACGAATGTATGTAGAATATTATCTCAAATATAACATTTTATATGCCACACGACTTTATATTACAGCGTTTTACGATTAGTATTAGTACTTTAAGCAAATACGTTAGAGAAAAGAAAAACATAAAACAAAAAAAAGAAGTATTTGTACCGGGTGGTGCCTCCACCCGGTACAAATGCCCCCTGCCACGTCGCCAGGTGGAGGGCACATTTGTACCGGGCCGAGGCTCCGCCCGGTACAAATGCTCGACCACATTTGTACCGGATGGTTTGTACCGGTTCAATACTCGGTACAAATGAGGGTTTTGAACCGGTACAAAAGACCGTTTTTCCAGTAGTGAGCGAGCGCCGCGTCGTTCTTGGCGAGGGCTTCACGTGCTGCTTCTGGGGATGACACTACCACGAAATTGCCTGCCATTCCTGGCCGAAGGACACTACGGACCCATAGGTTTTTGCGAGGCTGGTGAGGATTAGACCTGAGCATTCCACGGGCCGGGCCGGGCCGGGTTCGGGCCGGGCCGAAAAAAATCCGGGTTTTTCGGGCTGAGAAAATCCTGCCCATGACCGTCCCATGGGACGTGTCGGGCCTCAGTTTTCGGGCCGGGCCGCCAGCGCATTTTACAGTGTAAAGTAACTAAAAACAGCATTTCGGGCCGGGCTCGGGCCAAAAATTTTTTTCGCGGGCTTCAAGATCTCTGCCCACGCCCATCCAGTAAGGTCCGTGGGTGAGCCTGACGCGGGCCGGGCCCGGACCGGACCAAAAATGCTCAGGTATAGTGAGGATGCGGTGTGGGCTGTGGCCGAACGGCCCGATGAAGCTGAAGGCATTCCCGATGAGGGGTAAAGTAGTGCGACCGGGCCAGGGGGCAGTGGAAGAGGCGATGCACCGGAAACTCTCTTTCGCTTGCGTTAATATATCTAGCGTAGAGATGATGTAAACGGTGATCCCGGTGACTACCATACAAACCAGCAACACCATTCCCATGAGAAAGTGCCCGAAAGTTGTTTACGAATGAATATATGCTAGCAGCGCGCGCAGTGGGGATCCAGTGTGCAAGACAGGGTATTTATATATAATTTACTGTGCCACTACCTCTGTTCGCATATATACTTGACATTTCAGACAAACAGCAGTATTGAGATTAGCCTTAAAATAATTGGTCTGGACGTCATATAAAAAAGGTGGAGGTAGTACTTAACTAGACAAGAGAGAGTCAGACTGCTACGGTCATACGGGAGCCTCTAGAATGAACTTTACTTCCTTTTTCTCTCTCCAAAACAATTTCTTTATAGACGTATGTAAGAATAAGAATCGATTTATTTTTTCAGGAAACACTTTATTGATTTAAACGCACAAATGTACACGCATGGCTATCCCTATGTGTCTAGTAACGAGAGTAAGTAAAAATAAAAATAAATATTATGAGTTGTAGAGCAATCACAACTCAGTACAATTATGGAGTAAGTGTCTCATAGTCCTGAAATTTTGCTTATGAGGGGGTTGTATTCGTGAAACATTGACATCTTTCTCTGTGCTCAACATCTCTGCTCTATATCACTAAATGCAGGTTTCTATTTTCTAGATACATAGATTTTGCTATCTATCTAAATATATAGTAATAGCTAAATATACATAATAAAACCTATGTTCTAGTCAAAACGACCTACGTTTCGAAACGGAGGAAGTACTTTAAGTAATGACGAGAAACAACTTTTTGCAAAGGAGAAATGGAAACGCGGGACTCTACTATTACCCCAGCAGATACTTGGTGCAGGGGCATCCAACAATGCAAACTCATACCGTACCATTTTCCCATAATTAAAATATGCGCCAAGATTCCATTATTCCACATGTAGCATTTAGCAACGTAGCACTCTTACCATTATGAGCTGACCAACTTGCACCGTCCTGTTGTATTTGTGGGATTTTCCGGCTAGAGACGGCCATTGCGATGTAAAGAATACAAATCATGTGATATGTGTGCGTCTATATTAAGTACTCCCTTTGTTTCAAATTGTAGTTGATTTTGACTTTTCTATAAGTTCGTAGACCTATAATTTGGAATTGAGGGAGCATATAACAAATACCAATGCTAATCTATTATTATTATTATCTTAATACTTCAGTGTCAAAGAAGCTACCACGTTCACTGAGAGGGTTTAGAAATTCTCACGTTAATCTAAAAAAGAGAAGAGTTTAGACCGTTAGATTTTATGAAGATCTAACGGTATCACTACGGGAGAAGAAAAATTCCCCGAGTGCCAAAAATCGGGCGCTCGGGGAAGAATTGCACTCGGGGAAGAGAGGCTTCCCCGAGTGCCGTAGAGTCCATGGCACTCAGGGAAGAGGGGCACTCGGGGAAGGCCCTCTTCCCCGAGTACAACACTCGGGGAAGAGAGGCACTCGCGGATGAAAAGTGGTACTTAACGACGCAAATGGACGGAGCTATTTTAAAAACACTCTTCCCAGAGTGCCTTCCCATAGCTCTCGGGGGAGCAAGCCTCTTCCCCGAGTGCTAGGGGAAGGCACTCGGGGAATTTTTTTAGTTTTCTTACTCCAATTTTTTTGTGAGGCCATCCCACATTATTTGAAACTTTTTGCTCAAATTTAGGGTAATTTTATATTATTTTGGTATATTTCATTAGTTTTTTCTTTTCGTTGAATTTTTTTACATACTTCGAATTTGAACTGCAGGTGCATGAAGTAATCAAATTTCTTAATTCAAAAAATGATATTCATTATATTTGGTGTATGTTGAGGCCGTATCTTGGAACTCACATGAAATTCGAGCATCTTGTTGCCGTAACATGACGAACAACTTGCGGGAAAAGTATTTGTAAATTATATAAAATCCGAACAAGTCCGAAAATCATGAAACTTGTCTGAGTGTCATCTTATGGCATGTAGAGGCTGTGTAACAAAATTGAGAAGATCTCGAGTAAGTTGCGACGTCGGATGCCTAAAACCTAGACATCTCCACATGTGATCAATGTGATAACAGACACGGAGATGTCTGGGTTTTAGGCATCCGACATCCCAACTTGCTCGAAATCTTCTCAATTCTTGCACACAACCTATACATGTGATAACACGACACCCTGACAAGTTTCGTGATTTTCGGACTTCGTTTGGATTTTATATGTTTTAGAAACACTTATCCCGCAAGTTGTTCACACTACAAGAAACTATTTAATCTGTGATACAATCATTCTGTCGCGGATCGTTGAAAATTCGTCGCAAATCAGTGTCCGTGACGATTTAAATTTTCATGGTGGAATGAACGTCATTGATTAAATCGGTCGACGTTTCTTCAAAAACATTGAAGTGATCCGTGACGATCTTTTATCGTCGTAGAACAGCCCGAAGCCCAGTCCAAAGCCCAATTTTCGTGACAAAAATAAACGTCGCGAATCGCTGCTGACATGGATGATGTGGCAACCTACGTGGACGATGACATGACTGCTACGTGGATAATGACATGCCTACTACATGGATGATGATGTGGCTGCTACATGGATGATGACGTGGCAGGTGACTTGGCAATTGATGACATCATCATCAAGGTGGCCTAATTATTTTTTTAACCAATAGGACCAGCCCACTAAATTTTACATACGCATCCTATGTAAAATAAAATCAGCACACCAAATTTCAACCATTTTTCCATCCCAGTTCATTCAAAGTTCATTCGACAGTAAGCAATTAGTGGCTACTTGACTGAATAATATCAAGCATAAATAAGAGAAAGCACCACTATCTGTTCATAGTTCACATTCATATAGCAATAGTGGAGCACTAGCACATTCACAGGCAAACACCACTAACTGTTCACATTCACATTCAACTTGCATTGCATTCAGACTAGAGAACAGAAGAACATACAAGGTTCACAACTGTTCAGCAAACTGAAGCTCTCATATGCAGCCCTGAACAACTTCGTGGCTTCGTCCATGCAATAGGTCATCTGCATAACACAAACCACACTAATCAGATGTTGTTTTGTTACTTCAGTTAAAATTTTGCATCAGATATGTTTTTTTACTTCAGTTCAAAATTTTCAAATATTGAAAGTTAGTAAAATTTGCAAGATCTCCAACCTGAAGTTATTTGGTGTCTAATTAAACTTGAGAATTAGCAGACTAGTACATACTCATTTCATAGCAGTACAACTTGCCACAGATAAGAAAAGCTCTGTACCTGGCTTTGTACTGCACGCTGCAGTGCTGTAGGCTAGGGATGATGTCCAGTCGAAAGATCCAAAGCAGAACAAAAATGAGAACAGGTAGGAAACTAAGAACAGAAGTTAAGTTTGAAACAACAGTGATGACTAGCCCTGCAAATGGGCTGGAAACTGAGTCTGTAGCCTGTCTGTTAGGATTCAATGGCAACAAGTATACACTTCTTTTGTTTTAGAAAGCACGTATCATCAGAGAAGATGCATGTTTGCACGCCACCTCCCAATGTGCCAGAGTTAACTGAAGTATCACTCCATGGAAAGTGCCACCACCAAATCCAGGCCTACTACCTTGAACAATGAAAACAAGCATGGCATCAATATACAATCTATTTGCGAGTGTCATGGTAACCAACAAGCACTAAACACATTTGAACAATCCATAAATCAATGTCAGCACAGGCCTGTGTACATGGCACAAAACTTCAAGAGTAAAATGAACCGGAGGTCCATCAACTTGTAAGTGTGTGTCACTTAGGTCCATTAACTATGAAAATGCATTTTTGGGTTCATAAACTTGTTGAGTCGTTCACCGCAGGTCCATAACCGTCCATATATGCTTCTATCAGTGTCATGACATGATGACTTGGCTCCAGCAGCATCTTCTAGCTGAGGCATTTCAACGAGTAGGTTACATATGGCCGAGAGACTTGTCATTCCTTAAGCTGAAACGACAGTAGCCTTCTCCTGTGTCACCACACGGGAGGAGGCTGCTGCCGTTCAACTCCGGAAATGTCAAGTATGTGCCACTCATAAGCTACTCGATGAAATGCCTCTGTTAAATATGCTTCTTAGAGCCAAGTCATCATGTCATGTCAGTAGTAGAAGCATATGTAGATAGTTATGGACTTGCGGTGAACTACTCAACAAGTTTATGGACCTAGAAATGCATTTTCGAAGTTGATGGACCTAAGTGATACATCCATACAAGTTGATGGACCTCTGGTGCAGTTTACTCAAACTTCAACAAGTAAAAAAACTGCAGACTTGACAAAACAAACCAGCATTTTACATGAGCATTGTGTGGGAATACCAAAGGTAATGAAGGAATATGATATAAACCAATGTATCAAAAAAAATTACAATTACAATCTCAATTATAGTATGTTGCCAAGTGCTAGTACTAGTAGTACATAATTTGCAATCTCGATTTCACCACAATGATATGTAACAAGTTATTTTAACAACATGATGAGCAACGTCGCCACGTTGGTAACAGCCATCAGGCAATGATATGTAACAACAAGCAACCACTGTACTAAAAAAGTTCAGATTATACAAATGCTCTATCACAAAAAAAAATAGACTGGACAGATCCAAAACATAGCACAACACTAATCCAATCCCTGATTAAAGCTAGATAATCTCCTGGACAAGCTAAGGAACCCGCTCCTTCGATTCAGCCATAAACAAGTGCATGCCATGCGTTTGATTAAGGAGCAAACTGCAGCTAATCGGAATCCCTGAATATATGTGTGTAATCTGCAACACTACCTGACTCCTATCCTCTCTCCAGGTCTGAACACGTGTGTGTAATATGCAAGAACGCAGGGAAAATAGGGAAGCAAGGGTGGGGATTTACCTTGGACGCCGGTGTTTGTGGTTGCCGGAGGGACAGTAGAGGCGGTTGTAGGCAGCCTTGCACCAGCAGCGGCCCTCGCCGGATCCGGAGGGGAGGAGCCTCTGCTCCGCGAGGCAGCCTGGCCAGCGCTGCTGGTGCTACAAGCCGCGCCATCGCTGGATCCGGAGGGGAGTAGCGTTGCGGTTCGGGAGGAGGGGAAGGGCGGCGGAGCCACGGCTCTGCGAGGCAGCCTGGCCGGCACCGTCGGGGCTACAAGTCGCACCCTCGCTGGATCCGGAGGGGAGTAGCACTGCGATACGGGAGGTGGGGAGGGGCGGCAGAGCCATGGCTCCGCGAGGCAGCCCGGCCGGCACCGTCTGCGCTGCGAGCCGCTGAGGACCGGAGCGTCTGAGGACCGGTGGATGGTCGCTCCTTAGTGTGATGAGTGATTGACAACATGGTGTGGACTGACTCTTGGCCGAGTATTGCAGGTGTAGGTTGCGACTTGATTTGCGTTGGTGCAGGTGAAGAGCGGGCGCGAAAGGTCTTTGCCTTGCGGGGCCTCCGAGGAGTGGAGAGACAAGTAGGCTCGGCTCGAGGGACCCGGTGGCCAGCGGGGTCAAGTGCGAGCCGCATGGTGGCAAGAAAAGCAAGACGAAGTCGTGGACATGAGCCGGTGCAGGGTAGCGGCTCACGACCGGAGTCTGCACGCGGGGTTTGCGGTGGTTCACCACAAAACCGTCAGGTTACTTGGTTGAGCCACAAAATCAAGACCGGAGGCTCGGCGGGCGGAGACAGGATCCGGGCGCGCCGAGAAGCTTCGATGCCAGCGGACACGTGGCGAGATCGCAGGGTTTGCGTTGGGAGGACGCAGACTACAGCAAAGGCGTGGCCGTGCGATGAAGAGGAGTGCTACTTGACCATATTGCCCCTGGGGGGTTTGTATCTCAGTTTAAGTGCTAGGGGTAGCTTGGTCATTTGCCCAACCCAGAGGGACTCATATATATAGCTCTAGGGTTTCTGGGCAAACCATCCATCCGGACTGCTTCTCATTTCTCTGCTCCATAAGCTTAGATTTTCTTCACCGTTTTGTAGAGAATTTGACCTCCGAGTGTATGGAAGCTTTCATGGTTGCGTTGATTTCCTTCTTGTAGCTCGTGTGATTTTCATGTCTTTTTCGGGCTATTTTCGTTGGATTTTCGTGCGCGGCTTGTTCCTCCGATTTTGAGGTGTTTGGGTTCGGATTTTCTTGTGGGGATCATGGATAGATGCCTTGTGCATCTTTGTGCTTGATCTTGACCCCTCAAACTCCGGATTCGACCTTGGATATGAGGATTTCGGGTGGTTCCCTAGCTTTTTGGTTGAGCTCGGTTCGTGATCGATTCCCGGCGATTTAGATGGTTTGAGGCCTCAAGTTTTTGGGCATAGCATCCCCTAGGGACGCTTCACATCTCCCCCAAATCTTGTCTCAATCCCTACAGCCGTTTAGGAGATCCATGGAAGGCTAGGTGGAGTTGACTTCGCGGGTTGGGCTGTTTCTGCTTCTGTTCGCGTGGGACGGACAGTCCGTAGGGTCCCGGCGGACCGTCCACGAGTTCCCAGTTCGTCGCGTGTTCATCCAGTTCTTGCGAGCTCGCGCATCGATTTGTTGAAGGGTTAGGCTTTTGTTGGATCGTGTTTGACGGACCGTCCGTCTGGGGGTAACGAACAGTCCGCCAAGGTGACGGACAGTCCGCGCAAGGGTCACGGACCATCCGGAGTCATCAGACCGTCCGTGGTGTCGCGTCGGACCGTCCGTATTTTTGAGGTGCGGTACTGGAGGCTCTGTCCGTTAATACGGACCGTCCGCACGAGGGGCTCGGACCGTCCGCCAGGTCTTGACAGACCGTCCGCGAGGGTCGATCGGACCGTCCATCCTGACCAGGCAGATTTGCCTAAGTCCTTTGATTCTTGAGTTGCACTTCCGTGTTGCTTTGAGTTGGGGCTTGCTCCTAGAGTTGGTAGGTCCGTCGTGACTACGCGACCTTGGCAAGCTTGTGTGGGAATCCTTGGTTGTGAATTTGGGGCATAGGCTGAGTTCATCCTTTGGGAAGAATTTTTATTGGCTCCCATTCACTCCCCCCCTCTCTGGTCGCCTAATCGGTCCTTCAATTGGTATCAGAACTGGTTACGTATCTTCGTGATTCTAACCAGTCTAAGATCCAAAGATGGCGTATCAAGAACGGGGTTCGGGTCCTCCACACTTTGATGGTAAGAACTACCAGATGTGGCAGAGGCGGATGACTGCTTTCCTCCGTGGCAAGGGTCAGATCCTTTGGGATGTTACGGTGAACACAGCTTATGTTCATCCGATTAACTTTCTAGCTCCAGGATCGAGGGACATGCACGACGCCAACAACAAGGCGGTCGACTACTTGTTTCGTGCTCTGTGTCAATCCGAATTCGATCGGGTTCAGACAGAGGACTTGGCTTGTAGGATTTGGGAGCATTTGAAGAACGCTCACGCTGGGAACGCTCAGGTTCAGGCTCGATTGTTCGCGACCTACCAGAGAGAGTACGAGAACTTCACTCATCTTCCCGGTGAGTCCATTGATTCCATGTTCCAGCGGTTCACTGTGATTGTGAACAACATGAGGGCTAATGTGGCCGCGCTCCCGTACGATGATCATGACAGGGCTATGAAGCTCATGCACTCTCTGGATCGTACCGTGTGGAGTGAGAAGGTCGAGGCCATTCTTGAGTCGGAGAAGTATGAGACCCTCACGGTGGACGAGCTGTTTTCCAAGCTCAAGTCGTCCGAGGTGGACCATGGGGTGCGAGCAAGGATCGAGAACCCGACTGACCCTCATAGTCTGGCTCTCGTTTCTAGACCAAGGACTAACGCTAACATGTCTTTGAGACAGTTCTCTGTCTTATCTTGTGTCCATGTCAGATGAGGAGTTCGAGGTGCTGAGCGAGGGGGATCTTGCATTGCTGAGTCGGCGGTTCGAGCACATGTACACGAACCGGAAGAACGCTCGGAGGAGCTCGGGCATGTGCTATCGGTGCAGGAAGCACGGACACTTTATCGCTGAGTGCCCGGAAGCCATGGAGGTCAAGCCCGAGCACAAGCACCGCCCGAGGACCGACCACAAGCACCGCCCGAGGACCGACCACAAGCACCGCTCGAGGGACGACCACAAGGGCAAGAACAAGTCCGAGCGGAGGCCGAGGAAGAGTGGCGGTCAAGAGAAGAAGGAGCGTGCGATGGATGCCGTAGCGAGCGACATCGACTCGAGCTCCTGCTACTCTTCATCGAGCTCAAGTGATGAAGATGAGAACCGGCACAAGGGCAAGCGGTCAAGCAAGAACATCAACGGCCTGTGATTCGCCGCCCAAGGCTTTTGCGGCATGGCACATAGCTCCGCAAGCAAGAAGAGCAACAAGGACGACTCGGACTCCGACTCCGAGGATGAGGTAAACAATGATCCTGCCTTCTTGGTAGCGGAGAATGCTAGGTTGAATGAATTGCTTGACAACCGTGATGATGTGCTTAGAAAGACCAACAAGGAGAAGAGGGAGTATAGGTCTTTGCTTGGAGAGGCTAAGGAGAAGGTGGTTGAGCTAGAGTCTTTGCTTGTTGATGCTAGGGCTCAAATAGATTCTCTGAAGTCTGCTCCTGTTGTGACCGATGAACCTGAATGCACTGATTGCTCTGTTTTCCTTGGTGATTTGACTGTGCTCAAGGAAAAGTATGCCTCCAAGGTTGAGGAACTAGATGTGCTTAGGGTTGAGCTAGATGAGATGAAATATAGGCCCTCTTTGCTTGGTGCTTGCACTTCTTGTCCTATTTTGCATGAGAAACTAGATGTGTTTGTTGCTTATGCTAGATCTCTAGAAGCTGCTTTGAAAGCTCCTATTCCTACATCATGCTCTACTTGTGAAGTAAATGCTGTGAAGACTTTGGAGCTTGCACACTATGTTGATCGTTTGCAGGATGAGAATGATAAGTTGAGAAAGATGATGGGTTGGTTGTCTGGTCATGAGCCTCAGCTCAGGATGATGATTGAGGCATACAAGCGCTATGATGGGCAAGTGCTTGGGTCGGACAAGGTTGGTGAGGGAAGTGGTGAGAATGAGGGGAAGATCGGTGATATCCCAGAACCACCAAAAACCCACCACAAAAATGCCTATGCTCCTAAGCCAAACCCACTTAGGAACCGACTAGACACAATCCCAGCTCCACCCATGTTTCCTCCACAAACTGACAACTTTCAAAAACCCATCAAGTTCAAGAGTGACTTGGGGAACGAGTTCTTTGGGAAGAAGGGAGAGAAACTGAGTGAGGAGAAGCCTCAGCCCCGAGAGAACCCAAAGCCAAAGCCAAAGCCAAAGCCGATCCCATTCCATTGTGACCATTGTGGGAGGGATGGCCACCTAGTTGAGTTTTGCTTCAGGAGGAAGCGTGAGGAGAGGCTTGCTAGGGAGATGACAAACAAGGATAGGTACCGCCCTTCTCGTGGTGTGCCTGAGCCTCGTGTGGTGCCGAGAGGTGAGGGTGTGGTGCGTACCATTTACCCTTGAGAGAGGTGTGAGTTTGTGCCTCGGGGTGAGCCACCACAGAGAGATGGTGGTAGGCGTGTTGGGTTCGGGCGTGGTGAGTTTGCTGGACGTTCCTTCACTCGTGGCCAATACGAGTATGGGGGGAACGATCGCAGCTTTAGGTCCTAGAGGAGCTACGGGCCACGGTCTTCACTTCGTGGTTCGCGTAGCCCTCCAAGGGGACGTGTGGGTGTTCCACCTAGGAGAGATAGGATGGATTTTGCTAACCCCACTTTTGAGCAAATGGCACGGCACTGGTTTGATTCCTTCTGTACTAACCCCAGTGCTGAGTCGTTTGCTCACTCTCGCTCTCGTTTTTTATTTTGCAGGTGGGAGGCATGGAGGGCTTTTGGTTGATCGACTCCGGTTTCTCTCGACACATGACCGGAGATCGACGGTGGTTCTCCAGCCTCCTCCCAGTGATGACCAAAGAGTACATCACTTTTGGGGACAATGGGAAAGGTAGAGTGCTTTCAGTGGGCACGGTGAAGGTGAGTGAGTCTGTGACTCTTAGGCGTGTTGCTCTTGTCAAGTCTTTGGGGTTCAATCTTCTTTCAGTTTCCCAGCTTCTTGATGAGGGTTTTGAAGTTTGTTTCAAAACAGGCTCTTCTCGTGTTTTGGATTCTCGAGGTAATCTTGTGTGCACGATCATCCCCGAGGGTCAGATTTTCAGAGCCGATTTTTCTCAGTGTGTTGGCTCTTCTTGTTGTTTGGTTGCTGGTGTTTCGGCGGAGCTTTGGAAATGGCATAGGAGACTAGGTCACTTGAGTTTTGACTTGTTGTTATGCTTGAGTGGGCTAGGATTGGTCTGAGGATTGCCTAAGCTGAAGTACCAAATGGATTTAGTATGTGCTCTGTATAGGCATGATAAGATGGTTGCCGCGTCTCACCCGCCTCTAACATCCGTTATGACAGAGAGGCCATGCGAGCTGTTCCATATGGACTTGGTTGGTCCAGCTCATGTGTGCTCGGCGGGTGGGAAATGGTATGTCCTTGTGATAGTGGACGACTATTCTCGCTATGCTTCGGTCTTCTTTTTGGCTGACAAGGGGGAGACATTTGGTTTTGTTCGGGATCTAATCTTGAGGTTGAAGAATGAGAGAAATGGAGATGTTGTTCGAGCTATTCGTAGCGACAATGACACTGAATTTAAAAACTCTCGTTTTGAAACCTTTTGCCGTGATTTGGGTCTCGAACATCAGTTTTCTTCTCCCTATGTGGCTTGTCAGAATGGTGTGGTTGAGAGGAAAAATCGTTCCTTTTGTGAGATGGCTCGGACGATGCTCGATGAGCATAGGACTCCGAGGAGATATTGGGCTGAGGTGGTGAATACCTCGTGCCATGTTGGGAACCGGATTTTTCTTCGGGCCTTCTTGAACAAGACGTGCTTTGAGCTCATGCACGGGGGAGCACCTAGAGTGAGCCATATCAGGGCTTTTGGTTGTCGGTGCTTTATTCTCAAGAAGGGTAGGCTTGATAAGTTTGAGTCAAGGTCCTCCGATGGAATTTTCTTGGGTTATGCTAGTCATTCTCGAGTATTTCGTGTGCTCAACGTTGATACTAACCTAGTCATGGAAACTTGCGAGGTTACCTTCGACGAGACCCAGGCATGCAGTTCGTCCGTCTTTGAGTGTGCAGGTGACGACGAAGTTGGCAAGAAGATCTTTGAGGACGAGGAGGATGGTGCTGGAGAAGATGATGGTGATGATGGTGAAGCTCCAGCCACGCATGTACCCTCTACTTCCACTACGACGACTACGATGCAGGATGGCCCATCCCCTACACCGACTACGATCCAGCAAGATCAAGTGGAAGCTGCAGCTGAGGAGGAGGTTGTCTCCAGGCGAGAGGCACCGAGGCGCATTCAAGTTGATCATCCTCCCTCAAGAATCATCGGTGACATCAATGAACGTACAACACGGTCAAGGTTCAGGAATGTTTCTCACTTTGCTCATTCGGCTTTCGTTGCTACCTTTGAACCGAAAGACATTGGACACACCCTCTCTGATCCTAATTGGGTGAACGCAATGCATGAGGAGTTAGAGAACTTTGAGAGAAACCAAGTTTGGGAGTTGGTAGAGCCACCACCACACTGCAAACCTATCGGGACAAAATGGGTGTGGAAGAACAAAGAGGGTGAGAATGGTGAGGTGGTGAGAAACAAATCGAGGTTGGTTGCTCAAGGATATAGTCAGAAGGAGGGGATAGACTATGTGGAGACATTTGCTCCTGTAGCCCGTTTGGAGGCGATTAGGATCCTTCTAGCCTTTTCCGTGGCTAAAGGGTTCAAATTGTACCAAATGGATGTGAAGAGTGCCTTCTTAAATGGGTTTTTGGAGGAGGAAGTTTATGTGAAGCAACCACCGGGCTTTGAGAGTGCTGAGTTTCCCTACTGGGTGTATAGACTGAGGAAGGTGTTGTATGGGCTAAAACAAGCTCCCCGTGCTTGGTATGGCCGTTTGAGGGGGTCCTTGTTCAGCAAGGGGTTTGAGATAGGCAAAGTAGATAAGACTCTTTTTCTCCTCAGGCAGGGCGATGATATCCTAATTGTTCAGGTGTACGTGGATGATATTGTCTTTGGCGGCTCATCTCACTCTTTGGTTGCAAGGTTTGCAGAGGACATGAGCAAAGAATTCGAGATGTCTATGATGGGAGAATTGCAGTTCTTTCTCGGGCTTCAGATCAAGCAGGCGAAGGAAGGAACCTTTGTGCATCAAGCCAAGTACACGAAGGACATCCTCAAGAAGTTTAAGATGGATGACTCGAAGCCCCTGTCGATACCGATGAGTATGACTACAGCGCTGGACGCGTAGGAGGACGGAGAGCCTGTGGACCAGAAGGAGTACCGGAGCATGATCGGCTCCCTCTTGTACTTGACGGCGATGAGGCCGGACATCCAGTTTTCTGTGTGTCTGTGCGCTCGTTTTCAGGCATCACCGAGGACTTCACATCGGCAGGCTGTCAAGCGGATCTTCACATATCTTCGACACACTCCTGAGCTTGGTCTTTGGTACTCGGCGTCCTCTTCCCTTTCGCTTCTTGGTTTTTCGGATGCCGACTTTGCGGGGTGTCGAGTCAATCGGAAATCGACTTCGGGTACTTGCCAGTTTTTGGGTTCCTCGCTTGTTTCTTGGTCTTCTCGCAAACAGTCAAGTGTAGCTCAGTCTACCACAGAAGCCGAGTATGTTGCTGCCGCTAGTTGTTGCTCCCAGCTGCTTTGGATCACGTACACTTTGAGCGACTTTGGTGAGGAGTGTTCCCATGTACCTCTCATGTGTGACAACACCAGTGTCATAAGTGTAGCAAAAAATCCTGTGCTCCACTCAAGAACCAAACACATAGAAGTGCGCTACCACTTTCTGAGAGACAATGTTGAGAAGGGAAACATAGATCTCATCCATGTGCCAACCGAGAAACAGCTCGTCGATATCCTGACAAAGCCTTTGGACCAAGCTACATTTGCACGCTTGCGGGGTGAGCTTGGTGTGGTTTTTCCTTTTTGAGCTTCGGTTGAGGGATCTCATGTACATATGCATCTTGCATTTTCATCTTGTATCATATCTTATTTGCATATTTGTATCATAGACTGCATTTCTATCATATGCCTTGTAGTAGGAAAAGCTTCTCCTATATACTTTGTTCACCATGATGTGCTATACATGATCTTGTGAGCTAGGTTGGTATGCCATGGTTAGTTTGGCTTAGCTCTGGGTGATCTTGGTTTATGCCCATGGTTGCTAGCTATGCTTTTGAAAAATGCTACATGTATGCTCTCTTGTGAGTAAATGCCTTTATATGATCTTGACATGTTTTTGTGGCTTGGCTATGCTTAATTTGTGGTTGGATAGCTTATTTTGATCATATGGGACCAAAGGCTCATTTGTCATCATGAATGTTTAGCCCGCTTGCTTTATCTTGTGGAGGGGCATAAGTTCCTTTTTGTCGCAAAGACATTTCATGTACCAATATGAATATGAAAATGAAATGTAAATTGCTTGGAAAATGTGCTCCCATGTCATATGTGCTTAATTTTTTAGCTTTGGGTGCTAAACCGTTGCATGATGCCTACCAATGAGAAGTCTCATACATAGAAGTAGGCACATAGCTCGGTGGCTTTGACATGACATGAGATGCTTGAGGGTGTTTATGATGATCTTATGATTAGAATGGTTGTCCTAGCATGAAGTTTGTGTGGCTTTGCCATTTTGACATGTTTTGCTCATGTTTAGGACTCTGCTCATGAGAGAGTGATTTTTCACAAAAATTGTTCATTCCATCTTAGCTTTGCTCAATGGATGTGAAACTTGGTGATCCTGTAGCTAATGTTCATACGAAGCTATAGAGTATTTAACTTGCTCATTTGGACATGTGTAGCATCTTGTGTTGAATTTTGTCTATTTGAGAAGCTCTAGGTTTCATTTTGGCTTGATTCATGCTTTACCAACAAGGGGGAGGAAAGTACCCCAATTCATGCATCCAGGGGGAGTTTTGCATCAAGGGAAAGGAAAAATTGGGAGAAATGCATTTGTTCAGGGGGAGCTTGCATTCATGCATTTGGGAGAGCTCTTTTTCGCTTGATTTTAGTTGTGTTCTTTTGCCGATGGTGTCGAGCCCTTTTGCCTCACCTTGAGGAGTCAGTAATTTTGGAGCATTTTGTCTCGGTTGTGTTGAGCCGTTGCCCTTGCCTTAGGGGACCGAGACTTCCTCTCTCAAGTTATCTTCTTTGGCTTTTGTTTGGCTTTTGATCACTTGTTTGAGTTTTTGGTTCGTTTCTTTTCATTTTCTTCCTTTCTCTGAATTGGTTACTATGTGTGTTGTCAATGCACTCATCAAGGGGGAGATTGAGGATCGGAGCGTTCGAGGACCGGTGGTGGTCGCTCCTCAGTGTGATGAGTGATTGACAACGTCGTGTGGACTGACTCTTGGCCGAGTATTATTACAGGTGCAGGTTGCGGCTTGATTTGCGTTGGTGCAGGTGAAGAGCGGGCGCGAAAGGTCTTTGCCTTGCGGGGCCTCCGAGGAGTGGAGAGACAAGTAGGCTCGGCTCGAGGGACCCGGTGGCCAGCGGGGTCAAGTGCGGGCCGCATGGTGGCAAGAAAAGCAAGACGAAGTCGTGGACATGAGCCGGTGCAGGGTAGCAGCTCACGACCGGAGTCTGCACGCGGGGTTTGCGGCGGTTCACCACAAAACTGTGATGCCCCAGGTTTTTAATTAGTGTTATTAGTGCTAATGACCTAGTCAACCAAGTCAAACACGTTGACTTGGTCAAACCTTGGTCAACCTGGGTTATCACCTCGAAAACCTTGCCAACAATCACTAATGATCATCTTAATCAAGTCAACACCCACTAATGGTCAAAGCTTGGTCAAGATATAGTCAAACCCTAGATAAACCCCTAATGTCCTTGAACCTCTCTAGAACTTTTGCCGCGTTCTCCGAATTTCACCTAAACACTTCCAATTCTCCCAATATAAAAGTTGTCCAGTTTTTTGAAGGACACAACTTTGCTTTTGGGTGGCATTTCAAATTTGGAGTGGAAAATGGTGAAAAACTTGGTCAACTGCGGTTGAGTACTATTCACCTGAGCTGAGAAAGACAGCATCTTTGCCAACAGTTTGTACTCAAACAATTGATCAAAACATAGGTCAGCCTTTACAAAAGTTGCTCTCCTATGGTTGCTCTACAACTTTGGTATTCACAGTTTTTGAAGTTTGGTTTGCAAATCTTGAGTTCTGGCCGGTCAAACTTGTGTAAACGGATTGAAATCTGCGACGTCGCGCCGCGCCGCCGTGCTCCCGCGCGCTAGAGCACGCCCGCGCGCGCCACCGCGTGGCGCCTGTGCAGCCTCGGCGTCCGGGTCCACCGCGCCGTCCCGCGCATCCCGAGGCTCCCGCGCCCGTCCCCCACACCCCGCGCTCGACCGCATCCCTCGGGAGCCACACCCCGCCACGCGTCGCATGCGCCGTGCGCCTGTACCGAGCCCCGTGCCGCGCCGGGCCGCATCCCCATGCACCGCGCCCGTTCGGTCCCCCACCGCACCGCATTCCCGTCGCGGCGAAGGCAGGGAGCTCTCTCCCACTTCCTTGGCTATAAAGCCGCCCTCTCCTCTCGTGTGCACACCCCCTCCGCCACAGCTCGTCATTGCCGCCGGCCGCCATTAGAGGCCGCTCGCTGAGCTTCGCCACCCGAGCCACACCCGCTCCACCTGAGACTCCCAACGGCTTGGTACGCCCGCACAGAACCTCCCCGTGCCGCCCGTTGCCCCGGCCGAGCTTTCCCTTCGCCGGAGTTCCAGCCGCAGCGGCTGCAACCGCCGTGTGCTGCCGCCCAAGCTCACCGGAGCTCCCCTAGGCCCATCCAACTACACGAATCGGTCGTAGGTGGACCCTAGCCCCTTCCCCGCCTCTTCCCCGGCCAGCTCCGGTCGCGACCTCACCGGAATCCGGCCGGCCGCGCCGCCGGCCGTCCCTGGGGACCCAATTGTGAGGCCTCATCTCTTTCCAGGGGCTAATATGCAAAGTAAGGGCCTATCTGTAATAGAAAGAAAAGATCCAGGGTCGTCCATGCAAATAGATTCTTATAGTTTTGTGGATTTCAGCTGAATCTTAGAAAATTCGTAGAAAATCACACAAAAATCAGAAAAATGCAAAGCCAATTTTGTTGGTTTTCTGGTGAGCAACTATACAACTTTTGTAAAGCATTACCATACTTTTGGCTGATAGATTTTGCATGAAAAATAGAAATCAGTTTAACCTAGATCTGCTGTAGTTCAAAATCTACACGTGCTCTCAAGCTGCATTTTGGATATGTTGTGAGACATGTCATGTTTATGCTCCACACCAAAAATTGCACAAAGTTACAAGTAGATCTTTTAATCTGATTTATTTTATATTTATGAGGAATCTTCTTAAATGAATTTTATAGCTTAAAATAAATATGTTTTTGTGCCCAACTTCTGGATATGATCTTTGTATGCCTAAATACAGCTCTGGTGAATTAATCATGATTTTATATCTACCATAAGTATTTATTCTTGATTTATGCTTAATGTTCAATGTAATTGCATAGCTCAAGATCTAGAGTAGCTCTTGATGTGTTTGTTGATTTCCTAGCCTTGATTTGAGTTAGAGAACCAGTGGGAGAAAGTTGGGATCCATTTGTTGCTTAATTATTTTTATATGCATTTATCTTGTTTTGGTAGCTAAAAATTGTCATTTTCGGTATATTTAATTCATAGCTCTTATAAGTGTGCATGTGTGTTCAGTAGCTTTGCTTAGGGTTATAGAGCTTAGAAAACATCACTCTGCATTTTATGAATTTATTTATGCATAAAAACAATGGAGGCCAATTAAAGCTTAATATTAAGTTAATTTGGAAAACCACCAACACCACACCTAATGACCCCATGTTTCTTATGTGGAACATGCTAAGAAGCTTAAGACCAACCCTTTGCTGTTTTGTGAAATTAAATTAATTTATTTGCATAAATGTGCACACAGTCACTATCAAAAAGAATAAATAATGAAGCACCACATAACATTACTTTAATAGAAAGAATACGCCAAATATGTGTTTGTCAAGGTGAATATGGCCAGCCATAAACAACTTCATGGTTGTCATATGTTGTTTTATAATTAATTAGACCAAAACTGTCACTTAAATCTTGCATATGCATCCTCGTGTAGATCTTCCCGACGGTAGTTGTATGCTTGTGCCGGAAGGAGGAGACGGAGGAGCTGACAGAGACGTGCAATACGTCGCTATAGAGCAAGACCTGGACCAAAGTCCAGAAGGGCCCAAGGCCAACCTTGCCGGTGAAGGCAAGCCCTGGATCATTAACCCTTCTTTTTTTTAAATTATGCAATTACCTTTGCTATGTTTGTGCATTTACGTTTCAGGAGTTGAATTGAAACCCTAGATGCATGATCCCTAGGTACCTACGTTCTTTTACTAGTATGCTAGGTCGATAGCTGCTATGCTATAGGACCGGTACAAGTCGAGTGATGTTCGTCACTCGCGAGACTAGGTTCTTATGTTGGAATCATAAGATCTTTATAAATGGATTGCTCATGTGGTAAGAGCATGGGATTTGGGCTCCGGTCCAGTGGCTTTCGTGGGCTAAGCTTTTGAACGTACTAAGCACTTGTCGGGAATGGGACCGGTAAACCTAGTACCTGATGGACACGACAAGGGAACATTTCTCTACTACCCCTAGGACACATGATGTGTCCCCCTGCCTGCAACAGTGGGGTACCTGTGCGAGTCTGGCGGGTCCGGCGTGACGTTCCAGTAAGCCTTGTACCGAGGATTGTAGGTCTGATCCCGACCCGGAGAAAGATGGGAACCGTGTGGTCGGTGTATACCCCGTTTCATTTTTGTTTGGACCTTCTTGGGGTATGCATTCTTCCGTGTGTTTAGGTTTACCTTGCAATGTTATAAATCAATCGATTGTCATCCTCTCACTGTTATCTGAGACTGCTTAATCAACTGGCCATGATATCCCTTAATGATGGAACTATATGAATATTGTTGCATGGATTAATTGTTTTGTACAATTCTTGATTGCAATAGTTGGCTCACTTAGAAATGGTAATTAACTAGAATTTGAGCTAAAATATTGAAAGTAAGGACCTACTCTTTGTTGCTTTTCAGCAAAAGAACCTACCGGCCAAAAAGCCTCTCATGTCTAGAGTTTGGTGATGTAGTTATCACCCGACGGTTAAGTCTTGCTGAGTATTAGTATACTCAGTCTTGCTATATAAATGTTGTTGCAGGTGTTGTTTGGCCTGGAGAGATTCCACCCGGCTGGGAGCTGGAATGGGTGGATGACGATGAGTGATGGCATCACGGATGGCCTCCTGTGATGTCGACCATATCGCTAGTTTATTATTCCGCTGTTTTCGAACTCTGAACCTTTACTTATCATGTCATGAACAATGGTTTGTAATAATTAACCCTTCGGGGCAAATTTGGATTTAATTTGTGTAATGTACTCTGGACTCGCCTTCGTGTGAGTTTTAATGCATATTCTCGATCCTCTGTGTGTTACTCAAGTGATTTACCGGGCCTTGACCCGGCAACTTACGACGGGATGGTACTTTATTATCACTTAATGACCAAAGTGGATTGGTTTAGGCGATAGTACGGTATTTTCCCGGGCGGGTTGTCATAGCTGGTACCAGAGCGATTATATGCACTGGAGTTTAATTAACAACCTTAATCACTGGTTTTTGAATAAAACTTGCCAAGATTGTTTGGATTTGCAAAATACATTGGTCTGTTTAGGATGGATATAGACCGAGAGGCCCTAGAGGGAATTTTTGGGTTCTTTCAGGTGGCTTACAAATCTATGGTTTATTTTGCTAACTTCCAGCACATTTTATTCTTGTCAGAACTTACTTCTTGCACAACCATACTAGTTCATCACGTTTTGCCATACGTGGTGGTACCACATAAGAGTCATGTGAGGGATGGATGGGACCTAATCCAATGGGAACCCACCGTCGCGTCTGTGTCTCGCCACGTTTTGCCATACGTGGACGTTCCGCATTATGAATATGCGAGGCAAGGACACACTCCATTCAAACGGAGGGTGTCTGAGGTTGGATGCTGTCCATCCAGCGGCAAATGCATGGGTGCCATTTCTATAGTGAACGGTAATGTATGTGGACGCTTTCATGAGTGCTGGCACGAAAGGTTCAATGTGTTCTGTGATTTTCTGCAGGTACACTAACCACGTTTCGTAAGTCACTAAGTGAGCATCGACTAGTTCTCGACTAGTTATTATAGGGAGAAATGCGTATATGCCTTGCCACCGGCACTAACTTTGATTTTTGACTTGATCGCCTTGTGAGGACGAATAAGACGTCTTGCATCATGTTAAAAATTGTGGAAAGTTAAAAACAGAACCCTATAATTGTTTTGTGTGGTCTCTAGGTGAAATTTTGCTAGTGTGTAATTTCTTTGCATAGCCTCTCAGATGTAGATGTGTTGCTGTCCAAAATTTGATAAGGCTGTTTGCTTTAATTTTTGCACCTTGTTCTAAAAATAATTCAACTAGATGATCTATACCAAAGTTGCTCCACATCTAATCTAGTTTTCGCTCGCACAAATTCATGGTCATAGCTTTGGTAGATTTCGAGTTATGCCCAAATTAGTGAACCTCTGTGTGACAACCCGCCCAGGAAAATACCATACTATCGCCTAAACCAATCCACTTTGGCCATTAAGCGACAGTAAAGTATCATCCTGTCGTTGGTTGCCGGGTTAACGCCTGGTAAATCACTTGGATATCACACAGAGGATCGAACATATGCATTATAACTCACGCGAAGGCGAGTCCAGAGTACAAACACAATTTAAATCTGAATTATGCCTAAGGGTTAATTATTACAAACTATTGTTCATGACATGATAAGTAAAGGTTCAGAGTTCGAAAACAGCGGAATAATAAACTAGCGATACGATAATCATCACAGGAGGCCATCCGTGATGCCATCACTCGTCGTCATCCACCCATTCCAGCTCCCAGCCGGGTGGAATCTCTCCAGGCCAAACAACACCTGCAACAACATTTTATAAAGCAAGGCTAAGTATACTAATACTCAGCAAGACTTAACCGATGGGTGATAACTACATCACCAACTCTAGACATGAGAGGCTTTTTGGCCAGTGGAGTTCTTTTGCTGAAAAGCAACAAAGAGTATGTCCTTACTTTCAATATTTTAGCACAAAATTCTAGTTGATTACCATTTCTAAGTGTGCCAACTAATTCAATCAAGAATTTTACAATACAATTAATTCAAGCAGTAATATTCACGAAGTTCCACCATTAAGGGATATCATGGCCAGTTGATTAAGCAGTCTCAGATAACGGTGAGAGGCCGACAATCGATTGATTAATAACCTTGCAAGGTAAACCTAAACACACGGTAGGGTGCCCTCACAATGGACAACCACCAGGTGGTTCCCAAAAGTCCTCGGCTTGGGATCGAATCTTACAGTCTCAGGTACAAGGCTATCTGGCATGCCCCACACAGTACAACCAGCCTCACACATGTACCCACCTCCCGGTTGCAAGTCAGGTTGGTGAATACTCAAGATTAGTAATAGTAAGATCCCGCACCGTCTCATTAGGGTGCTAGGCTTACCGGTCCCATTCCCGACAAGTGCTTAGTACGTTCAAAAGCTTAGCCCACGAAAACCACTGGACCGGAGCCCAAATCCCATGCTCTTACCACATAAGCAATCCATTTATAAAGATCTTATGATTCCAACATAAGAACCTATTCTCGCGAGTGACGAACATCACTCGACTTCTACCGGGTCCTATAGCATAGCAGCTATCGACCTAGCATACTAGTAAAAGAACATAGGTACCTAGAAATCATGCATCTAGGGTTTCAATTCCACTCCTGAAACGTAACTGCACAAACATAGCAAGGATAGTTGCATAATTTTTAAAGAAGGGTTAATGATCCGGGGCTTGCCTTCGCTGGCAAGGTTGGCCTTGGGCCCTTCTGGACTTTGGTCCAGGTCCTGAGCTACGTCCACGTACTGCAGCTCACCGTCAGCACCTTCGTCTCCTCCTTCCGGCACGAGCGTATAGCTACCGTCGGGAAGATCTACACGAGGATGCAAATGCAAGATTTAATGGATGGTTTTCATTTAAAGAACTACAAACCACACATGACAACCATGGGGTGCATGGTTGACCACATTCACCTAGATAAACATACATTCAGCATACTCTTCCAATAAAGGAACAATATGCAGTTCTTTATTAATTAGTCTTTTTGATAGTGACTGTGTACACATTTATGTAAATAAATTAATTTAATTACACAAACAGCAAGGGTGGGGTTTTAAGCTTCCTAGCAAGCTTAACATCACATACATAGGGTCATTTAGGGGTGTGTGGGTGATTTTCCAATTTAACTCCCAATTAAGCTTTAAATGGCTTCCATTGCTTTTATTCCTAAATAAATTAATAAAATTCAGTGGGGTGTTTATGAAGCACTATAAACCTAAACAAAGCCACTGCACACAAGATTCCACATTTACAAGGGCTATAAATTAATTACAACAAAAATAACAAAATCTAGCTACCAAAGCAAGATAAATGCATACAAAAATAAATACACAACAAATAGATTCCAACTTTCTCTCACTGGTTCTATGACTCAAATCTAGGCTAGGAAAACAACAAACACATCAAGAGCTACTCTAGATCTTGAGCTATGCATTTACATTGAAAATTAGGCATAAAACAAGATTAAATATTTCTGACAGATATAAAATCATGATTCATTCACCATAGGTGCATTTAGGCATAACAAGATCACATGCAGAAGTTGAGCACAAAAATCTAATTATTTTTAGCTACAAAAATCATTTAGACAGATTCAGCATAAATACAAAACAATTCATAATAAAAGATCTACATAGTAACTTTGTGCAATTTTTTGGTACAGAAGCTAGGCATGGCATAACACACAACATATCCAAAATTCAGCTACAGAGCACTTGTAGATTTTGAACTACAACAGATCTAGGTTTAACTATTTTCTATTTTTCATGCAAAAACTATCACTCAAAAGTATGGTCATGCTTTACAAAAGTTGTAGGGTTATTCACAAGGAAACCAACAAAATTGAGTTTGCATTTTTCTGATTTTCTATGATTTTCTATGAATTTTACAAGAATCAGCCAAAGGCTTAACACTATTCAAGATTAAACTTTCAAGCAGGCCCCTGGAAAGATCTTTTCTATTACAAGTAAGCCCCTAGTTCACAGAAAAGAACCTACAAGTTTTGGGGCCCTTGCAATGCGGCCCTTGGCCATGGCCGGCGGCGGTGCGGCCGCAATTCCGGCGAGGGGCTTACCGGACTTGGCCGGGGAAGAGGCCAGAGGGGAGGGGGAGCTCACCAGCGATCGGTTTGTGGCCGGAGATGGGGTTGGAAGGGCGCGGCGACGGTGCGCGGCGGCGCCGGCGGACGGTGGTTGCGGGCGCTGCTACTCCGGTGAGCTCGCGGCTCGGCCTGGACAACACGCAAGCGCGGGAGCTCTAGTAGGTCCTAGGGGAGGCACTCAGATTGCTAGGTGGCCCTAGGAGCAAGCGAGAAGGCGAGCTCGGCGAGGCGGTGCCAATGGCGAGCGGCGGAGCTCGGGAAGATGGCAAGGGCGAGTGCACGCGCGAGGAGCGGCACGGGACGGCTTTATAGCCAGCCTCCCTTCGCGTCAAAGCAAGAGAGGGAGGGCGAGGGGGACCCGGCCGGTGCGTCAGGGCGCGGGCGGCTCAACCGGCGGACAGCGCGGCGAGGACCCGACGTGCGCGCGCGCGGGGCGCGACACGCGACGCGGCGTGGTTTTCCAAAGCACTTGGGGTGCGTGCGCGCCTCGGGAGCGCGGCCAGCGTGGGGAAGGCCCGGACGCCGAGGGGCTGCGGCGGCCACGTGGCCGTGCGCGCGGGCGCGCTCTTGGAGCGCGGCGTCGCGGCGCGACGCGGCGTCGCCCATTTTTATTTCATTTACACAAGTTCGACCGCGAAAATCTCCGAAAACTCAAATAAAACCCCACAAAACTTTGAATACCAAAGTTGTAGAGCATCTATAGGAGAACATTTTTCGTAAAGGCCGACCTATATTTTGATCCATCGTTTGAGCATAAACTGCTGGTGAAGTTGTTGTCTTTCATGGCTCGGCAAAAAGGTACAGGCTGGCGTTGACCGCGTTTTTGAACACTTTCCACTCAAAATTTCAAATGCCGCCAATTATGAAAAGTGTGTCCCTCGAAAAGACGAACAACTTTTATATTGGCCGATTTTGAAGTGTTTAAGTGAAATTTTGAGAATGCGGCAAAAGTTCCGGGAGGGCTCAAAGACAACAGGGGTTTTGACCAACCTTTGACTAGGGTTTGACCAAGGTTTGACCACAAGGGTGTGTTGACTTGATTAAGAGGGTCATCAGTGGTTGTTGACTAGGTTTTCGAGGTGATGACCCAGGTTGACCAAGGTTTGACTAGAGTCAACAGGTTTGACTCAGTCATTAGCACTAATGATGCCAATTAAAAACCTGGGGCGTCACAGCCTACCCCCCTTAAAAAGAATCTTGTCCCGAGATTCGAAATTAAAAGACGAATGCAGGGAGGTGTTCTCGAATAGAGAGGGTACCCATGAAATTAAGCTGGCCTTGTTTCACTTGAAAGATCGGCTTCTTGCCGTGATTGCCTTTAGCTGCTCCGCGGTTCTGATTCTGCTGCTGGGGCTTCTGCTGCTTGGGGTTCGGGCACTAATTTGCATAATGCCCGGGCTAGCAAATGCGGGGCGGAAGTTCCTTAGGCTTGGAAACTTGTTGCTGATCCTTCCGGTACTGGAAATTTCCCGAAGGTTTATCCTGGGACGGGGTCACTCTCCACTGCCCAGATGACGAGGATTGTGAAGACCCATGAGTATGCTTCTTGACAAAGTGGAACTTCTTGCTCGATCCACTTCCTGCAGTGAAATCAGCCTGTCGCTTCCTATCTTTCTGTGCCTTCTTCATGGCATCCTCCTGAGAGATAGCTTTGTTTACCAACTCATGATAACTATTGGGCTCCAGCAGATTTAGCCTTTCGTACAAGTCACCATTAAGACCATCACGGAAATGTTCCATCTTCTTGTCATCGGTGTCCATGTGATGTCCTCCGTACTGACAGAGACTGTTGAACTTCTGTGCATATTGATACACAGTATCAACTCCCTGCTTAAGAGCCAGCAACTCTTTCATCTTTCTATCCAGGAGTCCTTTAGGGATATGGTGGTCCTTGAAAGCCTTCTTGAATTCAGCCCAAGTGACTTCGTGTCCGGCAGGTTGCATGGACTTGAAATGCTCCCACCACATCAGTGCTTCACCACGAAGCTGCAAGGTCACAAAGTTTGCCTTGCGCTCCTCCGAGCAAAGCAGGGTAAATGCAGAGAATTTGGCCTCTATGGCCCTGACCCATGCATCAGCTTCAAGCGGTTCTTCTGCCTTAGTGAACGTTGGGGGCTTCATCCCAATAAACTGGGTGTAGGTGGTGACCGTATGTGGTCCCTCATGATTGGCCCCATGTGGAGGTCTCTGTTGCAGTTGCTGTATCTGTTGGGCCATCTGCTGCTGCGTCTGCAGGAGCTGGCGCAATACTTCGGTTTGCGTTGCCATGAGTGCCTCTGCCGGTGTCATGGGCGGTGGCGGCGGTGGGTCGCCACTACCCGACGCACCAAAACCATTGGGAGTGTTGCGTGTTGGTCCGACCATCTGAAAAATTGAGTTTTCATTAAACACACATTCATAAGCTTGCTCAAAAATTACAAGTAGAACATGCACGACGAAAACTCGTTTATGGTAAGTTTTGCCAAACCGGACAGCACAGCGGTCATAAGCATAAAATTCACGAATCTCTGCTCATGTACCGAAAAATTCTCATTTTTAGTCAGTAGGTGTAGGATTTCATAAGCTCCAAAGTTGGTACTCAACTCCGAGACAACTCCAAGGGTAACGCGCCTGAAAAGTTTCATCACCACGGCTTTGTCTAGCTGATTTGGACAGCAAGCACGGTTTCACTAAAAATTTCATAACTCCTGGTATGGATGTGCAAAAATGCTGAAATTTGGTGAACACGATGGTCATAAAATTTTGTACAAGTTTGGTACTCATCATGGAACTCCGATCTGACCACAACTAGCATAAATAATTCCCTCACGAAGATCACTGCAGAAAGATGTTCAACCAAAGCATTACATCGATGAAAGGTTTCGGGATCGCCATAACAACACCTGGGGGTTACCATGCAGACTAGCCACATAAAAGAAAGCTCCTAGTTCAGCCTACCGCAAAAGCCAACCAAAAAGCGGCTGCACACACTAGGGGTTCCTTCCTACTACCACACTCGTACAACTCCTTACTTCATTATAAGCATACCAACTTCCAACTAGATAACAAACTAGCCTTAGGTTTACTCCTACTGGTTGAGTCTTCTATGCCGAAGAAAAGGCTAAGGTGAAGCAGGTCCAGACTCTACTCCAGATTCTCCTTGAATGTCCTCAGCATCTCCTTCTTCTTCCGGTCCGGGAAAGACAGGCTTCGGAGGTGGAGCTGCTATCGCTTCCAGTTGATTCTCTAGTTCGAGCATATATTGGTCATTATGCTCTAAAATGAAATTCTGCTCATGGATAACTTCACTTAATTCTCGTATCTTTGCCTTATCCTTGTGTCTTCCCTTCTTGAGAGTGGCTATCATTGCTCGGGCTTCCTTCAATGCTTGAGCGGTACTTTCCACTTCTTTAACTCGTTGCCTATAGATTTGGCGTCTATAGAATGCACTTTCTCCCACCATCAGTCGGTAGGTGTCAAACATGGCTTCGGAAAAGCGAACTGAGGTGACAAGATCAGGACTATAGTGAGAGTTGCCCTGAGCTGAGAGAAAAGCTTCGCGTTCGACCCATGGTCTAGTGTGTCGCTCAGGTACAGGAATCACCTTGGCTGTAGTGTTAGCTACCGAGTCAGGATGCTTCCCACAAAAAGTCGTGAGCGCTTCAAGAGCAGCCTTCTGCACAGTGTCAGCCAGGTTCAACCCTTGTGCCTTACTCTCCCATGCTTCCCAAGCAGGGTTGGTCGGGCACATGGGGATCTTCACCTTCACTTCACAACGAAGGAGCTGGCCTGTGGTCATGACCTCCCGTGTCGAGTACTCTGGATAAGCGGTGTACCCAAAGTCCTTCAGGGTGTCCCACAAGAGTGCAGGAAATCCACCCTCCTCGAGGCAGTTCACGAGAGTCCATGCTTCCACATCAGCCGACACAGATCCAACGTCGTCCATCTGGTCATAACGACAAAAGTGAGAGCCAGACGGATGTGAGAACACAAGGATAGATTCGGTCAACGATAAAAGAGTACGTGGTTAAGCAATGGGGTAGCCATTGGTACGAACATACAACTTGGCAAAGTTCTGGCAGTTGTGAACAAAAATTCATAACTTAAAAACCAGAGCCCCAAAAACTCCCAAATTTTTGTAGCAACCCAGCAAGATTATGAGACACATCTTCGGTATGCAAAGGTTGATCTAGAAAGGTTAGGAAGGTGCTTCAACTTTGCAAGGTTTTCAGATTGGTTCCTGGAAAATCAGCAGGACAGAGGTTCACTAATCTGAGCATAACTTGAGATATACAAAAGCTATGACCGTGAATTTTTGCGAGCAGAAACTAGATTAGATATGGAGTAACTTTGGTAGAGGTCACCTAGGCAAATTGATTCTGGAACAAGGTGCAAAAATCTAAGCAAACAGCCTTATCGGATTCTTGGACAGCAACACATCTGCACACGAGGGGCTATGCAAAGAGAAATCACACTAGCAAAATTTCCTTAGAGAGCACATAAAACATACAGGGGTTCAGTTTTAAGTTTCCACAATTTTTAGCAAGATGCAAGACGTCCTATTCGTCCTCACAGGGCAATCAAGCCAAAAATCGAAGTTAGTGCCGGTGGCAAGGCATATACACGTTTCTCCCTATAATAACTAGTCGAGAGCTAGTCGATACTCACTTAGCGACTTACGAAACATGGTTAGTGTACCTGCAGAAAATCACAGAACACATCGAACCTTTCGTGCCAGCACTCACGAAAGCGTCCACATACATTACCGTTCACTATAGAAACGGCATCCATGCATCAAGCCGCTGCATGGACAGCGTCCAACCTCAGACACTCTCCGTTTGAATGGAGTGCATCCTTGCCTCGCATATCCACAATGCAGAATGTCCACGTATGGCAAAACGTGGCGAGACACAGACGCGACGTGGGTTCCCATTGGAATAGGTCCCATCCATCCCTCACAGGACTTTCTTGTGGCACCACCACGTATGGCAAAACGTGATGAACTAGTATGGTTGTGCAAGAAGTAAGTTCTGACAAGAATGAAATGTGCTGGAAGTTAGCAAAATAAACCATAGATTTGTAAGCCACCTAAAAGAACCCAACAATTCCCTCTAGGGCCTCTCGGTCTACAATCATCCCTAACGGACCAACGTATTTTGCAAATCCAAACAATCTTGGCAAATTTTATTCAAAAACCAGTGATTAAGGTTGTTAATTAAACTCCGGTGCATATAATCGCTCTGATACCAGCTGTGACAACCCGCCCAGGAAAATACCGTACTATCGCCTAAACCAATCCACTTTGGCCATTAAGCGACAGTAAAGTATCATCCCGTCGTTGGTTGCCGGGTTAACGCCCGGTAAATCACTTGGATATCACACAGAGGATCGAACATATGCATTATAACTCACGCGAAGGCGAGTCCAAAGTACAAACACAATTTAAATCTGAATTACCCCTAAGGGTTAATTATTACAAACTATTGTTCATGACATGATAAGTAAAGGTTCAGAGTTCGAAAACAGCGGAATAATAAACTAGCGATACGATAATCATCACAGGAGGCCATCCGTGATGCCATCAGTCGTCGTCATCCACCCATTCCAGCTCCCAGCCGGGTGGAATCTCTCCAGGCCAAACAACACCTGCAACAACATTTTATAAAGCAAGGCTGAGTATACTAATACTCAGCAAGACTTAACCGACGGGTGATAACTACATCACCAACTCTAGACATGAGAGGCTTTTTGGCCGGTGGAGTTCTTTTGCTGAAAAGCAACAAAGAGTATGTCCTTACTTTCAATATTTTAGCACAAAATTCTAGTTGATTACCGTTTCTAAGTGTGCCAACTAATTCAATCAAGAATTTTACAATACAATTAATTCAAGCAGTAATATTCACGAAGTTCCACCATTAAGGGATATCATGGCCAGTTGATTAAGCAGTCTCAGATAACGGTGAGAGGCCGACAATCGATTGATTAATAACCTTGCAAGGTAAACCTAAACACACGGTAGGGTGCCCTCACACTGGACAACCACCAGGCGGTTCCCAAAAGTCCTCGGCTTGGGATCGAATCTTACAGTCCCGGGTACAAGGCTATCTGGCATGCCCCACACAGTACACCCAGCCTCACACATGTACCCACCTCCCGGTTGCAAGTCGGGCAGGTGAATACTCAAGATTAGTAATAGTAAGATCCCGCACCGTCTCATTAAGGTACTAGGCTTACCGGTCCCATTCCCGACAAGTGCTTAGTACGTTCAAAAGCTTAGCCCACGAAAGCCACTGGACCGGAGCCCAAATCCCAAGCTCTTACCACATGAGCAATCCATTTATAAAGATCTTATGATTCCAACATAAGAACATATTCTCGCGAGTGACGAACATCACTCGACTTCTACCGGGTCCTATAGCATAGCAGCTATCGACCTAGCATACTAGTAAAAGAACATAGGTACCTAGAAATCATGCATCTAGGGTTTCAAGCGGCGGAGCTCGGGAAGATGGCAAGGGCGCGTGCACGCGCGAGGACCGGCACGGGACGGCTTTATAGCCAGCCTCCCTTCACGTCGAAGCAAGAGAGGGAGGGCGAGGGGGACCCGGCTGGCGCGTCGGGGCGTGGGCGGCTCAACCGGCGGACAGCGCGGCGAGGACCCGGCGTGCACGCGCGGGGGGCGCGACACGCGGCGGGGCGCGGTTTGTATTGGCCGATTTTGAAGTGTTTAAGTGAAATTTTGAGAACACGGCAAAAGTTCCGGGAGGGCTCAAAGACAACAGGGGTTTTGACCAACCTTTGACTAGGGTTTGACCAAGGTTTGACCACAAGGGTGTGTTGACTTGATTAAGAGGGTCATCAGTGGTTGTTGACTAGGTTTTCGAGGTGATGACCCAGGTTCACCAAGGTTTGACTAGAGTCAATAGGTTTGACTCGGTCATTTGCACTAATGATGCCAATTAAAAACCTGGGGCGCCACACTCTGTCATGCCGTCTTTTCTAGAGACCTACTCTGAACTTTTGATTAATTTGAGCATCTTCCTAACCTTTCTAGATCAACCTTGGAATACCCAAGATGTGCTTCATAATCTTGCTGAGTTGCTGGTAAAATTTGGTGATTTTTGGGGCGCTGGTTTTTAAGTTGGGAAATTTTGTTCCCAACCGCCAGGACAAAACCCCGGTACCAAATTATCCCAGACGTGGTAACCTCAGCTTTTGATTTTGAGTTGGATATCAAGTTGCTTGAAACCTTTGATTTGGTATGCGCATTGGAGTCATGAATCCTCGCAGTCTTGAGCTGAGTGCATGAAATTCTTGTTTCCAGAATATTGCGGTTGCCCCGATTCTGACTTTTCTTCAAATTGGGTTTTCGTCGTACATGTTCTGCTTGTGTGAACAAGCTTATGAATGTGTGTTTAATGAAAGCTCAAATTTTTCAGATGGTGGGACCGACACGCAGCTCCCCGAATGGTTTTGGTGCGTCGAGTAGTGGTAGCGACCTACCACCGCCACCACCCAGGACGATTGTCGAGGCATTTATCGCGGTTCAAGCGGAAGTGCTATGCCAAATCCTCTAGACGCAGCAGCAGATCACCCAAGGGATGCAATAGCAACCTCCCCATGGTGCCGATCCAGATGGACCAAATTTGGTCACTATGACCATAAACTCCACCCGAAAAGATCCAGAGAAACCTCGATCCTATGAGTCTTGCTCACCAGGTGTCAGATGTTTAGATCTAGACAGCCCACAGGGGGGGTCAACCCCGGTGGTTTATTTGTTCGGTGGGGAGGAATCTAGGGCTAAGAACTCGAAGGTTGCGCACGAGCACACGGAACACAGAGAGCACGGCGAGTTTATACTGGTTCGGGCCTCCGGAGAGTAAAACCCTACGTCCAGTTATTGGTGTAGATTGCTTGAGGATTGCGTGATTACAAGGGGTCGACCTGCCCGCCTTATATTGGCCAGCAGACAAGGTCGGTGCCCAGACTCTTGGTCAGTTACGACCAGGAGACCTATGTCTAGTTGTTTACAACACTTGCCATATCCGTCGATCTGCTTGGTCGGAATCCACCGATGTCTTGTCTTGCACGCCAAGTCTTGAAGTCGTTCCGGATAAGGTCGCCTGGGGAAACTTCTGGAAGGTCTTCAGGAGGTCGTGTGGGCCACCAATTAGGTCGGTTGGGCCCACTGTCAGGTCGGTGGGTCTTCTGGTAGGCCGGACCCACTTGTCGGGGACGGCCGTGAGCCTGGTCGGTGGGGACCCAGGGGTACCCATGTCTCACAAGCCCCCGAGCGATGTGTAGGCGCAGCGACCTTAGAAGGTCATGACGAAGTCGTAGAGCTATCGACAGGTCGAATAGCGTGCACGTCGGTCCAAAAGAAAAGAACAAATCAGCTTAGCAGCCGACCTGATTGAAGTCTTGCCGAATGAAGAGAGGTCGAGTGACGACCTATAGGAAGCAGGCTTCCAATAGATCGAAACGACGATGAAAAAATTAAGAGGGCATCAAGGATGCACTCATAGAGTAGTATCCGAGCATCGTGGCGGGCAGGATGGCCGGTATGATGATCCAAAAAAGAAGAAAAACGTTGGTCGAGTAACGACTTGATGAGAAACAGGTTTCCCATCAGGTCGTTACGACTAAGAAAACAAGAGGGCGTCAGAGACGCTCTCGTAGAGTAGTCCCCGAGCATTGAAGTAGGCAGCATGGCTGGTTTGATGCTCAAAAAAGAGAAGAAAACTGGGTCATGGTCTTGATCAAAACGAAGTGTAGAGACACACAGATCTCCTAGCATAGCTGCAAGGAGTCTGCCAGGGCCGACCTCAAGGAGGCCTTGGTAGGCGTGCCGACCTCGAAGAGGCCTCAAATCAACTATGTCCAGTATCCGAGGATACCCAGCAGGATCTTGAAGGGCGCGTCGTATGAAGAGGTCTTGAAACGGTCATCGAGGAAATCATAGGAAAATGTTGATCTTTGAACGAATGGAGTGTAGAGACACCCAGATATCCTGCATAGCTGCAAAGAGTCTGGCAGAGCCACCCGAGGCATGCCGACCTCAAGAAGGTCTCAGGTCAATAGCGCCCAAGCACCCAGAGATACTTGGCAGGGCCATCAGGTGTGCACCCCACAGGGAGGCCTTCATTCCCGACGTAAAATCCTGGGTGTCCAGAGCAGGCTGGCAGAGCTATACAAAGCACACCGACCTCAAGGAGGTCACGCATCCAGGGCGCCCAACTAGGTTGGCAGAGCCGTAGATATGCCGAGGTATTGCAAGACCTAAGTACAAAGGCACACCGACCTCAAGGAGGTCATTTTGGTGCCCAGACGACCAACACAGCTGTCAGCCATCCAGCGGAGCCAAGGTGTAATGACGACTTTAATATAGGCGCACCGACCACAGGGGCCCGACGAAATTGTAGACGTGAAGCTTCTGATTTCCAGGCGCCCAGACGGATCTGGTAGAGTAGCGAGGCATACCTACCCCGGAAGGTCTTCAATCGAACCTACGACCATTCTGCTCAGGAAACAGAAATATTGGCTGATTGGAATAGGTCCGTTTACGTACAGAGCCATAGCGGGTGTACCAGGACGCAGAGCCTAGCGGGTGCATTTGATCGTCGTCGTCATCTGTCGATGTAATGAGGCGTAGAGCCCTCTGACGCAGAGTCATGCCTATCTCTTCCATAGACTGCAGGGTCACGGGTCAACAGTGGTCAGAGATTCTCTTACCACCGAGAAAACGACAAACCGCCCACTGACCAAAAGGTGCACTGTAGCCATGTGACGTCGCAGCCACCTCAGGCATCATTGATGCACTAGCGGCAAAGACATCGTGAGACAGGAAAAAGGACATCTCCTTTAATCACGCACATGTCTACAGAACCTCTTGGCCATGTGGTAACAGCGTCTCTACTTCGCTGGCCACTCAAGGCCTGGCTCGGGCTATAAATAGCACCATAAGGCTCAAGGAAGCAAGCACCGAGCATTGTTGAGCCATGAAGCCGCAGAGTAGTATTGCAGCCATGCCATGGGCATGTGTTCATCCACCAGAGCATAGGATGCAAAATTTGTAGATGCTTGGAGCTAAAAGAATTCTTGCGAAGTAGAGGTAGCACACCCACTCTTTGTACCGTACCTCAACGAGGAATCAAGGAGAGTTTGGAGGTGATGCTGTAGAGGCCCGAGGTGAAGCTGCAGGTTCTTGATGAGCATAGGATGCTCGTCGAGGGCTTGCGGTCCGCGCCGAAGAGCAAGCTCGTATCTGCATTCCATAGTCAGGCACAAAGTGTGACCTGCTATATGCAGCGTCGTGCAGGCGTTCACCGCAAGGCCACCATCGAGGTCCTGGGGCTAGGAGAATTCTTGCGATGTGCTCTGCTATAGCAGGGAACACCTCAAGGATTGCTCTATGTAGACCAGGTCTTCAAATATATTTGTATCATGTAACGGGTTCTGGATCCAATGAGGTCGCAGGCGACTTGTGTACCTTCGTAGTTCCTGTGTAATGTTCGCTCTCTTCTGTCATGTAATGGTCGGTTTGAAGAAATTATTCATCATAGACCTAAAGCGACGTAATTTGGGGGCTTATCGACCTCATGGAGATCGAATGTGCTATCAGGACGACCTGATATCCTTGATGTATTAACGACCTAAACTCAAGGTGTAGGTCGCCGAACTATCCGTTGGGCATATAGCCGTTGACGTGAAATCCGACGAGATCATCTCGCGAAATTAGCGGCACGTAGCCGTTACGACGAGCTCATTACGGCGATAAATCTGCAACGGGCACCCGTGGTGGGACCCATATAAATAGGACGACGGGGACCGGTGTTGACCATCCCTTTCCATCTTCTTCCTCCTCCCGCCGCCTCCGCCGGAATTTTCGTGCCCTAGCCACCGTGCGCTCCACATCCATCCTCCACCCGTGAATCCCCATCCCGCCGCCGTCTGTAGCAGACCGCGCGCCGGCTCTGCCATCCACGCGCCGCGCCGCTCCGCATGCGCGTGAAAACCCTAGTCAACTTTAGATCCAAAGCTCCTCGTCCTCAAGAAATGGCGGCTGCTGCTCCTCAAATCCCGGACCCGCAGACGGTTTGGGAGCCCTCGGTGATGACCGAGGCGAAGATTCAAGCGCTGGTGGATCGTGGGCTCCTGAGGCCCAAGGCGGAGGTGGAGTGGAAGGCACCCATGGGCGAGGCCTTCCCGACGGAGGACGACAAGGAGCGGGTCGTCTTCGCGTCCTTCTTCGAGCGCGGGTTCAACGTGCCCGCCGGTGACTTCTTCAGAGGTCTCCTCTTCTACTACAAGCTGGAGCTGGTACACCTTGTCCCCAACTCCATAACTGTGGTGTCATCGTTCATCTACTTTTGTGAGGCGTACCTAGGGATACCACCCCACTTCTTGCTCTGGCATTATCTGTTCAACGTCAAGAGCACTGGCAAGCGTCTTGGCGCAGTAGGATCGGTTATGTTCTGCCTGAGATCAGGTCTCAAGGTGGAATGGATAGATATGGACCTTTCGGACAACACCACTGGGTGGAGGTCAGAGTGGTTTCACATCGCCGACCAGCAGCCGGCGCTCCCGAAGCGGACCGAGCACAAGCCTGAGAAGATATCGGAGTGGGACCTGCAGCTGACCTCCCGCGAGCTGGACGACGTGAAGGAGCTGCTCACCCTGGTGAGCGACCTCAAGGAGAAGGGGCTGACAGGAGGCTCGGTGGTGAGGTCGTTCTATCGCCGCCTGATCCATCCGATCAAGGACCAGGTGCATCTGGCATATGAATATTGGGGGCAGTCAGACCCTACTCGCGAAGTCAACCGCAAGGTCTCCCAGGAGGAGATGGTGGCCAGGGTGTCCCAGATCTACACCGGGGGTACCCGGGGCAGGAAGTGCCCGAAGGCACACTCCCTGACTCGACCAGCTGACCCTGTAAGTCCTGAGACAACCAGGTCATTGTAGCTTGTTTAGTTGCTTTCGTCGATCTTATTCCTTGTTGCTTGTTTGTTGCAGGATCGGGAGATGCAGTTCTGGTGCCCTGCACCCTTACCGAAGGGCGAGGAGCCACGCCGAAAGCTGAGGTCGGAGGAGTACCAGCCTCCAGCAGCTGTGCTATTGGAGAATTATCAATCAGACTCATCAGTTGAAGCTGATGAAGATACCGACCAAGAGGTCGGTGGCGATGCAGCGATCCGCCCTGAGGCAAGCAGCACCACAAAGCTCGGGCGCAAGACGAGGGCGGCGACAGCAAAGCAATCCACCACAAGAGCTGCTGCCAAGGCCGAGGCAGCCAAGACTGCCAAGCTCGAGGCCAACAAGAAAAAGAGGAAGAGGAAGGCAAGCCCTCCTCCGGCGGTCCGCACACCAACGATCCCCACTCCGGTGACCAAGGAGGTCAAGGAGGATGAAGACGAAGCTACCGACGATCCGCCGGTCACTGATGACCGTGCGGAAAGGAGGTCGCTAAGTCCCGCGGCCAAGAGGCAACGGGAGCTGGAGCAGGAAGTGACGAAAGAAGACCTCCGCCGTATGAGGGAGGCACAGCGAGCTGCCGCTGGTGCGCAGGCGAAAATGCCTGTGAAGATACGAGTTCGGCCCCTGAGGCCGAAGCTGCGTGCACTGCCTACCGTGAGGTAAGGTCTTAGCCCTGAAGTTGGTTCATTTGCTTAGCTATCATTAGCTCTTCTATTGTGTTGACAAAGATTACTTTAGGTCGGACGTCCAACCTCAGAGCGCCTTGGGTGCTCAAGATTCTCCCTCACGGACAAGGTCGTCCGAGCTTGAGGCTGGGACTCAAGGTTCGGTCGGCGACGTGGGGACGTCGTCTCCGCCGCCTGTTATTGATGTGGACCCCATCAACTCGATGCCCAGCACATCAGCTCAGGGCCCGACTGTGGATCCGGTTCAGATCGAGCCACCACAGGGGAACCCAGAAACAACCGGTGTGCAGGCACCGGGTTCGACGTCGACGGGGCCAAGTTTGAGGCGGGAAGACATCGACTGGACTGGGACTCCCTGGGAGGGAGACATCTTCGAAGATGACGAGGATATGAAGGAGGTCCGCCGGTCGATCTTGACACTCAACCAATCCCTTACGGTGAGCAGCTGTTCTTGGGTTAAATAAATGACTTGTTTTCTGAATGTAGCTGACGACCTGTTTTGTTTTTACAAACAGTCACTGGCCAACCGTGCCAAGGGCAGGGCCGACCAGCTCAAGGATGCTGCAGCTCTGCAGCTGCGGGTGGTGGAGCTCGAGCAGGAGCTCAAGCAAGCTCGTGAGGCGGCGGCGGCTGACAAGAAGAAGCTCGAAGACGAGCTAGCTGAAGAAAAGCGCAAAAATCAGGATGCTGATATGCTATTCAATACTATGAGCACTGGTAAGACCAACTGCATCACAGCTTTGTCCATCATTGATTTATACTGCTGAGGGTTAGTTCTCAGGACTTCTTGTACACCGTAGATTTTCACAGGCGAGAGGACGACCTCAAGAACGACCTAAAGAACACTAAGGAGAAGGTCCGAAGCCAGGAGGTAAACCTGTAGGAGGTCGAGGCCGGTGCTGAGGAGCTGAAGCAGCTGATGAAAGGCACCATAGACAGTGAGTACGCCGTGTCTCAGAAGCTGGCTTATGAGAAACGGGCTCGAAAAGACCTTGAGGTCAGTCTCGAGGTAGCTTTGAAGGTGTTGCGGAATGACCAAGTGACTATTGCAGGGCAAGAGGTGGAGCTGAACGACCTGAAGAATGCTGCCCACTTTGTAATGGACATGGTGGAGACGCAGGTCGCCGAGGAGGAGCCCAAATCGGCCATTGATCGGCTTCTGGCTGCACCAGAGAAGTTGGTCGACCTCTTGAAGGCGACTAGCTTGACAGCGGCTACGGAGTCACTGGTGCGGGCAAAGTCTCATCACCCCGATATTTGACATGGTCAAGGTCGGAGAAGGCCCAGACGCGACGAAGGACCTCAAGGCCGTGGAGGAAGAAGTGCGGGAGGCGGCCATGGCGATAATGGACGCCATTGATTACGAGGGTGACGACGGTGAAGAGTAGTCGTAGTCGTAGAGCTGTACCCCCTCCATCCTCTAGTCATGTAAATAACAATGATGATCTTCTTTTGACCTGCATGACGTACTCAGCTTATGTTTGCACGAACTTGGTTGCCCTGAAGCAATATGTCTTTTTTCTTGTACACCCCGCTAACCACTACTCACAGAGAGGATGGCTTACCAATTATCACAGCTCAGCAGGGAGAGTTACGTGCAATCAGCGCGCGGGAAGGAGTCTGGGACTCAGGTTTTGCAACCTTACGACCAAGCAAGTTCGCAACAACATAAAGTGAGAAGTCATGAGGTAAGACATCCTCAGGTCGGGCGACCCTTCCGTTGGCTGGTGCCAAGCCCCCGAGCATGTCGAGGGGGAGGCAAAAAAACTTCACCCCCAGGTCGTTTTCGACCCTTGTATTGGCTTTAGCCAAGCCCCCGAGCATGTCGAGGGGGAGGGTACATGACATAAAAGAAGAGAAGGTAGAGCTCGAGACACAGCAGACGACTGCTTTAACTAATATTTATTGAACTGAAAATACAAAGGCGAAGAATACATAGCTGTAATAAAACTTATTCTACGGATAGAATCGTCGTAGGTGCTCCACGTTCCATGGGTTAGGTACTCCTTGCCCGTCGCCCCACTGGAGGCGATATGTAGATGGGTTGATAACTTCAGTGACGATAAAGGGTCCTTCCCAAGGTGCAGATAACTTGTGCATGCCGTCGGTCTTCTGGATACGTCGCAGAACTAGGTCGCCAACATTGAAGGAGGTCTCCTTGACGTTGCGATCATGATACCGACGGAGCTGCTGGTCGTGGCGAGCTTGCCTCATAACAGCTGCCATTCTCTATTCCTCGAGGCTATCGAGGTCGATACGACGAGTCTGCTCGGCTTCCCCCTCCTCGTAGAACTGTATGCGTGGAGCTCCAAAGGTGATGTCGGTAGGTAGGATGGCCTCCGAACCGTAGACCAGGAAGAAGGGCAAGAAGCCTGTAGCAGTGCTGACTTGGGTCCGCAGACCCCATATTACGTGTGGTAGCTCGGCTAACCACCGGGTAGCGTAGTTTGAAGCGTCATCAAAGATACGATCTTTGAGAGCTTGAAGGACCATGCCGTTGGTACGCTCAACCTGGCCGTTACACCGAGGGTGGGCGACCGAGGAGTAGTAGACGTCAATCATGTTGTCTTGGCAAAAATCCCAGAAGGTAGACCCTGTGAAGGCCGTCCCGAGGTCGGTGATGATTCTGTTGGGCACACCGAAGCGATGTGTTATGTCTTGCATAAATTTGGCCGCTTCTTCCGACGTGACCTTGGCGACAGGTCGGACTTCAATCCACTTGGTGAATTTGTCGACGGCCACAAGGATGTGCCTGTAGCCGCCTGGAGCGGCTCGGAACGGACCTACGGAGTCGAGGCCCCACATGGCGAAGGGCCAAGATGGGGGAATCGTGCGCATGATCTGAGCTGGCAGGTGCTGCTGTTTGGCAAAGAACTGACATCCCTTGCACCTCTTGACGAGGTCTTTGGCGTCAGACATGGCTGTGGGCCAGTAGAAACCAGATCTATACGCCTTGCCGACCAGATTGGCGGATGCCGCGTGGCAGCCGCATTCACCGCCGTGAATCTCAGCCAGAAGCTGAAGACCTTCTGATCGCAAGATGCACTTCATCAAGACGCCAGTAGAGGCGGCTTTTCTGTAGAGGTCGTTGCCGATCACGACGTAGTTGGCACTACGCCGCGTGATGCGTTCCCGCTCAGCTTTGTCTTCTGGGACTCGCTGGTCGAGCAAAAAGGCTAAGAAAGGCTTGCGCCAATCATCCTCTTTTTCTGTCATTAGCACGTCACGGGGTGGTGCTGGGGTTAGGTCGGGCTGTGCTTGGTCCGGGTTGTCCGGATCCAACAGCTTGATCGACGGCCTGCGTAGGTCTTGGACGAACACACCCGCCGGGACTAGAGCTCGCCTAGAGCCTAGTTTAGATAGGATGTCGGCGGCCACGTTGTTGTTACGTGTCACATGTTGAAACTCGATCCCTTCGAAGTGGCCTTCAAGCTTGCGGATCTCCGCACAGTAAGCATCCATTGTGTCTTTGACACAATCCCATTCCTTGTTGACTTGTTCGATGACGACCTTGGAGTCACCATATGCCAGTAGTCGCTTGATGCCAAGGGACACTGCTATACGGAGCCCATGAATCAGAGCTTCGTATTCTGCTCCATTGTTGGAGGCCTTGTAGTGTATCTGCAGGACGTACTTGAGCTGCTCTCCCTGAGGAGAGATAAATAGCACTCCTGCTCCTGCACCTTCGAGGTTAAGAGCACCGTCGAAGTACATTATCCAGTGTTCAGGCCTCTCCTTGGGAGGGGGCATCTGGATCTCTGTCCATTCTGACACAAAGTCAGCTAGGATCTGCGACTTAATCGCCTGTCGAGGGCAGAACTCGATGTCGAACTCTCCAAGCTCCACTGACCACTTGACGATGCGGCCGTTGGCGTCGCGGTTGCGGATGATTTCTCCTAGCGGGAATGATGATGGTACCGTGATCTTGTGGGCTTGGAAGTAGTGGTGAAGCTTTCTTGACGTGATCAGGAGTGCATAGAGCAACTTCTGAGGCTGTGAATAACGTGTCTTAGCACCGGCAAGGACCTCGCTTTTGTAATACACAGGTCGCTGAACAGGATAGGCCTGCCCTTCTTCTTCTCGTTCTGCGACGAGAACCGTGCTGACCACATTAGTGGTAGCGGAGATGTAGAGGAGGAGCGTTTCCCCTGGTATGGGTGGCGTCATGATTGGAGGCGTGGTCAAGGAATCTTTGAGAGCCTCGAAAGCCTTCTGTGCTTCTTCATCCCACACGAACTTATCTGCTTTCTTCAATAGCTTGAAGAAATGTAGACCTTTTTCACTGAGCTTGCTAATGAAACGACCTAGGGCCGCCATCATGCCTGTGAGCTTCATGACGTCTTTCTTGCAAGATGGTCTGGCCATGTTGCGTATTGTGTCGACCTTGACGGGTTTAGCTTCTATACCTCGGCGCCCCACCATGAAGCCCAGAAGCAATCCGGAGGGGACACCGAAGACGCATTTGGTTGGGTTGAGCTTCCACTGGTAGGTGCGTAGATTCGAGAAGGTCTCGGTGAGGTCGTTGATGAGCTGATCTTGTTCGGTGGTCTTGATGACCACATGGTCGACGTAAGCTTCCACGTTCTTCCCGATCTGAGACTTCAGGCACTTCTGTATCGCTTTCTGATAGGTCACGCCAGCGTTTTTCAGGCCAAAGGTCATGACCTTGTAGCAGTAGATGCCGTTGGGCGTTATGAACGCCGTCTTGTCTTGGTCGTCGGGATTCAAGGCTATCTGGTGAAACCCTGAATAGCAGTCGAGGAAGCACAGTAGGACGCTGCCAGCCGTGGAGTCCACGACCTGGTCGATGCGAGGGAGAGGGAAGGGGTCTTTCAGGCAGTGCTTGTTGAGGTCGGTGTAGTCGATACACATCCTTAATCCTCCAGTCTTTTTGGGTATAGACCTGAGCATTTCACGGGCCGGGTCGGGTTCGGGTCGGGCTGAAAAAAAATCTGGGTTTTTCGGGCCGAGAAAATCCTGCCCATGACCGTCCCATGGGACGTGTCGGGCCTCAATTTTCGGGCTGGGCTCGGGCCGGGCCCGAGCTTGGGCGGGCCGCCCGCGCACTTTATAGTGTAAAAGAGCTAAAAACAGCATTACGGGCCGGGCTCCGGCCAAGATTTTTTTTCACGGGCTCCAAGATCTCTGCCCACGCCCGTCCAGTAAGGTCCGTGGGCGGGCCTGGCGCGGGCCGGGCCCGGGCCGGGCCAAAACTGCTCAGGTATATTTGGGTACAAGGACCGGGTTTGCGAGCCAAACCGGGTGTTTACATTCACGGATGAATCCTGCAGCTAAGAGCTTACAGACTTGTACTTCTATAGCTTGTTTTCTATCTTTTGCAAATCGCCGGAGCTTTTGCTTGATAGGTCTTGCTGTCTTGCTTACTTCTAGGGTGTGCTCAGCCAGCTCCCTGGGGACACCGGGCATGTCAGACGGGCTCCATGCGAAGATGTCAGCGTTGTCCCGGAGAAAACTGGTGAGCACGAGTTCCTATTTGGGGTCGAGGTTGGCCCCAATGGTTACTTCCTTGGATGCGTTGGGCAGGCCGAGGCAAACTTTCTTCACAGCAGGACTTGGGTCCAAGGCTGTGGCTGTACGCTTCTATTCTGGCACCTCCAGAGTGGTTTGGTTGATCTTGGCGGCCTGAGCGACCATGACCGTAGCTGCGGCTTTGCACGCGGAAACCTTGGAGAGGTCGATGATGTCGCTCTCGCAGTTGTAGGAGACGAGGATGTCGCCATGGACGGAAAGGATCCCATTTGGTGCAGGCATCTTCATGATGAGGTAGGTGTGATGCGGTATGGCCATGAACTTGGCCAACATAGGTCGACCAAGGATGGCATGGTAGGAGGAGCGGAAGTCCGCGACCTCGAACGTCAGGTACTCTGTGCGAAGTTTTCCTTTTTGCCGAAGGTGACCGGCAGGCATACCCGACCTATGGGGTATGCAGCTTTGCCAGGCACAACCCCGTAGAAGGGCTCGTCGTAGGCAGTCATCTTGGAGAAGTCGAAGTCCATCTTTCTCAGCATTTCTGTAAAGATGATATTCAGACTCCTGCCCCCATCGACGAGGGTCTTAGGCAGGAACGCGCCATCCACTATGGGGTTAACGACCAGCGGGTAGGTCCCGGGGTCAGGTATGTCCACCCAATGGTCTTTCCTGGAGAAAGTGATGGGGTACTCCGACCAACGCAGAGGTTGCGGAGTTTCAGTATTGACTTGGCCGATCTCCCTTGCGTTTGACCGCTGCTGTCTGTTGCTCTTGGCTGCTTGTCGGCCACCGACGATGAAGTTGATTTGTCGGTTGGCGTTCTGGAACGCACCATTGGGATTGCCCCCTTTTGGCGGTGGTGGAGGAGAGGGCTCCTTGCGACGGTTGTCTTTGCGGTCGCGATCATCATGCTGACAGCGATCATCACACCGGTCGTCGCGGCGTTCGTCATGGTGGTCGTTGCGGTGGTCTTCGTGACGGTCGTCACGGCGGTAGTCATCTCGACGATCATCACGTCGGTCATCGCAGCGATAGTCACGGCGATCCCTATCATCGTTGCGACGGTAAGGTTGCCGGTCGCGGTAATCACGTCGATCAGGTCGACGGTTACGGTTGTCGTAGCGACGGCTGCTGTTCTGGTCGTCATTGTTGCCGCTCTTGGTTTTCTTGGGCTCTGGAGGTACCCCTAGAGCACGCTTCAACTGCTCGCACTCCCTCATGGTATGCTTGGCGTCGCGGTGGAACTGGCACTGGTCGTCCATGACCATGTTGAAGTCGCCTTCGAGGAAGGTGGAAGGTCTGGGTGGGTCGGTCGCATAGACCTCGCCAGATCGTTTGCGCGACCTGCCACCACCGTCATCATGATCATCTCCTCTGAAGTCGTGCATCACCGCATCTTGAGTGTCGACAAGCTTGTCGACGTAGGCCATGAGGTCGGCGATGGTGTTGGCGTCGGCTTCGTGGATCTTCTCGAAGAGCTTTATGTTAGTTACACCCTTCTTGTAGTAGGCTATGACGTCTTCATCCTTGACACCCGCAAGGGTGTTGCGGTTCTCGAAGTAGCGGTTGGTGTACTCACGGAGAGTTTCGTCACCTCCTCATCCGTACTCTGGCGAGGTGGTGAGTGTTGCCTGGGCGATTATAGGTCGCTTGGTAGTTGGTTGTGAAGAGTCACGACAAGGTCGCCCATGAGGTGATGCATTCTGCAGGGAGGTTGTCAAGCCACAGGAGTGGCGCTTTACCCATCACAAGGGGGAAGTATCCCGCCATGTGGTCTTCGTTGCCTCCTGACGCCCGGGCGGCGATGCTGTACATCTTCAGCCAAATACTCAGGTCGAAGCGGTTGTCGTATTTTTCGATGGCTGGCTTGAAGTCTTTGGGGTATCTAATCGTCCTGAGACGTCGTGAGAAGGCCGGGAAGTTGTTGATTGCTCCAGGACTAACTGATGGGGCGTAGGCCATCAGGATGACGTAGAGGTCGTCGGGAGGACCGTTATCTTGGTTGTACTGGGCACGACGTAGGAGCTCTTGGTCGTGTATTTGCCGAAGTTCTGTAGCTTGGATGGGGTGATTAGCGTCGAGAGGATCAGGAGCCCCGTGGTCGCGGTCGTAGTTGGCACGTCGTGCTATCTCCACTTCATCTCGTATGCACTGACGTTGACTGCTCTGAGCGTGGTTGGCTTGTACTGGCGGAGGTTGAGCTCCTGCATTCTGTCTTGCGTTGCCGGCGGCGTTCTACTGTTGGGCGCCAGCAGCATTGGCGGCGTTGTTTTGGGCATTGCCAAGGACGTTGCAAGCGGCGTTAGCGGCTGGATTGGCCGCTGCATTGGCGGCGGCGTTGGCAGCGGGGTTGACTGGCTGCATGACTTCATTTTCACCTCTTCCCTCTTCGGCCACGGGCGGAAGGGGAGCATTGTCGTTATGGTGACGACGATGGCGGGGTCACTCCGACCTGCTCCTGGAGTAGGAGCTCGAAGCCGATCTGCTGTACCCTGGTCCTCTTTCTTCGACTTGAGCAGTGGCGATGCGGATGTGAGCTTGCAAACGCCGAATTGCAGGAGTATCCTCAAGTTGTCCCAGCGCAGCAAGGGCTGCACCTAGGTTAGCTTGAGGCGAGTTGAAGACTTCATGACCATCTTGCTCGAAGTCCCTCAGGAGGTCTCTAGCGCGCAGATGATGTCGACGAGGCTCGTTGTCCTGTCGCTGAGGGGCGGCTTGGGCCGCAGCGGTGGCTGCACCATCAGGGACGTTGCCTACAGGTTGACCACCGGTGCCTGGTACGACGTTTCCTGCAGGTTGACCTGCAGCTGCTACAGCCGCATCTATCTCTTCCTGGCGAGGTACAGCTCGTGCGGCATTAGCGTTCTCTCGTTGTATGCGCTGCTCGTCCGTCTCGCCAGCTTGAGGGGGTACGTTAGCAGAAACCACGAGGACCTCTCGATTTGGGATCTCAAACACCTCGCCCGAATAGTTGGGGGAGATGGTCGTGCGGGCGATCTGGAACGTGAGGCGGTCCGGGGATGGCTCGCGGTTGATCCGACGGCGATGAGCCGTAGTGAGAGGTCGGCGAAGCTTTTTGAGTACACGACATTGTCGAGCCGTGTGTTTGGAATCTTCATGGACGGGGCAGGGGTCATCGAGGCGACCTCTGTAGTTTCCACGATGTGGGATCTCCGGTCCAGATTGGATCTGGATCTTGTCTTTCATGTAGCGAGACGCTACGTGAGCTGCGTTCCGCAGACCAAGAGGCATGCGGGATGAGGATGAAGAGGTCCTGCGAGGGCGCTTGACGCGCTCACAGACCTTGATCGTATCGGAGAGCATGTCTTCGACATGATCGAGCCCCGCGATCAGGTCGCAAGGAGTGGGTGGGTGGGTTTCCTCCAGCAGATCGGATCCGACCTGCTGGTGGGTGGTGACCGCAGCGTTCTCGATGACGAGGCATGTGGCTGGAGCGGTGGATTCCGCCGGCATAGAGCCAAAGCAGATGTCGATGGGGTTGGCGAGGATGTCCGCCATGCTCTCCGGGAAGATGACGCCGCTTGACGAAGCCATCGAGTTGCACGAAGAACCCTGGATTCTCCCCTACCTGGCGCACCAACTATCAGATATTTAGATCTAGACAGCCCACAGGGGGGTCAACCCTGGTGTTTTATTTGTTCGGTGGGGAGGAATCTAGGGCTAAGAACTCCAAGGTTGCGCACGAGCACACAGAACACAGAGAGCACGGCGAGTTTATAGTGGTTCGGGCCACCGGAGAGTAAAACCCTACGTCCAGTTGTTGGTGTAGATTGCTTGAGGATTGCGTGATTACAAGGGGTCGACCTGCCCGACTTATATTGGCCAGCGGACAAGGTCGGTGCCCAAACTCTTGGTCGGTTACGACCAGGAGACCTAAGTCTAGTTGTTTACAACACTTGCCATATCCGTCAATCTGCTTGGTCGGAATCCACGGATGTCTTGTCTTGCACGCCAAGTCTTGACGTCGTTCCGGATAAGGTCGCCTGGGGAATCTTCTGGAAGGTCTTCAGGAGGTCGTGTGTGCCACCAATTAGGTCGGTTGGGCCCACTGTCAGGTCGGCGGGTCTTCTGGTAGGCCGGACCCACTTGTCGGGGATGGCCGTGAGCCTGGTTGGTGGGGACCCAGGGGTACCCATGTCTCACACCAGGAGTACCTACCCAGGCTGATATAGATACCATTGCCGGTGCAATCAATATGTTGGAAGAATAAAATTCAGTGCTAAGTCAGATAGTGCATGATATCATCCAAGGTCGTTATCAGGGACTATCTCATAGTAGTTTAACTGACGGTCTCTCTCAGTCATTATCTACATCTATGGTTGAGCAGGCCCGCTTATGCAATCTGTTGGTGGATCATATAAATCAGGGTCAACTCAGTACCTCCGACTCTCTACTACCACCATCGAAACTACCAATGGACCTTAGAAGGGAACAGAGAAAAAGTCGGAGCAACAAGCGAGTATTCTCCGAGATGGATTTAAGTGAGTAGGGAATTACCTATAAGGAAATTAGTCCACGTGAGGGCAAACAAAGTAACGACATCGGCGAGATCGACCAGCTCATCGAAAATGAAACTCGCTCTCAAGCTGAGATATTAGAAGAACGAATGAGAAAGAGCCTTTACCCATATCATCAACTTTGTTTTAAATGTGGAGAGAGCAATCATCTCCTTCAATCTTGCCCTTCGAGTGCTTGGAGTGACCCGAGGGACTGGAACATTTTGTCACGTCGAGGAAGACGAATTGGGCTTAGTAAGGACTTTTTAAAGTCTAGAAACTCACTCCAACAGTTGATGGACCATCTTGCCCATGGTTGTCCTCAGCCCCCGAGAAACCAACAGGCACATCAACAAGCTTCCAAGCCCAAAGAACTTCCACCCCGCATTTGCTACAATTGTAGACAACCCGGGCATTATGCAAATGAATGCCCGAACCCTAAGCAGAACAAGCCCCATCCGCGAAATCGAGGTTCCGACGCAGACAACGGCAATCACGGCAAGAAGCCAACAAGTCAATGCAAGCAAGTCCAGCTTAACTTCATGGGTAACATCTCTATCCGAGAACACCTCCCTACTTTTGTCTTTTACTTTCGAATCTCGGGACGAGATTCTTTTTAAGGGGGGTAGGCTGTGACGCCCCAGGTTTTTAATTAGCGTTATTAGTGTTAACGACCTAGTCAACCAAGTCAAACACGTTGACTTGGTCAAACCTTGGTCAACCTGGGTCATCACCTCGAAAACCTAGCCAACAATCACTAATGATCATCTAAATCAAGTCAACACCCACTAATGGTCAAAGCTTGGTCAAGATATAGTCAACCCCTAGATAAACCCCTAATGTCCTTGAACCTCTCTAGAACTTTTGCCGCGTTCTCCGAATTTCACCTAAACACTTCAAATTCTCCCAATAAAAAAGTTGTCCAGTTTTTCGAGGGACACAACTTTGCTTTTGGGTGGCATTTCAAATTTGGAGTGGAAAATGGTGAAAAATTTGGTCAACTGCGGTTGAGTACTATTCACCTGAGCCGAGAAAGACAGCATCTTTGCCAACAGTTTGTGCTCAAACCATTGATCAAAACATAGGTCAGCCTTTACAAAGGTTGCTCTCCTTTGGTTGCTCTACAACTTTGGTATTCACAGTTTTTGAAGTTTGGTTTGCAAATCTTGAGTTCTGGCCGGTCAAACTTGTGTAAACGGATTGAAATCTGCGACGTCGCGCCGCGCCGCCGCGCTCCCGCGCGCCTGAGCGCGCCCGCGCGCGCCGCCGCATGGCGCCTGTGCAGCCTCGGCGTCCGGGTCCCCTGCGCCGGCCCGCGCATCCCGAGGCTCCCGCGCCTGTCCCCCACACCCCGCGCTCAACCGCGTCCCTCAAGAGCCACACCCCGCCACGCGTCGCATGCGCCGCGCACCCGTGCCGAGCCCCGTGCCGCGCCAGGCCGCATCCCCATGCGTCGCGCCCGTCCGGTCCCCCACCGCGCCGCATTCCCGTCGCGGCGAAGGCATGGAGCTCTCACCCACTCCCTTGGCTATAAAGCCGCCCTCTCCTCTCGCGTGCACACCCCCTCCGCCACAGCTCACCATTGCCGCCGGCCGCCAATAGAGGCCGCTCGCCAAGCTTCGCCACCCGAGCCACACCCACCTCTTCCCCGGCCAGCTCCGGTCGCGACCTCGCCGGAATCCGGCCGTCCGCGCCGCCAGCCGCCCCTGGGGACCCAATTGTGAGGCCTCATCTCTTTCCAGGGGCTAATACGCAAAGTAAGGGCCTATCTATAATAGAAAGAAAAGATCCAGGGTCGTCCATGCAAATAGATTCTTATAGTTTTGTGGATTTCAGCTGAATCTTAGAAAATTCGTAGAAAATTACAGAAAAATCAGAAAAATTCAAAACCAATTTTGTTAGTTTCCTGGTGACTAAATCTACAATGTATGTAAAGCATCACCATAATTTTGGCTGATAGAATTTGCATGAAAAATTGAAATCAGTATAACCTAGATATGATGTAGTTCAAAATCTACAAGTGCTCTCAAGCTGAATTTTAGATATGTTGTGAGATATGTCATTTCTAGGCTCTGAAGCAAAAATTGCACAAAGTTACTAAGTAGATCTTTTAATATGATTTATTTTGTATTTATGAGGAATCTGCTTAAATAAATTTTATAGCTTAAACTAAATAGGTTTTTGTGCCCAACTTCTGGATATGATCTTGGTATGCCTGAATGCACCTCTGGTGAATTAATCATGATTTTATATCTGCATAAATATTTATTCTTGATTTATGCTTAATGTTCAATGTAATTGCATAGCTCAAGATCTAGAGTAGCTCTTGATGTGTTTGTTGATTTCCTAGCCTTGATTTGAGTTAGAGAATCAGTGGGAGAAAGTTGGGATCCATTTGTTGCTTAATTGTTTTTATATGCATTTATCTTGTTTTGGTAGCTAAAAATTGTCATTTTCGGTATATTTAATTCATAGCTCTTATAAGTGTGCATGTGTGTTCAGTAGCTTTGCTTAGGGTTATAGAGCTTAGAAAACATCACCCTCTGCACTTTATGAATTTATTTATGCATAAAAATAACGGAGGCCAATTAAAGCTTAATATTAAGTTAATTTGGAAAACCACCAACACCACACCTAATGACCCCATGTTTGTGATGTGGAACATGCTAAGAAGCTTAAGACCAACCCTTTGCTGTTTTGTGAATTTAAATTAATTTATTTGCATAAATGTGCACACAGTCACTATCAAAAAGAATAAATAATGAAGCACCACATAACATTACTTTAATAGAAAGAATACGCCAAATATGTGTTTGTCAAGGTGAATATGGCCAACCATAAACTTCATGGTTGTCATATGTTGTTTTATAATTAATTAGACGAAAACCGTCACTTAAATCTTGCATATGCATCCTCGTGTAGATCTTCCTGACGGTAGCTGTACGCTTGTGCCGGAAGGAGGAGACGGAGGAGCTGACGGAGACGTGCACTACGTCGCTGTAGAGCAAGACCTGGACCAAAGTCCAGAAGGGCCCAAGGCCAACCTTGCCAGCGAAGGCAAGCCCCGGATCATTAACCCTTCTTTTTTTTAATTCTGCAATTACCTTTGCTATGTTTGTGCATTTACGTTTCAGGAGTTGAATTGAAACCCTAGATGCATGATCCCTAGGTACCTATGTTCTTTTACTAGTATGCTAGGTCGATAGCTGCTATGCTATAGGACCGGTACAAGTTGAGTGATGTTCGTCACTCGCGAGACTAGGTTCTTATGTTGGAATCATAAGATCTTTATAAATGGATTGCTCATGTGGTAAGAGCATGGGATTTGGGCTCCGGTCCAGTGGCTTTCGTGGGCTAAGCTTTTGAACGTACTAAGCACTTGTCGGGAATGGGACCGGTAAACCTAGTACCTGATGGACACGGCAAGGGAACTTTTCCCTACTACCCCTAGGACACATGATGTGTCCCCCTGCCTGCAACAGTGGGGTACATGTGCGAGTCTGGGCGGTCCGGCGTGACGTTCCAGTAAGCCTTGTACCGAGGATTGTGGGTCTGATCCCGACCCGGAGAAAGATGGGAACCGTCTGGTTGGTGTATACCCTGTTTCGTTTTTGTTTGGACCTTCTTGGGGTATGCATTCTTCCGTGTGTTTAGGTTTACCTTGCAAGGTTATAAATCAATCGATTGTCGGCCTCTCACCGTTATCTGTGACTGCTTAATCAACTGGCCATGATATCCCTTAATGATGGAACTATGTGAATATTATTGCGTGGATTAATTGTTTTGTACAATTCTTGATTGCAATAGTTGGCTCACTTAGAAATCGTAATTAACTAGAATTTGAGCTAAAATATTGAAAGTAAGGACCTACTCTTTGTTGCTTTTCAGCAAAAGAACCTACCGGCCAAAAAGCCTCTCAAGTCTAGAGTTTGGTGATGTAGTTATCACCCGACGGTTAAGTCTTGCTGAGTAATAGTATACTCAGTCTTGCTATATAAATGTTGTTGCAGGTGTTGTTTGGCCTGGAGAGATTCCACCCGGCTGGGAGCTGGAATGGGTGGATGACGATGAGTGATGGCATCACGGATGGCCTCCTGTGATGTCTACCATATCGCTAGTTTATTATTCCGCTGTTTTCGAACTCTGAACCTTTACTTATCATGTCATGAACAAAGGTTTGTAATAATTAACCCTTCGGGGCAAATTTGGATTTAATTTGTGTAATGTACTCTGGACTCGCCTTCGTGTGAGTTTTAATGCATATGCTCGATCCTCTGTGTGTTACTCAAGTGATTTATCGGGCCTTGACCCGGCAACTTACGACGGGATGGTACTTTATTATCGCTTAATGACCAAAGTGGATTGGTTTAGGTGATAGTATGGTATTTTCCCGGGCGGGTTGTCACAAAAACCGTCGGGTTACTAGGTTGAGCCACAAAACCAAGACCGGAGGCTCGGCGGGCGGAGACGGGATCTGGGCGCACCGAGAAGCTTCGATGCCAGCGGACACGTGGCGGGATCGCAGGGTTTGCGTCGGGAGGACGCGGACTGCGGCAAAGGCGTGGCCGTGCGATGAAGAGGAGTGCTACTTGACCATATTGCCCCTGAGGGGTTTGTATCTCAGTTTAAGTGCTAGGGGTAGCTTGGTCATTTTCCCAACCCAGAGGGACTCATATATATAGCTCTAGGGTTTCTGGGCAAACCATCCATCCGGACTGCTTCTCATTTCTCTGCTCCATAGGCTTAGATTTTCTTCACCATTTTGTAGAGAATCTGACCTCCGAGTGTATGGAAGCTTTCATGGTTGCGTTGATTTCCTTCTTGTAGCTCGTGTGATTTTCGTGTCTTTTTCGGGCTATTTTCGTTGGATTTTCGTGCGCGGCTTGTTCCTCTGATTCTGAGGTGTTTGGGTTTGGATTTGCTTGTGGGGATCATGGATAGATGCCTTGTGCATCTTTGTGCTTGATCTTGACCCCTCAAACTTCGGATTCGACCTTGGATTTGAGGATTTCGGGTGGTTCCCTAGCTTTTTGGTTGAGCTCGGTTCGTGATCGATTCCCGGCGATTTAGATGGTTTGAGGCCTCAAGTTTTTGGGCATAGCATCCCCTAGGGACGCTTCACATCTCCCCAAATCTTGTCTCAATCCATGCAGCCGTTTGGGAGATCCATGGAAGGCTAGGTGGAGTTAACTTCGCGGGTTGGGCTGTTTCTGCTTCTGTTCGCGTGGGACGGACAGTCCGTAGGGTCCCGGTGGACCGTCCGCGAGTTCCCAGTTCGTCGCGTGTTCGTCCAGTTCTTGCAAGCTCGCGTGTCGATCTGTTGAAGGGTTAAGCTTTTGTTGGATCGTGTTTGACGGACCGTTCGTCCGGGGGTAACGGACAGTCCGCCAAGGTGACGGATAGTCCGCCAAGGTGACGGACAGTCTGCGCAAGGGTCACGGACCATCCGGAGTCATCGGACCGTCCGTGGTGTCGCGTCGGACCGTCCGTATTTTCACTACAAGAAAAACGCCGACTAGTGACGCAAAAAAGGCCATTTCTCGTCATAAACGGTGATTAATGACGCCGGTTGTTACGAAAACGCTCCGTCATTAATCGAGCGTCACAAACCGTGATTAATGACGAGACCTTATTTCGTGGCGTCATGAGTTTAATGACGCGTGGAAAATCGTCTATGCAATGCGTCATAAGTTCGGTCCTGCAGCTTTGCCACGCTTGACAGAATCTGATGTGGCATGCCAATTGTGACAAATCGTATGCGTCATAAAATGAATTTGGCCTGTTTGTAGCTGGGTTGAGCCCAAAACTGTTCCTGTAGGCTGGCGTTGTTCATATAGCCCGAAAAAGATTTTGTTGGGCCCAACTGTAGCTTTTTTAGATGAAATTTGATTAGGGCGGGCCCGTTTTGGTTGGGTCGAGTCCAACAGGTGCGCACATTGTTGCGGCCATCTGTGTCACGTTAATTTGAAAAAAATTGACTTTTGGCCCAATTAAAATTGGGCTAAGCCCACTGAAGGACAATATAAAATTAACTAATCATGCATCAGTATTATTGGATTTCATTTCAATTCTGATCCTTTTTTTTGAATAATTCCGATCTGGTTGGCAAAATAGTAATCAGCACATATTTCTTTATACAATAAAACAAATTGTTTTTACTATCAAGCACGACCATATTGTTCATCACATATCACAAATTATTACAAGATAACAGTATCACAAGGAACATTGATTAACAAAGCTAAATCCAGTGCATAATCACAAGAGAAAGTGGAGATTTGATCTAATGATCTTAACCTCTTCATCTTTTACTGCTAAGCAGTAGACGAAGGAGGTCCTCACTGTCTTCGGTTAGCTTCTGCAACCTCTTAATCTCAGCATACTGCATTTTCAGAGTTGATTCTGATTCTTCGGTCTTCTTCTTCAAGCTACATAACTCTTTCTGGTGAGCAACAAACCGTTGTCGAAGTTGTTCCCCATCCTGATTGTGAGCATCAACTCGCTCTTCATCAACACTACTACATAAGGATTTGGTACCCATTCTTGAGTACTCGGGTGCCTCTGTTTTAATTTGTTCGGGAAGAAGCATCATTGACTTGGTAGCTTCCATCTAGCAACAGTGGATCCCAAGTCAGATTAGGACCTTGTAATTGATTGAAACTAAGGAAACAAATGTGTTAAGTTTGTTACCTTGGAGCAGGTCTGAACAGGAGTGACTTCAGATGTTGACCCTTTGGCCCGCTGAAACAAGTACAAGAACAAGAGGTAAGGGTTGAGATCATTCGCAATCAGAAACAAAGAAGGTGTTAAGTTTGTTACCTTGGAGCAGGTCTGAACAGGAGCGACTTCAGATGTTGACCCTTTTGCCCGCTGAAACAAGTACATGAACAAGAGGTAAGGGTTGAGATCATTCGCAATCAGAAACAAAGAAGGTGTTGAGTTTGTTACCTTGGAGCAGGTCTGAACAGGAGCGACTACAGATGTTGACCCTTTGGCCCGCTGAAACAAGTTCAAGAACAGGAGATAAGGGTTGAGATCATTAGCAATCGGAAGAATAAGTTGACTTGGAAGAATCTCTTGCCATAGGGAACAGAAGATCCACAATCACCGAAGCATGCAACAACAATATTCAAAGGCAAAGAGCATGGGGAAGCAGTCCAACAATTTCATCTACAAATTTCTACAAACCACAAATAAGTTGACTTGGAAGAATCTCTTGCAATAGGGAACAGAAGATCCACAATCACCCAAGCATGCAACAACAATATTCAAAGGCAAAGAGCATGGGGAAGCAGTCCAACAATTTCATCTACAAATTTCTACAAACCACAAATACGTTGACTTGGAACAATCTCTTGCAATAGGGAACAGAAGATCCACAATCACCGAAGCATGCAACAACAATATTGAAAGGCAAAGAGCCTGGCGAAGCAGTCCAACAATTTCATCTACAAATTTTTACAAACCTCAAATAAAATGACTTCTAACAAACTCTTGCGATAGGGCACAGTAGATCCACAATCACCCAAACATGAAAGAATATTATAGAAAGCCAAAGAGCATGGGGAAGCAATCTAATTGAATCGATCAATACAGGGAGGAGACCGCAGACCTGACGAATAGGACGGGAAGAAGGTGCCGCTGCCGAATACCATCTCGATTTAGCAGCCCGACCTTGCACCTTCAGCACGATGTTCTGCGCAACTGTTGCAGATCTGCGGCCGCCAGGGTGAGCCTCGGGGGAGCCGACGGAGCAACGAGTTTGAACCATCTTGCAGCTTCAAGGACGTTACCGAGGAAGGCCGCCGCTCGTAAAAGAGGAAGGCCGCCGCTCATAGCAGAGGAAGCCGTCGTCGGTAGCTAGGCCGCCGTTGCTGCTTCCCCGCAGATCTAGGTCTCTTCGGCGGTCGAGGAGAAGATCCCCTGATTTTGGAAAATTACCAGGAGGGAATTGGGAGACCTGGTTTCCCTCTTTGTTTTATATATAAACGAGGAGGACCAGAAGGATGAGCGGGGACTTCAAAATTTCAAGTCCCGCCGTCAGTGACCCAAACGAAAGACCGCTTGTGTGTCGGACCCAAACGTCAGTGACCTTACGCAGAGAGGCAAGTTGTTGACTGGGTTGTCTGTGCCACCATGGATCATGGAATGGACAAACACACACAGGACTATACTCTACTTCATATTCACGTTAGACGGATGATCCGATTTTTGCATTACAAATGTACTCACTGCAACAAAATAACGTACCGTTTCAACTGTTTATTACATGACTAAAAACACTTAAATAAAACATTAAAACTACAGGGGACCCAGGTACAACCCTTTAGGTAATCTTCTACGGAGATTGTGCATAAATTCGGGATGATCAGTGCATACAACCGCCCAATCATATGTGAGTATTCCGTGAGGAAAGATTCGCTCTAAGAGAGATATGCACTTGTCCTGCAATTGTGTGCAGTTAACCTGAATTGCCCATCGTAGAAATGAAGTCACAGTTTCCTCGCTTGCCATGTCCCACATCTTTGACGCATAGTGCAGCTTCAACCTTTCGACTTGGTACATGTCGGCGACCGAGAGTAAATAAGGCCAGGCATTGGTAGGAGTGTCCCATAAATCAGCCTCCTCTGGGAGTGATCCTTCACTAGCATATTTGATCAGGACCGAGAAGCCATCAGAGTGTGTGTCAATAATTGTAACAGTTTCAGAGCTAGACTCCACTCCTGGGCCGTAGAGCATTGCCTCCATCACACAAGATACTTTCGCCACATCGGCACGTATCGCTCGTATCACCCAGCATTCTTCACCTACGTGGAACACAACTTCCCCAGGGGCTTGGGCTGCAACGCTTTCGCATATGCTTCTTTGCACTGATGGAGGAGGACCTTCAATGCAGTCATCCTCCAGTACTGAAACAACACATGATATGTGTATACGATCTTCACTGGATGTTACGCGCTCAATGTCATGATGCTCCACCAGACATTCAAATCCTCTTTCTTGTAGATCCCGATTCATGAACCAAACTTCTTTTGTAGCTTGAACTCGAAACATATCATCTTCATCGTTTGGGTCTCCAGCCATCGCACGCAACAATACTCGCACCTATGTGGAAGCAATCACAGGCTTGGCAAACAATAACATAATGCGACCGTATCACCATGTGTGAGTGTCTATATTCATAGCAGCAACGAGACATGTACCATTTGGGATTTGTGCAGAGGAACGAGGATGACGGCAATGCCGTCTGGAACATCCATCCACTGATGATCATTCATACCTGTAGGATAGCAACGTAGCTTCCATTGACGGCCTCCCACCATGAACGTACCGGATTCCTTGAACTTGCCCGCGGTTCCTTCTGCTGTCGCTTCCTGGCTTGAGACTGAGAAGTCGACTTGCATGGAAGGAATCATTTTAGCGTCTAAAGCCATTAACACAAATGGCCTGCAATGATCGTCTCGTGCCTAAACTGTCTCTTATTATAGTGGGAGTGAATGTGTCGTTCCGAAACGTTCGTGGACATCAGTTACCACCCGAATGGACGCGTCCCTTCAGTGTGGGTGTGGCCACGTTCGGGTCATGAACTTCACGGTTCTAGTCCTTAAGTGCGATTCACAATGATCGACACATCCATTCAGAGGGGGTGTGCACACAACTTCGTTGGTTAATGCCCGGTGCCAGTGCTTAACTGCAATTCTCAATGATCGACACGTGGATCAACTTGTGAGAGCGTGTCGTTCCCAAACGCCCATTCGAGATGCCCTTCTGTGCTTATATGCATGTTAATATTACACACACACACACAAACAAACAAACAAACAAAAATAAAAAAACATATATTGCTATTCCAATTCCAGCTTCTTCCGTTTTGGTCTTGTCGCGTCAACAAGTTCATCACGTTTCTCAGTCTCCAAGGCCTGCGGGAATCATCAAGTGCGAATCCAGACCATTCGTAGACCTTTACAGTCACGACTAACGTAGCGTACCTGATCAAGGAGGACTTGTCAAGTCATCCTGCACCCTGCATGTTGCAACGCAAGGACCATCCGGTCCATCTGATTACAGCACCCAATCTTGTTCTCCAGATGCAATTGACACCTAAACCATTACATAAATAAACGGTAGAGAGTTGTCTCGTTGTTGACGCGGCATGAGCTGATGCATGAGACGGCCATTAGATGTAGCTGATGCGGCATGATTTGTCTGTAGGACTTTCTTGTGCTCTAGAGAGCAAAGTCCGGAAGTAAACACATACTACCTAGACACGTCGGGCTCATCCCGTTATACCCATCGTCCACACATGTAATCGATGCACGCCACTGAAGATTCTGACTTAGATAGATTCCTATCACGCGTAGGCCTGACTATATTCCGAGCATCTCACGTTTTCCATAGTAACTTTAGCAATGCTACACCGAGCTCACGTGACCGTTGTAGTCCTCGATAAATAGGCGAGTGCAGCAGAGCGTTCTTGAAAGGCAAGGCCAACACTCATCGGTTCCCCGTCTTGCATTTCTCTACTTCAGTGGGATACAAGGGTGAGATCATTTTGTTGGCTAATCTTGTTTACTTTATGTATGCATGGTATTGAGACGGTCACATTTTTAGCTTATGTAGGGTTTGTTCTTCGTTTGTGTATGCAGTACGTGGGGAATGGCCGGGCAAGGATGGGACAGAGCATGGAACTTGGAGGAGTCGGGGAAGGGGGAGCTGTCGGGCGCAATAGCACCTTACCGCCACCCGGTTCAGCCGCTGCCATCGGCACCGCAGCAGCACCCGGCCCCAATGGCACCTCCACTTCCACTCGTATCGGCACCTCAGCAGCACCCGGCCCTAATGGCACCTTTACTTCCGCTGGCATCGACACCTCAGCAACACCCGGGGGTGATGCCACCTCCAGTTCAGCCGCTGGCAACGGCAGCTCAGGATCAGCTGAACCTCATGGCACCACCTTTTCGCCCATGGCCCAGGCTGCCACCTCTATTGTTGCCCGTTGAAATGCCACCACCGCGGCCAGTGCTCATTGAACAAGATGAATCGCATGACCTGAAATGGTCTGTGTTGCTTTGGCTTCAGCAGGGCGGGCCCGCCTGTGTTTATCACGAAGGAATGTGGGTGTGCCCTTTTTGCCACAGGGGTCACAGGCAATGGACCATTCGTGACCTGCTGTTACACGCGCATAACATCGCCGTTTCGCTTGCCTGGATTTGGGATACAAGGGCGAGGCATCACGCTTTGGAGGAGTATCTGATCCAGGAGACACGTTTTGCTGCACTCCGTGCAGCAGCCGGATTTCCATGAGCCCGTGATGGTAGTAGTATGAGCCGTGATGGTAGATGCTAGTAGTATGTGGTGATGGTAGTAGTATATGAGCCGTGATGGTAGATGCTAGTAGTATGTGGTGATGGTAGTAGTATGAGCCGTGATGGTAGATGCTAGTAGTATGTCGTTCAGAGTATGTCGCTATAGTTCAAACTATGGTGGATCGATCCATCCTCATGTGTAATCAATGCGTATGCATGCATTTGTGTCGTTTGTATTTGGATTGTGTTGTTTCTAATAAAAATGGTATTGTGTGTGTACTCCCTTGGTATAAATTCGTTGTATACGGAAAGTCCGTTCCATTGATTTCTTAAATACCGGAAGAACACTGACGAAAGTCCGGTTTGTAGTTTTCAGTCGGACTGGATTAAACTGTTACTGCTACGCAATGAGAAAACCAACATCTTGCAAGGAAAAAACAGTAGTAGTAGTATTCAATCAGACCAGATGAACAGAAGGCGAATCTTCGTTCTGCTTCTTCTACTCCTACTTCTACTAGTAGCAGTTACCACTAATCCACTAATCAAGGTGCCGCTTCTTTGTCGATGGTGCACCAGGCGCCTGTTGCAGCTGCTCACAGACGAGGATGTCGCTCTGTTGCCGCCGCCCGTGGAAGATGGTGGCGGACCTCCCAGGGTGCCACCCGCGGATGAGGCCGTCTCTCCAATGCCGCTGCCAGAGGATGATGTCGCCGCTCCATGGCGGCCGGTCGAGCACGGCCTTGGCGCCGCTCCATGGCGGATGATGACGGCCGGTCGATGATGGCCTCTGCTCGGCGAGGATGGCAGAGATCGACTGCCGCCGATCGATGAGGATGAGAGAGGATGACGGCGCTTGGAGACGACAGTTCCTCGGCTAGTGCCGGTGCTTCCGCGCCCCTGACCCCTGGCACCTCTTGCTGACTTGCGAGGGGTGCGATGTTTCAGAGGCACATGATCTTGGATTTCATTTTGTTCCACAAACTCCGAATCATCAGAGGATGTGTCAACCACCACCCGAATGGGCCTCCGCTCTGCCTCCTCTTCATCAGACCCCTGGAGATCCTCCCTTTCATCAGAAGAGCAGGAGGATGTGGCTTGCGCCGCACCTCTAGGAGACAATGGTTCCATGGGGAGAGGAAGGGAGCGAGTTGGGAGAGGAAGAGGGTGCTGTGCGAGGATAGGGTTTTTTGTTGGTTGCAAGAGTTGGAGAGGAAGGGAGCGCTATGCGAGGATGGGGTTTTTTGTTGGTTGCAAGAGTTGGGAGAGGAAGGAGGCGCTGTGCGAGAATGGGGTTTTTTGTTGGTTGCAAGAGTGGGGAGAGGAGAAGAGGGCGCTGGGAGGAAGGGGGATATTTATGGCCAGAGGAACCCATTCAGCCATTATTGAAAAAACTGCTCCCGAAAAGATTAGAGTAGTTGTGGGATCCGTTCTGGTCAAACTAATTCAATTTTAACCAAATTTGTAGTAAATAATAATAGAAGTCCAGAAGGTTCTTTTAGCAATACATCAGTATACCAGACCTTCTCCACTCATTTGTCTTTGTTGGAGCTGTAACTCCTCCATTGTTCTACCACAACCTTGTTCTTTGGCTATCCTATCAATGATGCCTCGTCCCTGGGCAAATCTTATTCCTGACATTGTTGTGAGCGTAGCCAATAAGATCAGTGATGCAAGAGATTTCATCATGTTCAAAGCTGTCTGCAAGGGTTGGAACTGTGCTCGTTCAGGTGAGGCATGCCCGTTTGACCCTTGGATTCTGAAATCTGAATTTATCGGTGAATCTGGAGCAGTGACCGATTGTTCTTTGTTGTTCTGGAGGAGAAAGAAGCTGAGGTGGTAGAATTAACTTTGCATTCATTCGTCGGGGACATTTGGCAAGTGCATTGTTACAGAAGAGCATGCCATTTCTGGTTTGGCTGACCTGAGGGCAAATCACATTTACTTCCTATGAACTTATCATCACGATGAAAAGAATGAGTACTGGATCTACCAGCAGGGAATAGGTATTGTTCCAGGCGTCAACACTACTCTGGCGATCCGCATTAAGCAGGTTCGTGGGGACTGGATTTGGTCGCGAGGAACATGGCTGTTGCCTAGCTATCCGTAATGAGGAACTTCGATTGTGTACCACCTGTAACGCAATTCATTGTACAAATATCTATATTATCATCCTTCGTCAATTATTCCGCGCATATGTATGAGTTTCTACCACAATCACTGTAGGGAACAAGCAGTTACGCATTCGATAATCAGGAAGGTCCTTCTCGCAAAACATCAACAGAGTGGACAAGTATCAAACATCATAAGATGGTATCTCACAGCTACTCATCACCACAAAGTTCACACCACCAACAAGTAGCAAATACCAAAATACAAGCATGATTAGCACCTCTAAACCGTCTACCTAGCAATAACACCACGAATCACATTATTCCTCATTGTTGTCCTTGCTGAGCGACATCTTATATGAGGCCTGTCTCAGCAATTCCCTCACCTTCTTCACCACAAGTGTTGCAGAATCCAGGAGCTGCTTGACCGTCTGCAGCTCAGCGGCAGTCTCTTGAATCTCCCTCTTAGCCTTTGCACATTCTTCCTTCCACATCCTTGCCTCCCTTTCAACTTTTAGGTACCTGTTGGCTTCACCCTTTTCTGTAGGAGACAACAGAGCATCGTTTCTCATTTTCTTTCTCGTCTCAAACAGGTTATGGGTTACCTCCCCGTAGTATCGCGTTATCGTCTGCAGCTCAACTGCTTTGACATTGGCCTCCTCCTTAGCAGTTGTACATGCTTCTTTCCACGACCTTGCTTCCTCTTCTACTTTTCCCTTCATTTCCATCAGTGTCTCTAGAACTTTTAGAGTCCTAATATCCCATTCAGGATCTATCCACCTAAACGACGCGCACTTCATACCATCAGTCTGCAGTCACCGATTTCGTTCATATATTAGCGATTGACCACACTAACATCAAACACAGAAGCAACATTTATTAGAAGTGATACTGGTTATCGTTTACCTCGCATCAGCATACATATCGATGCCCAGGGTTGGCGCCTGTCCAGTCATACCTCAGATTGCACTCGTTTTCATTAGGATCTATAACGATAACTTCACGAGGACCAGGCGTCGGCGATCTGGAGCTTTCGGAGTCTACTCCAAACAACTTTAAAATACATGACTATAGTCTGTTAACCCAAATCCCCAAATCCAGAATTCCCCTTAACTAGTATGACAAATCAAAGTAGCATGGCTAAACAGAGGACTGACCTGACCGGAGCGAGTCCTACTTCTCCGTTCGCCGCTAGGGCCGCTACAATTCGCCATTCCCGCCACGGGCAACAGTAGATCTAAGCATCGACGCTAGCTCTAGTCTTTGCCACAAGGAAAAGGAGCGTGGTGCCGGCGAGTCTCTTGCAGAGTTGCAGTAGTGTACGCCACGTCGTCAAGAGAAATGAGATATATACACTTGTCTGCGGGAAAATTTTTTTTAGCTGTCGTGCACGCTTTTCTCCCGCCAACTTACCAGAACCGCTCTGTGCTGTTGTTGGGGTAGACATGTCCAGTTTCTGGGCGCGCGGCGGCTGGCCACGTGGAATAGTCGGCACTTGGAAACAAGCAGTTACACAATTGTTTCTCAGGAATGTCTTTCCTGCAAACCATCAAAAGGACGGACCATCCGGTTCAGGATCAATCCAAACAAACAACATCTTAGCTTTTCCTCCTTTTTACTACTAGGAAGGTCCTCCTTGTGAAACATCAACAGGCCGGAGTTTCCTCAATCATAACTTCCCCCTTCTGTATCTATTATCACCATACCTCCATTGTTCTTCCTCTACCTCCATTGCAACACGTATGAATTCCGAATGGTGACTATGCTCGAAACGAATGAGTTTGGATCATGGACCCAAATGCCAGTGACCCAAACAAGTTCGTCGGTTAACACCCGGTGCCAATCCTTAACTACAATTCTCAATAACCTCCATTGCAATGCGTATGAATTCCGAATAACGAGTATGCTCGAATCAATCTGGAATAGATTAAACCAAATCTGCATAATAAGATGACATCTCATAGCAACTCATCACCACAAAGTTCACACCACCAGTCCACCAACAAGTAGGAAGCATCATACGATGATCCGGTAGCCAACACCAAAATACAATCATGATACAAGTTTCACAATAATCATGAGTACTCATTCATAATCATAAGTTCATAACTCCATCTCATGTTTGGCCTCCTGCAGCTGTTCCTTCACCTTCAGCATCTCCTACCGTGAATTTTTGGTCTTGCAGGCCTCTCTTAAAGTTCTTTCAGAAGATCTGGATGTCTCGTCCCAGGGTGAGGACTCTATAGGATCTCCAAAGAGATTGAAAACATCATAGATCAATTAGCAGAAAAAGAGAAAGAGCTTCAGTACGCATCTAAGGACAAGACAACTGAGGGCGGAGATCATTCTTCTTACCATATACATTGGAATAAATGCGTCAATGAATGGGTAGGATATTGAGTTTGTTTGGTCAGTCTTTTCTTTAAAATTTTCAAGAAGTTCGTTGTCAGTTGGACTGAAACGGGTACTAATAGGCAAGGGTACCCGTTTCAGTCCAACTGACAATGAACTTCTTGAACATTTAAAAGAAAGGACGGACCAAACAAACTCAATGTCCTACCCATTTATTGACGCTTTTATTCCAATGTCTATGGTAAGAAGAATAAGCTCTGCCCTCAGTTTTCTTGTTCTTAGGTGTGTACTGAAGCTGTTTCACTCTTTCAGCTAGTTGTTCTATCATGTTTTCGATCTCTTTAGAGATCCTAAGAGAGTTCTCCCCCGAGACAAGGCATCCAGATCTTCTAAAATAACATTAAGATGTTCTTGTAGAAATAAACTCATCCTTGGAGAAAACTCATCTCGATCTGAAAAATAAACTCATCTCAGTCTATAAAAAAACCTGAATCCCTTGAACCCAATTGTATGAGTACAGTAAAACAACCACCACACGCCACAAAACCTGGTTGTTTGCTACCTACATAAACTCAGCAAGGGCATGGTTGTCCTAAATGAACCTATCGATCCATCGAACGATGCAAATTGGAAACTAACTGAATCTTACACCTGTGAATTGTGCAAACGCTAACAATCGTGGCAGAATCCAGATGTCCCTTCAACGGTCTGCAGCTCCGAAATAGTATCTTCAATCTACCAATTCATAAAACGATGGACCTATCAATCCTATCAATTGTGCACCTCGATAAAAATCCATAAAACGAGTGGCTTGAAGCACATCTAGAAGCTACTAAAATACAAAACCTACTGTAAGACGATGCAAATTGAAAACTAACTGAATCTAACATGAATTTTCTATAGCCTATCAACTTCTAACACCTATCAAAGTGCAAATCTAAAGGTACGATAATGAAATCTAAATCTACCAAATATGCTCATCAATCCTCCAGATCCCCAAATCTAGATATCCCCAACCCTAATAAGATAGGGGAAAATATAGCGGCTCAAACCAGAGGACCAACCTCGTCTTGCTGTCTCATCCTCTTGTTGCTGGGATGTGGCGGCGCAACCATCTTCCCCTCACCGCTAGGATCCGCCATTCCTACCACGAACTATTGCAGATCTACGTAGCGGAAGTCAAAAGTCTTTGCGAAGTCTGAGTGAAGTGTCTCGCCAGCCATTCGATACATAATTATAGACTCAACTGAAACTTACATGTGGGACCTGGTCACAGTAAAGAATTCGCATGAACTATTAGTAGAGTTTCCCATGTACTTATCACAACCAACGACTGGTGCAGTGGTAACAGCACAACCTTGTTCCTTCAGGTTCCTGGTTCGAACCCATGCCATGGCAAATTATTTTTGCAACATTTCGTGACCTATGCTTACACGTGGGACCCTAGAACTATTTATGACTACTTGGAACACTCTATTTTCAAAAAAAATGCTTACATATGGGACCCAACTGAATTTTATGACGACTTGGAACACTCTATTTTAAAATAATGCTTACATGTGGGACCAAAGTTGGTTTATGATGCCGCTGACATGGCGAAAATGCTTACATGTGGGACCCTGGAAAATTTTATGACGACTTGGAACACTCTATTTTCGAAAAAATGCTTACATGTGGGACCCTACTGAATTTTATGACGACTTGGAACACTCTGTTTTTAAAATAATGCTTACATGTGGGACCGATGTTGGTTTATGACGTTTTTTCAGAGCTTATGGCGTCACAAAACAGCATGGAACAGGGAACGCCCGGCTACAGTGTCAACCGTAATGACGAATTTTTTTTTGTCACTAAATTTGCTCGCAAGTGAAATATTATGACGAGATCAGCCAGGAACGTCATAAATCAATGACGCTAAAATGTGGTTGCGTCACTAGTCAACGATTTTCTTGTAGTGTTTTGAGGTGCGGTACTGGAGGCTCTGTCCGTTAATACAGACCGTCCGCATGAGGGGCTCGGACCGTCCACCGGGTCTTGACGGACCGTCCGCGAGGGTCGATCGGACCGTCCGTCCTGACCAGGCAGATTTGCCTAAGTCCTTTGATTCTTGAGTTGCACTTCCGTGTTGCTTTGAGTTGGGGCTTGCTTCTAGAGTTGGTAGGTCCGTCGTGACTACGCGACCTTGGCAAGCTTGTGTGGGAATCCTTGGTTGTGAATTTGGGGCATAGGCCGAGTTCATCCTTCGGGAAGAATTTTTATCGGCTCCCATTCACTCCCCCCCCCCTCTCTGGTCGCCTAATCGGTTCTTCAGCCGCGCCCTCGTTGGATCCGGAGGGGAGAGCGCCGGGTGAGGGGAGTCCCGAAGTTGGTTGTGGAGGAGAGAGGAGAGGGAGATCGGGCGGCGAGGCTCGGGAGCTGCGACCTGTGGAGCCTGGTGAGAGGAGAGGGAGCGAGCGACGGAGGTGTAGTTGGGGCGGCGGAGAAGGGAGGGAGTGGAATGGAGCTAGGGTTCGAGGGTTGCAGCTTCCTTTTTATACGAAGCCAACACGTTTAGAGCCATCCATTTGGCGATGGAGGGTCCAAAATGAATGGGCCAGTTTAGGTCTAAATGGGCCTGCTACATTCCTCCACTGTTTAACATTTTTCTTTTTTCCTTTTTCATTTTTCACAATTGTGAAGTAACACACACAAATAATAATCTTATATACATTATTATATTTTTATATACAACTAGCAACGATGCCCGTGCGTTGCAACGGGGAGAAAATATATCATTTGCCTCGGTACCATTTGCCTCGGTCGCGCCGTCACCCTGCCATCTCTACTGCTCGCTCATCTCGCCATTGTTCCAGTCGCATTCTCGCCACCCTAACTTCGTTAGCATCTCATGAGCGTCATCATCGTTTGCCCTATCTTGCCTTTCCCAACCAGGGCGGCAGGGCGTCGTTTCCATGAGGCGCTCGCCACCCTGATCTCGCACGTCATCATCTGCACCTCCCCAACCTTACTGTCATCTGCTCAGGTCGTGCCATCATCCCTGCTTGGCCTCACTGTCACGCCCAACCACCCCCGACCTCACGTGCCATCGTCCGACATGCGAGTGTCTCCGTTGCGATTGCGCCATACTAACCTCACTGGCATTGTTCATGCCTCTCAAACCTCACCATCATCCACTCATCAACCTCGTATTCTCCTGTCATTCACGTGGCGCATGCGCCATCCTAACCACGTTCGCTTTCGTTTGCACCTCCCAGTCCCGCCATCACCCGCTCCGGCCGCACTGTCATCTCGCCTCCCGGCCTCACTATCGCCGTGTCACACCTGCATCTTCTGAAGCTCGCGTGTTGTCGTTCGCTCCGGCCTCGTCTTTCCTAATTATGTCGTCGTCGGTACTACCCATACGCTTCCTCATCATAAACAAACGAGATAAACTCCACATATTAAATGGTCCACGACACATCAAACATTAATTCATTACTGCTTGACAGTCCATCTATTAATAACATGCATTATGAAAAAGGTGAGAAAATGTTTTTTTGCATAACAACGGTTGTAAGAAAAATATACTTTAATATTAGATATATAGATTTTCGGTTGACACTTGGGTCGATCTTTATTGTTTTCAGCTCGTGCATTAATGATAATGATACTAGAAACTTCTCCTAAAATAATGATACTAGCCCACATCTAATTTAGATTTCCAAATTGACCTATATGTACCTCTAATAAGATTAAAAAAACTGTATTTAGGTGCCTATGGTCCATTCTAGCCCACATCTGAGATATTAACGAAAAATTCAATTGACTTATAGAGAAAGTTCAAACTTATACTAGTCATCTTATTATAAAATAATGATAATGATACTAGAAACTTCTCCTAAAATTCTAAAAATTGACATGGAATCTTTTTATGGATGTTTAAACTTGACATAAAATTTTCAAATGATTTCGGTAACGGCGGAACCTACATTGTTTACAAATGAATACATGTCTCACATAGTTTCATGCAATGTTACTTGAACATTAAAGTGTATCATACTTTTCAAAATTTTCGATTTCATATGCACTTCAAACTTGATCATAACCTTGTGTTTAGCTTATTATTACAAAATACGAAGTTACATTAGTAATGATTGTGCAAAACAATTGGTTTTTCTATTCGGTATTTAGGACGAACTAGATAAAGGCATATAAATAAGATCTGCAAAATAGAATCTATATGAAGCAACATCATTAAAGAGAAGATCGTTAATTTAGAAAAAAATTAGGAACAAAAAACATCAAATTCAGAGTATGTATGACGGAGAAATACTAGTTACAAAATTTAATTCCAGATTAAAAAGATAAATGCCAACTATCCATGTGTTCTTCATCTCCAAAGTAGCCAAGCCAATCTAGTGTTGACACCTGGTGCTCCTTATCTCTATTGATAAGTAAATTGTTTCACATGTCAACAAACATAGAAGTCTTGCAGTGGTAGGACTCATATGGCCTTTTGTGGTTGGTCCTGAGTTCGATTCTTGGTCCCTCCTTCACTTCGCACAACTTTTTGTTTTTTCTTAATTTTTTCAAAAATAAACAAAAGAGGTGACAAGCCAGGATTCGAACCCTAGTCACCAGTGTCAGAGACAGACGTCATCACCATTGCGCCACTTGAAGTAATTTCAACACTATTCATGATATTATTTACTTATAGAAACATAGCCATCAACATAGCTGGGTAGCGGCGACGCGGTGACGGACAGGGAACAAACAGCAGCTCTCACGTGCAGCGTGTCGATGCGGGCCCGTCCTGTTAATCACGTGGTTAGTTTCATGTACAAAATAATTAAAATGTTTGACTAATACAAAAACCATGAAGTAGCCCAGTGGTAAGACACAATCCTTTGTGTGCTATGGTTGTGGGTTCGAACTACTCTCCCACCTTTGTGTGTTGTATATTTTTTAATTGATGACATGGCGGTGAGGTGGCGGGCGCGGCCGGGTGATGTGGCAGTGACGTGGCGTCCAGGGAAGATATATTACTATAAAAAGAATGTAAGATCATAGATTACCATAAGAGAACTTGTAGCTCAATGGTTGCTGTAGTACAAGATTACCCTAAGGTCTTGAGTTCAATTCTCCACGCCTCTTTTTTTGTTTTTAGATTTTTTTTCAATTTATCAAAAAAATTTTCATTCGTAACATGATTATGCTGTATTTGTTGGTCGTGACGAATTTGCTCAAATGTCGCAGTGTTGTGGGTCGGATTGCGACGAATTTAACAAATCGTCGCAATGTTTTGGGCTTCAATATCCATCAGTGCACATCCGTGACGAAAAACAGGAATACGTCGTAGATGCAGAGCGCATTGTGACGAATTTAACGAATCGTCGCAGTGTTCTGGGCTTCAATATCCATCAGTGCACATCCGTGACCAAAAACAGGAATACGTCGTAGACACAGTACTCTTCGTGATGTTCTCTGAAAACGTCGCAGAAAGTTCGTCGCGGATTAAATAGTTTCTTGTAGTGTCATCATGTCACAGCAACAAGATGCTCGACATTTTATGTGAGTTCCTGGATAAGGCCTCAATATACACCAAATTTCATGAATATCATTTTTTGAATCACCAAATTATATTATTTCATGCACCTGCAGTCAAATTTGAAGTATGCAAAAAAAATTCAACAAAACCAAAAAACTAACGAAATATACCAAAATAATTCAAACTTATCCTAAATTTGAGCAAGGAGTTTCAAATAATGTGGGATGACCTCACAAAAAAAATGAGGCAAAAAAACTTTAAAAACAATTAATTCCCCGAGTGCCTTCCCCTAGCACTTGGGGAAGCCAGCCTCTTCCCCGAGTGTATGGCACTCGGCTCTCGGGGAAGAAATTCCAAAAAAAGAAAACCCTATCTAAAGGGCCAAGCCGGCCCAATATCCTGTCGGCCCAACTTCCCGCCGGCCTGATTGAAACCCTAACCATCTAAAACCACCCCCCAGCCTCACCCACCCCCACCCTCACCCGCCGCCGCCCCCAACCCTCCACTCTTCTCTCCCTCGCATCTCAGATCCACGCGGCGGCCGCACGACGCGGGTCGGGGCAGGGCGAGTCGACGAGCGTGGCGCGAGGCGGAGCGAGCCGGCGAGCGGGAGCGGGAGCGGCACGGCGGCGGAGCGGGCGCAGCACGGCCGTCGGCGAGCACACAGAGCGGGCCGGCGAGCGCGCGGGCGAGCTTCCTCCCCGGCGGCGGCCTCGAGCTCCTCCCGGCGGCAGCCTCGAGCTCCCTCCCAGCGCGACCTCCCCGACGCGGCCTTGACCTCCCTCTCCGGCGAGGTGCAGCGGCGACGCAAGGACGGCGGCCTCCTCCACCACGGCGGCGACCTCTTCCACCACGCCTCGAGCCGCCGCCGGCTCTCCACACACGGAATCGATCCGACAACAGCGCCCCTCCTCCCGATCTGGACAACAGCCACCTCCCTTCCTCCATTTGCAGGTAACTCCTCCCTTTTCCTTCTTCCTCTACCTCCAAATTGCTACTGCTAGGTACTTTGGTCGTCACAGATTGTGAATGTGCAGCTCTGCTATTAAGCTATTTCTTAGTTGTGTCTGCCGGAGATGACGGATAGTCTCAGCTGGAGCGAAAATTAATTGTTGAGTGTACTCGATCACTCCATTTACTTGTAGTGTGCCATAGTATCAGTGCCAGTGGAGAGTACTGATAAGTGATTTTTTTTTGGGATACAGATATAAATTCCCCAGCTTTGCTTGTGCTCCTCAAACTGAACTTGTGAATTTGTATTTGGAAATCATTCCATATCACTATGCTTTTTTACTCCACCTATAAAGGACACTATTAATGATTATGCTCAATTTAGTGCATTTCCCTTCTGCCTCACAAGTGAAAATGAATTGTTGATCTTTGGGCTGCTTTGTTGGGTACCCTTTTCAGTATTTTCTGGCAGCACAAGTGAAGAGAAAACAAAAGGCACTTTGCTCATATGCTGATCTTCTTCCATTTTAACTGCTACTGTATGATGATAAATGCAGAGGATGCTATTGATGTTGCTCATTCAGCAGCTAACATGAGGACAGGTGATGGTACTTCTGCTAGTGAACTCTTGTCAAATGCAATAATTTATACACATGTTATCATTCTAAGGATAATCACATTTTAATGGCATTGCGCTATGTGCTTTACCCACAACTGTTGCAGACAGGCTAGTGCTTCAATGTCTTTAGTATTCAGATAATTAGATCTTGCTTGTAAGTTAGCGGTCTCCTCTGCCATGACATCTGTAGACAAGATTCTTGATGACACCAAGGAAATTATGTTACATGCTTTGATGTGAAAAAAAGGAGGGGTGGATAATATGGAAAAAGTGATATATATAATATGGGTGGTATTCATAGGTGGTATGAGTAGTATATGGGTATTATCGGAAATATACAAAATAATATTGTTGTAATATATGAAATCAAGTCATTTTATGTAACCTTGGCAGCGGGAAAATATTTTCCAAATAATATACATCGAGAAAATTACCATTTTACCCACAGTAAAAAACTGAAAAAAACCGATAATACCACCGTACTACCGTTGGGTGGTATTGTGTACCGTAAAAAACCTCTTTGAACCCGGCTCACATGAACTGATTCACTTGCATACCCTTCTGTAGTGAACTCCTATTCCCTACATGATAATTTAATAGTTCTGCAGTGTTCCAAATGACCCAACCTAAGCGCTTCATAGATGAAAATCACTTTAATTCTTTTAGTTTTCGTAATCTGAAAAAAATTGATTAGAAAGTAGTTGTTTGTTGATGGTGAGACTATGGTTTTAGCTCCATGTAGCTTACTATGTAAAGCATCCTCATTTTATTTTGCAAGTCAATTTTTTATTCTGTGGACTACTTTGATCTCTTGACTAAGTCTCACCAAAGCAATGCTATTGTTTGATGCAGCATATTACCATTTTACTAAGATTGACTTACTGAATTAACTCAGCCTTATTACTAGGCAGTAGAAATTGGTTGAGTCATTTTAAATTATTGGGTTAGGATGATGGCACCTATGGAATTCTTATTATGTAGCAGATCAATAGCCAATTCTGCGTGGTAATTTCCTAGATGATGGGGAAGAAATGGACTTGACTTTTCAACTGTTTGAGATAGCTTCTTCCGTTATAACAGTACAAATCTAGACTGCTAACACCAGATGTTACAGAATATAGTTGTTTTTGGCTAGAAAAGATGTTCTATAGTAACAGGTGTAGTGGATTCAATACTAGCCTTAGTCTTTGTGTGGTATTATTGTGTACCTATTGTGTTCTCTTCTTTGCCATGCAGTGGTTGTTTGTTAGTCATGCAAGCTTGGAGATATCTAGCTGGATGTAGAGCTACGGGCTTCCATAGTAGTTATAGTGATGAAACCCAAGGTATTGAGGCATAGTGTTTTCTGGCACAGGCTACTAATATTCCATAGTAGTTATTTTCTTTTCCGAGACAAAACAACATACTTTCCCTGATGAGCTAATAATCCTTGCACAATTCAGCTTCTTTATTGTATTTTTTGTATATGAAATAAGTGTGTAACTACAATTTTAATGATACATGTAATCCATATTTTTTTAATAATTGTTTTCATATTGTTACTATCCTGTTGAATTCAATATATGTTGCACTTTAAATATTTTGTTGTTCACACGGAAAAGGAAACTTTTTTTAAGAAAAAGAAAGAGGTGGCTTCCCCGGGGCAGCGGCACTCGGGGAAGAGGGCTTTTAAAAATAACGTCACCATTCTTCCCCGAGTGCCTAGGACAAGCACTCGGGGAAGAGGATTTTTTTTAAAAAAAACAAATTTCTTCCCCGAGTGTTGCACTCGGGGAAGAGGTTTTTCCAAAAAAAAACGGCGGACGGTACCGACGGCATCAAATCTTCCCCGAGTGCTAGGACGGCACACGGGGAAGGCTTCCCCGAGTGCGCGATTTTTGGCACTCGGGGAAGGCCGCTTCACCGTGAGAGGCACCCCCAGAAGCTCTTCCCCGAGTGTTGCACTCGGGGAAGGCTTCGCCGAGTGTTTTTGAGCCTTCCCTGAGTGCATTTGGCACTCGGGGAAGCATGCGGCTCCCGTAGTCTATAGAATATCTCAACATCTCAAAGAGTCCACCTCAAATACAATTAGTAAATACTAATTTCAAAATTAAATAGACATAAATTCAGAATTAAAAATAAGGAAACTAGGACTTGATAATAGAGTCCTTGCCAAATACTATTAGTAGCTAAATTCTGAATCAGAAATTAGCAACGAAATAGAGTAGTAATAAATTAAACCATAGGCGTGGAACATATTTTTGTTAGTATATAGGTAAAATCATACTTATTCATCTAAGGAAATGCCGCCGTTAAAGATCAGCCGCCCATTTTGGCAAATAAAAAAAATTGGATGAGTGTGCATGTGGTGTATGTGTAAGATACTCCCTCCATACTAAATTATACTCCAGTTATGTAGAAATATAGCTACATTTAAACTTTTTTTTCAAAATCAAGCCTTTTCAATTTTTAGTTAAGACTACTTATTTTCAGAGTTATTGTTGGTCAAACTAAAAAAAATGTTTGACATTAGAAAAACCTAAACATAGAACATTAATACCTCAAACATTCTTTAGAAATACAAAACAAAGCCACCACGTTCACCGAGAAAGTCTAGAAATTCCCACGTTAATCTAAAAAAGAGAATACATCGTTGAATTTTATGAAGATCTAACGATCTAGATTATTGGGCCTAGAAATTCTCATGTTAATTTAAAAATAAAATAATACATACCATTGATTTATGAAGATCTAACGATCTAGATTAATTCAAACAATTAATATTGAATAAAATAGAGATACAAGATATCTTGAAGAGCATTAAATAATCCCTCCCTGCTTACTTAAAAAGGAAAATAAAGTTTTTTCTAGGCAAAGTTTGCCCTTGAGCTTCATCGTGTAGAGATCCCAAGGCTGTGTGTCATCGTTTGCCACGCACTCTGGCTCTATTTGTTAAGATTGAATTGTATTTGCATTGTGTATAGTCTAGGGTAGCGGTCAAGGAAAGAGAACACAGAGACCTGATGGTAGCGTTGACGAGACGATAAACTAGGGGTAATCAACTTAGCCCCTAATCTCCAGTCCATAAAGACTAAGAAGGCCCATGGTCGCCACGGCCCAGCATCAACATCAGCAATACAGGCCCACCATCTCCAGCAGATGGCAACCCGGTATTAGCCAAAGGCTCGGCTCCGACTTAGACGCTCGCCCCGCGCGACCTAAGGGAGCACCCTGGCATTGCGGCTACCTCGTGAGAAGGCTCCGCATCGCACAACCTAAGGCTCTGCCACCCGCAACCCGACGCCCCCCCAACGAGGGCCGCAACGTGGCACGGGCGACTCCGCGCCGCCCGGGGACGTCCAGGAGTAGCAGGGCGGGAGGATCCATGCTGTCAGGCTACAATGAGATTTTCCCAGGCGTGGGAGGCGAACTGCAATGATGTCCCATCACCTAAATGCGGAACAGTAGGGAAGGACAGGCAGATCCTTCGCGTATAAGGCATCGGACGAGGCGTCCCGACCAAGCGGCTATCAGAGGGAAGGTAGAGGCTTGCACGGGAAGCCTCCGACCTACCAGTCCTGCAAGGCCATAAGTCGGAGAGAAGCTGCCTTGGAGTAGGGGCCGCCACCTACACTGCCCTACAAGGACTACCGCGCCTAGCCCAGCGTACGGCGCCAACCGGAGACAGAGGACCACGCCACGGCACTGTTCTGGCGCTATTCCGGCATTGTTGCAACATTGTAGCAGGACGCCGTTTTACCATCCTGACCCTTGTACACCGGCTCCCCTTGAGCTATAAAAGGGGAAGCCGGTACCGTGAACACAACAACGGAAGAAGGGAAGAACGGCAGACAACATACAAAACATCACATAGCAACACACACACTTTCCAGAGCACTTCGAGCTCTCCACCACACTCAGAGACCTAGGACCTGCTCCCCCTCGCTCGACCTAAGCTTGTACCCCCTACTACAAGCCCCTGTGGGCATCTAGAACACTTCTCCGAACTGGACGTAGGGCGCCCCGCGGCGCCCGAACCAGTATAACCCCTGTGTCTCTAAGCCCAACCGCCCGGATCAAATGCACGAACATACCAAAATTTACTTGCCGGCGGTATCAAACCCCGACAAGCGTGCAGCCAAGAAGTATGCCTCGCCAAATAAAGCCTTGATCACGTAGAAAGTGGATTTTTTCGTATGTTAATTTCTATATAATAATAAAACACAAATCTAATTTTGATTTAGGAATCAAATTGAATAATAGGAAGGTCAATTCAAATCTGTGTGAGAGAGAGAACATGATCATAAGCTTGGAAGAATAAAATGCATCACGATAGAACATACCTAACTACAAAAATGGTGGCCACTGCATTTTTTGTGTCGATGACCTATGGCTCTATGATGCATCTAAGGATGGAGGTAAAACAAAACAAACCCCATCTCCTCTATCATTTAATTTAAGAGTGTTTCAAAAAAAGAGTTGTCCATCTCGTGAAAATCGAATGGTGGAGACAAAGTACAGTGAAGTACCTAAAGAGAAGTACCAATTTGGTGGGACAAAGTACCAAAATAGTGAGCAATAACAATGATGCCTTTTTAATTATATCTAAATATGTTTAGTTCTTTTCAAAATAAAAGTACTTGCAGGTACTACATCTCAATTTAGGAATAGAAGGATCATTGTTTTCAAAAATGCCACTGAAAGAATGGTCTGTTGTTTGGTGCTCACACCGTAAACTCGATCTGGAGTTTTGAACCCTGTTGAAAGAAAACACGAGGGCCATGTACATCACCATTACTCAAGCACCCACACCCATCTCCAACATCGCCCGTGCCGTTGGAATTCGAGGTAAAGGCAGCGTGTGTCAAGCCTGCTTACAGCCACAAGACACAAGCCACAACTTTCTCGGGCACTGCACCGAGCATTGGCTCGCAGGCGGATGTTGTTGGTCTTCGTCATACCACTTTGCATGCTAGAGGAGCAAAATCTGCATTGGTGAGGTTGTCGCCGCGTGATTTTGAAGGTGAATGCCATTACCGCTAGAGCCCCTGGTGATTGGATTTTTTGGTGGTCATGTTGTGGGTGGGAGTAAACAACGTCATTGAGGCGGTGCTGTAAATGGTGGATTTGGGGGGAGCTACAATAGGCTGGTGTTCGGTGGGGAGAGGTCATTACTGATTTACAGGAGAAAAAGAAGGTCTTTGTGATGATATTATTTTAGAAACAATGATCTTTAGTGACTAGCAATATGGCCCACCATGGTTGATGAAGAGATGAAGGATCAAGTAATAATAGTAGACAATGAAGGAAGAAGGTCTCCATGTATGGCAACAAGACGTCCATATAGGCAAAGAAGGTAGCATGATACAGGTTGATGCTTTTGCTTGGACGATATGTTGTTCAGACACAATGATGGTACATAAGTGAGACAATGACATCTACTGAATGAAGAGTCGTGAAACCGAGCAACAATAGCAGGCATTGGAGAGAGGAGGTGTCCATGTATATATGTTAGCAATACATTGGTGATCGGATTGAGAAAACACAATGGGGAAGCAAGGGAGAAGGAATAGACTGGGGAGATAAACAAGAAAAGATGAAGGCGGAGGTGTTAGAGATATGGACAACATGCATCCGATCTCTTGCAGAGAGGATGAAGAAGGAACATGATGAAGAGAAAGGCAAGAAGAGATGAAGGCACAAGTACTAGATATATTTATACGGACAACACGCGTTCCTCGATCTCTGGCTGAGAGGACGATGTGCCAATGCACATCTATGATTGAATCATCTATACCATAGAATTAACTTAAATTAAAAAAATATAAGAGTTAGTCAAATAGACATATATAAATACATAACACTACAAGAAAAACGCCGACTAGTGATGCAAAAAAAGGCCGTTTCTCGTCATAAATCGCGATTAATGACGCCGGTTGTTACGAAAACGCTCCGTCATTAATCGAGCGTCACAAACCGCGATTAATGACGAGACCTTATTTCGCGGCGTCATGAGTTTAATGACGTGTGCAAAATCGTCAATACAAAGCGTCATAACTTCGTTCCAGCAGCTTTGCCACGCTGGACATAATCTGATGTGGCATCCGACGTGGCATGCCAATTGTGACAAACTGTATGCGTTATAAAACGAATTTGGCCCGTTTATAGCTGGATTGAGCCCAAAACTGTTCCTGTAGGCTGGCGTTGTTCATATGGCCCAAAAAAGATTTTGTTGGGCCCAATTGTAGCTTTTTTAGATGAAATTTGATTAGGCTGGGCCCGTTTTGGTTGGGTCGAGTCCAACAGGTGCACACATTGTTGCGGCTTTCTGTGTCACGTTAATTTGAAAAAAAAATTACTTTTGGCCCAATTAAAACTAGGCTAAGCCGACTGAAGGACAACATAAAATTAACTAATCATGCATCAGTATTAATGGATTTCATTTCAATTCTAATCCTTTTTTTAGAATAATTCCAATCTGGTTGGCAAAATAGTAATCAGCACATATTTCTTTATACAATAAAGCAAATTGTTGTTTACTATCAAGCACGATCATATTGTTAATCACATATCACAAACTTTACAAGATAACAGTATCACAAGGAACATTGATTAACAAAGCTAAATCCAGGTCATAATCACAAGAGAAAGTGGAGATTTGATCTAATGATCTTAACCTCTTCATCTTTTACTGCTAAGCAGTAGACGAAGGAGGTCCTCACTGTCTTCGGTTAGCTTCTGCAATCTCTTAATCTCAGTCGACTGCATTTTCAGAGTTGATTCTGATTCTTCAATCTTCTTCTTCAAGCTACATAACTCTTTCTGGTGAGCAACAAACCGTTGTCGAAGTTGTACCCCATCTTGATTGGGAGCGTCAACTCGCTCTTCATCAACACCACTACATACGGATTTGGTACCCATTCTTGAGTACTCGGCTGCCTCTGTTTTAATTTGTTCAGGAAGAAGCATCATTAACTTGGTAGCTTCCATCTAGCAACAGTGGATCCCAAGTCAGATTAGGACCTTGTAATTGATTCGAACTAAGGAAACAAAGGTGTTAAGTTTGTTACCTTGGAGCAGGTCCGAACAGGAGCGGCTTCAGATGTTGACCCTTTGGCCCGCTGAAACAAGTACAAGAACAAGAGGTAAGGGTTGAGATCATTCGCAATCAAAAATAAATAAGGTGTTAAGTTTGTTACGTTGGAGCAGGTCTGAACAAGAGCAACTTCAGATGTTGACCCTTTTGCCTAATGAAACAAGTACATGAACAAGAGGTAAGGGTTGAGATCATTCGCAATCGGAAACAAAGAAAGGTGTTGAGTTTGTTACCTTGGAGCAGGTCTGAACAGGAGCGACTACAGATGTTGACCCTTTGGCCCACTGAAACAAGTACAAGAACAAGAGATAAGGGTTGAGATCATTAGCAAACGGAAGCAATTTCATCTATTAAGTTCAATGTGGTACATGAATGATTACACCCAATCCATCATCACCCAAGCATGCAACAGAAATATGGAAAGTCAAAGAGCATGGGTAAGCAATATAATAATTTCATCCTTTAATTTCTACAAACCTCAAATAAGTTGACTTGGAACAATCTCTTGCAATAAGGAACAGAAGATCCACAATCACCCAAGCATGCAACAACAATATTCAAAGGCAAAGAGCATAGGGAAGTAGTCCAGTAATTTCTAAAAAGCTGAAATAAAATGACTTCGAATAAACTCTTGCAATCGGGTACAGTAGATCCACAATCACCCAAACATGAAAGAATATTATAGAAAGCCAAAGAGCATGGGGAAGCAATCTAATTGAATCAATCAATACAGGGAGGAGACCGCAGACCTGATGAATAGGAAGGGAAGAAGGTGCAGAATGTCGTCTTGATTAAGCAGCCCGACCTTACGCCTTGAGCACGATGTTCTGCGCAACTGTTGCAGATCTGCGGCCGCCAGGATGAGCCTCGGGGGAGCCGACGGAGCAACAAGTTTGAACCATCTTGCAGCTTCAAGGATGTTCCGAGGAAGGCCGCCGGTCGTAGAAGAGGAAGGCCGCCACTCGTAGCGGAGGAAGCCATCGTCGGTAGCTAGGTCATCGTTGCTGCTTCCGCCGCAGATCTACTAAGTCTCTTCGGCGGTCGAGGAGAAGATCCCCTGATTTTGGAAAATTACCAGGAGGGAATTGGGAGACTTGGTTTCCCTCTTTGTTTTATATATAAACGAGGAGGACCAGAAGGAGGAGCGGGGAATTCAAAATTTCAAGTCCCGCTTTTGTGGTCTAGAGCGGGAAACGAAAGACTTTGGATCATGGACCCAAACGTCAGTGACCCAAACGAAAGACCACTTGGGTGTCGGACCCAAACGTCAGTGACCTTACGCAGAGAGGCAAGTTGTTGACTGGGTCGTCCGTGCCACCATGGATCATGGAATGGACAAACACACACAGGACTATACTCTACTTCATATTCACGTTAGACGGATGATCCGATTATAGCATTACAAATGTACTCACTGCAACAAATTAACGTACTGTTTCAACTGTTTATTACATGACTAAAAACACTTAAACAAAACAATAAAACTACAGGGGACCCTGGTACAACCCTACAGGTAATCTTCTACGGAGATTGTGCATAAATTCGAGATGATCAGTGCATACAACCGCCCAATCATATGTGAGTATTCCGTGAGGAAAGATTCGCTCTAAGAGAGACATGCACTTGTCCTGCAATTGTGTGCAGTTAGCCTGAATTGCCCATCGTAGAAATGAAGTCACAGTTTCCTCGCTTGTCATGTCCCACATCTTTGACGCACAGTGCAGCTTCAATCTTTCGACTTGGTACATGTCGGCGACCGAGAGTAAATAAGGCCAGGCATTGGTAGGAGTGTCCCATAAATCAGCCTCCTCCGAGAGTGATCCTTCCCTAGCATATTTGATCAGGACCGAGAAGCCATCAGGGTGTGTGTCAATAATTGTAACAGTTTCAGAGCTAGACTCCACTCCTGGGCCGTAGAGCATTGCCTCCATCACACAAGATACTTTCACCACATCGGCACGTATCGCTCGTATCACCCGGCATTCTGCACCTACGTGGAAGACAACTTTCACAGGGGCTTGGGCTGCAACGCTTTCGCATATGCTTCTTTGTACTGATGGAGGAGGAACTTCAATGCAGTCGTCCTCCAGTATTATAACAACACACGATATGTGTATGCGATCTTCATTGGATGTCACGCGCTCAATGTCATGATGCTCCACCAGACATTCAAATCCTCTTTCTTGTAGATCCCGGTTCATGAAACAAACTTCTTTTGTAGCTTGAACTCGAAACATATCATCTTCATCGTTTGGGTCTCTAGTCATCGCACGCAATAATACTCGCACCTACGTGGAAGGAAGCAGTCACAGGCTTGACAACAATACTATAATGCGACCGTATCGCTATGTGTGAGTGTGTGTATTCATAGCAGCAACGAGACACGTACCATTTGGGATTTGTGCACAGGAATGAGGACGACGACAATGCCGTCTGGAACATCCATCCACTGATGATCATTCATACCTCTAGGATAGCAACGTAGCTTCCATTGACGGCCTCCCACCATGAACGTACCGGATTCCTTGTACTGGCCCGTGGTTCCTTCTGCTTTTGCTTCCTGGCTTGAGACTGAGAAGTCGACTTGCATGGAAGGAATCATTTTAGCGTCTAAAGCCATTAACACAAATGGCCTGCAATGATCATCTCGTGCCTAAACTGTCTCTTATTATAGTGGGAGTGAATGTGTCATTTCGAAACGTCCGTTCGTGGACATCAGTTACCACCCAGAATGGGCGCGTCCCTTCAGTGCGGGTGTGGCCACGTTCGGGTCATGGACTTCCCCGTTCTAGTCCTTAAGTGCGATTCACAATGATCGACACGTCCGTTCAGAGGGGGTGTGCACACAAGTTCGTCAGTTAACGCCCGGTGCCAGTCCTTAACTGCAATTCTCAATGATCGACACGTGGATCAACTTGTGAGAGCGTGTCGTTCCCAAACGCCCATTCGAGATGCCCTTCTGTGCTTATATGCATGTTACTATCACACACACACACACACAAAAACATATATTGCTTTTCCAATTTCAGCTTATTCCGTTTTGGTCTTGTCGCATCAACAAGTTCATCACGTTTCTCAGTCTCCAAGGCCTGCGTGAATCATCAAGTGCGAATCCAGACAATTCGTAGACCTTTACAGTCACGACTCACGCAGCGTACCTGATCGAGGAGGACTTGTCAAGTCATCCCGCACCCTGCATGTTGCAACGCAAGGACCATCTGGTCCATCTGATTACAGCATACCCAATCTTGTTCTCCAGATGCAATTGACGCCTAAACCATTACATAAATAAATAAACGGTAGAGAGTTGTCTCGCTGTTGATGCGGCATGAGCTGATGCAGTTGAGACGGCCATTAGATGCAGTTGATGCAGTTGAGATGGCCATTAGATGCAGCTGATGCGGCATGATTTGTCCGCAGGACTTTCTTGTGCTCTAGAGAGGAAAGTCCGGAAGTAAACACATACCTAGACACGTCAGGCTCATCCCGTGATACCCATCTTCCACACATGTAATCGATGCACGCCACTGAAGATTCTGACCTAGATAGATTCCTATCACGTGTAGGCCTGACTATATTCCGAGCATCTCACGTTTTCCATAGTAACTTTAGTAATGCTACACCAAGCTCATGTGACCGCTGTAGTCCTCGATAAATAGGCGAGTGCAGCACAGCGTTCTTGAAAGGCAAGGCCAACACTCGTCGGTTCCCCATCTTGCATTTCTCTACTTCAGTGGGATACAAGGGTGAGATCATTTTGTTGGCTAATCTTGTTTACTTTATGTATGCATGGTATAGAGACGGTCACATTGTTAGCTTATGTAGGGTTTGTTCTTCGTTTGTGTATGCAGTACGTGGGGAATGGCCGGGCAAGGAAGGGATGGAGCATGGAACTTGGAGGAGTCGGGGAAGCGGGAGCTATCGGGCGCAATAGCACCTCACCACCACCCGGTTCAGTCACTGCCATCGGCACCGCAGCAGCACCCAGCCCCAATGGCACCTCCACTTCCGCTGGTATCGGCACCTCAGCAGCACCAGGCCCCAATGGCACCTCCACTTCCGCTGGCGTCGGCACCTCAGCAACACCCGGGGTGATGCCACCTCCAATTCAGCCGCTGGCAATGGCAGCTCAGGATCAGCTGAACCTCATGGCACCACCTTTTCGCCCACGGACCAAGCCGCCACCTCTGCTGTTGCCTGATGAAATGCCAACCCCGCGGCCAATGCTCATTGAACAAGATGAATCGCATGACCTGAAATGGTTTGTGTTGCTTTGGCTTCAGCAGGGCGTGCCCGCCCGTGTTTATCATGAAGGTATGTGGGTGTGCCCTTTTTGCCACAGGGGTCACAGGCAATTGACCATTCGTGACCTACTGTTACACGTGCATAACATCGCTGTGTCGCCTGCCTGGCTTTGGGATACAAGGGCGAGGCATCGTGCTTTGGAGGAGTATCTGATCCAGGAGACACGTTTTGCTGCACTCCGAGAAGCAGCGGGATTTCCATGAGCCCGTGATGGTAGTAGTATGCCGTGATGGTAGTAGTATGAGTCGTGATGGTAGATTGCTAGTAGTATGTCGTTCAGAGTATGTCGCTGTAATTCCAACTATGGTGGATCGATCCATCCTCATGTGTAATCAATGCGTATGCATGCATTTGTGTCGTTTGTATTTGGATTGTGTTGTTTCTAATAAAAATGGTAATGTGTGTACTCCCTCGGTATAAATTCAGTGTATACGGAAAGTCCGTTCCTTTGATTTCTTAAATACAGGATGGACATAGGCAAAAGTCCGGCTTGTAGTTTTCTATTGGACCAGATTAAACTGTCACTGCTACGCAATGAAAAAACCAACAACAACTTACAAGGAAAAAACAGTAGTGGTATTCAATCAGACCAGATAAAAAGAAGGCGAATGTTCGTTCTACTGCTTCTACTCCTACTTCTACTAGTAGCAGTTACCACTAATCCACTAATCAACGCGTCGCTTCTTTGTCGATGGTGCACCCGGCGCCTTGTCGCAGCTGCTCATGGATGAGGATGTCGCTCTATTGCCGCCGCCCGTGGAAGATGGTGGCAGACCTCCCAGCGGATGAGGCCGTCCCTCCAATGCCGCCACCAGAGGATGATGTCGCCACTCCATGGCGGCCGATCGAGCACGGCCTTGGCGCCGCTCCATGGCGGATGATGACGACCGGTCGATGATGGCCTCTGCTCAACGTGAATGGCAGAGATCGACTGCCGTCGACCGATGAGGATGAGAGAGGATGACGGTGCTTGGAGACGACAGCTCTCCGGCGAGTGGCGGTGCTTCCGCGCCCCAGACCCCTGGCACCTCTTGCTGACTTGCGAGGGGTGTGATGTTTCAGAGGCACATGATCTTGGATTTCATTTTGTTCCACAAACACTGAATCATCAGAGGATGTGTCAACCACCACCCGAATGGGCCTCCGCTCTACCTCCTCTTCATCAGACCACTGGAGATCCTCCCTTTCATCAGAAGAGGAGGAGGATGTAGCTTGCGCCGCACCTCTAGGAGACAATGGCTCCATGGGGAGAGGAAGGGAGCACTGTGCGAGGATGGGGTTTTTTGTTGGTTGCAAGAGTGGGGAGAGAAAGAGGGCGCTGGGAGAGAAAGGGGCTTTTGTTGGTTGCCAGACTGGGATATTTTTGGTCAGAGGAACCCATTTAGTCATTATCGAAAAAACTGCTCTCGAAAGGATTACAGTAGTTTTCTATAATGTGGGATCCGTTCTAGTCAAACTAATTCAATTTTGACCAAATTTACAGTAAATTGTGTTAACACTTATATCTTCATATAAACTTGTCGGGAAGTGAGAATTGCATTCTTTTGTGGATGGAGGGAGTACGTTCCGAGAAAGGCAGAAAGACCTTTCAGCGGAATGTTAATAGGCCGGAAGAAATAATATTAATCCAGAAGGTCCTTTTGGCAATACATCAGTATACCGGACCTTCTGGACTACTTTTTCCACTCATTTGTCTTTGTTAGAGCTGCAACTCCTCTATTGTTCTCCCACAACCTTGTTCCTTGGCTATCCTGTCAATGATGCCTCGTCCCTGGGCAAATCTTATTCCTGACATTGTTGTGAGCGTTGCCAATAAGATCAGTGATGCAAGAGATTTCATCATGTTCAAAGCTGTCTGCAAGGGTTGGAACTGCGCTCGTTCAGGTGAGGCACGCCCGTTTGACCCTTGGATTCTGAAATCTAAATTTATCGGTGAATCTGGAGCAATGACATTCGCATCTGTCGCTGATATGCGGCTTTTTGAGGTCTCCTTTCCTACATTGGCTGGGAAAAGGACTAGATTGATTGGTTGCGGCGGATTTGGAAGCCTAGTTGCCTTAGATTGCAGAGATTGGTGCAATACGGTCATGCTGAATCCTTTGTCTCCTCGGAAGCACATTCTCCTTTCTTGACTTCCAAAATGGAGCCAAATGGCTACTCTCCAAGCTTGTATCTTGTGCCTTGAAACAGCAGCTAGTGCAGAGTCATTTGTCGTGATTACTTTCTTTTGGCCAGAGAAATCTTTTGCAGCGCTTGGGTCATTGCCCGTTTTCATGTGGCATTTGGGTAGCCAATCCAACTGGATTACACTACCTTCGGAAGATTTCTAGTGTAGTTCTTCTGAACACATGCGGATCTACTTGAGGCAAGATCTTCCAGTACCTCCCCATCCTGTTGGACTTCGATTGTCATGGGTTATTGGCATGGGCAACTCTTCTCTACTCGGAGGTGAAGACCGATTGTTCTTTGTTGTTCTGGAGGAGAAAGAAGCTGAGGTGGTAGAATTAACTTTGCATTCATTCATCGGGAACATTTGGCAGCCTATTCCCTGGGAGAGAGCTCCTGAGTTCCGAAATAAGATCATCTTGTTTGGTCCTAGAAAGTGCATTGTTACAGAAGAGCATGCTTTTCTGGTTTGCCTGACCTGAGGGAAAATCACATTTACTTCCTAATAACTTATCATCACGATGAAAAGATTGGGTATTGGATCTACCAGCAGGGAATAGGTATTGTTCTATGCATCAACACTACTCCTGCGATCCGCATTAAGCAATTTTTTAGGGACTGGATTTGGTCGCGAGGAACATGGTTGTTGCCTAGCTATCCGTAATGCGAAACTTCGATTGTGTACCACTTGTAACGCAATTCAATGTACAAATATCTATATTATCAGCCTTCATCAATTATTCAGCGCATATGTATAAGTTTCTACCACAATTACTGTATGGAACAAGCAGTTACGCATTCAGTAATCAGGAAGGTCCTTCCTGCAAAACATCAACAGAGCGGACAAGTATCAAACATCAAAAGATGGCATCTCACAGCTACTCATCACCACAAAGTTCACACCACCAACAAGTAGCAAACATCATAAGATGGTCAGGTAGAAAATACCAAAATACAAGCATGATTAGCACCTCTGAACCGTCTACCTAGCAATAACACCACGAATCACATTATGCCTCATTGTTGTCCTTGAGTGACCTCTTATATGAGGCCTGTCTCAGCAATTCCTTCACCTTCTTCACCACAACTGTTGCAGAATCCAGGTGCTTCTTGACCATCTGCAGCTCAGAGGCAGTCTCTTGAATCTCCCTGTTAGCCTTTGCACATTCTTCCTTCCACATCCTTGCCTCGCTTTCAGCTTTTAGGTACCTGTTGGCTTCACCCTTTTCTGTAGGAGACAACAGAGCATCGTTTCTCATTTTCTTTCTCATCTCAAACAGGTTATGGGTTACCTCCCTGTAGTATCGCGTTATTGTCTGCAGCTCAACTGCTTTAACATTGGCCTCCTCCTTAGCAGTTGTACATGCTTCTTTCCATGACCTTGCTTCCTCTTCTGCTTTTCCCTTCATTTTCATCAATTTCTCTAGAACTTTTAAAGTCCTAATATCCCATTCAGGATCTATCCACCTAAATGATGTGCACTTCATGCCATCAGTCTGCAGTCACCGATTTCGTTCATATAATTAGCGATTGACCACACTAACATCAAATGCAGAAGCAACATTTATTAGAAGTGATACAAGTTATCGTTTACCTCGCAGCAGCATACATATCGACGCCCAGGGTTGGCGCCTGTCCAGTCATACCTCAGATGGACAGGCAACCTGTCCTTGCACTCGTTTTCATTAGGATCTAGAATGATAACTTCACGAGGACCAGGCGTCGGCGATCTGGAGCTTTCGGCGTCTACTCCAAACACCTTTAAAATACATGAATATAGTCTGTTAACCCAGATCCCCAAATCCAGAATTCCCCCTTAACTAGTATGATAGATCAAAGTAGCATGGCAAAACAGAGGACTGACCTGACCAGAGTGAGTCCTACTTCTCCGTTCGCCGCTAGGGCCGCTACGATTCGCCATTCCCGCCATGGGCAATAGCAGATCTAAGCACCGACGCTAGCTCTAGTCTTTGCCACAAGGAAAAGGAGCGTGGTGCCGACGAGTCTGTTGCAGAGTTGGAGTAGTGTACGCCGCATCGTCGAGAGAAATGAGATATATACACTTGTCTCTGGGAAAACTTTTTTTTTGGCTGTCGCGCGCGCTTTTCTCCCGCCAACTTACCAGAACCGCTCCGTGCTATTATTAGGGCTGACATGTCCACTTTTTTTGCTGTTGTTGAGGAAGCAGTTACACTATTATTACTCAGGAAGGTCCTTCCTGCAAACCATCAAAAGAACAGACCATCCGATTCAGGATCAATCCAAATAAACAGCATCTTAGCTTTCCCTCCCTTTTTACCACTAGGAAGGTCCTCCTTGCGAAGCATCAACATACCAGAGTTTCCTCAATCATAACTTCCCCCTTCTCTATCTATTATCACCATACCTCCGATTCACAATGATCGACACGTCCGTTCAGAGGGGGTGTGCACACAAGTTCGTCGGTTAACGCCCGGTGCCAGTCCTTAACTGCAATTCTCAATGACCTCCATTGCAATGCGTATGAATTCCGAATGGTGAGTATGCTCGAATCAATTTGGAATAGATTAAACCAAATCAGCATAATAAGATGACATCTCATAGCAACTCATCACCACAAAGTTCACACCACCAGTCCACCAACAAGTAGCAAACATCATACGATGATCTGGTAGCCAACACCAAAATACAATCATGATACAAGTTTCACAATAATCATAACTACTCATTCATAATCATAACTCAATCTCATGTTTGGCCTCCTGCAGTTGTTCCTTCACCTTCTGCATCTCCTACCGTGAATTTTTGGTCTTGCAGGCCTCTCTTGCATTTCTTAAAGTTCTTTCAGAAGATCTGGATGTCTCGTCTCAGGGTGAGGACTCTCTAGGATCTCCAAAGAGATTGAAAACATCATACAACAACTAGAAGATAGAGAGAAAGAGCTTCAGTACACACCTAAGAACAAGAAAACTGAGGGCCAAGCTGATTCTCCTTACCATAGACATTGGAATAAATGCATCTATGAATGGATAGGGCATTGAGTTTGTTTGGTCAGTATTTTCTTTTAAATGTTCAAGAAGTTCGTTGTCAGTTGGACTGAAATGAGTACCAATAGGCAAGGGTACCCGTTTCAGTCCAACTGATAATGAACTTCTTGAACATTTAAAAGAAAAGACGGACCAAACAAACTCAATGTCCTACCCATTCATTGACGCATTTATTCCAATGTCTATGGTAAGGAGAATCAGCTCGGTCCTCAGTTTCCTTGTTCTTAGGTGTGTACTGAAGCTCTTTCTCTCTGTCAGCTAGTTGTTCTATGATGGTTTCAATCTCTTTGGAGATCCTAAGAGAGTCCTCCCCCAAGACGAGACATCCAGATCTTCTAAAATAACATTAAGATGTTCTTGTAGAAATAAACTCATCCTTGGAGAAAACTCATCTCGATCTGAAAAATAAACTCATCTCAGTCTATAAAAAACCTGAATCCCTTGAACCCAATTGTATGAGTACAGTAAAACAACCACCACACGCCACAAAACCCGGTTGTTTGCTACCTACATAAACTCTCCAAGGGCATGGTTGTCCTAACTGAACCTATCGATCCATCAAATGATGCAAATTGGAAACTAACTGAATCTAACACCTATGAATTGTGCAAACGCTAACAATTGTGGCAGAATCTAGATGTCCCTTCAATGGTCTGCAGCTCCAAAATAGTATCTTCAATCTACCAATTCATAAAATGATGGACCTATCAATCCTATCAATTGTGCACCTCGACAAAAATCCATAAAACTAGTGGCTTGAAGCACATCCAGAAGCTACTAAAATACAAAATCTACTGTAAGACGACACAAATTGAAAACTAACTAAATCTAACATGAATTGTCTATAGCCTATCAACTTCTAACACCTATCGAAGTGCAAATCTAAAGGTACGATAATGAAATCCAAATCTACCATATATGCTCATCAATTCTCCAGATCCCCAAATCTAGATATCCCCAACCCTAGTAAGATAGAGCAAAATATAGCGCCTAAAACCAGAGGACCAACCTCGTCCTGCTGTCTCATCCTCTTGTTGCTGGGATGTGGCGGCGCAACCATCTTCCCCTCACTGCTAGGATCCGCCATTCCTACCACGAACTATTGCAGATCTGCGTAGTGGAAGTCAAAAGTCTTTGCGAAGTCTGAGTGAAGTGTCTTGCCAGCAGTTCGATACGTAATTATAGACTCAACTGAAACTTACATGTGGGACCTGGTCATAGTAAAGAATTCGTATGACTTATTAGCTGAGTTTCCCATAAAACACGCACAACCAAGAAGTGGTGCAGTGGTAAACAACACAGCCTTGTTCCTTCAGGTCCCTGGTTCGAACCCATGCCATGGCAAATTATTTTTGCAACATTTCGTGACCTAGCCTCCGCTGATCTGGCGAAAATACTTACACGTGGGACCCTAGAACTATTTATGACGACTTGGAACACTCTATTTTCGAAAAAATGCTTACATGTGGGACCCAACTGAATTTTATGACGCCTTGGAACACTATTATAAAATAATGCTTACATGTGGGACCAAAGTTGGTTTATGACGCTGCTGACATGGCAAAAATGCTTACATGTGGGACCCTGCAAAATTTTATGACGACTTCGAACACTCTATTTTCGAAAAAATGCTTACATGTGGGACCCAACTGAATTTTATGACGACTTCGAACACTCTATTTTTAAAATAATGCTTACATGTGGGACCAAAGTTGGTTTATGACGCTATTGCGGAGCTTATGGCGTCACAAAACAAGCATGGAACAGGGAACGCTCGGCTACAGTAGCAACCGTTATGACGAAAGTTTTTTTTGTCACTAAATTTGCTCGGAAGTGAAATATTATGACAAGATCAGCCAGGAACGTCATAAATCAATGACGCTAAAATGTGGTTGCATCACTAGTCAACGATTTTCTTGTAGTGTAAATCTTTAATCACAACAAAAAAATTTAATATTAATAAAAAGTAAACAAGAGAAGAGTTTATATTGAATATGTTACAGGATAAGGTAATGCACACTAGCGACAAAAATGAAAGATATATAAGATTAAAAAAAGTAAAACATAACCTCTCATTTTTGGGTTTTGATTTCAACTTTAGTTGTTGTGAGCATGTACAACTATTTTGATAAATTTGTTAAGAAGATTTAAAATTTATGTATCAGCCAATTAAAGGTTTAAGATGTCTTGAATAAAGAATTATAAAATGCTGTTCTAGCCACGCTATTTGCGCGGGTACCTTGCTAGTTAATCAAATTTAACATGATTGTGGATAGATTTTTTGTGTCTGGTGGAAAGCTGGCCAACTAAGTTTTCAAGGCACTACGTATGAATAGCCGAGGTATTCATACGTAACACCTTGGGTGGCCCACCCAACAAAATTGCATCCACCGACGATACAATACAAAAAAAACCTAATAATCTACGAGTGAAAATTTTCATCACAGATCGCTGAAAACCCGTCATAAAAGACTATATGTGACGATTTCGCGTGACGTCTTGGATCAAGCATCACAAATTACTTCTCGTGACGTTTAGGTTGAGAGACAAAAGTCTGGAATGAAATGAAAAGTGAGGGAATGAATTCCTCGATTGATGGATGGGGGGACCCAAGAATATATACAGAGTGAAGGGGCATGGAGGCACCCCTTCGGAGTGACCCTTTGCGAAAGGGTAGGTACATACTAATTACATCTCTAATTACATGGCTAATTATATAATTAGGCTAATTGATCACTAATCAATGTTTCACAACACTCCCCCTTGATCAATTGCTCCATGTGATCTTGATATAATTCTTCTTCAATCATCTTTGAATATTATCTTGTAAAACTCCTCTAAAAACCCTATAGGAAAAATATTGAGGAGAAACCAATTTGTATCTGTATATGCCATTAAAACTCCTTTAAACCCAGTGGGTAAATATAAGAAGAAAATGATATGGCATTTTTTATTATTGTCTCATTGATGACTTATATGAGAAAACCTTGAAAAGCAAAAACTCATAAATAAGTTTAGAGATCAATAATGTTATGATCTGAGGATCATGTTTGAATAACCTTCTCCAAAACCCAATGGGAAAAATATGAGAAGGGATTCTATATCTTCTTAAAACTATTGTAGAGAAAACTGAAGATATGACAGAGAATATGTCTTGAATACCACCCTTAAAACTTAGTGGAAAATTAGGTGATATGAGATATGTTCTTGTATCGATATTGCCCCATTAAAACCTTTTATGAGAAACCTTGTCAGGAAAACTCATAAAGGAAAAAGAGTACAATATTCATAATCAGATGATTATGTATATGTTTATATCAAAGGGTGTCTCCACCTGATTCTTGCAAATCTTTGAGTTGTCTCATATCTATCCCAAAAATATATTTCTGGAATATAATAATGATGTTGGTAAGGACTTTGTAAATGAATCTACAAGATTATCACATGATTTGGTTTGCAAGATATTCATTCTCTCAATGCAAAAATGAGGATAAATATTTTGTTCAATACAAGATGCGTTATCATTTATGGATGATGTTAGTGATTATATGGAATCACATTTTATCATTCATCAAAATCATATATATGAATATGATGCTTTAGAATGATAGATAAAAGTTTCTTTTATGGAGTTCATTATGATGACTACCATGAAACTTTATTATCTGTATCTGTCTATGATCTAGCAATATGGGGATCAGTTAGCCAGTACCTTGATATCCTATTTGGTCAAGTCTTGAAATAATAATCAATACATATTAGTACCATTTGATATTTATGGATATCATTTTTGAACTCCAACCAGAACGGCGTTGTTGGAGTTGTACTATAGCAAGGTATCTACAACAACAGTATCAAGCATGTTGTAATTTATATGGTACATGAGCACTTTGTTGGCACTATGTTTATCATCCCAGGGTCTAAATGGATATTGATACACCTTTAGGGATTGAATGACCATGAGTATTTAAGGATATGCTTGTCCGATATTATTTGAATATTGGTACACATTATCAATTGAATATTGATAAACTAATATATATGCACAAGTTTTAAACTTAAGCATAATTTGGTTTTACCAAATTTCCATCTCAAATTCTGTCATAAAATGATTGCTTGTTTATTTGTGTGTATTGAGATGATGGAAAATCCAAGTTGGATTCACTTATGAACACACATGCAATCATAGTGATTGGAGTAATCCTTCTGTGGAAGATACTCGCGTAGTCAGTTGTACCACAATCAACTTGATTGTTTTCAAGTCATGTAGTGACTTGACTCATACACATAGAATAAGTTGAAGACTTGTATATCCAAATATATGAAAGTTATTTGATATGCTAATGATAAAATATAAGAAAAATATTTTTCACATATACCACAAGGGTATGCTCCTCGGCCTCTGCGTGAAACCATTGCTACAATATCTCATTGTATCACCATCTTGCTTTTGTAAGGAATGCATTTGTGAGAACGTGGTGTTACTGTGGTAAATACCTCTCACTAGTGAATGGGATAAATTCTCCATAATTGTCACATTTTCTTTGACTCAATTTGAGTGTTGATACACCCTGCCTAGGACTTTTGGTATGGATCTAGTTTAAGGTGTAAAGCAATTTTGAGGAGTATTTGTCGACATTTTGTAGACTTTGTATGATTGATTCAATGGAACCAATATAATATAGCATGTGAAATATTAAACCTTTAGAACTCGTATCTCATTTCCCGAGATGATGGAGTTTGGATGTTCCAATAATGACGAAATATTCAAAACATTCTCAATTTTTTACCACAACCTCCACTTATGATATCATGATCACTTGACAAAATTCGTGATTTTCAAACTTCATTTGAATTTTATAAAATTTTAAAACCTTTCTAGCTCACGATCTTCATCATGATCAAAGAACAAAATGCCGGAAATTTAGCTTCATTTTATGTACATGATCTTACAGATGTCTCAAGAACATGAATATTATTTTTTCACCAACTTTACTCTATGATTTTATGCACTTACAGTTCATATCGGACGTATACGAAAAAATACCTACAATGAAGTAAAGTGGTTAAATATATTAAACAGAGCTCAAATTATGCCAAATTTGAGCATATGTTTGGTATAAGTGTATGTTGAGGATAGAAAAAGTTTGGAGATAAGAAAGTGATTTTTTTTATTTCTTTGCTGAGACCGATGAAATGCACTCGACAAAGAAATTCTTTGCCAAGTGTTCCGTCTTTGCTGAGAGTTTTATGTGTGGCTCTCGGCAAAGAGCCCTTTGCCGAGAGGGTTTTGAGAGGCTCTCGGCAAAGAGTTTTACTCTCGGCAAAGCGTCGGATTCCGGTAGTGTGAGTGGACGAGAAGCAGTTCAGGCACTACCCGACGAGCTAAGAAGGTATGGGGCGTACCACGGCCGGTGGAGGGTACTGCAGGTCTGCAAGTCGCTGACACTAGGCAAGGCGCTGGCACCAGTGACAGTGAGATCTAGTGCGACGTCACTCGGCAGTGGTCCACCCCGGCACTGGTCGCGGCGGCGAGGTCGGCTCCCTAGAGACCCTGACCACCCGCAGGTGAAGGCGCCCATTTGTGGTGTGGTGCTCCGGCTGCCGGTGCGGTTGGCCGTGGAAGAGCTCTGTCTGGTCGTGGCGTCACAAAGGACGGTGGCTATGGCGGGCGTCCCCGCGCGGCCCCAGGTGGTCGCGCACGGCCGGGACGCACACGGACCAGGGAAAGGGGCCCTTGAGACGGAGGCAGGGGGCGCGAGGGCCCAGCCTCACCGGGGAAGGTCTTCAGCGCAGCAAGACGTCGCAGTAGGAAGGTGAGGCGTCCTCCTCGGAGTCGTTGTCGCACTAGCGTATCGCCTTGCTACGGCCGTCAGAGACGCCACCAGGGGAGAAAGGTTTCGCCTCCGGGGAGAGGCCGGAGAGGGACACGGGGGACCGACAGGGGGAGGCGGTGGGGGTGGTCACCGGCGCCGGAGTGGAAGTCGGCGAGGGGTGGTCATGGGGACCGAAGGGGAAGGGGGAGGGAGGGGGAGAGCGAGACATCTGTGATTGGAGCCTGCAAAGAGGTACCACAAGAAACTTAGATAATAGAATATCGATATCGAAGATGAAGATGAAGATAGAGAGGAACAGGTAAATTATATTCTCGTGGTGCAACTCCATGAATCATGGAAACTTTTCTAAGAACCTTCAAAGAATGTCACCTTAGAACAAAAATGTAAATAAAGCTTCTTGTGATCGAGTTATTCTTCAAAAAATCCATATATCACACAATTTCAGTGTCACACAATTGCCATTGTTTATTTAGCAACTCACAATTGAGAGACCAATTTTTTTCTCAAACAATGCAGTAGAGTTGCGTGTAATTTCATTAAGATTCATTAAGTAGAAGAAAACGTACCCAAGTCTAGAAAGATCCTACCCGAGTACAAGAACACCCTAAACCCTAAACACCCACTCACACCCCACACCACATCCACTATACTTAAGGCGTCACCAAAGCTTAAACAGAGACGAGCAGCAACCTTTATAGCATAAGCTCCAAGGAGCAGCGACCTGGACACAAGCTTATGAATTCTGTCGCATTTGATTGGAGAGGGTAAATTTTTTTCCATGGAAATCTTGTATGCATAAAGTACTAAATGAAATCTATTTACAAAACCTTTTCACATATGAGTGCAACTTTGCGCAACGAATCTAATGAGCCAGCCTGGGGAAGAAGACCACGCCTGGGGCGAGCTCGCCGGCCGCCGGCTCGGCGCGACCGCGCCCCGCGCGTCGGTGCGAGCGAGCGGCCGCCCACCGGTCCGCCCGATGTATGTTTTTATACAAAATGTTCCTACATTTTGTAAAATATTGACGAAAAATGACTAAAAATATTTTTCAAAAATGTTGTAACATTTTTAAAAAATGTTGCAATATTTTTTATTTAATAGTCATACATTTTGGTGGGCTGCAACTTTCAACTAGCAATCTGTTGGGATAAAAATCTTCCCCGAAGAGGGGCCAACAGCCGAAAAGAACTAAGCTAAGGAAAAACGCTAAAGACACCGAAGGAAGACTCGAACTCGACTGAGTGTAATGAATCTCAGCCGCCTTCCAATCGCCCCCATTTCATTACCGTCGGGTCCTTTTTATAGGCACGTAACAATTACGCTTTACAACACCTGCCATCGCTTTTTCACATTGTGCGAAGCATCTCAGGGGTATTTCGGTAACCTTGCAGGGCCCGAACTCACACACTTTACAGATGTTTACTTTACACTCTGTCAGTCTACGTGTCTGCTCCCATGGCAACTCGGTCTTCGCCTGTCTTATCTCTCGGCCTGAGTTTCTTCTCCAACCTCTTCGGACCCTTGTCTTCGCTTGTCTCCGAGCGTACTTCGACACTTCACCTTGTTATGCCCTTGTCTTGGCCTTCGCCCCGAACGCACCTCTTCGGGCTTCCCGCTGGTCGTTCTTCCCGCAAGAGCCGCGCACCTCTTCTCCCGGTCGGGTTTCTTCGTGGATCATCTTCACACAAGTGCGACACGTCTTCACGGTAGCCGTTTCTTCTTCTCTTCGCGAGGTAACTTCGTTTTCACAAGCGAAGATCCCGAGATTCGTCGGGTCTTCGCTTGTCAATCTTCGATTTTGCCATGAAACAGCCAAAGCACGCATAGAACCAGCGCCCGTTCTTCTCTGAAGAGCCGAAGATACGGGGGAGGGGTTAGTTGCGAAATATTTGCCCCAACATTCAGCCCCTTGCTAGTGAGGGTTTTATCCAAGGACGAGCCGAACTAGCAAAACCTCTTCGTGACGGGTGAAAATGTTTCGCTCCAAAGCGCCTCCCCTCTTCGGCTCGTCTCCAGATTTTACCATTATTATTATTATTATTATTATTATTATTATTATTATTATTATTATTATTATTATTATTATTATTACTGTTTTGCATGTTTATCCGCGAAGCTCCGTGATTTTCGCCACCTCATGCTGATGGTCCTGGATTTTCGCCACGTTACGCGCTACACGATCTCCGAGATTTCCTCCTTTAGCAGCCTATATAAGGTTCGACCCCGCCCGAGTTTGTTTTCACCGCGGTAAAATCTTTGCTGCTTGATCTTTGCCTTCGCTGGTGCTACAGCTTTCTGTTCTGCCTTCGTTGCCTTCGCTTCCTTGGTATCTTCTCCTCTTTCTCTTTCTGCATTCCCTTCTTCGCTTTAGTTTCTTACTGTTCTTTGTACTCGTGTAGTTTGCTTCCTTGTATTCTCTACTTCTTTGAGGTGATGGCTACCAAAGTCGATAGGCCTCCGGCTACTTTTGTCTTCGGTCGCAGCAAAGTTTTCGAAGGTTTGTTAGCCGAGTATGTGACCTCTGGATATATCAAAGAAGGAAAGGGTATAGCCCCCGGCTCTGAGACTATTCCCACACCTCGTCCCAATGAAGTGGTGGTTTTCCGTGACTTATTTACTGCTGGACTTCGCTTCCCCCTTGATGGAGTTGTTGTCTCTATTCTCCGCAACTTTGGGATGTATCTTCATCATCTCACACCTAATGCTATTCTTCGGCTTAGCGTGTACATGTGGTCGTGCAAGACGATGGGTGTGTCTCCCACTACTGCTAACTTCATTAGAGCTCATACAGTCCATCATCAGCCTTTGAAAATTGAGCGACTCGCCGATGATGCTTTGGTTCGCGAAGAGGCGCAATTTGCTTCTCTCAACTTTTAATATCGCAACGACACTGAGGTTTCTGTTGTTTGTTACAAGAACAAGTGGGATGAAAACTAGAATCACTACTGGTTTTACCACACCGTTGAGGACGAAGAGCTCCCACTTGTCTGTACTCAATTTGAGAATCTGCCTAAGGGCATTGGCACTGCCTACGAAGATGGTGACGCAGATCGTCTTTTCCTCACTTGTTTCCAAGAGCTTGCGAAGACCTATGCGACCCGTGACCTGGTTGAGGAATATATTGGTGCAAAGGTGTTCCTTGTTTGTGCCGGGTGATCCATTGTGGCCTGGAACGACTTCGCTTCTCTTATCAAGATCCCGGACTTCACCCGAAGCTTTCGCTTGGAGAAGAAAGGTATCCTCCTCCTGTTTGTTTGATATTTCTATCTTCTTTTAGTTTATAGTTTTTACTAATTCTTTATTCTTGCTTTTATTTTGTTTTGTAGACATCAATGTTGCTGAGATTGAGGTGAAGGCCAACGAAATTCTTGGGCCCATCTCTGCTAAGGAAGACGCTAAGATTCAAGAGTGTCTTGGTGGTACCCGAGACAATTGTCTCTTTTTTCTTCAGCATTCATGCTGGTGATCGCATGGTCACCATTGGCCGTCGCGCAGCACAAGCGAAGTGTGCGACGAAGAAGGGTGGTCAAGGGAGCTCCAAAGCTGCAGTCCCTTCGGTACACCCGAAGACAATTAAGAAACGCCGCGGTCGTGGTACTGGTCGTAATGTTTCGAAGCATCAGAAAACTTCTCGTGCGGCAACCTTTGAAGTTGTGTCTTCAAGTCCCGAAGAGTCTGACCAATCTAAGAGTGATGCTGAGACAAATCCCCCCGAGGTTGCTGTCCGCTCTGGCACAAATATTGAAGCTCCTTCAGTTGATCGGCCCGAAGAGATAATATATATTATGTCTCTTTCTCCTGGTGCTGGTGCTACACTTGCTAATCCCCTGGACATTAGCTACAGCGAGCCTGAACCTGAGAGCGATGAAGATTGCACTCCTCAAGCCAGATCTGCGAAAGACAAGACTCTTGTCCCTCCACCTTCGGTTGTTGAAACTATGGTGCCTTCTGCTACTGAAGTTCCCGGAGACAGTAAAGTTGTTTCAGCTATTCATCATAAAACTTTGGCTCGCGTGGAACAAAGTGACGGCTCTTCGTCGGAAACTGAGACTGACACCCGAAGTGGTGGTGTGTTTGTTAGTAGTGAGTCACCCAGCGTTGTTGCCCGGCATCTCGGCATGAAACCTAACGCTCGCATCTTCGGCGATTTTATGCGCAAGGTGCTCCAGTTCTGCAGTGATGATCGCGAGCGCACCTTGCTTCAAGAGGCTGGTGATAGCTTCGGCTTTCCCATCATGGAAGATGAACTTAGCAAGGAAAGCACTGAAGAGATCTTGTATCAAGCACAGGATCTTAGTATGAAATCCTTCTCGGCTTGTCGTGCTGCTCAACGCCGATGCCGTGCTGACATTCGGTCCCGGCAACTTTCTGAGAAGACCTCTGCCACTGCACTTACTAAAGAAATTGACATTGTGAAGGCACTTCAGACTGAAAAGGTATCGCTTTCTTCTTCGCTAGAGGCAGAGAAGAAAAAATGCCTTGAAGTTTCTAAGGAGAAGGATGAAGTTCTGAAGAAGAATGCGGATCTTGAACTTCAAATGGCTGAACTTCATCGTTTGGCTTCTGCTACAGAGGATGAGAAAAAGAAGGCCGCCGAAGGTCTGCAAAGACTGTACGACGCTAAACTTGCTGAGCTTACTGAACTACGACAGTCACATGCCACTCTCACTTCTGAACGCGAGACCTACTGTGATGAAATTGAGCGTCATGTTGAACATGTCTGCAAAAAAGTTCATGATCTTCTTGTGGACTATGGACTCACCCCAGCTCCCTATGATGTCAAAGAGATGTACATAGGCCAAGTGTTTGAGTGGCTTTCTAATGGTGTTAGTTCTCTTGCATCTGCTGGGCGCTCTTTTGGAGAGCTTGGAGCTGCTGTTGCTGCCCGAGGCCTTGCTCATGCGATCTGGTCCTTGTTGAAGTCTTCTGGAGATGGTGAGCCTAGCATTACTAATTGTGATCTTCGGCAGCTTCGTGATGTGAATTTTGCCTGGCCGACAGAGGCATCTGTTGAGAAGATCCCTGTTTTACCTAAGAATATAACGAAGAATTTCATGCAAACATTCTTTAAGAAGTTCGGCTATGGGTTAACTGTCGCCGAAGGTCGGCGTGTGCTTCGCAAGGTTCATAATACTTCTTCTCATCTTCACCTATTTTTATTTTGTAAATTTCTATCTCCCTATGCTTAGCTTTTTTTTCTTCTTTGTTTCAGGCTTCTCAAGCGGCGTCTGGTTATGTGGTCGCACCTTCGCCTGCTGCTACATCTTCTAGAGGCGGGGCTGATCCTTCTTCGGCTGTTGTATCTTTGGCTGCACCTTCTGCGCAAGCTGCCTCCCCACACGAAGGCCGTGCAACAGACATTACTTCGGGAGCCCCTGAGGTGTGAGGGAGTGTGTAGTCTTAGAGATGTGGGCAGTTGGGGTATTTTGTGAACAATTGATCTAAGACATTTGCAACTCTGCGCAGGTGCCGGAGGTGTATCCTGCGCAGGTTGCCGAAGATGTTTGTCCTGTAACTATTAACGTTGGTGATTACTTTATGTCTGGTTCTATATGGCATAAATTTAGTGCTAAGTTTCCCGACATTCCCTTCAACGTTTTCATGTCTCACAAGATAGAAAAATACGAGAAGAAGAATCTAGAAGCGAAAAGTGTTTTCGAGCAATTTACTCGCAATCGTCTTTCTCAAGATGGTACCCGTCGTCGGAGAATCCGTGGATCCGAATCTTCTTCTGTTGTGCCCCTTGCCATTCCTAAAGCTGAAGTTGAAGTTGTTGATCTTACCGAAGATGCGGAATACGAGTATATGTACAAGCTTCCCCGCTGAGCTCTGCTTTGATGTATTTGCCCTTGAAATGTAGTCTGTGATGTTTGTAATCACTGAAGCTATACTGTTGTATTGAAATGCCGTGGTTGTTATTTACTTTTTCGACAATGATGCAAGTCATAATTTTATTAGACTCGCGTATGCGCGGAGATGACATTTAAACCTCCCGATGTTGCGTTTGTTTATTTCTATTCGTTTTTGTATATACTTTTCGATCTTCACTCTTTTTCCTGCTTGCGAAGATTGAAACATGGGAACTGCGCTTGAAAGCGCCTCCCCCCAGTTTCCTGTTTTAATCTTCGCGGTTCCTTGTACCTCCTGAGGCCGTTTGCTTCATTGATGGGCGTATGATATGTCCTGATAAAATAAATACGAGCCATATGTATGAAGTGACTAGTTTGCGATGCACACAAATTCCACCTATGCGAAGTGGCATGATAGCTCAACTTCGAATATTTTCCAAGAGATGTGACCTCGAGGTGGCTCGTCAGCCCTGCCTCGCAATTTGCTTCGCGCATTCACCGCCGAAGGCTTCTTCGCTTGTGATAAAGTGGATGATTTTGCGACTATGCCGTTTAACGAGTCGACTTATCCCTACAGCATTTTACTGAGGAGCTTCGCACATTGACCGCCAAAGACTTTTTGTTCACGGAAAATAGGCCTTTAAGTGAATCATGTACTCCTCTTTGGGACAGATTGTTGCATGTTCCTTAACATCTTCGCGACCTTTGCAGAATAGTTCTCACATGCGCCCCCTCAATCAATTTTTTTTCTTAAGTGAACTAAATGTGACTTGTCTTCGTGAGGCCAGGTGCATGTGTTCACTTATTTCTGCAATGTTTTCCCGAAAGTAACAATCTCTTCGGATGATTGTTACTTCGGGATTGATGATAGATAATGATGGTCTTTCTTGGGGAGCCCTTGTTATATTTCTCAAGGGGATATTACACAAGTCCGCCTCGTTAAAAACCTCGCATCTTCGGTGTTCCCGTTGTGAGATCACCGAAGACTCTCCCCGCGAGGAAAAGAGTACGGACTTCACTACATATTTACAGAAGCTGAAAGTGCAAAAGAACTTGAAATGAAGATTACAAAAATTGAAAATGAAGAGAAACTAGAAAATGACGAAACCTAGTAAATGATACACTTATTCTTAAAGCCAGTACTTCTGCAACTTGTGTTGATTCCATGAGTACGGAACCTCTTCTCCTTCTAAGGTTTGCAATCTGTAAGCCCGCTGCCTTGTCTCTGATACTAAGAATGGACCCTCCCACTTCTCTTCCAATTTTCCGATGCCTCTTGTTTTTCTTCGGAGAACCATGTCCCCTGTGGATATCTTTTGCTCACGGACCTTCTTGTTTCTCCACTTTCTCGTTTCATCTTGGTATTTTTCTATGTTGCTCAGCGCTTGTAGCTTGTCTTCTTCCCTTGTATCAATTGCCAAATTTGTGTCTTCTTCATTTTGTGGCTCTTGGTCTGTTCTCAATGACCCCAGCTTGACCTCTTCGGGTATGACTGCTTCTTCTCCGTACAGCAATTTGAAGGGTGTGAAGTTTGTGGCTCTAGAAGTAGTTGTGTTGTGAGACCATACAACTCTAGGCAGCTCTTCGGCCCATTTCCCCCTAGCCATTCCTGTCAGGTTCTTTTTGATTCCTACGAAGATGATGCCTTTGGCTCTTTCTACTGCTCCGTTGGATTCTGGGTGATACACTGAAGCGAAGCATAGCTTAGTGCCCAAGTTGAAGCAAAACCTCCTGAAATCTGTGCTGTCAAACTGTTTGCCATTGTCCACTGTTACTTCATATGGAACTCCAAACCTGCACACGATACTTTGCCAGAAGAACTTATGTATTACTTGCGAAGTGATTCTTTGCACTGCCCTTGCCTCTATCCACTTTGAGAAATACTCCACTGCCACTATTGCATACTTGTAGTTGTCTGGTGTTGTTGGCAGTTGTCCCACTATGTCTATTCCCCATCTTGCGAAGGGCCAAACCGGTGGTAGCAATTGTATCTCGTAGGGAGAGGTTTTTGTGTAGTTGCAGTGCTTTTGACAGTTGTCGCATCTTCGCACTATATCTTCGGCGTCACGGACTGCTGTTGGCCAATAGAACCCTTGGCGAAATGCCTTTGCAACTAGTCTTCTTGTTCCGATGTGGGATGAACACATTCCTGAATGAATTTTCTTCAACAAATCTCACCCTTCTTCTGTGGAGATGCATTTTAGTAATGGTGCGCATACTCCGCTTTTGTATAAGTTGTCTCCTCTTATCTCATATGACCTCGCTCTCAGGGCCATTCTTTTGGTTTCCTCCCTTGACTGTGGTTCGTAGTGTCCTCTCAGAAATGCCATGATCGAAGATCTCCAGTCTTCGCTGGATATCGCATTTATGTACCTTACTGGTGCTTCATCACAATCAACTGATTTACATTTCAGGACTTCATAGAAGACATCTGGAGGCAATGGCTCTTTCTGTGCTGCTGCCTTCGCTAGCATATCTGCTTCATTGTTCTGATCTCTTCGTATTTTCTTTACGGTGAAGCCAAAAAAGAATTTTTCCATGCCTCGTGCTGTTTTCAAGTATTTTGCCATTTCATCATGTTTTGCTTTATATGCATTGCCTATTTGTCATGTAATGAGTTTTGAATCTGTGTTTATGACCACTCTTCGTGCCCCTATTGCTCTTGCTTTGCGAACGCCCAATAACAATCCTTCGTATTCTGCTACATTGTTTGTTTTGCCTTCGAAGTCCAATCTCACAGCATATCTCATCTTTATGCCTGAAGGTGACATTAAGACTGCCGAAGATGCAGCTCCATCATCACAGTAAGCTCCATCACAATACATTTCCCAAGGTGTTTCTGGCTTCTCTTCTTTTATTTCTTCGCCCTGACTTGGAGTCCAGTCTGCGATGAAGTCTGCTAGGACTTGTGACTTGATGGTTGTTCTTGTCGTGAATTCTATGGCATACTGGGATAGCTCTGTGGCCCATTTTCCTATTCTCGCCGAAGATTCTTTGTTCTCTAGTATCTCGCGAAGAGGATACGATGTGGGAACTGTGATTGAATAACTCTGGAAATAATGCTTTAACTTTCTTGCCGCCATCACCACTGCATATGTCATCTTCTCGAGCTCAGAGTAAAACCTTTTCGCTCCTGATAGATCCTCAGAGACGAAGTATACTGGTACTTGTTTAAGATGTCCTTCTTCGTATTTCTCTTCCACTAGCGCTGCGCTTACTGCACTGGTTGAAGCTGCAATGTACAACAATAGCTTTGCTTGGTCTCCAGGACTTGTTAGCACGGCCAAATTTTCCAGGTAAGATTTGAACTGTTCAAATGCCTCCTGCTCTTCGGGACCCCAGTTGATCTTGTTCTTCGCAGACAACAGCTTGAAGAATGGTAAGCGTCATTCTACTGATCGCGCTATGAAGCGACCCAACGCTGCTATTCTTCCAGTGAGCTTCTGGATATCTCTTTTTGTCTGTGGTGTTCTCATTTTTCTTATTGCCTCTATCTTGTCTGGATTTGCTTGTATGCCTGACTTTGACACCATGCAGCCCAACAATTTTCCTCTGGATACCCCGAAGATACATTTTTCTGGGTTTAGCATGAGGCCGTATTTTCTTAGGTTCGCGAATGTTTCTCTGAGATCTTTGATGTGATGTTCTTTCTTTTTGTTGTGTATGACAACATCATCTACGTAGGTTGATACATTTCTCCTCAATTGTGGGCCAAGTACAATCTTCACCATTCTGTTAAATGTTGGGTCGGCGTTGCGCAGGCCTTCGGGCATTCTCACAAAGCAATATACCCCAAAAGGTGTTATGAAACTTGTTTTGTCTTCGTCTTCCCATTTCATCCAGATTTGGTGATATCCAGAGAAGCAATCTAACAGAGACATTCTCTCGCAACCTGCTGCTGCATCCACTAACACATTGATTCTTGGTAATGGGTAGTCATCTTTTGGGCAAGCCTTGTTGAGAAGTGTGAAGTCAATGCACATTCTCTATCCCCCATTTTTCTTCGGCACCATCACTATGTTTGAAAGCCAGGTTGTGAACTGTATTTCTCTGATGACCCCAGCATCCAACAGCTTCTCTACTTCACTTTGCGCTGCTAGTTCTTTCTGTGGTGAGATGACTCTAAGCTTTTGTCTCTTCGGTGGGATCTTTGGATCTAGGCGCAGTGCATGCTCTATTACTTTGCGAGGCACTCCCTTAAGATCTCTTTTGCTCCAGGCAAATACATCTTGATTGTTGCGAAGACACGTGATCAAAGCATTCTCCTCTTCTTCGGTCATTCCCCTTGCTATGGTGACCAGTTTGTCGTGAACGTCTTCGTAAAGACGCACCTTCTTTGTGTGTTCGTGGGGTTGCATTCTCTTCTTTTCGTCTTGGCGAAGCCTCTTTTTCATTTCGAGCTCTTCAGGCTCGTCTTCTTCTTTGCTTTCTATTGTATCTTCGTTGTTTCCAACTACGTGTACTGGCTTCTGGTTCTTGCCTACATTGTATTCTTTGTCGTGTGCATCTTCCTGATCTCCGTATATTGTGAGAATGTCGTTGCTAGTTGGTATCTTCATACACAAGAATGGCATGTGTATCACTACTGACTTGTTTATGATTCCCCTACCGAAGATAGCTTTGTAGGCATATGGGATGTCAACTACATCAAAGGTCACCGTCTCTGTTCTCATCAGTGCTCCTGTCCCGAGACTTACGTTCATTTCAATTGTTCCTAGAGCCTCGACTTTCTTGTTACTGAAGCCATATAACGGCTTCGAGGTCTTCTGCAGTTGGTCGTCTCTGAACTCCATTCTCTTGAATAACTCATAAGTTATGATGTCTGCGGAACTGCCATTATCTACCAAGATGCCTCCCACATCATTCCCCAACAAATATTTTGTGTTCTTTCCCAGCACTACTCTGATGACTAGAGGATCTTCGTGAGGATACTTTTTCAGCTTGAGATCTGCCTCTGTGAAAGTGATTGGGATGTGTGACCACTCTATTTTGAAGACTTTTCCTGCGCATACATGGCTCACTTCTCTTTGCTGTTCTTTTTTCTGTCTTTTCGTCAGGTGTTCGAGTGAGTTGCACCCACCTGTTATAGCATTGATTTTGTTCATTCTTCGGTAGCGATCTTCGTCGTCTCTGTTTTGATTGGCCTGCAAAGGTGCCTGGTGAGTGGGCTCTGGTTTTGGCTGACATGATGTTGTGCTTTGCTGCTGTAGTTGCATCATGTTTGGGTTGAACATTGGTGGTGGTGGGAATGGCATTTGTTGGAAACATGGTTGTGCTATGTATGGTTGCCAATTTTGCACTGAACTCTGAGCCATCGAAGGTGCCACTGAGGATGTGTGATTGACCGTCTTCGGTTGACTCTACGCTGTTCGCTTCTTGTCTTCTTCGATCTGCTTCTTCCGAAGTAATGTTCTACATTCGTACGACTAGTGCCCTTTGTTGATGCCATGCAAGGAACATACAGATTGAGGTGGTGGGCCCCTGCCAGAACTTTGTCCTCTGCTTCCCGTGGCTGCCGAAGATGCCATTTGTGAGTTGTTTCCTGAAATATTGTTTACATTGTTTCTGTTGTAGAAGTTTGATCTCGTCGGAGGTCCTTGATTGTTCTGAGGCCTATTTCCCCATTCTGCCTGGGTCTTCGCTTGGTTCTTTCTTTTGTTGTATTCATCTATTCTTCGCTGCTTGCCTCTATCTGATTTGCAGTATTCTTGCATTATGTCAAACAGCTGCTTCTCTATTTTAGATCTTCTTCGGTCTAGATATTCTCCACAGGGTCCTACCTTGAGGCCATCTATCGCTGCATCAATGACAGTTGTTGCTTGTACGTGTGGTGCTTTAGCTCTGGCTTTGGCGAACCTTTTGATGTACTCTTGCAATGGTTCTTTGTCTCCTTGCTTTATGAGGTGAAGATCACCTGAAGTGAGATCTTGAGGTTGGCATCCCTGAAAGTTGTTCTCTATTCTCTGCCGAAGCTGTTCCCATGATCTGATGCTTCCTTTTGGTAGCGAAGCGTACCACTGTTGAGCTGAGCCCTTCAAGGCCATTATCATAGCTCTTGCCATTGCTACTTCATCCCCCCCCGAAGATATTGCCATAGTGTATTTCTGTAGGAACTGTCTGGGATCTGATTCACCATCATACTCCGGCAAATATGCGGGTAACTTGAACTTCGGTGGCCAATCTGCCTGTTCTAGCTCTAGTGAAAGAGGAGAAGCGGGTTTCAGCTTGGCTGGGAATACTTCTCTGTATTTCTTTTGTGGCCTACGTTCCACATACGCCTCTTCATCTGAGCCATAATATCAGGAATCTTCATCATTCTCATCCTCATCTTCATAAGTTTCTTCGTCAATGATTATGGGTCTTCGTTTTTTGCTTTGCACTTGCGTTTTGCGAGGCTGCTGGGTCTGTTCTTGTTGCTGAAGAGAGTTCAGTTGGGCTTGTAGAAGTGCCATTTGCTCTTGAAGCTGTAGTGTTTTGCTCCTTATTGCTTGTTGTTCTTCGTCTTCCTGCAGCTGCTGCAGTAACATTCTCTTCTTCTTGACTTGTTGCAACATCTCATTGTACTTGGCTTTTTCTTGTGCTGGGTCTTCATTCTGTATTTCTTTTGCCCTGAGGATGGCAGCTTCGGCTTGAGCTCTTGTTCGGATGTTTGGTGGCATTGTTTTTTCTCTCATCTTTGCAGCAAGTCTTTCTTCGATTCTTCTCAGCGAAGCAATGTCCTCATCTTCAACCCCTGCATCCACTATAGGCCGACCTCAAAATTTCCTTCTGCTACATCTTCGGCTTCTTGATCTTCTTCGCCCATGTGATTATGTGGGCTTAGGACCATGTCCCTTATTCTGTTTGTGTTGTCTGGTATCTGTCTCTCTCTAGGGTTTTCGCTCTCTGCTTCCGACGGATCATCGGTCGCTCTGTTTGGATGTGGCTGTGGGTTCTTCGGTGGCTTCTTCGGTGGCATGGCTGGGACGGAACACGGTGGGCGCCTTAACTGTTGGGATAAAAATATTCCCCGAAGAGGGGCCAACAGCAGAAAAGAACTAAGCTAAGGAAAAACACTAGACACCGAAGAAAGACTCGAACTCGACTGAGTGTAATGAATCTCAGCCGCCTTCCAATCGCCCCCATTTCATTACCGTCGGATCCTTTTTATAGGCCCGTAACAATTACGCTTTACAACACCTGCCATCGTTTTTTCACATTGTGCGAAGCATCTCAGGGGTATTTCGGTAACCTCGCAGGGTCCGTACTCACACACTTTACAGATGTTTACTTTACACTCTGTCAGTCTACGTGTCTGCTCCCATGGCAGCTCAGTCTTCGCCTGTCTTATCTCTCGGCCTGAGTTTCTTCTCCCCCCTCTTCGGACCCTTGTCTTCGCTTGTCTCCGAGCGTACTTCGACACTTCACCTTGTTACGCCCTTGTCTTGGCCTTCGCCCCGAACGCGCCTCTTCGGGCTTCTCGCTGGTCGTTCTTCCCACAAGAGTCGTGCACCTCTTCTTCCGGTCGGGTTTCTTCGTGGATCATCTTCACACGAGCGCGACACGTCTTCGCGGTGGTCGTTTCTTCTTCTCTTCGCGAGGTAACTTCGTTTTCACAAGCGAAGATCCCGAGCTTCGCCGGGTCTTCGCTTGTCAATCTTCGATTTTGCCCTGAAACAGCCAAAGCACACATAGAACCAGCGCCCGTTCTTCTCTGAAGAGCCGAAGATACGGGTAGGAGTTAGTTGCGAAATATTTGCCCCAACACAATCTTAGGTGGACTTTGACGGGTTGGAAGTTCACACCCTCCACCTTCCAACCATATAGGAGCCCCAAGATAACGGTTGAGTGGCCCTTCTTCCTCGCGGCTCGCATTCGCTCGTTCGGTCGGAGGCAGCACAGGTCACGAATGAAGCGAGGAGGTGAAACCGTGAAAGAGGAAGACAAATGATCCGAAAGTACACAGACAGAATAGTTGATGTGCCAAAACTAAGCTTGTTTAAAAAAGAACTAACCGACCTGAGTACATTGTGGCGTACGGGTTTGATACTCAAATGGAGAAGTGACACACTGCTGCGGCTGCGACATTGTCAATGCATGGGTGGCGGCAGATCCAGCAGCGGCAGAAACGTCGATGTATATAAACAGTATACATCCACAGGGACTACTACACGACCGAGCCTTCTGCAAATTAAAGCAACAAGGAATGGCTAGTGCTTCTAAATCAGCCTGCCAACATCAGCAACCAACCCCCGCAGAAATGATTAGCAACTCTCGATGTTTCGATGCCATTCAGCTATCAGCTCAAGCACGGACAAACGAGTACAACGCGCTTGTTTCTTAACCTATAACATCAGATCCAGCTAACCAACCGTTAACTCTAGTACACTACACTGTAATACCTGGTTATATATGGTCTATGGATGCCATCTACAGTATGCACTAAACATAAATCCCAGACAGAAAAAAGAAAGATGATTGAGAGACTCAAAAATATTTCTCAGCCCTGGACACCCTAAAATGGGGTAATCAGCCTTCAAAACAGATGCTGCATTCTCAATCCAATCCCATCATCTGCCACCGTATACCTCTCATCAGACCCCACCTGCATCCTATTGTTGAGCTTCTTCGTTAAACTCATGCATGTGATCCAATAGATAGTTGGCGGTCATCTCCTCGTTCTTGTTGCAGGCAAAGAAAACCTCTAGAACCAGATCGCGGTCGAAGCCCATTTGTTCAAGCTGCAAAGATAGGAAACGTGATGGATGTTAAATGTGCACAACAGCAATAAAGTTATAGATAACAAGATGTCGCCAGTAGCCTCCTGTGCACAGAAAGAGACTGACAGACATACAGGTGCACATATTCAAATGAATCAAGTGCCTTACCCGCTGTATAGCTTCATTCTCCTCAGGCGTCACTGCTATTGTTTGAGGCATTCCAGCATCAGCAAACTGATCTAGCAAACTCCTGGTTCAAGATGTCAACAGCGTCAACCGTCAAGCACAGAACACAAACATCACAAGGCATATAATAGCATCTATTGATGCTAGGACCGTACCCTTCAGCTCCCTCTGCAGGTTCATTGATCAAACGCAGGAACTCAACTTGGTTTTCCTGAATCAGCTGCATAATCTGTGGATTTTGTTTCCCCAGTTCTTGAAGCAAAGGCTACATGCAATAATTTTGTATTAATGAAAATGGCACATGGAATAGACAACTTGAGTGGAACGATTAAGAGGAACATGAAAAACCTGCAAGATTTGAGGGTTAGCCTGCACCAAGGAAAGCAATCGTCTGAACTGTGTATTGTTTCGCAGAACATCGAGATTTCCACCACCCGCATTGGAAGATGCATTTGGAAGTGCCTGCCGATATATTGGACACAAGTTAGGGAGAAAGGAAGAGAGAGGGAGCGAGGGAGGGAGGGAAAGGAGAAAGAGGGAGGGAGGGAACCTGAGGAAACAGGTTCAATGGATTAGCATTGGGTCCAGAAGATGGAATTCCAGGTTGTGCTAATTGTGGAGCCTGAACTGGATCAGCTTGTTGGCCACTTGCAGGAGCTGATGCAGCAGTAGCAGGGGCCTCTTCCTGCTCAGGAATGCCCTAAATCACAGAGGCACTGAAATTAAGTGGATGGCAATTGTACATCATACTAAAATTGTGCCAGAACAGGATATATATAGTAAGGTGAGATCACTTCCAACTTCTAAAATGTCAAAAACATGCACTTTGCTTCAGATACTGTTGTCCATAATTCCAAAGAACAGCTAATGAACGAGAACCTGATTGAAGCTACTTGTAGGAACTTTGTATTCAGTAGGTAGAGTGAAGTCAAGTTATTTTGCTTCGGGAAAAAGCAAGAGAAGCTAATGTAATGGTTTGCTGATAAATGCTTAGGGGAGGATAGTCATTAGTCACATAAGCAAATTATATTTGGAAGAAGGTTGGGAAAAGAATATATGCCTTATAAAAGGGAGCTAACACTAAGCACAAACTAACACCACCCTTCAGTAAATTTGTAAGCTATTCTCCATGCATTTAATAGGTCCCGATAAACTAAGATCACATCCAGGAACTACAACAAGTTTTAAAATAAATGTGGGTAAAAAGACATTGTCCTCACAGAATATAAATAATCAACAGCCCGCTCTGGATTGTTATATGCAGCCCGAAGAGCCCGCACAACAGTGTCACGGTCCCATGCACCTCCACCCATTTCAAGAATTGACTGAATTGTTGCTTCTAGATTGCCACCAGCAACAAGGTTTGATGCAGCTTGACCATAAGGATCTGCTTCAGTGCTGTTGATTAAATCACATCAAAACATTCTATTGAATGCCATTTCATGTCTTGCTAATCAGCAAATAAAGGTGAGATTCAGTAAAAAATAAAGGTTAGAAGTTAACCAGGGGCATGTTTGGATTGTTGGGGGTAAATTTACCGTAAATTTACCCCAATTTAACACTTTTGAGAGGCAAATGAAACTAGAGGGAGTTACATATTTGCCCCACCACATTTACCCCACATGTTTGGCAACTTTGGGGTAAATTTGCCCTATTTATCCCATTTACCCCTCCATCCAAACACCCCCCAGGAAAACTCATGTCTTTGCCAATCAACAAATAAAAGTGGGAGTTCAACTGAGAAATTTATCAGATTTCTAAAGTTAGAAGGAAATATGTAAAACTTACATTGCAGCAGCAGTGGGGGCTGACCCAGCTGTTGCAGTTGGGGCAGGTGCTCTAACAGGCGCACTGTTTCAATGGACATAAAAATGAATTCAGCTAGTAACAAAACAACATGTATCAGCAACAACTAGCAGCAAACAATTTAATAAGAACACAATTAAAGTTAGAAGGAAAATATGTAAAACTTACATTGCAGCAGCAGTGGGAGCTACAGCTGTTGCAGGTGAGGCCGGCGCACTGTTTCAACAGACATCAAAATGAATCAGTCAGCTAGTAACAAAACAATATATATCAACAACTAGCAGCAAACAATTTAATAAGAACACAGTTAAAAGATTCTTTTTCTGGCATTCATTTGAACTATATTCAATATTCTTCCATCAACAAATCATTTGTTTCTCTATTGGTACTCTTTCATTCAGTAGAGGTTATTTTTCTTTCACTGATAGCATCAGGTCAATAAGCTGATCGTTAAGAAAGTAAAGTATATGGTATTGACGTGAGTGCAATGACAAAACATGAATGGGCACTAATGGAAGAGTGGCTAAAAAGAAACAAATTGATCTTGGGAGAAGAGAATTAGGGCTCAAACAAATGACACAGAGACTTTTTTCCCTAATAAAAGGGAGATTGGCCAGTTTGGTCAGCCAGATCAGCCAGATCCCATTGGGGCTCGTATTGGTTCATCAGGTCTCAGAGTGGCCAAATCAGTCATCCAAGTTTCTATTTTAGGTCAAGGAACCACCAAAAGGTTGAGTTAGTTCGGCATGTTGTTTAACAACTCAGGACCTATCCATCACAATGATTTCTTGTTGTGGCGGCACAAGTCCTCAAATACTGATGTTATTCATGCGGTCTGCAGCCACACCCCTCACAGGGAAGAACAAACATGTACAAGAGCTAGAAATGAATGCACAGAGAACTCATGCAGGCTTCTCATATCTCTTGTATTACTCTCCTCTAGGGACAGGGAGAATATAAAGAACATTTGATTATGGCTAACACAGACACAGGTTGAGTTGTTTACCCGTGTTGATATTGAATTTGACTCAAACCAGATGATGCAGTACAAATACAGCAGGTGAGCAAAACCAAGCTCATGTAGCCCGTGCAAGATTAATCGTACTCTGAGCCAGAAGAATGAACCTATTTGATGTGTTACATTACGTACAGAAAAAAGCCTATGTGTGAACAAGGGTTGATTTTACTTCTGCATTTAGCTACTCTAGGCAGGGTCGTGGGGCCATGAGCAGGAGTTCTGGATATTTTTCCTTAATTTGTATCGAGTACTTCACCTAATTTTCTCCAGTCCCTTCGGCTTTGGAGGCATTTATCACGCGCTTCTGCGACCCAAGACTCTTGAAGAACCTTTTCTACCCCAGGGCAATCCACATAAAGTGAAATAATACACCATAGTTGCATACTCATTCCACTCTATCATGATCCTAACCCTTCAAGGTAAGGTGGCCAAGCAAGGATACATGACAGAGGGCTCCACCTTAATTGCAAAAGACAAGTCGTTGCTTCTTGTGACTTGTGAGCACCACACTGAACACCCCCTGTTGCATCTCATCCACCACCCAACATCTCTCAACTATGGAAGCCTCCTACAACAAGCTCTGAAATCAATTGATGGCCCAAACCCTGGAGAAATTTCACATTGTTCTCTTCTCTCAATCACACAGCAATACCTCACCTGAATTCCAGGTGAAGACAGAACTTTTGAGGAGACAGCTGCATAGCATTCTTGCTGTTTTTCTCTGTTCTGGTGACTTTATTGCTGTTTGCATGAGATAAAAAGAACAATGAATGAATTCTCTCGAGGATCAGAGCCAACAATTGCCATCAGAGCTTGGTATAGGTCCACCGATGCATGTCGGAGAGATGATAGGCAGTGGAGACATGTCAAAGGAGAGTAGCATCATTGCAGTTTGACTCTAGCAAAAAGCAACTACTTGGTGCAGTCCATTAAGGTGGAGGCCTTCATATAAGCTCAGTGTATTTCAGTATCAGGAAGCACTGCTTGGGGAACCTCAATATCCACGGGCTTATTCGCTAAATGGAAATTGGCACATACAATTCATCCAGTTGCTTCCTGTGGGTTTTCATAACCTAAAAATAAACGACAAGCTGCCTTTGCATAAAAAAAATTCTTTTCTTTATAAGATAAAGAATTAGAGAGATATGGATTGTGAGACAAAGCGTGGAGAATGCTGCAAGAACCAGAAAGTTTAAGCACAAGGGTGTGAAAAGGATTTCCCTGATGAAGACTTACTAAGAGCAAAGTTAGGAAGGCACTATGCAACCCAAAGAACCTAAAGTGATTATTGACAAACTCATGCACAAGATGGCAAGCACCTCTCTCGCAGGCAACCCGCCAACCCCTGATGTGCAGTCACTGGGTAGAGAACAGAAACAGCCTTGGCATGCATATCAGAATCAAAAGAGTGCAGGAGGCAATGCATTCAAACATTCAAGGACGATGTAGGTGCACTTATAATGAAATGCTAGGATAGCATGAATTCTTCATGAGAATATCCCTCTGGACACAATCACAGTAAAGTTCTTCAAATCATCAGAATGCCCGAGCAATTTATCAATCTTAATATAAAGACAGTCTAGGAACAAAATGGCTGGCTCAAGGCGCATGAGGCTCAACCACATCAAATACTATCACTGTGAGGAACCAATTTCTTAAACATTAGTGACGAGCTCAGTTGTTATTATTGAAGTAAAAAATATATTTGAAAAATGATTAAGAAAACCTGGTTCCGCATAATCAGAATTCAATGTTCTAGTTTGTAGAAGATGAGTGCACACTTACGCAGATACTGGTGCTGCTGGTGGTGGTTGGGTTGCAGAGGAGGCAGGTATCGCCCTATCAACTGAGGCCTGCAGGAGAACACAAATTAAATTGAACTGCAAAGTACCAAAGAAAACAACCAAATTTGATTACAAAAATGAATTGATGTATCAGGAAACAACCATAGGATATGAAAACATTGTGCAAACATGTGAAAGTGTTGTCTTGTTAACAGTTTCTTTTCTCAAACACATGGATGGACCAGACACAGATATTATTTATGTATCAAGAAAATAATAGTCAAACATACAACCAAGACCATCAAATACAGACAAGAAAGCAGATTTCAATTCAACCATAACTGCCCTTCTTAAATGGTATAATAAAAACCCAAAAATTCTGGATAAGACAAAAATTATCAGTTTTATTGTTTGGTAAGGAAAATGCATAGAATGCTAACAAAATATGAAAAAGGTTACTCCTTAGTATGCCTGGTTTGCCTACCTGACTTGTGGGAGCCTTAGCAGTAGTTGAAGCAGCACTTGATGATCCCTTCTGCAGAAAGGTTTATCCAAATAGATATTATGAAACCTAGTAGATTATGAGGATTTAAAAGTCCAGATGCCATTCACATTACACATAACACAAAAATCCAAACATAGCAGGGGTATATTAAATGAGCAAGTCGACACAAAATTTTAAGCTCTATACTGCAAGTTCAGTGAACATAAAGCATACCTTGCACACCATTATAACGATGAAGTCATTCTCTAGAACATTGTTCTCTTCAAGTGTCGTCTCATCTTTTAGAAGTTTCCCTTGATGAATAAGCACCTGTCGATCAGCTGGGTAGACATTCTGCCCTTGGGTAATCTCAATGAGCTTTTTAATATCAGCAACCTAGAAAGTAAATTTTAGTCACTTGTCAATCACAATTTTGGATCTATATTAAGTCAATAAGAATCAAGGTTCAAAAGTGCAGAAAATATACAAGACTTAAACGATTTAGATGAAGCTAGTGTTACAGTCCCTAATCAAAGCTCAGAATTAAGTAAAACTTTCTAAACCCTCCACAGCAAGTGCAGTACCACACACCGGAGCATTCTGCAATGATACTGCTACGTACAAGAATTGTTCACTTCGGCAGTCATTTGCTACAGCCTACTCATACATGAGTCGGTGAATCAGATATACAAACAAGCCACCAACTGCTAACAGCAAAGTGATTGTCAAACCAAGGCAGACCATGCCACCATACACAATCAAACAGTTGGTGCGCATTCAGTCGGTGGGAACATCATCCCACCCCTACAGTTTCAAAAGGGAAACGAGACATCAGAACCCAATCCAACTCATCGACAGCTCCAACCAGACGACCACCCCCAACGCAACGGATGAGCCCACCCGGTCCATACACCCCCCATGGCTCCACCTCAGACCTCAACCGCAAGCCCCTAGCAGAAATGGCAGCTTCTACAGCTAAACCGATTCCGCCACACAGCCTCCAATAATCCCTAAAATGCGATAGCAGATTGGACTATGGGTCAAGCCAAATCCCGCGATCCTGACTCCTGAGCACTCACTCATCCTGCGCGCAGGCGAAAAAACTCAAACCCGCCGACGAACACTAGGTTCCTGCCACACAAAACGAAATCCGTTCCAACTGGCAGCCCCGGCAACAAGCAGATTCCGCACGGAGACGACTAGATGAGAGAACAGGAGGAGGTGGGAGACCGCGGCGGCGCTGCGTACCTTGCTGGAGGGTTCCACTTCGATCCCGAAGCTGGAGCCCTTGAGCGTCTTGATGGAGACCTTCATGGCGGCGCGCTCGGCTCGCCCGCGCCGTGCGCCGCCGAGCTCGGGGATTCGGAGGATTGGGGAAGGGGAAAGAAAGTTTCAGAGGAAGAAGCGCGCGGAGGGGGCGGCAGACTGGCCGAGTGGCCTTGGTGGGGCCGTGGGGGCAGTGAGCCAGTGATACAAAGGTGGGGGCGATTTGAGAAGCCCCTTTTCCGCCTTCACGAAGGTGCATTTTCACGAGAGGTTTTTAGCCCTGAATAGACCAGTAAAATGGACGTGCGACACGCACGTGTCTAAAAAATAATAATAAATGTAAATTGGTTTGTAGTCTAATGGTAGAGCGATCTAGTAATGGTAGAGCGATCTAGTGAGACGCTGCCTACCAGAGTTCAAATCCTAGTGCTCACACCTTTTCCTGGGATTTTCCCAGGATTTATCGGTGTTATGCGTCAAGTGTAAGCAGCATTCCCGTCGACAACGAGGCGTTAATGGTGACTTCAGGAATCTCCAGATCTGTCGGGTGCTCAATCCTTCGAAGGTGCTCATAGGGGTAGAGTTTGCGTACGTGTATTCATAGGAGTGATTGTGCGTGTGTGTCGTGAGCATCTACGTCGTACTGTGTAATTCTAAAAAACTATAATAAAAAAATTTTGTTTATAAAATAATAAAATGCACATGTCGAAAAAGCCATAGTAAACAATGTTTATAAAATGAAGTTGCATATGCATATTGAATATAATCAGGAAACCTAACACCCGAACTTTTGGGCCGCATCATACTTCCAAGTAAGAACATCCACATACCATGTTTCATTTTCCTCCTCCCGTATACGCTCGACATTAATACTTCTGCTCACCATCAAGCTCATGCTAACCACGCCCCTTACTCGTATGTTTAGGAAAGACTCCTAGACTTGCGACGGTTCAAGTATTTGATTGAAATATGACACTGAAGGATGCACATGAAGCCACACATGTAGTGAGCATGAGTAAAACCCGCTTTTGATAACGGAAACACAAGTTAGCTACATAAAAAATCTTCCAAATATCACCCGATGTTTCGATTCCCTTCGGTGAATCCAGCCGCACACGCTTCCTTAAGGAGCTGCTACTACGACCAATGACCATCATGCGTCCAATCCAATCATGCTTGCTCTACTTCAATCTTGATGTCTATCTCTGCCACCAGTAGTAATCTTCACAACCTGTAGCATCTATGCCAGCCAATTAGTTCAGCTATACAAAAATATCTTTTTCCATACTAAGTATTTCAATACCCTTTTAATCTATACTGTCTATATTATAAGAATTAAAACAAAACAGATGTAGGAATTCCATAGACCAATAAACAACTCCATTGAAGAATCAGTACGAGATGATGTAGGAAGTAGTACAGATGCATGCAAGTTCACGAATGGAAAAAAATTCATACTGGGACAGAAAAGGAAACACAGATCCATACCTTACAAGATATTATCCAGCATCTAATTACAGCTTCAGGATTAGTGTACTCAACGGCCATGGCAGCTGCAAACATGGATTATAAAGGCACTTCTGTACTACACTGCAGTAGCGCAACCTCTGGTCTTAACAACATAGGTAACTGCTTTCAGGCCCCCTGATCTTTCAGCAAAAGAACAAAATCGAAACCCCTCTCTTATGCGGTATGCCCAACCTTGACGGATGGCAGAACTATTTGGTGACATCTCCATGTTTGTCAAGAAGCCATCACATGATGTACTATAAAAAAAACCATGTAACCATGAAATGGAAGATACCAGAGCATGATGGATGTGTTTTCAGGTTTAAGAGAGCAGTCCTAGCTTTAAGTAAAATTATTCTGGTATCTTAAGGAATGCGTATATGGGGATCTGAGCAGTACGTACTGACACTGATGGTTTCTTTAGAGAACCAACATTACAGCTCCAGTTGCAGAACTAATGCATTTGTATCCTGTAGTTTGATGAAAATTATTTTTTGCTTTCTACAATTCTGTAGACAGCGACATGGATTCTCCTGTGTTCGCCAATTATTTTTGAGCCCAACGAAAATGATAACTTCCATGGCGAAAAAATTAGTTATTCTCAGTCAAGTGGAGGTTGCAATAATATTTTTATCATGTGTCTTTGCCAATATACGCCGGTAGTACTATGATAAACAACAAAGTATCTAAGAGCTGGCATCCAATAATATGAAAGGTACACTAAAAATTAAAAAAAACAGAAAGAGGGGAAACACTTTTGACTTTTTCTCTAACAAATGAAGAGAAGTACTGTTGCGCTAGCTAGTTGTGCTTACCTTCCTGCTGTCTGAGTTTCTGATGACCAAACCCCATTACTGATGGTTCCATGAAGAATGAGGATAATTGGTTATAATTAATTAGCTTATGGCAACTGTCACTGGCTTGTTTAAAAATATTTTCTCCACCAGCTATCTGATGACCAAACCCCATTACCTTAAACTTATTTCGTTTGAGCAGATTTTCTAATTTGGAGCGTCTGTTTATCCTCGAGTTTTAAACTTTTGACCACTGGATTTGTATATCTTTCTCTTAAGCCACTTTAATTGTATCCATATGTTCATTTGGACCAACAGCTAATGCTAGACCAGGATCGCCCTTGCCTGCTAATGTCTAGCTAGCATTCTTGGTCTCTGCAAGTCTGAAACTATGAACTCCACACAAGGCCTTTGGCTCCGAAATCAAATTCTATCGATTCGTGATCAAACAAAATACACATGAACAAGGATAACTGAACGTGCGAGTGCAAGCAAATCGACGAAGATGATACAACCCAAGTGGCACGCAGAAAAATATGTGATGTGTGAACTGCACACCAAGCTAGGTAAGCTAGACCAATTACCAACCTCTGCTCCTGGCTGCGCTCCATCCGGCCCTGTCCCTGAACCGGCAGGTGAAGACCGGCTGCCGCTGCCCGCCGCCGCCGGCTCCCCGGGTACATGGAACACGTATCGCGGGTCGGGATTAGCCCGCACGACCATGTGGATCTGCACACGCGCCGAGGCAGTGGCGGCGGAGGACGACGCCGAGGACGTGGAGCCCGGCTTGCCCACGTCCACCCACTGATGTCGCTCCGCACCGCGGGGCTTGACCTCTGAGTGTCCTGGGGGCTGGGGCGGCCGCTTTCGCTGGGGAGTCGAACTGGGGCGGCGGCTCGCTGGTGTGAGCGCAGCGACGGGGAAGGATCGCGGGCGTGTGCAGCGACGGGAAGGATAAATCGGGTTGGACAGGTACATGGCGCGGGTGGGACCGTCACTGGTGCGGTGTGAGTGGAGACGACGTGGGTACACGGGGTGGGTAAGGTAATGTTGGGTGAGAAAAAAATTAACTTTTTGGCAGAAACGCTCCCCAAATTGTGATTTTTATGGTTGTTTCACCTTTTTGGTCATCATGCAACCTGACGGGTGGGTCCGACGTGAGGGGTAAGGTGAACCCGAATTGGGCTCCTTATAGTATAGATGTATGTGTGCCCTCAAAATTTTGAAAAGCTCGTATGTACCGTTGTTGAAACTTTCATTTACCTATGAGCCATTCTATCCATCTTTTGTTAGGATTTAACAGACTGAAGCAGGCCCTCGCGATGCTTGCTTCGCCACGTGTTGTTGTTGCTACTCACCAGAGAGGAAGAGGAAGAAGAACAGACGGGGTGGGTGGAGTTGTTGTTGCTGCTCGCCAGAGAGGAAGAGAAAGAAGAACAGACAGGGTGGGAGGTTGAAGTAATTAGTGTGGGCCCCACGCATTAGGGACTGTTGTGGAAAAAGTAGCGGAGCACAAATGTCATTTTGCTTTGTCATTAGCTTCTGTATGCTTCTGTATGCCCCACCACGTTCTCCTTGCGCTCGCACATTTTGGCCCATGGCCCAGCATCGCCCGCCGGCTGCTCCTGGCCGTCCATCACGATGGACGGCCGAGCGCCCTTTCCAGCTGAACAAATGCGCCCTTCTCTGAACCCTAAACACCCTCCTCCCTCCCCGCCGCCGCTTGCGGCGGTGGAGGCTTGGCCCGTGGCCGACGCGCTCGCCAGTGACGGTGAGGGCGAGCGCCGCCAGCCCGAGGCCGTCGGCCATCTCCCCCTTAGCTCTTTCTTTTTCCCTGCCCCTCTTTCGTAGCCTCACGATGGTGAAATCCAGAGAGAGAGAGAGTTCCCAGCCTCGTGACGGCGAGATCCAGAGAGAGAAGATCATGGCGGCCCGGAGGAGGAGGTGCGCCGCCGCAGACCCCTTCGCCGGCACGCGCGTCCACTCGTCAGTGAGTGCGCCGTCGTCGAGTGGCTCTGTGTCAGATCGGGAGATGGAGCAGGTGCCACTGCCTCGAGTGGTGATGGAGGAGGGGCGTCGCCTGGAGGGGAGTCAGGGGCTTGAGGCAACTTATGGCGGTAGGAGTAGGGAGGCGAGACAGTGGTGGTGGTAGGCGAGGCGGCGACATTGGAGAAGGCGAGGGGATGACGCGGTGGGGAGGCGGCAGGTGGGGAGGAGAGGGAGTGACGCGGTAGGTGGTGAGGAGGTGGCGGCGGGATTCAATGCGCGTCGCGAGAGAAGGAAGTGGCACTGCGGTGGAGAAGAAATGGGCGGCGCAGGGTGTGTGGATACGTGACGTCAGCGAATGACGTGGATGGCTGAGAGGTCAGAGAATGGTACCGAAAACAAAGTTTTGTATGATTTGCAAGAGCTTTGTTAACATAACTGCAACAATTTTTTTATCGCAGCTTTTATTGTTTTCACCCTACGCAAAACAAAATGAATTCGTGGGCCCTGGTTTCTCCCAAAAATTTCACCAACTACCCGTCACATCAATCTCCGGACACTAATTAAGAGTATTAAATGTGGATTACTGACAAAACTCATTTCACAACCCCTACCTTAATTTTCGAGACGAATCTAATGAGCCTAAGTATGTCATGATTAGACAACATTGTGCTACAGTAACCAATCTCTAATGACGGATTAATTAGACTTAATGGATTTGTCTCGCAATTTCCGATATATTCGTGTAATTATTTTTGTAACTAGTCTACATTTAATAATCCTAATAGGCATTGAACGAGGACCCCAAAATTTCACCTCACGAACTAAACGGGCCCGGCAAAATCCAACATGTACTCGTAACAGATTTTCTAGAGTGTAATTCAGCACCATAAAGCTTCTTCCGCCTAGAACGGCAGTTTGTGTTGAGACACCTAACAGGCAGCATGCAATCTGCTGAAACACAAATTTGTCACCACACAAGCAACATGCCAACATGGTCAGTTGCTAGCTGCAATGCAAAAGGAAATCGGAGGAGACCATCTTCACTTCATCTCGTTGATGCTGTCACTCAAACAGGATTCTTGAGGACAACTCCAAACAGGATTGGCACCATCAACCCAAGCAAACACAAGATAAAGTCATACAACATCTTCTTGTCATAGCCATCACTCTTGATCCTATCCTCCAGAGTCGAGCAGGTTGTCTCAGCAAGAAGAGTGCTCCTGGTTCCCTCTCGAGACTCTCCTCCATGATGAGGTTCTCCTCCTCCATGATGAGGTTCGCCTTCTCCTTGGCCCAGTCTTCTTTCTCACCCATCAAAGCTTCATTCTTTTCATACATCTCCGACAGATCAGCCTGGAGATCATCAGCCATCGTCTTGATTTTGTCAACAAATTCCCAAATGTTTGCAGCAACCTCCTGGAACATTATTGTCGGGCACTTGTCGTCCTTCCACTCACTGAAATCGCACATGTTTGACTTACCTTGCAAAATTAAACATAACAGATGAATCAATATCAAATTAGGAAATGTGCATCTACTATATGAGTATATGGTTAGGTGCAAAATGAGGAGTAATTATCTTAAGTGGGCAACCAAGATAGCAACGACAACATAAGAGGCGCCTTGGATGCTTTCCATGGCGGCGCCTCTCCATTCCTTTATATACATTAGTCAAATTGCAAGAAGAACATACTCACAGCAACAAAATTAAACCCAAATCCCTACCACTCCAATCATGTCCCAATCTCTAATGTGTACAGAGATCAATGGAATTTCACCTACATCTAACTGATAGTAGCAGGAGTATATCAAAATGTGATATATGATTTGAGGATATCTTCAACGGCGGAACCAGGGGGGCCAGTAGGGGCCACGGCCCCCCCTATCACGGTGAAAATTTTCTGAACCCCCTGAGTCTGTACGTGCATACAGTACATGTGTCGTTGCTTGTTTACTTCAGCTGCAGCTGCCTACACATGCATGTGATGTGAGTGTGTGACGTCTAATCAACAAAGTTAAGGCCTGCACATGCATGTTAATTGTTGTCTTGTGAGCAGCAGAAGAGAAAACAAAGTTACTCTTAGGCTGATAGGTCTAATAAGGGCCGGTACTTTGGTCAGGTCATAGGGTAAAAGTGAGATTATGGAGACTCTAAACATCGTTATATTAAATTTTAACTCCTAAACATAGCTATATTTTTTAGACTGAAGGAGTATGTAATTTTAAGCGTGAAAAACTAAAAATTATGTGCTAATTTTGCAAGAGATAATTATGGCACAAGACATGAATACAGACCAAAATAGAGTCAACATTAGATATACTGTTGAATGATGATCCAAATTCATATGTGCACAAGATAAAGGCCAACTTCTGACGGAGCGTAGCGGAGGCCCGGCCGAAGGCTAGGGCCGGTACGGTATGGGTCATATAACCCCGTTAAGGTTTTCCATTGGAGATTGATTCATTCTACTTCTTGTAAGCTGCCGCTGTTGGCGTTTGTAACCGGACTCCGATCATAGTGAAGTTCTTGCTGGCTGGCGCCCGTGGTTTTTCCCTCTCATGTTGAGAGGGTACGTTAAATCTCGTGTCTCCTTGCGGTTTGATTTCTTTACTTCTCGTCGTTTTGCGCCATCGTTTATAACATATACAAGAACAATTAAAATTGACATATATATCGAGTCTTAATTTTCTTTAGTGGATTTCAATATATAGTTTGGCTTTGCATTGCCGCCAATAACCTAGCATGTTCGATTCACAATTCGTTAGTAGGTTCCTATGCGTTTTTTTGTTATGCTTGCTCTTAGGGAGGCATTGATAATACAATGTTACAAAGATAATATGTGATGTCAACAGTGTTTGCTTGGACGGCCCCCCCACTCAAAATCTCTGGTTCCGCCATTGGATATCTTTTATAGCGAGTCAACATAAAATTTTAAGCTATCTACTACAAGTTCATTGAACATAAAGCATACCTTGCCCAGAACCATAACAACGATGAAGTCATCCTCCAGAACTTTGTTCTCTTGAAGTGTCGTCGTCTCATTTTTCAGAACCTCCCCTTGATGAATAAGCACCTATTGGTCAGCTGGGTACCATCGTGTGGTCTCGATGTGCTTTTTAATAGGAAAAATTAGACTCATAGCATCAAAAAATCGCGATATCTCCAGAAAATACCACTAAAAGGTTCAACCGTCACCGTGTAAATGCTCTCAACGTCGTTAGTCTTTTACATCTCCTTCCCAGTTCGGCAGTTCCCTTTCGAAGCTAAACGAAGGCCGCTCCTTCTTCCGTAGCTCCTGCCCCCTCAAATCCCATGCCACCGCCCACCGCCTGCCTAGGTCGCTGCATGCCTTCCTCCGCACCAAGCTAGCAGAGCGCAGCACAGCGAACGAGCAGAGGCCAGCACCAGCGCGGCTCCGGTGGCGCAGTCCCGGCAAATGGAGCAGCAGCCCGTCCTCAGTCCCGTCCCCGGCGAGCTGTACGGCGACGGTGTTGACGCAGCGCGGCCAGGATTCAACCCCTGCGAATCAAGCAGCAGGCTAGCAGCAACACATGCGGCTCGACCCCGGCACGCCCTGTTGAACTGACAAGCAGTAGCGCTTGCAGCACGTTCGTAGCGAGCGGTGGCGCGGCCCCGACCGTGACCCCGGCGAGAAGCAGCAGCACGAGGAGGGGGTGCGCCATGCACTGTGTGGCGCAGGCTGCAGCGAATCCAGCGTGTGGTGCAGTGCGGGCCTCGGCGACCCACCGGTGGCCGGATCTATGGCGGGGCACCCCAGCGCAGGGACCCCGCACGACGGCGTGGAGGTACGTTCGCTCACCGGAGCGAGGCAGCGCACAGTCGAAGCTAGCATCTCGTGCAGCCTCGGACTGCCAGCGCAGCACCCGGACGTCGGCGCAGGACTAGGACCCGGGCGAGGCGGGCCAGCCGGAGTACGGTGCCGCCATCTCTTTCGCCCAGCCGCGCTCCCGCCCACCCGCTCCTCCTCCTCGTCGTCGTCCTCGAGCACCGGCGGCGGCAAGAGGGGTCGCATCGATGCCGGCGATCCAGAGCGTCCAGCTTCTCCTTCGGCACGACCCCGTTCGCGTTCTCGCCTGCCGCTGGAGCGCGGGTCCTACTGGAGCGGCGCACTCGCCTGTCTGTCTCAGCAAGGAGAAGAAGACGAGGTTGACGGAGTGGACGGCAAACATGGGAACATGTCTATACATTTCCAGATGGGCCAGGCCCGGTGGGCCGGCACGGGCACGGCCCGAAAAAGCACGACATGAGCACGGCCCGGCACATAGGGGGTCGTGCTGCGGGCCAGCCCGGCACGACGGTCGGACCGTGCCTGGGCCGCTATCTCGGCCCGGCAGCCCGACAAGGGCACGGCCCGAAAAATGACCTGGCCCGATGTGGCCCGTCAAATTTAGCCTGCTAGAAGCCCATCTAACCCTTTCATATATAAACTCATTTTCCTCCATCCCTAACCCTAGTTCCCCTTTTCCTCTCTCCCTGACTTCTACGCACAGCCGACGGCGGTGGACGCCAGGGCCGGTGCAGTCTGCCGTCTCCTCCTCCGCCGTGTCCACCAAGGCCGGCCACCTTCTCCTCCACCGGGCGGGCGCCGGTCCGACCGCCGCCGGGCGGGTGCCGCTCCGGTCGCCGCCTCCTCCACCGTGGCTGCTAGGGCCCAGGGCCGGGCGCCTCCTTCTCCGCCATGGCAGGGTGGCCGCGTGCCTCCGTCACCACCGGTCAGGAGGCATGGCCGGGCATCCCCACCGGCCTCCGCGCCAGCCTCTGCAGGCACCAGTCGCCGCCGGCCACTGCTGCCGTGTGGGCGCGGCTAGGATATGCTGCTCGTCGCCGATGCTGCAGGGATGCGGGATGCCTCTAGGAAATTCGACGCTTGTAAATTTGTGTGCTGGATTTATGTTTTGTGTGAATCCTTGTGATGAATTTGTTGATTTGTGCATCTTGATTCAGATTTTCTCCTCTATTTCCTCTAGTTTTTTTTTATTGGGTTGGCCTGACCCTAGCCCATCAGTGGCCCACCGTGCCTCGGGCTGGCCCGGAACGGCCCGAGGGGCCTTAGGGCCGGGCCTGGGCTGGCGGTTCGGCACGGTGGTCCGACACGGCCCGGTACGAAATGTCATCGTGCCTGCATCGGGCCGGGCCAAATCGTGCTAGGGCCGGGCTAGGGTCGGGCGACCCGTTTGGGCATCTATAAACATGACAGAGTGCTATTCTCAGGTGACGGTTGATCCTTTCAATTGTATTTTACGGAGCAGCAATCTTTCGGTGATATTTTGCGAATATAGCGATCTTTCGGTGTTATGAGACTAATTTTCCCTTTTTAATATCAGCAATCTAGAAAGTACATTCTAGTCACTTGTCAGTCACAGTTTTGCATTTATATTAAGTCAATAAGAACCAGGGTTCAAAAGTGCAGAAAACATCATTTTGTCCTAGTGAGAATATACAGGACTTAAACTATTTAGATGGTAGCGACCCTTCCCTGATGCTGGACCTGTGATTCCCGTCCCGGAGTCGACTTCGACGGTGCCGGCTACGGCGAGCAACTCTCCCTAATCTGTCACCTGCGACTCGACGTGGCCGACTAGAGCAAGGGCGGCAGAACATCTAGGTGTTCCACGGCAGAGTGCCATCCGGGTATGTACTGATGTGTTAATCATTGGCAATGCACTCTTAGAGTTGGCTAGGACTTCGGTACACCGTGAGCTTGTACAAATTTTTTTCCGTTCAGAAGACAGGTCAAAGATGAGATACAATTTTTGGATTGAGCATTTAAATTTTGATTAGCATGAAATTTCAATTACAATTGAAGTTTCCATTCGAATTTATCATTCTACCTGAACTATCCTTGAAAAGCTCCTCTCTGTAGCTTAAATGTGATAAGGTTTAATATTTTTTGGTCTTTAGGAGTGTTGTTATAATGGGTAGCAATATATAAGTTGAACATGAAGAGGAATTGGACTTCCATCTGGAGGTCAATGATGATAACATGCCATCGGATCGAAACCCACCATTAGAGGTAAAAACATGACCGTGGTTGGTAATTTGTGATGCTTCAAGATTATTGAAAGTTGTATTGGCTGGCTGCATAAGTGAATGAGATCCTTTATAGAGCCCGACAATGCTTTTTGTGTAGCTCAGGACAGAGGAGTGTGCTTTATAAGCACCTGGGTAACACTGCATGTAGATTCTTAGTGTAGCTTTGAAAGTTAAAGTTACTCCTGTTCGTTTGCTTGAACCCAAAGTTAGATTCTTAGTGTAGCTTTGAAAGTTAAAGTGGACGCGCTGCTCAGTTAGATTTTTCTCCCCGCAAAGCATACCAAAGAATAAGTTATATTAAGTTATCATTGGCATGCATTCTGGACCTATCTGAAATCTCAGAATATTTTTTTATTAACTTTAATGCAAAAACGTTTTTCAGCAGTAATAAATGAATATAGGTGGATAATAGGAGTTGCAGTCCGTTTCACACTGTTAGTTTCAACATAGATGCAGGGCTGCAGTTTAGTTTAGACTTTTTTTTCATTGCTTTATCCTGAAATTGCTTGTTTCTGTAAGCATGCAAATCATGAGTAGTAAATGTTGGGTCTGAATCTTTGTGTGCCATTTGGATCTTATGTGTCCTTCCATTTAATGATTGAAGACTTCAAAATTTTTATTCATATAAAACTATGACCATATTCAACATGATCTAGTGAAGCTACAATACAACCAAAGTCAAATAAAATCCTACAGCACAGAAGGAACAGTACTGTTTACACAATAAAGTGGTTTCAATTGCTATAACTATCTGCTGATAAATAGAACAATTTAATCCCATCATAGTTCTAACTTTTGTTGTCAGGCCTAATTTCCTTTGCCAGTTACTATATTGGTGATTTGGTGGGAACTATCACAGCACAGCCTGAATCAGGTTTTAAAATTAAGCACGATGAAAAATATGACTTTTGTTCTAGTGAAAAACTAAGCAAAAGACAGTAGTCACATGACCAGCATAAAGGGCGTATAAAGGAAAACATTGGTTGGAGAGAGAAATAAACCAGTTCAAGCTTGGTGTGTTGTCTCAAACTTTAAATGATTCCATGCCATGGGACAACATGAAATAGTTGAAGTTACTAACTGGTAATCTATGGTCATGTACAAGGTGGTTGGGCAGTTTATAGAACAATTTACTGATTGATTACGCTTCTGTTAAAAGTTGTAAAATTTGCCTAGCATGGTCCAGAACTGCCTATGCTTCATTATTAACATGGAAGCATAATTATCAGCTAACTTATCACTTGTTTCCACCAGCACAACTATACAGTGGAACAGCTGAGGGAGCAGCTTGATATGCTGAGGACAATAACAGGTACCGCCCGACGGCATCCTTGACTCTAGAAGCCGAGCTTGCTGGATTATACATGTTCGTCGGTGTGGAACCCCCCTGTCAGCTTGAGGGATGGATGGGACCTGATAGAGATCAACATGAAGCTCTAGTTCTTGAAATCAATCATAGGAGTGGAGTGGATATGAAAGTGCATCTAGGCCCCTAAGTGGATTTTGGTGAATTGAATGACAAAGCGATTAAAGGTCTAACATATTTGTCTAAGATTGTGAGCATGTTTTATTTATATATTCATGAGTTATTGTTGGAATATTTATTGGTGATTGGATATTATATGGCTCACATTGAAGAAGACAAATATATGAGTGATCCTAATGCATAGTGGCAAATATCAAGCAATAAAGGAAGACAAATATTAGAGATTTTTTGAGAAGGTCAATTCATGGTCTCCGGTAAATATGGTGGCTTGATTAAAGTACAAGGATCATAGAAAGAGAACATGGTAATCCTCTCTAAATTAAATGTAAGGCTTCATGTGGTAATTAAAAGAGGACACAAGGATGAATGTAAACTTTATGGTCCTTAATTGGAAGCTTGCATATTCGTTGTCAATCGAGAACAAGCATTTGAAGCGGGATTTCAAATGGAGATTAATTGTGGATGAAGCAAAGTGAAACTCAACGTGGATTGGGTAAGTGATGAAGAGTTCAACCGAGATGACTAGGGCGAGGGACTAAGCAATCTTTGGGGCTCTAGCTAAGCCGCCATTAGTATTTTGCTAAGGTGAAGTTCTAGTATCCGTGGAGTCTCGAAGTATCATATCCAGGCCTTAACCGAGTAAAGCAATGCAACTCATCTACATGTTATGATTGACATTCTTATGCTAGATGGAAAAATCCTAAGTCACTGGCTCAAGTATGGACGTGCTCAAGACATAGGCTAAGTTAAAAGCCCTCAAGTGAAAATTGTTCAAGTATGGCAAAATTGAAGACATTCAAGCTCAAGAGGTTGTCACGGTGTTTTTATTTAATCTTGAGTATAGGTATGTCGTACTATCAAGAGGGATGCAACATTAGCGAGTTGACCAAAGTCAAAGTGCTCATTAGTTGACCTAAGTGAGAATTAGCCTTGAGAGCCTAAGAGTGTGCTAACTAACCCACCTAACCTAACCTGAGCCACTTCATCTCTTTGGTGAAGTGTTGGAGTGAAAGAAAGGGTTTTGGAGGTGTCTCGAGCCTGACCGGCCTGACCGGTCAGGGGCACCGGTCTGACCGGTGCCGCTAGCCCAACAGCTAGTTGGTGTGGGGCACCGGTCTGACCGGTGCCGCCCGACTACTAACGACTAGTTTTCTCATTTGAGGGGTATAAGTACCCCAAGCCTCCTACAGTGGAGGGTTGCTGTTCTTGGTGATATTGCTGAGCTCCTTAAGCCATTTCTTGCAAGCCCTAAGCCCTTTTGGCTCTCCCAAACCTCTCTTTGTGAGAATTGTGGATTCAAGCCATATCTTTGTGTTGGGTTGAGAGAGTGAGCTCAAGAGAGCCTTTGTGAGCTAACAAGAGCATTCCCATAGCTTGAGCACTTCGATTTCGCGTCTACAAGTATTGAAGCATTTGTTACCCTTGGATGTTTGCCTCCTAGACGGCTAGGCGTCGTCGGCTAGCTCCCAAGGTTGTGGTAAGCAGCGGCAAGTTTGTGAGGGCTGTGATCTTGCCTCTTCGTGAAAAAGATCGCCTTAGTGAAAAGGAGGAAAGTGGTTGAAAGAGACCCGACTTGTGTGGGAAAGCTCCCTTACAAGCTCAACGGAGACGTAGCCTTTTCTTAGTGGGAGGTGAACTTCGGGAAGCAAATCCTTGCGTCTCATTGTGGTTTGCCTCTCTAAGTTGATTTCTAGCATATTTGATTTGATTCACTTCGATCTACTTGGGTGTGCTATTTGTGTGTGCAGGGATCATTACCCTGCTTGTGATCATCTACCAAGATCACTCACCAAGTTTGGTTCGTGCTAGAAGTCAAGAGGAGCTTGAAGCTAGTTTTGCAGGTGCTCTGTGCTACACTGGTCTGACCGGTGCAAGGAAACGGTCTGACTGGTGCCTCCTGTGAAGCATAGTCAGTGACCGGTCTGACCAGTCACCACCACCGGTCTGACCGGTGGACATTGGCAGCTCAAGTTTTCGGGGAAGAAAAGTTTAAGTTGGTCGTCACGCCTATTCACCCCTCTTCTAGGCAACATCAAGGTTCTTTCAGGATAGAACTGGGAGGGAATTGATCTCTCGGGAGTTTTGTGGTTGTGTACAAAGCTTAAATTTCTGTATGTAGTCCACGGTCCATGCCGCCCATGAACTCTGTTACAATTGGGATCTGTGTATGCCATTCTCTATTTTCGTGAGATACAATGGTCATTCCTATATGGTTTCAAACTTGGCAAATGTAATCAACCTGGTACAAAGGTTGCTAGAAGATGGATTATTTTTATTAAATAATATAAATAAATACAGCTTCTTCCATGTGGCGAACTATAACTGTAACATCAATACCTCATAGCTTCTTTTGGTCTTCAATAAACACTAAGAGACTGATAGTCTAGATTCAAGTTTTGAGTCAAATGAAAATAGATTACACTGATCCTAATAAGTTCCCAAGAATAAAGAACACACAAGTTCTTGACTCTGAGCATCTCGCTTCTGGAAATCTGAAAAGTTCAAACACACAAGTAATGGAGAGCTGCAATGGGGTCAGGAGGTCATGTAACAGAAGAACCTGATCCCAAATCTTAAAAAACATTTCCAGAAAACTAAATAGACACTAAATTGAGAGAAAGAAAAAGAAATCCACATATCTGAGATGGAAGAACATAGGTCCGTAACATCATGGTAGTTTTTGTTTCTCTGTAAGATCAGATATATATTTTGCTAAAAAAGATCAGATACCACCAAATCATTTTTTTTTTCTTGTAGCGAGGGCTTGCCACCTAGTTTGTTGCCTCAAGTTGACATGGAGTTCAGTACTATTGAAGAGGCTTGGATGTTTTGGATTAGCTATGGATGTCAAAAAGGATTTTAGGTTAGAAAAAGGTACAAAAAAAAAGAGGGTCATAGATTGCCATCAATTCCTTCTCTGAACTTTTGACAGTAACATTTCAAAGAGATGATCAATATAGTCATATGCCAAAGAGTTCAATGATTTTTCCTTTTATTTTGCAGGGAGTCGGCACTGATGATTTTAATGCTCGATTCTAAAGATGGAGATGGAGCTTGTGCTTGAGTGAAGCTTTTGGTTCACTTCAGGATGTCCAATGCACTTGAGCCTTTAGCATCTGAGCTCTGAACAATTGAACATGTTGAGTTTCAGTATGACAGAACAATACAATATTTTGAGCTCTGCAAATTTTGTGTTCATTCCAATGAGAGAACAATTTAGAATACAATTTGTCATCTATACAATTTCTATAGTCTTTGATGTGTCCTATACAATCACAATTTGCCCAACTTACTAGCATCTGCACAGTTTACAGAATACAGAACACATGCTTATTTCATCTTAGCTTTCATGCTGCGCTACAAAATATATGCTTCTCCCAGCTTGAGCTTCTTGGCTGCGCTCAGGTGGTCTGCTGGCTCCGTGACTGTGTCCTGCAGCTGCAGCTCGATGCGTTGGGCGGCTCCACCTTGTCACACCACCGAGCAGCACAGGACCAAAGCTCGACAGCAATGGAATGGCCGGCAGTCGCGTAGGCAAGATGGGAATGCTCACCAGGTGCTCATCCACGGGGCAGCCGCGTCTTGGCACTGCCGTGGTGATGAGGACCTGCATCAAGTGAGTAAGACGGCGGCGGCGGCGTCTTCCTGCGGCGGCCGCGGCGGCTATCGCCTGCCTGGACTGCTCGAGTCGCTCGGCTATGGGCCGAGATGGGCCAATCGGCCTGCTGCTATGTGACCTTTTAGAGGGGAGTCAGATCGTGAAGGGAGGGCGCGGATGCGGTGACTGCCGAGTGCATACGATCTCGATCCAGGATTGGACGGATTTGTGGGCTCGGGCACGGGTAGGGTCGGGCCCAAGCAGTACCCATCCGGAATTAAATCAAGATTTATGACGTGACTGCTTTAATAATTGTGCAAATTTGTTTGGGAGGTCTACCGGAGCAAATCCCTTTAGATGAACCTAACTAGTGTTACAGTTCCTGATCCAAAGCTCGATTCAAGTAAAACTTCCTAATTAATCCCCCTCAACAGGTGAAGTACAACAACATTTGCAATGATATCGCTACATGCGAGATTTGTTCACTTTATTACGGCCCAATCATACATGAGTCGGTAACCCAAGATATACAAACAAGACTGCTAATAGCAAAGTGATTGTCACCCACACAACAAAACCAAGCCAGCCCATGCGGCCATGCCACAATACACAATCAAACCGTTGGCGCGCATTCAGTGGGACCAGCATTCCGCCCCCAGAGTTTCAAAAAGAAAACGAGACATCAGGACCCAATCCACCCTGCCGCAAGCCCTAGCAGGAATACGCACCTTTGCAAATATGGAACTGCAATCATGTGGGCTTTGCAGTTTTGTCATTTAGCCCACCATTCAGAAACACAGATGGTCTCATTTTGTCATTCACCAGGAGTGGCAAAACTACGAAAAGCCCACATGATTGCAGTCTCATTATTGCAATTTTCTCCATCATCCCGGGCCTTGCAGGCGAAAAAAAAACCCCGACGAACCCTAGGCCCCTGCCACCCAAAACATTAATTTAAACTAGCATCACCGGCAACAAGCAGATTACAACAAAGCACGGCACCGTGGCATACCGTGCACGAGGGCTGCACTTCGATCTCGAAGCTGGAGGCGCCATTGAGCATCACGACGATGGTGACTTCCATGGAGGCGCTCTTGGCTCCGCCCGCTCCGTCCACCGCCGAGCTCGGGGATTCGGAAGATTTCGAAACAAGGAAGAGAGTTTCAGGGGTGAGGACTGAGAAACGGCTCGGTGACATATTGACAGTAAATATAGGGGATGTCGTTTGAGAAGCTTCTCGGCCACCGCCTTCTTCTTTTTTTTTTGACGGTCACGGGGGGAGCATCCCCACCTGAATTTCATTAAAGGGCATGTGGAAAGCCAAAAAGCCTTACAGAGATGGATTCAGCAAGAAAACTATGGGGGCAAAGAGGAGAGAGAGTACAACACCAGGGTACAACACACCACTCACGAACAAAACAAGAACAAAGCATGACACATCTAGTTGATCACCGCCGATTGTTGATAAGCGCCACCATCAAAACACATACTTGCCGACTCCTTCATGGCCCTAGCACCCTGCACCGCCTAGCTACGCCGCCCCGCTGCTACCCTCCATCTGAGGCCTAACAAGCGGAATAAGGACTAAAGACGGCAAGAGGTACACAAGCCAAGAATCATCGGATACGACGACCTCCCTTGAAGTTAATGGAGGCACCTCTAGCGTATCCGGGCTCCACGTACCATCATCTAACGCCGTCCAAGGGGAGGAATCCTTGAAGGGGAATGGCGGAAGCGGTGAATCACCACCCGACAATTGATTTTCTGTCACCACCAACAAGGAGGGCATCGACGAAGCATAGGTGTCGATGATAGAGACTTTCCAAACCACAACTGTCACCAACAATTAGTGCTGGCCTCATTCGTGAAGAGTAGTGAGGGCGTAGAAGCACGCGTGGCAAGGGACAACAAAGAGAACCAAGCGACATACAGACAATGCTAGAACAGGAAGAGTGACATCTCGTCAATGCCTTCACGAAGGATAGCGACACCCAGGGGGTGTCACCATTGACGGCACCGGCATCAAGCCGAGCTGGGATTTCTCTTGACGGTCACAGTCCAAAACTAGTACTCCTCTTCGATTGCGAATTGGCTCGAAACAACGCCTCCAAGAAGGAAGAGCGGCACCTGAAGGTGTCACCGTTGTCGGCACTGGCACGAAGCCAAGCTAGGATTTCTCCTGACGATTCGTAACCAATTGCTGCAGCACACACATCGCCAGCCACGACACAGAGCACCGAGCGGAACCCATACCTGACCGCCGCGGCAGCCGGGAGGACGAGTTGGAGGCAAGCTGGTCGCTGTTCGGGCCCTTGAAGCACCACGGGTGCAGCACCAGCCAGAGGCCCTCGACGGCTGCATGTTCTGCCGTCGCAGCCCGCATCTGGTGCCGCGCCGCCGGGTGCCAACCTGACAGCCACGAACGCGTATTAGGAGTCATGGGCGGCTGCGCACCAGTGAGCCGGGCTGCAGCGGCAGTAAAGGGGTGGGGGTCGCACGCCAGGGGAGCCCAGCCCGCGTCACCGCCCCTCAGAGTGGCGCTCGTCGGGGAGGCCGCGCCTCGCAATGCCGCCCGCCGGACTGCCTGAATCAAGCAGGGGCACACAGATCCATGCCATGGACGGTCGGAATTAGGAGTCAATTGCTTGCACGATCAGGCTGTTTACGAGCATTTCGTTACAAGGCATTGCTACGCAAACAAGCTGCAACGGAGCACGCTGTTGCGATTTGTAATGTTAACTTTCAGAACTACAACAATTTTTCATCGCAGATTTCATTATTTTTCAACATTTTTTCAAAGCAGAATGCATTCAGAACTCAACGAAGGCAAACATTTCAATCACCATAAATCGGGAGAAATTCCAAGTTTCCAACATGTATTCAGAACAGATTTACTACAGTAGCATTCAGCATCAAAGCTTCTTCCTCCGAGAACAGCTAGGCCTCTTTCTGTAACACTTAGAAACATCGATTTCTCTTTACTCTGCAATCAGCATACGGCATCCAAAAAACAACGTAGGGCAGTGGAGCACCATCTACGACCAAGCGTGCCACACGACGGTAAACTGCCTTCAGAATTCCCCAAAACAAATAAGCCATCATACAAAACTCTATAATCGGTATCATTCTCTCAAACCGCAGCCATCCACGTCATCCGCTGATGATGTCACCTGCAGTTAATCCCCCCTGACCCTCCTCTCCCCGTGCGACCCCTCCGGATCGCGTCCCACCCAGCGCCGCCGTCCCCCCCGCATCCCGCGCCCGCGCGCCCGTCGCCTCCCTCTCACCTCCAGCCGCCCCCTCTCCTTCCCTCCCCCGCGCCACCCCGGATCCGTTGTGCGCCCTCTCACCTCCAGCCGCCCACTCCACTTCTCTCCCCTGCGCCACCATAAAATCGCCCCCCTGACCCGTGCCTCCCCTCCACGCCTGGCTATCCTGCCCCGAGTTGTCGGCGGCCTTCCTCCTAGCGACGTCTCCCTCTCGTCGTCCGCTGCTGCCGGCCGTGCCAGGGCTCCTGCATCAGGACGCTACCTGCCTCCGCCCCTGCAGGTTGCCCCGAGCCGCCACCTGTCGGCCGCCCCTGCACGTCGGCAGCCGCCTGCCTCTACAGGCCGCGCCGAAGCTCCTGCGTCAGGCTCCCCCTGCAGGCCGCGCCGAAGCTCCGTGCTGGGTCGCCCCTGCACGCGCGACCAGTCCTGCAGGCCGCGTCGGAGCTCCCGCGCCGGGCCATCAGCCGCCGTCCGCCCCCTGCAGCCTGCAGGCCGGCCGCCGGAGATCCCGCGTCGTGCCGCCACCCGCCGTCCGCTCCTGCCGGCCGACCGTCGGAGCTCCCACGCCGAGCCGCCGCTCGTCGCCCGCCGTCCGCCCCTGCACGCCGCGTCAGGGCTCTCACGGCAAGATTCAAGAGATAAGGGGGGCAGAGCTGTACAAATTTATGTTTTTTGTTACCTCCTTGAGTGCAATGTGTTGTTTTTCCCCTGTGCTGTCAGTTTTGCTAAGAGTGCAATGTGTTGTTTTTTTATATAGAGTTTACTGACCTTCAAAGTTTCGAACCCACTCCATGCGACTACGTTTCAAACACCGCAGCGAATCTTAGTGTTCCTAATTTCAAATTTCATTAATTTTTTTAAATTCCCGCAGCAACGCGCGGGGTACCACCTAGTTCTATATATGCTGCCAAGCTATATCAACGGAATAGCCCAGCGACAAGCAATACTAGAAGAAAACGTTCAAAATAGCTGTTCAGATACAGGAATTATGAACATTATGAAACATAACACCTCATTTGCCCTCCTTAGTAACGTATTGCGATTGAAAGAACTCCCTGCATGCAGATTTGGAAGCAATTCGGGAGACACCAACTGATGCCTCTGTGTCATACCTTCTACGTGATTTGCAATAAACAAGGTGCAGAAACCAAGATACGGCAGTACACAACCAACAACTACCAAGCAACACCACAAACAAATAAGCCAATGCATGTTGCCAAATTGCAGCAACCTTTCAAGCCGTCTACTTCACTTGCAAACATTACCAATGCGAGCGAGGTCATGAGATTGCCAAACCATACATGATAAAGAGTACCTTAACGTCACAGAGGATCAACACATTATAACAGGCAGCATGCAATGTACTGAAACACAAATTTGTCACCACACAAGCAACATATATGCCAACATGGCCCCAGTTGCTACCTACAATGCCAAAGAAAATCAGAGGAGACCGTCTGTCACTTGTAATCGAGGACAACTCCAAACAGGACTGCCACCATCAACCCAAGCAGACACAAGATAATAAACCCATACGACACCTTCTTGTCACGGCCACCACTCCGGAGTCGAGCAGAGGTTATCTGAGCAAGAAGAATCATCCTGGCCAGTTCCCTCTTGAGACTCTCCTTCTCCATGATGAGTTTCTCCTTCTGCCTGGCCCAGTCTTCCTTCTCACCCATCAAAGCTTCATTCTCTTCATACATCTCTTTCCTTAGCTGAATTTCCACCGACAGTTCAGCCTGGAGATCATCAGCCTTCTTCTTGAAATTGTCAACAACTTTCCAAATATTTGCAGCAACCTCCTGGAATATTGCCGGACACCTTTCGTCCTTCCACTCAATGAAATCACACATGTTTGACTTACCCTGCAAATTAAAACATGACAGAGGAACCAATATCAAATTAGGAATTGTGCATCTACTATATGGTAAGGTGCAAAATGAGGAGGAATTACCCTAAATGGGCAACCAAGATAGCGGCGACCAGTGTTCTTGCCATCCCAACAAAAGAGGCGCCTTGGACGCTTTCCGTGGCGGCACCTCTCATCAGTTTCATGATCAATCCCACCCCACTCCTTAGCCTCCATTCCTTCAGGGGTGTAATTAGAGGAAATACTCTACATTGTACAGACGTGAGTCAAATTGCATGACCAACATACTCATAGCAACAAAATTAAACCCAAATCCCTACCACTCCAATCATATCCCAATCCCGAAGCTTTCAAAAAAAAGATCCTATCCCAATCCCTGATGTGTACAAATCAATGGAATTTCACCTACATCTAGCTGATAATAGCAGGAGTATATCAAAATGTAATATATGTATTTGAGGATATCTTTTAATCTTTTTATAGCAAGTCAGTACAAAAGTTTAAGCTATCTACTACAAGTTCATTGAACATAAAGCTTACCTCGCACTTCAATAGAACGAAGAAGTCGTTCTCCAGAATTTTCTTCTCAAGTGTCGTCTCATCTTTTAGAGGTTTCCCTTGATAAATAAGCAACTGTCGATCAGCTGGGTGGACATTCTGCCCTTGGGTGGTGGTCTCAATGAGCTTTTTAATATCAGCAACCTTGAAAGTAAATTCTAAACTTGTCAATCACAACTTTGCGTCTATATTAATAAGTCAATAAGAATCATGGTTCAAAAGTGCAGAAAACATCATTTGTCCTAGTGAGAAAATAATAAATATACAGGACTTAAACTATTTGGATGAAGCTAGTGTTGCAATCCCTAATCCAAAGCTCAAATTAAATAAAACTTCCTAATCCCCTCCTCAACAGGTTGCAATTGCATCTGCAATGATACCGCTACTCGCGAGACTTGTTCAATTTGAAAGTCATTTATTACATCCTACTCATACATGCATCGGTAAACCAAGATATACGGAAAAAAGGACTGCGAACAGCAAAGTGATTGTCACCCATGCGGCCATGGCACCACATGCCAGTATATGCCAGCGAACACAATCAAACAGTTAAGTTGGCGCGCATTACGGCATTACCCAGAGTTTCAAAAGGTAAAAACGAGACATCAGGACCCAATCCACCGGCGAACCCTAGCAGGAATTAATGATGGCTTCTACAGCTAAACCGACTCCATCACACAGCCTCTGCCGGCTCTAATACCTAGTAAATTGCTATAGCAGATTGGCACCATTTGTGCCCAAATCCTGCGACCCTGAGCACTCACTCACCCCGGGCGCAGGCGGAAAAGAAAAAACAAACCCGCCGACGAACCCTAGGCGCCTGACACCCAAAACGTTCAACTAGCAGCGCCGGCAACGAGCAGAGATTCCGCACGGAGCCGCGAGATCAGCAGGAGTGGGAAGAGCGCGGCGGCGCGGCGTAGTACCGTGCTGGGGAGCTCCACTTCGATCTCAAAGCTGAAGCCCTTCGACGTCTTGATGGTGATCTTCATGGCGGCGCTCTCGGCTCCGCCCGCTCCGTCCACCGCCGAGCTCGGGGATTCGGAGGATTTCGAAACGGGAACGAGAGTTTCAGGGGTGGTGAGAAACGGATCGGTGACAGACTGACAATAAATATAGGGGATGCGGTTTGAGAAGCTTCTCGGCCAGTCCGCCTTCTTGATTTTTGAACGTGCCTTCTCGGGCTGGGCCCTCCTTGGGCTTATTTTTGAGAGGCCCTGATGGAGAGAATTTCTTGTGAAATCTTGAACTTTTATCTCTCGCAAAAGCTTTTAAACCTGCAGACGCTGCGATAATTAGCAATCAATACATCTTTGTGGGGTGCTTAGTGGAGGATGACGTGACGCGTTGAGGATTGAAAGAATTCCTTAGTGGGGAGCGCTAATATAGTTTTGTATGATGATATGATTGCGGCGTTTCAATGTGGCAAGACAGCAGTGCGTTTCAATGTGGCAAGACAGCAGTGGCTTTTTCCTTTTTGAGTTGTGAGGTTGGTGAATTTCCGTGAGACAACAAGCATTTTGTTTCTTGTTTGCAAGCATTTTCGTTACAATTGCTCGCACGATCAGGCTGTTTACGAGCATCTGGCATGGCTACACAAGTAGTATGCTGCAACGGAGGACGCTGTTGTGATTTGTAACGTTAATTTTCAGAACTGCAACGATTTTTCATCGCAGCTTTGATTATTTTCACCCCCCGTTCAAAACAGAATGCATTCATAACTCAACGAAGGCAAACATTTCAATCACCATAAACCGGGACAAAATTCAAACATGTAGTATATCCAGAACAGATTTACTAGAACAGCATTCAGCACCAAAGGCAGCTTTTTCCGCGGAGAACAGCTAGTCCTCTTTCTGTAACACAATCAGCATAGGGCATCCAGAAAACAAACTACGGCAGTGCAGCACCAACTACCAAGCGTACCACACATTTCAGAATATTGACAGATCTCCCTGATAATACAGAATATTGAGTTCAGGAAACAGCTCACTACACCACTCATTTGCAAAGAAGCAATTCCGGGGACACTAACTGATGCCACAGTGTCAGTATGGAGTACCTTCGTGATTTGCAACAAACAAGGTGCAGGTTACCTGTTCACCCTATATTGCAGTGAACTACTTACTGCTTATGGGCATATCTTACCACATCACCAAGCTTAGTCAAAGTACTCAGTACTTAACTGCACTAAAGAAGAAAGGGAACTGTCCAGGAGAGGCTGCAGTCAGAAGTCCAATTACGGGTGTGGATAACCATGGGGGTCATGTGATCCCCACGGCCCAGTGCCATAGTGACTCCCAATCGAAGAATAGCCACCACCATCATACAAGCCTTGCAAACCCATCCCAGGAGTTGACACTGGTGCGCCATAAGTTCCATGACTGCTGAAACCTAAGAATATACCACTTTATAGGATAAACTTTGCAATTATTTCGCTAATGTACATGGCAAGTGGGTAAAAGACACTTACTAGGTGCGCTTCTCCTTGCAATATCAGCCCTCAGCTTCTCGGCCTCCTGAGCCATAGCTACAAGATCCTTCTCCATTGCTTGCACCTGTGCTGTCAGTTCTGGCTTTGCATTCTTCTCATACTCAAGTGTTGCCCTGTAATGATATATTATCAGTTAGCATCTTCTACTCAACAAGATTATAAAAGACAAAGCAAAGCAGAGACTCTGAACTAAAGAGCCCTTGGAGGCAGCAACCGAAGTTATCACATGATCCATGAAGAGTATCAACAGGATGCATCCATTCTAGAAAAAACAACAAATGCTAAGCGCTCAATACCTAGCCTGAATCAGTTCTTGCCGCAGAGCATCACGCTCAGCTATCATAGCAGGTATCTTCTGGCTTTCAGATTTATGATGCTCAAGCTCTTTTGATAGACCCTGAACCTTTGCAGCCAGCTCTTGCCTCAAAGACTGTAGTTCACCTGCTTTAGATCGCAGCTGCAAAGCATCTTGCCTAGGGGGTTCTAGGGCACGTAGCTCAGCTTCCAGCTTCAGATTCCTCTGAGTTAGCTCCCTTGATTCAAGTTCTTTGTCTGCCCGGAGCTTAGGTACAGCCTGACTTGAGGCATGGAGATCTTCTTGCATACGAGGTATGGTTTGCCTGAGACCAATAATTTCATCTGCCAGACGCTGATTTTCTTCACGGATTCTGCGCATCTCGGCACGACGACTAGACAATTCCTCCTCCAAGCGACGCGGAGAGACAACCCTTGTTCGTGCAAGGGGAGGCGGTGGAGCATCACGATATCCTCGAGGCTCCTCATAGTGGCGGGGTACACGGTGTCTTCCTGCCATTTATAGCCTATAATGAAGAATAAGAATAAAATAATTAATCAAATATAACTCAAGAAAACATATTGTGCATGCTGTGTGACAGTTTGAAAGATATAAATCCAAGTGACCTTTCACTTTTAAGGACATGTTCTTCTACATACTATTAAGTGAAATCAATTTCTTCAGTAATTCAGTTAGTTGATGAGATCTATCTTACCAAAAAAACTCTTTTTTATGCATGTATGCTTGCATTTTAACATCTCGACAACACAGGCATATTAGTATATTGATGGTCATTCACAAGTTTGCAAGAATCATGTTCATCATGGTACTGGAAAAGAAAAGTATATCGACGCTAGTAAAATCAGAGGGAGGGGGTGTGTGGATATTAGTGAACACAACACACAAAATGTACAATAAAGCAATGTTATGGGCGGCAACAACCCAGGCAGTGGGCCGGCCAGCCAGGGAGGCACAGCAGCCCATGCGGCAGCAAAGGATTGGATTAGAGGGTGTTAGAATAGAGTAGTGTCAGCCAGCTCTATATAAACACACAGTGGAATCAATCAAGAAAGAAGAAATTAGTTCGCCTCTATCTCTCTGTTACTTCTCACATGCCTCCAGGGAGACAAGGCCTCAGGCCGTGCCACCCATCGAGCAACCAACTCTGCTCATAACAGCATTCCTTTAGAGAGAGAGAGAGAGAAAACTAGATGGAAGGAGCAGGTCACACCCCTGCTTTGAATTAAGAAGATGCAGGGCTCGAGCATGGGTCTCTGGACTGAGAGCAAGCTCCCTTGACCAGTCGCCCGCGGGAGCAACTGCAAATGCATTCCTTTAGGGAAATACCATAATAAGAATTCAAAATATTAGAGCCACTGACTGGGAAAGTTCATTATGTTTTTACACAATACACTTAAGGCTCCTAAAGAATGCCATTTGGGCACTTCTGTTTAAAAATGACATTTAAGAATCAGTCAAACCTACATGAATACATGTTTAACCTTATCAGCCAAAAACATTTACCAAAAAATTGAACAACATTGGCTTGAGTTTTGGTTTATAAAAAATCCGTAGATTAACTGCTAGTTTCTCATCAGACAAGAGACGGACAGGTGATATGGCAAATTAATAACTGCTCAATCCTTCATAAGCTGGAGGAATGAAGAAATAGTAAACAATGTGTTCTTATGCCGGAGCGATGGACTGGTTAGAGCATTGAACTCCGGGAGTCGTTGAAACTCCCATCCCGACCCAGGCTCGAAGCACAGCACCTTCTTAGACTCGAAGGCGAAGCACAGCACCTTCTTAGAGCAAAGCCCGGGGCAGTTCTCACACGGTTGAGTTTTTTGTTTCACAATTAACACATACATATCCATCACTGTCTATTGCTAAAATTATAGAGGCGAGCCAAGTTAGGGATTTTATCCTTCCTTTGTTTCGATTTTTTTTTAAAAAAATCTAGTGCTCATAGCAGGGGAGGACCCAGTTTAGGACATGAGTGTACACATGTACACCCGATAATTGCTTGAAAAAAACGAAGTTTCGAAGAATACATGGTCAGATCCAAATATAAATAGCATACATCAGGGTTTGGTGGTTCGATGCCGCACCGCGGGAAGGGAAGGTAATAGGTGGGCGTACCTGCCGGATGTTCGTCGCCGGCGAGTCGGCGACCGACGAAGGTCAGATGATCGGCCGAGAAAAGATCTGGCTGTTGCTGCTCGCCTTGTCGTCGCCGCTGGGAAACGAAAGCCAGAGTCCAGGCGCGGGAAGGAGGGAGCTTCAGCTGCGAGGCGCACGCGGGCGCTAGGGAGGAGGGGGAGGGCGGCTCGGCCGGTCGGGGTTGGAGAAAACCGACTGCTGCGGCGGCGGCGGCGTCGCTTTTCTGCGGCACGCCGGTACTCGGAGCGGAGCGCAGGGTGCGCTTGGCTAGGCCTTTGGTTGGGCCGACGTGATGAGCCGCGGGCGTGATTCTCAGGTTGTGGTGGTGGAGCCATAAGGAATTTTTTAATTTTTTTAATGATTTTTCATAAATAAATACCCGATTTCGAAATTGTCAAAACTATGTACAGCCGCCGTCTGAAATTGTGGTTGGGTTTTCAAAAAAAAAATGGTGGTTGGGTCCAACCGCTGCGGCCAATGGCGATAGGGCAGAGGAACCGTCGTTGGCAACTAGGGATGGCAGTCGGACCCATGGGTGCGGGTGCCCACGGGTTTCACACCCAATGGGTGTGGGCGCGGGTGCAAAATTTCACCCATGGGTTTACACCCGACCCGTATTAAATGAGTGTGGGTGCGGGTGTACACTTTAACCCGTGGGTGGCCCATGGGGCCCGAAATAATAATTTGTATTTATATTTTTATAGGTACTAAACCTATTTGATAGATTTATGATGATTGATGTTGTAATCTATGTTTGGTGTTTTCAATCTTAAGGTTAAGTTTAAGTCCTTATTCTATATTTGCTTATGTGATATATTGAGTATGGTAACTAAAGAACTTTCTTCCTGGAATTATGAACATTTATATGACATGATGTGACTATAAGTTGGAAGTTTGGCTTGTTAGAACGGTGTATTTGTGACTTTCATAATTTTATTCTATTACATTACTTGATATAATGTCATCACATTTATATATGTCATATGCTTTGATGGACCCAGTGGGTGCCCGACGCCCAGCGGGTGCCCAACAGGTGTGGGTGCGGGTGTGAAATTTCACCCATGGGTGTGGTAATGGGTGGGTGTAGCTAAATGTGATGGGTGTCATAATGGGTGGGTTTTGCTCCACCCGCACCCGACCCGACCCATTGCCATCTCTATTGGCAATGGTGGCTATCTCACCCGCCAGGCGGTAGTTGGGCCCGGCAGGTGGGCCCGAAGCGCCAACCGCCATTTCAAGCGGCGGTTGGTCCCCTCGTCGGCAGTTGGGCACGGGGACGTCGGGACTTAGATGACGCAGGCGGACCAGAAGGCAGCCTTGTTCGAGGCAGCAGAGGCGGTGTCGACGGGGACGGTGGGGTTGGCGGAGTTGGCAGCGGCGGTGGCGCGGTCGACCGGAGAGGAGGGGGGCTTCTGGATCGGCGGCAGCAGGCTTAGTGACACCACCCCCGATCCGGACGCCGCACGATGTCGCGTCGTCCCACGCGACCCCCTCACGTACCCCACCCACCACACGAGGGCAGCACAACTTGCAGACCAGATGGTGAAGGGGCCAAAGGGCCCGTCACGACCTACGAAGCGCGGTCGTATTTAGTTTCGTTCTTTGGACACTAGTTTGTTGGTGTAAAGTATAGAGTGTTGTTTTTTTTATAAATTACTATTTAGTAGTATTCTTGTTTTTCATGAATTCCAAAAACCATTTGTCCAAAAAAATTCTAAAAAAAAACCAACCGTCATTTGCAAAGGTGGTTGGTCCGTGACCGCCATTTCAAATGGTGGTTGGCCTACCGCCGACCCAATTTTGCAGCTGCCAGGTTTGTGCTTCAGTCGCCGTTTGAAATGGTGGCTAAGGCCAACCGCCTTTGACAGCGGCGGTTGGTTCCAACCGCCATTTGAGACGGCGGCTATAGACTAGTTTTGACAATTTCGAAATCAGATATTTATTTTTGAAAAATCGCAAAAAAATATAAAAAAGAAAATTCAGCCATAAGACTACGGGGCTGTTTGGTTGTCCACCTCCACTCGCCACAGCACAGTGTTCTGCGCCACACCCCTGTTCTGCCACGCTACAGTCAACAACAGAAGGGGCTGCGGTGTGTGGCGGCCGTTCCCCCCGCCATAGGTTGTGGCGAGCTCACAGTGTTCGGCACCACACCCATGTTCTGCCACGCTACAATTAGGGATGAAAGCGGGAACGGGAAAATCCCGTACCGACCGACACCGTATCCCGTGTAAACCGACCGTGTCCCGTTTTTGCAGGAAAAACAGGAAAATAGGAAAAAAATTCAGGAAAACGGCAGGTACAGGAACAGGAACAGTTGGGGTTGTTTCCCGACCGTATTCGCGGTTCCCATATTTGAGCAGGAAAAATCCCGCCGGTATTCCCGTATAAGTGAATAGCAAACCTCACTTTCAACCCACTGCTTAATCCAGCCCACCTCCACGGCTCCATCCCGCCAGCCCACTCCTCGTCGGCCCACTGCCAACGGCACCACGCGCTTGCGGCCTGCACAAAACCTCCCACCCTCCGCTTCCATCCCAAACCCTAGCCGCCCAGTCGTCCTCAACCCTCATCCCCTCAGTCCGTCTGGCATCTGGTGCTCCGGCTCCCTCCTCCATTCTGCCGCCGCCCGGCCGCGTCACAAGTCGACGAGTGATGCGCTCCTAGTCCCCTCCCCCCCTCCACCCTCTCAGTCCGCTCCATGGCTCCACCACCGGCCCGTTGCGACGGCGCACCGCACCTGGAAGATGACGCTGCCACCCGCCGGAGGAGGTTCTGGTTCTGCTGATCTGTTGGTCTGCAAGACTGGAAGTCTGAAATTGGTAGTGATTGCCTGATTGGCCTGTGTGCCGTGCGTGATTGCCTGATTGGCCTGTGTGCCGTGCGTGGTTGGCATTAGCATGTGCGGCTGTCAGGTACTCAAGTTATGGTTATATGCGGTAATGCCTGTGAGGCTGTGACCTTATCTCTCTGTGTGATGTACTGCTATGAGGTTGTAAACTTTGATGTGCATCCATGAAGTCAGTATCATGTATTCATCTTTATCTAAACTGTGTTCATTTGTTTGCATATGAATTATGCATGGCTGCATTTGTTGCGTCGAGCTAACTCGTTGAAGTGGTCATGTCGTTGTTCCCGTTTTGTGTTACCGATTCCCGATCGTAACCGAGGTATTCCCGATCGAAATATTCCGTTCCCGATATCCCGTAATATCGAATTCGTATTCCCGTCCGGCTGTTCCCGTCCCGTTCCCGTTCCCGACTAAAAAATACAGGAACGGGAATGGTTTTGGTGTTTTCCCGACCGTTCCCGACCGTTTTCATCCCTAGCTACAATCAACGATAGAAGGGGTTGCAGTGTGTGGCAGCTGTTTCCGCCACCGCGGGCTATGGTGAGCTAGTCAGTGGTGCGGCAGGTTGTGGCCGGGAGAAAAAAAAACCCTATCCCCAGCAATGATGCGGATGTGCATCTGCAAAAATCCTCTTTTCCCACAAGAGAGAAGAAACATGTGCCGTAAAAAAGCTAGGCTTCCAGCAGCAATGCGCAACCCATCACGCAGCGGCTGTGGCAGTTGGCTCCCACGTTGCTGCTGCACGGGGACGTCGCGGGCTGCCCATAGCAGACCGGAGGGGAGGCACCACCACCCGTTGCGTTCCTTCGCTGGCGAGATCCACCGTCAAGGCTGCTCGACGAGAAGGGACGAAGGGGGCCTGACGTCGAAGCCAGTCATGAGGATGGCCGACCCAGGAGGAGGGAGCTCAAGCAGCTCGCGGAGGAATGCAGGCGGACGATGGAGCTCGTCGTCGTCGTCGAGTTGCCACTCCTGCTCAGATCGAGCACCGCCTAATCGATGGAGCCCCGTAGGTCAACACCGTCAAATCTGCATCGCGGAGATCCAGGTCCCGCCGCGCCCTTGCTCTGCTAGATCCTCCGCCACGCACGGCGCCCCAGATCTGCATCGTTGGTGGTCGGGAAGGAAGAGGAGGAGAGGCCGCCGCCGGAGGCTATAGGAGGCCGCCAATAGTGTTGGAGAAGGTTGTCGGCGGGAGAGGAGAAGCCGGCTGGCGGGGGTGAAGTAGGCGGCTGGCGGGGGTGGACAAGGCATCCGACATGGGTGGAGAAGGCGGCCGGCGCGGGAGCAGAAGGCGGACGACGAGGGTGGAGAAGGCGGCCGACGAGGGAGAAGAAGGTGGTCAGTCGAACTCCCTCGGCGATGCGACTGTGAGGGTGGAGGAGGATGCCTGGAAGAAGGAGGTGGCGGAGCACCGCGAGGGTAGTGGAGCGGTGGAGGTCCCCTGTGCTCTAGCGGATGCGAGGAGAGGCGAACGCGAGGTGGATGGAGGCGGACAGTTGGAATGAATGTAGGAGAGAGAACCCCGAATATGTGGCACGGGAGGGTTCCGAGCGCAAAATGCAGAAGCTGATGTAGCGACAGCTAGATGCAGAATAGTATTGTTTCATTCTTTTCATTTTGCAGATATGCTCCCAGATGCTGACTTCACTAGAGTCAGTGTAATGCACACATCAACAACAACAATAACATCAAGACGCTTGAAAATCCATATTGAAGCTCACGAATTGGAATTGGTATCGTGAACACTCAATACCTGCGGTTTGGTTGGTTTCCGACATTGACGTTGGAAACAGACTCCAATACCGAACGGTATTTGGCGCACTGTCGAGCCCTTCCGCTCGGCATTAGACAGAATCGTTGCCTCCCTTCTCTCGTGCATCTCTATCGCCGCTCATGCACGATGCTCCCCAACCTCCGCTCTCCTCAACGGCGGCCATCCCCACCCTCTGCTCTCCTCGACGGCGACCGTCCCCACCTCCCCTTCCCTCTACATCTCCTATCTCCAGCCACCCTCCCCTTCCCTTTCCTCCTCTCCCTCCCTCAAATCAGCGCATCAAACCATAAACCGATGGCGGAGGAGCTCAATTCACCGCTGGTGAGCCTCAATTTGGCGGGGCGGAGCTCCAATCAGCCACCGCAGCCAAGGTTGGTGTCCGTTGTGGACCGGTTCTCCGAGGTATATGCCACCGCAGGGGAGGAGGATGACGAGGGCTCTGTTTGAGCTGGCCAAATCCGGTGCACAGAGGTGGAGAAGAAGATGGGCCAAATCCAAATCAGAAGATATGTACATCAAAACACGAATTGGTATCCACCACCTAGTTGAATTCCATAAAGCAAATCCATGCACATTCAAACAATTGCATTAGCATTGTACAACATTTCTAGTGCCACTCTGATTTGATATTGAACTCAATTCAATATCAAGCTCTTCAACATCTACATCCAAATGAAGCTTAAAGGTAATTGATCCCCACATTCTTAACCCATCAACTTTGGGATTTGGGGTTCATGAATTTTGGCAAGTTTTATGGTAGAGATATTTTTTATTTTTTTGAAACATGTCCTATCATTGTGTGTTGTCTGTGTCCATTTTTCTTTCATTTTGAGAGGTGATGGTTTTTGTCACCACACGGGGGTGCACGAAGCGGTGTAGAATGCACATAACTTCTTTTACGTAAATCAGTTATTTCATGCTCTTATATTTCCTTATTTGTTTGACCCCGTAGTGACGACGGCTTGGATTAGGGCCCACCAAGCAACGAGCATCAACCAAGGGGTACGTGACTGACGGTCCGAGTGACTGACGCCCCGTACGACAAGATACCTCATCTCCGACTTGTTGGTGGTTCGCACGACTACTTCTCCGCCTCGCCTCCGACTACCTGTTCGCATGAGTAGTCTCCGCCTCGCCCCCAACTACCTGTTTGCACGAGTAGTTTCCGTCTTCGACTAAGGCCGGGCCCCCACGCGGGAGTCAAGCTCGAGACGGGGGCCCTGCCGTGGACGTGGCGCAACCTCAGCGCTCAACCTCTCCCGCGGTGCCACGCAAGGCGCCAGTTCCCCATGCCCGGCCATACTGGCAGGGCAAGCCTGGTGTCAGAACGGCGTGGGCGGCCAGCGCTGACCGACGCCACGAACGGCACAATGAGTCCCACGCCCGCGCTGACATAGGACGCGCCGTCCCATCAGCACAGTGGCCCGGCTACGCCCCAAAAGACATATACCTACTGCGTCGTCGTACGCGGGGATCCCGAGTCAACTGTCCACAGTGAACAACCACTCGGAGAAGCACCCGAGAAACCCCGGCGGGAACTACTCGGAGCCAACCACTCTAGCACGCCCATACGGTCTTCACCAACTTTGCTACAGTTCGGGGCTGTTGACGGAAGCCCGACGTGGAGGAGGACACCCCGGCACTGTAGCACTATAACATATCTTTGTATTCCCTTTTTACCCCTCACCCTTGCGCATATAAAAGGGGGAGGAGGGCAACCGTTTTAAGGGTTAGGCATCTGCACACCACACACCCACGAAGCATGAACCACTCTTTCCAAGAACTTGGGCTCCATTTCCCTCTCCCGACTAGTTTGTACCCCCTACTACAAACAATCCCGGCATAAGAACACCACCCCTTGAGACTGGACATAGGGTATTGCTCTCCGGAGGCTCGAACCAGTATACATCCTCGTGTCTCTTGTGCCAACCATCCGGATCCGACACGCGATCGATAGAAATTTACTTGCCGGCGGTATAGAACCCCGACACATAACTTCTGTATCCTCTCCCTGCGTAAAAAAAGTACACTACCTCCCACCATTTTTGTTCTCTAGTTGTCTCTACTTGTGATGGGAAATCTATCCCCACCTATCCCTACAATTATATTATGCCTCGTTGGCATTGCCTCCAACACCGACGAGTACCTCCTCTCCTCTCTCTCTCTCTCTCACTCTCTCTCTCTCTCCCCCTTCATCTGCACACCCTTCATGTTTGGATGGAAGCTCCTCCCGCACCCGCCTTCCCAGTGGAGCGACACAATCTCTGTCGGAATCATCATATTTAAGACGTGCAAAGCACATTTTTCATTAAGAGAAGGGAAATTAAGTACAAAGAAGCGACTTTGGTAGAGATCCGAAGCACTAAGCACAAGTGCAACACAACACGAAATAGGAAGAAGAACCCCACGACACCACCACACCAAAGGAGAGGCTAGGGGAACGGGAGGCGAGGCCTGCTGACAACAAGCACGCCATGAACACACGCACGTCACCGGACGCCTAACATCTAGAGGTCTTCGAAGGTCGAGCGAGGATGTCAAGCAGGACGATGCCACCAAGGAGGGAATGACGAGTACGCCGCCATCATCCGTCTCTCCGGGAAGGAGCAGACAAGTTTTCACCTTGCAGACCAAATGGCACTGGGCCGCAGCAACAATGCCTCCAGCGAGGTAAACTACACCAACAAGCGCAGCCGTTGTTGGCCCGGCACAGGTCGGATGAGGCTTTCGCGAAGCCCCAAAACCAAATCCGTGCAGCCGACCTTGAAGGCATGGATGGCAGATGAGCCGATGGAGAAGCAGCATGCAGTCCAAGGCGCGGAAGGGACTAAGGATCAGCAGCAAGCCAGCTAGGCACGCCCGATGACCCACAAGCGAGGGAGCGAGTAGGCGATACGCCGGGAGGGAGGGGGTTGCAGCTAGGAGCAGCCCTGACCAGCGACCAAGCCCAGGAGCAGAAGCCAGCGAAGGAAAGGTTGAAGGGTGAAGGGAGGAGCCGCATCCAACCGGAACCACAATAACACCATTGAAGGTTCTCGCGGCAACAGCGCCAGGACGAACGTGGAGACCTGACGGGAGGCCACCACAGTGAATCGCAGACGCCAGCAGGGGAAGGGAGCCGCGGCTGCCGACGCGAACAACGGCCATCAACTCGAGGGACCTTGATGCCCAGTGAGATTGGAGGTGGATCCAATCTCAAAGCCGGTGCGGGAGAGGAGGGGACCGCGACCGCCGGCTATTAAGTGCTTACTTTAGCTGTCAATTTACTCATGAATAAAGGAGCAAGAGGCATTTCTTACACGTATTTTAGTTAAGAATAATGTAGTTCCACTTGTCCTTGGAGATTATGTGATTGCAGGAAAATAAGCATAAAAGAAGTGGCAAACTCACATTCTATGATTCATGCCACGTCACCTCAAGGAGTGGCTGCCACCTCAGGTGCCATGCATGCAAGCTAAGCCACCTCAGGTGCCACGCATGCATGCCATGTCATCAATCCACGGGAGGCAAGCCTCAACGAATCAGAGCATGACACGTGGACTTCACATGGATCCATGGGCCCACCAGAGCGCCTAAACCGCCTCAAGAACACGTGTACACCAGGGACCGACTTAAGGGCCCACAGGACAGCCACCCCGAGGAAGCACACCCCGAGTGGGGCCAACCTAAGGTCGGCCGACCCTACGATCGGCCGAACCGACCTTGGGTCGGCTGATCCTGGGCTTCCACGTGGCGCTTGTCCATTGGTCCTAGAGGCCATCCCCGGGGTGTTTCACTCCTTCTTGCGCCGATGCTCTGGCCTATAAATAGAAGGGGAGGGGGTTCATTTCTTACCAACACACCTTACTCCTCCTCTCTCACTTTTGGTTTCTAAGGCTAGGAGGTAGGCTAGAGTAGTTCTACTTCAGGTTCTAAGTCTACTTTGGGATCTAGGTATGACTCCTCTTGTATCTTTATTTTATTGTATGACTTTGATCTACTTCAGTTATTCAGCTATTTCATATAAAGTTGTGCTTGTATACATGGGTGATCTGTTCATGTGTTCTTCGCTCGTTCATCATTTAGAGGCTCATGTTCTTGATGAACAAGGCCTTTCGATCCAGTTGATGAGTGACTTATACATGTTTTCGGTGTTTGTTCATAAGTTAGAGGCTCATGTTCATCACGAACACGACCCTTTGATCTTGTTGAATAGACATAGGAAAGCACAAGTCCGTTTGTGTACTTAGCCTAGTTTGATCTAGTTAGATCCCATGTTCGTGTTGCATGAAGTTCGTGCTCAAGCTACGGTGCTCGGTGTAATTGACCGGTTTATCTGGTGGCTCTGACCTGGGTCACAATAGCCTGGGCCGGTCAGGGTCCTGCTAACAACGTAAGCGTGGTGCTTGGGTTGCGTAGCTACGTTGCTTATGAGTGTATCCCACGGTTTGTCTTGGGGTAGGCTGCGGTGGTGACAGCCGTTGGACCCTTCTGGAATCCCCCACGTTCGGATACGCTGTAGGAGTCTAAAGTCTAACAACCGGAGTCGTGCGTAAGCGACGCGGGAGGTTAGCTCCCCGTTTGTACCTAGGTGCTTGAGCCAGCAATCATGCAATGCTAGTGTGCGTCTAACTCGTCTGACTAACTTTGTATGCTTAGTACCTTAGAACCTAGAACTAACTTGTATGTTGCCTCCTAAGCCTAGGACCTTTAGAGTGTGTGTGTTTGTGTGTTCACACTACTATCTTATCTATCATATCTTACCCCTGTACTTGAGTGTCTGGTTCGTTCCCGTCTATGATTTATACTCCTTGCAATAGTGTTGAACTTGTTAATCCGCCCAGCCTTCCTTGGATTCGATACCCTTTGGAATACTCCTTTGGGGAAATGCTACAATGGTACTTCCGTGCGCTTGCGGACTCTTGTAATCGTTCGGATTACCATTCGATCATTTCTGGCATCGTTGCTAGGAACTCATAACTTAGCATCGACGTTAAGAAATACCAACAAGCATTTCTGGCGCCGTTGCAGGGGAAGGCTAAGGATAACATGTCAACACTTTGCAATGTTTATAATCATGACAGGAATAAAATAGTTCTCAATGCAGGCTAACTTTGAATGACTTCTTTGTCTATCGATGATGAAGACAGGTAGTGTATGACTGGTTTCGACTTACCTCCGAATTTCACTAAAGATCCTAAGTCACTCGTAAGGAGAGCTAGAACTCATTTCGGTTCTCCCCAGCATGTACGTACGGAAGTCGACCCAGCTTCCTTTGTGCCATCTACATCAACTCCTATGGCCAATCAAGAGAAGACTCTTCGCGAATACTCTGCTCCCTCTGCTGATCAGGTGCCTACTGGCCCCGAGATCAACACCGGGAACGGAAACTTCCAGATCAAGACTGGCCTCATTACGATGGTACATGCTAGCCCATTCTGTGGCAAGCCTAATGAAGACGCGTGCGCCCACTTGCAACAGTTCCTGGAGCTGTGCAGTACCTTCACTATACGAGGAGTGGAGGAAGATGCCATTCGTTTGCGGCTGTTTCCATTCTCATTGCTGGGAAAGGCGAAGCAGTGGCTCTATGCGAACCGTGCAGATATTGACACCTGGGCAAAGTGCTCAGCAGCGTTCCTCGCGAAGTTCTTTCCGTTGGGCAGGACCAATGCCCTCCGGGGAAGAATTTCAAGCTTTCAGCAAGCAGCAAATGAAACCATTCCAGAAGCTTGGGAAAGGCTTCAGGAGTACATCCTGGCTTGTCCCCATCATGGGATGGACAACTGGCTTATTCTACAGAGTTTCTACAATGGGCTGACTCCGACAGCTCGGGGTCATATTGATGCTACTGCTGGAGGGGCTTTCTTCTCTCTCAGGCTGACCCCAACAGCGATAGGCAAAAGTAAAAATGCCCCTCCAATTGCTTCTGTGCATGCGATTTTGCTCTCCAACAGAGAAGGCAAAGCAGGAGGCATTTTTGCCTTTGAGGAGAGAGGTGAGGTAAAACTGCATGTCCTCTCTCCTTGAATGCATTTGAAGGGCGAGCGGCGGCGGCATCGCGCGGTGCGAGCAACGGCAAGCGCGCTGGACGGTCGGGGCGCGGAGCGAGCAGCGCCGGCGTGCTGGACGAGCGCGCGGGGCGGCCGGCGTGCTGGACGACCACGCGGGGGCGGCCAGCGTGTGGGACGGGCGGGGCCGGTGGCTGCCAGCGCGCGAAGATGGCGAGCAGCCTGCGGCGCATGGGATGAGCGACTCTGGCGACTCGGCGAGCTGCGACACGCATGGAACGAGCGGCTCCAAAGCTCTCTGCACTGTTGTGTTCTTCAAAACAGAGTCAAGAACAGCTTGAAAGAAAGATCAATTCTAATGATGAGATTCCAACAGATGGATGTTGGGAATAACCAAAATGGATTCGTTTGGAGATCTAGAAGACAAATATGTGATCAATTTTGTTCCATCTTATAGAAAATATTGCTAATTTTGTGATCTCATGAAGTTGTTACTTTTCTACTCCATGCTGCTCTTCTATGCGCTGGCGCTGCTGGAGGCATCGCCCTTCCTTGGGAAGTTGCTGCACGAGGTGAGCGCCGAGTGCGGGCTCGGCGCGTACCTCGCTCACACGCTTCTTCTCCGAGGTGCTGCACGAAGCGATGAGGGAGGTCGGCGCCAGCCTGCGCTCCGTCGAGCGCCTCGTCCACATGCTCAGTTGGAACAACACGTGAAACGGGGCGAGGTGCGGAATGGCGTCGCGCGGGGCGAGCGGGGCCTGCGTGTCGGGCGAGCGACGGTAGCGTATACGGCGCATGCGGTGCGCTGGTCATGCGACGGGGGCGCGCTGGCGGAGCAGCGAGCGAATGCCTCTGCCTCTTGTCTGTTGGAGATAGTTCCGAATGCCTTCACTCCTCTGCACTGCACACATGATGCATCCATCGTTTTGCCTCTCAAAAATGCAATGTATTGTTGGAGTCAGTCTCACTATCGCTGAAGCAACTAAACTTATTGAGAAGATGGTCTCCAACCAAGGGTGGAGTGATGATCGACTCCAGCCACGTCAAAGGGGTACACATACAATCAAGGAAGCGGATATGCTGCACGCCAAGATGGACCTACTTATGAAAAGAATGGATGCTCTGACCAGCGAGATGGCTGCCATGGCCATCATTACTCAAGCTATGGATGCTCGCATGACCTGCGAAGTCTGTGGTGACACTGGACATTCAGGGAATTACTGCCCTGCTCCCCAGGAGGATGTGATGTATATGAACGGCAACAACAATGGTTATCATCCACAAGGAGGTCAAACGTGGAATCAATCACGCCCTTACTATCAGGGAGGTAATCAAGGTAATACTTACAATCCGAACCAACCTTCCCTGAAAGATCTGGTTTTTAGGCAAGCTAAGATTAATGATGGTTTTAACAAGAAAACAGCTGCCTATGATAAGGCTTTAGAAAGCCTCAACGCTAAAATCGATAGCATTTCTTCTGCTCTTAAGAACCAGCTGAGCTTTAACAAAATGATAGAAACCCAGTTGGCTCAGTTAGCTGCTTTGGTTCCCTCTGCTGAAGACGGGAAGATTTCGGGGCAACCCGTGTCTTCTTGTGAGAATGTTTGTGCAGTGTCCACCAGATGGGGTAAGCCATCTGGGAGGGCACAAGCTGCTGACTATGCAGGGAGACCCATACAGCAGGTTCTTGATCCATGGGAATCTTCAGCAATTGTGCACAGGAAAGACCCTGGTTATCCGGCTATCACCTGCACAATATACTACCAGAAAATCTGGAATGCTCTCTGTGATCTTGGCGCAAGTGTTAACCTCATGTCCAAGGCGATGTTCGAAAGATTGGGATATCCTGCTCTTACTCCAACCTCGAGAACAGTTCAACTTGCTGATGCATCGATCCGGTATCCGGAGGGGATTGTGGAAAGCCTACTGGTATTTGTCCAAGGTTCCTGCATCTTTGCAGACTTTGTGGTCCTTGATATGCAAGATGATGCGGAAATGCCACTCATTCTTGGGAGGCCATTCCTAAGTGACGCTCGGGCAAGGATCAATGTGGAAAATGGGACCATCCGTTTCCGCATTGGGAAGAAGAACTTGATGTTCCGATTTCGACCAACAGAAGAGCAGTGCTACTCAGTGCAAGGAAATGATGAGCAGACTTGGGGATGGACGGAGCCACAACCCCAGCTCACACAACCTCTGACCGCACCAAGAAAATCAAGGAAAACACGGAAGGTGTGGCGGGAGGTACGGAGATCACACCCCCCTACTTCTCGGGAGTGGGGTGATGAGTGGAACTGATCACCGAGAAAAGTCCCGCTCTCGGACTTAAAAAGGTGAGTCCTTTCGCCAAAAGGTAAAATTGGTGAGTTATCTCATATTTCCCTTTTCAAAATTTAATTTAATTTTTCCCAATGCATATTTGAATTTTCCATTCTCGCATCTGCATGCTAGAATTTTTCTAGCCAAATTCCCTTTTTCAATAAAAAATTCTGAAAATAAAATTTTGAGTTGGAAAATCCCTAAAAATTCATTTGAGCAAGTTTCCGGGCAAATTCGGACCGGGACACCTAGGCAGGCCCTCATGTGACCGTTAGAGGGCCGTTGCAAAAAGCTGGAGGCGGGCGGACCCGAGGTGGGTTCGGCCGACCCCACAGGTCGGCCGACCCATCCTGACGGCTAACCCGGCCCTCCTTCCTCCAACGGCTCCTTGCCGTTGCACAAGGCCCATGTCTCGGTGCCCGGCTTCATTGCCTATAAATACCAGGGGGTTTGAGGGGTGTCTTCACCCATTGCATCACTCTCTCCCTCTCTTGTTCTTGCTCTCTAGTTTTCGTGGATTTCTTGCTCGAGATTGAGGTGCCAAGTATTCTCTCCAAGTGCTGCTGAAATATCGATTATTGGTGGAGCAAACTCGGTAAGGATTTCATTCGGTTTCACTAACCCATCACCGAGTTGCTCGTGTTGTCCGATCGTTGTGCAAAATGAGTTGGGCCTCCGGCGCATTCCGAAAGTTGACTCGCTCCCGCCGTTCACGTGACGAGGGGAGCTCGTTGCGTCACTTCGGAGCTGCACCAAGCCCAATGTCAATCGACCGTGAAGAGGAAGGAGAGGAAGATCTACCCACGCCACAAGGCGAGGAAGTGTACGCCGTCGACACTGCCTTCATCGACTTGAGGGACGATCGCGAGAGACAAGCCTACGCTCTCATCAAGGACCGAGTCTTCGCCAACACCAAGGAGTTCGACCCGGACCTTCTCGAGAAAACAGGTATGGACTCCGAGTTCGATTCCATTTGGCAAGCTCTAGGATGGGAAGGTTTTGTCCCAGTTCAGGAGGTTGGTTCTAGACCTACCACCATCCAGTTTCTCTGCACTCTACAAGAGGATGCGTCCGGTATTTCATTTCGATTTCATGGAGTTCCGTATCGAGTTTCATGGAAAGATCTTAGTCGCACCCTCGGTTTTCATCGTCGCTGCGCTATTTCTCTTGAGCAAGCTTGCGCTGGTTTTAATCGTGAGAGTTTTTGGGAAGAGATCTCTGGTCGGCCTGTTCGCGGCAAGTTGATACCTAGGTGCAATGCTATCTTGCATCCCACTCTCCGACTGTGGCACAAGTGGCTCGCCGTCACTCTCTTTCCAAGGGATGACGTGCGGCCCGTGTGCACTGACGAGATGATGATCTTATATGCTGCAGTCAGACGAATCAAGATCTCCCCTGTGCAAGCTATGATTCGGCAGTGGTTAACGAATTTTAAGATGACGGGTTCTATTGAGTGTACGTCTCTGATTTCTCGCATCGTCACGAATCTTGGGGTTACGCAAGGGCCCAACGTGCCCTCCATTGCTAATCCCCGGACTCAGATCGACGAGGCTTATCTGACTCAGGGGCATATTCTTAAGAAGGGTCCGGATGATTCTTTGGTTTTCTTTTACCCGGGCCATACAAACCAGATCCAGTTACCTAACCCGGATTTCAGGTTGTACGGCCAGGAGCCACTGACCGTTCCTCTCGAGGAACCTCGTCGTTCTAGTGTCTCTGGTGCCATGGTAACTAGGAGTGCATCGAGGAGAGCAGTCGGAGCACAACAGCCACCACCACAGCCATCCCCGCAGCTGTCACCTCAGCCTACTACACCACCGTCCGGCACATGGACCTCTACCGAGTACATGCCTGGGGTTACTCCCGGATATGTTCCCGGTTGGGACCAGCGCATGTACCAGCAGGGTGCGAGTAGCTCAGCTTGGGCTAGTGCGGGCAGTGGCGAGTGGGCCGTCCCTGCTGGTACTGCCTACGGAGATGCGACATCTTCGTCGTCCGGATTGCGCTCGTCATCTCGTGGGGCCACCCTCACTCAGCAGATGAGCGAGCTCAACATCCGAGTCGGCGACATGGAGGAGACCGTGCACCAGCACGTCGAGTCCACTCGGGACTGGCAGCGGATGTCTGGCGAGGGACTTCACGCCATCGAGCTAGCACAGCAACAGCAGCTGGAGGAGCAGAGGGCCTACTACCCGTGGATGGGATTTCCCCCTCCACAGTAGTGAGCCTGAAGCTAGCTTGGGGGAGGACCCCCACTTTGAGGTAACTTGTATCTTTATTTTCAGAATCTCATATGCTAAAAACACATAAAAATCTGCAAAAAATTAAAAAGGCCAAAAATATTTATCTGCTTTCTTAAATTAGTTTGCTTTCACATGCGCGGTAAGAATGCTTTCTGTCCTTCATGGTCGAAATGATGAATAGTTGCTCTGTTTATTCCTCTTATATGCCTTGCTTACAGCTTAGTATCCTATCTTAGTTTTGAGTTTGTTGGCTTGTATGATCAAACCTCAGCTTGAAATTTGTGGGTAGCAAAAGCATGACCTTTGCCTAGGTTGTTGTGAGGTATGATATGGTAAAATAGGGTTGCTATGAACTAGTGCTAAGTGATGTTTGATATCCAGAGTTTTCTTTTGAAAAATGATAAAATGATAAGTTCCTTAATGATGAGAAATTCCTATCCAAAGCCATATGTAGATCCTAGATGTTGTTAGCCTCCACATATGCTACTTGTTTTCTTCATTGAGTCTTGTCGAATTGTTGTGACCCTCGGCGAGAAACTTGTCATGCTCCCATGATCAAGATCACGTACACAGCCACTATATGCTAAACTTCTACACCGGAAGTTAGCACCCATCATTTCATCCATCCCCCATCCATTCCACAAATAAAGCTCCGCGCAATGTTCTATGATTACTCTCTCTCCAAAAATATTCAGCAAGGACTACGGGCTATGAAAAAAAGGCAACAAAAACACATGCTCAAGAGCATGAAAGAAAAAGAAAAAAAAAGAAAATAGAAAGGATAAAGAGACATAGCCCAAGTCTCAAAATTTAAAAGGAGAAGAGAGAATCATATCCAAAAAGGAGTTCTTCATCCATCCACCATATACACACACATGCACATCTTGATCAGGTTGTATGACTTGTTGCTCCCAAGGATTCGGTTTTCGACTCGATAACATATGAGAAACAGGTATGCCACATGTTTTCCCTACCTACAAGCTCCACATATCAGCTTATTAGGAGTAGGTGGAGAAAGAAGGCAATTTAATGCCTTGGTGAGGAATCATACACACTAAGCAATCCGAGAGTATCATTTGAGGAACTTTGATTTCTTTATAAAAATTAGCAAAACCTCCGGATTGACGATTGATCAAGGTACTTGTGATTAGTAATTTCTATACAACTGTTCTATCTTTCAACCGTCCAAGGCAGGTGACGCTACAAGCCCCATGGCAATCAAGCGTAAGGTAAGATTAATGCCAACTCATTCAATCCTTGATAGAGTACCTAGTCGTATGCTTGTCATAAACTAGGAATACAACATCGTAGCAACTCCTGATCGACCAACCTAAGTCCTAAGTATCTTGCTCAGGACGAGCAAGAGGCTAGCTTGGGGGAGTTGTTGACGGCTGTTAAGTGCTTACTTTAGCCGTCAATTTACTCATGAATAAAGGAGCAAGAGGCATTTCTTACACGCATTTTAGTTAAGAATAATGTAGTTCCACTTGTCCTTGGAGATTATGTGATTGCAGGAAAATAAGCATAAAAGAAGTGGCAAACTCACCTTCTATGATTCATGCCATGTCACCTCAAGGAGTGGTTGCCACCTCAGGTGCCATGCATGCAACCTAAGCCACCTCAGGTGCCACGCATCACAGACTGTGACATATGCTCATATTAAAATCAGCACAGACATGGATAAATGCTCATATTAAAATTGCAATCATCACAGACATGGATAAATGCTCAAATTAAATTTGAAATCATCATAGACTTGGACATATGCTCAGATTTAATTTGGCAGCATCATAGACTGTGACATATGCTCAGATCCACATCGTCACCATCACGTACTAGGAGATTCACTCAAATTAGGGGGGGGGAGAGAGAGGGATTAGATGTCTCATATACCGATAGCCCCAAGCAAAATCACAAGCAGGATCGAGGGAGGACGAATCTGCAAGTGTACAAACAAAAAGCGTGGTTAATCTGCAAACAAATTGAGAAGAAATTGTAGGTAGGAGAGACAAATCACTTGCCTGTATATGGCTCAGATCCACATCACTTGCAACACAGTGAGAGATAGAAGAAGTATGAGCAGACCAAATCGATGAACACCAGAGTGGAGAAGAGAGGGAGGTGGCTCAGATCCACAACACCTACCGGCAGAGCAACGGGGAGAAGAAGTTTGAGCAGGCCAAATCGATGAACACTAGAGCGGAGAAAAGGAGGAGGTGGCTCAGATCCACGAAGAAGAGGAGAAGGGGTGGCTCAGATCCACCTACCGGTAGAGCAACGGGGAGCGACGACGGGGAGGAGGAGGTAAACACGGTGAATGGCGGCAAAGAGGGAGGTAACCCTAGCAAGTTCGCGCCACACAGCGGCCGACATCGGAGCACGCGCGCGTACGAGGGAGCATCGGGCGAGCCAGGCCCGAGAGAAACGCTCGATTCGAGCGTTCTTTTGGAGCCTGGCTGAGGGGGGGATTTTGCATGAGCGGAGCCTGGCTGAGGGGCACGGTCAGGCTACCAAACATCACGACCCTGCATCGCGCTAGCCTGGTCACTGTGGATGCAGGCCACCAAATAGGCCATAAGGCGCATCCTTGGAAAGGTTGTAGTCAGGCTGTGAACGTCATCTCCTCCAATCGAGTTATCCCCCACGCCTCTCGTCGAAAGATCGGCCACAAACCCCAGCGGGTCCTCATCACGTCACCCACGAACAATGTTATCCTAAACGCTAAACGGTAAACAGTCGGTCACCCTTCGTTTAGTGTTTAGACGGTTTAAACGGTGTTTAGACGGAATTGAACGGACTAAACAATTTTGTACTTTATCACTAAATTATACATAATCATGCTCATAAATGATCAAATATTCTAAGAAGTATACATGCTTATACATACAAAAGAGCAACTACATATATTCATGCATGCAAAAAATTAAATATAAATATTTATCTAAAATTATGCATAATCATGCTCATAAATGATCAAATATTCTAAGAAGTATACATGCTTATACATACAAAAGAGCAACTACATATATTCATGCATGCAAAAAATTAAATATAAATATTTATCTATGAAAAAACTTAAGTATATATATTTATCGTAACGGGAATGCAAGTGGAATTGACAGTGTTCACCTAAACAGTGTGTTAAACGACTGTTTAGCCCGTATAATAGCGTTTAATTCTGTTTTGTTTAGTCCGTTTAGTCCCGTTTTTTACCGTTTAAACCCGTTTCTGTTTAATGGACCGTTTACAGCCTAAACAAAACAGTTGATCACCGTTTACCGTTTAAACGACTGTTTAGGCGCCACCATCGCCGCTAATTAACCATTACCTGCTACCGAACCTGCCCAATCGACATCCTCCATCACCACGATGGGTGGTGCCATCGCTACTTTTGCCATAGCACCCACACACCACCATTGCCACTAGTTCGACCCAACCATCCCTCTAGGCCACACAGACATGGGACCTCTTCTCAACCCGTCCCCCAATCTTAAATTCTAACTCAAATCCGAACTCGTCGAAGTTGTTGTCGGAGAATAGGTGGTCACGAAGTTTGAGGTGTTTCATTTTGTTACTTCCTCATCCATTTGTCACTTTTTCTTTTTAATGCATGGTTTTTTTCTTTTCTTTTTCCCTCGATCCCAACCTATCTCGTACTATGCACATACTATAGAGGAGAACCATTTTTAATATATTTATTTTTTTAGATTTTTCAAAATGTCTAGCCAAACAAAATTTTGCGAAACTATACCAATGCTGGAGTTCAAATGGCGGTAGCATTGCAACCATCGTTTGAAATGACGGTTGGGAGCTACCGCCATTTGAAAGTGCATCTAAGCCTCTAAGTGGATTTTAGTGAATTGTATAAGAGAGCAATTAAAGGACTAGTTTGATTACTAAAGATTGTGAGGAGGTTTTTAATTGTACTAGTGGAAGGGCACGAGCAGCACACACGTGATATAAAAAGAATTACATACAAAGTTTAATTAGTATGTATGTAGAAAATAAAAGGATATTAAAGTAAATCTAATTATAAAAAGCATCAATCCATCCTTCACACCTGGGGATTAGGGAAGTCGGCGTTCATCAACCATCCACCCTGCTGGCCTCCGCGTCGTCTCTGCATCATGCCGCATCACCGCCACCACCTTCAAGGCGGCTTTGAAGGAGACTGTCCGGGGAGGGCGGCACATCACCGCCACCACCTTCAAGGCGGGGATGAGGGTCCACAGATCCGGCGGGGGAGCCCACCCCCAGGTCGACCGCGCTGCCGCACCCCGGTGGGGGAGCTCACCTGCTCGCGTGCTCGATCCTCGATGGGGGAGCTCGCCACCAGCCGACAGGGAAGACGAGGCCAACGGGGAGAAGGAGACCGACGGGAGGAGGGGTCGACGCCCGCAGGGAGGCGGTGGTAGAGCTAGCGGCTCGTGGATATGGGAATGAGGGTGGAGAGAATTGAGTTTTATAGGGAACACGGGGTGTAAAAAAGGAAGGAGTATTGATTGGCGTGATTTAGAGCATTGAACTCAAAAGGAAATATTCAAGGACTCAAAACATCATTTACATATAAATGTCATCCATCTAATTGCATTTGAATGTTGTTGACCTCATCACGCGGTGATTCTTTCCTTACTTGATTTTTCCTTGTTTTCCCTTTCCTTGCTAACTATTTATGAATGACGTGGCTACCATTGACAAAATGACGCAACAATTCTTTCCTTAGTACATCTAATCAAGCAGTGATTCTTTCCTTATTTTTCCTTTCCTTGATGTGTCATCAGTCACACCAATCAATTTTCCTTTACTTTGTACATCAATATCTCTTTCCTTTTGAGGTCCTGAGTATTTCCTTTTTTTGTCATGCCATCAACCACGCAAATCAATTTCTCTTGCCTTGAAAAAAGAATGAAGAAAGGAAACAACAGTCGTGATTGCCTCCGACGTTTGAAAAAAGAATGAAGAAAGGAAACAACAGCCATGATTGACGGGGGCGGGTCTTCCTTACTTGATCTTTCCTTGTTTCCCTTTTCTTGCTAACTATTTATGAATGGCGCGGCTACCATTAGCAAAATGACGCAACAATTCTTTCCTTAGTTCATCTAATCACGCAGTGATTCTTTCCTTGTTTTCCCTTTCCTTGATGAGTCATCAATCACACCAATCAAATTTTCCTTTACTTTGTACATCAATATATCTTTCCTTTTGAGTTCCTTAGTATTTCCTTTTGAGTCATGCCATCAATCACGCCAATCAATTTCTCTTTCCTTGAAAAAAATGAACAAAGGAAACAACAGGTGCGTGATGGCAGCCCGCCACGGCGCGTGATAAGCAAGGAATCAATAGGCATTGGTGAATACATGGCAAATTAAATGAAACCTTTAATTAAAAGGAAGGGACAATCTGTGCATGCTAATGGCATGCGTGATTACATGCACACAATTCAAATGCGTTTACGTTGACGCCATTGACATGTGGGACGCGGCCCGACGGGTAGGGTGGGTCCGGTGGGTAGAAGTTTGGGTGAAAAAGTTTGGGGGTGGGGGCGCTCGGGAGCCAATTTGCACTGCGAAACGACGACCAAATCAATCTCCCCCCTCTTGGTTCGTCGTCCTGGACCTGAAAAGTAGGGCCTTTGTGAGGAGGGAAGTGGGCCTAATCTTGGTGAGAATTAAACTCAATTCCTTCGTTTCTTTATAGTAGAGATTATTCATGAAGTAACATCGGTTCACTCAATTAAATGAATGTTGTATTACTCACATCAAAGAAAGCAAGTAAGTGTGTGATCTCATGTTGCAAATATTGTTCGAAACAAGCTAAGTTGAAGAAAATATTGGGGCATGTTTCTAGGATCTACAAGACCTCCAATTCATGTGGTAGCTTAGGTATAAATAAAAAGGATCACTTTGTGTATGAAAATGATAGATTGCACTACAAGGAATGTGCAAGACTTCAAAGGGTTATTATAAAAGGACATAATCTCATTTCTATGTTGATGGTTCTACATTTGGAAACTTGCAAATCATGGATATGAAAAATGGTGTTTTTCACTAAAGACAATGCAAGGCTTCATATGGTGATTGCAAAATGATACAAGGATGTTTCTCTATTTGATGGTCCTCAATTGGAAGCATGCATATTCGTTGTTAATCAAGAACAAACATTTGAAATAGTTTTCAAAAGAAGATTAAATGTTGATGAAGCAAAGCCAAACTCAATGTGGCTAGGGTAAGTGATGGGAGATCAACCGAGGTGACTAGAGGTACTAAGCAATCTTTGGTTAGTGTGGCTACCATGAGTGTTTTTGCTAGGCTAAAGTAACTAGTATCCATGGGGTCTCGAAAAATCATATCCAAGCCTTACCGAGGAAGCAATGTGATGCATCGATTTGTTATGATTGGCAATATGGAGTGACTTAAAGATTCAAGTGCACATTCTTATGCTTAATGAAAGAATCTTAAGTCGCTACTCACTGGCTCAAGTATGGATTTGCTCAAGAAAATAGCAATGTTGGAAGCCCTTAAGTAGAATTTTTCAAGTATGACAAGTTTGGATGTCTACAAGCTCAAGAGGTTGATTCAGTTTTTCTACCTTTATTCTTAAGTATAGGAATAGTGTACTATCAAGAGGGATGCAACATTAGCTTAATGACCAAGTTTAAAGTGCTCTTAGAAAAACCTTGTGAGACTTAGCCTTGAGAGCCTTAGAGTGTGCTAACAGTTCCATCTAACCAAACCTGAGCCACTTCATCTCTTTGGTGAAGTGTTGGAGAGAAAGCAAGGGTTTTGATGCTAACTCTGGCTTGACCAGTCTGATCGTTCAAGGGGACAGGTCTGACCGGTCACCCAGGCCAACGACTAGTTTTCAAACACCGATCTGACCGATGTAGGGCACCGGTCTGATAGGTGCTCCTAGAGAGCTAACGACTAGTTTTCCTTGGAGTGGGGTATTTATACCCCCATGACCTCTTCAGTGGAGAGGTGTTGTTCTTGGTGACATTGTTGAGCTTCTAAGCCCTTTTTTGACAAACCAAAGCCTTTGTGGCTCACCCTAACTGTAACAACCCGGGTTTTCGGTGAGAGAAACCTGACTCCCTATACCCTTGTGATAGTCCCTGGATCAGTAGCTATCACGTACAAAACTCATTACAGTATAATATCATTTCCATACAACGATAACAGAGTACAAAATAAAATATATTACATCCGAAACAACTCGGTCACCTCCTGTCCCCGACCCGAAAGTCGGTTGTTGTCTGCTTACTCCAGCCGGGGGTTCGAAACTCTCCAAGTTTTCCCAACCCACAACTCATGCCAAGAGGTTTAAAACCACATCTATTCCCACACAGGCATAGCGAAGCTCAGCGTATATACACGCATATAGTATAGTAGTAGTAGGTCAATCAAGGACATGGTATCAAAATAGGCTATGCAGGGTTCATCATCATCACCATCATGCGAGTAAATAAAGCGCTAACATTCTAATAAGCAATGCCTAATAGGTATTCAAAGTCGGATGGGCGTGAACACCTGTGAGCGAGTAGTCGTTGTCGTCACCGTAGTCATACATGATCTCCTGACTCAACTCCTCGGCTCCGGTAGCTCCTAGTTCGCATAAATAAATAAAAACGAGAGCTATTGCAAATAAACTCCAAAGAGAAGCAATAAGAGCCAAAACGAGAGCAAATACTAGACTAACGGGTGTGTCATGTTTTTAGAAAGATTATGAAACTGACTTCCAATTTTTCGGAGCTCAGAATAATTAATTATGAATTTTTGAAGTTGAAAACCATTTCTGAAATTAATTACGCATATACAATAACACTGTCTTATTGCTAGCTATAGGCTAGCTTTACCTAGCTCTAAACTAACTCTATGCTGGCTGCAAGCTAGCTTGCTCGCCATGTGGCAGCCACGCAGCAGCTATAAGCTAGCTACAAGGGGAGGTGGCAGCCACATGGGTGCGGGCTGGTGCGGCACACAAGATCCGGTGCGGCGCGCGGCTTTGAAGGCTGCGGTGTGGCCTGGCTGGGACTGGTCGGTGCTCGGGATCCGCGGTGGATCCGGTGTGGTGCACGCAGGTGTGTGCGAGCGTGTGGCTTAGCAGGGAGTGGAGGTGGTGCAAAGGATCCGGCGGGATCCAGTGTGGCGCCACTGGTTGTGATCAGGCGTGTGGCACGGTCCAAGGCTGAGGTTTGGGTGCACAACGGGTGCTCGACAGAATGCCCAAGAGGCGTCCTGCGGTGGCAAAGCTTGGCTGGCGGCGACCTCCACGGCGGCCGGCAAGAGGAACACGACGGCGAGGTTCTAGAGATAGAGTGGTGAGGTCTGGTGAGGGTAGAGGTTCTGGATTGTGCATCCCTTGGGTGCGGCGCACCCCATGACCAGCGGCTCGAACAGAGGACGGCGGCGCGACGAGCGAGCGGCGGATGCGTGTGTTGGGTTGCCGCGGTGCTTGGATGCGAGAAGGCGAGGCCTTGGCTTCTATAGGTCTGCGCGCGCGTGAACAGGCCAACAGAAGACACTCGGCGGCGAGCTCGACAACGACGCATCGGCAAGGCGAGGATACGGCCATGCGTGCACAAAAGGTAGGGGCTTGGCTGCGTCTGTGCGAGCAACGAGACGGCTAAGCGGGCGGCGAGCAGCGGCCAAAGGAAAAACACGTCCCTTGGCCGGTTCAAGGCAGCGGCGCGGCGAGACGGCAGTGCAGCGGCTCGGCACGCACGCGTGCGGGTGTAGGGCGACCGCAAACTCGTAGCACTGCCACGGTCATGCCGACGAGCGCGGCGCACTGGTTTCTCCAGAGCTCTAGTGTGGACGCGATTGGGTAGCGAGCAGATACAAGGTGAAGACGTGACCAAGGTTGGTTTGCGTGGCTGCGAGTGCTTGACGACGGCAGCGGCACCTGCAACGCGAAATGCACAACTCGATGGCTGGCACACAGAGGTGACGACGGTGAGCGCGGTGGCGCGAAGTAGGGCAGGTGGTCACACGGGTTCAAGGTCCCCACCCGACCGCAGCAGGGATGAGCGGCGCGAAGGCCGGCTCTTCATCCATCAGGCAAGGTGCCGAAGCTCACCTGGTGATGCGAAGGACGGTGCGGCGTAGGGAACGTCACGACGCGGAGAAGGGGAAGCAGAGCAGCGGCGGTCTCGGGCTCGCGGTTCACGGCGCGGTGTCGATGATGTTGCGTTTCCCTCCAGTCTTCAGGATGTCCCCGACGGCGGCGGCTTCAGTCTTCACGCACCCGCGGCAGCTCCGGGACGGCGTCCACGGCTCGGCGCGGCGACCTTGAGCAGCAACTCCGGCTCCTGGCGGTGACGACGTCCTGGGCGAAGGCGGCCCCCGACGCTGGGCTTCACTGCGTCGCGGTTCGGAGCAGTGGCCGGGCGGGTGAGGCAGAGCAGGTCAACGTGCGGTGGCTCCAGCTTCGGGTCGGCGCGCCGGCGGCTCCTCCACGGCTCCTGCTCCAGGCGCGCTCCTCCCCTCCTTTCCTTCTCCTCCCTTCCTCCTCCTTCTATCCCCCCTCCTACAGGTGGCGGCGCTGGTGGATTTGGGGAAATCCCCCAGGTGGCGGCGGATTTTATATGGGTGTGGCTAGGGTTTGGCTCGGGATGGACGGTGTGCAGCGATTTGGGCGGCGTGGCAAGCATCTGGGGTGCCAGCACCGCTGCAGGCGGCGGCCATGGGCGGCCTCCCGAGCCTGTGCTCGCGGCGCCCCTCCTGTCCCACGCGAAGTCGTCACGGGAGAAAGTGAGGAAGGGGAAAGCTGGCCAACGGGTCCCGGTTGCAAGATATTGCGGCTGGGTAAGGTGATAGGTCAGGCGGGCCTTAACAGGCCGACGCCCTGGAAGCTTGGGCGGGCCGACGGCGAAGTTCGAGGTGGTCCGGCGAACTTCAACGACGAGGTTAAGCCTAGCTTTGAACCAGATTAGGCCCAAAGGTGGTTGAGGGGGTTTTCCTATTTCTAGTTTATAATAGCATACACATATATATAATTCAAATCTGAATTTGAATTTCAGATTTGAACTCCACTCAATTAAAATCCAAATAAAATCCAATAACTCCAAAATAAATCACACTAACATTTATACTTCCTAAAATTTATATTTTTAGCACAAAATAAATCTATGAAATTGGGATGAGGTGAGAAGACAATCTTATAAATTTTAAACGCGCACACAATTTCACCAAAAATTTTGAAATTCACATTTTTCAGAATTTAAAACACCTCGTAAAAATACGGGATGTTACAGACTCCCCCTCTCACAAGAATCTCGTCCCCGAGATTAAGAGCTTACTTCTGGTTTGAAGAGGTGAGGGTATATCTCCCTCATAACTGATTCCTTCTCCCAAGTTGCTTCTTGTTCGGTGTGATTGCTCCATTGCACCTTGCAAAGGCGAGTCGTGTTGTTTCTTGTCGACTTCTCTACCGTGTCCAAAATCCTGAAGGGAAACTCTAAGTACTCAAGAGTGTCTTGCAAATCCAGAACTTCAAGGGAAACTTTCTTTTCCGACTTGACACACTTCCGAAATTGAGATACATGGAACACGGAATGCACTCCGATGAGCTCCTGAGGTAATTCAAGCTCATATGCCAATTTTCTAATTCTCCATGTGATCATGTACGGTCCAATGTACCTCGGTGCCAATTTGTTATCCACATGGGACCTCTTCGTTCCTCTGAGCGGGAATACCCTCAAATGGACATAGTCACCGACTTCAAAGGAGACATCTTTTCTGTGTGGATTAGCATAGCTCTTTTGTCTGCTTTGTGCTATCTTCAAGTTCTCTTTCACTTTTGCCACATTTTCCTCAGCTTCAACAATGGAGGCTAGACCGAAAAAGGTCCTCTCCCCCACCTCAGACCACATCCATGGGGTCCAACACTTCCTTCCATAAAGAGCTTCAAATGGAGTCATTTGCAGGCTAGCTTGGTAGTAGTAGTTGTTGTATGAGAACTCTGCATACAACAAGCTCTTCTCCCAGTCAGAACCATAGGTCTGAACACATGCTCTTAGCAAATCCTCTGTTAGTTGATTCACTCTTTCTGTTTCACCACCAATCTCATGGTAAGCTGAATTGTACTCCAAAGAAGTTCCCATTGCATCTTGCAAACTCTGCCAGAACTGTGTGATGAATTTTGGTCCTTCGTACGATATTATGCTTTTGGGTGCTCCATGCAACCTCAGAATCTTCTCGATGTAAAACTGAGCTAGTTTACTCATGGGATGTGTAGCCTTAATAGGTATGAAGTGAGCTGCATTGGTCGATCTATCCACAATGACCCAAATAGCATCATTCCTTTCCTGAGTTTGGGGCAATCCCATTATGAAACTCATGTTGACATCATCCCACTTCCAAACGGGGAGGTCTGGCGGCTTGAGCAATCCAGCGGGCCTTTAGTGTTCGTCCTTGATTCTCTGACATGTGACATAGCGTGCAACAAACTCCGCAATTTCTGCTTTCATCTCCCCCCACCAAAATCGACTCTTCATGTCTTGGTACATCCTGGGTGGACGGGGGTCTTCGAGTTGTGGGCTTCTGCCAGGATCCTGTTTCGAATCTCTTCATCTTGAGGTACACATATCCGATCTTTCAGCCAAACTGTTCCTTGGTCATCGATGCGGTAGTCAGGGGCTACTCCTTTCTCGATCGAATCAATCAACTCCTTAGTCTCTGGGCATCGCTTTTGCGCTTGCTTGATGCGATCCTCGAGGTCATCTTGCTCTTTCATCTCATTCAACTGACCTTCTTCGACTATCTCTAGCTTCAACTTTTCAAACTCTCGATACAATTCCGGTTGAGTCTCGTTCATCCTCAGGTTGTTGCTATAACCTTTCATGTGATTTCCCAGCTGGTAGTCCTTGTTCATCACTAACCATCGCTTCTACTGCAAATTTAGCATCGATTGGGTGAAGAAGTACTTCAGATTCTTCTGATCAGTGCAGATGTCGCACTTGTTGCCAAGCAAGTACTGTCTCCAAATTTTCAATGCATAAACAATTGTTGCCAATTCCAAGTCTTGAGTGGGGTACTTCTCTTCATGTTTCTTCAGTTGGCCAGAAGCATATGCGACGACCTTGTCATCTTGCTTAAGCACGCATCCAAGTCCTTCTCTCGAAGCATCACAAAACACCACAAAGTTCTTGTGAGTGTCAGGTTGGGGTAACACTAGAATAGTGGTGAGTCGGGACTTGAGCTCTTGAAAGTTGGCTTCGCACTTGTCTGACCATCCAAATGGTACATTGTTCTTGAGCAGATCTGTCATTGGCTTTGCAATCTTCGAGAAGTTCTCAATGTAACCTCTGTAGCAACTAGCCATTCGAAGGAAACTCCTGATCTCGGTCATGTCCTTCGGTCATTGCCATTCTGTCACTGCTTCAACTGGCTCAAGGTTCACAGCTTCTTCTTCAGTCGTGGGCATCTGGTGTAGAAGCACACTCGGATGCTCACAACCCATGGGTAGTTCTTCCATGGTTCTTTCGGTGTTGTGGTACACCGTCTGTGCATCATATCCATCTCCCTCTATCAAGTGGTTCAATCTTCCTTGAACTGCTCTCTCAGGTGCCTTGTCATGTGGATGAGTTGTCCTTTTAGGAGGTTTTGATGTCTTCGTTGACTTAGACTTGTTTCCCCGTTTCTTTCCAGGGCATTCGAACGTTCTGTGTCCAAGCCTTCTGCAGTTTCGACATCGGATCACAGAGCTCTCAATGGTACCAATCTCCTCAAATTGTTGCTCCATGGTGTTTCTTTCCTGAAGTTGATAGAAGTCTTGCTTGATGTAATTGCTCGGGTTCTGGGTCGACCAGTCACGGTGTTTTCGACTTCTCGTTCTTTTCTTGCCCTTCATGCATTCTTCTTGTATTCTTCTTTCTGCTTCCAAGGCAATGGCCCTATTCACCAGATGATGAAGTGACTGGTGCTCACTTGCTTTCAAGCTCTTGTGAAGGCCGTAGTGAAGGCCTCGCATGAACCAAAATTGCTTCTGGTCGTCAGTCTTTGTGTCATCCTCAGCATAGCGCATCATCATCACGAAGTGTCGTTCATATTGTACCACTGTCATGTTACCTTGGATCATGATGCGGAACTCTTGCGCCTTCCGGATCATTAGCTCCTTGGGCAGAAACTGCTCGCGAAAAGCCTCGCAGAACTCCAACCAAGTGATGTGGGCTGGTTCAGATGGCTATCAGAGTAGTTATCCCACCAGGATTTAGCTGATCCCTCGAGTTGGTGTGTGGCGATGGCGACACACTCCTCGTCGGTGCAATTGGTGAGGTTGAGCTTGGTCTCGATCACCCTCAACCAATCATCAGCGTCAAGTGGGTCATTCGAGTAACTGAAGGTAGGAGGCTTCAGTCGGATGAACCTCTCGATCTTCTGCATGAGGTCTTCCTCTGGCGGACCTTGGGAATTTTCACCGTTGATTCGGCGTTCGACGGCTTCAACCATCCTCCGCAACAGCTGAGTCTGATTTGCCAGCACCTCAGCTATGTCAGCCGATGGTGGCGGTGGTTGCACCACTGGTTGACGGCCATGAACCTGCTGGACAGGCTCAGACTCATCTTCTTCTTCGGCAGCCGCGTTGAGGCGTGCCAGCAGACGTCCTGACCTTCTCATGGACATCCTTCTGAAAACAGGATTAGGGAAAAGGGATTTTAGAAAACGTCACTCACCAACCAAAATGGGGTCTTATACAAACATGAAAATATTTGCTAAGTATATAATCCTACACTCAATAATAAGAGCCATAAGATCCAAAGAATCTCGATAAGATGCAAGCACTCAAACATTCATTACATTATAGAAGTGCTATCTCAAGGCTGACTCCACTAACCATTGAGATCTCGCACACTTATCGGTAGCTACTTCGTGGCATGTCAAACGGGGTGGACTCTAATCTTAGTGGTCCATGGTTTCTGATTAGTCCACGTAAGAAATTGCTTTGACGCAAGTAAGATAGAAGAGTTTTTCGAAGAAAGGAAGGTAGATTTAAAATAGTTCAAGGGGTATATATAAAATAGAGCATTTAGAAAGTTCCTAGGCTAACGGCCAACCTAGGGTTGCGTGCTACGGTCAAGTATGGCTTTGATACCACCTGTAACAACCCGGGTTTTCGTTGAGAGAAACCCGACTCACTGTACCCTTGTGATAGTCTCTGGATCAGTAGCTATCACGTACAGAACTCATTATAGTATAATATCATTTCCATACAACGATAACAGAGTACAAAATAAAATATATTACATCCGAAACAACTCGGTATACGATTTTAGTACAAGCCCCTTGGGCTAAACGACAAGTAGAAATCCTGCGCAGCGGTAACTAGGGCTTCAAGTCTTCATCCTCGATCTTCACCATAGGCATCCTTGAGCGAAGCATCGCAACCCTTTCTTCACGGAATCCTCAGACTCGGAACTCACTCCAAGTCCGACCCTGCACACTCACAAACTATCCCCAAGGAATGGGATAGGTTCACGTCACCAACCGTATGCAAGCTTTAAATGGCCTAAAGCTGAAGGTGTGAAAAGTAGTCAAGGAGCAAGCTCGGGTTTCCTATGCAGCAGCAGCAAACGAAAGAGTAAATCTCCATCATCCCAACTAATCACAGCACCACGGCTCTCCCTGGCATTCCAGGGCTCCGTCTCAAGCTCACCTCCAAAGCTCCTCTCGAGTCGATGGGAAAGCTTCTATCCTTCCCACCTCAACGACCAACGCCGGATCCTATTCCTGAACTAGTAGCTCTCACAACCCAACCTATAGTTTTAGAAGAGGGGGAGATAGAAATCCCAAAACACTAATCAGTGTAACAGAACGTAGGAGTGTCCATAACCGAGGACGCGGCTATACGTATAGATTAAAACTCTGCAGAGTGTGTACACCTGGACCCACTCGGGCTGCAGACGGTGGCCGCCGTCTTGAGACAGCCCACAACCAAGACTCGCTAGCAGAATGGTACCAGACTGTATTCCCGGGTCTGGACCCATTCGGAAGACCGAACGGCCTCAGGATCGTGAACCTCTAACCTGGCCAAACAGTGGTGTTGAGGGTCTCGGAAACAGGGGCTGAACAGCAGCCAGGCTCCGCACACCCTCGTGAAACGGCAAGCCCAATCCTAACACGCTTCTTCCGCAGAGCTGGTACCGCCTAACTAGAGAATGGCTGGAACCCTTCCCATAGGGTAAGTGGTGCGCACGTCAACATATTCCCACGAAGCATATGTTCCACCGATACATCTAGACCAGAGCAGTAAGTCTACCAATGCATCTCCACCACGTGGTCCGCTACGGCACCCATAACAGGTATCACCGCTCCAAACTCCTCATCTCGTATCCGTAGGAGGCGTCCAAGGTCACCTCCTGTCCCCGACCCGAAAGTCGGTTGTTGTCTGCTTACTCCAGCCGGGGGTTCCAAACTCTCCAAGTTTTCCCAACCCACAACTCACGCCAAGAGGTTTAAAACCACATCTATTCCCACACAGGCATAGCGAAGCTCAGCTTATATACACGCATATAGTATAGTAGTAGTAGGTCAATCAAGGACATGATATCAAAATAGGCTATGCAGGGTTCATCATCATCACCATCATGCGAGTAAATAAAGCGCTAGCATTCTAATAAGTAATGCCTAATAGGTATTCAAAGTCGGATGGGCGTGAACACCTGTGAGCGAGTAGTCGTTGTCGTCACTGTAGTCGTACACGATCTCCTGACTCAAGTCCTCGGCTCCGGTAGCTCCTAGATTCGCATAAATAAATAAATACGAGAGCTATTGCAAATAAACTCCAAAGAGAAGCAATAAGAGCCAAAACAAGAGCAAATACTAGACTAACGGGTGTGTCATGTTTTTAGAAAGATTATGAAACTGACTTCCTATTTTTCGGAGCTCAGAATAATTAATTATGAATTTTTGAAGTTGAAAATCATTTCTGAAATTAATTACGCATATACAATAACACTGTCTTATTGCTAGCTATAGGCTAGCTTTACCTAGCTCTAAACTAATTCTATGCTGGCTGCAAGCTAGCTTTTGCTCGCCATGTGGCAGCCATGCAGCAGCTATAAGCTAGCTACAAGGGGAGGTGGCAGCCACATGGGTGCGGGCTGGTGCGGCACACAAGATCCGGTGCGGCGCGCGGCTCTGATTGGTGCGGTGTGGCCTGGCTGGGACTGGTCGGCGCACGGGATCCGCAGTGGATCCGGTGTGGTGCACGCAGGTGTGTGCGAGCGTGTGGCTTAGCAGGGAGTGGAGGTGGTGCAAAGGATCCGGCGGGATCCAGTGTGGCGCCACTGGTTGTGATCAGGCGTGTGGCACGGTCCAAGGCTGAGGTTTGGGTGCACAACGGGTGCTCGACAGAATGCCCAAGAGGCGTCCCGCGGCGGCAAAGCTTGGCTGGCGGCGACCTCCACGGCGGCCGGCAAGAGGAACAGGACGGCGAGGTTCTAGAGATAGAGTGGTGAGGTCAGGTGAGGGTAGAGGTTCTGGATTGTCCATCCCTTAGGTGCGGCGCACCCCATGACTAGCGGCTCGAACAGAGGACGGCGGCGCGACGAGCGAGCGGCGGATGCGTGCGTTGGGTTGGCGCGATGCTTGGATGCGAGAAGGTGAGGCCTTGGCTTCTACAGGTCTGCGCGCGCGTGAACAGGCCAACAGAAGACCCTCGGCGGCGAGCTCGACGACGACGCGTCGGCAAGGCGAGGATACGACCATACGTGCACAAAAGGCAGGGGCTTGGCTGCGTCTGTGCGAGCAACGAGACGGCTAAGCGGGCGGCGAGCAGCGGCCAAAGGAAAAACACGTCCCTTGGCCGGTTCAAGGCAGCGGCGCGGCGAGACGGCAGTGCAGCGGCTCGGCACTCACGCGTGCGGGTGTAGGGCAAGCGCGAACTCGTAGCACTGCCACGGTCATGCCGGCGAGCGCGGCGCACTGGTTTCTCCAAAGCTCTGGTGTGGACGCGATTGGGTAGCGAGCGGATACAAGGTGAAGGCGTGACCAAGGTTGGTTTGCGTGGCTGCGAGCGCTTGACGACGGCAGCGGCACCTGCAACGCGAAATGCACAGCTCGATGGCTGGCACACAGAGGTGACGACGGTGAGCGCGGCGACGCGAAGCAGGGCAGGTGGTCACACGGGTTCAGGGACCCCTCCCGACCGCAGCAGGGACGAGCGGCGCGAAGGCCAGCTTTTCATCCATCAGGCAAGGTGCCGAAGCTCACCTAGTGATGCGAAGGACGGTGCGGCGCAGGGAACGTCACGACGAGGCGAAGGGGAAGCAGAGCAGCGGCGGTCTCGGGCTCGCGGTTCACGGCGCGGTGTCGATGACGTTGCGTTTCCCTCCGGTCTTCAGGATGTCCCCGATGGCGGCGGCTTCAGTCTTCACGCGCCCGCGGTAGCTCCGGGACGGCGTCCACGGCTCGGCACGCGCGACCTTGAGCAGCAACTCCGGCTCCTGGCGGTGACGACGTCCTGGGCGAAGGCGGCCCCGACGCTGGGCTTCACTGCGTCGCGGTTCGGAGCAGTGGCCGGGCGGGTGAGGCAGAGCAGGTCAACGTGCGGTGGCTCCTGCTTCGGGTCAGCGCGCCGCCGGCTCCTCCACGGCTCCTACTCCAGGCGCGCTCCTCCCCTCCTTTCCTTCTCCTCCCTTCCTCCTCCTTCTATCCCCCCTCCTACAGGTGGCGGCGCTGGTGGATTTGGGGAAATCCCCCAGGCGGCGGCGGATGCAGGGAGGTGACTGTGGCGGCGGATTTTATAGGGGTGTGGCTAGGGTTTGGCTCGGGATGGACGGTGTGCAGCGATTTGGGCGGCGTGGCAAGCATCTGGGGTGCCAGCACCGCTGCAGGCGGCGGCCATGGGCGGCCTCCCGAGCCCGTGCTCGCGGCGCCCCTCCTGTCCCACGCGAAGTCGTCACGGGAGAAAATGAGGAAGGGGAAAGCTGGCCAGCGGGTCCCGGTTGCAAGAGACTGCGGCTGGGTAAGGTTATAGGTCAGGCGGGCCTTAACAGGCCGACGCCCTGGAAGCTTGGGCGGGCCGACGGCGAAGTTCGAGGTGGTCCGGCGAACTTCAACGACGAGGTTAAGCCCAGCTTTGAACCAGATTAGGCCCAAAGGTGATTGAGGGGGTTTTCCTATTTCTAGTTTATAATAGCATACACATATATATAATTCAAATCTGAATTTGAATTTCAGATTTGAACTCCACTCAATTAAAATCCAAATAAAATCCAATAACTCCAAAATAAATCACACTACATTTATACTTCCTAAAATTTATATTTTTAGCACAAAATAAATTTAGGAAATTGGGATGAGGTGAGAAGACAATCTTATAAATTTTAAACGCGCACACAATTTCACCAAAAATTTTAAAATTCACATTTTTCACAATTGAAAACACCTCGTAAAAATACGAGATGTTACACTAACCATCTCTTTGTGAGATTTGAGTGATTCAAGCAATATCCTTGAGTTGGGTTGAGATAGTGATCTTGTGTGAGCATTTGTGAGCTAACAAGAGCATTCCATAACTTGAGCACTTTGATTCTCGTCAAGAAAGTTGTTGAAACATTTGTTACTCTTGGAGGTTTGCCTCATAGATGGCTATGCGTCGCAGGCTAGCTCCTAAGGTGTGGTGAGTAGTGACAAGTCTGTGAGGGCTGTGATCTTGCCTCTTCGTAAAAAAGATCGTCTTTGTGGAAAGGAGGAAAGCGGTTGAAAGAAACTTGGCTTGTTGAGAGGGAGTTGAAAAAGACTTGTATCTCGAACAAGCTCCTCAACGGAGATGTATGATTCACTTGAGTGTGAATCTGAACTTCGGGAAACAAATCATTGTGTCTCCTTGTGGTTTGCCTGTCTAAGTTGTTTTTATAGCACATTTACTTTGCATCCGCTTCAATCTACTTTGGTGTGCGTATCTTATGTGTAGGGATCATTACCCTACTTTTGATCATCTACCAAAGCCTCTCTACAAGTTTGGTTCGTGATAGAAGTCAAGAGGAGCTTGAGCTGAGTTACTATGTTCTCTGTGCTACACCGGCCTGACCGGTGCCCTCGGAACTAGGGCCGGTCTGACCGGTGGTGCTTGGCAGTTCAAGTTTTCGGTGGGAAAAGTTTAAATTAGTCGTCACACCTATTCACCTCTCTCTAGGTGACAGGAAAGTCCTTTCACCATTTGAAACGGCGGTTGCGAACAATAACCCGCAGCGCATACTGTAGCACTCCCAACCGCTGTTTCAAACCGCGGTAGAGGAGAATCAATTTTCCAAAAATCATAATTTTTTATGAATTCGGACGGAGATAAATTTATATAAAAATTATAGGTTTTGTCGAGATCTACAACTTTGTAGTTCAAATGTTTTTCATTTAAGTCATCTTGAGATTCAAATAGACGATACAAATGTTTGTTCTCGTAACAACATATTTAAAAAAAACATACTTCATTCATATAGACCTCAGATAAAAGTTATATACGAAAATGAGTTACAACTTTGTAACGTGACATCGGGTTATTACTCATTTACAAGTAGATAGATACAGTCGGTTCCTGTTTTTTTTTCAGCCCTAAACTGTGCAGGTGGAAATAAAAAAAATTAAGATTTCAGGCGTTTGCGCTCACCCTCTTTTAAAAACAACCATCAAACATAAACGAATCCTGTGCGTTGGCTTGGGATCCGACAGCTAAGCTGTAAGCTCGAATGCTCGATTCATCTGTGTTCTGAACCCTCGACTCCTCGAGGGGCAATCCCGTCCATCCCAAAACCGGAATCGCGTCCACGCCCACCAAGTAAAGATGGCAACGGGTAGGAAATATCCGCGTGCCGCGGATATTAAACCCGACGGGCGTGGATACGGGTCTAAGTCTGTGCCCACGGGCACGGGTGCGGGTGCGACCCTAGACCCAGCGGATAGTTTCTCACGGGCATGAAAAAATGATATCCGCGTCCGCAAACCTGCCAGACCCGCTCCAATACACTGACAGGTGGCCCCAACCCCAATGCCATGTATATAAACTGAAGTTAGGGTTTCATTCAACACTTGAACCTCCCCCGGTCCTCCACTCCAGCCGCGCCGCACACTAGCTCCAAAAAAAAAAGCGATGCACCCTCCCGTCTCCCACTCTCCTCGCCGCGGAGAGCCCGAGACCCCGAATCCCAGGCACCAGGGGCTATGGTCTCGGCGGCGCCGCCACCCCTTCCCGCCAGTCGCACCGCCCCCGTCTCCCAATCTTCCCGCTGAGATGAGATCCCGCCGTCCGCCGCCTTGTTCGGCCCCCCCGAGATCTCGCCGTCCGCCGCCGCTCCAGGGGCTAGGACCTCCGCGCCGCCTCTTCCCGCCGTTCGCCCCCTCATTCAGCGCCCGAGCGATGACCGCCTCTTCCCGCCGTCTGCCGCCATCTCTCACCGCCTGGAGGCTGGAGGTCGCCACATCCAGTCATCCAGCGATGGCCTCAAGCTTTGCGGGTACACGGGCATGCCCGCGGGCGTGTGATATCCGCGGATGGCGGGCACGGGCATAGTTTCCTGCCCGTGGCGGGTGGAGGGCGCGGGTGCGGGCGTGGGATTTTGGTCGCGGGCGCGGGCACGTGAAGCGAATATCCGCGGGCAATACGCCCGTTGCCATCTTTACCACCAAGCGAGCCGAGCGCGAGGGAGAGAGGAAAAAAAACAACTACTCCCTCCGTCCCATAATATAGGGACTTGGAGGCTTCAAAACTTTTCCCAGAATATAAGGACTTGGAGTAGCACTTGTGGGCCCCACATAGCATTCCCCATAGAAAAAATCTCCACTCTTCCCCAGCCGGCCAGCCGCACGCCCGCACCCTCCCCCGGCCGCAAGAATCCCCCGCCGATCCCGTAGCGCCGCGCGCCTCCAGGCCACCGGGGAGACTGCGTGGGGAGGCCGTCCGCACTGCCGGGAGGCCGCCCGCACCGCCGGGGGTAGAAGGAGGCGCGGCCCGCTGGTGGGGAAGAAGAAGGCGCGGTCGCCGGATCTCGGGCGCGGAGGAGGCGAAGGGCGGCGACGCGGAGGAGAGCGGGGCCGCGGCGAGGAAGCGCCTGGGGGCATAGCTCGCGGGGCTGGGGCAGCAGAGTTCGCCTGCGCCCCTGTGAGGTCCGGCGGCGGAGCTCGCAGATTCCCTCGCGGGCCGTGACCGCAGAGCTTGGGTGCTCGCGGGGCCGCAGCCGCAAGGCTCGCCCGCACCCCGGCGAGGCTAGGCGGCGGAGCTCGCGGCCGCCGGGAGGAGAGCAAGGGGCAGAGAGGAGGGGGTCGGAGATGGAGGGGTGGGTGGGAGGCGTGACGGCGGCGGAGGTGGGAGGCTTGCTCTGGAGTCTGGGCTGGAGCAGGGGCAGAGACCAGGGGCAAATATGTCATTTTAACTCTCTTCTATTTCTTGCATTTGAATGCTTCAAGTCCCTATATTGTGGGACGGAGGGAGTATTAATACGGCGCCTCTGGCAAAATATTGTGGGACGGAGGGAGTATTAATACGGCGCCTCTCGCAAAATCACAGAAAAATAGTATGGTCTTGGTCTTCTCCTCCCACCCGCAGACGGCGAAGTAGCGCAAGGAAAGGGTCCAATAAAAAAAAAAATCGCCCACTGGCGGCGACGGCGAAGAGGCGGCTGCTGCGGCATCGGCGGGGACAACAGCGGGAGCTGCGGCAGGGAGGAGGCGTCGCCGATCGATCTGCCCGGCCCGGCGCGGCCAGGGGTCAAAAAGCGGAAAAGAGGAGGAGCCGCGGGAATTTCTTCTCGCACCGGGGCGTACGCAAGGAATCCAGCGAGGACGGGAAGCCATGCGGTGGAGGGCTCCGGATTCTTCCAGTTGAGCCCCGGGGACTCACGCGCCGGAGCGGGGACAGGAGAGGGGCAGGGGGCGGAGAGAGGCCGACGCGGACGCGGCGGCGCTGGGTTTGATGAGGAAAGCTGGAGCCAAAGGTATTTGCCACCTTAGATCTTAGAAATCTGAGTAGCCTCCGCGGCTGCTGCTTTACCGGCCGCCGCCGCTGTTACGCCCGGATTTGGAGGGTTCAGGGTCGGCCGCCGCCGCCGCCACGGAGATCACCACAGGGTTCCTCTTGTTTCGTCGTGTGACGCGGATGGAGGACAGGGTCTCGCCCGTCTGACTTCAGATCTGCGTTGTCTGAGGGATTCTGGTTCTGCTGGCCGCGGATTTCTCCTTCTCAGGTCAAGTGACGGGCTTGCGGCTGTTGTTCATCGTCTCTACATGTCTGCTCCTGCAAGGAGTTGTTCATCGGAAATTCGACCGGATTCCAGATCTGCTTTCTTTACTGGGGATTAATTGATTTCAGAGCAGAGGAATTGGTGCTCTCTCTGGTGTGGAGGCTGGTGGCTGATTGCAGAGGGCTGTTGGCTTGACTCGTGGAGGAGCTGATGTGTTTATTTGTTGGTACTGGGTTCAATCCAGGCTGGAGGACATTGCTTTTGGTTTAGCTTCTGGTGTTCATTGTGTACTGCAAGATAAAATTGCTACTTGATACACACTGGGCTGAAACCTGGAAGTTGAAACTTTTATTTTCTAAACTTGCCCTGGGAGGATTCAAGTAGTGGCTGCTGATGTGTGACCGGTGGCGGTGGCTGGCTGTGGAGGCATTGTTTAGTTTTTAACCCTCTTGCTTATGTGCATGCTATGTGGACTGTGATGCTATTATTCTTCAATCAGTTCTGTAAGCTTTGTGGTGTGGTGCTCAATAGCAACCTTATGTTGTTTTTGTTTTCCAGAGGGATCAATTCGATCCAAGGGTGCGATTGATGTGAATAGATCACCTGTTTCTTCAACAATACCAGGAAGGTCATCTGATTTTATGGTATGCGCAAAATTTGCCAACACATTGGTTTCTGTCTTTCATGGACTATCTGCCTAGCTAAAAGCTTTTTCAGACCAGTTTGCTAAAATATCAGTATTCACATTGTATTTTTAATTTTCTGCTGTTCAGGATCTTATCGTTTGCTTGTCTTGTTTGCAGATCAAATTTTGCACTTGCAGTGGAGGGTCATCATCTTCACCACTTTGTAATCTTAAGAACATAGATATTTCGATGACCTGTAAAGGCTGTAGTTGTGAATCAACAACAGATAGAGGCGGACCTTCGTGCAGTAGCAAGCCTAACAGTATGGGCTTGGAGCTCCCCAGACCTATAAATCCTGAGGTAAGATGGAAGACTGTAAACAGGAGGCAAAGAGCTGCAAGGAGAGCAAGGACTTTCTTTGGGCACGATGGAAGGAAGGATGGAATTGGATCTTTCTATTTGTTTGGCAGTGCTTTGAATCAAGAAATGGCACAAGAAGATGCTCCAGTCTCTGAATCTGAGAAGGTTCTTACTTTGCTACACTGAAATATCAATACATTATTTATGTCAAATTTCTGAATAATTGAATTGTTTCTCCGCAGCTAGGGGTATCCATTCTTGGTAGGCGCTTTAGTGATCCTGTGGAAAATGTTCCTATAAAGAAGAGAAGATTTCATATGGATTGTTCTCCATCGCCTCCACCCACTCCATTGCTAGTTGACCCGTATGAAAAAATATTGGGCAGGTCTTCTAGAGCCATCAGATCAAATGAGAAGCATCACAAGGGTAAGATGCTGGGAAGTGAGTGCAAGGAGGAAAGTAGGGGTCCTTTTGATGATGAAGATTTTTCTGGAATATCAATACTAGCTGCTGCTGCTTGTGAGAGTGAGATGGATGGTGACATACTAAATGGGGCATGCTCAAAGTTAGCTCATCCTCTACAAGAAAGAAAGCTGGAAAATACTAGGGGTGGCACTGAATCGAGTCTACTACATGACATGAAGGAGGATAATAAGTTAAATATTACTGGCGCTTCACATTGCATATATGATAGGCCTATTGGCTCATCTTATTCTGCTCCAAATTTGAAGTCCTTATTTGCTACCACACCAACTAGCTCGGAGAATCTTGTTGAATCTGCATCACCTCCTAAGGTTAATAATTGTTCATCCTATTCTGTACTGAACAGTGCAAACAAAATAGAGATGGCTTCTGATGCTAAGTCTTCAAGTATTGCAATGGCAAATAGCTCAGGCAATCCAGAAAAAACCATAGATTGCTCACAAGATGCAGATGTGCAAACCAACCATGCCAGTGCCACTAATGATTCTAGGCTGCATTGGGATCTTAATGTTCCCATGGAGGCATGGGACACTGATTGTGGTGGTGATGATCCTACAATTTCTACTATAAGTGATCATAATGATGCTGGAAATAACATGAACAAACAACAGTCATCTCATGATCATTTTGGCTTCACAGATGCTGGGGATGTAGCTAATAGCTCTGCTGACAAAATTCAAACGGTTGATGTATCAAAAGATGTATGTATTAATACAAAGGATGAAAGGGAATCTCCTGTCGACAGTTCGGCTCAACCTTTGCTCCATCAGTCTTCCCAAAACTTGCAGCTATTGGAATCTGAATCTGTAGAGAACGATGCTCTTGCAGAAACAATGGATTTGCCCAACCAGCAGAAGAACAGATTTGCTTCCGTTATGGAATCACGCATAGGACCAAATCCAGAACCGGCTCTTATCATGGAGCGCTTTCCTTCTACATATGTGGAGAAAGTTGATGCTTCACATCCCCCACCTGTTGATTGTGAAGGTTTGTCTCATATGTCCTCTGTGAATGGCCATGTTGGATGTAATTCACTCCAAACAAGTGAACTGGGTTCCACAGTGAAACCTTTGGCAAGCAGATTAGTTTCTGAGGAAAGCACAAACTTTCCAACATTAACCCCTTTACATAAAAAGGTTACTGATTTTGGCTGGAGAGAGAATAAACTTGAAGAAGCTTCTGAACAAAGCATATCTGAATCTAAGAACCAGGAGCTTTTGGATGTTGATTCAGGTACTAGTAAAATGGACCAGTCAGTTAGTAAGAACAGTGGACATGACACTGATGTATTTTATGTCAACAAGAGTACTGATGCAGAAAACCTCACTCATCCAGAGGACAACCCAGGGTCTTCCGGTTCTGATATGGCTCATGTACATGAGGATGGTGCTGATGCAGTGATTAATCCTAAAGACTGTTTAATTACTTGTGCCAACAGTAGCAGTGCAGAAACATTTTACATTTCAAGTGTGTCTCCTCAGGTTCCTCTTGCGACTTCAGAATGCCACAAACCAGGAGTTACTGATGCTGATATTATTGTAGATTCACGAGAAAATGATCATGGGAAGGTCGCATCAAATATTTATTCTGAGCACTGCTATGAAACTGACACATCTCGTATCAGTGAAAATCTTGCTGGGGTTGGCAAAATTGATGTTGAGGAGGATGATTCTCAATATGAGGATGGGGAACTTAGAGAATCTGGTGATCGTTATTGGGTTGGTGATGGATATGAAGAAGTTAAGCCTGCCAACTGGTATTACCAGGTATCAGATAAGAATGGAGAAGCCACTCCTGGACTCGCTCCTCTCCCTGTTGACTCTGTTGTAAAGAATGGGGGTATTCCTGTTGCTAGTTACAATGAAACACAATTGAAAAAAGATGTACCCATTTCACCTATCTCATCTAAGCGTTCATGGTTAACAAACTGCTCAGATGGTGGACCTCTCTCTGATGGAAAAGCTCAAAGTATTCATTTGAGAGGTGATACCCAGATGTATGGGATAAACCCAGGTCGTGTAGCAGTTGGATCTGCTGCAATAGTCAGCCAGTCTGAAAGGTGCAATGATGGCCTAGGTGACGATCTGTTCAGAATGAAGAACACAGGTTGGGACATGTTGCCTGAAGATCAAAAGCACTCTCGACCCGATCCAAGGGATGGGGCTGATTCGTCTAACCGGTGTGTTTTGAGTTCATTAGATGCTGCTGGAGATGACGAGTCATTGAGAAAAATGGGTCTATCAAATAAAGATGTCCACCGAGTGGAGCGGCAAAAGTCATTTGACAGACCCCAGAGAAATGAACTGAGCAGGTAAATTTCAAGTGACTTCTTTTAGTAATCTTACAGGTAATTCATTTCCTTGATAATTTCAGTGCTACGACACTATTGACTAATACCATGGTACTCATTATCCTATGCAGATCTGATGATGGATATGGCTCAGGCTCCAAAGCTGAAAGGCCGATTGACTCTCATAGGTCACATGGCATCTATGACGCATCACGGCATATTCAAACAGGCAACCGGGGGCAGTGGATGGAAAATTCAAAAAATCCTCGTTCTGCTCGGCGTAAATCACCTGAATATTATAATTATGGCCCATCTGGTCCGAGGAATGCTGCAGAAGCTGCTGTCGCAAAGATGGAGAGCAATGGTTTTGTTGTTGCACCTGATGGCACTTTAGTAAGGGCTGTTGATTCTGCAAATGCTGGTCAAATGACAAGAAGGATGAGAAATACTTCAAGCTCGTACCACACTTTATCTGGACGAGGTTCCTCAATTGACAGGAATGGAGCTTGTGGGATGTCCAGAGGTCCTGTACATGCTAGGGAATCATCTCCAGAGCGACACTTTGGTGCGAATGGTAACCGCTCTGGTCGATATGGTCCTGAGATGGAGAAAGATCATAGTACAGATGAAAATTTGAGTTCAGTCCGTTGCTCGCTGCCCAATAGACAACGAGGCATCCCGACGGGTAGAGCATCACTTAACCTTTCGCGTGCTCATAGCAGATCTCCTTCTGGTTCAAGGTCTCGATCCCCACATGACTGGGCATCACCTAGGAACAGAAGGAAGATTATGGCAAATGGAGGTTCAGCTTTGCGGAGGAATAGTAGATCTCCACCTAATCACATGGCTAAAGTTAGAATGGGTAGAATGGCTTCACCTAATAGACAACCCGGATATGATGATCGATCTATGTGCTACAGTCCTCCATCAAGAAACCACACTTACTCCCAACATGCTTCAACATGGGTTGATGGAAGGAACGGCTCAACGGTAGATATTTCTGATCATAATAAAAGATATTCAAGGAGAAGCCCTCCCTCGAGAATTACCTCACGGAATGACAGATTTGACGTAATGGACTCCCAAGGACGATCAAGGTCTGGAGAGTTCTACTGTTCAACACAGCGAAGACTTCCTTGTGGCTATGATAGGGCAAATAAGCATGATGGGAACACTGATGATCAAAGGGAATATGCTGATAGATATGGAAATCAATCTGTCAAACCATATGACCGTAATGGTGCTGTAAAACAATTCAGAAATAATACTGGAGATAAATTTCGCACTCGTATTTCTGCTCCCAGATCACCAGAACCCCAAAGAAGGGTGAGTCCTCGGAGATTTGACAGGAGCTTTGAGAGGTAGCTGACTATCTGGCTGTGAATTGGCCTGGTAGAACTAGAAAGGACAATAAAGATCCGTCTTGATATGTTTGAAGTGGAAAATGCTGCAAATCCTTGACGGAATTCAATGTTAGCGATTTGATAGAGGACTCTCTTTTAAGGCACTGCCATTTCTGCTTCTGCTGCATGTGTTCAAGGCACAGAAATGCTGGAATCATGCACTTCTTGAGACGGAATGCAGATTAACTTACAATTTTCCTGTTTCCGTTTGTAAATATTTATATTGGTAGTAGAATCACAATCACTGCTTCCAGCTTTATAGCTGTTTTTTTTATTTCAGATATTTTCACCTTTATCTCTTGTGCTCTTTTTAGTGAGCATTATCCTTGTATTAGTTCCATTTAAACATGATCAATCAATTAATTTTGAGCCCCAATACTTGTGTATTTCTTTCACTTCTGTTTTTCATGTCATTTTGTATTATCCAAGTACCAATGGGCTCTGTCTTTTGAGTTGTTCAATGTAAATTCAATTAACAGTGCCTGTGTCATTTTAAATTCTGCTCAAAAGTTGGAACATCTGCAAGGTGAATAATTTTATTTGCTCATGTTGTCCTTTTTTTTGTCCCAATTGTAATTGACTTTAATGTTTTTTTTCCCAAGGAGAAAAGTGGGCTCAGGGCTCTTGTACATCCAAGAAGATGGCAAGGTATTCTGGCCATCTGCTCCATTTTCCAAATATTTATATAATGGTTGCTTTCTGGAGTACTGGAGGTCTGGATCAGGTCCCTAACTCTCGACCTAGTTTGTGTGGCTTAAGTCCTAGGCTCCTAACATGCCATTTTTAAAAATATTGGGGACATAGCTCCACATCCATATATTACTGATGTTGGTTGACTGCCATGTATAATTTACAGATTTACTTCCTCAGTTCCAACTTGTAGGTTGTTTTAGCTTTCTTAGGTTCATAAATATTATTATGCATCTAGACATTCACTTAATCTAGGAGCATAGCAAATACCATGCACCTAGAAAAATCAAAGTGACCTACAATTTGAAATGGAGGGAGTATTTGTTATGAATGCAGAACTATCAGTATGTTGAGCCTAATTTGTTTTGTTGGGGTCAGGTCCTTTATGGAGCCTGTTGGCAATCACATCCTGTGTTTTTTTTGTCTTGCTGGATACTTCAATGGGGTCAAGAAATTCTGACTTCTAAGCATAGGTGAGAACTGTTTCATAGTTTAAGATGGAACAGTAAAGCTGAAATGTTAAGTATATTATTAGTAGACAACTGGTGAACTGTTCGACCCAACATCGGTACAAATACACAATGCAGATTAAGATTAATTGAAAACTTATATGTACTGTACTGTATGCAAAATGCAAAGGAAAATATGCCAGGATTTTGATATCAATTTTTGGCTGGTTATATGGTTGTCAGCATGCCGTATTCTGTTAGCCTGTAAAATTAAGTAGGTTATGCCCAACCTAATAACTGAAATGCCATGTTCTTCCAAGACCTGTAAAGTCTATCTTTGTTTGTGGTTAATTGTCACATCTTTAAATATATGCCAGTGCATAATTGCCTCATGCTGATTTGGGAGTAAATCGATTTGTTTACTAGTTCTGATGTGTCACATTGATTTTATATGTAAATTTCATAATATTATTTTAGCAAGACTGACAAGGGTAAACTCATCACATTCTTTGTAGCCCTGGAAACGAGTCCATATTCTTTTTTTTAAATGAGAAAAGACACAACCATGTTTTCACCTGCCTAGTTTGCAATCTTGTCTATTATAAATTAGTAAAATACGATATGATTGGTTTGGCAACCATATGTGGAGTGTGGGTATGATTAGTGCATATTCTAGTATCAATCTATCATGCTGTATGACTTAGTTTATACAATAAATTGTGAGGATGGTAGATTTTCTGATGAGTCACTGAGATAATCCATTACATAGAACCAAAACTGTTTCACTTTTCACCCTTGTGTGCGTAATCTTGAAAACTCATGACTCATCTTTTGGCTTCATTGCATGGAGGCCCTAGTTCATCTGTGTGCAGGATAGCTTGAAACTTTCAAATAAGATTTGGTGCTGTCACTACGGACTTTGCAGAATGGTTATTCATATTTGAAATGGATGGCAGTGTCTGCATCTCATTTGAACCCTATGCTATAACTTTAGCATGACTATGTGATACTAAATTGCAGTCACTAGGAAATGCAACAAAATGGGTTAGAAATGATAAAAAAAGAGCTGATACATGATAATCTGATTCTTTTGTACAACCTTTGCTGTGCTTAAAAAGCTTTAGAAGCATATATGTTTAAAACTTCGGGTTATCTGTATTATGACATCTGAGCCTGTTTCGTGACTTCAATGTTGTGTCATTTGGAATAAGCATATATGTAAGATATTCTCGTAGCCATGCCTCCTGGATGGTAGTACGAAGACATTTTGTACTGTTGGAATTCACCAACTGCTGTGAAGGATCAATCTTTTTTGTTCTTTGGGTGCATTTTTACCAGATTCTAGGCTGATGCACTAGTTTTGTGTGCCTGGGGGCAGGGGGTGATAAGGGCTGATAACCACTGATTGGATTTTTGGACTGGTGTTCCATCCAATTTGCATCAGGTCTAATAAAGTATATTGTGCATAGCAAACATTTTAAGGGACAATTAAGAGGTTTCTACTGCAATTAGTACCCAAGATATTATCTGTATGACAGCATTGGTGTTGCTCGACTACTTGCAATGCAAACCCTAACATGGCAATGATGCCAAGTTTGTTGTCCAAAATTTTCTTGTTTGTCTACATCCTCCCTCCTGCATAAATTTGTAGGGATGTGATGACAGCACATATTTACCAGATGGCAATGCTGTATTCATTGGTTTAGAATAGGGATTTGCCTATTTTGATTGAACTTAAATTTGTCAGGCATCCAAGTACTTAGTCAGATGACAATGATGTATGCATAAAAGCTCCGGTTTTTGATAAATGGTTCAGTTCAGGGCCATAAGTATTCCCTTTAATTTAGGTTTTTGGTGGAACCATTGTGTTTCTTACTGGGACAGCCAAAAAATCCAGTTGTTAGAAACACTTGAGCAATGGGGGCAGAGCATATTTATTATATTATACAGAGTTACAACAGCGATTTTGGATTTATGGGATAGCATTGAGGTTGAAGTGAAAACTGAAACTGTCTTGTTACTTCTATATAATTCGGTTGACGTTGTTGAGGTGAATTGCTGCAATGTGGGCTCCACTTACCGGAATAGTTTTAGAAACAAAAAACAACTCTGAACTGACATACGCCGACACGCTTGATCCGATACGCTTTACGATCGTTTTGATTTGTAGCCGGCTATTTCTGCAGGTGTTAGGGACAAGGACAAGCAGACACATGGCTCACAGTTTTGTGGGACATGTCCCGTAACTCTGTTCCAGAAGCCTGGAATAAAGCTTGCGCAGAGGCGTCCACATGCCATCTTGAAGCAGACCAGGCTGAGAATCTCCTGAACTTGTTGCAAATAGTTGCTCCTCTCAAGCCTGTTGAGGAAAATGCTGGTGGTGTGAGGCCGCTCGTGGACCATCCAGACGGTTTCATGGTGGCTAGTTGTCACTGAAAAGATGTCGGAAACGCACTATCGAATTGCGCGAATCAGGTCTCCTCTGCTCCCAGGGCAAAGATTCCCAAATCTATTTGTTGTACTAGCAGATCATGGCCTGATCGTGTCCTTGTTTGCAGAATATGTTTGCCGGCTTTGGCCTTCTCAAAGCTGGGACTGGGAGCGGTCTGGTGAGTGTTTTTAGTGAGATTTGCCAGCCTTGTTTGGTTGTCAAGTTAGCAACAATGGGTCGGAAAAAATGCATGATAAACTGTACGTTCAAATTTCAACGCTCATTAAGGTCTTTAAAGCCGTATGGTGAATTTGGAAATGTTATGTGCTCGAGACGTCTGTCCAGTTGAATCAGTTATGCACATCCATCGAAATAAACAAAATAGCAACTGTCAGCTGGTTGCTCTCCAAAGAAACCCCAAGCTCTCGTCTCCATCAAGTTTTGCATTCTACGCCCCTTCAGTGTTTTCTTTTCCTGATTCAACAAAGCACCGACATTGTTTTTTTTTTGAGATTAGAGAGCTTTCATTCAAATATCAAAAGGCAGGTTACAATCCTTGGCTGCTGCTTCCTCTAGCCAAGATGGATAACAGGCATGCCGACATTGTTGCTCAACTGCCAGTCGCCACGCTGTTTTTGCCTTTTTGGTATACTTCGTCATAACAAACTTATCTTTGGCACATTAATTTCTACAAGTAAATTTTTATAAAATGTGGTTTGTCTGTGAAGTTCACACTTTGGCTAACAGTTAGTCTAATAATGCATGATTTCATATCAAATAAAAATATGAGTATGCACGCTATGTATCATGAAATAATAACCACGGATTCAATTGAAAATCACTTCCTGGGTAAAATTATAAGAAACAAAAATGGTAAAAATGATTTTACAATGTCAAATTACACCATGTATTCAGTGAGGCATGATTTCTAGTTGGCACAGTAAAATAAACTCAGAAGATAAATATTCACAATGTATACAGCGGATAGTGATTAAAATACTTCTTTTTTTTTGCGATAAGTGATTAAAATACTTCATTACCTAATGTCGTCGCTTTCCTTTTCTGAGGAGACGAGGAAGCTCCAACAGTCACAGGATTAGTAGGCCTGCAGAACAAAACTCCAACAGTCACCGGATTAATAGGCGTGCAGAACAAGCCTGAATTCACTAATCACTATGTACCTATGTTTAGTAGGGGACACAATGTCGAGCGAAGAGAAACTACTTGACAAATTGACATGTGAAGAGGTGCAGTGCATGCTTCACAAAAATGAGTTTTGGTCTCCAAATACATCCGCCTCGCTTCAAATTTAAGAGAGAACCGAAACCGAGGGAGAAGTTCTTATTCCAATGAATTTTATAATCCCATCCTCCAACTTTGAGTTTCAGGTGCATTCCATTCAACTCAGAAAATGACCTCTATGGTGTCTAGAGGTTTGTGATACATCCTATTCAGACCCTACTCTTTTCTGAAGTTACACCCTTCTGAAGTGATTTAACCACAATAATTTTCTGCTACTTGCATCAAGTGGAGAGTAGCAATGTTCCTTATAAGAGCCTTTGTTTCAGAGAATCATATATGTGACTGAAAGTGAGGAGAATAGAATAAAGTCTCTCAAAAAATGTTTATTTAAAGATTGACTTTACCAAAACGCTTGCACAACTCATCATAGTTGTGATTTTTGCTCATCATAGTTGCCCTCCTCTTCACCATCTTCCGAAAAGATTTTTTATTTAAAAAAGCAAAATAACAACAATGAAAACTCTTCAGCTGTAAATTGTGATAACTGCAAGCTTATCATGACCCTAGTGAAAACCAACTCAAGGTGTCAACTGAAGTGCCTCTGCCATAAACAATCTGCTTCTATATTGAAGATATGCTGCCTCTTTTTCAGTTAGTGGCAGGATTGATTGCCAACCAGTTGTACTTAAGTAATGTAGTTATCTTAACCATGCCGGTTCTCCACTTTATGCCCAAGCACTCTCCTCCTCCCCCACTAACACTCCACAAACTACAAATTCACCAATTTGGCCCTGGCTTTTCAGTCAAAAGGCGGTCAGGAACGCCTTTCTCCCGCTTAGTTGATCGTTACTGTTTTGTAAACAAACAAGTACGATCAGCGAGCTGGAAAATTGTACAGAGGACTAGCATTCTGTTTGATCCATACTAAATTTTGAGCTGTTTTGTTGCGAAACTCTAGATAGGCCGAAGAAAAGGCGAAACCACGAATGAGAGATGGGACCGAGTGACCAACCAAACCTGTGAAAGAAAGTATTTAACATTGCTAAGGCGTTTTTAGTTGCAATTCGGGATCCCCCACGCCTCGTTGTATATATGTATATATATAAGCAGGAAGCCTAGTGCAAGCTGCCACCGGCACTGGCACTAGCACTAGCACTGGCACTGGCACTGGCAGTTGCGAACAGAACAAGGCTACTACGAGAGAGATGGCATTGGGCGTAGCCGGCCTCGTCCTCGCATTGCCACTCTTGTTCTTGCTGACAAGGGCGGCGTGGGTCACCGTCACCTGCTACTACCTGACGCCGATGAGGATCCGGAGGATCCTGGTCGGCCAGGGCGTCCACGGCCCGCCGCCGCGCCTCCTCGTCGGGAACCTCCGCGACGTGTCCGCTCTCGTCGCCGACGCCACCGCCGGCGACATGGGCTCGCTCAGCCACGACATCGTCGGCCGCCTCCTTCCCCATTACGTCCGCTGGTCCAAGATGTACGGTGAGTATGCACGTAGCTGACGTTGCATTGCCGGCGCGGCGGCGGAGAGAGCTGACCGGAGCGGCGTGTCATGCGCCTGTGCGTGTGCAGGGAGGATGTTCGTGTACTGGTACGGGAGCGAGCCCCGGGTGTGCGTGACGGACGCGGGCATGGTGCGGGAGCTCCTGTCGTCGAGGCACGCGCACGTCACCGGCAAGTCGTGGCTGCAGCGGGAGGGCGCCAAGCACTTCATCGGCCGGGGCCTGATCATGGCCAACGGCGCCACGTGGTCGCACCAGCGGCACGTCGTGGCGCCGGCGTTCATGGCGGACCGGCTGAGGGGCCGTGTGGGCCACATGGTGGAGTGCGCCGGGAAGACGGTGCGCGCGCTGCGGGAGGCGGTGGCGAGGGGAGGGAACGAGGTCGAGGTGGGTGCGCACATGGCGAGGCTCGCCGGCGACATCGTCGCGCGCACCGAGTTCGACACCAGCTACGACACCGGCAAGCGCGTCTTCCACCTCATCGAGGAGCTGCAACGCCTCACCGCGCGATCCAGCCGCTACCTCTGGGTCCCCGGCAGCCAGTGAGCACCATGACGAGATCCTCTGCTTCCGCGTGCAAACACAAACAGAGCACTGCCAAACAAAAAGTAGCAGCGCCGTAGTGCCAACAGTGCTCACTGACAAGTGGGACTTTCAGTGGACGCAGGTCTTTTTAACATATTTTCTTTAACAATGTGTTTTTTTATTACAACCAGGTATTTTCCGAGCAAATACAGGCGGGAAATAAAGCGGCTGAACGGGGAGCTGGAGCAGCTGCTCAAGGAGTCCATCCAGCGCAGCCGCGAGATCGCAGACGAGGGCCGGACGCCGTCGTCAGCGTGCGGTATGGGGCTCCTCGGGATGCTGCTGGCCGAGATGGAGAGGAAGGAGAAGAAGAAGACCAGGCCCGGCGACGGCGGCGAGCTCGGGTACGACACCCAGACGATCGTGGACGAGTGCAAGACGTTCTTCTTCGCCGGCCACGAGACGTCGGCGCTGCTCCTCACCTGGGCCATCATGCTGCTCGCCACGAACCCGTCGTGGCAGGACAAGGCCCGCGCCGAGGTCGCCTCCGTCTGCGGCGACGCGCCGCCCACCGCCGACCACCTCCCCAAGCTCACCGTGGTAAGTAGCCAAATTAGTTTAGCCACTGATTCCCGGCGGCGATCCGTCCCACCGCCGTCCACGCCGCCGACCACCGGATACTAACGCACGCTCCGTCGACTGCAGCTGCAGATGGTGATCAAGGAGACGCTGCGGCTGTACCCGCCGGCGACGCTGCTGCCGCGGATGGCGTTCGAGGACATCACGCTGGGCGGCGGCGAGCTGCGCGTGCCGAGGGGCGCGTCGGTGTGGATCCCGGTGCTGGCCATCCACCACGACGAGGCCGTGTGGGGCGCCGACGCGCACGAGTTCAGGCCGGACCGGTTCGCGCCGGGGCGGGCGCGGCCGTGGGCGGGGCGGTTCCTGCCGTTCGCGTCGGGGCCCCGGAACTGCGTCGGCCAGGCGTACGCCATGGTCGAGGCCAAGGTCGTGCTTGCCATGATGCTCGCGAGCTTCAGATTCGGCATCTCCGACGAGTACCGCCACGCGCCGGTCACCGTGCTCACGCTCCGGCCGCGCCACGGCGTGCCCGTGCGCCTGCTGCCGCTGAAGTAGGCCTCTCGCAGTTTGGGCTGCGTAGAATTTCAAGTGACGTTGTGCTCCTGGACTCCGCGCAATTTTGGTTCTTGGTTTTCTTGGTTCTTTGCAATTTTGGGACATTTTTTAAATTTTCATTTTGATTTTGATTGTTTGTACTTGACTAGAGCTGAGGGAGCAATTTTTGTGCTTGGTTCATGAGGGGTGGCCTGACATGTAGAAATAACATAATGTCTGGAGTCAACGTTTTGTTCGCACTATTTTACTGGAAAAAAGTCATATATATCGGTGACCAAGGTGTGAATGTAGAGCATCTCCAACAGTTTCCCAATAACTATAGCAACTCCGGGGGTTGTAGACACCGGTTAGTACACAATTTTACGCACACGTAACTGGACAAGCTGTTAGAAAAGAAAAAGCAACAACAATCCGCGCTTGAATTCATCATCAGCAGCAGCAAACTAACAATCCATCCATCAGGACAGGCAGCCCGGGGAAGAAGAAATCCATGGAGCAATCATGACGGCCCGGGGAAGAAGAAGAAGGAGGGAACCCATGACAGGGAGTAGAGGGATGGCGACTGGCGCCCTCCACCTAGCCTCCTCAGCCCTCCATTGCCGAGTCTCCACCCTCCCCATCCTCGAAGCCTAGGCCCTCTCTCCTTCCTCCCCTCCGGCGATGGATCTCTCCAAGCTCAACTTCGGCATCGGTAAGGATTTCAGCTCCAAGGTTCTCAGCACCCTTGGCACTCAAGTATCCCCTTGTGGGAAACCAACAGGCCGGGACTTTCTCCTGTTGGTGTCTTTTAGTCGGAATCGGTTCAGGCTCACTGAAGATTCAGTTGGCTCCTGTCTTCAATCGGTTCTGGGGGGAGTTGCTTTGGATTTCTCTGTTCTGCAGCTTGAGGAGCAAATCTTTCGGTTCTCTGTCTCCTCCAAGCAGGTTGGGTTCATGATTCTTGAGCTCTCTCAAATCGCGGAGGAGCATTTCAGATTGGCTTTCTTTCTCTGTAATGATTCGGGTTTTCAACGAGCACTTCGCTTTGCAAAGCTTGACTCGGGTCCTTCGTTCTCCTGGCAACCAATTCGCTCAAAGAAATCTGGAGCTTCTCATGCTCATACGGCAACTCCTCGTCGTCCCCCTTTGTCTGGAGCAAACTCTGTTCCGATTGGAAATGGATTTTCAAAGCAACGATTCACTCCCCAGGTAAACAATTTGTCCCATCATCCTAAGGCCAATTCTTCGGTGTTCTCTAGATTGCAGTTCCCTCGTCGATCAGTGTTTGATAGGCTGAGTTTCAAAGAGGTGGTTCAAAATTCAAATTCAAATTTGAGAGGGGGGAACAGTCAACGGGCCACCTTCCGCCCTGGGTCAGCTGGCCCAGCCTTCACACAGCCGGATACTGTTGCTGCTGCTGTGAATTACTCTGCTGGATTTCCCAACCGTCCAAGAGTTGACCGGGTGAACAAGGTTAAATGTTGGCTTTTGTAAGCTGCGGGGCCACACGGTAAAATCTTGTGCCAACTACAAGGATCTTCAGAGATTTATTTCATTGGCTGGGGCAAATCCACGGGCTAGCTTCTCATCCTATACCCCTAATCCCAATTGGCCTAATTCACCCCGGTTGACCTGGTTTAAAGGAAAAGCTCCTCGGGAATTTGGGTCGGAAGTAAATGGGCCGCCAGCACGCTTTACTCAAGGGGACGGTCGACATTCCACAGTGATTACTCTGGAAGAGCAGCTTGCCCCTTCAGCTTCTGCCGTACCACTCTTCCCCCACCAAAGCTGTGCTCCCGCCACTGTAGCCTCCTCCGGTGAAGAAAACCCCGGCGGCGCCGAGCCCTCCGGCGTCCAAGAAATGGCGTTCTTAAACATTGACCCGGAGCCGATGCTCCTCGCCGGGTTTGCAAGAATTCTCGTGGAGGGGCGCCCCAAGTTTGCAAGGGTGGTTACTCCAAGAACAATGCCAGCCAATGAAGACTTGGCGATCGTCACCGTCACCAACCTCCCACCGGTTGAGATTCCGTTCGCTGTAGTCCGCGATGCTGTCCTTGGTCTGTTGGAAGGTGTTTATGAGCTTAGGGTGGCGGATGTGCAAAGGTGTCCATTCGGTCGAGGTCAAGCTTTTGTCAGGCTAAGGAGGGTTTCTGATAGAGACACGCTAGTCCATACTAGCCCTCATCATTTTCAGGGTTTGACACTGGAGTTTGTCAACCATAACCGGGGGGCAAATGCTAGGCGTGTCTTGTTCAACCGGGAGTGCTGGCTCATGCTCATTGGTTATCCGGTGGATAACCGCAACATGGATGATATTAGGGACCTCATCAAGCCTTTTGGGAGGTTGATCTGCTGGCAAAAGGATGATGTGCTTGCAAGAATCTACATCAAGGCCCGAGTCACAGATTTAGTAGATGTGCCTCATTACATTATCCACACTGAAGGAGATGACCATGAAGGGGTTTCTCTAACTGTTCAGTGTGAAATAGTTCAACAGGACTTAATTGGGGGGCAACTGCAAGATGAGGACATACCTCCAGGAGGATTTGATGATGATGATTTTGTGTATCCTGGCCTAGATGGCAACCAGAATCAGCAATTCCATGATGCCCACTTCCAGCCCGGGGAACAGATCAATAATCTGGAGCACCCAGTTTTACCTGATTTAAATGAGAACCCAGAACATGCTGAACCTATGGATTAGCAGCTATTCCCTCTTGAGCCTGTGAATCTAGCTCCCAACATTGCAGATGAGGAGCCTCCGGAAGAATTGAACCTTCAGCTGAATTTATCTGTGCCCCAGATATCCTCAGCCTCTTCAAGGAATAATGCTAGTGCTCGTTCAGATAGTGTTGGCATGGTTGATCCTATGGAAGCAGAGCAAGTTCCCCCTGTGGTGCTAGGCATCTTTGCACCGGAAGCCAATCTGTTGGTGGAGAACAATCTAGGGATGCAGCTGAACAATGAAGATTTATTGATGGAAATGGAGGAGGGGATCCAGCTCATTGATGGGGACCTGCCCATCAATGGCCAAAACCCTGATGCAGCCCAAGAGGGAAGAATGAACATTGCTGAAAATATTGAAATTGTTGAGGAAATGGAGGAAGGGATTGCTGATAATGGAGAAGCTGGGGGAATGAACGTAATTGCTGGAGAAAGGGTGGTATCTGCTGAAACTGGAGAAGCAATTGGCACTATGAGCCAAAATGGGTAAGCTGTTGCTCCGGTGTTGCCTGATTTCCTCCCAGCTGGGCCCACCCAGGAGTTTGTGCTGCCTGATTTCCTCCCAGCCAGGCCAGTCCCAGAAAATGTGGCTCCTGCAGGATCTTTCAACATCAACCTCAACATCAACATGGCACTCACTCACTTCTCTAACCCTGGAAAGGAGAATCCAGGCTGGTCTTCCCTCTTGATTGAGAAGGCTGGAACCTCCCATGTGCAACCACCTCCAGATGTTTATAGGCTGTGGGCAAAATTCTTCTCACCTGTGGGCTGCCCTGAGCAAGTGGTGAGCATCCCTACTGAATGGGCTGCTTTTTTCACTGTGATGTTGCTGTCACCAAATCATTTTGAATGGGCTAAGGGCTTCTTGGCATCCCAAGCTTGGAATTTGTTGACAAACTGCTCTAACACAGCTTCTCTAATGTCTTTTGCCATACCAACAAAATGTCCAGAAAATGCAGAAGTGCAGTGCCAGGGCCTCCTGGAAGCAGTTGATAGTTCTAACTCTTTGGAGAATGAGAATGATACTCTGGAAGAAGAGGAAACTAGGGCAGTGCAAGTTAAAAAGAGAAAAGGTAAGAGTCTCACTCCCATAGTGGAGACAGAGGTCAGAAGAAGCCCAAGGATTAGAAGTCGTAATGAGGGTTTCAAGCACAACAGTTGTGCAAGCAAAAACTGTCTGGCTTGTGTAGCTATCCCTCCATCCATCCCTAAGAAGCTTCTGAAGACTGTGGGGGAGAAATTCTGTAAGATAAAAGCTGGGAAGATGGCCGAAGATGACCTCTCTGGTAAGAAAAGGGGCAAGCAGCCAGTTGGAACTCACAAGACAAACAAGACAGCAGGACCAGATGGTAAGGATTTGAGTGATGCAAGTTCTGAGGAGCAGGACCAGGCCAAGAAGGCCAAGAAGTGATGTGCCCAGCCTCCTACATTTTGTTTTGTTCTCCCCTCCTTGTCAGGGTTGAGTTTAAGTTATGTAATGCAATTTCTGCTTATGGCTGATAGTACTAGCCTCAGACTTATGGTGCAAATGATGGGAATGATGTTTAATCCTGAAATCTGATTTTCTTGCATCTATCTGGGTTTATGTTGTGCATATATCCTGCTGTTTTTTACCCTCCCTTTTTCTGATGAATAATAATCAGCATAACAAATATAGAAATTGGCTAATCCTTTCCTGGAACATAAGGGGAATCAATTCTGAAGGCAAATGGGATGCTATTAGAAGTAAAGTGGCAGAGGCTAAGTGTGATATTCTTTGCCTTCAAGAAACCAAGAGAGAATTTTTTGACCTGCAATACATTAAGAAATTCTGTCCTAGAACTCTGGATGAATTTGTTTATTTACCATCTGTTGGACAGTCAGGAGGTTCAATCATTGTTTGGAACAGTGCCAAATTCTCTGGTAATCTGGAATTCCAAAATGAGTATGCACAGACAGTGGAATTCACCTGTAAAGTCTCAGGGGAAACGTGGTTGTTGACTAATATTTATGCCCCATGCACTGCTGAGGGGAAAACTGCTTTCTTAAGCTGGTTTAAAAACATTATTATGCTTGATGATTTGAAATGGCTTGTGGTTGGTGACTTTAACTTACTAAGGTCTCCTGAAAATAGGAATAAAGAAGGTGGAAACCTGCAAGAGATGCTTGCCTTCAATGATGCTATTAGCAATCTAAGACTAGTGGAGCTACCCTTGAGAGGATGTAAGTTCACATGGACAAATAAACAAACCAACCCCCTTCTTGAGAGACTTGACTGGTTTTTTACCTCTAATGCCTGGACTACCATGATGCCGAACACTTTTGTGACTGGACTGGTAAGAGACAATTCAGATCACAGTCCATGTGTGATCTCTGCCTCCACTCACACCCCAAGGCCTCAAATTTTCAGATTTGAAAACTATTGGCTTCAACATGAAGATTTCCTGGCGATCATGCTTCATGGCTGGAATGTCCCAACAGGCCAACTAGACAGTGCTAAAAATATCAATGCCAAGTTTAAAAATCTCAAAAGAGTCTTCAAAGCCTGGAAGAACCAGCTTCCCAGCTTAGCTGCAGCAATTAGAAACACCAAAGAGACAATACAACTCTTGAATATCATGGAAGAAGCGAGGGACCTAACATTGGAAGAATGGAATTTCAGGGAAATAACAAGTACACATCTGCAGGAGCTCTTACATCAGTAGAGAATCTACTGGAAGCAGAGGGGTACTATAAGCTGGGTTAAGTTTGATGATGAGTGCACTGCCTTCTTTCATGCAAATGCCTCTATTAGGCATAGGATAAATACAATCACATCTCTCAAGGATGCAAATGGGCAAGAAATCTTTCAGCATGAGGCCAAGGCAGAGCTTCTTTGGAATGCATATAAGGAAAGGATGGGTACATCTGAATTTTCACACATGTACTATGACCTGGGATCCTTACTGACTATAGACCCAAATCTTGACTGCTTGAAAATTCCTTTCTCCAAGGAGGAAATTGATGCAGTAATCGCTGACCTCCCAAACAACAAGTCACCTGGACCTGATGGTTTTAATGGAGAATTCTTGAAAAAATGTTGGCCATTGATCTCCCAAGAATTTTACAAACCGTGTGAAGATTTTTTTGAAGGGAACTTATGCCTTAGAAGTATCAACTCATCCTACATAACCCTGGTCCCCAAAATTGATTCCCCTGCACTGGTTGGTGACTTCAGACCCATCTCTTTGCTCAACTCTTCCATCAAGTTGTTGACCAAACTTCTTGCTGAGAGGCTGCAAAAGGTGATCATAAGACTTATTCACCAAAACCAATATGGATTCATTAAAACTAGATCAATTCATGATTGTCTAGCTTGGGCTTTTGAGTATCTTCATATTTGCAAGACCTCTAAGAAAGAATTGGTTATCATCAAATTGGACTTTGAGAAAGCTTTTGACAGAATTGAACATCGAGCCATCTTACAGATTCTCAAGCATAAAGGCTTTGGGGAGAGATGGATTGGTTGGGTTAAGGAAATACTAAGCACTGCCACATCCTCTGTCCTTTTGAATGGAGTTTCAGGAAAAGTGTTTCACTGCAGGAGGGGGGTTAGGTAGGGAGATCCTTTATCTCCATTACAGTTTGTGCTGGCAGCTGATCTACTTCAGACTGTCATCAATAATGCCAAAGATCAGGGGCTTATTCACCTTCCTGTCACTACATTGGCCACTTCTGACTTTCCTGTGGTGCAATATGCAGATGATACTTTGCTTATCATGGAAGCATGTCCTCTGCAAATAGCCCACCTCAAGGATATTCTTCAAACTTTCTCTGCTTCCACTGGATTAAAGGTCAATTATTCTAAATCGATGATGGTTCCCCTCAACACCCCTGAGGAAAAGATGGACATTTTAGCGTCAGTTTTCGATTGCCAAAAAGGAACCCTGCCCTTCACATACTTGGGACTTCCCCTGGGCACCACCAACCAAACTTGGTGCATTTCCTGCCCCTAATGCAGAAGTTTGAGACGAGACTGTGCTGCACATCCACATTTCTCAGTCAGGCTGGTAAGCTAGAAATGGTGAATTCTATGTTTTCATCCTCAGCAATTTATTACACTGCAACCCTCAAGTTACACAAGGGTGTGATTGAACAATTGGACAAGTATAGAAGACATTATCTCTGGAGAGGGTCTGATATCACCTCCAAGAAGCCATCTAAAGCAGCATGGCCAATGGTGTGCACTCCCAAGAGACAAGGAGGGCTGGGGGTCCTGGATTTGCATACACACAATGAAGCTATGCTTCTGAAATTCCTACACAAATTCTATGCACGAGCAGATATCCCTTGGGTTAAATTAGTTTGGGCAAAATACTACAGCACTGGAAAGCTTCCTGGTCAGCAAAGGAAAGGGTCCTTCTGGTGGAGGGACATAGTTAAGTTGCTTGCTAAATACAAGGGGATGGTGTCAGTCTCTGTTGCAAATGGGACCTCAGTTTTGTTCTGGAAAGATCAATGGAATGGTATTACTCCTGCTTTGGCCTACCCTGAGCTATTCTCCTTTGCCAAAAATGAGAATATCACCTTCAGATTGGCAGTTACCAGTGATGATTTCACAAGTAACTTCAACTTACCCCTATCTGTTGAAGCCCACCAGCAATTGTCGTTACTTCAGGACTTTATTTCTGGCAGGGAAATCATTAGTGGGAATGATCAATGGAAGTATAGTTGGGGAACATCACATTTCTCTACATCTAAGGCATACAAAGTGCTTAAGGCAGGCCCAAGTGCACACCCGGTGTACCAATGGATTTGGAAATCGAAGTGTCAAATGAAGCATAAAGTTTTTTTCTGGCTGCTTCTTAAAGACAGGCTGAGCACAAGAGATCTACTCCGTCGTAGGGAGATGAATCTTGATTCATACACTTGTGACATGTGTATTTTGCAAAGACCTGAGTCTGGAGTCCACCTCTTTCTTCGCTGCAATTTTGCCAAGGCATGCTGGAGCTCTCTTGGTATCTCCTTTGTCTCCACTAGGTCGGTCACTCGAATTTTCAAGCAAATCAAAGAGAATTTGGCAGTTCCTTTCTTCATGGAAATCATCACCTTAATGGCCTGGAGCATTTGGCTTACCAGGAATGAATGGATCTTTCACAATAGAGACCCCTCGGTTTTTAGCTGTAGGCAAAAATTCAAGAACGAGTTCCTGCTGGTGTTACACCGTGCGAAGCCATCCTTGCTACCGGCAATGTCTGCTTGGATTGAGGATTTCCAGCCTTAAGCTTTTACCTCTTTGTTTCCTCTTCTTATTTTTGTTGTCTTTCCTTTTCTTTTTTCTTTCGTTTGTTTGTTTTTATCTCTCTCTAGACTTTTTGTACTCCAATCTTTTTTATTAATTTATAACCAGTAGGGGCTTTCCCCTCCTGTTCTTTTCAAAAAAAAACTATAGCAACTCCAACAGTTTGGCAAAACAATTTGACATCCATCTAATTTTAGCAAAACAGAAAAAATTGGCCTCCAATAGTTTGGCAAACCAACTTGGCATAAATAGAAACTTGGCAGATCGTGGTTGCTATCGGCGTTTCCGTATAGGTGGGAGGGTGAAAAAAGAAATAAAGAATAGAGAAGGATTCTTGATGTAAGTTTTCAAGAGGTGGAAGGGCATAAACATAATTTTGTTTCTCTCAGGATTCCTGATGTAAGTTAGATCTGGGTTTGACAAGTGAATTATTTCAAATTGTTGGAGATGAACTCTTTTTTTTTACTTGGCATATCTTTTTAGAAGTTGGCAAAACACAAGATTTGCCAAGTAAAATTTGGCAAACTCTTGAAGATGCTGGAATATTGCAGTATCGGTTTTACTATTATTGGGAGAGTTGCTTTTGCAGTCTCCCCATAATCTCATCCCGATCATTTCAATAATAATATTAATAATAATAATAATAACAATAATAATAATCTCATCCCAATCCAACTGCAGACTTGGGAGAGTTGCAACTTCTCCTTTATTTAGGGAGAGTTACAACTTCTCCTTTATTTAGGAAGAGACAAGGAATTATTAGGAAAAAGGGAAAGGTAAAAGGAGACTGTTGAATCATTATTTTTCTTATCAAATCTCCGAACAAGGTAGTTGAATCATTATTTTAACAAAAAATATATATCAATATCTATAATTCCAAATAAATTCATGATCAATACATAATTTGTTTCATGTGTAGATTTTGGTGTATTTTTTTATAAACCCTACTAGACTTCGCATCTTCCCCAAGAGTTTCTACAGGTGGCCACTAGTATTAACTGGTACCCATTAGTGTTATTACTAGAGTGACCAACAGCTTTGCTAGTATGTTCTAGAATTTCTAACAGTTCTGGTAAATTCCCAACAACATTATCTATCCCCACAAACTCATTACCTACATTTTGTAGCTAGTTAACAAAATATACTAGAAACTACTGGTCATTTTTTTATAACAGAAAAACTGAAGAAAAGTAAAACTTGATCAAAGTTTGACTTATAGTAAGACTAAAACAACCTACGTCTTAGAATTTCCTAAAAAAACTATATTAATATGAAAATATATCATAAAAGTATTCAATTCTTGCCAACTTCTCCAATAGTACTTTTTAATCCCCTTCAAACCAAACAAGTCCTAGAGAATACTTTTATCTCGACGCGTGGGGCAAGAGTTTGATGCTGATTGATAACAGCCTACTTGAGCACTTAGGCAAAAAGGGTAGTGCTAGCAGGCTATAATGCCGTACAACAGCTGCAAATATTCATCTGTAAGTGGGAGCTTAATCTTGCCATAGGACTATACTTTATTACAAATAAATAGGGTCTAAGGATTCCCCACCCCTTAAATTATGACCCTAAATAGTTAATTAATGGGGGCAAAAATAAACTTAGTTTCATGAAAGGGTAGCTAGTACGACGATAGGCCGAGGCAATGGTTTTCAAAAGCTGTAGATAGAGGGCGGTGGTAAAAATGAACTAGTTTCATAAGAAAATGTATATGCTTCACTCCATGATGCTCCGAGCCTCTGGCATGTTGAAGGAGCAAAAACAAACTTTGGAGCAAAAAACGTTCACTTATTTTGGTCGCTGGAAATATGTCTTAATTGAGCATTAGTTATGGCATTGTGAAATGTACGTCTTGAGGTTGAAATTGCAAAGAACCAATTCTTACCATATCTGCTTCATGCACATCAACCCCTTTTTTACATGAGAGAATTCTGGCTCCGTTCCTGATTTACTAAAGAAAACACAAGACCTTGTATATATACGGCAGCCAATTCAACTTAAAAACCTAAGCTAGCGCTCAGGCTTCAAATAAAGATGGAATACGAAACAACTATTATATTGAAGAATGTTAGCCATGATTTGAACTCAAGATCTCACCGGTTCAATCCAAAAGCTTTAGCTAACAGAGAAGCATAGGTATATAGTTCACCTATGCAACTATCTAGACAGATGGATCGCATCAAATGCGCTTTGTCATGTCCTCTCTGATGATAGTCCCTATGTACGTGTTCAATTTCCAGGTGGTTCTTACACTAGGATACCAGGATGGAACCAATTGTGGTGACACTACTGTAGTGCATCCACTCGGTCCCCTTCTTAGTTAGTGGCTGAAAGAAAATGCAAAGAAAGTTCGCGAATGGGCTTGTAGTCCAATGGTAGGACAGTCCAGTGGGACGCTACCCACCAGGGTTCAAATCCTGGTGCTCGCACCTTTTCCTGGATTTATTCCGGGATTTTCCGGCGTTATGCATTAAGTGGTAAGCAACGTTCCCGTCGACGACGAGGCGCCAGTGGTGACTTCGAGAATCTCCAGATCTGCCGGTGCTCAGTCCTTCGGAGGTGCTCATAGGGGTAGGGTTTGCGTACGTGTATTCATAGGGGTGAGTGTGCGTGCGTGTTGTGAGCGTTTGCGTTGTACTGTGTAATCTCAAAAAAAAAATGTAGAGAAAGTTCAAAAAAGCATTAGCTCTACAACCTAGATGACAAGGTTAAGAGTTTTTCACGGTTCTTCGAGAGTTACAAAAAGAAAAAAAACACTCACCACCTGCACGCACGCAGGCTCCAAAATAAGAAATAAATCACTTTAGAAAAAACTCAGATCACTTGAAATACCTTCCCCCCACGGGGTGTGACCATTTGGTAATGGAGTGCACATGCATATACGTAGTACTCCCTCAATCCCACAAATACTGTTCATTTAGAAAATTTTAGACAAGACAGTAGCAATGCTAAAAGTGCAAAGTACCACTAATAACTTTTTAAATTGGATGGATTACTGAGTAAAATTAATTATTCATTCACGTTTGCAGTAATTATCAGACCTATTAGCCTTCCTTATTTAGCGAGTCTGGTTCGAGAGCATCGATGGAGGGAGTAAATGATCAATTCGTTAATTAGACTAGAAGTTATTATGAGAACTTGTGTTAGATGGTCTGATGAAGGTTATATAAACACTTTTTGTGGGGACAAATTTTGAAGGCTAAATGAACATTTTTTTTGGACAAAGAGAGTAGAGTGATTTGTCGCGAAGACCTTTTCAGTGGTACTAAGGCAGTTTAGAAAATTCTATGGTATGCAAGGAACTCATCAAAAATTTTGTGGTACCGAGGGAATTGGTTCATTATCTTATTGTGATGGATACGTGACTATGTGTTGTGGTTTGTTTAGGAAAAGAAATTATCTCCATCTTCTGCAGAAGCGTTGTCCAAGATAATAGACTAGCGTAAGAAAAGGAGAAACAATCGTTGTGTAAAAGGTGAACAAGTTAAAGAAAACAATGTTTACTATTATTTCTCCATCTGTTCTTGACAAATAGCTCCACAATTTCCAAATCAAGCATGCTCATATATGAGAGGCCAACTTTCATATATTTCAGTACCCATACTCATGAATCATGAATGGAATGGTCAGTCAGATATGAGAGGCCAACTTTCATACAAAGACAACTTGAGCTAAATTAAAATATGTTTTTGAGGTCATCCTCTAAGTTGGTTAGTTTCAAATCAAAGTTGACAATCATGTGGACCACCAAGATTCCTTTGAGCACAAGAAGAGCAAATTAAATTATATTAAATAGATTCCCATGTCACTTACATATCATGTGGGATCGGGAACTACTAGTTTGAGGCTCTCAAGTAAAGAGATACGAGTGGACCACACGGGAGATTACATACAAAAAGGGAAAATATTATTTTCCCTAAAGAGATATAGCCAAGGAGAAGTGGTTAATAATAATGGGAAGGCTACCTGTTCTAAGCTACCGTTAGATTGCATATGGGTTTTAGGTTTTCAATCATGCAAAGTATGAAAAACGGAAGTTGCATGGTCATGTTAGAGAATGTAGCACGGACCATTATATTTTTGCCAAAGGGGTGAGCCAATGGATTCATATTCAAAGTGAAACTTTCCATGGGATTGCTTCAGATAGCCCTATCTACACTAAACGTTTGCCTCACTTGCTATTAAAGGAGAGCACACAATTAAATTTTTATTGCATGCATGCATGCCAAATTAAAATCAAACACTGTAAGACTTGTGATATTCGTAGGTGATTATATATTATTTGTATTTAGTTTTCCTACATAAATATCTAGCCAAACATATTGCGATTATTGTAAGTTGGAATAGTTGATCCATAATTGGATATTGACAATAGGTTACCGACAAAACCATAGGCACATTTAAAATGTTCCCACTAATTAGGATGAGTCTCACACGCATTTTTAAAAGTTGCAATAAAGGAATCGTATAGGGAAATATTTTACACCTCGTGGGAAAAATTGGTGTCGCCATTCTTAAGAAAATCTCAAAAAAATTGCCAACTTATTATGCTATAACTATATTTTTTATCTTTTGGAAATTTATTGGGATTTGGGTGAAATTTTGTACAAGTTTATTTTTTGAATTATACTACTCACTCTATTCATAAATATAAGCACTTATAGGTTTCTCCTAAGTTAAAAACTATATAAAACTTGCGAATGGGCTTGTAGTCCAATGGTAGGACGATCCAGTGGGACGCTACCCACCAGGGTTCAAATCCTAGTGCTTGCACTTTTTTCCTGGATTTTCCAAGATTTACCGGCGTTATGCGTTAAGTGGTAAGCGACGTCCCCGTCGACAACGAGGCGCCAATGGTAACTTCAAGAATCTCCAAATCTGTCGGGTGCTCAGTCCTTCGAAGGTGCTCATAGGGGTAGGGTTTGCGTACGTGTATTTATAGGGGTGAGTGTGCGTGCGTGTTGTGAGCATCTACGCTGTATTGCGTAATTCTCAAAAAAAACTATATAAAACTTGACTCACAATAGCAAAAATTCATAAAAGGTTGACAATCTATAAATGATGTTAACTACTAGATTCACCGTGAAACCAACTATCATAATATGTAGCTCTTTATAGTTAAAATTTTATTTTAAATATGGTTGGCCAAAATAGTATATTAGAGATTACTCCTCCCATTCTAGAAAGTAGGTTGTTTTAATTTTTTAGATACATCTCTCGCTAACATAATACTATAAATTTATCCTACCCTAATTTCATTTCATTTTTTGAAAATTTACCCCGGGATATGTATGTAGTGGCTATAGTAAAGTTGACATGTTAATTCCTTTTATTTTCCTGATCATGAACACCGCCGTACAGCTTTTGGAGTGCACGAGTGGCTGAGATAGTGGGCAGGCCACAAATAACGAACCCATCAACAAGATGCTTCGCGCACTTCACTTTTGTTTGTCGTACGCGTAGCCCTCCACTAACAATCTTAGCTTGTTGCACTGGCTGACTAGTGCCTTTGAAAATATATAGCAGAATTAATTAATTCAGTTGCATAATTCATCAACTCATATATCATGCACACAAGATAGGTCAGGAAATGAACAATAATTAACTCCTTTTCTCAAGAAGCTGGGTGTCTTTCCAAAGAGAGAAATACTACTCCTTCCTCAGGATTGAATAACCCATTCTGAATATCTAAATATATATAATTTTCGTTCATAAAGTCTAAATATACGTACTGTATTTGGACCAAATATATTGATAAACTAAAAATCTTCTGAATATGCATACCGTACCACCAATGTGAAAATTGGATGATGGATCGCTAGATCTGCGGCCGACAAAACATGTTGCAAATGGGCGAGAGTGGAAGGAGCATGGGCATCAACATATTCCAGGAGTTGTCTGATGAACAAGAGACTAATGACGTCCAGCACGGAAAGGGATTAGAACCTGGTGCATGAGTGTGCTTGCTGATAGTACATGCTACCGGCCGGCCAGATCGAGCAATGCAAATTGCAGCTGTGTACCATCATTGTACGGTGGCGTTCCTACTCGACGCCGATCGGCGGACGGCAAGTCGGCAACCCAGCCTGGTCGACGATGTGATATGGGTACCTGATTTGTCTTGATCCAAATTGTGCACAATGGCATAGCACTTTTCTGATTTCATGTCGATCCAATTAATGCATATGCACGAATCCAATGTGCATGGATGAATTATTGGATATATGGTGCTCAATCACATCTATGTTTTTCCCCACCTTATCTGACGAATCTTGCTGCAATTTAGCGCGTCGGAATCCACTTTGCATGGTGGGCAAATCTTTCCCTAGGAAGTGATTGCGGCGATAGAATTTGGATACCATTTTGATAAATATAAGATCGAGTTTTCCTAATCTCTCCAAACAACTTAAATAATTCTAAAATTTTTCCTTATTCTCATGCCCATTTTATCCCATATTTTTTTGATATATTAGCCCATCAACTCATGCTCCTACAGGGTCTATTAGTTTTTAGAGACATAATATTAGAGCAACTCCAAGAGCCTCTTTATTTTTGCTAGTTAAATTTGAAGGTTTTACCCTTTGTAAAAATAGAAAACTTCATAATTGTATTGAGTAATCCAACAGACTATCTATTTTTCATTTCCAAATCCCACAAACCACTCACTGACACACAAGACCCACATGTCTCATCCTCTATCTTCCCCACCTTATCCTTTCTCCCACCCAACACCTATCATCTCAGCCAGCACTCGACCTCCCTCATCGGCCAGCGCCACCTCCCCGCGCCCGTCCTCGCTGCCGGCCCTCTCCACCCTCGACCCTTTGTCGCCGTGCTCGCGCTCCGGGGCCTCAACCTCACAGGAGCGCTCCTCCTCCGCCTCCGCACGCTCGACCTCTCAACCAACACGGTCTACGGGGAGTGCCCCTCAATACAGGCCGTCGCACCAGATGTAGCGGTCATGACCGTCCTGCAGGAGAGGGTGCTCACGAAGAAGCCGGCTGTAGAGGCCGTGGCCGTGGCCGTCCTCAGGGCCGGCTGCGGAGGCCCCTCTCCCTCTCCCTCCCTCCCGGTCGCCAGCAGCCATGCCCCTAGGCCTCTCACCCCGCGTCAAGGAGGATGGTCACCACCCTCGAGCTCTTGCAGTTGGAGCCTCGATTCTTTTGATTTGAGGCCCAAATCGACGAATCAAGCTTCGAATCGAGCCCTGCTCTCCCCGGCCGCGGCCGGCTTGTCCCTCTCTTCGTCCATGGTGGCCTTCAGCGGCAGCCCCTGCTCTCCCCAGTCTCCATCTCTGGCGGCGGAGGGCCCGAGGCGTGGACTCGTTCGTGGAGAGGGTGGCGCCGGGGTGAGGAGATGTTGTGGCTCGCTTGTCCCCATCTCCGGCTTGTCGCTGCTCGTGCGCCGCGACCGCGGCGGTGCCGGACGCCCTTGCGGCGCGCTGCCAAAGTGGGCTTGTGTGGCTGGCGGCGCCGGATGCGCGCTCCTGCGATTTGGCGTGAGGAGTGCGGGAGGAAACCATGCCGCGGAATCTAGTGATTTGGCGAGGGCGGGGGGGGGGGGGTTGGCGAGGCAGATTGCGAGGAGGAGGAATGACGAGGCTGTTGGAAACGTGTTTTTTTTTAATATTCAGCGATGCAAAATGATTTGAAGGAGTTGTTGGAGTTGCTCTTAGAAACTTCATTAAAAAAATTGAGATCTATAGCTATCGTTTGCTGCGCATGTTAGTTTCGACTTTATTAAAAGAGTGCAAATGAGGGTGGTGGCCTAAATTAAAGTTCACGCGCGTGTTTATCATGAAGCCGATCTGTTTCTCATACTTGCTCTTTATAATTTCGGCGGCCTACTAAAATAAGGGCAAACTCTTGACACGCGATTTATCCCGTAGTATCGGTAGGTACTAAGTCACCCCTAGTCCACGTTGTTGAAGCACTCACACAAGAGTATTGCTTCCCGGTCACCAAGTCTCTCCCAAGAGCACCACTTGACTCGCCACAAAGGCTAGCCACTTAGGCACTCGCCAAGCTCCCTTGGTCACCTTGATGCCGCCTCTACTAAAGAGCTTCTCCACCAAGGAAGGGGGTCTCCACGTCCCCCGCACAAAGTGTCCTCGCCACTCCACACCAAGTCGGAGGGTCGATGACGATTGCCGGTGAGCCACTTAGCCCCCATGGCTTCCGGCGAATCTTGTACACCTTGATTCACTCAAGAATCACCTCACAAGATTGGCACAACCTTGCACTCACTCAGCTCTAAGCTAAGCCTAGCACTAAGCACATACACTAAGCATATGCAAGTCTATGGATGAGCAATTAAGCACTTGTATGGCTTGGATATGATCTTCTAAGTGTCTCACACTTCTCTGCACTTCCACACAATCCAGCAACCTCAAATGTGTGAGTGGAGGGGGTATAAATAGCCCAAGGCACTCAGCTAGCCGTTGGCTAACGGCTCACTGAAAAGTTGACCGTCGGATGAACCGACGCCTACTTTTCAGGAGTATCGGTTCATCCGGTGCCCCTCCCACGTCACTTAGCCGTTGCATCTCTGCTGACACAACGGTTCCGACGCTATGCTCCGACGCACCGTCGGATCATCCGGTGCTGAAGGACTTCTCGCCAAACCGTCTCTGTTGGTTTCTTCGTAACCGTCGGATAGACCGACGCTTCCCCTTGATCAAGGCGTCAGTTCATCCGGTGCTGAAGAGCTTGTCTTGGCGCGTCTCTGTCTTGATTCAAACTGAGCAATGGATAGACCGATGGTGTCCCCACTCAGACCGTCGGATCATCCGGTGCTACTGGCTTTGCTGCTTCTCCTCTGCAATTCATCCGGCGCATCTAGAAACTGGACCGTCGGATCATCCGACGGTGTCAACTTCGTTTGGCCTGTTGCGCAGTGTACCAACTACACCGACGCTATGCACCGATGGTACCGTCGGTTCATCCGACGGTGTGTTTTCTTTTCCTTTCTTTGCTCGGTTTTGACCCTAGAAAAATAGACTATCTTCTCAATTTGGCATGTGGTATTTTTGCATCTTTGGGACCTAGAAATGTCTACAAAGACATGTTAAACAATATGGTTAGTCCCATTGATCATGTTGTCATGAATTACCAAAATCATACTCGAACTAATGGCATATCATGCCACGTTCGCTACACTAACACAAGCTGCAGAAAAGCAAGTGATTGCACAGTTAAACTAAGCGTTACCAAAGGTGCATGTTAGCAGCCAGGACAGTGCCAATTTGTGCCTTGCATGATGTATCCACGAGCTAGCAAGAGAGCTACCTCCTACTCGTGTGAGCAGTACAAACTGTCAGTACATATGCAAGTTGTAAACCTATTGTAATAGGGGCCTGACTTCACTACTCGATGATCCGCCAACAAGACTCTGAAGAAGAGTCGACACAACTCCAAATGAATCTTGTAAATTAAGCTCTTGTTCCACAGATTAGATTCGGCTTACAATCAAGCAAACGTGATCTCTGAAAATTTAACAGTTCATGCATCATGCAGGTTCCTCCGGAATTCTCTGATATTTTTGATGCAGGGCTTTAAATCAAGCAGAAGCTAAGGCGTCATGCGCGCGCATGAGGAAGCTGGAACCTGAAAGGTGAAAGCGAGAGCGAATTAATTGTGTCGATCTTACTGGTGAATCCGATCGATCGAAAGCTGAGTTGTCCGTGTCCCGGCGGCCGCGAGAGTACGTAGGGCGGCGGCCGACGGGGCGGAACCAACCCGGCGGCTCGGTGTTGCGTCTCCGACGTGCAGGCTAGGGTTTTTCTATGCACATGCACGCAAACTATCCCGTCGACGCCTTTGGTCGGTATGCACTGCACGGGGGTGTGCTTTCTTTGGCTTTGCTTCAATTCACCGCGAGCAGGCACCGTACCGGGAGAGAAGAGGCTCTGTTTCGGCGGGCGCGCGTGCGCCAACATGAGTAACATGAGCACGGCTCGCATGAGGGGTTTGCGCTGTTCTTTTTTTTCGAACAATCTCGGAGGAGGAGGCTTCCCCATCTACACTTTGACAGCGTACAGTCCAATTCTATGGCATACCAGAGCGAGAGTAGGGGGGGCTCGTACCGTAGTATCGAGCAGAGGGAGTTTTTTTTTGCTCTAGATTTCACACAGAGGCGAGGTGATCAACCCATTGAGCAATCAACGGCTTGAGTTTCCGGTATCTACAGCTCCAAAGCCGAAGGTCCCTAACAGCTTTCTCGATGGTGACCGAAGCCGGGCAAGCTTCTCTTTCAAAGATGAGATCGTTCCGCGCTTTCCAAATATGCCACAGTATGACGAGCGTTACGTCTGCACGGACTTTGTCAGGGAGTGGGATAGGGCCACCAATCACCCACGGAAAACGCTGCTGGCCCGGCCTAATAGCAAGCGAGAGGCGATCCCAAACAGCACGCGCAGCAGGGCACGACACGAAGATGTGGTCATCGGTTTCAAGAATTCCAGGGCACCGCTCGCAGTTGGAGTCTTCACGCTCCTTGATGTTCTTGTAGTAGAGGTTAGCCCGCGAGTTCAAACGGCCATGTACGAGCAGCCACACCCAATTAAAGAACCTGACTTTCGTAGGGACCCGGGTCGCCCAGATGCGCGCAGCGTCCGGGTGATCCGCCGCGTGGGTGAGGAGGCGGACATCAGGCTGATCCGCCAAGGTAATCTGAGCAAGGCACGAATGCAACAAGGAGCTCTCCTCCCGGGCAGCATGCGAGAGACGGGGACGCAGGTGGGCGGACAGAGACACTGAAGAGCGTGTTGCACGGAGATATCCGGGCGGATGCTGTGAGAGTAGAGAGCGGGGAAAACCGAAGCCAAAGAATCGTGCATCAGCCATTGATCATGCCACAAGGAGGTGTGCACACCATTGCCCACCGAGACAGAAGTAAGAGAGCGGAAGTGTGGCAGTTGCTTTTGGATTAGGGAGGAAAGGAAGGAGGAGCCATCCAGGCCATCCTCATTGGAGAGGAACCAGGTTTTCTAGGGGAACACGGATTCCTCATGCAATTTGGCAACGAATTTCATCAGGAGGCAGTGATTGACCTCCGCCAGATTTTTCACTCCGAGCCCTCCTGAGCATATCAATGACAGTCTTCGGCAAAAACAAGAGGCAGGACATGAAGTAGATGGGAAGACTGCCCAGGATCACGTTGACAAGCGTGATCCGGCCACCTGCACTCAGTAACCGCGCTTTCCAGCCGGCAAGGTAACGATCGAAGGTGTTAATAAGTGGCTGATAGTCGGAGACTCTCAATTTGTGTGGTGAGAGGAGCAGCCTGAGGTAGATCTGGGGGAAGGTCGACACCTCGCATCCCAAGATGCACGCCATGTGTTTGAGTTGTTCTTATTGTGAATGACTGGATATAGTGTAGATGGTTATAGTGTTGACTTCAAAGTTGAATTGTTGGGAATAGCACTGAACCAAAAAGAGGTCCTGGGGGTATATGCCCCCGGCCCATTAAATTTCTATATTTCAATGTACTTGATTTTAATTCTAGCTTATTCTTTTTCACTTACTTTTCATATATGCTTACGATATTGTTCTTATAGAGATCTTTACGGGAAGAAAGATATGACTTTTGACTATTGTCTGTCACATTATGATATATTTCTTATATCAATCTTCAGAACAAATATCCTTGACAATGAGAAATTCAACAATTATGTAGATCACACATTGAAGTATACGTACCGGTGACCATTGGAGTATATTCCTCAAACTAGCTGATCTTGCTTATTATTGCACAATGCCACAATCAGAGAAGGGGTTAGATATGCATAATTGTGTGATGTTGTTTTTCAATATCGTGGCTAATGAAAGCCCAAACTAATTTAGTTGGAATAGGTAAGATAAGTATTATGGTATTGAGCCAGCTTTTAGAAAATTGGAAAAGAGATTATTTCATTTTATCAGAATAATATTAGTAATAATTTACCTCGACGACTTACAATTTGTGAAGTGTTTGAGATTTTCTGTTTCATATATTTTTTCTTCAAAGTCAATAGACGTCTTGGAAAAAATTGCTAAGCTGGTGCCAGCAGGGGCCCATGCCCCCCACCCCCAAATAATTTCAGTCTATAAAAAATTTAAATATAACAAGATTTAAAAATAAAAGTATCATTGTCCCCTCTACACCCCTATAACACCCTAAATTCCATCACCAAAATAATGTAAGCAACATGATGTTTTAGATTTTATTTTCTAAGGATTTAAATAAATTATCAAATAATTTTTTGCCTTTAAAACATTTAAATATCATTGGAATAATTTTAGAAGCAACAAGTGCTTGTGCATCATATTTGGTTGCATGGTTTTTGTTTGATGAGTGTGGTTTTCAAAAAAAATCATAAAGTCCAAAAACCCACCCAAAACCTTTTCTCTCCCTCTCCCTCTTAGCCCAGCCCAGCCGGCCTTCTTTCTCCCCCCGACCCGCCGGGCCAACAGCAGGCCACTGGCCGTTTCTCTCCCTCGCGGCCCAGTTGCCCCGCAGCTCGGCCTGCTCTCCCTTTCCCCTCTCCTGCGGTCACCGACAGCCCGGTCCCACATGTCGGCGCCGTCCCCTACCTCTAGCTCCTCCCCTGCTTCGCAACCCCCGCGCCCGCCGGCCGTTTCCCCACGCCGCATGCCTCTCCCCTCCTTCAATCGCCTCCATCAATGCGAAGTAAAGCTCGGCGCCACCTCCTCCCTTAACTCCCCTTCCGTTTCCCCTAATCAAGACCTCTCCCCTTGATTGCCATCAAGCCTCCGGCTCTCATGGCCATTGATGGGTAGTGCCACCCGACCGTCGCTCCTGCTCCCTCTCCCCGGCCTATAAAGGTCACCCGAGGGCTCCTGCATCACCCTTTTCCACCAGTCGAGCTCCCGCACTCCCTCACACTTGCGCGCACACCGTTGCCGTTGAAGCTTCCGGCAACCACGCCATTGTTGGCCACCCGAGCTCTCCCACCTTCGGTGAAGTATCCCTGGCCCCCTATTCAATCTTCTTTTTTTGCTCTCGCCGCTCACTCGAGCTCTACCCGTGTCCCAGGGCTGTCACCCCCTTCACCCGGAGCTCCGCGCCCGTCGTCTTCAACCTCCGGCCGCCTGCGTCGATCTCCCTCACCGCTTCCTCTCTGCCGCCCGTTCCTTCGTCGGAGTGTCTCTTTGTGGTGAGCGACTCGCCTCCCCTCGTTTCCCCTTGCAACTAGAGCCCATAGCCCCTGCGCCCGCTCGCAGGTCGTGCACCGTCCTCCCCCATGGACGTGATGCCCCAGCCGTTGTCCGAACCACCTCCCTAAGCACCTGGATAGCTTCGTCGTCTCCTTAGCTTCGCGTAGGATCAAACCACGCTTGAAACCGTGGCCGGGAGCTCATTCTCGAGCTTCTCCGGCGAAGCGGCCGCCGCGCGCCGCCATTCCGGCGCGCCCGCCGCCGCCCGTCTGCCTGCGGACGTCTCCCCCTGTCTGATCCGGCGTGGACGGCCTAGATCTGTCCAACCCCCCGAGTCAATCCCAACCATACCGGTCAACCGGGGTCTTTTTGCTAAAGAGACCCTCAGCTTCTGTAGTTTTGCAAGCCGGTCCTTCCACCTATAAGTATCCTTGCAAATAGGTCCTTTCTTTTATGTTTTAGCCCCTGATCTTCTTAGTTTTAGCGCCCAATGTCCTAGTTAGGTTCTTTTGCGTGTTAGACCTTCGATTTATATGCGTAATTAGATATAGGCCCTTGGTTTCTTTCATTTTAGTCCCTGGAAGCTTAGTTTCTTTACAGTTTAGCCCCTGAACCTTGTTTTAAGCGTATCTTGGTCGTTATAGATCTGTTTTAAGTGTTTTAGGTGTCTATGCGATCGTCTCAGCGAGCTCGTTGTTTTAGCAGTGTGTTTGTAGCTTTTAGACTTGTTTGATGTATTGTTTTATTTATTGTATGCTTTATTGTGTGCTCGTAGATCTCGTGCTTGTTTCAACTGAGCAGCCCGTTGGAGTTGATCAGGAACAACTTTTTAAAGAAGAAGAAGATCTGTTTGTAGGTGAGGAAGGCAAGTGGTATTCTCCCCCTGCATGTTCTACTTTGTCCCATATAATTGCATAATAATTAAGTTTACATTTATTCTGTTATTGCATTAAATTGACCGGAACACCTTTTTAAGGACATACCTAGATTTTTACCCACAGCCCTTGGAACAACCCGGTTTAATAAATGCTTTTGGGTAGATTATGCTAGTTGCTTAATTTGGGGTGGATAAAAGTGGTTTTCCTGGTAAAGGCTTTTATGCTTAATGATCAAGGTTTTGGGTTAATACAAGATCACTCGATTGAATCGAAACATGGAGAACCACCCAAGAAAACATGTGCAACCATAGTGTCATATGGCTCTGACCTTAGCCAATTAATTAGGTGTGCGATTGATCTGATGACCCTTTTTCGAAAGGAGCAGAGGGGGATCCGGGTTGCAGGGGTATAGCCCGGTTCTCTTGGGGTAGCAGCCTTTGCTAAGGTGCTGACCACTAGGGAGGGTTATGGTCCGCCCTGATCCGTAACTATGCGGGTTGTTAGTCTTTTGCATGCCTTTGTAAAGGCTTCGTAGCGTCCCTATGCAATCACACCTCGGAAGTGTGGTATGGTGCTTGGCCATGGTTGGGTTCAAAGTTCTTCGGAACTTCTACGCGAGCTTCGGTGAAGTGTACAACCTCAGCAGAGTGTAAAACTGATCGATCAGCCGTGCTCACGGTTATGAGTGGCTTGGACCCTCACATGATAATCAAACTCAAAGATGAAATTAAATCGTGGTATGATGGGTTTTGAGATGAGATGTTTTTAATTCTTAAGTGGGTTGGTATGAACTTACATCTAGTAACTAGGCGTTCGTTAATTAAAATTTGACCAACATTAAAATGCTAACCGCTGCAAAACCTTAGCCTATCCTTGTGGCCTTGCATCTTCCCCCACTTGCTGAGTACCAACCATAAGTGTACTCATCCTTGCTTACCGCTGTTCAGAGGAGAACAACGGTGAGGAGTACTACAGTGACTTTGAGGAACTTCTACGCGAGCTGTGGGTAAAGTGTACAACCTCGGCAGAGTGTAAAACTGATCGATCAGCCGTGCTCACGGTTATGAGCGGCTTGGATCCTCACATGATAATCAAACTCAAAGATGAAATTAAATCGTGGTATGATGGGTTTTGAGATGAGATGTTTTTAATTCTTAAGTGGGTTGGTATGAACTTACATCTAGTAACTAGGCGTTCGTTAATTAAAATTTGACCAACATTAAAATTCTAACCGCAGCAAAACCTTAGCCTATCCTTGTGGTCTTGCATCTTCCCCCACTTGCTGAGTACCAACCATAAGTGTACTCATCCTTACTTACCGCTGTTCAGAGAAGAATAACGGTGAGGAGTACTACAGTGACTTTGAGGAGTTCTGAGGCATGCGATCCCCCAGTCAAGTGCCAGTGGAAGCGGAAGACGAAGACTCTTCGTTTAGTTATCATTGTTCGATGTTAAAGACGTTCGAGTATTCCGAATGAGTTTAATAAAGATGTTAAACCTCATGTTATGTTTTGAATACTGTCTATGATATTACACTTATTTGTCTATCATATGTGTATAACTTGATTCTGTCGCACATATGAGATGCATTTGGTTTCTCTTCGGAAATCAGGTGTGACAACCCCTAGGTTGGTTTTCCTCAAAATGTGCACTCAAGCTAACATTGTTTTTTCTCTTTAAAGGCAGTCTCACTGGGACATTAATAATAATTTCTATCTCTCTTAATTAGATGGACACCTCAGCAGATTGATGACATGACAAGCAAATTAACGGAGAGAGAGAGAGTACGGAAGCAAGAAATCGTTTCCTGAGGAGGGAACAACGTCTACACTCGAATCAAAGCATAAAGAAACGACGGAAATCACGTTGGGGAGAAATTGACTCGTTTCATGGCCCTTCTCCGAATTCGGTGCGCACCATCGACCTCCGTCGCTCCCTGCAGGTGAGCTCGCCCGGCCGTGGAGCTCAGCCAGGGAACTCGTGCGCCTCCGCTCCCGGCGATGGGCGGGACTCGCCGTAGCCCGCGCCCGCGCAACTAGAGCACGCCCTGGCGAGGCACCTCTGTGCGCCTAGGAACATGGTAGATGTTTGGGTAAAATTTTGTCTGGAATTTGGTAGAAGATTTTGCATTAAGAGTTTTTTTTATACGATGTCTGCAATGATTTCTTTCATGGGAACTGCCCTAAAAGGTTAGACATTGGAAGATTAATTAATTAATTAATGTGTGCTCTTTGTGCTAACAATCTATAGTGTATATAATCATTGAGATGATTGCTGACCACGGTTGCCTCGTTTCAAAAAAAAAATCTATAGTGTATTAATAGTTGTTCGTTAAGGTGCTGATCATTATATTTATACTTTTTGCCATTCAGTGTGAAGTTACAATTGTTCCACTGTTTGCTCTGTTTGCATTTTGGCATTGGAGGGGGGAGAGAAAATATTTTGGCACTGGAACTTTGGTAATCTGGAGATGTTTTAAGAGGTGTGCGTTGAGCGTGGCCATAGTACGCACGAAGTACAATGGCAGTCAGTCAGGCCAGCAGCAAGGCGTACTGCTGCATCCTTGCATCTTCTCGGTTGGGCGGCTAGGGATACACACCCAACAGTGGGTAGCCTGGTCACCTGTCTTAGAGATTGAAGAAAGTGAATTAATATGGGCATGTCCATCCTACTTGAAGGTGCCTCATCCGAGCAGTCATCGTCGTCTCCAACTGTATGATCGGCATCGATGGATGGATGAATCATCAAAAATAAAAGCGAAAGCCCATGAACCAACAAAGTGTGAGTCAGTCAGTCAGTCAGGAAGTCCTACCAAAACGTCGTCGTTTCTAAACTTGGAGGCCCACACGGCCTTGCGCCCACACGTAGCGATGGTGGGCTAAGCTGCCTTCTCGCGGAAATTTTTTTTATATTTTTTTATTCCAATTTACAAATTTATACGACCGTTTCGAAATTTATCAAAAATAAACATCTACCGCCGTGGGTCACGGCGGAAAAAGTCTACCGCCGTAGGTCACGGCGGCCTCACGTCCAACCGCCGTGGCCCACGGCGGTAACGTCACCGCCAACGGTCGGGTGCAGGGTGTGGGCCCCGCGACACCTTACCGCCGTGCGCCACGGCGGTTGGACGTGCGGCCGGCGTGGGCCACGGCGGTCGGCTCTTTCCGCAGTGGCGGACGGCGGCAGCCACCCCTATATAAAGGGCGACGGCGCCTACCGTCCCCCACGCCTGCCGCCGCCCCCTCCTTCCCTTCCGCCGCCTCCCTCAGGTAAGTTTTCTTCTCTCAGAGGTCCTGTACCTGCACCAGGACCAGCACCAGGGCCAGCACCATGAGGACCTGCACCAGGACCAGCACCAGTAGCAGCAGCAGCAGCACGAGCAGCAGCACCGGTTCCTTCCCTAGAGGACCAGGCGGGAGGGTCCGGGTTCGACGACTTGGACTTAGACTTCTTGCACGGTTTGCCGTCGCAGGACGAGATCAAAGGGTCACAGCTAGGAGGCGGCCCACCCACGTGGACACAGGAGGGAGCAGGGACGTAGCCAGGAAGCTCGCAGCTGCCAGGCGCGAGCGGTGGGACGCAACCAGGAGGGTCGCAGCTGCCAGGCGTGAGCGGTGGGGCGCAGCCGTCTCCAGGAGGGTTGCCAGGGTCTTCCCACGAGGTTGCAGGGTCGGCGGCGGCGATGGCGACACCACAGCCGACTGCTGATGCTAGGCGTCGGCAGATCCACCCACGTGACCCGTTGACGTACCCTCGCGAGCAGACGCACACCGCAGTCCGAGCTGACAGGCTGCTCAAGAAGACCAGGTGATGCTAGATTAGGTCGCATATTGTTTGTACAGGAGCACTGTTATATGTGATCATGACTATTTTTATTATGTCACTTTGCTTTTCTTTATTACCACCTAGTTTTCTTTGTCATAAAGTTAAAAAACAAAAAATAAATCGTTAAGTAAAAAAACAACCCGCCGAAAAGCAACCGCGGCGGTACGGTAGGCAGTAGGTTCGAGATAGAGTATTATTGAAGTCGTAAAGCAACCGCCGTGGACCACGGCGGTAGATCCAACCGCCGTGGACTACGGCGGTTGGTCCAACTGCCGTGGCGGACGGCGGATGCCGCGCTTATATAAAGGGCGACGGCACCAGCCGTCCTGCCCGACCCTGCCGCCGCCTCCCTCTACCCACGGGCTGCTCCTCCCTCTTAGGTAAGTTTCCTCTCTTTATTTATTTTATGTAATTAGTTAAATTAGTGTAGAATAGTGTAATTAGTTAAATTAGTTATGATTTTGTGTAACCGTAACTACAGATGTCTACTGCTGCCGCCGGAGGGGGTCAGGATGGTAATGGTGGTGGTGATCCGAAGGGGAAAAACACAAATGCGGCACCTGATCCGAAGAAAATGAGCACATGCTTCGTCATTTGCAAGGAGTAACTGCAGATGCCATTGCAAGAGGAGAGGAACCTCCTTATGGTGGTCTTTATGCTCCGGGTGGTCTTTATGGTCCACCAGCAGACCCGTGTGTTGCTAATCCACCAGCTAAAAAAGGTACCAGGAAAGATAAACCTTCGTCGTCACATCGCAAGAATGGTTGAAGTTTGTCATTTTTTAAGATGTTGTAGTCTTTCCTGCAGTGCTGTAATATTTGAACTGGATCCTATTGTGATTGTGTTGTAATAATCGATCCAGCAGTCCTTAATTTCCCTTGTTTAATTTTCTACTAGATTTAATAAAGTTTTATCAAAAAATTAAAATGATCCTAACCGCCGTGGCCCACGGCGGTTAGGCCCAGCCGCCGTGGCCCATGGCGGTTGGGCCTAGCCGCCGTGGCCCACGTCGGTTAGGTCCAACCGCCGTGGAGGTTCCCCAACCGCCGTGGACGGCCACCAATCGCCGTGGGCCACGGCGGTTGGAGTGTAAACACCGTGGCGTACGGCGGCTGCGGCTAACCGCCGTACGCCCCGGCGGTTGATGTATATTTTTGATAAATTTCAAAACGGTCGTATAAATTTGCAAAATGATTAAAAAATATATAAAAAAATTCCTTCTCGCGCCGCACGCGCTGGGGCGGGCCTTGGTGGAGGTGGTGGCCGGGATCCTATATACCGAATTTTTTTAATTTATTTTGGAAAATATACTATCATTTCAAAATTTAGCAAATCTAACTATCAACCGCCGTTGCCCACGGCAGCTGCAGAAGCAACCGCTATGCGCTATGGTGGTTGCAGGCATGGCTGCACTAACCGTCGTAGCCCACGGCAGTTAGCCAAACCGTCGTGGACCACGGCGGTTGGCAACGACGGTTGCAGGTGCTGGGGGCGGCAGGCGGCCATGCAACCGTCGTGGCCCACGGCGGTTGACCGCCCAACCGCCGTCCGCCACGGCGGTTGTTTTTTTAATTTAGATGATAAAACACACACCTTTGTAATAGCATGTACGACGCTTCTACTACCCTAACAAAGCGCCTTACGTAGTCCTAACATGCCTTAGGGGATTTAGAAATTTGGTTACAACATGCCTAATTAATCTAATTGTATGAGAACTGTCCGAAGAGCATAGAGCCGCCGGAGTGTTGCGACGGCATGTAGTAGTACCCAGGTGGGGGTGAAGGTGAAGGTGGAGGGGACCAATCTTTCGGGGGGGCTGATCTTCTTGTGGCATTCACAAGTGCAGGTCAAACATTTGCAGCATCGGTCGTCTCCTGCGCTAGACGATGGATCTGGAGAAGCCAATGCCTCCGACAGCTCCCGCTTCAGGTTGTAGATGACGACGTCCTCGAGGTAGTCGATGTACTGTTGATAGGGGCGAATAGTTAGTGGATCCACTCATTGCGAGAAACCGCAGTTCTCTGTTTGGGTGGAGTACTGCAAAAGGCAAGAAAATGTTAGCAAACCAAAGAAAGATGATGACCAATTTCATGGACATTGCTTACCCATGCATATGGGCAGTGCCAGAAGCGAAGACCGGAGTTGTTCGACCCCTCGTAGACTTGCATCACGCAAAACTCACCGTGTGAACACCTAGGCCACAACACCGTTTGCTTGGGCGCGTAGCTTCTAACTTCACGCATCGAACTGAAGTCACTCTTGTCTTTCAGTGAGAAATTGGCTTCGAAATCTGGAGATTGCTGATGCCACAACTCAGGACCGAAACCGTGTTCATCCCCACTCCAAGAAGTCATTGTTGAATGTTGTGAGAAGAAAGCAATAGAGTGAATGGTGGTACATATAGGCAGAAGAAGAAGGCTGGCTGGGTGGTGGGCCGTTCGATCCGTGGGAAGGGAAACGAAGCAGTGACTCGGAGAAAACACACCCTAGTACTAGGGCACTGTCGCATTGTGGGCCAGTCGATCCGTGGGAGGGGAACGCGACAGTGGCTCAGAGGAAACACATCCGACTCTGTATATGGCACTCACTCTATCGAAACACACATAACGGAGAAAAACACACGCTAATGCAGTTCGATTAAAGTTCTTAAGGATACAAACCGACCCTAGGTGACGATGTCATTAAATTTGGAATTATTCGATACAGTCCGACTAATACTCTAGGTCTACTGAGTACAACGGGGGTATTTCCCCTTCTTGATGGCATCCGGCCCAGCTTCCTTCGCCCGGCGAGCCCTCTCCCTCTTCCTCTCTATCTGCTTCACGGGCCTAGGCCGCTTCACGTTCTCTCATCTCCCGGCGATTGCGATTTTCCTTCTGCTCCTCCTTCCTTTTTTTCCTCTCTTTTTCCCCACTCAACCATGCAGAACCACCCCTCCCTTGCATCACGGCCCGCCCCCTTGACGTACCTCTTGTGGAAGTCAGACTGCTCGGTATCTAGCCACTGCATGAAATCACAAAGAGGAGGTGGAGTCTTTTTGCAAAGACATGTCAACAAATAATAAAATAGAAATGACAAATGAATAATCGAGAAATGTAGCAAGTCATTACTTTGGCTCTAACATTGCGGTCGAATGGCTTGATCGGGTCATGCACATAGTTGGCGCACATGAAGAACCTCATCCCGTAGGCGTACCCGAAAACTGTGCAGCTGACAAGCTTGCAGTTGTCACCGTAGAAGCACATAGGAGTGTCGATCCCCTTTGGCACCTCGAAATTGTCATTCCTCTTGGTGAGGAACTCCAAGTCCAACTCAGGACCTGAGGAAGCCATTGCAAACCTGCAAAACAAGATGAGAATAATCATAGGAAAAATAATACAAATGAAATAGAATAATTGAGACGACATGAAATAGCGGTTCAATTATTACAATACAATACCATGTATAAGTTCGCACAGGAAATATTAGTTCAAATATTACAAATTCCGAAATTAAATGTCCTAATGTTACAAGCAACGATGATCATATGAATCCTGCATTGTTGCTACGCCCACATCCACGTCCGCATCCATTGTTGCTACTACCGATTGGGGTTTGGGAGAGTCCTGAAGGTGCTGATGTGCCCACATTGGACGTACTTGGTGCGTTGCAAGCATAATTTGGAGTTGTGCACCTCTTGTACGTGTGGCCCATGTTGTGGCACTTGTAGAACATCACTACTATAGCTCCAGCTTCTGCTTCGTCCATGTTGTTCCTAATCCTCTTCTTCTTCTGTCTTCCAACACCTTGACACATTTCTGGATCTGGATTTGGTATGTGCACAACATTTTCCTTGGGGTTCTCAGTAAAACTACCCTGCACGAGGTAGCCCTCAATTGTTCGGTTCCAAGTGTTCCGAACAGTTTCCTTGTCGTAGTACCAAGGCACATACCTACGGTGGCTGAAATTTAGAAGTTCATAACATACGGCGATCACATGTGTGCAGGGGGTGTGTAGTAGTTGCGGCTTCCGGCATGAGCATCTGCAGATTTGGCTACCAAGTTCACACACTTGTTACGTCTTTTCACGCGATGGGCCTAGACGCATTTCCCCTTGCACTCAACCTCATATTTCCACATTATTTCATTCTCAGCAGACTGGTAGTAAGGCTGTGCTCTGACCTTGTGAAGAAGTGCTTTTCTCTGAGCCTTCTCCAAATACTCAGTCATTCTGGTGCAGTACACCATTTGAGTGTTCCTCACAACCGCATCCGCTGCCTTGCTCCTTTCGTAAAAATATTGCATTGTATGATACATAAATAACTCAATAATTCCAACTAGAGGAAGAGGTCTTGAACCGCGAAGCACACAATTGTAGACCTCAGCAAAATTAGTGGTCTTTATCCCATGACTTGCTCCGCCCTCGTCAAACATGAGACACCACTTTTCCTTAGGCTCATTCTGAATCCACTGGCTGAAGGTCTTCAGAGCACGCCCTCTTCTCTGCCTAACTTGAGGGCTATCTAATCCCATGTCCTCGAGAGAAATTGGCTCTTCGCCAGGTTCAGGATTCACTGGCATCTTTGCTATCTCCTCTGATACCTTCTTAGTCAGGTCATCTAATTTCTCCCAAATGGCATCAAACTTCTTCTGCTGAGTCTGCTCACACAACCGCTCAAACAATTTAGACAGGGCCTTGTTCTTGAACTGGCTGTGGAAGTTTGCTTTCATGTGCCTAGTGCTCCACCTGCTCTTAACATCTGGCAACAATGGAACTCTGTAACGCTCTTGGCTGCCATCTTTCATATCATTCGTTGCTTGCAAAATACCTTGGTGCCTATCGTGTATGACACACACATTCTGCACATCCTGCACCACCATGTTCTTCAACCTCTCAAGGAACCAGTACCAACTGTCACCGTTCTCCCCCTCCACAAATGCAATGGCCAAATGAAGCAACTGATTGTTACTGTCAGCTGCCACAACTGTCAGGATTGCTCCTTTGTATTTCCCTGTGAGGAAAGTGCCCTCTATGCAAAGGACCGGTCGACAAAGTTTGAAAGCCTCAATGCAGGCACCCAATCCCAAGAATGGCCGTTGAAGCACAAGCTTGCCTGGTTTCTCCTCACAAGGATAGTCCTTGATATCATAGTAGCTGCCAGGATTCATCTGAACTATTTGAAAGGATCGAGACAAATGGCCTAGAGGGGTGTGAATAGGCCTGCAAAACAATTTCAAACTTTTCTTGCGAAAATGCTGTCAGACCCCGGAACCTCCGGGAAAATGCACAGACAGTGTATTTTCCTAGAGCTTCTGGGAATCCTTCTTGCACAAGGTTTGCTGTGGATTAAAGGTTAGAAATCATATCTAGAGCAAAGTAAAGGTTGACAAGACTAAGAGATAGAGGCCTAAGCACACTAGCAACCTTAGGGTAAAAGGATAAGCACTAAACAAAGCAAACCCTAGATGAACTAGTGAGCTAATAACCTAGAACAAGCAAGCAATATATATAACTGACAGTAAAGCTCAAGAGACACGATTTATCCCATGGTTCAGCTCACCACAAAGGTTGGCTTACATCCACGTTGTTGAGGAAAGCCACAAAGGCTTTGGGATCTCTCCAGATCCACTCCTCTCTCACACCTATCACCAAGGTAATAGATGGAGGGTTTCCACTAAGCATACAAGGGTAATACAAACTTCTTGGGGCTACCACACGAAGATTGGAAGCTCCCAAGCAACCTCTAGCCGTCTAAGATTCAAGAATCCAAGAGTAAAAGATCCACCAAGTAGCTAGGGTTTCACCAAGTGCTTAAGAACACAAGAGAGGGATTGGATTTGCTTTTCCTCACAAGGAACCACTCCACACTTGAATGCTAGGGTTGGATTTTGGATTCAAGTGAGTGGGAGTCAATGCTTGGGTGAGAGAGAAGCAAGAGTCACTGTTTCAGCGCAGGGGAGGAGAGGAATGACCGTTGGGGACGAAGGGGAATAAATACCCCGAGATCCAGATCTGTAACGGTTACTTTGAAAACCCGGAACCTCTAGGAAATTTTTCGGAACCTCCGCGAACTGAAAGACTCAACAGGCTGTCAGGGTTCAGCTCGGAACCTCCGGGGAAAAACTCGGAGCTTCCGGGAAAAGCAGAAAGGAACAGAGAGAGACAACAGAGAGTTGAGGCTTTTTGTGGCTGGGATAGATTTTGTTTTGGATGAGATTTAAGCACTTGGTTCCATCCTAACCACCATTAGTATCCCTCTTGATAGTACGGCTTCTCCGATACTCAAATTCAAAATATAAAAGGAATTAAACTTCAACTTGAACTAAGAAAAGCCTTTCTTTAAAATGAGGGGGTCTCCTTTTTCACTTTTGCACCCATGATCTATTAAATACCTGTCACAAACACTTACAAGCTCATTAGTTCTTTAATTGTGTGGTCAACATCACCAAAACCCACTTAGGGGCTTGATTGCACTTACATTATTGTGTGCAACAAGTTAGGCAAATTGTGGTAGGATGCTTCATAAGTACCCCACCTATGCTCCAATACCTTCTTCTTTGCGTGGTATGCCTTACCGTAACTGATGGTGTACCTGAATTTTTCCTCAATTGCACCGATAATGGCCTTGGGCTCATAAGAAGTACATTTTACGACGGTAGGGTACATGTGGCTTGCAACAAAATCGGCTGAAATATTTCGGTGCCTTGCATCAATCCGATCAGGGGTACATGTGTGAGGCAGCACTTCTTTGACCTCTAAGTAATGATCCCACTTCCCCTTATATGCATACACTCGAAAAGCACAATCCTCCTTCTTGCAATGCACATCATATATCCTCGGAGAGCTCTTCACTACCACTGCTTGACTGCATCCTTCACATGTGCAGTACTGGGGTACATGGCGCCTACTGTAACCTCATTCTCCGTGTACTCCCAGGGCACATTCTCACCACGATTAACGGTACACTGTGAGAAATTGTAATTCTACCAATCCCAGGGCACATGATCCTCAGACTGATCATAATCATCATCATAATTATCATCTGAGGAGTCCTCTTCCAATGCACGTTCATCGTCTTCTAACTCTCTCTGGTAATGTCTCATCACCTCTGGGTTTCCTTCTCCCTCATCAACAAAACCAATGACAACATAACCTCTAGATGTCTCATCACCTTTCGAATCCCCTTCTTCCTCCTCTTGTTGTTTCCCTTCTTCATCACCTTCCCTCTCGTGCACATCCTCAGCTTCCTCATCTACTTGACTGCTAGACCCACCCTTCTGGAAAACTTGGACAAACAAAATCACGGGTAAACCAACTCGGCATGCATTTTTGATATAACTCCTGCATTGTGGAGTCCCTTGAAGTGGCACGAGCTCCCAATACACATGATCACTTCTGTTGATTAGTGCCATTACCGACATGTATTGGTGCTCTAAATCTACTGCAAATGCCTTGACTAGCCAGTTGGTTATACCCTCCCAAGTTCTTTTTACAGCTCTTTTAACATTTTTCTCAACTGAACTAAAATTTGACAAGTCAACTCCTTGTGGACCATATATAATTTCTCTAGATCCATAATACAATTGGATTGTGACTGTCTCCGACATGTCTGATTCATAATAAAAAGTAATAACAGCTATCAAATACTACATCCAGGGACTAACAAACAAATAGACTAAAATCTAAACTAAAATTACAAACTAATTCGCCGAAATCTACACAGTCAACAGTAAATATGTTACCTAAAATAATCTAATGAGTGTCAAACATATATACTAAAATCTAAATTACAACCACAGATCTATACTCCAGAAATCTATACCATCCAGAAATCTAGTGAATTAATAGTAATTATGTTTTCATTATATTTAAGTAAAATTACTAAAAGAGTTGAAATCAGCGAAATACCTGCAATGAAGCGAAGAAGCAGCAGAGCTTCGCTGCTCCGCCCCCTCCACCTCACTCCCTTCTCCTTCTGAACCCTAAACTCTACAAACTGGAACTATTTCATACTATAGATCTAAAGAAATCTAGTGAATCAATACTAATTACGCTTTCATTACATCTAAGTACAGGTACTAAAAGAGTTAAAATCAGCGAAATACTTATAATGAAGTGAGGAACCAGCAGAGCTTCGCTGCTACGCCCCTCCACCTCACTCTCTTCTCCTTCACAACCCTCTCTTTTCTTGTTTTTTTGAATTATTGTGACAATTTCGGGCTAATTTTCGGCTCTTATAGGGGGCTGAGGCCCTGCCGCCGTGGATCACAGCGGCCGCAAAGCTTACCGCCGTGGGCCACAGCGATTGGGCTTGCCGCCATAACCCACGGTGATTTGGTGGTCAACCGTCATGGGCCACAACGGCTGGGCTTCCCGCCCTTAGCCCTCAGGGCGGCTGGCCAAACCGCCATAGCGCACGGCGGTTGCTTCTGCAACCGCCGTGGCCAACGACGGTTGATGGTTAGATTTGCTAAATTTTGAAATGATAGTATATTTTTCCAAAATGAATAAAAAATAAATTAAACAAATCCTATATACCTTCTGTTCGGGAAGATTTTTTTTCTTATCAAACTATAATACACCAGAAGTCCAAATAACAACGCATCTAGCCCAACAACATCAACTCTAGCCATCTTCTTCAACCTCGTGCTGCCGCCACCCATGTGGGAGCCGTGCTGCCGCCCACGTCGGAGTTGCGCGCGCCGCGACCAACCGCTGGTGAGCCTCTCCATGTGTTCCGTCGTGGCCGGTCGGCCCACCGCCGTTGTGCGTCGCCGCGACCCCCGTGCTCAATGGCCGTCGCGGCTTGCCCGCGCGCCGGTGCGTCGAGCGGCCGACCGCCGTGCGCCGGAGCGCACGGCGGCCGACCGACCTTAGGATGTAATGTTTTTTTCCAGAAAATGTTCCAACATTTTTCATATGAAAACGTTTTGAAAAAAGATTGGATCCAGTGTTTTCTCTAAGCAAATGTTGGTGCAACTCTTTTCAAAAAATGTTGACTCAACTTTTTATGAAAAATGTTGGTCAACTTTTTGTTTGAAAAAATGTTGGAACATTTTTTAAAAAAATGTTGCAATATTTTATAATTAATAATTATAAGGTGGACGGTTGAATAATAATAAACAACAAATTTAGATGGGTTTTGATGAGCCAAAAGTTTCAACCCTTATCCACCTTCCGGTAGCCCGGTGGCCGGGCCCCTAGACATTATATGTTTCCACACCACACACAACGCGCGCGTATCAGTGGCTCTCAGTACTTCCTTCCCCAAAAATCCCTTCAATCCTTGGTTCCTTCTCTGTTAATCCAGCAACGCCTACTCCATCCTAGTTCAGATTGCAGCTCCCCTTCCGATCCATTACTTTTTGCCTCCTTCCGCTGCCTCGATTGGTAGGATTTTTGCTGGATTCTCCTCAATCGACTCCTGATGCCGGAGGTGCTTTCTGATGCAGCGGGAGATGCCCTTTGCTGATTCCACTTCGGGTTCCAAGGCAGCAACGAGTGCCCACTAGTCATTGCAGATCCTGATCCAATTTTTGCTTCTCTCGCTGCCACGTTGCGGTACTTCCTTCGCCTGCCATGGCTGCTGACCTCATCCAACATCTGATCCTTCAAGAGGCCTTGTACACTAACCACCTCCTCCAACCTTCACCTACAAATCCTGCAAGGTACACTGCTCCTCCACTCCCCTCCATGACGAAAGAGGTGCCTCCTGACCCGTCGCCGCCACCAACCTACACCCCCACCCCCCAATACTATCAACTCTGGTCCGTTCTCGACCGTTCCCACCATACCACTCCCCTCCCTTCACATCTCGTCTCAGTTCCAATGCCAGCCGCCTGGGTTTCTGTCAAGGCCCTCCTTGCCGATTCCGATCCAGACTCGGGCGATGCACCCATTCCTCAGGTCGTCGTTGTCGCCGCATCTCTCTCAGTACCGTCCATGGACTCCGACGCCGCCGATTTCGCACTCAGGATCTAGTGTTGGCCATCGTTGCGCACCCGGCGCTATGACTCATCTTGCTTGGAATTACAGAGGCTCAAGCGGGAGCTTTTGCAGTCCAACCATGCTTCATCTCGCTCGCCTAGTAACCTCTACGAAGCCACAGGTTTGCTTCCTCTCAGAAACTAGAAATGCTTCCATCACAAAAAATGCTATTAAAAATCACTTTAATTATAAAGATGCTTTTGTTGTGCCTTTTCAAGGCCAATCTGGTGGCCTTTGGCTGATTTGGAATGATGACATTGATCTTAAAATTGTTAACCACAACCATCATCTCATCTTTGCGATGTGTACTAATAAAATAAGTCTGAAGCATTATGGTTTAATTTGTATCTATGGGGACCCTCATCACCGTACCACCTCAGTCATCTGGAACAAGGTTCTAAATTTGTGGTTCAAAACAGTAACTTGCCTATGTTTTGCCTGGGAGATCTTAATGAAATTATGCATGCTAATGAGAAATCAGGCCCCACAACTGATGATGTGAGTCGTATTAATGATTTTTGTGTGTATGTTAAACAGTGTAGTTTTATTGATCTTGGTTACAATGGACCGACATACACTTGGACTAACAAACATTTTTCTTCTGTCCCAACTTATGAAAGGCATGATCGATGTTTGGCAAATGCAGAATGGTGCTTGTCCTTTCCCTCCACTGCCATCTACCATCTTCCTATGATGTACAGCGACAACGCTCCCATTTTGGTGGTGCTGAATTCTACACGACCTCGTATTAACAAACCGTTTCGTTTTGAAAATTGTGGCTTATGGAACAAGATTTTCAGGATATTGCTCAACATAGTTGGCAGCGTTCCTCCACTCATGATTTCTCACACAAAACTAAGTTTCTTGCTGCAAATCTCAGAAAATAGAGAAGGAAAAAACCAAAAAACTGTGACCTCCTTGCCCAACTTGAAACCCAAATTCTCCAACAGCAATCCTCCACCCATCCCTTCAAAACCACAACATGTAGCAACAGCTTCATCAAAAACACCAAAACCTCATTGCCAAAGAGGAAACATATGATATCCAACATTTCAAGAAGAAATGGGCTATCAAAGGGTACAAAAACACCGATTTCTTTCACAATTCTATCATCAAAAGGCATAGGAAAAATAAAATCTCCCATCTTCTCAACCCTGATGGCACTCATTCCACCACCCCTGAACAACTAGCATCCACTCTTACCAATTACTTTACTACCATTTTTTCCACAAGCACTCCCAATAACCACAACAGAGCCATCCCGGATACCTTCCCCCACCCTACTCCCAATGTTCAACCTACTGCAGAACAAAATGATAGTTATATGTAGGAGGCGCAAGCAGCTGACACTGAAGCCAACAATGTTCAACCTCCTAAAGAACAAACTGATACTCATATGCAGGAGGAACAAGCAGCTCACATTGATGTCAGGTTCAGGTATACATACTCTACTCCTGACCTTAAGGAAATCCATGATATCCTTAAACAAATGAGAAGTAATGCAACTCCCGGTCCAGATGGTCTTAATGTTGCCTTCTACAAATTTGCATGGCTTTGGGCACAACATGATATCCATAAAGTGGTAAAGGATTTTTATACTCATGCTCTCATGTCTTCTAATATTAATCAGACTATTATCTCTCTTATCTCAAAGAAAAAGAATCCTACCCATCCCCAAGATTATAGACATATTGGTTTATGTAATGTCGTATACAAAATCATTGCTAAATCTTTGGCTAATAGGATCAAACATCATCTACCTAATTATATTAGTCATGCGTAATCTGCTTTCGTTGCCAACAGACACATTTCCTCTAATGTTATCATAACTCAAGAAATCATTCATTCCTTCAAACTAAAAAGTTGGACTTTTAATGCTTTCATGCTTAAAATTGATCTAGCTAAAGCTTTTGATAGATTTGAGTGGAATTTTATTTATGATGCTCTTCTTAGACTAGGTTTTAATTCCAATTTCATTAATCTCATTCATGCTTGCATTTCCACCTCTTCTTTATCTGTTTTAGTTAATGATGAGCCTACCGATTACTTCCACCCCCAGAAAGGATTAAGACAGGGCTGCCCTCTCTCTCTCCCTATCTCTTTGTTATTGCTATTAATGAACTTTATTTTAGACTACTGGAAGCTCTCCATAACAATAATCTACATGGTGTCTCCTTAGGGGAGGGCGTTCCACCAAGTCACTCACTTTTATTTGCAGATGATCTTATACTATGTGGCAAAGCAACACTGGAAGAAGCACATGCTATCAAGACTATCTTATATGATTTCTGTCGACAATCTCGGCAAACTCCAAACCTGCAAAAGTCCTCTATCTATTTCAGTAGAAATGTCCCGCAGCTCATCAAAACCCAAATAAGAGGTATCTTTCATGTATCCAACTTACAGCCTAATACTATGCACTTAGGTCATCCCATGATTTTCTCCCATAAAGATAGGAATAAAGCTTATAATTTCATTGACAATAAATTCTTAGCTAAATTTGGTACTCTCAAGGCTAAAAAATTAAATCATGCTGGTAGGTTGCAGTACATTAAATAAGTGCTTTCTTCTATTCCTGTTTACTACATGACAACTATTCTTTTTTTCAAACCTTTATTGAAAAAATTAACACTATCATCAGAAGGTTTTGGTGGACTAGTATTCAGGAAGATCATTCTACTAACCCTATTTCTTATCGTTCTTGGGATGACATTTGCCTAAACAACAAGGGGGTTTGGGAATTAGAGATATGGAGTTGATTAATAAAAGATTATTCATTTAGCTTGGAATGTTGCTACTGATAAAAATCCTTTCCTATCTGCCATTCTCGAAGAGTCAAAGCCAAATATTATCCTAACAATAACTTTTGGACAGCCCCTACTACAGCCTACAGGACCTCGTTCTGTGTATTGGTCTTCTATCTTACAGGTCAAGCACCATTTATATTCTAATGCTACCTTGCAGATTCATGCTAGCAACTCATCCATTTGGTCATCACCCTGGACTGACCTATGGACTGAAATACATGATCATCTCATACTACCTGTTACAAACTCACCTTTGCCAGCAACAGTGTCTGATCTCTGGATGCAGGGCACAAAAGAATGGAATCATCAGCTTCTATCTACAACTTTTACCCCTGATGCAGTGCAGGTTATCACAACCACTCCAGTGGTTCCCTCTCTGAATGAAGACATCCTAAGATGGACACCTGCAACCAATGGCAAATGCACTTCCAAAGTCATCTACTCCCATTTGGAGAGTCTTGACAATCACATTCTTCCATCACAAGGTTCCAAAAGCATCTCTCCGGAGGTCAATCTCATCCTACAGAAGGTATGGAAAGGTAATATCATTCCCCCTTTCCTCAAAACTTTTGCCTGGCGTCTCATCAGAAGAGCTCTTGCCACTGCTGAAAGAGCTGGTAGATTTTCCTCACATATAGATCAACATTGTGCCTCTTGTGGTGCCATTGAAAATGATGCTCATCTTTTTTTCCTATGTGATTTACCCCAGCATGTGTGGGCTACTTCCACTACACCTTTTCCTCCTCACTTGATAAATCCACATATAGATGGTGTGCAGTATATTTTACCTGATCTTCTTACAACTCATCCCAGAAAAGCCACCATCTCCAAAACTTTATTTCTTCTTTGGTACATTTGGAAAGCTCGAAATGATAATCGCTTCCAAAGGAAAAAGTTGGACTTCTTTTCAGGTACACAATGCGGCTGCAACACATTTCCAAACAACACAGACAACCTGATGCAAACCAACATCAAATTGATGCTGCTGATTCTATACTAGCAGCTCTCACCAGGTTTTAGGTATCATTTCCCTCTTCAATGCAGGGGTTTCGATGCTACACAGATGCCTCCACCTCACAGGACATGCCCAACAATCTACCCAGAGTTGCCGGCCTTAGCATCTTCATTATTAACACTGACATACAACCACCCATAAGCATCTTCCTTAAAGCTGCCATGCAGGAATCATCCTCTGTTCTTATGGCAGAATCTGCTGCTTTGGCGCTCGCATCTACTCTGTGCACCACCATGGACTTCCGGGATGTGTCTTTCTTCACTGATAATCAGTTGCTGGTGAACTTTATCAACGCAACACACCCAGACAACCCCCCGGACTGGCAGATTACACCGTTCACCCAGTTGGTTGTTAACTCTTTTGACACGTCCATCTACGGTGTACAAGATCTCAAGACACCATAACCAAATGGCTGATTCGCTAGCCAGACAAGGACTTGCTAGTTTACAATCTCACCAGCCCTCCTCCCCAGGCTTATGTTCCAATCCTAGTCATTCTCATGGGTGCCCACTTTTGAGTGCACTTCAAGTTGTAACCATTCCTTCTGTAATGGTTCTAACAGCTTCATGCTGTTAATTATCAATGAAATGTTTGTTGTAATAAAACGCGTGCGTTGCCGGCACAGTCGTCGGTCGGTGCATCCGTTCCGACGTGTCCTTGTTCCGCGTCCGCTTCTGGCTGCTCCTTGCCGGAGGTGGTCGGCCTCGATCACCAGGGCCGCAGTCACTACTGGAAAAACGGCCTTTTGTACTGATTCAAAACCCTCATTTGTACCGGGTATTGAACCGGTACAAACCATCCGGTACAAATGTGGTCAAGCATTTGTACTGGGCGAAATACCCGGTACAAATGCCTCACATTTGTACCGGGCGGAGCCTCAGCCCGGTACAAATGTGCCCTCCACCCAGCGACGTGGGCACGTGGTAGGGGGGCATTTGTACCGGGTGGAGGTACCACCCGGTACAAATGATTGTTTTTTTTGTTTTATGTTTTTCTTTTCTCTAACATATTTGTTTCAAGTGCTAATACTAATCGTAATACGCTGTAATATAAAGTCGTGTGGCATATAAATTGTTATATTTGAGATAATATTCTACATACATTCGTATATATTTATTTGTATAATATTATCTCTAATATTATACAAATAAATATATACGAATGCATGTAAAATATATCATCTCAAATCCTGAAATTGAAGAACTTTGAAAATAATATTATACATGAGCATTTTGTGCGCACTGAAATTTAGATTAATAATATGGACTTGGCTAATTTACAGCCGCTGTAAATTAGCCAAAGGTACAGCCAGCTACTTTTTTGGGAGGCCACTCCAACTTCCCTTATTTAGATAGACTTGGTCGGCAACGTTTCGCACTTCTGGTAACGTTTCTGGCGCGCTGACGCAAAAAAAGAAGAAGCGTGTGGCAGCAAGGCCCGCGTTTTGGCGCCAAAATACAGGCCCACATTCTGTGTGTGGTCTGTTCCACCGTGAGTTGGATGCGTAGAACATGGGTGCTGGACAGGGGATCCCCCCGGATCCAGTGCGGCAAATCAGAAATCCAGGGAAAAAATACAGGTATCCAATAGATCGACAGAAAGCAAAAAAGGAGCATGCAAAAGAATCCAACAGCAAATTTCTTGATGAATTCACCGCACAAATTTGGAAAAAAAAACACCAGGTGCAAAAAGATCACCCATATGTTCAGCAGCTTTTCTGAACCACAAAATGAGATTTGGATCTAAAAAACTGGCTAAACAATCATCCAAATTCCCAATTGATGCACACAAAATAGCAGCATGATGAGATTTTAGGTTGCCTGCGTGAGTTGGATGTGTTGTAGTTTTGAATCATGGTATGTGTCATATGTACATCTTTCTGCATTCTCTTCTTGTGCCCCCCTACACATAATTAGTCACTGCTGCAAAAAAAGATAGAAAAGATATGTTAATTGCTGGAAACAAAAATAGAGAACAACACTGTATAGTTGGCTAGATTTGTATACTAAGATGCCTTCATGTTTTTATTTTTCTACCTGGTAAATTGAATTAAGTTTCACGACATACCACAACTTATGGGTTATATGGTTACATAGTTGGCTAGATTAGTATACTAACATGCCTTCAGATTTTTATTTTTCTAGCTATTAAACTAAATTAAGTTTCATGACATTGGATACAACATTTTTTGGATTATATGGTTACATAGTTGGCCAGATTAGTATATTAGCATGTCTTAATGTTTTTATTTTTTTGGCTATTTAACTGAATTAAGTGTGATGACACATAATACAAATTGGTTGTGTCAGCTGTCAGGCACCATGGACGAACCAGTTGTAGATGTGAAGGCTGCAGACGAATCAGTTGTAGATGTGAAGGCTGCAAATCCTGCCTTTTGTACTCAAGTAGAGTCTAACAGATGTTTTGCCTACAACATCTGAAAGCTTCTTCTTTTCCTGCATGAAATGTGTAATTAAAAAAAATTGCATAAGCGATATGACACATGGTGCGCTAAAAAACAAAAGTTGTTGTACAAAAATATTAAGTTTATGTTAAAAAATATTAGTTTTGAGTACCAAACAATCATAAATTGCTGTGCGAAAATGTTGTGCATCTATTGGTAAAATCAGTGAATGATGCAAAGGGAGTTTACATGGGCTGCCATTCCTCTAGGTGCTTTGAAGACACAAACTGAAATATGCCATCCATCCTAAATCGACCATGCTGCTACTCTAGATCTTGTATCAGGGATATGCAAGCTGACAACATCTAGAGCATCTGCATATAATATCTGGGAGGCATCGACAAAAAAGGAGGGAAAAAGCGGTAAGGAACAAAAAAAAAGATTGTGCAGAAAAAATTCTAGACATAAAGCAGCCTACAGTTGATGGGTTGTAAAAATGATGGCATTTTCAGATCATGGCTAAGATGATGTTATCTGAGTGCCAGACAATGTTAAGTTGCTGTAAAAATATATATTAAATTGACTAGGGATTACAGGGTATACAAGGTTGCTCCCAGCATACCACATACCAACTCTGGTATTTTTTTATGGCTCCAAGAAGAAGACTTGTGCACACAGCTCCCCCGCCAGCAGAATGTACAGAAACTTGAATAATAAAAATTGTGTACTAGTGAATTGGCAAAAAGAAGATGAAAACGAACCGTTTGTGACGGGTGTTACCCCCTCAATACCCCTTCCACCTTATGCTGCTGCAGTGGCTGAAAAAAAGGAGAATATCATGATCATTTAACTATTGCCATTCGCTTGATTGCTTTGTAAAAGATACAAACCTAACATGTAAAAAAGTCAGACATTATAATCACACACAGTATATATCAGTAAGAACAGGACATATGGAGCATACAAGTTGCTTGCATCATTTAGTTTTGTGTTGGCCTGCTATAACACCAGGCACCAATAAGGAGCTCAATCAGTTGAGAAAAAGGACATATCATCAAAACTAGTGGTTGAAAAATAATACAAATAGGATATAGCACATAATAAGAAAAAACAAATAATACAAGTGAATTGGTTTATGTGAAGCACTAGCCTGCATACCCTAATAATCAACTCAATAAAAAAGGGTTATCAGAAATTGCCTGGAAATCGCATTACTTTGCTTGTTGGTAACAAAAAATTGCATGATGTGAGCCATATAATTTATGTGATACCACATTGGCTGATGACGTACTACCGTGTAACATCTATGCCGTGTAGCCATCATCAAAACTGCAATTGAGTAAGAAAAAAAAAGGAAAGACATAGGGCTAATCAGATCTATTGTGCAACAGCATATAACATATAACATATTTACTCTTAGACTATCTAGACATAACATTGGCATCAACATATGTACTCACTAACTCGAGGCTTGTATTGATAAGTTTGTCTCTCTCATAATTGATTTCATGTTGGATGACCTGTGAATGTAATGACAAGGACAAAGCACAAAAAAAAATCAAGAGATCATGCATATCAAAGAAAAGTCTGTAAAACTAGCTTATGTAGATCATGTATTTTGCCTGACTAATAACATTACTTTGCCAGACTAACAATAGTAATTTACTTATCTAAGTACAGTGATTTGCCTAAAACATATAAAATGGACCAATCCAAATTCTAAAACCATATGTACACATGAAAGTAAAACCTTAACCAGCACACTGATGGTGATGGAAGAAGTAAATGTTGACAAAGAAACGAAGACTGTTAATTGTAGTTACAAATATCAGAGTTGTCTCTGTCTAAACCCCCTCCTACAAAAACTATTTTTCATTTTACCGAGAATAACATGGCCTGCAAACTCATCTTCTTCACGAAGATTAACAACAGTTGTGGGTCAACTGAGAGTCAATTTCAGTTACACTCTCCAGCAATCAAGAGTTATCAATTCTAGAAAGGCTTTAACCAAACTTCATTATTTTGGGATTTTGTTCTGTCATGCAGAATTGCTAACATGACCAGCAGACCAGCATGACACCAGTCATTATTTGATATCACACTTCACTATATTATCCATTTCAACATCTTACCAGATAAAGTTTCATGGATGAACGTATTTCCTCTTTGATAACAAAACCAAAAACTAACCCTGTCAACAAGCACCTATCCTGTTTTGGAAAATAAAGCTGGCTCTCCAGTAAAATTCAGAATCTCTGAGAGCCGCAAGGCTTATCATGATCTAATTTGAACTCAACTACAGAATGTTAATGTTTACAACAGAGGTAGTTAGAAAATCAATCTATCATCTCATTATACTTGCAACCATATAACGCCTAGCAAGGACACATCAAAGCAAGGTCGTACTCCACAAAAGGCTTTACCTAGGCAGCCACAGACTAAAATCACTCATTCAGTTCATTTGCGAGTATATAACACCCTGAGATATATCCCTTCCACCGAAGTCATGAATAACACTGTACCCACTGCTATTGACAGCAGCAAATTATCAAATCAATTCAAACATATCGAATTTCTTATCCAATTCATTGGGATCCCACAAAAAACGGTTCCAGAATGCTCCATAAGATTCAGACTAAAGCATTACGGGCACAAACCGAGCGAAGACTCCTTGCAGGTTGCAGCCCGGTCGAGGGTGCAGGCGCGCTGCTCAGAGGAACTTCCTGTGTGACCTCCGCCGGGTCGGGAAAGGAGTCGCCACCCTGGGCCCCTCCGGGAACCACAGTGCCTAGGTCAACACAGCGCCGCCTACCTCGATCCGCAGGAATGGGGGCAGCCTGTGCATCCATCGCGGAGAGAGGAAGGAGGGGGTGGCCAGCGGGCGGATCCGGTCGGGGGCGAAGCGCTGCGCGGAGATTTGGCCGGGATTCGGAGCGGTTCGCCGCCGGGCAGAGGAGCACACGGGAGAGAGGAGAGGGGAGGGGTGGCTGAGATGAGATGAGAATGAGTGAGGGGGTGTGTCCGAGTGTGGGGCCGGTTGAGTGGATAACGATCCGAAACGAACGGTGGATGAAGGTGGCTGTACTATCAATAGTTTTACAGCCTGCTGTCATGAAGTCATTACCTAATAATATACATTGGATGAAATGTTAGCAGAGTTTAATTTTTGCTTCCAGATGCTTGACCTTTGTCTTTGCTTGCAGATGCTTGGCCTTTGTCTTTACTTCCAGATGCTTCCTTCATGTTCTGACTTGTCCCTTCTCCGGTCGTCGCTCCTATACTAAGAATGGAGGATAAGCCAGCATAAAACTCTCCCCCTGGACTAATAACCTCGTCTAGAAGAAATCCACATAATTGTTCTTGTATCAATCAGATTTGTTCTGTCTCGAGGAATGTTTCCTTGATGCTGGAAATCTACCAAAGAATATGAACAAAAGAATAAGAACCGGATCGGAGAATATGAACAATAAGAACTACATGTAGTCGCAATTGTGTGTGCACGCACCTTCTCTTCGAATTTGCCACCATCAGCGCAGGCTGTAAGACGGTGCATGAACTCGCACACATAATATCCACATAGATTGGTGCCAGAAGGCTGCATCATGACCTGCACATATGGGAAAACCAAGTCATGAAATAATTTTTTATTGTAATGTAAGAATTGAAGAATAAGCAAAGACACGTACTGGCCAATCGTAGTGAACATAAAGGTTTTTGCGGAACTTTCCGGGGTACTTATCACAAAGACAAGTCCATGCAGTTTTAATCAACTCTACGACATCTTGATATCTACTTTTATCTGTAGTCTTGTACAAAGAGTCGAAGACAAAGACCTTGCTTCGCGTCATACAAAAACTAAAGAGAATTCAGTGGAAGCTGTCCATAGATGCAGACAGTCGCGGAGCCAGCTTTTGTTCATGACTAGGGCCAAATTTCAGCAATCAAAAGTGCCACTTACATGACATAGGGTAACAGCAAAATGTGTAGCAAAGAATCTAAATTGATAAAGAAACTTACAGCAAACTGTGCGCAGTGAAGCATCTCTAAATTGATAAAGAAACTTGAATAACTATTTATTAGTGCGTACAACAGTGAATAGCAGAGGTACAAAAATAAATGCCAAAGTTCTACTCTCTTCATTTGGTGCTGTCAATTGCAAATCTGAAATTATAGTACCAAATTTGCATTGAAGGGTGACTGTGAGAGGCTTGGGAGACCAGGGAGAAGTTATTAACTTACCAAAACAACAATAAATCACAGCAATACCAAATTTCAATCAATCCCACCAGCGCTTCCTCCTCCTAGCAAGCGGCTGGCGATGGGTGATGGTTGTCTCGTACGGCCGCGCGCAGCTGGGCACCAGTGGGCAGCCGGACAGGGGCAACAATAAGGATTCCAGGCAGCGGGCGGACTGGTGCCCTGGTAGAAAACCAGCAGGCGGTCGCGAGGGGTCACGGGTGAAGGCGGCTGCCGGGAGGTCACGGGTGGAGGCGGGCGACGACGGGATTTCCTTGCGGCCTCGCGCACGAGCGGACGGAACGGCCTGTGTGGTTTCTTTTTTTTCCTTTGCCGTAATCTGGTGTTGATTTGGGCCTTCTAGACTTGGTTTTTGGGCTAAAAAACAAGAGAGATATGTGGGCTTCATTGGGCCGCGACTAGGGCCTTGGCCTGGGTGGTCCTAGTCGCAGCTCCGCCTCTGGATGCAGAGAAGTATTAGTTTCTTAAAATATGCAATGTAATTTTTGAAAAAGATAAGGAGATGAGATACACGTTGCTCACCCGAAGTTGTATGGCAGCTCTATCCAAGCCTTATCATGGTGTTTGTCTAGATAGTTGATGATGTGATTAAGTGTTTCCCTCTCATTATGTTTGAGAGTGTTCTGAGTTATCATCAAAGGATCCATGTACCCCACACTCATGATTCCTTTCCTCCTGGTCCGTTGCATCTCAAAACTGTATGACACAAAAAATATAGAAGCTTAGATATGGGATAAAGTGCCTAGAGCATTGATTGTTAAGTTATAGTAGAATAAACACTTACAGAACCTAGCAACTGACGAATGAGACGTCAAGTGCATCCATATTGAATAGGAACCAGAATTCCTTCATTGGAACAGTGATGACCTGATGCCCACGGATATAATGATGGTCCTCAATGCGAACATAGAGCAAGTCCATCCCGCCGGCAGCTTGGAACATGTGCCACTTGTGCAATTCATACATCCTCGTTGGAAGATACTGGAGCAATCGCGGCACACAAGCTCACGCCCAGGCACATACTCCGGTCTATTTGCCCCTTTATGCTTTGCAATTTCCTCCTCCCCTAGAAGTTGTGTTGTAGTCAGACCCGATGATTTGGCAAAATCAATAAATTGTTGCTCATATTGTGTAAGTGGTCCAGTTTCCCTATATGTCCCTTCATGAGTTGGGATTGCATCCCCCCTCGAATTTGAGCTTCAGTCAGAACTGTGTCTTTGTTAAATTCAGACACTTGCTGGTCAAATGTTGAAAGCACCTTGAGGTCGGGGATAGATTGTTTCAACTGGGTACCAAGTTGTGGAACTTTAGATGAAGTTTTCTTCTTCCCACGTTGAGTCTTGAGTACTTGCCGGTCGTAGTCACTCAATGGCTTGGGAAGATCATCTGGTTTTTTCTTCTTTCCTCCTCCATTTTCCTCATGAAACGATGAAATTTGACCCGGTCAATTGGTTTCTCAACTGGAGGCTTGGGAGCTTTGAATATCTGTCTATTCAATTCTTCCTCAACTACCTCATCAAGTTCCTCCTCTGTCTTGTCATAAGCAAGTTTTGGTGGAGGCTTCTTCTGCTTGGGTTTCTTCTCCTTCTTTGGAGGCGGAGGAGGAGGAGCTTGTCGATTGCCCTTGCCCTTAACATGTGCAGGAGGTGGAGAAGGAGGTGGACTCTCGCTTGGATCCCTGTCAACTACAGGACTCATGCTGCGCTCTGCCCTTGCAGCTGGTGAATGCGGTAGTTGATCGTCGCGTTCAGGCATGGCGGCTGGTGAGTGCAGTAGTTGATCGTCAGCTGGAGGAGAAGGTGGCTGTTGCGTAATCCTTATGTGAGCTTTGGGCCAAAAAATCCAAGTATGCACAGCATCTTGAAGAACCTCTTCCCCATTAGGCCCCGGTACCTCCAGCTCCACGTCAGCCCAACCATCGACCACTCGGTCAACAAAAACTTTGGTGTAATATTCAATTCCATGATGGTGGCCCGTGATGCTATCCCCTTCTACAGTTTTCTCAGCGACGCCATGAGCCACCACAAGCTTCTTGTTTCTGCAAACATCGAGAAGCTCACACGCTGACCTCACGGTGATGTCATCCACAGGCCACTGTGGCCGATTTTCCGGTGAGCCTGGGTTTGGTGCTTCAAATGCTGCTGCTGCTGCTTCTGTGGCTGTTGGTGCATATTCTATTGAAGCGACGCTGCTTTTCCCCTTAGCAGTTGGGCTCATTTCATCAGTAGGACCTTCCTGATGAGATGACTGTTTGCTAAGAGCAAGAGCCACACGCTCGTCAATGATTTGCTCCATTCTTGCCTCGGTTCTGATTACGCGATCTTGCAACTCTCTTAGTTGTCATTGTTGTTGGTCCTTAGACCTTTTGTGACTTTTATAGGAGTCAATTTGCTCACGCCATGCGAGTTTCCATGGAACTGCACCTTTGCCTCGGCAACACCCACCGTGTTCTTTAGTGCCTATTGCAGCACTAAGTTCGTCTCTCTCTCGATCAGGCACAAATGTTCCTTCAGCAGTGATGCGGATCAATTCAACAAGTCTTTCCGCAATCTCTCTTATTTGGTCGCCCGGTACTAATGTTCCATCTTCAGGATTGATCGTGCCACCATGTGCATAATAATAAGTCCTTGCTCGTTCGGGCCAATCTATAGTTGCCGGTATGAGTCCACGTGCAATACAATCATGTTCCATCTTATTCCATTTAGGCATATCCACCTTGTAACCTCCAGACCCAAGCTTATGAAATTCTCTCTTTTTAGATGCATTGATGGTGTTGGTTTCAATCATCTTAGCGGCTTCTTGCGATTGCTTGTACTGCACAAATTAATCTCAGTGTTCTCGCAACTTTGCAAGTCCTTTCTTTGTGAAATCGGGTGCAAGTCCCTTCTTGATGTAGTCTTTGTTCAGCCGCTTCTTGTACGACTGAAAGGCTATTGCACCCTTCTGCAATGCCCAAGTCCGCACATTTGCCAGATTTGTACCTTCTGGAAATGAGAAGTGTAATTGCACCTCGGCCCAAATCATGTTCTTCTCTGTGTCCGGGACCACATATTGTTGTGCATTTTCTTGTGCCTCTTCGTCTTCATTTTGAACTTCAGCTACAGCTTCAGATCCTTTCCAATATCGAAAGCTTATTGGGATGTGATCCCTGACAAGAGCCCCAATGTGGTTGGTCAACTTGACGACATTGTCATGTGGAGCTAATGGCATGCCTTCGTCAGAAACTTCTGTGATGATGAAACGACCCTCTAGCTTCTTATTCGGACCGCGTATCCCACGAGCCTTTTTGCTACTCGATGACGGTTCATGGAAAATTAACGACTATTAACTAATTGCTCCACTAACATATAGTAATTAAACTTAAAGCGTAATGTGGTACTAGTTTGTACTAAGTATACCTCTAATGGTTGCCCATCGTTTCTTGTCTCGGTAATTGGTTGCTCTTCCGCATCGATGCCATCACCAGACATATTCAGGTAGCTGTCAGCCTCGCGCTGTCTTGTTCATTAACCGGATTGTTGGAACCATGATTGTTAGCAATTATGTCCATTAACAATGCCTCTTCGCATTGCTGCTCCGCTATTGGATCCATTGTCACTAAATAACAAGAATAAATAACAATTATTTTCTAAAGAAGTAACTAATGTTCTAGTGAAGATATGAATTTTGTAGTGAAGAATCTAATTTTCCAGTGAAGAAATGGATTTCCTAGTCAAGAAACTAATTTTCTAATGAGGTAACTAATTTTCTAGTGATGAAATGGATTTTCTATTAAAAAACTAATTTTCTAGTGACGAAATAAATTTTCTGACGTGTCGAGCGAGTGGCGAGCGAGCCGAGTGAGTGAGTGTCGAGCGAGTGGCGAGCGAACCGAGCGAGTGTCGAGCGAGTCGAGCGTGTTAAGCGAGTACAACGTTTCGAGTGAGTTGAAAGTGTCGACCGAGTCGAACGTTTCGAGCATCTAAATTAAAATTACATAATAGATAACATTTACATCCAATTCTAATTCTAAATGTAACTAGATGTCTAGATATATATGTAATTCTAAATTTTTATTCTATATAACATCTAAAATAAATTGAATCTATATATAACAAAATCTAAATATGATTTAAATGTAAACAAAATCTAAAACACATTTAAATCTAACTCTAAAACATTTTTCAACAGAAATTTAAATTCAAAACTAAATTTAAATTTAAAACACATTTAAAAGTGGGAGGCTGACGTCAGCACCATCGGGCTGACGTCAGCCCCCAAAGGACGCACGCTGGCGGCGCGCTGGCGGCCGGGGACGGGGTCGGCGACGCGGTGGCGGGCGGACAGCGTCGAGGACGTCGGCGCGGCGGCAGGATGGCGGCGGCGGCGGGCGGACGGCGTCGATGCGGGACGGCGCGGGCCGAGCGGCGTTGAGGCGAGCAGCGGGGACGGTGTACGTCGAGGACGGCGCGCGGGTGGGCGGGGATGGGGTCGAGGACGGCGCGCGGACGCCGTACGGCGTCGAGGCGGGCGGCGGGACACGGCGGGCGGCGTCGGCGCGCAGCGGGACGACGTCGAGGGCGTGGACAGCGCGACCGGGCGGGGAGGGCGGCGCGACGGTGCGGTGTGCGCGGTGGCCGCTGATGAGAGGGAGCAAAGGTGGGGAGGGCGCGCGGCTCGCCGCGGTGCCCCGGAGCTGGGCGGAGTGGAGGCGGCGACGGGAGAGGGCGGCGCCGGATGGGGATCGATCGGAGCGAGGCGGCGGCGACGTGCGCAAGGAAGAAGCTGAGAGGAGGAAGAAGAGGAGAAGGGCCGGGGCATATATATCCCCACCACATTTGTACCGGGGCAAGAGGAGGCCCGGTACAAATGTGTTTTTCATTGTTTTCCCTTTTAATTTACTTTAAATATCCTAAATTTCTAGTTTATTTATTATAAATTTTATACAATGCAAAAAATAGCAGAAAAATCTTAGTATTCTTACTTTTCATATATACTATGCAAAAAATACATTTCACAATCAAAATAACAACTTTATTATCATCAACAAGTAATATCTTCTAATGGGCATTATTTTTTCCTTCACCGCAACAATCACAAATAATTTTTTTCTTTTCATGCAAAATCATTCTTAAGTAGAACATCTAGCGTTATTAATATGGTAATCATGATTTGGTCTTGCTCGTGTATATTTGTACGTAAAAGTATTATTTTATATTTATTGAAGTTACAAAAATTGATATGGTTACTATTTTTATTAAGATATATAGTTACAAAAATTGAGTACTGAATAGTATATAGTGGCTAGACACTTGTTAACCTTGTTGAATATGTGCATTTCGTTTTGTTTCATTTTAATTGAGTAGTTTATTTATTATATATATTTATTGAAGCTACAAAAATTGATATGGTTACTATTTAATTGGAGGATTTGGGCTAGATAAAATGATTGACTACTGAAAATAGTTCCTTGGTTACATGATCACAAAGGGATGAAACTTATTATACAACTGCATCGTCTAAGGGAACGTTAACAATCTTCCTCTTCACAAATGTCCCTTGGTTGTGATCGTGACGTAAGTATAGAGTGTCCTCTTTGGCTAACTGGATGCTTGGGTCAACGTTCACTGAAAATGGAGGAATATCATCGAACTGATCATAATCTTCTGAAATGTCAGTCTTGTCCTCAACTCTAACTATTTTTCTTTTTCCCGGTAGAACTATGTGACGCTTTGGCTCATTATCAGTAATCTTCTTATCACCAGCCTTCTTTATTTGCGGTATGCTTGACATGTCTTTCACGTAGAAAACTTGAGTCACATCATTGGCTAGCACAAATGGTTCGTCTTTGTATCCAATCTTGTTGAGATCCACTATTGTCATCCCATATTTGTCTGTCACGACACCTCCTGCAGTATTTTTTACCCACTGACACTTAAAAAGGGGGATTTTTAGAGGTCCATAGTCAAGTTCCCATATCTCTTGAATGACACCATAATATGTTTCTAGTTCTCCATTGTCGTCTATTATTGCATCTATACGGACACCGCTGTTTTGGTTTGTGCTCTTTTCATCTTGGGCTTTAGTGTACAATGTGTAACCATTTATCTCGTAGCCTTGGAATGTAAGCACTGTGATAGATGGACCTCTAGCCAACCATTGTAGTTACTCTTCAATAGTTTTATCACCGATCATCTTTTTCCGCAACCAAGTTCCGAAGTTATCAACGTGATGACGGGTAATCCAGGCTTCTGTCTTCCCTTTGTTTGAGGCCCGTACAATGGACTTGTGCTCCTCCCTGTATGGAGCCACTAGGGATGATTGTTGTAGGACAGTGGCATGTGCATTACGATATAACGTTTCATCCATATCCATCCGAGCTTTCTTCTCTAGTGTGCCCTTTCCTCTGAGTCTCCCCTCATGGCGTGATACAGAGAGTCCAATCGGAGCAAGCTCATCAATAAAGTCGACACAAAACTCAATAACCTCCTCTGTAGCATATCCCTTTGCAATGCTTCCTTCAGGACGGGCACGATTACGGACATACTTCTTAAAACCAGACATCAACCGCTCAAAAGGGAACATGTTGTGTAAATACACAGGCCCCAGGATCAAAATCTCTTCAACAAGATGGACAAGAAGGTAAGTCATGATGGTAAAGAAAGAGGGTGGAAAGATCATTTCAAAGCTGACGAGGCATTGCACGACATCTTTCTGCATCTGCACTAGCTTGTCTGGATGGATTGCCTTCTGAGAGATCTGGTTGAGGAATGCACATACCTTGACGATTGCCAATCTCACATTCTCTGGTAGAATACCCCTTAGTGCAACAGACAGCAATTGTGTCATCAACACGTGGCAGTCATGAGCCTTCAATTTTGTGAATTTTTTCTCTTTGTAATTTATTAGCCGTTGTATATTTGAGGAGTATCCCGTCGGGACCTTGATACTATTCAAGCAATCAAACATCTTCTTCTTCTCTTCCTTGCTGAGGGTGCAACTAGCAGGGGCCAAGTAATTATTTCCTTTACCTCTCTTTTCCGGATGCAGACCATCTCGTTGTTTCATCAATTTAAGATCCCGATGTGATTCAATTGTATCTTTTGACTTTCCGTATACACCTAGGTGGCCAAGCAAGTTCAAACAAAAGTTCTTCATGACAGGCATCACATCAATTGCGTTGCGAACCTCAAGGATTTCCCAATAAGGTAGTTCCCAAAATATTGACTTCTTTTTCCACATAGCTGCATGTCCATCCTTGTCTTTTGGAATAGATTGGCTACCAGAACCCTTCCCATACACTACCTTCACATCTTTGACCATAGAAAATACAAGTTTACCATCACGGTGCAAGGGCTTCTTACGTTTTTCTCCAACACCTTCAAAATGCTTTATTTCTTCTTCTCTTAACGGGTGCTTAGGAGGAAGAAATCGACGATGGCCCAAATACACAACCTTTTTACTGTGTTTTAGATACATGCTGCAAGTATCATCTAAACAGTGTGTGCATGCTCAGAATCCCTTGGTTGTTTGTCCTGATTGGTTACCAAGTGTCGGCCAATCGTTGATGGTTACGAACACCAATGCTCATAGATCAAACGTCGTTTTCTCCTCCTCATCCCACACAGGTACACCTTCTTTCGCCCATAACGTTTTAAGCTCATCAATCAATGATCTTAGGTACACATCGATGTCATTGCCTGGCTGCTTTGGGCCTTGGATGATAATTGGCATCATGATGAACTTTCACTTCATGCACATTTAGGGAGGAAGGTTGAACATACATAAGGTAACAGGCCAAGTGCTATGACCACTACTAAATTCACCGAATGGATTGAATCCATCCGTACTTAAACCAAACCAAATGTTCCTCGCTTCCTTTGGGAACTCAGGAAATTCTCTATCAATGGTTCTCCACTGCAACCCATCAGCGAAATGCCTAATCTTGTCATCTGGTACACGCTCTTTGTGCCAACGCATCATCTTTGCATTGGCCTTGCACCTGAATAGACGCTTCAGCCGTGGTATCACTAGAAAATACCACACCACCTTCGCAGGATTCTTCTTCTTCTTCTTCTTCTTCTTCTTCTTCTTCTTCTTCTTCTTCACCCCCTCAACATCACAAGGATCATCTCGTGAGATCTTATAACGTTGTGCTTCGCACACGGGACATGCCTCTAATTTCTCGTATTCTTTACCTCGGTACAGGATACAGTCATTAGGGCACGCACGTATCTTTTCTACCTCCAAGCCCAGAGGACAAACAACCCTTTTAGCTTCGTACGTTGACGCCGGCAATTTGTTCCCCTCGGGAAGCATGTCCTTCACGATCAACAATAACTCATCAAAAGTCGTGTCAGAAATCCCGTTACTAGCCTTCCATTGCAGCATTTTCAATGTGCTACCCAACTTCTTGTGCCCCTCTTTGCAATCTGGGTACAACGGTTTCTTGTGATCTTCTAACATATGTTCAAATTTTTTTGACTCCTTCACCTTTTCCCCGCAATTTTCCTTTGCCTCTCGCAACACCTCACCGAGAGCATCATCTGGTCCTTGATTCTCTCCCATTTCTTCATAATCCTCTCCCATTGGTTCATCTGCAAAGGCACCACCTTGAGACCAGTTAGGAATAGTGTCATCTTCTTCTTCGTCATCTTCCATTATAACCCCTCTTTCGCCATGTTTTGTCCATACAAAATAGTTTGGCATGAATCCCCATTTGAATAGGTGATCGTGAAGACTCTTTATTGATGAGTAATCATTTTCATTTTTGCACGGACACATAATGAAACCAGACGAGGGCTTATTGGATTCAGCCACTTGTAGAAATCCACTCAGTCTCTTAATGTAATCCGACGAGATCCTCTTGTCCGAGTACATCCATTGTCGATCCATCTACAAAAGGAAACCAGACAAAATATATCATTATCTTGCAAGAAGTGCTCATATAAAATGCACATTATATAATTCGGCAAAATTATATCAATTTTCTAATGATGCAAACTAATTTTCTAATAAGGAAACTAATTTTCTAATGAGGAAAATAAATTTTCTATTGAGTAAACTAATTTTCCAATAAGGAACTAATTTTCTAATGAGGAAAATCAATTTTCTATTGAGTAAACTAATTTTCTAATGATGAAAATATAAATAAATAAATTGAAAAAATCTATTTACATATACAACGTCTCATACATTTATCATGACTCCTTCTTTCTATTAGAAAATAGACAAATATGGATTTAAATAAAAAAAATCATCATTCTTAGCTCATTAAAACATTTCATGAATACTTTAAGTAAAAAGCATAAAACATAAAACGGCAACCGTATATCAAGGGGGATGAAGTAACTAACCTCTACACCACTTCAATGAGTGAAATCGTGGAGAAATCGTCGCAAATCGGGCAAAAGCTCCCTAGGGCACCATTGGGGAGGGGGAGCTCGAGTTGGAGAGAGGAAGAAGAAAAGTGAGGAGGAGGCTCGGGCAGGGGGGAAGAAGAAGGAATTATAGCCGTTGCACATTTGTACCAGGCCAAGACACGGGCCGGTACAAATATGCATACATTTGCACCGGGTGGTGTCCTCGCCCGGTACAAATGTGAGGCATTTGTACCGGTTTGGTTGTGTCAGGTCCCGCCGAGCCTCTGTGAGAGGACATTTGTACCGGTTGGTGGCTCCAACCGGTACAAATGTTTTTATTTGTACCGGGGGCAAGATACCCGGTACAAATGAAAAATCAGATCTGGGATATATGTGTGATTCTCTATTAGTGAGTGAATGAATGACGACACTATCTAGCTCCTCATGGCATGCTCAAATTAAAATCTCGCGTGCCGTCAGGTAGCTAGGAGCGTGAGCAAGGCAACCGGCGGCCACGTGAAAACGTCACCACCAAACGAACAGCTATACCCAGCGCGCTGATGCGCCCGGCGCGTGTCCAATAAGCATCAGGGCCTTGTTCCGGTCGTTCTCTTGCGTTCAGATTCATGCAGCACCACGCACGGAGCTGGGTAGCCGGCGGCCACGACGTGGCGGGCGGCTGGCCATCCTACCGGCCGGCCGACGAGCGAGGCACAATAAACATATATAGTGCCCCGCGACAGTGTGGAGCACACATACAGTATATCGTTTAGGCCTGCCGACTAGTGTGGTACATCCGCAACAGGATTTGATGCTACCGCACACGGCCATGCCATCCTAGATAGCATTCATTCAGATCTGCAGATCGTGGTATAATTAAGTTAATCGGGGCGTGCGGACGGGAACTGATCAGGCCGGCCGGCCGGTTGGTCGGCGGCAAGCTTCTCGTCATGGCATCAGTCCATCCAAGACGCGCAGGCACCACCTAACCGGTCGGACGGGCTCGCCATGTCGTGCCACGGCAGCAGAGGCAGCTACACCACCGCACCAGCCACGTGCACGCAGGCGCGACGAGGCTGCTACCCGAGGCAAACAGACAAGCAGGTCGCCACGGCTTCAAGCGCAACGACCTTCCTCGACAAGGGAGAACGAAGCTGCTGCCTCAGCTCCGGGTTGTTTCTTCCTCGTCTATGTCGTCTCAGCATCGATCCTTCTCCTCGCTGCTCGCTCGCTCCCTCCCGGCGGCCGGCAGTCACGGGCGTGATTGGCGCGCTAGCTGCCTGCCCGTGTCCGCATCGATGCGGCTAGCCCCGCCTCGTCATCACATCATTGCCTGCCTGATGACACAAAAGACAAATCCAGAGCAATCGCTGGTCGATCGTCGATGTGTGATGTCCACGACCCCGAGAGCAGAGGACAGACAAGGCGGGGGGACCGGCGTGCCTGACAGCACTGCGTGTGGTTTGATCATAGGCGAGGCGACCGACCGACCCAGCGCGGCGGTCGTCACCTGCGCGTCGGCGTTACGCACGCACGCACCCACGCCCGGCGGTCAGTCCCCGACCGGTATTGGAGAATTTGAGCATTTGTCCCAATTACAACTCATTAGTATCGGGTTTTTTCACCCGGTATTAATGTAAGCATAGACCCCGACGCGCCCCTAGTGAGAGAGTCCGCTAGAAATACTCCACATTGGTACTTGGTGTAGGCTAACTCCGGTACTAATGTTCTAGGATCGGTACTAATGTGAGGCTCACACATTAGTACCGGGTGTAGGCTAACCCTGGTACTGAATCAGGCGCATTTGTACCGGCTCTAGGGAAGCCTCGATAATAAAACCTCCTCCCGCAGCCTATCTTGCACCGCGCTAAGTCTTTGATATATTCGTCATACCCACCGCAACCTCTCTCCATCTTATCTGCCACACTCATTCTTCTTCTTCTTGTACTTATCTCACATCTATCTCCTGTGTGCATGTCCGAGCTCCACAGACGGCCAAGATCCGGCCCGGAGGCCGACCGCCGGGGCCTAGGGGGGCGCGGCGGCGCGTGGTGGTTTCCAGGAGGCGCAGCACGCGGCGTGCGCCTGCCATGGTCGTGAGGCTGCGGTGGTGGAGGCCTGGCCGGGAGGGTGCGACACGACGCGGTGGAGGTCGCCTGGCCGGGAGGCGCGGCGGCAGCTGGGCGGGCGACGGAGCTAGGAGCAGAGGTGCGACCTGGGGCACGACATGTGATTTTTTCAGGCGATTAGTGTGATTTTTTTGCGATTTTCTTTTGGTGTGATCGATGTTCCTTGTGATTCGATCAGATCGATGATGTAATTTACGAATCTTGTTTGAATGATTTGGCTGAAACAAATCAATGATGTAACTTGATGATTTTTATTATTGAATCCATTTGTGTGTGAATCTTGTGAGAATGATTGGATAAGAAGAAGGAAAAGGAGATGAACGGAAAAAGAAGAAAAGGAGAAAAAAGAGGAGAGGACATGTGACAGGGAAAACACATTAGTACCAGGTGGCGCACCCAGTACAAATGTGTGCCCCCCGTTAGTACCGGATGAACAATACCGGTTCAATACCTGGTACTAATGGGGTTTAGAATCGGTACAAATGTATGTTTCTCTATTAGTGACAGTAATTGTACATCCGCATGCACATCATTGTAGTAGTAGTCTCTTCTATTCATAGCAGTGTAGTACGTCAGTTTCGACTCAGCAGCACGCAGGGCGATAACATGGCCGATCCAAATCCATCTCGCCACCAATGCGTCGATCGACCGACTGGATTCGTAATCACCTCCATTCCATATCGAGGTTCCGGAGAGGAGACTCTGCTAGCACCACTAGAGCCGACACTTGTAGACTGTTGGGCATATCTATGCTGATTTGTACTAAAAGATAAGATAATATGCGCTGATTTGCTATGTTAGAAAAATATTAAAAACCGAACAGTATCTCGATGGATGGATCGATCTGCTAGCTAGGTATCCAGGATGATGGACTTGACGCTGTCAAGTCGTCTCCAGACGACTTTCGATTTGTTACACACCACCGTCAAATAAACGCATGCAGTGAGAATGCAGGCACGTTTGACCGCGGCACCGCGCCGCGCGAGAACGTCCGCGAGCGAATGAATCTTCCAACTTGCTGAGCGTGTAAGCGTGTTCTCTCGTGGATCGCCACTGGATACTGCACGTACGCCAAGCAAAGCACCCCCGCCAGCCGGACGCCGCCGCGATCGAGAACGATCGATTGGCGAAAGCGCCGACGCCGACGCCGTTTTGGCCGGAGCCCAGCGGCCAACGAACGAACTAACTCTGCCCGATCTAGAAGGGCATTGGGATGGCTACGGATGTAAGCTACCACGTCAACACTCAGCAGCGCATGTAGCGTGTGCGGGAGCTGGAAATCAAAGTAGGAGTTCTCTGTCAGGGTTGTCACGAAGACCATGTATGCTGGTTTTAGGGCCTCTTTGGGAGGGCTCCAGCTCCGGCTCCACGAGCGGCTCCAGGCGGAGCCCTCCCAAACGCACGTCTCGCCCCCGGCTCCGGAGCCGGAGCCTCGCGAAATACGCTCTCTGGGGCCATTTCGTCTCGTCCTGGCGTTTTCCTTCCTCGCCCCGGGTGGGGCCTGCCGGGAGCGCAGCAAGAGCGAGAGGAGGGAGGCCGTGGGGAGGAGGGCAGGGCCGAAGGCGGCCAGAGGCGCGGCGAGGCCGGAAGGAGGCGGTCAGAGACGCGGCGGGGCAGCCAGAGGCGCAGTGGGGCGGGAGCTCGACGGCGGGCAGTACGGGGCGCGGCGCGGCGGGAGCTCGGCGGCGAGCGAGGCGCGGCGGGGCGGGAGCTCGGCGGCGGGGATGCGTGGCCCGGCCGCCCGGGAGCGTGGGGAGGCCGGCCGGCCGAGGCTCACCGCTCACGCCATTTCCACCGGGTCCCGCCGACGGAGAGATGCAGGAGTTCGTGGGAGATGCTGGGAGCCGCCGGAACTCGATGCAGGAGGCGCGTTGATCCGGGCTATGGAACTCGACGGAGAGATGAGGAACTTCTGGCTGGTGGTGGATCCGGTGAGGAGAGCGCCGTGGGAGCAGGCGAGCGGACACGGAGCTCTCTGGAACATCCAAGAAGATAAGGACGTGAAAAAATAAGAAAAAGAGCGGAGAAGAAAAAAAAGAAGAAAAAAAGAAAGAGCATTATGGACATTTTACCCTCTCATCCACCTTACACAATCAGGAGAAGCCGTTTTGCCAAACATTTTCTTAAAACGGCTCCAGCTCCACCAGAAGAGCCGCTCCACTAAAGGAGCCGGAGCCGGAGTCGTTTTGAGTGGAGCCGGAGCCCTCCCAAACAAGCTCTTAATGTCTGAACTGTTTCTTTTGAGCAAACTTTCTCAGCCTCCAAGTATGGGTCCTCTGTGCCTATTTTGGGTTGGCTTGTAATAAAGCGTAGAGGTATCTAACCGTCTGGTGATCGAACGTGGAACTTCGTAATTTCGTTACTATCAGTAATGAAATTCGAGGTTGGCCCTTGATGGGCAAAAAAAAACACTCAGCAGCGCATATGGCCGACCTCATCGTAGGAACATGTCGTCGTCACGCTCTATTAGCCAAGAGACAGTTCAATCACTGTTAGCAAATGGATTACCGAGTGATTAAACAAGTGGTTACTACTAAAAGATTTGACCTTGCGCGCGCGCACTTGGCCTCACCTCACCTCGCCTCACGTCCTCCGGCCGTTTACATATACGTACGGATCCCTCGCCTCGCCACCTCCTCACCTCACCCGCCTCTCCTTCCCTAACGAATCTCGCTTCGTGCAGTCGTCGTCGTCGTGCGCAGCACCACCACTCGAGCCTGAGTCTGCAGCTGAAGGCGCGCGCGCAGGAGCAGAGGCGATCGACGAAGCACTTCTCGCTAGAGCGCTCTAGCCGCCGCGCGCCGGCCACACACCCACACGCATACAGGCATGGGCAACTCCATCGGCGGGAAGCGGCGGCGGGCGCGGGTGATGACGGTGGACGGCACCACGCACAAGTACCGGGCGCCGGCAGCCGCCGCCGACGCGCTGCGCGGACACCCGGCGGGCCACCACCTCCTCGAGTCCGACGACGTGCGCCGCCTCGGCGTCCGCGCGCGCCCGCTCGACCCGGACGCGCCGCTCAAGCCCGGGAAGCTCTACTTCCTCGTCGAGCTCCCCAGGCTGGCCTCCTCCGATGCGCGGCGGCGCGCGCCACAGCGGACGTGGTCCGGCGCCCTGACCTACGTTGGCGGGGCCGCCGTTGCGGCGTCAGCGGCGGCCGGCGCCGGGGAGCGTCTGGAGAGCCTGATGCGGGCGCGGCGGTCCGCGTCGGACGTGGCGTCGGCGCTGCTGCAGGCGTCGGGCGCGTCGTCGCCGTCCGTGGAGCCAGCCGCCGGGCCGGACGGCGGCGCCTTGCGGCTCCGAGTGCGGCTACCCAAGGCCGACGTCCAGCGGCTCGTCGAGGGCAGCCGCGACGCCGCCGAGGCAGCCGAGCGGATCATGCAGCTCTGCGTCGCCAGGGACCAGCGCCGCCACCTCTCCGCGCCCGGCACGCCGCTCGTCGTGCCGGTCACCGCCGACACCATCATGCCCGTCGCGCCGGCCATCGTCACCTCGAGCTCGCGCAAAAAGGAGGACAGTAAAACCGCAGTGATCACCGCCAAGAAAGAGGTGCGTCCGCTGTCTTTTACCTACTCATTTCTCTCCAATCTCCGTATGATCTCCGTTGCAAATGAATCAGAATTGGACTATAGAGATTGTTGGTTTCAGAAACCTGGACCGCAGAATGCACGTTTGCAAACATTTGGCATCTTTTCGAAAATTTATCTTTCGCACTACAAGTACAAGCTCATTTCAATGTCAAATATTGAGTAGCTAGCTAGTATTATTAGGCTCGATGGAGGGTGAAATTCATAACCCGAGTAGTGTTGAGAAAATAGATCGATCTTCATCAGGGTCGGTACGAGAGCAGCTCAAGAACCTTAATTTCTCTCTTAATTAGACTCCTTGTTAGTACTACTATAGTACATGGCAAAAAAACATGTGATGGAGCTCTGTGGGGGCACCATCCAACAATAGGGGTACGTGATGCAAGCTCCTGAACAAACGCAACAGTCAGTCGTCCAAAGCAGAGTACTTACTCACTCCGTCTGAAATTACTATTTATTTTTATTTATTTAAATACATCACTTGCTATATATCTAGATTCAAGGTATATATCTAGATTGCATTTTAAAAGCTGTAAAAAAGTCAAAGCGACTAGTAACTTACGACGAAAATAGCTAACGTACGTGTCATGATCCTGTTCGGTTGGCTGGTTGCTGACGGCAAATACTGATTCGTTGCGAGAGAAAAATACCGCTCACTGACTGGTGGTCGGTGTCTGATGCTGATTTGGTGTGAGACTGCTGGGTTGTTTACTTCTCCATGTTGATTACTTCTGCATGTCTGTCTTCTAACAGAGTAGCAACTGTATAGTGAAAAAATACTCGCAAAAGAAATCCTTTCCATTGGCATTTCGATCAGTGCCACGCGTCCCTTTGGGGGAAGAAGCGCAGTCGTACAGTAGTGCTGCATGCTACCCAGCAGCTCACGCGCGGTTGGTATGTCGCTAGCTTGCATTTGTGTGACGCAGCATGCATACTATATGGTGGGGATTGCATTATTGGTGCTAGTAAAACGGTTGGGGCGATGGGTTATTATCGATCGACGACAGGAAGAAGAGAGAGAGAGAGAGAGAGAGATCACGGCGATGTGGGCATGCATGTGATGATGGGGACAGGTAGCATGGGGTGTCGTTGGCCACCGGCCTCTAGCTAGCTGGTAGGTGCGCGGGCGGGCGCTCGATGGGGCGCTGTCCAATTCATTACGGGATTGATCGGATGTCAATGGTGCTCTGATCTCCGGGCCCCTAACATAGTTTTTTGCTTTGAATTATCAAGCATGAATGCAGGTGCAGGTCAAATGAGCAAAATCAAATGCAAATGCATTCAGACATATTCAGTACTAGCTTAGCTGCTGCATTTTTTAATTAGCAAACATAATATGCAAGCATGTGCAGCTCAAATGAGCCAGCGTGCTATTCCGTCCTTGTATGCATATGTATCTTCACTATGATACTACATTCCGCATTTTAAATTATAAGTCGTTTTAGCTTTTATAGATACATTTTAAATAATGGGTCATTATCATGGTTGTTTTTCGAGAAAGTTGGTTACCATGCACTTAATCTCTTCATGTTTCTCAGTTCACATCCAACGCTTATTAACACATTACTCGTTTTGTTCCGAATTACCATTCGTTTTAACTTTTCTAAATACATAGCTTTTATTATATATCTAGACACACATATATACATCTAGATGTATATATCAAAAAGATGCGTATCTAAAGAACCTAAAATGAATAATAATTTGGGACGGTGAAAATATATCTTACCAGTGACGGAATAGAGTGCCTGCAACTTAGAATATATACCAATTAATACCTGCCGTTCTTTTGCGGCAAATCTCTTACCCTTCTCTTAAAAAAGCACCCCCAAAAAATCGAAGGCTGGCGCTGTGATCGGTCGGTTAGGCCGCGGGCCGGCCGGCCGGTGGTCGTGTGCCGCCCATCGTCAGGCAGAGGCAGTACAATCTATGCATGGGATGTTGGGGCCTGCATTCCCCTTTCGGCGGGAAAGACGACCTGCAGAGGACCTCACTAGCTAGCTTCTGGCCTTCTAGCTTTCACTTGAAGCACCCACCGAATTGAAACCACCAGCAGCTCGACCTCTGCAGCCGCACAAATTTGCAGCTAGCACCGGCAAACCAAATACCAAAAGCAAGTCGACCTTTTCCACTTTTCCTTTTTCCAAAAGTTTTCCGGATATAAAGCAAATTAAAGTTAACCGCCACTGTTAATTAGCTAGCAGCATGACCATATAAAAAAGTTCGTTTTTTTTATCTTTATTTCTTGTGCATGCTGAATTAGCAAGTTCGTTATTTTAGCTTAATATTAACCGCGCCGTGTTCCTTTTCAGAAACGGGCGAGGTTCGTGACGGTGCCGGACGAGATCATCGGCTTCTGATCCACCAAGCATGCATATTGCCAAGTTAATCGGAGAAAGAAATTAAGATCTGCGACGACAGTGTGGTTTGTGGGAGGTAGAGCTACCTGTTCATGTCATCATGTGATATTTGCCGGCCGGAAACACGAGAAGCGCGCAGCATGCGTGTGTGTGTGTGAATGCCTTCCTGTCTCCCTGGCACTTCTCTCTCTCTTCGTTCCGCAGTAGCAGCGCGGATGCATTCTGCTGGTGTGAAAATGTGTGTGGTGATGGATGAACTCGCGCTTGTGTGTATGGAGTATGGTACATACGTGTGTTGGACTGCTAGCTGCTCTGGTTGATGCTGCCTAGCTAGTGCGATCGAATCGAATCACACTTTTCTCCTCTTTTTAATTTCCCCGGCCCCTTGCGATCCCAAGTGCGCATGCATCGTGCTGTTAGCTGCTAGCTTCGACAACCCAATGTGTAAAGCAAAGCAAATAAGGGGAAATTTCTTGCAAGGTTTGCTAGTCTATAGCTGCAGTGACTTGACACACAACAAAATGGCGTCATGCATGACATCAGATCGATCAGTTGTCCGCGATAAATAAATGAGGGATTTATTCTGATAAAGACAAGCACCGATAGGTAGTTTCTACAAATTTTTAATAAATTTAGCAACCTCGGGCAAAGGAAAAAATTTGTTTATACCACAAAAATGTTGAAAAAAAAACCATTTTTGAAATTTGAAATGAATTTTTTTGTTTTTGAAATTTGAAATGAAAAATTTTGTTTTTGAAATTTGAAAAAAAAATTTGGCCATACCACCAGATCAAAATGGAAAAAATTGAAATATTTCGTTTATACCACCAAGAAAAAATTGAAATGAAAAAATTGAAAACAAAACGTTTTTGAAATTTGAAAAAAAGTTGAACATACCACCAGAGTGAAATGAAGAAATCATATATTTCGTTTATGCCACCGAGAAAAAAAAATTCTAATAATACACCTATACCACCTATGTATACAATTAATCTAAAGGATCCTTTCACGCCAGTCCTTTTGAAACAGTGGTATATATAGGGTGGTATGGTTCACCGTAAAAAAAACCTATAATAATAACCCTACTACTGTGATTAATTAATTGGGTCCATTTTCATGGGACAATGTACATACTATACTTGTGGACGTACGTTGCATTTCCGCTTGTAAAGTTGTCATTATCTTCGAATTGAGCTATCCGACAAGAAGGAAGTTATGCATTGATTTCGTTCGTGGACTCTTTTCGCACTCACCTAGCTTCAGTACAGAGCATCTCCAAGAGAATGTGAAAAAAGCTCCCAAAATCTTTTTTGGGGAGAAAACTGATAAAATGGAACTCCAACAGACCACCAAAACACTTCCCAATCCTTTCGCATCGCGAAAAAAAGCCTCACCTACCCGCATATATCCGCGCTCGGCCTCCTCTCCCCAATCCATCCACGTGCCATGATTCCCGCGGGAAACTCCTTCGCGTGCGCCAAATCGAAGGCGGGAAGGTCTGCGCGGCAAGGGAGGGGGCGGCGGCAGCAGCAGGGGAGCGGCGGCTAGGGAAGAAAAAGCGGCGGCGGCGACAGCTGCTGCAAGAAAGAAGCGGCGGCGGCGGCATGCAACCCCCACGGCCAACCGGTCCTCTCCGGCAGGTCCAACCAAGGCGCGGCGGCGGGCTGCCCCAACAGCGTGTGGTTGCCATGCCCAGCGGCCTGCGCCCCCAAGTTCCCGGCGGCCTGCGTCCTCAAGCTCCCGGCATCCAGCACCCTCAAGTGCCTGCCGTCCAAGACCCTCAAGTGCCTGCCGTCCAGCACCCTCAATGGATTGGCGGCGACATCAATTTCCAGAGTTGCAGCAGTGACGACCACGCCGACGTCGATTTGTGAAAGAGGAAGGTCTTGTCCGGCGGAGCGTCCTCGGCTCCTCGCGATGCCGGCGGCGCAAGGAGTCACATCTTCAGGAGCTGTGCCAACGTGAAGGGAATAAGAGGAGTCCGGCCCAATTAGTATAAGAGGAGGCCGACCCAATTAGTAGGCCCAAAATGCTGACGTGGGCTGTTTTGAATTTTTTGGGAGATTGGTATTGGGGAACTGCTGTGAGATGATATGATTTTGGGGCAAAGAAAATTTTAAGAGAGCCCCGATACAAGATTTTTGGGAAGGGATTTTTAGCACTCTCTTGGAGTTGCTCCTGATCGATGAACTAACCAACTCCTCCCAAATTTCTGCACACACCACCTACCCTTTTCTTGCATTATTTTCTTTTACTTCCGAAGAAAAAATTAAGCTCCAAAAATATATTATAAAAATATAAAGTCTTGTGCAGAAGACTGTCTCTATTCCTCCCTGAGGGACGACGACCCGATCGAGGACCCCCTCTCGATCAGTTTCAGATAAGTGTTGCTTGCTGCTTACAACTCAGGACCTTGCATGCATATTTTCAGACGATCTTCACGGTGCAGGTACAGAATCATGTCTTGCGCACTGAATCCTGAAACTTTAGGAGTTAATTTCTGTGACACCCATCGTCATGGCTAGCTTCCCCCTCATGCACCACCGGCCAAACAAGATAACACGATATGGTCATCGACTCATCAATCATCATGCATGTGGTACTCATGCATATTTCCTGACTTGGGGCCAAGATCCCAGCTAATCTTCCAAGAAATTGCACCAATGGTGAGGATTATGAGCATGCCATATATGAAGCTCCTATTTGATCGAGCTAGCAATGCACTCAATTACGCGTCGCGTTTTTGGTAGCTGGAGAACATGATCGGGTTAGTTAGAGGACCCAACTGGAGTTGGTATAGCATGTCTCTATTTCAACACGAAGCTAGTAGGAACCACTCGGAAAGGGCAGTGTGAGCAAGCCCTCTCAACCGTCAGTGGAGACCATAGAGACGATATGGTGCAAGTTAAGACGGCAAGTAATAAGCTCTTCTCCTTCCAAATTCCAATGGACCAAAGACGAGCCGGACCAACCGACCAACAATGTGTGAGCGTATATGATCTATTTGTGCATAAAAAGGGTATTAGTGGCCTAGTGGGTGTGTTTGTGTATGTGTGAGAGGTAAAAAAAGTGGATGCAATATTACCTTAAAGAGCTCTGCTCATGCTTGGATAGTACTAGGTAATACCTTGTACTGAAATTTTTCCACCAACTAATTTAATTAGGTAGTATTATATAGTACGTAGTACCGGATCCATCAAATTGGTACTACCCTATTAATACTACATTGTACTACCACCACAGTTAGATTTCACCGCATCGCTGGCTCACATTAATTACAAATACCCTAAAATTTCCCTAGCTTAAAATAGAAAGTTAAAACTAGAGGAGGCTTCCTAAAAAGTTGAAACAAATTACACGTGAGTTTTTTTAATGATAAATTTAGTTCTTTACTTTGGTTAGCCCAAAAATATGTTGGAGCTTTGCTAAGACTGCTCGGCCCATTTAGCGGCACAGGAGGGAAGAAAGACAGACGAAAGAAAGGGAGGGGGTATGGGCTCGGGAATCCTATCTATCTTCTTCCAGAAGGTAGGAAGAGGTGAAATGTTCGCTTTTTGATATTCGTGCAAACTCTTTTATCCGTTGGATTTCACACCCGAAACTCTAGCTCATCTCGATCCCCGGTGCGATGCCGCCTTCGTGCGCTCCCACGTCACCTGCCCGCCGCCGCCGCGTCCCTCCTCGACCGGCACGCCTTCTCGCGCCACCTCCGTCACGTCCTCCCATGCTAGCGAGCCTTTCCCGGCCTCCATCTCCATCGTCGATCGTGGCCTCGTCGTCGGCCATGGTCCACCCTCATCGTCGGTCGTGCTCCACAACCACCGCCAACGTCGGCCTCCTCCACACCAGCTGTCCGCCCCAACCTACGCCGCCGCGGTCGGCTTTCACCCCACGGTTGCGCCATCGTGCCCCTCGCGAGCGGGCTCACCGATTGCTGTGTTGGGATAAAAAATCCTCCCCGAAGAGGTGCCAACAACCAGAGAAAACTAACCTAAAAGAAAAGCAAGAGACACCGAAGAACAAGAAACGTAAGCTGGACTGAGCGTAATGAAACTCAGCCTCCTTCCAATCGTCCCTCTTCCATTACCATCGGGTCCTTTTTATAGGCCCGTAACAATTACGCTTTACAACCCATGCCATTGCTTTTTTTTACATTATGCGAAGCATCTCGAGGCATTTTGGTAAACTCGCAGGGCCCGTACTCACACACTTTACAGATGTTCACTTTACACCCTGTCAGACTACGTGTGTGCTTCCGTGGCAAACCGACCTTCGCTTGCCTCCTTTCTCCGCCCGAGCTTCTCCTGCTTCCTCTTCGGGCTCTTACCCTCGTTTGTCTTCGAGCCCACTTCGGCGCTTCACCTCGCCGCGTTCCGGACTTCACCCCCGTCACCGCGTCTTGGACTTCGCGCCGGCCGTTCCTCCGAAAGCTACGCGCTTCCTCTCTTGGTCGGGCTTCTTCGCGCATCATCTTCGCCCGTTTTCGACGCATCCTCGCAGCAACTTCTTTCCTGTATCTTTGTGTGCTGACTTTGCCCCCAACGCGAAGATCCCGAGCTTCGCCTGACCTTCACCTGTCAACCTTTGATTTCTCCCTGAAACAGCCAAGGCAAGTACATATCCAACGCCTGCTCTTCTCCAAAGAGCCGAAGACACAGGGGAGGGGTTAGCCGCGAAATATTTACCCCAACATTCAGCCCCTTGCTAGTGAGGGTTTTAACCAAGGACGAGCCGAACTAGCAGAACTTCTTCGTGACGGGTGAAAATGTTTCGCTCCAAAGCGCCTCCCCTCTTCGGCTCGTCACCCGATTTTACTATTTATTTATTTTTGCCTTGTTTCTCGCATGTTTATCTGCGAGGCTCCGTGATTTTCGCCACCTCATCCTACTGCTCCTGGATTTTCGCCACGTTTTCTGCGTTACACGATCTCCGAGATTTCCTCCTTTGGCTGCCTATATAAGTTCCGACCCCGCCCGAGGTTTTTTCACTGTGGTAAATTTTTGCTGTTTGAATTCTGTCTTCGCAGGTACTACAGTGTACTTGTCTTCCTTTGCTTCCTTGGTATTCCTTTTTCATTCTCTTCTTTCGTTACTTTCTTCGTTTTAGCTTCTTATCGACTTTTGTACCCACGTAGTTCTCTTTGTCGGTTTCTCTACTGTTTAGAAGTGATGGCTCCCAAGGTTGATAGATCTCCTCCCAGTTTTGTCTTCGGCCGTAGCAAAGTTTCATAGGGTCTCTTAGCAGAATACGTGACCTCTGGTTATATTAAGGAAGGGAAGGGTAGAGCCCCTGGCTCTGAAACTGTTCCCACGCCTCGTCCCAATGAAGTGGTAGTCTTTCGTGACTTGTTCACTGTTGGACTTCGCTTCCCACTCGATGGAGCCATTGTCTCTGTTCTTCGCAACTTTGGGATGTATCTTCATCATCTCACCCCTAATGCTATTCTTCGGCTCAGCGTGTACATGTGGTCCTGCAAAACAATGGGTGTGGCTCCTTCTGCTGCCAATTTCGTTAGGGTTCATACTGTGCATCACCAACCTCTAAAAATAGAGCGACTCGCTAATGGTGCCCTTGTTCGTGAAGAGGCCCAATTTGCTTCTCTCAACTTTAAGTATCGCAGTGACATCGATGTACCTGTTGTTTGCTACAAGAACAAGTGGGATGAAAACTGGAATCATTACTGGTTTTACCACACTGTTGAGGATGAAGAACTTCCCCTTGTCTGTACTCAACTTGAGAATTTGCCTAAGGGCGTTGGTACTGCCTATGCGGATGGTGACACGGATCGACTTTTCCTCACTTGTTTCCAAGAGCTGGCGAAGACTTATGCCACTCGTGATCTGGTTGAGGAGTATATTGGTGCGAAGGTATTTCCTGTTCGCGTCGGGTGGTCTGTTGCTGCCTGGAACGACTTCGCCTCTTCTATTAAGATCCCGGATTTCACCCGAAGCTTCCGCTTGGAGGCCAAAGGTACCCTCATCTTTCTTCTTTGGTACTTCGAATTTTTCTTAGTTTACAGTTTTTATTGATTCTTTCTTTTGCTCTCTTTTTTTTATTGTGTAGATATCAATGTTGCTGAAATTGAGGCAAAGGCCAATGAAATTCTTGGGCCTATTTCTGCTAGAGAAGATGCTGAAATTCAAGAACGTCTCGGTGGTACTCATGATAATCGTCTCTTTTTCTTCTTTGGGATTCATGCTGGTGATCGTGTTGTCACTGTTGGCCGTCGCGCAGCGCAAGCTAAGCGTGCGGCGAAGAAGGGTGACCAGGGAAGCTCCGAAGCTGCAGCCCCTTCGGCGCGCCAGAAGATGATTAGAAAACATCGCGGTCGTGGTACTGGGCGTAATGTTTCAAAGCGTCAAAGGACTTCTAGTGCTGTCACTTCTGAAGTTGTTTCCTCTAGTCCTGAGGAGTCTGGTGACGCCAAAGGCGAAGATCAGGACGCTGAAACCCGCCCAGCTGAAGGTGGTATTGGGTCTGGTACAAATTTAGATGCTCCTTCGGCCGATCAGAACGAAGAGATTGTTGATATCACTTCTCTTTCTCCCGGCCCGACTGCTGGTGCTACGCTTGCTGACCCCCATGATATCAGCTACAGTGAGCCTGAGCCGGAGAGCGATGAGGATTGCGCTCCTCAAACCATATCCACAAAAGATAAGACTCCTGCCTCTCAACCTTCTGTCATTGAGGTTGTGTTGCCTTCTGCTGGTGATCTTCCCGGTAGTAGCAAAGTTATTTCAGTTGTCCATCAAAATGTTTTGATTCGTGTTGATCAAAGCGACGGCTCTTCGTCTGAAATAGAAAGTGATACCCGAAGTGGCGGTGTTTTTTTGAGCCACGAGTCACCTAGTGTTGTTACCCAGCATCTCGGCATGAAGCCCAATGCTCGTATCTTCGGTGATTCCATGCGCAAGGTACTTCAATTCTGCAGCGATGATCGTGAGCGCACCTTGCTTCAAGAAGCTGGTGATAGCTTCGGCTTTCCTATCATGGAGGATGAGCTTAGTACGAAAAGTGTTGAAGAGATTTTATATAAAGCACAAGATTTAAGCATGAAATCTTTTTTGGCCTGTCGCGTCGCTCAACGTCGATGCCGTGCTGACCTTCGGTCTCGTCAGCTTTCTGAGAGGACCTCTGCTACTGCTCTTTCTAAGGAAATTGAGGTTGTGAAAACTCTTCAAGTTGAGAAGGCTTATCTTGCTTCGTTGCTTGAATCAGAGAAGACAAAATGCCTTGATGTTTCTAAGGAAAGGGATGATCTTCTCAAGAAGAATGCTGATTTAGAACTTCAAATAACTGAACTTCGCCGTTTGGCTTCCACTGCAGAAGATGAAAAGAGGAAGGCCGAAGGTCTGCAAAGCTTATATGACTCTAAACGTGCTGAGCTTTCTGAGCTGCAACAAACACATGCCAACCTTGTTTCCGAGCATGAAACTTATAGTGATGAGGTTGAGCGTCATATTGGGCATGTTTGCAAAAAGGTTCATGATCTTCTTTTGGACTTCAGACTCACTCCTGCTCCCTATGATGTTAAAGAAATGTACATTGGCCAAGTGTTTCAATGGCTTTCAAATGGCGTGGGGTCTCTTGCTTCTGCTGGTCGTTCTTTTGGAGAGCTTGGAGCTGCTATTGCTGCGCGAAGCCTTGCTCACTCGATATGCTCCTTGTTTGAAACCTCTGGAGACGGTGAGCCTAGCATGACTAAAACTGATCTTCGCCAGCTTCGTGATGCGGATTTTGCCTGGCCGACGGAAACATCTGTTGACATATCCCTATTTTGCCGAAGAACATAGCGAAGAATTTCATGCAAACATTCTTTAAGAAATTTGGCTATGGGTTAACTGTCGCCGAAGGTCGGCGCGTGCTTCGCAAAGTTCATGACGCTTCTTCTCATTTTTGTCCCTGTTGAGCTTTTGTTTTCCTATTTCCCTATGTTTAACCTTTCCTTTTGTTTTAGGGTTCTCAAGCGGTGTTTGGTTCTGTGGCCGCTCCTTCGCCTGCTGCCGCATCTTCTGGAGGTGGAGCCGATCCTTCTTCGGTTGTTGTATCTTCGGTTGCACCTTCTACTCAAGCTGCCTCTCTGCATGAAGCCTGTGCCACGGACATTACTTCGGGAGCCCCTAAGGTGTGATAGAGTGTGTAGGTTTAGTGGTGTGGGCACTTGGGATATTTTGTGAACGGTTGTTCTAAAAAATTTGCAATTCTACGCAGGTGCCGGAGGTGTATCCTGCGCAGGTTGCCGAAGATGTTTGCCCTGTAACTATTAACTGTGGTGATTATTTATGTCTGGTTCTATATGGCGCAAGTTTAGTTCTAAGTTTCCCGACGTTCCCTTCGACGTTTTTTGGTCTCGCAAGATAGAAAAGTACGAAAAGAAGAATCTCGAGGCGAAAAATGTCTTCGAGTAATTTGCTCGCAACCGTCTTTCTCACGATGGTACTCATCGACGCCGAATCTGTGGACCCGAATCTTCTTCTCTTGTGCCTGCCCGCGAAGACGTTTCTTCGTCCTCGAGCCCCCTTGTCATTCCCAAAGTTGAAGTTGTTGATCTTACCGAAGATGCGGAGTACGAGTATATGTACAAGCGTCCTCGCTGAAATTTGTTGTGATGTATTTGCCTTTGACATGTACTCGCGGTATTTGTAGTCATCGAAGCTATATTGTTGTATTGAAATACAGTGTTTGTAAGCAACATTCGCGATGATGATGTATATCATAATTTGGACTCACGTATATGCGAAGATGATATTTAAACCACCCGATGATGCATTCGTGTATTTCTTTCTATATGTTTTTGTATACACTTGTTCGATCTTCGCTCTTTTTCTCCTTCCGAAGATTGAGACATGGGAACTGCACTTGAAAGCGCCTCCCCCCAGTTTCCTGTTTCAATCTTCGCGATAAATTGCACCCCCAAGGCGGCTCGTCAGCCAGTCCCTTGCTTTTTGTTTCGCACATTCACCGCTGAAAGGCTTCTTCACTTATGATAAAGCGGATGATTTTGCGACTACGCCGTTTAACGAGTCGACTTATCCCTACAACATTTTACTGAGGGGCTTCGCACATTGACCGCTGAAGACTTTTTGTTCGCGGTAAAATAGGCCTTTAAGCGAATCATGCACTCCTCTTTGGGACAGATTGTTGCATGTTCCTTAACATCTTCGCGACCTTTGCAGAATAGTGTTCACATGCACCCCCTTTTTTTATATATTTTTCTTAAGTGAACTAAATGCGACTAGTCTTCGCCCAGCTAGGCGCATGTGTTCACTTATTTCTGCAATGTTTTCCCGAAAGTAACAATCTTCTTTGGGTGATTGTTGCTTCGGGACCGATGATAGATAATGGTAATCTTTTTTGGGGAGCCCTTGTTATATTTCTCAAGGGGATATTACACAAGAAGTCTGCCTCGTTAAAAACCTCGCATCTTCGGTGTTCCCGTTGTAAGAACACCGAAGACTCTCTCCGCGAGGAAAAGAGTACGGACCCCACTACATATTTACAAAAGATGAAAGTGCAAAAGAACTTGAAACGAAGATTACAAAAATTCAAAACGAAGAGAAACTAGAAAACAACGAAACTTAGTAAATGCTACTCTTGCTACACTTATTCCTAGAGCCAGTACTTCTGCAGCTTGTGTTGATTCCATGAGTAAGGAACCTCTTCTCCTTCTAAGGTTTGCAATCTGTAAGCCCCTTGCCTTGTCTCTGATACTAAGAATGGACCCTCCCATTTCTCTTCCAATTTTCCTACACCTCTTGTTTTCCTTCTCAGAACCATGTCTCCTATGGATATCTTTTGCTCGCGGACTTTCTTGTTTCTCCACTTCCTTGTTTCGTCTTGGTATTTTTCTGTGTTGCTTAGAGCTTGCAGCCTGTCTTCTTCTCTTGTATCAATTGTCAAATTCGTGTCTTCTTCGTTTTGTGGCTCTTGATCTGTTCTCAATGACCCCAATTTGACCTCTTCGGGTATAACAGCTTCTTCCCCGTACAGCAATCTGAAGGGTGTGAAATTTGTGGCTCTAGAAGTAGTTGTGTTGTGGGACCATACAACTCTTGGTAGCTCTTCGGCCCATTTCCCCCTGGCCATTCCTGTCAAGTTCTTTTTGATTCCTGTGAAGATGATGCCATTGGCTCTTTCTACTGCTCTATTGGATTCTGGGTGATACACTGAAGCGAAGCATAACTTAGTTCCCAGGTTGAAGCAAAACCTCCTGAAATCTGTGCTGTCGAACTGTTTGCCGTTGTCTACTGTCACTTCGTATGGTACTCCAAACCTGCACACGACGTTCTGCTAGAAGAACTTTTGTATTACTTGCGAAGTGATTCTTTGCACTGCCCTTGCCTCTATCCACTTTGAGAAATACTCTACTGCCACTATTGCATACTTGTAGTTGCCTGGTGCTGTTGGTAGCTGTCCCACTATGTCTGTTCCCCATCTTGCGAAGGGCCATACCGGTGGTAGCAATTGTATTTCGTAAGGGGAGGTTTTTGTATAGTTGCAATGCTTTTGGCAATTGTCGCACCTTCGCACTATGTCTTCGGCGTCACGGACCTCCGTTGGCCAATAGAATCCTTGGCGGAATGCCTTCGCAACTAGTCTTCTAGTGCCAATGTGAGATGAGCACATTCCTTAATGTATTTGCTACAACAGATCTCACCCTTCTTCTGTGGAGATGCACTTTAACAATGGTGCGCACACTCCGCTTTTTGTACAAGTTGTCTCCTCTTATTTCATATGCCCTTGCTCTCAAGGCCATTCTTTTGCTTTCCTCCTTTGACTGTGGCTCATAGTGTCCTCTCAGAAATGCCATGATCGAAGATCTCCAGTCTTCGCTGGATATTGCATTTATATATCTTACTGGTGCTTCGTCACAATCAACTGATTTACATTTCAGGACTTCATAGAAAATGTCTGGCGGTAATGGCTCTTTCTGTGCTGCTGCCTTCGCTAGCATGTCTGCTTCATTGTTCTGATCTCTTGGTATTTTCTTGGCAGTGAAGCCAAAGAAGTATTTCTCCATGGCGCGTACAGTTTTCAAATATTTTGCCATTTCATCATGTTTTGCTTTATATGTCTTGCCTGTCTGCCTTGTGATGAGTTCTGAGTCTGTGTTTATGACCACCCTTCGTGCCCCTATTGCTCTTGCTTTGAGAAGGCCCAATAATAGTCCTTCATATTCTGCCACATTGTTTGTCTTGCCGTCGAAGTCCAATCTCACAGCATATCTCATCTTTATGCCTGATGGTGACATTAGGATTGCCGAAGATGCGGCACCATCATCGCAATATGCTCCATCACAGTACATCACCCATGGTGTTTCTGGTCTTTCGTCTCCCTTCTCTTCGCTTGTACTTGGAGTCTAGTCTGCGATGAAGTCTGCTAGGACTTGTGACTTGATGGCTGTTCTTGCTGTGAATTCTATAGCATACTGAGATAGTACTGTAGCCCATTTCCCTATTCTCGCCGAAGATTCCTTGTTCTCTAGTATCTCTCGAAGAGGATACGATGTGGGGACTGTGATTGAATAACTCTGGAAATAATGCTCGAGCTTTCTTGCCGCCATTACCACTGCATATGTCATCTTCTCAAGTTCAGAGTAAAAATTTTTCACTCCTGATAGAGCCTCAGAGACGAAGTATACTGGTACTTGCTTAAGATGCCCTTCTTCATATTTCTCTTCCACTAGAGCTGCGCTTACTGCACTGGCTGAAGCTGCAATGTACAACAATAGCTTCGCTTTATCTCCTGGGCTTGTTAGTACTACTAGATTTTCTAGGTAGGATTTGAACTGTTCAAATGCCTCCTGCTCTTCGGGGCCCTAGTTGATCTTGTTCTTCGCAGACAATAGCTCGAAGAATGGTAAGCTTCGTTCTGTCGATCGCGCTATGAAGCGACCCAATGCTGCTATTCTTCTAGTGAGCTTCTGGACATCTCTTTTTGTCTGCGGTGTTCTCATGTTTCTTATAGCCTCTATCTTCTCTGGGTTCGCTTGTATGCCTGACTTTGATACCATGCACCCCAACAATTTTCCTCTAGATACCCCGAAGATACATTTTTCTGGGTTTAGCATGAGGCCGTATTTTCTCAGGTTCGCGAAGGTTTCTCTGAGATCTTCGATGTGTTGTTCTTTCTTTTTGCTATGTATAACAACATCGTCTACATAAGCTGATACATTTCTTCTCAATTGTGGGCCAAGTACAATCTTTACCATTCTGTTAAATGTTGGGCCGGTGTTGCGCAGGCCTTCGGGCATTCTCACGAAGAAATATACTCCGAAGGGTGTTATGAAACTTAGTTTGTCTTCGTCTTCCCTCTTCATCCAGATTTGGTGATAACCAGAAAAGCAATCTAACAGAGACATTCTCTCGCAACCTGCTGCTGCATCTACCAACACGTTGATTCGCGGTAATGGATAATCATCTTTTGGGCAAGCCTTGTTCAGAAGGGTGAAGTCAATGCACATTCTCTGTCCCCCATTTTTCTTCGGTACCATTACTATGTTTGAAAGCCAGGTTGTGAATTGTATTTCTCTGATGACCCCAGCATCCAATAACTTCTCTACTTCGCTTTGTGCTGCTAATAATTTCTGAGGTGATATGACTGAGCTTTTGTCTCTTCGGTGGGATCTTTGGATCTAGGCGCAGTGCATGCTCTATTACATCGCGAGGCACTCCCTTAAGATCTCTTTTGCTCCAGGCAAATACATCCTGATTGTTGCGAAGGCATGTGATCAAATCGTTTTCTTCTTCTTTGGTCATTCCCTTTGCTATGGTGACTAGTTTGTCGTGAACATCTTCGCAAAGACGTACCTTCTTTGTTTGTTTGTGGGGTTGCATTCTCTTCTTTTCGTCTAGGCAAAGTCTCTTTTTTGTTTCGAGCTCTTCGGGCTTGCTTTCTATTGCCTCTTCGCTGCTTCCAACTGCATGTACGGGCTTCTGGTTCTTGCCTACATTGTATTCTCTGTCATGTGCATCTTCCTGATCTCCATATATTGTGAGAATGCCGTTGTTAGTTGGTATCTTCATACACAAAAACGGCATGTGTATCACTGTTGCGAACTTGTTTATGATTCCCCTGCCAAAGATAGCTTTGTAGGCGTATGGAATGTCAACCACATCGAATGTTACCATCTCCGTTCTCATCAGTGCTCCTATTCCAAGGCTTACATTCATTTCGATTGTTCCTAGAGCTTCGACCTTCTTATTGCCAAAACCATATAACGGCTTTGATGTTTTCTGCAATTGGTCGTCTCTGAACTCCATTCTCTTAAACAACACGTAAGTTATGATGTCTGCAGAACTTCCATTATCTACTAGGATGCCTCCCACATCATTCCCCAACAAGTATTTCGTGTTCTTTCCCAGCACTGCTCTGATTACTAGAGGATCTTTGTGAGGGTACTTTTTCAGCTTGAGATCTGCTTCTGTGAAAGTGATTGGGATGTGTGACCACTCTGTTTTGAAGACCTTCCCTCCGCACACATGGCTCACTTCTCTTTGCTGATCTTTCTTCTGTCTTTTCGTCAAATGTTCGGGAGAATTGCACCCGCCTGTTATAGCATTGATTATGTTCATTCTTCGGTAGCGATCTTCGTCATCTCTATTTTGATTGGCCTGCGAAGGTGCTTGATGAGTGGGCTCTGGTTTTGGTAGACATGACGTTGTGCTTTGTTGTTGCAGTTGCATTATGTTTGGGTTGAACATTGGTGGTGGTGGGAATGGTATCTGCTGGAAACATGGTTGTGCAATGTATGGTTGCCAGTTTTGCATTGAACTCTGAGCCATTGAAGGTGCCATTGAAGATGTATGATTGACCATCTTCGACTGACTCTGCGCTGTTCGCTTCTTATCTTCTTCAATCTGCTTCTTCCGAAGCAAAGTTCTGCATTCATAAGACCAGTGCCCTTTGTTGATGCCATGCAAGGAACATACAGATTGAGGTGGTGGACCCCTGCCAGAACCTTGGCTTCTGCTTGGCTCTCTGCTTCCTGTGGCTGCCGAAGATGTCATTTGTGAGTTGTTTCCTGAAACATTGTTTACATTGTTTCTGTTGTAAAAGTTCGATCTCGACGAAGGTCCTTGATTGTTCTGAGACCTATTCCCCCATTCTGCTTGAGGCTTCGCTTGGTTCTTTCTTTTGTTATATTCATCGATTCTTCACTGCTTTCCTCTATCTGATTTGAAGTATTCTTGCATTATGTCAAACAACTGCTTCTCTGTTTTAGGTCTTCTTCGGTCTAAATATTCTCCACAGGGTCCTACTTTGAGGCCATCTATTGCTATCAATGACAGTTGTGGCTTGCACGTGTGGTGGTTTAGCCCTTGCTTTGGCAAACCTTTTGATGTACTCTTGTAGTGGTTCTTTGTCTCCTTGCTTTATGAGGTGAAGATCACCTGAAGTGAGGTCTTGAGGTTGGTAGCCCTGAAAATTGTTCTCTATTCTCTAGCGAAGCTGTTCCCATGAATTGATGCTTCCTTTCGGTAGCGAAGCATACCACTGCTGAGCTGAGCCTTTTAAGGCCATTATCATAGCTCTTGCCATTGCTACATTGTTTCCCCCACCCGAAGATATTGCCACAGTGTTTTTCTAGAGGAACAGTCTGGGTCTGATTCACCATCATACTCCGGCAAAGATGTGGGTAACTTGAACTTCGGTGGCCACTCTGCCTGTTCGAGCTCTAATGAAAGAAGAGAAGCGGGTTTCACCTTGCTTGAGAATGATTCTCTGTATCTCTTGTGTGGTCTACATTCCACAAACGCCTCTTCGTCTGAATCATAATACCAGGAATCTTCGTCATCCTCATCTTCATTTTCATAAGTTTCTTCATCTATGATTATGGGTCTTCGCTTTTTACTTTGCACTGGCATCTTGCGAGGTTGTTGGGTCTGTTCTTGTTGCTGAAGAGAATTCAGTTGGGCCTGCAAAAGTGCCATTTGCTCTTGGAGCTGCAATGTTTTGTTTCTTGTTGATTGCTGTTCTTCGTCTTCCCTCAGTTGCTGCAGCAACATTCTCTTCTTCTTTACTTGTTGTAGCATCTCATTGTACTTGGCTTTTTCTTGCACTGGATCTCCATTCTGTATCTCTTTCGCCCTGAGGATGGCAGCTTCTGCTTGAGCTCTTGTTCGAATGTTTGCTGGCATTGTTCTTTCTCTCATCTTCGCAGCAAGTCTTTCTTCGATTCTTCTTAACGAAGCTATATCTTCATCTTCAACCCCTGCGTCCACTAGGTTGACCTCAAAGTTTCCCTCTGCTACATCTTCGGCTTCTCGCTCTTGATCTTCTCCACTCCTTTGGTTGGTGTGGACTTAGTACCATGTCCCTAGTTCTGTTTGTGTTGTCAGCTATGTGTCTCTCTCTTGGGTTTTCGCTCTCTGCTTCCGACGGATCATCGGTTGCTCTATTTGGGTGTGGTTGTGGGTTTTCGGTGGCATTGCTGGGACGGAACACGGTGGGCGCCTTAACTATTGGGTTAAAAAATCCTCCCCGAAGAGGGGCCAACAACCAGAGAAAACTAACCTAAAAGAAAAGCAAGAGACACTGAAGAACAAGAAACGTAAGCTAGACTGAGCGTAATGAAACTCAGCCTCCTTCCAATCGTCCCTCTTCCATTACCATCGGGTCCTTTTTATAGGCCCGTAACAATTACGCTTTACAACCCATGCCATTGCTTTTTTACATTGTGCGAAGCATCTCGAGGGCATTTTGGTAACCTCACAGGGCCCGTACTCACACACTTTACAGATGTTCACTTTACACCCTGTCAGACTACGTGTCCGCTTCCGTGGCAAACCGACCTTTGCTTGCCTCCTTTCTCTGCCCGAGCTTCTCCTGCTTCCTCTTCGGGCTCTTACCCTCATTTGTCTTCGAGCCCACTTCGGCGCTTCACCTCGCCGCGTTCCGGACTTCGCCCCCGTCACCGCGTCTTGGACTTCGCGTCGGCCGTCCCTCCGAAAGCTACGTGCTTCCTCTCTTGGTCGGGCTTCTTCGCGCATCATCTTTGCCCGTTTTCGATGCATCCTCGCAGCAACTTCTTTCCTGTATCTTCGCGTGCTGACTTTGCCCCCAACGCGAAGATCCCAAGCTTCGCCTGACCTTCGCCTGTCAACCTTTGATTTCTCCCTGAAACAGCCAAGGCAAGTACAGATCCAACGCCTGCTCTTCTCCGAAGAGCCGAAGACACAGGGGAGGGGTAAGCCGCGAAATATTTACCCCAACATGCTGCACCAGACGGCCTGGCTGGCCACCACATGCCGATGCTCGTCCAGCTATCCGCGCGCGCTCGTCGCCACCGGACTCCACCTTTGGAGAATATGGAAAATTAAAAAATGTTGAATTTTTAAAAAAATGTTAAATCTTTTTCAAAAATATTGATCAACATTTTATGTTGGTGCAACTGTTTCAGAAAGATGTTGGATCCAAATTTTTCTCTAAACAAATGTTGGTCAACTTTTTTCGAAAAATGTTGGTTCAACTTTTTATGAAAAATGTTGGTCCAAGTTTTTTAAAGAAAAAATTTTCTAATTGAGGATCATGAAGTGGGAGGGTTGGACAAAAGTCAAGTTAGATGGGCTTTTGGTGGACTAAAAGTTTCAACTCTGATACATCTTCCGGTAGATATAGGGATTTTTTTATTTTTTTATTTTATGATTTTTTAAAATATATGTTCTTCACAAAGTTTTGCAAAATTAATCTTATACCACCAAATGAAATGGCGGTTGGGTACTGTAGTACCTCCAACCGCCATTTCATATCACGGTAGGGTTCTGCTTTCACATTATAAAGAAAATAATAACTATTTCAGATAACTTTGGAAGGAGAAAAACTTTATATAAAAGTTGAAGATCTCATCGAGATCTACAACTTTGTAGTTCAAACTTTTATCATTTAGAGGTATCTTCGTTCCCAAATATTCGATGCAATGTTCAGATATATTGAGCCGAAAGAATTTTGATTCTCTGAACAGTGCAATTTTAAAAAAAATCATAATTATTTTATAATATCTCGAATGCAGAAAAGGTCTATACGAAAATTGTAGATCTCGACGAGATCTACCATTTTGCAGTTCAAACTTTTCTCATTTTAGATCATATTAGTGCTCAAATATTCGACACAATGTTCAAATCTAAAATTTGAGTATTAGATCTAAGAGGTATGTCGAATTATTTGAGTATAAAAAATTGTATGTACGAACAAATTATACGAATTGATGGAACAAATTCTACAAATTACTGGAACGTATTCTACAAAGTCCTAGAATACAAAATTTGTACGTAATAACGGAACAAATATTTATACATGTGCGACAAATTCTACAAACTCAAGGAACAAAATATTTGTTTGTGCAGAACAACTTTATAAACTAACGGAACAAATATCTATATTTGTAGAACAATACAATGATACGTACTGAACAAATTACATATGCTTACAGAACAAAATGAATACGCGATGGAACAAATTATACAAATTTATCGAACAAATATTTATAGAGGAGGAATAAATACTTATTGAGGACAAACAAATATATAAAGCAAAATGAACCATGCCACGACAAATATTGTGCAAAAGGAATTAAAGGATAAAAAATAAGAATAAAATACAAAAGAACTAGTATGAATAGAAGAAAAAGGTAACGAAAGAAAAAAAGAAAAATAAACATCATGAATACAGAACTCAACATGGAAGAAAAACAAAAAATGAAGTCGACTAGAAATAATGATGAAAAATAAAATGAAGGGCAGAAAAGAACCATAAGATAAAACTAATATTGACACCGGAGAAGAAAAATAACGGATAGATAAAAGAAAAATCGAGATGGAAATGAATGTAAGAAAAAAGTGAAGGAAAGAAAAAACTGAATAAAAAGGAAACTAGATTTGTAGGAGAAATAAAGAAAGATAAAAAGAAACCGAAGAAATCTGAGAGGAGAAAAGAATGTGAGTGAATTAAATAAGTAAAAGAGATGAAAAAATAAAAAAGGAAGAAAGATAAATAAAATAAAGAGAAACAAAACTTTACCTCGTGGGCTGATTTCTTTTTTTTTTTTTTGAGACACCCTCACCTCATGGGCTGATTGATTGCTGTCCAAAGAAGCAAGCAGGTCAAGTTTCAATCATGGACTGAATGCAATTGGCCGAATGAAAAATTAGGAAAAAAATATAACTAGTGTGCCGAATCATCAAATTGACTCCCCCGCGTCCGGATGAAAACAGTATAAAAAAACGAATCAGTGGGCCGAGTGACCAGCTCGTCCACAGAAGAAAAACTACCGACACGACAACGTTTGCGACGAATTTTTTATATATATTTTTTTTTCTTTGATTTTCGAAAAATAAATGGACGAACCAAAAATTTCGAGAAATATACATCTGCCGCCGTGTCGCACGGCGGCAGCATGCCTGCCGCCGTGCCCCACGGCGTTAAGTCCCTGCCGCCGTGGGGTACGGCGGCAGGAGAGCACCTCTGGCGGCAGAGCCGCGCGGCACGACGCCAGGACCCTGCCGCCCAGTCCGTGCCACGTGGCGGTAAGACCAGTTTTATTTTTTTTTAATTTTTCATTTTTAAAACACTTTTAACCTTTTTAAAAAACAACAAACTGATAAGTGTAAGCATAATCACAAGATCATATCATAATTAACGAGTAGATGCAAATAGTTTATACAAAATCATGGTAAAAGTACTACTACATCTAAATGCGTCGGTGCCTCTTCGGCCTAACAGGTTTAGCGCCAGCCCAGGTGTGGTCCCGGTCGTACGTCCAGGGGTCAGGTGCCCTGACCACCCGCGGTCCGAACTGGTCGGGAGACGGAGTCGCCATAGCGGCCTGCGACGAGTCTGCAGCATCCGGTGTCGCTCCGCCCGCCGGTGTCGCTCCGCCGACCGCCGGGGTCGCTCCGCCCAGTGGCTGTGTCGGCTGAGTCCCAACCGGTGCCTGTGTCAACTGTGACGGGCCAACCTCCTCGGCCTGTTGCGGGGCATCCAGGGTCGCGAGAATGTCACCGTACCCCATCTCATCCCAGGCCAGCTGGTCCTCGGTGGTCGCGTCGAAGGCAGGCTGGAACATAGGCGGAGTGGACGAGGAAGGAATATCTGCCGCCGCAAACTGAATGGCCGGCGGTCTGAAACCTCCTGGCGGAAGGATCGACGCTCTAGGTGCCGTCGTCTCCGGCTGTCGAGGCCCGACTGTCGGAAAGAGCGGCGGTCGCCCTGTACGATTAGAATATAGTATAACCACAAACACACAATAATTACGTGCATTACTTGAAAATAAGGTCCACTGAAAGTACCTGCGCCCGGGGGAACAAACGGCCGCTGCACGTAGGTGTGCGAGCCCTGCGCCTGTGGCTGCTGCTGTGCCGTCGGAGCCGAGAAGCCGCCGGCAAAGGTGGAAGGCGCCTGCTGCGAAGCCGCTGTCGAGGCGGAGCTCGAGGACGACGCTGGGTGGCGCGGAAGGAGAGGAATCTCTGCGGCCCCGGCGTAGTTCACGACGGCGGAGTACCTCGTGGCAGCATGGAGGATCCTATCGTACGTGCCCTGGTGCTGGTGAGGCCCCCAGGTAAAACACTGCTCCCTCGCGAACGCTGCGAGCCGCACGATCTCAGCAAGCACGTCGTGCTGCTCACAAAATTAGTAACACATGTTATAATGAAAAGTCATATGAATGTAATATGTTTGCAGTATCGTAGCTTACCGCTGTGTCGGCGGTCTGGTCTCGGCGCACCGGGTACGTGGTGTCCGGCAGGATCCTGTCGTGGTCCGGGACCGGTGGCGGTGGCGGGGTAGCAGGCACGTACGTCACCCGCGTCCGCGTCCTCGGGAGGTACCACTGAAGGTACGCTACCCAGGCCGCGCCGTCGTGAAGGCGGTGCTCGGTGACGATGTTCTCCTCGTGCGCCGCGGACGCCCACTCGTCCACGTACGGCTGCAGCTTGCCGACGAACGACGTCGCCGCAGCCACGCCCTTACGCGTCCACCTAGCATAGATGAAACATAAAATTATTGGCAACTGACTATTTATAACGGAAAATAATTATAACTGACAAATGGTATCTCACCTGTGCGCTGTAGCCGGCAAACGTGACGCAGCGGGTACTGGCGCCTCCTGGAAGAGGACGAACTGCCTCATCACCCGGTGGACGGCGTACTCCTCGACGTAGACGTCGAAGACCAGTCGTCGCCACGTCATCCAGTACGCCTGGTCTCGGGAGCACAGGGACGAGAGCCCCTGTGGTGCGCGGGCAGCGACCATGGCAGGAGCGTACGGCGTCCACCAGACCTGGGCATCGACCATCCGGTCGATCTGACCTACGAAGTCCTTGTACGCCTTCTTCAGCTGCTCCCCAGCCCAAACGTGCTGCAAAGAACATGAAAAGTTAATTGAATCGAATTAAAGAACTCATAACGCGAAGAAAACGATAAGGAAGGTCACTACCTTCCGGAGGCACCACAGAGAACCCATGGTGGGGAGGTCCGCTGGGTCGGTGTCTTCTGGCAGCGACACGTACTCCGAGAGGTCGGCCTTGGGCCGACCGATGTCGAACCGCTCGTGGATCCACATCTGCAGCAGGAGAGGGCACCCCAGGAGGATCCCCTCCTTACTCGCCGACCTCGACACTGCCAAACACAGCCCCCTGTAGGTAGCTGCCAGAATAGCGCTGCCCCAGCTGATCTGGGGCATCTGGTCGAGGGGTGCGTCGCCGATCTTCTGAGCCCAGGGGAGCAGGTACCTCGACACCGAGTCTCCCGCTGACTCGCAGAACAGCACCCACCCGAACAGCCAGAGCAGGTAGACCTCCAAAAACCTGTTTGACGTCGGGTCGTCGGCCTCGTCCGCCATGTAGTCAGCCTGCACACACACAAAGGTCCATCGTCACATTCGTTTAAAATGCATACAAACGTTGAAAATAAGAGTTAGAATCACCTACGCTGAACTGCTGGATCCAAGTCCAGGTGGGCCCGTGGGTGTCGGCGAAGGGCACGTACGGCGCTGGCGCGCGATCGTTCCGAGGAACGTTCGCGAACCGAGCAAGGAAGTCGGCGTGCCACGTCGCGGGGATGTCGATCGGCCCCATCGCCTCGCCAGCACACGGCAGTCCTCCCAACATCGCGGCGTCCTCCAGACTGAGCGTCATCTCGCCGACGGGGAAGTGGAACGTGTGTGTCTCTGGTCGCCACCGGTCCATGAACGCGGCGATCAGCGGGGAGTCGTAGCTGAACCGCGTCAACCGCTCCGCCCGGGGAACCTCAGCTCGTAGCCTGTCCCCCTCGACCAACCGCGCAAAAGGGAGAAGTCCTGCAGCGCGTAGCCTGAAAAAAACAAAATTAATTTACTTAACGCAATTACTATTGTAAAGAAACAGAAATAAATAATAAAAATGAATTACGTACTTCGGAATCCACCGCTGGTGTATCGGCATCAACGTGCGGGTGGTCCGGAAACGTATGTTGCCGGGCGAACGTCCAAGAACAGCCGACACGTACGAGCGGTGGTGCCGGTCCACCACCTCGTCGAACAACTCCGGCCGTATGTACTCCAACGGTGAAGCCATAACTACAAAAAAAATAACATAATTTAATCAATTAGTCGAATTATACTAATTAAAACGAATTATGTGAATTAAAAATATTTCTTAAAAATTTTACATTAATTTAATCTAATTATGTGAATTATAACCATTTCCTAGGAATTTTAAATGAATTAATACGAATTATGTGAATTTAAACTATTTTCTACGAATTTTATATCAATTTAATCTAATTATGTGAATTATAACCATTTTCTAGGAATTTTAAATAAATTAATACGAATTATGTGAATTTAAACTATTTTCTACGAATTTTATATCAATTTAATCTAATTATAAGAATTATAACCATTTTCTAGGAATTTTAAATAAATTAATACGAATTATGTGAATTCAAACTATTTTCTACAAATTTTATATCAATTTAATCTAATTATGTGAATTATAACCATTTTCTAGGAATTTTAAATGAATTAATACGAATTATGTGAATTTAAACTATTTTCTACGAATTTTATATCGATTTAATCTAATTATGTGAATTATAACCATTTTCTAGGAATTGTAAATAAATTAAAACGAATTATGTGAATTTAAACTAAAATTTTTGAAATTTCTAAACTAAACTAAGTGAACTAAACTAACTAAACTAACTAACTAAACTAACTAGACTAACTAAACTAAACTAAATTTAGAAACATACCTCAGTCAAAAGTGCTCCGAAGGGTTGAAAGCCGAAAATTTAGAGGAGAGAGGGAAGGAGGGAGGGAGCGGTGGCGGCAGCCGTCGCCCCCTTATATAGGGGTGACGCTGCCGCCGTGGGGCACGGCGGCAGGAATCTGGCCCCACCTGGCAGGTCAGCCGACCGTTGGCGGCACCCCTACCGTCGTGCCCCACGGCGGCAGGAACTCCTGTCGCAGTGGAGTTTGGCAGCAGATGTATATTTCTCGAAATTTTTGGTTCGTCCATTTATTTTCGAAAATCAAAGAAAAAAATATTAAAAAAATAATTCCGTTTGCGACAGATAGCCATGGGCTGTACTACCCCTTCTCAGACTTCAACGATCAATCGTAGGCCCATATACTATTGGCCCAGGAACATGCGAGCCTGCTCAACCGGAAATCCTATACGTCTTCCGGAAGATTTTTAGCGAACCAACTTCTAATGTTTGAGATTCGTGCAACCAATCACAACCCTTTGACGCATCTAAACCCTAACCTCACCTCTCTCCCGCTTCCCTCCCGTACCCACTCCGCCGCCGCCACCGCGCCCCCGCGCCACCCCGCCGCCGCGCCGCGCCCCCGCGCGCGAACTCGCCGAGGCCGGGCGCGCCACCGTGGGTTGCACGCGCCGCGGCGCCCACTGCGGCCGACCCCGCACGGCACCGCGGCCGGCCGGCGCGCCGCCGGTCCCGAGGTGGAAGAAGGCAAAAAAAATAACAAAATGTTGATTTTTTTCTGAAAAATATTGGAACATTTTGAGAAAATGTTGGTCAACATTTTCATGAAAAATGTTGCAAAATGTTGATGAAACGTTTCGAAAAAATGTTGTATCTAACATTTTCTCTTGAAAAATGTTGATAGAACTCTTCCCGGAAAAATGTTGGTTGAAAAATGTTGATTCAACAATTTTGTTGAAAAATGTTACAACATTTTCTAAAATGGGCTGGTGGAAAAATAAAAAAATAGGCAGTTAGATGGGCTTTGGTGGGCTGAAAGTTCGCATCATTATCCACCTTCCGGTAGGTATATACTCCCTCCGTCCCATAATAAGTGCAATTCTAGTTTTTTTAGACAGATTAGTGGAGGCGTGAAAAGACTCTAGTACCCCTATTTTTAGCCACATGCAGTAAGTTTTGGCATGCATATCAGATCTGATTACTTAATTAGACAGGTAATTAGATCTATTTTCTAGGATTGCACTCTTTGTGAGATTTTTTTCAAATGCTAGGATTGCATTTTTTACGGGACGGAGGGAGTAGGAGCTCTAGCGGAAATTCTATATATATCTTCAAGAAGTTGGAAAGCAATAAAAACTTCCAATATTAGAGATTCATGCAAACTACTGTAGTCATTGGATCCATACACAAAACTCTAATCCTTCCTCTCCTTCCTCCGTCTCCAACCCGCCGCCGCCACCCACGTGCAGGCGGGTGCCTCCCCCGATGCGCCCGAGCTCCTCGCATCGCTGGCCATGGCCGCGGGCCCGAGCTTGTCGGCCGCTGCTGCCTGTGCGTCGAGCGACCGGCCGGCCGCCACGTGCGGCTTGGGAAATGTTGCAACTTTTTGGATGAAAATGACTAAAATGTTGTAACATTTCTGAAAAATGTTGCAACATTTTTTATTTAATAGCCATAGGTTTTGGTGAACCGGAACTTTTAACTAGCAATTTTAGGTAGGTTTTGATGAGCTGGAAGTTCGTACCTTTATCCACTTTTCGGTAGTCATATAACAACCCTGTATATAGGAGCCCCGTTTTCTAGTCCGGTTTTCACATGGCACATAATATTTTTTTTTCCGATAATTTTCACCGACACCGAGGAAATCATGACGGACGATAAAATAGGCAGAAGGTAGAAAGAAGATTGTGCATCCGGACAAAATTTTGTTGAACGCCCTGTGTTTCTTGGAAATCGCGCTGAGCTGGTCAGCCTCTTTACGGCCTATGTTCAACTGTACAAGCCTAATTGTATGGTCTGCCCTCGAAAAAAAAAGCCCAATTGTATGGTCCCAGGTTACAATGTAAGCCCACTAGTTTCTGAACTAGTGCAGGTTTTTTTTTTTCAAATTGCATTTTGCATCAACATTCGACAACCTAAAACTTCTGGAAGTCTAGTACAAAAAGACAACAAACTCTTGAAAGTATGCACCCTGAAATTGATATTTACCAGTAGTTATTTTATTTTAACAAAATGATATTTCTCTGGTAGTAGTAAAATACAAGCTGTTATAGCATTTACAGTATCTCAAAACAAACAAAACTTATTTTTTTGAGGCAACGAAACAAACAAACTTGCAAACACCAAATACATTTTCTTTCCAGTTTCAGAGACTGTACAACACCAACAAACTACCATTTGACTAGCCCCTGCAAAGTTAGTTAGCTAGTACTGGAACAGAGCTACTCCTCAAGCAACATGGCACACCGTTCACAAGAAAGTTCTTGCCAAGATTCCAAGTAACCCTACAAAAAGAACTGCTTTCCTAAACCTGAAGGCTCAAGTGTCTTGGCCACTAAGGAACCTGCTGAGCAGCCTTGGAACCTAGGATTAACAAGCACAAGTAAAGCGAAGAAGACCGAGATAACCCAGTTCATGATTGAATCATCAAGCGAAAAGAGCCAATCGATGCAGCAATTACACCACCTCATCCCTTTGCGTGCAGATCCTTTAATTTAGAGCCTTTTTCTACCACTTTTCTAGACACGATTGGCACCATCCAAGCCAACCGTACCTCTGCTTGTGTGGCCTTTCCAAATCACATGCCATCACACAATGAGGAAGATTCCATTATCCATCATTAGTGATAACTTGTAGGTTTCCAGTCCTATTAAGTTTCTTCTGATAGCGATTTCGCAAGAAGGGGTTAATTAAAGAACATATTTTTCTTCTTTCTTATTGACAACAAGACTCCTAACCTGACGCATATCTTTGACAATGGCTGAAAAAGGTGGCCAGCCATTGTTGTCTGCCAGTTTTCTTTCTAAAGTCACTTTCCGTTTCTCGAGTCTTTCGGTTCAATACGCCGATGAACCAAAGGAGTAGGAATAATGCACATTCTCGGGGGAGTACTGTCCCAAGATATTATTCATTTTGACTTTTTTAGATTCATAATTTTTATATGTATCTAAATATATTATATATCTAGGTATATATCTAAAGCTACGTACCTAGAAAATCAAAACAAATAGTAATTTAGGACGGAGGGAGTACATAATAGTGTTTCGCAATCTAGTCACCATGATGTCATTAGAAACGCTTCTGAACATTACAGATATGAACCCAAAACTTGTTTCTGGTGTGACTTGTGATACGACAAGGATCTAATTTTTCGTTGAAAAGGGTGAGACCAGTCAGAACACTGTTGGCCAATTGTTTATGCACATTGTGAATGTATGTCATCTTGTTGTTTTGTTAAAAGCTAGCAGGTGGGGGTGATGTGTAGTGATGTCTCCTCCAGTTTTTGGCCCAAGCATATCTGAATGGCTGTCTTGCCCTGTTTGCTCACCTTTTTTGCAGTGCCCTACTCTAGGCATTTTGTTTCTTCTTCAAACCTGAAATCAGTGCTCCCAAGATAACATTGTATATATTCCCGGAGATAATATGTGTGCCTAACTTATTGTTTTTTATAAATTAAAAAACATAGATGACGTTTCCCACACAGTATAGCTAGTCTGTCAGGTGGTAGAGATTGCGACGTCTGGAATTTTTATCTGCAAATTGAGATGCAACATACACATTGCCCATCTCATTTTTCAAATAGCTCTCAGCCAACTTGGAGTTAATTTGGTCATCACATTTTTCACATAGTTCAGCTAATTTGTCTGCAATTTCCATATACTGTAACTTCGAAATAACTACTTCTGCTTACCCCTTTGAATAAAATTATATTGCAAATTATTTCTGGCCCTTTGATATCTGAACTTTCGAATGCGCTACTCTGCTTTTTTTTTTTGAAACGCTGTGTATTTAAATTTGGAAACTAGTAGTACAACTTGCAATCTAAATATCTACTGTACCATCAATGGAGAGGTTCATAGCCTTCACCAACTTGTTCTGCTGGTTGGAGATAAAATCCAGACTCTCTGATGCCCTCAGGCACATGCCAAATGCCCAAATCTCGTGCTGTTATATATCAAACATCATTCTAGAACTGCAAATTGCAGGATGCCATTTGAGATTTGAATCGCATGCATCAGCTAGGTTGCTGCTAGACCACAGACCACTGGGAGTCAGCTATTCTATTGCCTGCACGCGCGTGCAAAATCATTTCCTTGATGTTAATATAAACGCACATAAGCTAAGGTGTCAAAAGGAATTTTGTAACAAGAGACGGTACCATGGACTCAACGAAATTGACAAGTTAAATTATTGGTCCATGTCTAATCTTGGAACCTTATCTGAGCCCATAATTCAACAAATCCCCAATTGGTGACCCTGACACCCACAATTGCAGCAAAGATACAAGGTCCTAGATGATCCTGACAAAGCAGGCAACCTCTGATCAATCTCGGTTCAGATAATCCAGTGCGTAATAACCCTACGGCTAGGGCACAAGTTAATATCAACAGTTGAGCACCAACAGCCAGATCCAACAACACTGGCCATTCCCTTTATCAAAAAATACATCACTGGCCATGCATAGCTCTCACACAAATCCAATCATACAAATTGCTCCTGACTAAGAGCTGTCAAGCTATAAATAGCTCAAGTCCAGTGTATGGCTCCGATCCGTTTGGGTTTCCTGCAACCCATGAAACGTGTAACAGCAACTTGGACAGTGATCACCAACCCATTTGTTTGCTTGGCAGCACAATGCAAGTAGCTAATCCATTTGAGAGGATAAGAAAAGAGCTAGAGACCTGCTGCTGGCAATACTACATGACTACAAGCATGCCATCATGGAGAGATTAGGCTCTCACTTTCACGGGGTGGTGTTGATTTGTGACTTGACCAGAAGGCTTTAGCGGGGAGGATCTGGATTTTCTGCATTAAATCTGACAGGGGAATCAGGGGGTACGATCAAGAGCTGAAGATGGACCCAGATCGGCGGTGCCTGGCCTGTTTGGAGGTGATTGTGATCCTTGGAGATGGCAGCGAGTGACTGTGAAAAGATTATGCCTTGTCCCCCATGTGAATTCAATGGGGAGGAGCTGTAAAGGGTTTGGCTGACTAGACTGTGCCCAGTCCCATGCACACTAGTACTGTCTTAGGAATGCACAAGGAAAGGAGGCAATAAGTGAGTCCCATTGTTTGTTTGTTAGAAAATGATGAAGCAAAAGATAGTCGTTTGGAACATCTGCATTAAGATGTGTCACATCTAAAGTTACGACCATTAGGTTTGATCTTGGCTGAAATACTAACCCTTAGATCTCAACTAATGTAGGTTTGTATTACACGAGAAGACGTATACGTCACTTTCACCGAAAGAGGCCTTCTATATATGCAGGATCAAAATTTCAACCTTTTCGATCACAGCCGGAATTATTATTCATCCGAAGTACTATCGTCCTATTCTCACTGAAAGAATCATCTTTAACTCGAATCCCACCTGAAATTTCGCTCGTTTCGATGAGGTCCAAAAAAGGTGAAAACGAAATTTAAAACCCTGCGTGCCTCATAGGCCTGTGTTGACGTATGCGCACCTTTGGTAGCAACAAAAAATCTAAAGGAAAAAAAAAGAAATTTAAAACTCTGGTTCTATGACATTGACATCTGTAGAATATATGTGAGTGGAAGTTTTGGCTTCAGCAAAATTTGCTACTAACTCCGATTAAATCCGTGCCACGCAAATCGGGTCGTGTCGTTGAGTTGTTAGAAATCTTATTCATTCATGCTCCATTTTGTAAAGCATCACCATGCATATATGTAACTAATAAGCCGGTGAGGTACGTTAAGACTGTCTCACGATTTTCATTTAAAAAACCATGCATATACGTGTAGTTTACATTTAGTAGGTACAAATTATCTTGGAAATCAGGTTGATTCCATTTCCACGAGTTTGTAGAGGATGCAATGCAACTTTCGGTCCTGCCACCTGTGGCGCGGTGTCGTCTTGCATAGTTGCATGATGGATGGAAATGGACACCGGCCGCAGCAACGAAAGCTGCCGAACGACCACCGCGAGGGGCCCTGGATGCCGCACGGAATCACGCTTTCCATGGAAGCAAACCTGTCCGCTACCACCGACCGCCAGATGCCATCGTCGGCCCTTCCTCTTGCCTCCATTTCCCATGCCTACCTTGGTTCGGATCCCCAACTTTTCCTATATATCCTTGGCTTCTCGTGTCTTTTCAATTTCCCGATCGACTATCTGAGCAGAACAAACCTGTATATAGCATCATTATTTCAAGCCATGTGACACTATACCAATCTACCATACCATACATGCATATGTTTATTTCTCTTCTTGTGATAATGGTTTATTTAGGGTTAGCTCATCTCGTGATTAGCTCATCTCGTGATTGAGATGTAGCCAATAGTACTTATTATGATCACAAAATCCAACTTTTCATATGCATACAGAACCACATCTCATAAGTCGTGTCATCGCTTGGCTCTCTTCTTGGATGAATATTCCTGTCATTTCTTGGCTTTGGCTCTCCTCTCACAAGTCCCCGATCACTGGTAGACAAAGAGGCTTTGGTACACCCCTTTAGTCCCGGTTCAACTTTGGAGCCGGGACTAAAGGGGTTTCATCGACGTGGTCACTAATGCCATGAGTGCTCACCCACTTTAGTCCGGGTTGATAACACCAACCGTGACAAAAGGCCCCCCTTCAGTCCAGGTTCGTGTTACGAATCGTGACAAAAGGGTTACCCCTTTAGTCCAGGTTACGAACCGAGACTAAAGGCCCCTCTCTTTTGTCACGGTTTGTAACACGAACCTAGACTAAAGGGGGGCCTTTTGTCACGGGTGGTGTTACCAACCGGGACTAAAAGGTCTCCCACGAGTTACTATAAGAGGATAGCATCCTCTATTCAGTCAGATGTGCTGTGTAGGTGAGATAGTGAGGAAGCTACGTGCGAGGCTGGAGGTCACGAGTTCGATTTTCCGCACCCGCGCACGCGTATATTTCGTGTGACTAAAGGCGCGTGTGTGAGGGCCTCCCGGGGATTTTCAATTTTTCTTTTACGCTGGCGTGCCCCCTAGTCCCGGTTGGTATTACCAACCGTGACTAAAGACCCCCCTTTAGTCCCGGTTACTTCACCCGGGACTAAAGGACACCCCCTTTTGTCTCTCATCATTAGTCCTGGTTGAACTTGAGGGACCTATACCCCTTTCCAACCGGGACGGAAGGTCCTCTCTCTACCTGTGAATCCCAATCCAACTGGTCGCTAATTGCAACTGAGCATGTATGGCGGCGTTATTGTCCCAATCCCAAGCAAAACGGTCGCCAATTGCAAATTGCCACTGAACGTGGCGGCATTTTTGTCTCAATCCAATCGGTCGTACGTCATGTATCAGTTTAAGCATGTGACCAGTTGCAATCCAATCAATTTTTGTTTTCATTTTCGTTTTCTTTTCTAATAAATGTGACCTCCTAAGATTATAATCTTGTATTTTTTTGCTATACTAATAGAAACTCGCACTATCTTCGTTTACAAAATATTCCTCTTAGGGAATCTCTGCTCCCTAACAAAACCCTGTGGCCAAAGCATGCGAAAAACCTGCATCTTCACATGCTTTTGTTTGTTAGGCCTCTTGGCATTTCTCTTGCCCAATTAATCCTCATAACCATCAACCAGTTTATTTGTCTTCCAAAGAACGAAATGAGTTTACTATTGAGCAGTTATTAGTCCATATCTTGTGTGCCATTGCTTGCCCTTTTTAGCACATTGGACATGACTGAGCAACAGACTTATTATTTATCATGAGAGATGTTGTTCAAGAAAACTTCTTTGCTCCGTGCTGACGTGAGCTCCACGAGTGATTATTCCCTTATCCAACATCCAAAAAGCCATAGGACTAGTAGTTTATGTAGTTTGGACACGTTCAATGAATTCATTTCAATTTGTTCATGAGAATGAAAATAAGTTTTTTCTTGTTCGTACAATGAGAAACTATTTTTTATACCTAGCAAGTTATAGCAGCAAAGCAACAGCTAGCTGTGTAGAACTGACATAGCTCCATGCACGGAGGACACAACTTCGAACGGGATTTGAATGTAGACATATTTTCCCGTCAAAGAACCAATAATTTGTGCGTGATTTATTTAGTGCGTCCAATTTGTTGATCTTTTTCACTACAGATTCACATCTCTTTCAAGTGGACCCAGGAAACAAAGATTTTTTTTTCTAGTTGTAGGCAACAGCTAGCAAGACAGATCTGACATGGCTTCATGCATGCAGGACACAGCTTCCAATCAAGTTTGACCAGAAATCATTGGATAAACAACAACTGGGACAAAAATGAGTTTAAAAGGATTTGGTAGCGTGCAATGTGGCCTACGAGAGATCATGAAATGTGCTGTGCTGCAGATAGGTGGCCTAAGTACCTTGCAAAGGCCAATTTGAAAAGGCCATGAGGGGAACGGTATTAAGAAATGAGGAACAGGGCCGTCCCGGTGCAAATGGAGGTTCTCTACGAAAGTCTAAAATGGGAGGCATATGTTAGTAAAATAGAATATCCAACATCTGTAATAGAAGTACTTTCATTATCACCAATATTATCTGTTTGCACATTAATTTGTGTTAATAATAAGATCTTAACCTCAAAATTATGTTTGGTATCTATCTGACCATTTATATAGGACCAATGTGACCATTAACTATCAATTATAGAACCACGATCAAGTGTCTGATTATCGGATAGCACTTTTGACTCTTTTATAATAAAACTATCCATAAGCTGTGTGCCCTTTTCATGAGAAGTTAAATACTCAAATCTTCATCCCGATCAAGGGACACATACATAAATAGATGCCGAGGTACCTGTGTAGATTGAGAATTATGCTTAAGATGTTCAGGAGAATACTAGCAAGAAAATAAGGTTTAGAGCAGGAACTGACGAGACAGATGTGTGTTGTAACACTAGAAATTGGAGGCTCCTGGAAAATGGAGATCTTATATGATCGCACGCCCGCCCTAGGGGCGTGAAGCGTGACGAGGAATATGCTACTTTTAGTACGTTTTAGTATGTTCAAAAGCCAGAAAATTCATGAATCTTTGCTTAGTCCAGATGAAAGGACGAGGATATTGACTGTTGAGAAATGAGAGTAAAAAAAATGCCGATAAAAAATGAAAGGTGCACAAAATGATTAATTATTTGGATGCATGCGAAAAATAAAATGATTCAAACCAAGTATAAGGATAGAACGACACTGAAAGGGAAATCTTGAAGGGAAGGAACAGGTGTGTCTTTCAAGTTTCAACCATGCGGAATCCGCATCCATGTCTGTAGTGGGCTAGTGGCAAAAATCAAGGAGGAAGCGAGCGAGGGAGGCCTAGTCCGGATCAAATTAAAGGATGAGAATTGAATGTTGAGAAATGGGAATAAAAATGCCAATAAAAATGAAAGGTGCACAAAAATCACCAATTATTTGGATGCATGGGAAAAGGAAAATGATTCAAACCAGGTATAATGATATTGTCTCTTACACTGGGCATGTGATTTAGAACGTTACTGAAAGGGAAATCCGGAAGGAAAGAAACTTCTGCGTCTTTTAACCATGTGGAATCAGCATCCATATCTGTAATGGGCCTAGTCCAGATCAAATTAAAGGAGGAGAATTGAGTGTTGAGAAATAAGAATAAAAAATACTGACAAAATGAAAGGTGCACAAAAATGACCAATTATTTAGATGCATGGGAAAAATTAAAGAAAATGATTTGAACCAAGATATTATCTCTTACAGTGTGGGCTTGTATGTGTTTAGAACGATACTGAAAGAAAAATCTGTAAGTAAAGGAATAGGCCCGTCTTCAACCATGTGGAATCAGCATCCATATATATATATACATGTAATGTCAAAAATCAAGGATGTTGTTGAATTATATATTACACATCCGCAAATGTTTGTTAACCATCAATGTTTTTTTTTAAGTCTGGAGCATCGATTTCTAAAATGTTGTTGATTTTTTTCTCTTTTTTTTTGAAAAGATGAATGTTGTTGAATTATTATGCACGATTATCCACATTTTTTTTACTAGTACGCGTATACTACAGTAGTAGAAATTTTGGTTTGACACACGCTTTAATTAGATTTGAACTCGAGAGGCGTGCCCGGTGCAGTGTCAGCTATCACAAAGGTCTTCAGAAATTCTGGATCACCCCAAACATGATGTTGGCGCTGAAGTCCGATCCGTAGTGCACTCACGTGCGCAGCTTTTAAAACCACGAGAAGAGATCATCTCGAGAACACGGGCTGCTGCACACTGCACATCGGAGGGAGATAAAAAATTGATTGGGACGTGCAACAAGATGGTGTAACAAAGTTTATCTGGCAATTTTCACGTCTCGGACGCCTAACACTGCACGCAGCTGCACGTTTACGACCCTTAGAATCTGGTAAGCGCTTGTTGCACCTGTTCATTTCGAGAATAGCTATGTGGCAGCTTGTCCTGCACATGTTAAAGAAAAAGATATATCTATTTGGCTAAAAAAACTTAAATTTGTATTATAGAAGCATTGCCCATCCTACCTTTGGTTCAAAATACATGATGTTCAGGATCGAGACAGCCTATAAAGTACTCCCTTTGTTCCTATTTATAAAGCGCAAACACATATATCAATGCTCAAAGTTTACAATCTTTTATCAATAATTTAGTTAATTTTTTATTTTTCAGTGTAAATTTGGCATTGTTAGATTTGTAATCAAACGTATTATAAATTTATAACTATAAATAATACTTCTAAACAGGAACAAGGGGAGTATAAGATAAATGAACGATCAAAGTCTATTTTAGAAGACCATGCCATGGCATGGCACGCCTTCTAAACAGGAACAGAGGGAGTAGCTTTTGATTAACATATAAACCATATCCCTTCTAAAATGTTTTGTTGGGTTATTTGTTAATTTCTACCATATCGAATTAATACACAATGAATATATACTTTGTGGTGGATCAGATCAACTAATTAATTTGATGTTGTAGGTGTTAAATTTTTATGTGAATTTGGTCATGTTTGGTAGGGCATATTTTAGCTTTGGCTCCACCTGTTTTGAGTAAATTAATGCATTGTAGCTTGAACCGTAAGCCGGTGCTAAAATGAATTAGTGAGGTGAAGCTAGTGTTTTTTTTTTCCAAACGGCCCCTCGAATATCTTAATGAAGGTACGTTTCATGATAACATAGCACAAGGTGTTTTTTTACAACAAACATCATACATTAAAGCTTATGCAGCCATAGCAGAGGCATTGGAGTCGCTTGCACCCAGATGGAGATCCGCGGGGAGAGGTGGGGATACTACTTTCTTTAAACATACCTGGATGATGGAGCTATCGGCGACGAGGAAGCCGAGGACGGTGATGATGACGATGGCAACAGCGGCGGCGCAGCCAAGGTAGTGACTACCACTGAGGGATAAAGCCATAAAGGCCACTAAACAACTAGAAAGGGAAATAAACTAGTAGATCTACAAAAGGGGGCTCCCTTCCCTCCTCGCCACCGGCGAGGTCGCCGAAGGGGAGGGAGGGAGGGGCCTGAGGGGGGAGAGACGGGGGAACCAAGGGAGAGGAGGAGTTCGCTTCGCAGGGAAGGACATATAGCACAAGGTGTTGGCACGAGTTGAGGGCTTCGCTGCAGCTCCTCTGTGCAAGCCAGTTAGACCGGTGGTGTGGATCGGTCTGATCGGTTGCTGGGATTCTGGCAGTAGACCTTCAAACGCTCACTTGGGCATGATTTTGTTAGGGCAGACGCACAAAATGTTGTTTTAGGGTCGGAAGGCTACTTAGAACGTCCTTAATCGACGTAGAAACAAAGGAGGAATATCAGATAATAGATTGGAAAAGCTAACGTAAAAAGGAAAGGTAAGACAAATGATGTGTTTTTAATCGATTGGATACCCTCAATCGGCCGTGGCCAGTGGCGAATCCGGGATTTGAAGCTAGGGTGGGCTAAGCGTCAATTTTTCCATTCATCTACAGTAGCTATAGTAGTTGGAGAAGCAAAATCGGACTTTTGTGCGACTTCATGATGTTATATATCTGGTTTCATAGTGAGGATCAAAAATGATCTTTTGTGATAGTTGAGGGGGTAAATCAAGCGTTTTTATAGAAAAATGAAGGGTTGGTGACTCTTGAGCTGAATCTTAGGGTGGGTCGTGGCCCACCGGCCCACCCTTTAAATACGCCACTGACCGTGACCCTTTATATTTATATGAGGAGATGTCTTAGGGCACTCCCAACCCAAACTCTATGCATAGAGTCCATACTTGGAAGACTCTATCATAAGAAACTATAGTCTCCAATGCAAAATCTCAGACAGTAGTTTCTACAGAAAAACATTTATTACTAAGCACAAAAGGAGCCGATCAAATGTGGTATGTTCCTATGTGATCCACCGTGCACACAAGGCAGAGCAGGGTAGAGACGCGCCGGCCCGACCGCGGCGCGGAGGGCGGTCCTCCTCTCCGGCGGTGGCGAGCGCGCAGAGGTCGGCCCTCCTCTCCGGTGGCAGCACGCGCGGAGGAGCCAGGCGAGGCGGCTCGGGCTGCGGTTTGCGGATCCAGCGCCACGCTCCCAGGGAGCGGCCGCCAGTGATCGTATCTGCCTACTCGAGCTCGAGTCCGGCGCGAGCGGAGGCTGGGCCCTCCTCTCCGGCGACGGCACGCGCGGAGGCCGGGCTCTCCTCTCCGGCGGCGGCGCAGCCCTCTGCCTCTGCGAGGCGGCTCGGCGGGGTGCGGAGGAACCGGTCGAGGCGGGTTGGGCTGCGGATCTGGCGCTGCGCTCCCAGGGAGCAGCCGCCGGCGGGCGGATCCGCGAGCTCGAGCCGAGCAGCAGAAGAGCACGCACATGGAGGGGAGGAGGAAGAGCGGCGGGGGTCGGTGGCGCACGAGCTGAACGAGGGCGCCGACGTACGGGATCCGGCGACTCCACGCGGTCCTCCCCCAACGTGAGTCTCGCGGAGTCCTGCTGCATCGATCGGTGCGTAGACGCGAAGTCCAGATAAGAAACAAAGTCTTCATTTTTCCCCTCTCTCTTCAATAACTACAGTGCCACATCAGAAAAAAATGCAAATAAATGCTCTTGGACTCTATGATAGATTCTGGGTGGGGAGTGCCCTTACCCCATTAGGAGTCGAAACCTTTACAAAAATCATGTCAAAATACAACTCCTAACTCGAACTACAGAGACCAAACCGGTATGACCCCTTGGACCCACCAGTCTGACCGGTCTGCCTAAGGTGCAGAACTTCCGAAGCCTTGTCTCTGTTATATCTCTCATCCGAAGTCCAAATCAGACATTCTATATGAATCTTGATCTACTCCACAAGAGCTATCTAAGAGTGAAGTCTAATTTACATTTTGAGGACTTTTTATCAGACCGATCTGACTTTTTGGATCCACAGGTGATGTACTTTGTAAATTTGCCAAATACTAAAATAGAGCGCACAATGAAAGGGAAAAAAATCACTTGCTCGACCTAAAAGGAGCAGGGGTTAAACGTGAGCGGAAGGCGGAACCCTCTCCGTACGGTTCAGACAATCGGTAGGCCAGTCCGGTGGCCACCACCAACCCCCGGTTTTACTGCCCCCGGATTCATCACAGGGGTGCAGGTGCTGGGCATGATGCCATGGACCACCACCACCACACTCGAGCGATCGAGTCTGTGTACTCGCAGCACGGCCGCGCCGTCGTCGTCGATGGATCGACGACGGCGACACGCAGGCTGCCGATTGTTGGCTCCATCCATCGCCGCCGCGGCTTTCCGCCACTGCTCACTGCCCCGGCCCCCGGCCGGCCGGCGTCGCAATAGCTCAGTTAAACCCCGGCGGCGCGGGGCGTCAAATTAGAGACCTCTCGCTGTCAGAGTGTGAAACTCATCTGCAGTGAAAAGGGTATTAGGTCGTACTCGCTTTCCTTAATCCCTCTTGGATTAAGTTATTAACACGCAACTAGATTCTAGAATGACAAATGGTCTCGACTAGCTGTGGCTACAGTTACCTCTTGATCCATCTTGGTCTACAGGGTAAAGCGTTATGAATGGGTTATAGTTGCTTGGTCCACCATTCGTATGGTCGATTGCATGGGCGTGCCGAGCAGGGTGCCGACCGAGACGCGCATGGAGCAGAGGACAGGAGGAGGGACCTGCTCAAGAACCAGCCGTGCCGTTCATGGCATGGATCGATGATGATGGATCGCGCGTGATGAGATCGCGGTTGGCGGCGGCTAGCCGGCTACGGAGCGACGCCGACCGATCGGCCGCCGCCGACGAAATCGATTGATCGCCCGGCGGCCGGCGCCTGTGGCGACGACGGCGGCGCGCGTTCTCTGTTTTCTCCGATCCAACCGGCCGGCAACTTGGATGTGCTGTGGCCATGCATGCGGGGATGCTCGATCTGAAGAATGAATGACACACAGACTACAGTACACGGCAGGGTAAATCACGCAGCTATATTAGCTGGAGTGATGTTCAGTGCAGCAAATCCGATCTAGCCAGGAATAAAGAAGAGTCCATTCACAATTTCATAGGAAAATGGAACCGTGATTTTCTATCTGATTTTCAAGTTCTTGTTAACCAACCAATCAAAATCATATATCTATCCATATAGTGCGTAACCAGAGCAGTGTGTAGTGCATACTCCGTACCTCGTCTCAGGCTGACAGAATTGGCAACTGCTACCGGTCGTATGCGAGGAGTATCTTGACCGGTTCAGGTTACTCCAACTGTTATGTTAGCACACTGTCAGGGCTGACACCATCGCTAACTAACACTGATTCTGATAGGAGTATGCATATACTATACGCTTCTTCTTTTAATTTGCTCTCACCAATTATGTGTTTTGGTCCGGCAATTATGTAACTCTAATTTTCCAGGTTGCGTTGTATATCAGTTGCTGCAGGGGCAATATTTTTTCATCAGGAAGTTCGAAAAAACAAAGGGAGGAGACATAACCAAAACTGAAAGCATTATTAGGCTATCCAAATTAAGGTTCAGGAGAGGAAATTGATTGTCCTGAATTTTTTTTGTATGTGTCTGAAAATCGAGTTATTCGTTTGTCAAATTCTTTCCTAAGATTCTAGAAGGGAAGTGGAATCTAGGATCCATCTCTGCTCTTCAGGAAAACACTAGTGTAAGTTAAAAAGTGGCCACTTCTTAACAATTGCACAACCAAAGCTAATGTAATGCAGCCATACGAGATTGATATGGTTGTCCATCTATCCGACCATGACACAGTGCATCCACTTTCGGTTTTCTGAATATTCTAGTGGATCCTAAATCCCCTTTGCTCCAACATGACTCAGTTCGTTTTGCCATGTCATGCTGACTAGTGGGGACACAAAGCTTGGGTCCCTTCCGCCAGACACTAACACAGGGATATGGTGTGTGTTGCGAATTATTTTTTTGATGGTATATTCATCACCTAATCCTATTATTGAATTTGCTCCGACCACGTATACGATACTTTCTGAAGGTGTCTATCACTCGTTCACTCTCATCCAAGGGGCTTAGTCTAGGGTGGAGCCGCCCCAACTTTTGAGAGCAAACCAACATCGCCTTTAGCAAACAGCAAATCAACTAGCCACATGTAAGCGTCCAACAACATTCGCACGTCCAATAAATTGTTTAATTTTTCCTCTGAAAATGAATGAATTGTTTAAGAAAATCCAGGGTTCATAAATTAGGGAAAAAATTACTTGTACTTACATGCCCACCACACCACCACTTAAGAATAACCTTAATTTCATTGCTATCCAATTTGATTTACTGGTCTTTCATGGTAGCATAGATTTGCCTCGAGACCATTTACTAGAATTTAATATACTAAGTAATTGTAAAACAAATGATACATATTTTTTACCAAAGAAAACAGTTATTACTAAAAAAAGAAATGTAGAATCCCTTTGTTGCAAATCTGATTTATTGCATATCTGCAAACATTACAAACCCCCATCAATTACCTACCACCAAGAATCCCTAGCATTACTCACCTCGTCTAAATAAATAAAATAAAATAAAATACCACAGCCCCGTATCCATACGGTATTGCTACTCGTACGCGCCAATTTAATTCCGCCCCTCCACACCACACCATTCCCTTCCCCCTTTGTTTTCGTCCGAAAGATACTGCTCCTCCATCACCAGCATCCCGAATTCTCCCGGCAATTAAAAACCCCGCCCCGCCCCACCGCTTCCTCCTCCTCCAATTCCGCCCGCCATTGCTTTCGCAGACGTCCCCCGTCCCCTCCCTCGCTGCTCGCCGGCGTCTCCGCTCCCACTCGCACCGACCCTTTCCTCCGCCGGTCATGCTCTCGTGCTCCGCTTGGGACGCCAGAACTGCCTTGAGCCCGCGCGCCGGCGTGTAGCGCAGCGCTGCACGGCGACGGACCGCCGGCGAGGGCCCGCCGACCTATGCCCCCCGACGAGTCCGGCATTGGCTGACCCCCAAATGCCTCCTGCAGCTTGCTAGCCGCAGCCTGTACATACACGCACGCATACGGACACACGCGCCGCGGCCGTGAGGTTGAACCGTTGGAGGCTTCAAGCCGCGCTTCGCCGCCGCCGTCGCATCGCCGGAGAGGAGTTTTAGCCTCAAAGGCGTGGTTTTTCCTATCGTTTTTGTAGCTTTTTTTTCTTTCGTGATTTTCGGAGCGTCTTTTCGCGCCGTGCCGGCGAGATGGGAGTCGTGGACTTCTCGGTGCTGGGCGCGTTGAAGAAGGTCAGATCCTTCGTCGCCGGACCCACGCCGGCGGAAGCCACCGCCGCGGCCGACGGTCGCTCACCGCTCGCGACGCCGGGTTCGCGCAGCGGGGGACCGTCCCCCGTGGACTCGCCGCCGCCCGCCGCGGCGAGATCCGAGGGCAGGCGCGCCATCGCCCTGCGCCGGCAGATCTCCTCGCCGCAGCTGCTCCGCTTCCGCGCTGTCAGGTACTGTGTGCTACGCCCCGTTTCCGTCGCCTTGGAAAAGCTGTACAGTACTTGCGTTTCAAGTTTTCATATTGACTTGCTATGGAGGAAAAGGGAAAGGTGTTTTTTTTTTTTTTTACAACCAGAAGGGAAAGAGGAGATTAAGATTGTGTGGTGCTACCTGCTACGATTTGATTACCGTGTTACCTGAAAGTCTTCACCTTTTTTATTTGGGGTAAAACTTAGTCTTGAAGAAGACATAATGAAATCTTGTGATTGGTATTTAAGTGGTGTTGGGATCAAGTATTTGTCACGGAAGTTTTGGCTTTTCATCCTGTTATTTTACAATTACTCAATAGTCAACTATATTCAGCTGAGTTTCTGTTGAATTGGTTGTTGTGGATGCAGGCAAGGCGATGATGAGGACGACTATGAGCCCGGGGTTCAGTTTTTCGCCCCTGGGAATGACTTCTTACATGACTTCTCAGATACAGACTCTGTTAGTGTTAGTACCCCTAACGGGATCAACCGGTCCCTTAACCCAAGCCCCTTGGAGAGCCCGACTTGGATGGTGAAACAGAACGACAGCCCGCCAAGATCCAGGAAGAATGGCCATTTCAGCCCAGATTCTCCTGGATATGGTACCAAGGCGAGTTTAAGATCTGATGGTACTCTGGGACAGATGAATGATAGTGCCACTGACAGCAGTGGAGAAGGAAGCAAAAATCGGAATCCTGTCGATTTTGGTGCCGATATTTGGTGCCCACCACCACCAGAAGATGAGGGTGATGACATCGAATCGAGTTTATTTGGATTCGATGAGGATGATGATGTTGCAGACTCAAGCACGCTTCTTGTTCCTGGTACCTTTAGTGCTAACAAAATAGCTGGTGTTGACGAGGTCACAAATGTTGCTCAGAAAGAGGGTCTAAAGATTGCTGTGCTCGGTCATTTCCGAGCTCTTGTAGCTCAGTTACTGAAGGCAGAAGGCGTCGATCCTGGAAATGATGATGGGTCCAAAAATTGGCTTGATATTGTCTCATCCTTAACTTGGCAAGCAGCAAGCTATGTGAGGCCAGATACCAAGAAAGGAGGCAGCATGGATCCTACCGATTATGTGAAGGTCAAATGTATAGCATCAGGGGATCCAACCGATAGGTGTGTTTTTATCAGTAGTTTTTTAGTTGAATATAATTTGCATGCTTATCATCACCATTATGTGGAACTGACAAGTTATTTCTTTTGTGCAGTAATTTTGTTAAAGGGGTTGTTTGCTCTAAGAATGTAAAACACAAACGCATGGTCTCTGAGCATAGAAATGCAAAATTACTAATTTTAGGGGGCGCACTTGAGTACCACAGGGTTCCTAATAAACTGGCATCTATTAACAGGATACTTGAACAGGTCTGTGCCTCGTCATACTTTTGCTGCACATTTTGTTTGCTATGTTTCTGTCCTTACTGAAGAATTGCCCTTAATGCAGGAGAAGGAGCACATGAAAATGGTTGTTGGAAAGATTGAGTCCCGGCGACCTAATGTGGTTCTAGTTGAGAAAAGTGTCTCATCTTCTGCTCAGGAGCTCTTTCCAAAAGATATTTCGCTAGTTCTGAATGTTAAGAGGCCTCTTTTGGACAGGATATCAAGATGCACAGGAGCACAAATTTCCTCATCAGTTGACAGTATTTCTTCAGCAAGGCTAGGTCATTGTGAATTGTTCAAGGTGCAAAAAGTTACAGAATTCTCATCAGGTAAACAGACAAATAGGCTATGCAAGACACTGATGTTCTTTGAAGGCTGCCCTTGGCGTTTGGGTTGCACGGTAATATTCCTTTCGCTTTCCACGATCACCTGATTGGATGCACAGCTCATGTCATCAGCTAATACTAAATACTTATTGTGAAATATGTTATGAAGAGTACTAGCTGAAAGGATGTACACAGTTGATATTCAATTTCTAGCTCTACTTTTGTAGCTAACACCATTTTTTTATATTTTTGCGTCAATTCATATAGGTTTTGCTGAGAGGGTCATGTCGGGAGGAACTAAAGAAGATTAAGCGTGCTGTACAACTTGCAGTCTTTGCTGCTTATCACCTTTCTCTTGAAACATCATTCTTTGCTGATGAAGGTGCAACACTTCCTAAATTTCCATCGAGACCTGTGGCAGTTGAGCCAGATATGAGAAACTCTACGGACAACAATTCTGCTGCAACGGACACTGTTGGAATTCCTCATGGACGTAAATCAGAACAGGATAAACTCTCACAGTCTACTATGGTCAACATGATGTTTGAAAATATCTCTGTATCACCTAGTTCATTACCTTCACATGAGGAACCACATGAGTTTGTGGGTGACTCTGAGCATACAGAAACTGAATATTCTGTTGATGAACCTTGTCTATCCCGTACAAATGATTCATGCAATTCACTGGATCATGATTTGAGGATGCAACCTCAAGATTTGCATAACTCTGCAAAGCTTATAGCTAAAGTTCACCAGGATGAGCTTCCAGCAAGGAAGTATCAACAAGTGGATCATTGGAATAGCAAACTGTGCGATGAATATCACTCAGCAGACCAGCATGATCTGAATGAATTTTCTGGTGAATACTTTCCTGGTACTGACAATCATCAGAGCATCTTAGTTTCTCTGTCAAGTACTTGTATCCCGAAATGCTTGGTATGTGAGCGTTCCCAGCTTTTCCGCATCAAGTTTTATGGTAGTTTTGATAAGCCACTTGGGAGATATCTTCGGGAAGACTTATTTGATCAGGTGCGGATTTTCATCTTGAGTATGTACGGTCATGTTGGACGTTCTCATAATATTTTTCTAAACCTAATGGTTTGTACTTTTTCATGATTTCACCAGGCATATCGTTGTCAGGCATGTAAAGAGCCATCAGAATCACATATCAGGTGCTATACTCATCAGCATGGTAGCTTAACAATCAGTGTTAGTAGGCTTCCATCTCGAAAGTTGCCTGGTGAACGTGATGGAAGGATATGGATGTGGCACAGATGCCTCAAGTGCGAACCTAAGGATGGTGTACCACCTGCCACACGAAGGATAATCATGTCAGATGCTGCTTGGGGTCTGTCGTTTGGGAAATTCCTGGAGCTAAGTTTCTCGAACCATGCTACTGCTAACCGAGTTGCAAGCTGTGGGCATTCACTCCAGAGGGACTGCCTTCGTTTCTATGGGTATGTGTCTGCTATAATCTTTGCAAACTCACATTATTCAGTGCTCCAATGGGACTTCAACATTTCATCTTAAAATTCCAGGTATGGAAACATGGTGGCATTCTTCAGATATTCTCCTGTTGACATTCTTTCAGTTAGTCTTCCCCCATCAGTACTGGATTTCAAGTGTCGCAGTCCACAGGAGTGGCTGAAAAGGGTGGCAATTGAGGTGCGATATTTTATCAAATTTATGGAAACTATATTCATCCTATGCATCCTACACTCCGGTTTTAGCGTGAAGATCTCTCATGTACTCATGGTTTTGTTTCTATAGATATTTGGCAAAATGGAATCCTTGCATGTGGAGGTTTCCGAATTTCTTCACCGTACTGAAAAGAATATTGAAACTGAGGATGAACCGGTGAAGGAAGGTGTTCAAAGGCAGATTATTGAGATGAAGGATTTGCTTAAAATGGAAAGAAATGAATATGAGGTGACACAATCAGACTTTCCTGTTGTATTCTTGACTTTTATCAAGAGTTGCAAGGATTTTATGTTGATTTATTGTCCCTTTCCTTTCAGATTTTGCTTTTACCAGTCATAAGGGAGAGCAGTCACCCCATGCAGACATCAGTTGATATTCTGGAGCTCAACCGCTTGAGGCGTGGTCTTCTTCTTGATGCCTACATTTGGGATCGGAGGCTGTGTCGTGTAGACTCACTTCTTAAAACACATGGTCATGTTTCAAAGAGCAGTTCTGATAATCTTGATATTCTCCTATACACCAGACTGAAAGAATGGAAAGCCGATTTGCTTCGTGGGGATATTGAGATTGGAAAATCTTTAGGAAGTCCAAGAAAATCATTGCTTTCCAGAGAGGGCCACTTGAATGATAATGAATGCAGCGTTGCTGATACAAATTTGCAGACTTGTTTGGTGGGTCATCCTGTGGATGGTGAAGAGGATCTTGACAAAGTTTACAGCAAATTCAATGGACGAGAAAGAAGGTCTCTTACTGAACCTACTCATAGTGTGGAACCTGTTGAGAGGTTACCCTCACTTGCATCCATGTTTTCTGATAATATTGACTTGGCATGGACTGGATCTAGCGATTTACAGTATGATCTTCCACAAGCTTTCACCAAAATTGATGAAAATGGATCCTTTAATTCGGACAGTCCAAACTGCAGGAATGCAGTAACCCCTGTCAGAATTCACTCGTTTAGTTCTACACTGGGTTTGCGCCAGAGAGAACGAGCTGGGTTAGCTCCAACTTCTTTGCATCTATCGTCATTCAAATCTGCTGAGTTCTTCGGAGATCTGACAAGCATCCTAAAAGACCCAATGCCAAATATGCGAAGGGCGTGCTCTCAAAGGTCTCCTGGGGTAATAGAAAAATTAAATGTTGTTCTTGCTCGTACACCCACATATATCTTGTCTGCTGCAAGTATGATCAATGATGGGGCACGGCTGCTGTTACCCCAGATTGGATATGAAGACAATGTTGTTATTGCAGTATATGATGATGAGCCCACCAGTATTGTATCATATGCCATGACATCAGAAGAGTATGCACGACAAGTCACACGCAGACTGAATTCCAATTTGAGTTTTTCTCATCTGCAAAGTACTACTGAGTTCAGCAGCCATGGACTTGAGGGGTTCTCACCCTCACAAGAAGGCCATTTGGATTCTAAGGAAACTCATTTTAAGTTTTCCTTTGATGACGAATCTCCGATTTCTCCAGATAAAACAAAGTTTTCTGTGGTTTGCTATTTTGAAAGGCATTTTGCTGCACTCAGAAAGAAATGTTGTCCTAAGGATACTGATTACATACGTTCTCTAAGTCGCTGCAAGAGATGGAACGCACAAGGTGGAAAAAGCAATGTTTACTTTGCAAAGACGATGGATGAGAGGTTCATAATTAAACAAGTTACCAGGACAGAGCTAGAGTCTTTTGTGGAATTTGCTCCTAAGTACTTCAAGTATTTGATGGAATCCTTGACTTCTGGTAGCCCAACTTGCCTGGCCAAAATAGTCGGGTTATATCAGGTTTGTTTATATTCACTCTTTGCATCGTCTTATCCAACTGTAAGATGTAAAACATCACCCTGAATTCTATTCCGCCCCTTTTGCTTGAGTTCAGGTCAGTGTAAAGAGCTTGAAAGCTGGGAAAGAAGTAAAGATGGATCTTATGGTGATGGAGAATATTTTCTTCGAAAGGAAGATATCTAGGGTGTATGACTTAAAGGGTTCATTACGCTCACGCTATACGTCCGGTGACAGCAAAGTCCTTCTGGATTCAAACCTCGTAGAAGCATTGCATACTAAGCCTATATTTTTGGGGAGCAAAGCCAAACGAAGATTGGAAAGAGCTGTCTGGAATGATACTTCATTTCTTGCGGTATGTGTTTATATATTTACTATTTACTTTGTGCCTACTGTTTAACCAATGCATTTGAATATTTAATTAAATTCCATGTTACTACACTAGTATCAACTATACTGCAATTTACTGTCTTGGGACATTGCTGAAGAAACACTTTTTTGTATGTTGATGCTATTTATGATATGGGTGCCATGTTTTTTTTTATCTTAGTTCACCTGGAGTGTTGTATGAAGTCACCTTGTTCTTTGCCTCGATTTGTACCTATTTCAGATGGTTGTAATTTGGTTTACTTTGCTTTACAGCTGGCGGATGTCATGGATTACTCGCTTCTTGTTGGGATTGATGAGGAAAAGAAAGAGCTCGTCATCGGCATCATCGACTACCTGCGCCAATACACCTGGGACAAACAGCTGGAGACATGGGTTAAGGCCTCGGGCATTCTTGGTGGCCCCAAGAATGAATCCCCTACTGTCATATCTCCAATGCAGTACAAGAAGAGATTCAGGAAAGCCATGTCCAAGTACTTCCTCACCGTCCCCGACCAGTGGTCCTCTTGACAACTAACATAACGATTGTTCGCCGTAACCAGTCATTATGTCCACAATTCTTTCTGTGCCTAGTGGGAGAGGGTTAGTCAAATTCAATTTGTACCCAGCACCATCTGTAGACATAGAAACTGGACCATCCTCCCCCCTGGATACCAAGCATTGTCACTGCAGTGTCCAGCAACAGATAGAGGCTTTGGTCCATGTAAATTACATCTGACATAGTTATAGAGGTAATTTTGTCGATGAAGCAGAAAATTCTTTGATGCCACGGCGTGTATATGGTAACTGTTGCTACCTTGTGGACGACAAATGCGGAATTGCCGATGCAGCAATTGTGTGCAAATAACCTGCAGAGCAGCTCTTTCGAAGCTGTCGCTTGCAGACTTGGACATCAGAGTGAATCGTGGCTTTGAAAAAGAGGGGAAAGGACTCGATGGAGCTGCCTAAACAAATACATCAGGCCACGGTACCAGCAACCCTGCATGATGCCGCGTCACTGAAAGCTACTACTTGCTGGTGTTTGGAGAGTGGTGACCGGGAGGGTTTTATGCGATGCAACCGCATTCTTGTCCCGTATCACTTTGATTGGGAGTAGGTGCAGCTCGCTCTCACCTCCTCCTCCTCCCCCGGGAGTCAAAGGAAATTCATTCCATCGGGGACGAGTGCTTGACTGCTTGAGATCACCTTCAAAACCAATTTTTTTCCAACAACTAATCTATAGCACTGAAGAAGACCTTGTGGTTTCCAAGCTATCAAATTGAATCATGAAAGAAAAAAATGGATCTCGCTTGATTGAAACGGATGAACTTGATTGGATCCTGCCTTTGAAACAAGCTCAAGTGTTTCTATAAAAACAGGCATGCATGCAGTGCCCATATTCCTTCCTGCTGTGGTATTTTAGGGAGATCATATGCATTTGCTTTCTGATCTCTGACGGTTCTTTGTCGCACTATCTAGGACACTTTGTTCATAAAAGAAAAGTTAAATGGTTTCTTAAATTGAACAATATAAATTGTGATGCCCGGCTCGTTCTATGACATTGTAGCACTGCCGCAGTGAGCCATGGCCGTGCACAAGAACAATCCCCATCTTAGGCCCCTCATTGGAGGCAAAGAAAAGAAGAACAGAATGACACTCCCAATGGCTCGTTGCAGTGCAAAGATCTCACAATTTCATTTCTTCACACAGGATGCTGAGAGATCATTATGCATGGGGTCGATCGATGGTAGTCTCTCCAGGAAGTAGGTACAGCAGCACCCAAATTAAATGATCTAACGACCCTGCCTAAATATTTGCACTTTTTAAATACTCCTTAGTTTTTTAGTAGAGATTTATTTCATGGCATATACAGTATATTTCATAGCAGTACTGTATAGTATTTTTTTTTAACCTACATATATACTGCTATTTCTAGGCATAGGATTCCCAGCACTATGATTGATGTCATCATCCAAAGTGTGAGGTCACGCGTGCATGGGCGAAGGAGGGGGGTTGGTGCTATCTGCAAGCTCGATCCAAGCGTGGCCAAGCTGACCACGCGTGCGTTAGGGGCTCAGCAAACTGCACCCACAAGTCTAACCTAACCAACCCGGAGACCCAACAGGGAGCCATCTACCTCCCTCCGAAAGGTGTCGGTTCACAGGCCCTACAAAAATGCCACACCCTCCTTCCTCTGCTGGATCCGGCATCCTAGCTTGTAGGTTTCAGTGTTGTTGGAGCAGCCTTGACATCTTCAGGTACAATAGCTTCTTCAGAGCATCGATCCATCAGGCTTGTAAATGAAAAATGAATGATAAGATTCCTGTGTTCTGACTGATGTTTATTACCTTTTGTTTTTGTGTTTCATATTTGCAGGTATATCGTGCGTATATGCCTCTTGCTGTTTGGGTTTTGGTAGTGCTAGATTGAGCTGCATCTTTGGGTGATGTGTGTGTGCTCCGTGCTGAGCTCTTTGTCAGGTAAACAGTCCTTGGTGTTTCGGCCTCGAATTCGTTGTCTGTTCGACCTCGCATCGGACTTTTGATACCACGGTAAGATTTTTGAGCCGCGGCGAAGGAGCTGAGGTCGAATAGGCAGCGAACTTGAGCGCCACAACTAAGGACTGTCTATTTGACAAGGCTAGGTATGGAACAAACATGCATCGTATATCACTACTGCAACCCTTCCATTTTTTCTGATAAAGAGGTCGTTACATCAGAGTTGACCTTTTACCACCGTCTCATCGATTTACAGTTACTGTAATTCACATGACTTGAAGATTTTGAGTTCATGTAAACTTCCTGGGTCTACTTTTACACGTAGCGTGATGGCAATGCCATAGACGCTAACAACGCTATAGACACTCATAGTATCTAAGAGAGAGCTGCTAGGCTCAAATCGGATGCTCGTAAATTAGGAGGGGGAGGGGTGAATTAGGTAACTTAAAATCTTAACATATGGCTTACACTACTTTACATAAAGTAAACTAGATCATTTCTATCTAGATGTGTAATCTATGGTTGATCTAGTGTGAAACCCTCATCCCAAAACAAGTTTTGCAACCTATAGCCAATCCTAGCATGATACTACTCTAGGAAAGTAAAGGCAAACAAGTATTGCAAGAATGTAAAGCGGAAACGTAAAGAGGGATGAGAGGAAACAAACTCTTGACACGCGATTTATCCCGTGGCATCGGTAGGCACTAAGCCACCCCTAATCCACGTTGTTGAAGCACTCCACACAAGAGAACCACTTGACTTGACACAAAGGCTCGCCACGAAGGCACTCATCAAGCTCCCTTGGTCACCTTGATGCCGCCTCCACTAAGGAGCTTCTCCACCATGGAAGGGGGTCTCCACGTCCCCAGCACAAAGTGTCCTTGCCGCTCCACACCAAGCCGGAGGGTCGAAGACAATTGGCGGTGAGCCACTTAAGCCCTAAGGCTTCCGGCGCACCTTGTACAGCTTGATTCACTCAAAAATCACCTCACAAGGTAGGCACACCTTGCACTCACTCAATTCTAAGCTAAGTCTAGCACTATGCACATACACAAAGCATGTGCAAGTCTTTGAATGAGCAATTTAGCACTTGGATGGCTTGGATATGATCTTCTATATGTCTCACACTCCTCTGCACTTCCACATAATCCAGCAACCTCATATGGCGGGGTGTAAAGGGTAGAAATAGCCCAAGACGTCCAAAGAGTTGTTGGCTAAAAGCTGCAGAAACTTATACCATCGGATGAACCGATGCTAGCCTTTTCATAGGCGTCGGTTCATCTAGTGCCCTTCCACGTCACATAGCCGTTGCATCCCGCTGACACAAATCATCCGACGCATACACCGACGACTTCCTTGCTAGACCGTTGGTTCATTCGGTGCTACTATCTTCTGTGAACTAGCTGTTGCTTCTGCTGACATCATTCATCCGACGCATACACTGACGCTCCTCTACTGACCGTCGGTTCATCCGGTGCTGAAGGCTCTGCAACTAGCTGCTCTCTGCCTTGATTCTTCAATCCATCGGATAGACCGATGGTACCCACACCTGGACCGTCGATTCATCCGGTGCTTGCTGCCTCTACTGCTTCATAACTTGTAATCATCCGACGCAACTAAAACTGGGGGCATCGGTTCATCCGGTGGTCCATGCTGACTTGAGTCTTCCTCCATAGTGTACCACTTCATCTGACCATTGCACCGATGTCTTCTTCCAAGGTACCATCGGTTCATCCAACGGTGTCTTGTGCTTCTCCTTTGTTCCTTGGTTTAGTGAAACGAACCAGATTTCCAAAACTGGAAATCCGACCCTCTGCACCTCTGTGATAGTCCCAGGAAGTGGCTATCACGTGCAAACCCTGTCTCAAGTGGTACAAATCCATACAACTCAGGAATAGATGAAATATTACATAATCTTATTAATACATCAGAGTACAACATTTCGGCATAAGCCGGGTACAAGCCCAACTGGACTAAACAGGAAAGGTAAAACATCTACGCAGCGGATCTATCGAAGCGAAGCGTCTCCAGCTCCACAGGCAAACTTGAGTGTAGGACCAGCTCTAGTCTTCCCATCCTTCATCGTCGATGTCGTAGTCGATCACCAAGTCTGAAAGCATCGCCATCTACCCGATAAGCGGGTAGGTCATGTCAGCTTCCCAACAAAGAGCAAAAGCGGTGGATGAATTCTAGTATGCATGGATAAACCTATATCTGGCTGTAGTAAGTTTATGCAAGCAGCGGTAGCAACATCAAGGTAAGCGGTCATGCAGAGAGGTCACCATCTCCGAGGAGATCCACACCTCCGAGGCCAACGCCTCCGGGGTCAACACCCCAACCAAGAAAAGATCACCAACACACTGGATCTCAACCGAGACACAGCATCCCACTCTCATCTGCGATGTGAGGTCACCAACTCCTACCCCACATCTCAACGGCACCAAGCCGGGCTCACACACTCGGGGGAGAGAAGCAGCACAAGAAAAGAATACTAGCCAGAGTAACAGACCCGTGGGCTGTCCATACCAGTGGACACGGACTATAGCTATAGGTTTAACACTCTGCAGAGGTTGTACAACTGGACCCGCCGGATAGGGCAGAAACGGTGGCCGCCGTTCCACATCCCTACCTAACGACCGGAGACCTAGCAGTGGGTGGCACTCTCCTGCCTCTCCGAGCCTGACTCGTCCTGAACTGGGGCGCGAAACTTGCCAGCAGGGCCTCGGAGCTGTGAAACCATCCCCGGAGGAGCCGGGGCGACGTCTACTCGGGGGGTATAACCCGTCCCCCTCACACGACCACACCGGTCCGCCTACAAGCTGAGTGCCAACCACCAACTAGTTCTCGGACCGAACCCCGCCCATACGTGAGCGAACGGTTTGTACGAAAATAGCCCAAAGATCATGGTTAAACTGTCGATCGGTCCTTAATTGCAAGAGCGAGCACTCACCAACTCCCACCGTCCGACACGCCGCTAGGGCGGGAGGCCAGGTCGCATCTCCCCTAGACAGGCGTTCACAAGTAACCAAAGTGGCTCGCTCCCGCGGTAACACGTCAAGGTAACATACTCACCCAAAACACACGCTAGAATACCGAGATATCCCAATCTCGGTCCAAACCAGAGATCCATCCATAACACGGAAAAGGTAAATTGTATGAATAGTAATCATCGGGAACTAGCTAGGGGTCTGTAGCTAGTTCCAAAGGTAGGAGGTTCAAGGTACAGGATATAACAAATCAAGGCATGGCTAAAAGATGGTCTATGCATTTCAATCATCCAAAGCATCATAAATAAAGCACTAGCAACTAAATAGCATGCATGGGATCTACATGGTCGGGAGTGACATGACACCTGTGCGGTAGTCGTCGTAGAGTAGTAGAGGTTGGGCCCTTCCTTCGGGTCGAAGGTCTTCCCCATTGTCACAGCTCGGGTCGTCGTCGTAGCTCGGGTCTTCAAACATGATCGCAAGCCTACACGAGATGCGACGCGCAGATAAATAACGACAATCATCTAGGCAATAACTCCAAATAACATCAATCTAGAAGAACCAAAATAAATCCGAACTAGTTACAAGCAGCACTAATTATTTTATGGAAATCAAAGTAATTAGTTTTATATTAAAATAGTTTTAAGCTACTAGCTTTGTATATACTAGAAACAAGTTAGAGAGAAGGGTTAGTTCAAGGTTGGGTTGCCGATCAAAGGCTAAGGGTTTGGTGATTGCGCCGGCAGAGCATTAGCGCAACAGATAGGTGCAACAAGGCGGAAGCTCAGAGGATGAAGAGAGATGAGAAAGGAGAAACGAGCTAGGCAAGGCATTATCAGAACAAGGTGTGCGGTAGCAGAGTAGAGAGGAGGAAAGTGGTTGACTTACGATCGGCCAAAAAGGGTGGCGACACGGTATAGCGTGCTCAGGAGCACGGCGGAGCAAGTGTTAGCAATGCGACGATAACCACGGCGTAGTGGCTAGGTTGCAACGCGGGGTTGCCGTGCTTGTAGCACTGGCCACTGCTCATGGCACGGCCGTCCATCACGCGCGGCCTCCTAGTTGCAAGCACCTGGTACTGCGCACGCTTCGCTGCACAAAACAAGGTAAAGCGAGAGCGGGTATGCGGGTTGCGGCACAAAGTGGTGGAAGGGGTGCAAGCAAGGTAAGCGATGTGAACATGACCTGGGGTAGTTATTCCTATCCGCGGCACGCTAGTGGCTAGTTGCGGGGCTCCGGCGTCCCAGACCCACAATAGCGCAGTGGCGGTAGCGGCCACGAATTCTACTCCAAGTACACGAGGCAAAACGGGGTTTGGTTCATGGGTAAGAGAGGATAAGCATAGGCTAGCCGCGAGCGTCTCGAAATTATGAATCCAACGCAAGTGGTTTCATAATTTTCGGAGCTCCGAATAATTAGTTAGGAATTTTTAAAGATTAAATGTTTTATAAATTAATTTCCAAAATCATTTGTAAAACAGAAAAGGATTTTTAATTTTGAAAATAGGCGATGACGTCAGCATGACGTCATCGTGACGTCATCGTCACAGATGGTGGGCCGTTAGTGGGCCAAAAGAGGTAGTGGGCCGAAATCGGCCCACTGGACTTAGTCTCCTGGGCCAGAAAGACGAAGTCCTTTCGATCACCCTGAACAAAAATACAGAGCTTACCGAAAAAAGAAAAGGGACCAAGGTGGGCCTTGCTGGGTTAGTCGGCCCACGTTCCGTTCAGGCCTCCACCGGAGAAGTCTGGTGGCGGCCCTCGGAGTCTTCTGGAGCGCAGGGCATACCCTTGCCCCGCGTGCGTGCGTCGGCGCGCTCCCACCGCGAACCCAGCGGCGACGGCGGCGGCGCTTTGATGGTTACGAAGCTTCCGAAACGCGAGCAAGCGAAGATCGAGGATCTCTTGGGGCATGCGGTTATCTCCGCGCCGCCTCGGCTCTGGGGAGTGCCTGGGGGCGAAACGCGGAGCGCGACACGGCGGCGCTCTCGGCGTGAGCCAGAGACGACGGCGTTCGCGATGGTAAGCAGCGGCGGCGACTCAGCGAAACAGCAAGCAGATGGATGTTAGCAGATGCAGCGCGGGTGCTTCGGCGTTCACATGGGCGTGTTCACCAGAGCCCCTTGCGCGGGTTCAGGCCTATCCTGGCCGCGACGTGGCCGGCCGAGGTGCGAATCCTCGGCGAGCCGAGTCCACGGCACAGCGCGCGTCACGGCGGTGGAATGATCAAGCGGCGTGGCACCTGAACTCATGGGGGTGAGCTCCTTGGCGCACACACCGACACACACACATGCAAACCAAAGCGGCGTCAGTGCTGGTTCACGCACACGAGCAGGCACTCAGCGCGGCGGCGCCCTGGCATGTCGCGGCGAAACAGGTTCAGGTGAGTTAGTGGCCTACGGCCTGCTGGCTCGCGCTGGGGTGCACGGCGGCAGAACGGAGATGGGATCCTGCAGGAAAACGACGGCGCGAAGGCCGGACAGAGGCTGATCAGCGAGCAGAGCTCGGCGCACGGCGCGACGGCCAGCGCGGCGTGACGCTGGGGCACGCTCCCTTGGGTGGTCAGCAGGGTCAGGAGAAGGATGCGGTGAGGCTTACGAGGTGGCGGAGATGTAGGCGAAGCAGTGACGGCCGCGGCGGGGAAGAGGTTGACGACGACGGCGAAGCGGCGGCGGCGGCGTGTCCTTGCTCTGCTCCGGCTTCCACCCGCTCGTGGACGGCCTTCTCTGCTACTCGTCCGGCTCCGGCTTCAGCATCTTCGACTCCGGCAGGGCGGCGCGTCGGCGAAGCACGCCCGTCTTCCTCCGCCTCCCACTTCTCCTCTTCTCCCCCCCTCTCCTCTCTCCTCGGCGGCGGAATAGGGGAAACAAAGGGGAGAATCCCCAATTGCGAGTTGCCTTGCAACAGGGGCCTCGCTTGGGGGTTTAGAAGCTTGCGCACACCGAGGCTAAGGGTAAAAAGGGGCACGGCAGGGCTCCAAGTGGCTGCTGCGGTGCGGTGGCTGACATGGCCGCACGGGAGTGGCTAACAGGGGCGCGGTCGCGTCACGGTGCGAGGGCAGAACGGGAAAAGACCGGGCGGTGCGTGGGTGCGGCCGCCTGGCTCGGCGTCCGTGCCACGGGCGCGGTCGGGGCCTGTCCCCTGGCCGGGGTTGCGCACACGCGCGCGTGCGCGCGGCGGCGGCGCGGCGTGTGAGCGCGGACCGGCGCGGGGAGGAGAAGAACAGCGCCGTCGGTCCCACACGTCAGCGATGCAGCTGCTAGGTACGTTAGCCGGGCCAACTTGGGCCGCTTCCGGGGTGAGGTAAGAAGGCCGAGGTGGAAGGTCGTTCGCGGGCTTAGAGATGAGGGTGGTCCGATAGACTTGGGGGTTAGCTGGCTGATCCAAGATAGTTAGAAGGGTTTTTGAATATAGTTTTGAATTATGTTTAAACCATATATTTGAATTTGAATACTTTCAAATTCAAACACACTCAAATAAAAACCAAATAAAATCCAACTCACATCTAAACCGTAATTTGAAAATAATTTTTATATGGTTTTATTTTATAGAGAATTTGAGATGAGAGGCTAGCAAATTGGGATCAAATTTGGTAGCACACAAGTTCAAACAAAAAGTTTTAAATTTTTGTGAAAATTTACATATGGGAAATCATTCAAATTTATGGGATGTTACATTCCTCCCCCCTCACAAGAATCTCATCCCCGAGATTAAGCTCGTACCGGGGGTGGTGAGGGTCTTCTCGGTAAGTCTTCAAGATATCGATGTCCTCGACGTTGTAGAGCTTTATTGAAAATGTCTCTCTCTCTTCCATAGAGGTCCATTCATGCTTACTCTCATCTTATATTGTCTCCATGTGAGTTTCCCCTGAAGACATGTGCTATCGCGTGTTCTCCTTCGTTAGCATCCATAAGCACTTGCGATGTATGATCCATGTACCTCTGGATCCATACTCTTGTTCTAGCTTGTGACAAGTTCCAAGTATATGCTATATATCTCCTTTTCTTAAACTGTATCATCTAGCCGTGCTACATAAGGTTGGTAAGCTTAGAGCAGTTTGGAGCATGATCGTCTCATACTACTCCAATCTTCCCGCTCGAGTTTTCATCCTTCTTAATAATTAAGCTTACTCCAAAATTATTCCGTATGAACTCGGCAATATTCTCATGGCGTCCAATATGTACTTTTAATCCAATTAGGCACGAGTCTCCCACTTCTTTCCATATGAGGGAGTCGTATTCTTTAAGCCTAGCAGAGTTCTGCGCATCCGGGCCTATCTTGTAGCATACATGTAGTTGGAGTCCATTTGGCAAGCCTTTATCCAATTGGTTGCCACATACCGAAGCTTGTGTTCTTAGCATACCCATAGGTGTATTATTATTTTCTTCCAAATTTGACGGCTTATCCAAAAGGGGTACGCTAAGCAGAAGTTAAGGCTCATAAATATCTTTTCCTCATCCATGTTTTCTCATATTCTCTAGGTTTCCCTCGTTTATCCAAGAAATCTTCTTGAAGCCATACCCATGTGGGATATGTTGAAGATATAAAATATTATCTCTTGATCCATAAGTAGATATACTGGTTTTTCCAAAACAATAGTGCAGTCGCACCTCTTATGGCGTGCAATCTCAGCAATCAGCTGCACTTGGGTGATCATAACTTCATTTTTACTTCCTCAGCCGTGTCGAGACTTAGGGAACATCTCAGCTTCTTGTATAAGCTCATCAAAATAAATTTCCCTATTGTAATACTTGCATTCCATAATAGGGTCTCATGCGGGTAATCAAAGTTCCTCAAATGCCAGGGTGATTTCTCAACTTCCAAATTTCTCTGAGTGTCCAGTAATCTTTACCAACCCTCGTGTGCGACTCTTATAGTAATCCATCCATTGGTTTAGCTCGTCTTCGACGGTTCTCGTTAGAGTGCTAGCAGCATCAGACATGTCCAAATAGCTCTTGGTCGTAAATACTATGAATGGTTACTCCCCATTCATGATAATCCATGTTAAGAGGGGTTATCTGCAACACCCTCAACTATGTGAGTGACTATTCCCATCCAAAATCTCACACCAGTCAATTTGGTTCCAATTTCTTGGGATGGAACTTCACGGGGGAGTCACATCTATCTTACTCTTGTATGCTTAGCAAACTCTTCTGACTTATTCTCCAATAGGGTGGTGGGTTCCAACTGCAAGGTTGAACAGATAACTTATGTCTAGTAGTTGCCAAGGTAGTTCTTCTTCCATCTAGTTGAGTACAGGGTGTCCAGTAGAGCTTCCTTAGTGATGGCTTATCCCAAAAGTGGGATCGACTGATCATATCCAAATTGCGTCGCGGACATCTTATGGTACTCCACTGCTCTTAACCAATATATGCTTCCATAGGGGTACATGCACTTCTAAGCTTTCGAGGTTTCAAATTCTCGGGTACTCACTTTCTGGTTTGTGAACCCGATCCCAATGATCTCCGGGTAACTCATCTGAAACCTTGGTATGATTTGTCGAGGTTGCGAGAAGTTCTTCTCTTCTTCTGAAGGTTGGTCTTGTTAATAAGCTTGACTCATCGGTCTTCATTCTTCAAGCTCTTGATCTTGTAGGATGGGGAACTAAGGCCTCTAAAGGTGAGAGCCAGGTGTGGTTCGAGGACCGGTGGATGGTCGCTTCCTGGTGTGATGAGTGATTGACAACGTGGTGTGGACTGACTCTTGGCTAAGTATTGCAGGTGCAGGTTGCGGCTTGACTGGTGCAGGTGCAGGTGAAGAACAAATGCGAAAGGTCGTTGCCGGTGAGGCCTCCAGGTGTGGAGAAGACAAGTAGGCTTGGTTCGAGGGACCCGGTGGCCAGCGGGGTCAAGTGCGGGCCGCATGGTGGCAAGAACGGCAAGATGAAGTCATGGACGGTTTCTTGGTTGAGCCTCAAAACCAAGGTCGAGCCGGGACTACGTGGGAGCCGAGTCATGAGTGGTGATTGGCGGAGGCTACACCGAGTTCGCGGGGTTTCCGGTGGTTCACCAGAAAACCACTGGGTTCCTTGGTTGATCCACAAAGCCAAGACCGAAGAACCGAAGACGGAGGTGCAGCAGCTCCAGACCGGTGGGTACCGGTCTGACCGGTGTGCGACGACGCAGTCCGGAATCTTCGAAGCGGAGGACACGCGTCGGGATCGCAAGGCTTGCGTCGAGGCTAAGCAAGTTTGCGGTCGCTGGGCATCCGTCCGATGGAGCGAAGACAAAGATTTCCGAATTCACCCTTGAGGGGCATGTATCCCTAGTTAGCTAGTAAGGGTATTTTCGTCTTTCGGTTGCCTCCATATAACCCAAGTGGTGAGAGGATGGCAGCCATCTCTTGGAACCCTAGCTCATTTGCTTTCCTATTTTCTCTTCCTATTTTCCTTAGGATTTTCTTAGGACTAGCTTGAGAGCTTCATGGTGAGATCTTGTGAGAGGGAAGGATGATCGGGCGGCAAGCTAGACCTTGTATGAACCTCATTGGTATGTATAGATGATTCGGCGTGGTTCCTCAAGGCTTGGATGTGTCTTTCCCGTTTCTCCTTTTTGGTGATTTTCGGAGCCCTTTCTTGGCGATTTTCTTGGAGCGATTTCGAGGCCTTTCTCTTTGGGATTTGGTGGGGGATGTATGCATGAACCCTTCGTGGTTCTTTTCCCTTTGATTCCCCTCCCAAATCCGTGAGCAAAGGGGCTCGATTTTGGGGTTTTCGTGGCTCTAGGGTTAGAGGCGTTCTTGGTGGGATTTCTTCGATTCCTCTTGATTTGACAAGTTTTGGTGGACCAAATCTTGGCTATGGAGTGCCCATGAGGTGTTCCTACTATCCCCAAAGTCTTGTGCAAAACCGTGGAGCGATTCGGGAGATCGGGAGTTGGATTTGGGGGAGTTGACCCGCGGGCGCTGTTCATCCCGAGAACTCAGGTCACATCGGTCTGACCGGTGCCTCTCACCGGTCTGACCGGTGCAGACTCTTTGTTGAGTTTTGCTCGGGTGAACGTCTTGGTGAGTTCCCTGTTGCCCCGTGTTGCTGCTGTTTCGAGTTTGGGTCAGTTTGAAGCTCGGTAGGCCTGTTTGGAGGATTTGGGGTTTCCTGGCTTGAACCGGTCTGACCAGTGAGCAACACCGGCCTGACCGGTGTAGGGGCCTTCTGTGGAAGTTCCCAGGTTTTGCCAGCAGGGACCGGTCTGACCGGTGGTCCTCACCGGCCTGACCGGTGTAGGTCAGTAGTGCTCGAGTTGCTAGTTCCGCTGCGTTCTCGAGTCGGTGAAGGTGGTTGTTGGTTCCTAGGACCAGTAGCACTCCAGTGGCTGCGTGGTCTTGACCAACTTGGGTAGTTGAGTCGGAGACGTGATTTGGAAGCCGTGTTCGTCTTGTTGGGGTTCTCGTCTCCTTCGAAAAGAATTTTTATCGGCTCCCATTCACTCCCCCCCTCTCTGGTTCGCCTAATCGGTCCTTCAATTGGTATCAGAGCCGGTTCGGGTCTTTATTGACTCTTACCAGTCTAAGATCCAAAGATGGCGTACCAGGAACGGGGTTCGGGTCCTCCGCACTTCGATGGGAAGAACTACCAGATGTGGCAAAGGCGGATGGCGGCGTTCCTCCGCGGAAAGGGTCAGATCCTTTGGGATGTCACGGTTAACACAGCTTATGTTCATCCGATGAACTTCCTTGCTCCAGGATCGAGGGATATGTTCGAAGCCAACAACAAGGCTGTCGACTACTTGTTTCGTGCTCTGTGTCAGCCTGAATTCGATCGGGTTCAGACAGAGGACTTAGCTTGTAGGATTTGGGAGCAGTTGAAGGATGCTCATGCTGGGAATGCTCAGGTTCAGGCTCGGATGTACGCGACTTACCGGAGAGAGTACGAGAACTTCACTCATCTCCCCGGCGAGTCCGTTGATGCCCTTTTCCAGCGGTTTATGGTCGTTGTGAACAACATGAGAGCCAATGTGGACGTCCTCCCATACAATGATCATGATAGAGCCGTGAAGCTCTTGCACTCGTTGGATCGTACCGTATGGGACGGGAAGTTTGAGGCTATTGTTGAGTCCGAGAAGTATGACACCTTGACGGTGAACGAGCTGTTCTCGAAGCTCAAGTCGGCTGAGTTGGACCGTGGTATGACAGCCAAGATCGAGAGCCCGACTGATTCTCATAGTCTCGCTCTCGTTGGTGGCAAAGGAGCTAAGTCTAACGCTAACGCATCCTCCAGGATGTACTCTCTGTCTTCTTTGATGTCTTTGCCAGACGAGGAGTTCGACGTGCTTGGAGAGGACGAGCTGGCGTTGCTGACCAGGCGGTTCGAGAGGCTGCACGAGAACCGGGTGAACACGAGGAGGACAGCACGGACGTGCTTTCAGTGCGGCAAGCCAGGACACTTCGTCGCCGACTGCCCGGAGAAGACGGAGAACAAGGACGGCTACAAGGACGGCTACAGGCACCGGTCGAGCAAGGACGGCAAGTACTGATCGAGGCGCGATCACAAGCACAAGAACAAGCACAAGGACGAGCAACGGTCGAGGAAGAAGGACGGCCGCGGCAGGAAGGCCCGAGCGATGGTCGGAGCGAGCGACGTCGACTCCAGCTCCGCCTCCGACTCCGAGGATGAGGTATGTGATGAGCTCTCCTCTTTGCGCAAGGAGAATGATGAGTTGGTTGACTTGCTTGATAACCGTGATCACATGCTTAGAGAGGCCAAGAAGATGAGGAAAGAGCTTAGGGCCTCACTAGAAGATGCTAGGAACCGTGTGGCTGAGCTAGAAACCCATAACCCAAATGCTAAGCTTGAGATTGATTCGCTTAAGGCTTCTCCTGTGGTTTCTGATGAGATTGATTGCTGTGATTGCTCTGTGTACCTAGCTGATCTTACTGCTCTTAAGGATAAGCATGCTTCTACTTGTGATGAACTAGAAATGCTTAGGGTTGAAGTGGCTGAGCTTAAGTCTAGACCTGCTTTGCTAGGTGCTTGCACTTCTTGCCCTGTTTTGCATGGAAAGATTGATGAGATGCATGCTTACACTGTTTCGCTTGAGGCTAAGTTGAAAGAGCCTATTCCCACTTCTTGTTCTACTTGTGAATTGCATGCGGTTAAGAATTTGGAGCTTGCACATTATGTTGATCGCTTGCAGGATGAGAATGATGAGCTGAGAAAATGTATGAGCTGGTTGTCGGGTCAGGAGCCTCAGCTTGGTATCATGATAGCGGCTTTCAAACGATATGATGGTCAGGCACTTGGGGCTGACAAGCTTGGAGAGAACAGTGGTGAGGGAGTTGAGAGAGTTGGAGAGATTCCTATCCCACCACCAAACAGATACAAGAACAAGTTTGAGCCCAAGCCTAACCATCTCAGAAACAAACTTGACACTACTCCAGATCCACCCATATTCCCTCACCCAACAAATGATTTTCAGAAACCGGTGAAGTTTGTGAGCCCAAAGGGAGGTGAGGAAGGAGAGAAGAAGGGTGAGAAGCCGAGTGGGCAGCCCCAACCCAAGCCAAAGCCTAAGCCACAGCCCATAAAGTTCCATTGTGGGTATTGTGGGAGAGATGGTCACAAGGATGAGTTTTGCTTCAAGAGGAAGCGTGAGGAGAGAATGGCTAGAGAGTGGGCTAACAAGGACAGGTACCACCCCTCTAATAGTGTACCTGAGCCTCGTATGCAGATGCCCAGGGCCAAGGCAAGTGTGAGGACGGTTCCGGCTTGGGGAGACCGGAAGGCTGCAGGTGCTGCTGCTGGCCGAGCTACACCGGTCAGACCGGTGTACTACACCGGTCAGACCGGTGCAGGTCTGGGCAGACAGCGAGTCGGGTTTCGTGCTCGTGAGGATGCTCGGTTTGGTTCTGGAGGTCGTGGTTCTGGTGGTTGGTCTGGAAAGTTTGCAGGTGGTCAGTTTGCTAGGAGTTCTCCACCTCGTGCTCAATACGGGGGTGGGAGGAGTCGTAGCTTTGAGATGGAGAGGAGGAACGATCCACGGATTTCCTTTCGTGGCTTTCGTCCTCCTCCAGCTAGAGAGGGTTGGTTCCCTCGTAGTGGTTACCGTGGTGGTGTTCGTGGTGGTAGCTTTGATAGGCGTGATGTTTTGGTTTGTGCTAACCCCACTTTGGAGCAAATGGCTCGGCACTGGTTTTACTCTTTTGGTACTAACCCCAGTGCTGAGTCGTTTGTTCACTCACGTGCTCGCTTTTGAATTTCAGGTGGGAGACTTGAGGAACGTTTGGTTGATTGACTCCGGTTGCTCGAGGCATATGACCGGAGACAAGGGGTGGTTCTCAAGTCTCGTCCCGGTGGTGTCCAAGACATACATCACCTTTGGGGACAATGGGCGAGGGCGTGTGCTATCAGAAGGTGAGATCAAGGTAAGTGACAAGGTCACTCTCAGGCGTGTTGCTCTTGTTCAATCGCTGGGGTTCAATTTGCTTTCTGTGTCTCAGTTGTTGGATGAGGGCTTTGAGGTGTTGTTTCGGCCTGGTGGTTCTCGGATTTTAGATTCTCGAGGGGACCTTGTTTGCATGGTCGTTCCCGAGGGTCAAGTGTTTCGAGCTGATTTTTCTCAGTCTTCTGGTGTGGAGCGTTGCTTTTTGGCTGGTTCTTCGAGTGAGTTGTGGAAATGGCATATGAAGTTGGGTCACTTGAGCTTTGACCTTTTGTCTCGCTTGAGTAAACTCAATTTGGTCCGAGGATTGCCACGGTTGAGGTTTGAGAAAGAGTTGGTTTGTGCGCCGTGTAGGCATGCCAAGATGGTAGCCTCTTCTCACCCGCCTCTCACCGATGTGATGACTGAGCGTCCATGCAAGCTGCTCCATATGGACCTTGTTGGCCCAGCTCGTGTGCGATCTGCGGGTGAGAAATGGTATGTCCTTGTTGTGGTGGACGACTACTCTCGGTATGCGTGGGTGTTCTTTCTTGAGGAGAAAGGGGAGACGTTTGGTTTTGTTCGAGATCTTGTCTTGAGGTTAAGAAACGAGAGGCACGGAGATGCCATACGAGCGATCCGCAGTGACAATGGCTCGGAATTCAAAAACTCTCGCTTCGAAACCTTTTGCCATGACTTGGGTCTTGAACATCAGTTTTCGAGTCCGTATACGCCTCCCCAGAATGGCGTGGTGGAAAGGAAAAATAGGACCTTATGCGAGATGGCTCAGACGATGCTCGACGAGCATAGGACTCCGAGAAGGTTCTGGGCTGAGGCGGTCAATACCGCGTGCTATGTGTCGAACAGGATCTATCTCAGGGTTCATAAGAAGAAAACCTGTTACGAGTTGATGCACGGTCGCACACCCAAGGTGAGTCACTTCCATGTCTTTGGTTGTAAATGCTTCATTCTGAAGAAAGGGAAGAAGTTGGACAAGTTCGAGGCTAGGTCTGTCGATGGCATTTTCTTTGGTTATGCATCTCATTCTAGAGCATTTCGTGTGCTCAATCTTGAAACTAACCAAATCGTGGAGACTTGCGAGGTAACCTTCGACGAGACACAGCCACGTAGTCAGCTTGTTTTTGAGTGTGCAGGTGACGACGAACTTGGCGAGGAGATCTTTCAGGAGGAGGAGCATGAACATGGAGATGATGAAGATGGCGGTGTGGTGCCCGCAGCTGAACATGTACCTACTACTTCAACGACGATCGAGAATGGACCCTCTCCCACACCTTCAACGACAAACCCAGATCAAGGCGAAGCTGCTGTTGAGGGGGAGGTAGCATCAAGGCGAGAACCTCCCCGGCGAGTGCAAGTGGATCACCCAGCTTCGAGAATCATCAGCGACATGAATGAACGTACTACACGGTCGAGGGTTCGGAACAATTCTCATTTCGCTCATGCTGCTTTTGTTGCCACCTTTGAGCCCAAAGACATTGGACACGCGTTATCTGATCACAATTGGGTTAACTCGATGCATGAGGAGTTGGAGAATTTTGAGAGGAACCAAGTTTGGGTGTTGGTTGACCCTCCCCCAGGGTGTAAGCCGATTGGGACAAAATGGGTGTGGAAAAATAAAGAGGGAGAGAAAGGAGAAGTGGTGAGGAACAAGTCGAGACTTGTTGCTCAGGGGTACAGTCAGAAAGAGGGGATCGACTACGAGGAGACTTTCGCTCCTGTAGCTCGTTTGGAGGCGATCAGGATCCTTCTAGCCTTTTCCGTGGCTAAAGGGTTCAAGTTGTACCAGATGGATGTGAAGAGTGCTTTTCTGAACGGTGTGTTGGAGGAAGAGGTGTTTGTGAGGCAACTACCGGGGTTTGAGAGTGAGAAGTACCCCCACCGGGTGTACAAGTTGAGGAAGGCGCTGTATGGGTTGAAGCAGGCGCCTAGAGCTTGGTATGGTAGGTTGAGGGGGTTCCTGTTTGAGAGAGGGTTTGAGATGGGGAAGGTCGACCAGACCTTGTTTCTCCTCAGGCAGGGCAGAGATAACCTGATTGTGCAGGTATACGTGGATGATATTGTCTTTGGTGGCTCTTCTAACTCTCTTGTTGCAAGGTTTGCAGAAGACATGAGCAGGGAATTTGAGATGAGCATGATGGGCGAGTTGCAGTTCTTCCTCGGGCTACAAATCAAGCAATCAAAGGAAGGAACATTTGTGCACCAAGCTAAGTACACCAAGGACATTGTGAGGAAGTTCAAGATGGAGGACTCCAAGGCCATGGCGACACCTATGAGTACGACTACAGCTCTTGATGCGGACGAGGAAGGGGAACACGTGGACCAGAAGGAGTACCGGAGCATGATCGGGTCACTCCTCTACTTGACGGCGACGAGGCCGGACATCCAATTCTCGGTATGTCTGTGCGCTCGTTTTCAAGCGTCTCCGAGGACTTCGCATCGGCAAGCAGTCAAGCGCATTTTCAGGTATTTGCGACACACTCCCGACTTCGGCCTTTGGTACTCTGCGTCTTCTTCTTTGGCGCTTCATGGTTTTTCAGACGCGGATTTTGCCGGGTGTCGGTTGGATAGGAAGTCCACTTCTGGGACTTGCCAGTTCTTGGGTTCTTCTTTGGTGTCTTGGTCTTCCAGCAAACAGTCGAGTGTTGCTCAATCCACTACCGAGGCAGAGTATGTGGCTGCAGCTAGTTGTTGCTCTCAGCTCCTTTGGATCACATACACCATGAGTGACTTTGGTGAGGAGTATACCCATGTCCCACTTCAATGTGATAGCACCAGTGCCATAAGCGTTGCAAAGAACCCAGTGCTCCATTCCAAAACCAAGCACATAGAAGTGAGGTATCATTTCTTGAGAGACAACGTAGAGAAAGGGAAGATAGCTTTGATCCATGTACCCACACATGACCAACTAGCCGATATTTTCACCAAACCCCTAGATCAAGCAACTTTCACTCGTTTGCGGGGGGAGCTTGGTGTTTGTTTGATTTCTTGAGTTGGCGTGTGGGAGCTCCTTTGTAGCATATGTATAGCTTTCCTTTGTGCATTTCTTGCATTTGGCATGGCATATGTAACATGATGTATAGGCATCTTTGTATCTTAGGTTGCATGCATTTTGTGTCATATGCATTGTTTAGGAAAGGCTTCTCCTATATACATTGTTCACCATGGAATGATATATATGTCTTTGTGAGCTAATTTGGTAAGCTATGGTTAGTTTGGCTTAGCTCCTGATAATCTTGGTTTATATCCATGGTTGATGGCTATGTTTTTGAAAAATTTCATATATATATGCTCTCTAGTGAGTAAATGCCTTTACATGATCTTGACATGTTTTTGTGGCTTGGCTATGCTTAATTTGTGGTTGGATAGCTTATTTTGATCATATGGGGCCAAAGGCTCATTTGCCATCATGAATGTTTAGCCCCCATGCTTCATCTTGTGGAGGGGCATAAGTTCCTTTTTGTCGCAAAAACATTTCATGTACCAATTATAAATCTGAAAATGAAATGTAAATTGCTTGGAAAATGTGCTCCCATGTCATATGTGCTAATTTTAATTTGCTTTGGGTGCTAAATCGTTGCATGATGCCTACCAATGAGAAGTCTCATATATAGAAGTAGGCACATGGCTCGGTGGCTTTGACATGACATGAGGTGCTTGTGGGTGTTTATGATGGTCTTATGCTTAGAATGGTTGTCCTAGCATGAAGTTTGTGTGGCTTTGCCACTTTGACATGTTTTGCTCATGTTTAGGACTTTGCTCATGTGAGGGTGATTTTTCGCAAAATTGCTCAATTCTATCTTAGCTTCGCCCAATGGTTGTGAAACTTGGTGATCTTGTAGTTGATGTCATTACGAAGCTATAGAGTATCTAACTTGCTCATTTGGACATGTGTAGCATCCTTTGTTGAATTTTGTCTATTTGAGAAGCTCTAGGTTGCATTTTTTGCATTTTTGGCTTGATTCATGCATTGTCAACAAGGGGGAGAAGGTTGAGCATGTTTTGGCTTGCTGCATGTATTTAGAAGGTTTCCAAGTGGTTTCGAGCTATTTTTGAGCTCGGGCAGTTTCCCAGGTGGCATCGGCCTGACCGGTGAGGCACACCGGTCTGACCGGTGTAGTTCCCAGGTGCTAGACGATCTTGTCCACCGGTCTGACCGGTGAGGGTGACCGGTCTGAGCAAAGCTGAAGCAGCTGCTCTGTTTTGCGAGGCGGTTTTTGTGAGGTGGTTTGCATGCATTCGTCCAGGGGGAGTTGCATTGGTTCAGGGGGAGCTTGCATGTGTGCAGGGGAGCTCTTTGTGGTTCTTGAGCTTTGGTTTGATGGTTTGTGCTCTTTGTTGAGCATGTTTTGTCTCGGATGTGTCGAGCCGTTGCCCTTGCCTAAGGGGTCTGAGACTTGTCTTCTTCAAGTGATCTTGCTCTTTGCCTTTTCTTTGGCTTTCGATCGCTTGTTGGAGTTTTTTAGTCGTTTCTTTTCTTTTCCTTTTCTCTTGGTTACCAAAACGTGTGTGTTGTCAATGCACTCATCAAGGGGGAGATTGAGAGCCAGGTGTGGTTCGAGGACCGGTGGATGGTCGCTTCCTGGTGTGATGAGTGATTGACAACGTGGTGTGGACTGACTCTTGGCTAAGTATTGCAGGTGCAGGTTGCGGCTTGACTGGTGCAGGTGCAGGTGAAGAACCAGCGCGAAAGGTCGTTGCCGGTGAGGCCTCCAGGTGTGGAGAAGACAAGTAGGCTTGGTTCGAGGGACCCGGTGGCCAGCGGGGTCAAGTGCGGGCCGCATGGTGGCAAGAACGGCAAGATGAAGTCATGGACGGTTTCTTGGTTGAGCCTCAAAACCAAGGTCGAGCCAGGACTACGTGGGAGCCGAGTCATGAGTGGTGATTGGCGGAGGCTACACCGAGTTCGCGGGGTTTCCGGTGGTTCACCAGAAAACCACTGGGTTCCTTGGTTGATCCACAAAGCCAAGACCGAAGAACCGAAGACGGAGGTGCAGCAGCTCCAGACCGGTCTGACCGGTGGGTCTGACCGGTCTGACCGGTGGGTACCGGTCTGACCGGTGTGCGACGACGCAGTCCGGAATCTTCGAAGCGGAGGACACGCGTCGGGATCGCAAGGCTTGCGTCGAGGCTAAGCAAGTTTGCGGTCGCTGGGCATCCGTCCGATGGAGCGAAGACAAAGATTTCCGAATTCGCCCTTGAGGGGCATGTATCCCTAGTTAGCTAGTAAGGGTATTTTCGTCTTTCGGTTGCCTCCATATAACCCAAGTGGTGAGAGGATGGCAGCCATCTCTTGGAACCCTAGCTCATTTGCTTTCCTATTTTCTCTTCCTATTTTCCTTAGGATTTTCATAGGACTAGCTTGAGAGCTTCATGGTGAGATCTTGTGAGAGGGAAGGATGATCGGGCGGCAAGCTAGACCTTGTATGAACCTCTTTGGTATGTATAGATGATTCGGCGTGGTTCCTCAAGGCTTGGATGTGTCTTTCCCGTTTCTCCTTTTTGTGATTTTCGGAGCCCTTTCTTGGCGATTTTCTTGGAGCGATTTCGAGGCCTTTCTCTTTGGGATTTGGTGGGGGATGTATGCATGAACCCTTCGTGGTTCTTTTCCCTTTGATTCCCCTCCCAAATCCGTGAGCAAAGGGGCTCGATTTTGGGGTTTTCGTGGCTCTAGGGTTAGAGGCGTTCTTGGTGGGATTTCTTCGATTCCTCTTGATTTGACAAGTTTGTTGGACCAAATCTTGGCTATGAAGTGCCCATGAGGTGTTCCTACTATCCCCAAAGTCTTGTGCAAAACCGTGGAGCGATTCGGGAGATCGGGAGTTGGATTTGGGGGAGTTGACCCGCGGGCGCTGTTCATCCCGAGAACTCAGGTCACATCGGTCTGACCGGTGCCTCTCACCGGTCTGACCGGTGCAGACTCTTTGTTGAGTTTTGCTCGGGTGAACGTCTTGGTGAGTTCCCTGTTGCCCCGTGTTGCTGCTGTTTCGAGTTTGGGTCAGTTTGGAGCTCGGTAGGCCTGTTTGGAGGATTTGGGGTTTCCCGGCTTGAACCGGTCTGACCGGTGAGCTACACCGGCCTGACCGGTGTAGGGGCCTTCTGTGGAAGTTCCCAGGTTTTGCCAGCAGGGACCGGTCTGACCGGTGGTGCTCACCGGCCTGACCGGTGTAGGTAAGTAGTGCTCGAGTTGCTAGTTCCGCTGCGTTCTCGAGTCGGTGAAGGTGGTTGTTGGTTCCTAGGACCAGTAGCACTCCAGTGGCTGCGTGGTCTTGACCAACTTGGGTAGTTGAGTCGGAGACGTGATTTGGAAGCCGTGTTCGTCTTGTTGGGGTTCTCATCTCCTTCGAGAAGAATTTTTATCGGCTCCCATTCACTCCCCCCGTCTCTGGTTCGCCTAATCGGTCCTTCAAAAGGAGTCATCTAAAGATCTAGCAAGCATAGCACTCAGTACAATTCCACACAATCATGAAGAGGCATAACAACCATAAGACCATTAAGATCCAATCACTCACACAATGCACCAAACAAATGTGTATCTCGAGGCTGACTCCTAAGACCTCCGAGAATACACCAGGCAAAAATGTACTAGTGTATCGTTGGCACTTGAAGGATTTCCTTAATGTTAGTGTTGCATCACTTGAAAGGATACATCCATCTGATGTCTCGGTGCTGAACTTTCCGAAACAAGCTGGTGAAATTCTTCTCCATGCTGGCTTGATTGAGAACCAGTAAATTGTGTTCCATATTCCTCCTTGAGTCACATGACTTGTTGTTATCCATTTGACTCGTGTAGTACTGACACTGTATCCTGTAGCAATTGCTACCTTCACGATCCTCCGGGTTAGGGTCCAATTACCAAAGTTATCTCTTTGACCGAGGGGGTTCCATATGTAGCCTAAGAAGCGCAGAGGGTCTTGCGGTAGGAAGCTAAAATCTTCTTCATTTTAGTCCATGGCTTCTTCTCCAATTCAGACACTCCATCTTAGTTGGTCCACTCCTCTTCGTCCATGGTTCTCGTGGCTTTATCCTTCCAACGGGGTGATCTATGTTATATCCGTGCCCCGTGTTTCTTATTTGTTCATTCTAATCCAGCGTCAATTCTGGTCAGTTAGGAAGATTCAAATCCAGGCATCCAAATTTCACACTTCTCGTTTAGGGTATTCCATATAGTGAATTAGCGACTCTTCGCTCCACATATGTGATGCTTTCTCTGTACTTAACTGTTCAATCCATTCTTTGCCTCATGTAGCTGCAGATTGTTATATTATCTTAATCCGTTCTGACTTGGCTATTTATCTAGCTTCAAGTCGATGGGTCTTTATCCAAATGCTGAGCTACATGTATCTCGGGAGTTTTCGACTCCGGCATCGAAGCTTATGTGTGCCAAATCCGTATAGTAGATCACCAGTTCCTTATGTTGGCACTCGTGAAATCAGAATCTTAACTCCTCATTATCTTCAAAATGGTATTATCCAAACTTCGTCCTGAGCAGAGATGGAAGAGCGCATATGGTTCTTGTTGCTTCTCTGGTACGCAGACTTCATGGTGCATCATGGTGGCAGTCTATTCCATCTTCGATAGTGTGAACTCCAATGTAGGGCAACTGTGCTGGTGTAAACTTGTATCGAGTGTTTAACAGGGGATAGTCCAGGTAGGTCCAGTAGAGTTATCTTCATCTTTTCCCTGTACCCAATCTCCATAGCTGTCATTGCGGTAGTTGTCTTTGTCTTGTATGAGGCATTCTTCAATAGTATGGATTGGTCTTGATCAAGCATCATCTGTTGTTCTCCATAGGTCAGCAAACATGAAGAAACGTTGTTAGTAAGTCAGTTAGTTAGTTAGTGAGAAGTCAAGGATGTAATAGTAAAATTCAAGGGGTTTATATAGAATTCAAGGGGTTTATATAGAATTCAAGGAGTATATACTCAATCAAAGATGTTTAGGCTGTCCTATACTATCGACCATTGCTAGGGCTCGTCCTACAGTCAAGTACGGCTCTGATACCACCTGAAACGAACCAGATTTCCAAAACTGGAAACCCGACCCTCTGCACCTCTGTGATAGTCCCAGGAAGTGGCTATCATGTGCAAACCCTGTCTCAAGTGGTACAAATCCATACAACTCAGGAATAGATGAAATATTACATAATCTTATTAATACATCAGAGTACAACATTTCGGCATAAGCTGGGTACAAGCCCAACTGGACTAAACAGGAAAGGTAAAACATCTACGCAGCGGATCTATCGAAGCGAAGCATCTCCAGCTCCATAGGCAAACTTGAGTGTAGGACCAGCTCTAGTCTTCCCATCCTTCATCGTCGATGTCGTAGTCGATCACCAAGTCTGAAAGCATCGCTATCTACCCGATAAGCGGGTAGGTCATGTCAGCTTCCCAACAAAGAGCAAAAGCGGTGGATGAATTCTAGTATGCATGGATAAACCTACATCTGGCTGTAGTAAGTTTATGCAAGCAGCGGTAGCAACATCAAGGTAAGCGGTCATGCAGAGAGGTCACCATCTCCGAGGAGATCCACACCTCCGAGGCCAACGCCTCCGGGGTCAACACCCCAACCAAGAAAAGATCACCAACACACTGGATCTCAACCGAGACACAGCATCCCACTCTCATCTGCGATGTGAGGTCACCAACTCCTACCCCACATCTCAACGGCACCAAGCCGGGCTCACACACTCGGGGGAGAGAAGCAGCACAAGAAAAGAATACTAGCCAGAGTAACAGACCCGTGGGCTGTCCATACCAGTGGACACGGACTATAGCTATAGGTTTAACACTCTGCAGAGGTTGTACAACTGGACCCGCCGGATAGGGCAGAAACGGTGGCCGCCGTTCCACATCCCTACCTAACGACCGGAGACCTAGCAGTGGGAGGCACTCTCCTACCTCTCCGAGCCTGACTCGTCTTGAACTGGGGCGCGAAACTTGCCAGCAGGGCCTCGGAGCTGTGAAACCATCCCCGGAGTAGCCGAGGCGACGTCTACTCGGGGGGTATAACCCGTCCCCCCCACACGACCACACCGGTCCGCCTACAAGCTGAGTGCCAACCACCAACTAGTTCTCGGACCGAACCCCGCCCATACGTGAGCGAACGGTTTGTACGAAAATAGCCCAAAGATCATGGTTAAACTGTCGATCGGTCCTTAATTGCAAGAGTGAGCACTCACCAACTCCCACCGTCCGACACGCCGCTAGGGCGGGAGGCCAGGTCGCATCTCCCCTAGACAGGCGTTCACAAGTAACCAAAGTGGCTCGCTCCCGCGGTAACAAATCAAGGTAACATACTCACCCAAAACACACGCTAGAATACCGAGATATCCCAATCTCGGTCCAAACCAGAGATCCATCCATAACACGGAACAGGTAAACTATATGAATAGTAATCATCGGGAACTAGCTAGGGGTCTGTAGCTAGTTCCAAAGGTAGGAGGTTCAAGGTACAGGATATAACAAATCAAGGCATGGCTAAAAGATTGTCTATGCATTTCAATCATCCAAAGCATCATAAATAAAGCACTAGCAACTAAATAGCATGCATGGGATCTACATGGTCGGGAGTGACATGACACCTGCGCGGTAGTCGTCGTAGAGTAGTAGAGGTTGGGCCCTTCCTTCGGGTCGAAGGTCTTCCCCATTGTCACAGCTCGGGTCGTCGTCGTAGCTCGGGTCTTCAAACATGATCGCAAGCCTACACGAGATGCGACGCGCAGATAAATAACGACAATCATCTAGGCAATAACTCCAAATAACATCAATCTAGAAGAACCAAAATAAATCCGAACTAGTTACAAGCAGCACTAATTATTTTATGGAAATCAAAGTAATTAGTTTTATATTAAAATAGTTTTAAGCTACAAGCTTTGTATATACTAGGAAACAAGTTAGAGAGAAGGGTTAGTTCAAGGTTGGGTTGCCGATCAAAGGCTAAGGGTTTGGTGATTGCGCCGGCAGAGCATTAGCGCAACAGATAGGTGCAACAAGGCGGAAGCTCAGAGGATGAAGAGAGATGAGAAAGGAGAAACGAGCTAGGCAAGGCATTATCAGAACAAGGTGTGCGGTAGCAGAGTAGAGAGGAGGAAAGGGGTTGACTTACGGTCGGCCAAAAAGGGTGGCGACACGGTATAGCGTGCTCAGGAGCACGGCGGAGCAAGTGCTAGCAATGCGACGATAACCACGGCGTAGTGGCTAGGTTGCAACGCGGGGTTGCCGTGCTTGTAGCAGTGGCCACTGCTCATGGCACGGCCGTCCATCACGCGCGGCCTCCTAGTTGCAAGCACCTGGTACTGCGCACGCTTCGCTGCACAAAACAAGGTAAAGCGAGAGCGGGTATGCGGGTTGCGGCACAAAGTGGTGGAAGGGGTGCAAGCAAGGTAAGCGGTGTGAACATGACCTGGGGTAGTTATTCCTGTCCGCGGCACGCTAGTGGCTAGTTGCGGGGCTCCGGCGTCCCAGACCCACAATAGCGCAGTGGCGGTAGCGGCCACGAATCCTACTCCAAGTACGCGAGGCAAAACGGGGTTTGGTTCATGGGTAAGAGAGGATAAGGATAGGGTAGCCGCGAGCGTCTCGGAATTATGAATCCAACGCAAGTGGTTTCATAATTTTCGGAGCTCCGGATAATTAGTTAGGAATTTTTAAAGATTAAATGTTTTATAAATTAATTTCCAAAATCATTTGTAAAACAGAAAAGGATTTTTAATTTTGAAAATAGGCGATGACGTCAGCATGACGTCATCGTGACGTCATCGTCACAGATGGTGGGCCGTTAGTGGGCCAAAAGAGGTAGTGGGCCGAAATCGGCCCACTGGACTTAGTCTCCTGGGCCAGAAAGACGAAGTCCTTTCGATCGCCCTGAACAAAAATACAGAGCTTACCAAAAAAAGAAAAGGGACCAAGGTGGGCCTTGCTGGGTTAGTCGGCCCACGTTCCGTTCAGGCCTCCACCGGAGAAGTCTGGTGGCGGCCCTCGGAGTCTTCTGGAGCGCAGGGCATACCCTTGCCCCACGTGCGTGCGTCGGCGCGCTCCCGCCGCGAACCCAGCGGCGACGGCGGCGGCGCTTTGATGGTTGCGAAGCTTCCGAAACGCGAGCAAGCGAAGATCGAGGATCTCTTGGGGCATGCGGTTATCTCCGCGCCGCCTCGGCTCTGGGGAGTGCCTGGGGGCGAAACGCGGAGCGCGACACGGCGGCGCTCTCAGCGTGAGCCAGAGACGACGGCGTTCGCGATGGTAAGTAGCGGCGGCGACACAGCGAAACAGCAAGCGGACGGATGTTAGCAGATGCAGCGCGGTTGCTTCGGCGTTCACATGGGCGTGTTCACCAGAGCCCCTTGCGCGGGTTCAGGCCTATCCTGGCCGCGACGTGGCCGGCCGAGGTGCGAATCCTCGGCGAGCCGAGTCCACAGCACAGCGCGCGTCACGGCGGTGGAATGATCAAGCGGCGTGGCACCTGAACTCATGGGGGTGAGCTCCTTGGCGCACACACCGACACACACACATGCAAACCAAAGCGGCGTCAGTGCTGGTTCACGCACACGAGCAGGCACTCAGCGCGGCGGCGCCCTGGCATGTCGCGGCGGAACGGGTTCAGGTGAGTTAGTGGCCTACGGCCTGCCGGCTCGCGCTGGGGTGCACGGCGGCGGAACGGAGATGGGATCCTGCAGGAAAACGGCGGCGCGAAGGCCGGACAGAGGCTGATCAGCGAGCAGAGCTCGGCGCACGGCGCGGCGGCCGGCGCGGCGTGACGCTGGGGCACGCTCCCTTGGGTGGTCAGCAGGGTCAGGAGAAGGATGCGGTGAGGCTTACGAGGGGACGGAGATGTAGGCGAAGCAGTGACGGCCGCGGCGGGGAAGAGGTTGACGACGACGGCGAAGCGGCGGCGGCGGCGTGTCCTTTCTCTGCTTCGGCTTCCACCCGCTCGTGGACGGCCTTCTCTGCTACTCGTCCGGCTCTGGCTTCAGCGTCTTCGACTCCGGCAGGGCGGCACGTCGGCGAAGCGCGCCCGTCTTCCTCCGCCTCCCACTTCTCCTCTTCTCCCCCCCCCTCTCCTCTCTCCTCGGCGGCGGAACAGGGGAAACAACGGGGAGAATCCCCAATTGCGAGTTGCCTTGCAACAGGGGCCTCGCTTGGGGGTTTAGAAGCTTGCGCACACCGAGGCTAAGGGTAAAAAGGGGCACGGCAGGGCTCCAAGTGGCTGCTGCGGCGCGGTGGCTGACATGGCCGCACGGGAGTGGCTAACAGGAGCGCGGTCGCGTCACGGTGCGAGGGCAGAAAGGGAAAAGACCGGGCGGTGCGTGGGTGCGGCCGCCTGGCTCGGCGTCCGTGCCACGGGCGCGGTCGGGGCCTGTCCCCTGGCCGGGGTTGCGCACACGCGCGCGTGCGAGCGGCGGCGGTGTGGTGCGGTGTGTGAGCGCGGACCGGCGCGGGGAGGAGAAGAACAGCGCCGTCGGTCCCACACGTCAGCGATGCAGCTGCTAGGTAAGTTAGCCGGGCCAACTTGGGCCGCTTCCGGGGTGAGGTAAGAAGGCCGAGGTGGAAGGTCGTTCGCGGGCTTAGAGACGAGGGTGGTCCGATAGACTTAGGGGTTAGCTGGCTGGCCCAATATAGTTAGAAGGGTTTTTGAATATAGTTTTGAATTAAGTTTAAACCATATATTTGAATTTGAATACTTTCAAATTCAAACACACTCAAATAAAAACCAAATAAAATCCAACTCACATCTAAACTGTAATTTGAAAATAATTTTTATATGGTTTTATTTTATAGAGAATTTGATATGAGAGGCTAGCAAATTGGGATCAAATTTGGTAGCACACAAGTTCAAACAAAAAGTATTAAATTTTTGTGAAAATTTACATATGGGAAAACATTCAAATTTCTGGGATGTTACATTTAGACCCTAAAAATATATGCTATCTTCTCATTTTTGACATGAATTTTTGCATCCTTGACCTAGAAATGTCTACAAAGACATGCTCAACAATATGGTTAGTCTCATTGGTCATATTGTCGTGAATCACCAAAATCAAATTTGAACAAATGACATATGAGGCCATGTTCGCTACACTCGGCAGCTCCAAAGAGCTACTGCATGCAGGCGATTCCGAACCATTAGGATTTTGTTTTAGCGCATATTAGTGAGTATTATAAAGGATTTACTTTAAATCGGTAATTAGATAGTACCATATATTTGGTCTTTTTAACTCATAAATCATATATAGGAACAATGGGGGAAATGATAGACTTTGTTCGTGACCCCCCCCCCCCTTTTGTGCTTACAATCCTCTTTTCATATGCTTAGATAATTGCCTGTAAATTTTGGTTGTATACTTGTATGCATCACCGATGCTGAAACTATATAATTTCCATTTCTAAGGAAAAAACTTCAGCCCTGCTCTAGCATAATAAGGACATTGGTGTTAGTTATGTACTTCGGTGAGAAGGGATAATACGTAAACAAATTGTCTTATTCCACACTATCATTCTATATTTGACAACAATATTCGTTCGCTCGTTTGAGGCAGGCGCAACGCAAGGGACCTTGGTAGTCTCCATATCAAGTTGTAACTTGTACCACCTCACGTTGTTTCTTTGTGGTAATGACCTTTTAGCCGTTCCGGTGGTTTCCCTGGGATGTTGTCTTTCCTTAAGTGGTGCAATGTAAAATGACAAATTCACCTTCTTTAATACAATATAATACATAGATCTCCTACATATTCGAGAAAAAATCATTCTGTATTTGACTACTTATATCTCCTTTTCATGCTTCAATATACTCAATGGCATCTCTTATTAAGTTGAGCACTCTTTTGTTGGGAAAATAGAGAGACCATGATAGTAATTATTAGTCACGCCTCAAATTAAAAGAAGCTAGCTCAACAAGCTCATAATGAAGTTGAACACTTATTTGTCAAGCAAATGGCTGGTGTGAGCATGATAGTAGTGACATGTTGAAAGAAGCTCGATGAGCTTGTAATTAAGAAGCTCAATGGATAGGTTCTCTTTTTAAAACCAGACCTGCATTGAACTAATAATATAAGTATTCTCCTTCTCTAGAGCTCTAGGTAATTCTTTCTATATCCATTATGAGAAAATAACTTTATAATCTTAAATACAATGTGTACCATATATAAAAGGCTTGCAAAATCACCTCATCGCATCATAATTTGACATACAATTTGATAAAATTCTCAATATTTCTCTTCATTTTTATTTTCTAATGTTTAATATTACTATTACATTACCATTCTAAACTCTAATCTATTTTCTTGTAAAAGATTGTATAATGTTACTAAAGATCATATAATCATACTTATTTTTGTTGTATTACAATATTGCAAGAAAATACAAAAAGGTCCTTTTGCTTATACAAAGATGATGCACAAACATAGTAGAAGACACATTCGATCCACATATAGATCAATCTACCTCCTATTTCTATCGCAGCGTAGACATAACCCCTTAAAATGTTAGAATGTGTGTAAATTATAGGCAACATGATTTGAATCCTACTGTATAGATTCATACTTGTACATTGCACTACACAAAAAGATGGTTCCTAGTATAAAGAATAATCTAAAACTTAATAAATTTAAATATGCTTCTAGATAAAGGATATTTATCTAAAACATAGACTAGCATTGTTATATAGGTTATAAGTGTGGTAATTGGTCATACAATAGCAAAGGTGTTTCAATACAAGGAACCAAGTATGTCGCATTGCTAGATCCATGTTTCATATTTGCAGCGGGATGGCCTCTGTGCTTCTCTCATTGCACAATAATCATCTTATTCTTGTTAAGACTCGTTTATCCAAAGGAAAAAAAAGGTGGTGGACTAGGGTTAAATCACATCAAACTAGGTCTCTTATTATACAAAATGTACTAAGTCGTGCCATATACATGTTCACTATTAAAATATTGTCATTAAAGATTCATTGTCTTTCTTGACTTAATGGCAAAGTATAGAACTATAAATGTTGTATAACTCAAAATTGTTCCTTTGAATGTTAAGTATTAGAATGACATATATTTAGAAACAAGTATAAATGCAAAATTGTTCATACACTCATATTTAAATTCTTGTATCTGATGGCGATTATAGTATTTTTGGTGTTGTATGAAGCTGCACTAAGTGCTTTTGATGAATAATGAGATAATGGTTGGTAAATAATTCATTCAGTTTAAGAAAAGTTTATAGACAACTGGCAAGTCATGGTGAATCTAGAACAATTTTTATGTGGACGTGTAAATCTTATAACAAAGGCATGCACAAAATAACCTTCTAGCTATTCTTGCATTTCATTCATGTTTAGTGAAACATCAATCTCCCATGCCTAGATATGAATGTTGAACTCGAATAGCTTTTGGATTAAAAAATTTCAAAAAAATGGTGTGTTGGGCTATCTGGAAACATAGAAATGAACTTACTTTTTATGGCCCTCCTTTCTCCTTGCAAAGATGGAAAATTATCTTCAGGAATAAACTTTCTCTTGTGGCAACTAGGCACATGGTTATGTAATTTCAGATTTTTTTTTGCCTTTTTATGACTTGCTATCCAACAAATGCAAATACATTTTCACATATAAATAAAAATAATATCAGTAGGGACCTCTCCTGTTGTTTGGTAAAAAAAGTGATTATAGTCATTAAAATGTTGAATTGTTAGAAATTTCGCTTATAACTGATGTGTTTTAGATATCATTAGTAGGAAGATGTCAAGTTTCTTTTTTTATGATAAAAAAGAGTTTTATTGACTCAAAGATCGATTGCGAGCTCCTTAATCTCCATAAACCCAATACTCAATTGTGACCCTAAGCAGTAGAGATACTTCTAATCCACTCATTGATAGGCATGTTCCTTGTGTGGAAGTGTTAGAAATAACACTCAAAGTGGAGGTGTCCACGATGAAAGGAAACTACAATGATGTTGACTTTAACCCATAATTGATGAGTGTCTATAACATAATACAATTTAGACATGTAAAGGTTCCGGTCATTGTTGATGGGGGAAAACTATAGCTATTATTTCATTCATGAGTTTGGGTAGAAGGCCTGAGATTGTTCCCAAAGGTTTGGGAGGATGCTTCGGAGTAGTTGCATCATTTGTTGCTAAAGGTTTGAGAGGATGTTTGTTACTAGTAGTACAATTTGAGTTGCATCTTATGACGACAAGACTTGTGCATGGCTTGTTGTAACGATGACATTGTGATTAGCGACACATAGATTCGAAAGTCAAAACTAGTCGTAGAGTTTCAGTGTTTACTTCATTTTTTGAACATGTGAGGATTTAGTGCCTTTTTACCTCGTGCAAATCAAAAGTATATACAACAAGAAACTCATCTTTATTACATTTGGTACAACCATTCAGTCATGCCCAATTTTCAACCATCTGAAAATATTTTGAGTAGAACATGATAACCAATATGGTTTTATCAAGAGTAGAACAATTCATGATTTCCTTGCTTGGAGTTTTGAATATATTCATCAGTGCCATCAAAGCAAGCGAGAAATTATCATTTTGAAACTAGATTTTGCAAAAGCCTTTGACACGGTTGGGCATACTGTCATAAGTCATGCAACACATGGGTTTTCCAGGAAAATGGCTAACATGGATGTCCAAGATTCCGTCTTCAGGAACTTCCTCAGTTATTTTCAAGGGCACACCAGGCAAACAATTTAAGTGCAAAAGGGGAGTATGGTAGGGTGACCCTTTGTGCTTGCAGCATAACTCCTGCAATTTATAATAAATGATGCATGTGCTCATGGTCTCCTTAGCATACCTATCCGACAGCCTGATGCAGATTTCCCTATTATTCAGTATGCAGACGATACACTTCTTCTCATGCAGGCTGATAATTTTCAGCTCTTATGCCTCAAAGATGTCCTGCATAGGTTTGCCATCTCCACAGGCTTGCAAGTAAATTTTAGTAAATCTCTCATTATCCCTCTCAATATGTATCAGATAGCAAAATGACTTCTTTGGCTGCAACATTAGAGTGTCAGATTAGAACTTTACCATTCACTTACTTGGGACTTCCCATGGGTACCACTATGCCTAAATTGCAAGATCTCACGCCAACTATGGATAGAATCAAGAGAAGGTTGACAGCATGTTCCTCTTTATTGTCTTATACTCTGGGAGGCTGCATATTGTTAACTTTGTACTCACACCACTAGTTACTTATGCAATGTGCACAATTAAGCTGTCATTGGGTGTTATAGAAAATATTGACAGGGCGAGGAAGCAATGTATCTGGAGGGGCAATGACCACACCAAAAAGGGAAGAAATCTTCCCGCTTGGACCGTGGTTCAAAAACCAAAAAGCAAAGGAGGTCTTGGAGTGCTTAATCTCAGGTTGCAGAATGACGCCCTCCTGATCAAGCAGTTGCACAAATTTTATCCCAAGGCAGATGTGCCATGGATTAGATTGATCTGGGCAAGATATATTACACTCATGAAGTGCCACATGCATCCCGGGAGGTTGGATCTTTCTGGTGGAAAGACGTTCTATTGCTAAATGTGTTTTTAGGGGAACAACATGATGCACATGAAAGGAACTTGATGTCGCCTAGAAGGGGGGGGTTGAATAGGTGAGACGCCAAATTAAAACTTTGTCCCTATAAAACTTGAACTCTCTGGCACACACAGAGATGGGCGGTTAGACCGCCTCCTAGACCCGGTTAGACCGGCTCCACACAGTGAGCTCGCCAAAGTGATGCTCAAGCTTTTCTTGACTTCTAACACCAACCAAAGTTCTTGGGTGACTTCAATAGAGGTTCAGAGGTAGGGTAATGATCCCTACACACAAAGATAAGCACATCCAAGTAGATCGAAGCGTAAGAAAAGTAAATATGCTAGAAACCAACTAGTGAGGCAAACCACAAAGGAGACGTAAAGATTTGTTTCCCGAAGTTCAGATTCACCACCTGTGAATCCTACGTCCCGTTGAGGAGCTTGTAAGGGATATGAGTTTTCCACCAACTCTCTCCCACAACAAGTCAGGTCTCTTTCAACCACTTTCCTCGATTCCACTAAGTCGATATTTTCCACCAAGGAGGCAAGATCACAACCCTCACAAACTTGCTGCTGCTTACCACACCTTGGGAGCTATCCGGTGACACCCAGCCGTCTAGGAGGCAAACCTCCAAGAGTAACAAATTCTTCAATGGCTTGTAGACGCGAATCACAAGTGCTCAAGCTATGGGATGCTCTTGTTAGCTCACTGTAGCGAACATGGCCCCATTTGCCATTTGTTCGAGTTGATTTTGGTGATTCATGCTAACACAAGTAATGGGACTAACCACATTATCTAGCATGTCCTTGTAGGCATTCTTAGGTCCCATGGATTTTACCACAAGTTAACATACCATGCCCAAGTTAACATGTCATACCACAAGTTAACATATCATGCACATGTTAAGTTACTCATAGCAAAAATGAGGACTTAGTATATATTTTGAGGCTATAAGTGATGGCATGTTAAGTATGTTAAGTTGAAGCAAAGAAACAAGTCAAAGGCGCAAAGAAACAAAGAAATGATACCGTCAGATGAACCGACGGTACCCTAGAGGCAAGCGTCGGAGCACTTGGTACAATGCGCAGAGGCTGGAATGAATTGGCACCGTCGGATGAACCGACGGTCCATTTTATAGATGCGTCGGATGAATTGCAGAGGAGAAGCAGCGAAGTCAGAAGCGTCGGATGAACCGATCGTCCATTGGAGGGATCCGTCGGTCTATCCGGTGACCCAATTTGAACAAGACAGAGACGTGCCAAGACTGGAGCAGTAGCACCGGATGAACCGATGGTGGAGCAGCGGTTCATCCGATGGTCTCGTGAGAGCAAACAGTAAGGTTTTGGCGAGGAGTCCTTCAGCACCGGATGAACCGACGAACCGTCAGTGTATAGCGTCGGATGAATTATGTCAACGGTCATGTGCGGTGGAGGGTAACGGCTAGTAGCACCGGATGAACCGACGACCGGAAAAGCATAGTGTCGGATCATCCGACGGTACTACTTTCAACAGCTTTTAGCCAACGGCTAGTTTGATGCCTTGGGCTATTTATACCTCCTCCACTCGCCCATTTGAGGTTGCTGGATTGTGTGGAAGTGCAGAGGAGTGCAAGACACCTAGAAGATCATATCCAATCCATCCAAGTGCAAAATTGCTCATCCATAGACTTGCATATGCTTAGTGTATGTGCTTAGTGCTAGGCTTAGCTTAGAGCTGAGTGAGTGCAAGGTTGTGCCAACCTTGTGAGGTGATTCTTGAGTGAATCAAGTTGTACAAGGTGCACCGGAAGCCTTGGGGCCTAAGTGGCTCACCGGCAATTGTCTTCGACCCTCCGGCTTGGTGTGGAGCGGCGAGGACACTTTGTGCGGGGGACGTGGAGACCCCCTTCCTAAGTGGAGAAGCTCCTTAGTGGAGGCGGTATCAAGGTGACCAAGGGAGCTTGGCAAGTGCCTAAGTGGCGAGCCTTTGTGGCGAGTCAAGTGGTGCTCTTGGGAGAGACTTGGTGACCGGGAAGCAATACTCTTGTGTGAGTGCTTCAACAACGTGGACTAGGGGTGGCTTAGTGCCTACCGATACCACGGGATAAATCGCGTGTCAAGAATTTGCTTCCTCTCATCCCTCTTTACGTTTCCGCATTACTCTCTTGCAATCCTTTCTTGCCCTTACTTTCCTAGAGTAGTATCATGCTAGGATTGGCTATAGGTTGCAAAACTTGTTTTGGGATGGGAGTTTCACACTAGAACAACCGTAGTTGAACATCTAGGTAGCATGTTCTTGTTTTACTTCATGCAAAAGTAGTGAAGCCATAGGTTAAGGTTTTAAGAAGCCTAATTCACCCCTCCCCCTCTTAGGCTACAAGCATCCGATTCCTTACACTCACAAATGCTCACACAAGATCACTCTCTCAACCCAACACTAGGATTTGGCTTGAATCTCACAAATTTCATAAAGAGATGGTTTAGGAAAGTTTCTTTGGCTTTGGCTTCGCAAGAATAGTAGAGGAAGCACACCAGCAACCCTAGAAGCAGCACCTCCAACTTGTGGAGGTCGTGGGTTATAAACACTCCACACAAAGGAAACGGGCCGTTAGAACCCTGGCCAAATCGGTTAGACCAGGGTGCCAAGGCGGTTAGACCGGCCAGTTTGAAAAACTAGTCGTTAGCCTCCTGGGGCGGCTGGTTAGACCGCCCCCCAGGAGAGGTTAGACTGCCCTGGGCAGAGAGACCCCTCTAACCCTCTTTTCTTCTCACCAACACTTCACCAAAGAGATGAAGTGGCTAAGGTTGAGTTAAAAATGTTTGTAGATCACTCAGGAACTCTCTCAAGGCTATTTCTCACATAGGTCAACTAATGAGCATTTTTTTATGTTTTTCATAAAGCTAATGTTGCATCCTTCTTTATAGTACAATATTCCTGTACTTAAGAATAAATATAAATACTGCATCAACCTCTTCAGCTTGTAGATTCTTCAATCTTGCCATACTTGAATTTTTTTTTCATATGAGGGCTTCCAACATTGCTATTTTCTTGAGCACGTCCATACTTGAGCTAGTGACTTAAGATTCTTCTTTCAAACATAAGAGTGTTCACTTGAATCCTTAAGTCACTCCTTATTGCCAATCATAACAAGTTGATGCATCACATTGCTTCCCTCGGTAAGGCTTGGATATGATTCTTCGAGGCCCCACGGATACTAGTTACTTCACCCTAGCAAAAACACTAATGGTAGACACACTAACCAAAGATTACTTAGTACCTCCCTCCAGTCATCTCGGTTGATCTCTTCATCACTTACCCTAGCCACATTGAGTTTGGCTTTGCTTCATCAACAACTAATCTTCATTTGAAAAACCACTTCAAATGTTTGTTCTTGGTTGAAAACAAATATGCAAGCTTCCAATTGAGGATCATCAAAATAGAGAAAATATCATTGTATCCTTTTGCAATTACCATATGAAGCCTTGCAAAGTCCTTTAGGGCGAACTATCATTTCACACAAAATGATTCCTTTTTATTTGTACCCAAGCTATCACATGTGTTGGAGATCTTGTAGATCATTCTTGAAACATACCCCAACATTATCTTTAATTTAGCTTGTCATTGATCAACATTTTCAACACGGGATCACACACTTGATTGCTTTCAATGATATGAGCCATATTTATTGAACGACCGGATTGGCGACAAGAGAGAGGGGGGAGTGAATGGGAGTCGATAAAAATCTTCTCCAAGAACTCGGTCTATGCCCCAAAATCAGTTCCAAGGACCTCTACACAAACTTGCCAAGATCTTGTAGTCACAACGGACCTACTGACCCTAGGAACAAGTCTGGAACAACTCCTCGAAAACAACTCGACGAAAACAACACAAATTTAGCGGAAGTAAAAAACCAACACCCTGTCTGCCAGGCCGAAACAGGTTCCACCGGGTTTCGGAAACTGGTGCCACTGGATTTCTCAAAGGCAGAGACGACACAGGGCAAAATCGGTGCCACTAGATTTTTCCTAGGTCACTATGAGTGCCTCGGAAAAAACAAAATTGGAGCAAACTGAGTCGAAATGCGATGAAAATTTAACCCTATCCTTTTCTAGCTCCAAGAAACTTTTCCACCAAAAATCTCCTCAAAATTCCACTGTTGACCAAACCAGTGTCACTGGGTTTCAAAACCGGTGCCACTGAGTTTTGCCTCGGCAACTCGAGAAAATCTCCTCTCGAATCGATCTCTTGACTCACACAACCACTGGAGCTGAGATTTGGGGAGGATTAGATCTACCCCTTGAACAAGTTACTCCTAAGAGATCAAGTCCTTAAACTAAGCATCTCGTGCGGAATCGAAGATTTTGGGCAAAGGGTCAAGAACAAGAGGTAGAGAGGAAGAACTCCAAATCTAAGCCGATTCGTGGGGTTTGTGGGTACAAGATCACCAGGAGAAAGGTCACACAAGACCTATGCGTGATCCCCACAAAACAATCCCCACCAAAACGCTCTCAAATCCGATGAACGGAAAATCCAAAAAAAAGACCCTGAAAAATCCATAAAAAGAAAAACGGGACGAGATTAGAGAGGAACTTAAGATTAGCACACCAAATCTTCTCAACATACCAAGGAAAGATCCTTTACAAACTAGGACTAGCCTCCTCCATTCATCCTACCCACTTGAAAGTGGAGAACAAGAAGTGGAGAGACCTCCTCCTCTGAACTCTCCAACATGAAGCACTTGGCTAGCCTAAGGAAATGAAAATGAGTTCCGGGTCCAAGACATGGCAGCCATCCACCCCTCTAGCACGTATTTATATCAAGTCACATGATGGAAGCAAAATAGTAAACTACCCCTACAACTTAAAAGTAATCTACACACCCCTTAAGGGCAATACTGGAAAGATGTAGATATCTTCATCGAGTGGAAACACATCCACCACAGCCTTGCTTCCCTCCGACACAAGATCCACGATCACCCTGCGTGTCCCCCGCTTTGAAGCTTCCTGTTTCACCCGGATCTCGTCTCTGTTGCGTCATGCCCTCAGGCTCGGTTTTGAGGTCCAAACCGAGAAACCCTCCTCCGATGGTTTTGTGGCAAAACAACCAAACCCCGCGTACTAGGCACGGACTCACCACGCCAAGCTTCGAGCATGTCAATCCTTTCACCTACGGCACCCGAACGGTCTATTCGGTCTTGCCTCGTTCCTTGACTTGGCCGCCACCATTGCACCATCACCATGTTCATGACTTTGTCTTGCTCTTCTTGCACCATGCACACCGCACTTGATCTCGTCATTCATCGAGTCCCTTGAACCAAGCCTACTTGTCTCTCTATCACCCGAAGGCCACTCTGGCTAAGGCCTTTCGCGCTTGTTCTTCACCTGCAACAATGCAAACCAAGCCGCATCCAACACCTGCAATAATCGGTCAAGAGTCAGTCCACACAACATTTTCAGTCACTCATCACTGAGAAGCGACCATCCACTGATCCTCGGACACACTTGGTCCTCATTTATTCATCCAATTGAGTGAACCAAATTTACAATTCTTTAGCAACCAAGTTAGTCCTTTAATCGCTTTGTCATACAATTCGCCAAAATCCACTTAGGGGCCTAGATGCACTTTAAGCACGCTTGGAGTTGATTCCACTGTCTTATTATGGGAGGATATCTGGTCTGATTGATTGCTCTCTGTTCAGTTCCCAAGATTATTTTCTTTTACCCTAAACAAAAGCATTTCGATACAAGATGTGATGGAAGCAAGTTAGATTGATGATCTGTTCAGTTGCCCCTTTCAGAGGAGGCCTTTCAAGAGCTACAGCAGCTACAGCAAAAACTGATAACAGTGTAGTATGATAATACGAGGCCTGATAAGTGGTCCTTCCCTTGGGGAAATGGTGCTTATACTTCTAGGAAGTTCTATAGTTTGGCTTGCAATCACCTCCCAGTACCAAAGACGTTCACTCTTATATGGAACTTTAAATGCACATCACACCTAAAGTTTTTTGCCTAGCTTATTTTGGTTGATCGTTTGAACACCAAAAGCATGTTGCGTCGACAAAATTTTGTAGTTCAGCCGAATGAGTTATGTGTTTTATGTGATGATCAGGTAGAGGAAGACATATTCCATCTATTCCTTGACTGCCCTTTTGCAATGGCATGTTGGCACAAATTGGCATAACCTGGCAAGCTCATCCTTCGATCCATGAGAGAATCATAGCTACAAAGCAACAAATGCAACTTCCTTACTTTATGGAAATTGTTGTCATCGCAGCATGGGAATTTTGGAATCTGCTAAATGGTAAAATTTTTGAAGACGTGAAGATGAGCATGAATCTTTGGACTGTGAAGTTCGAGGACTGTTGACGGATAAAACTTGTATCCACCTACGATCCGCAAGCATACAGACCTACACCTTTTTCACCACGGGGATTCCCTAGGTTCTTGTCAATCCGCGGAGCAAGGGGATTACAAGCGTTTGATCTAGCACTAACCTAGTTAACTAACCAAACCCTAACTAAAGACTAATCTAAAGACTACTACTACTCTACACTAGAGAGGGCTATGAGACTCATAAGATATATAAAAGACACTTGCCCATAGGGTCTACGATACTTGAACATGCAACCGCTTAGAGATACAAAACCGATCTAATCTACCGGGGGTTGTGACCACGGTTTCGCCCTTTCCCTCCCCCCGTATTGTCACTATGCGGAGGTATTCGTGACTAGACCTATGATGATCATGGTGTATTGAAGGATTCTAAGGGAGAAGTGAGATCTATACTCCCAAAAAGCATGGTAGCTAACCTTAAACATGAAAAGCACTTCAACACTAGATTGATAGATTGAAACCATAAAAGTAGCGATTACATCTCAAGAACGTTTACAACCCCATGGACAAATGAGAAGATTACCCCATCAAGGCGCTAAGAATGGCGCCCTTGATCATGGTGACACTTTCGACGGTGTCTTCCTTCTCCTCCTGGGGTGTCGTGGCAGGGCCTCGACGTCCTCCTCCACTTGCGGTTGCCTCCTTGGACTCGAGCGATCCTTCTCGTGAATGATCTCTCTCCTCTCCTTCCTCACTCGCTTGTGGACGACCTCTCGGGTGAATGGCTCTCTCTCTCTCTCTCTGCGAATGGCGGCACCCTCAGGTACTTAGGGTTGCATCATCTTCACGCTCAAGAAATGGGGGGCCGAACCGACACGGGAATGGGCCAGGCCGACCGGCCCAGGTTCATCCCGGCCCGGTTCGGTCGCCCCTTCGCTCCCGTGGGTCCTCTTGCCATTTTGCACTTTGCCCTCTTCAATTACATCATTTTGATGACATCATCCTTGCGTCCAAGATAGAGGGTCTTCTCGCATGAAGTCCGGTCTTTTACACTTCAATCCTCGGGGATGTTCCTTTGTAACACTTTGGTCCTTGCCACCTTTGGGAGTAATGCTCTCAAACACGAACGGGACTCCTCATTTGCTCCTTTGAACTTGTTGTGACTCCGTCCTTTTAGTCCATGTTTTCCTGCAAAAACACAACACTTCCAAATGCACATACCAAGATGAACTTGTTATATCATTAGTGTGCCTAGTGGCGGGTTAGTTCCATAATCAAGCACAAACCAAAGTGTAATGAACATGTTTGGTGCACCAAAATACACCGTCAACATCTCCCCCACGCTTAGATCTTGCTCGTCCTCGAGCAAGTTCCTTGCAAAAGAACTTTTGTCCATGGTGTTGAAAACATGCTTCGCTAATTCTTCCTTCACAAGTTAGTCGATCCTTTATCTTTAATATAATAAACATGAAGCAATGATCATGATACATAAACATGGGCGTTTAGAATTTTTACCAAATCGAGATTTACCCCAGAACTCATACCTTTCACTCGAGGTCCTCAATTCCAGCCATGCTTACTTCTTTGCTTCCATCAGAGGGTTTTCATGATTTTTCAAAAATAAAATTCTTGCAACAAGTATTAGACAAAAACCTTTCTCCAAGTTCTCACATGTCGCTCATTTGAAGTGGCTATCCTAAACAATTCATAAACTCTTACCTCCCACTAGTCTCTCATATATCATGTAAGGTGGAGCTATAGGTATGGCTAGTGAGATCAACACAAATATTGTCAAGCTAAGAAATTCCCCTAATGGTTGTTTACCTTTCGAGCCAATGATCATGAGAATTAAACCATGATGTGGGGATGTCAAGGATAAGAAGATATAGAATGGTGGACATGTGCACGGGCAAAAGAAAATAAGACTATGAGGCACTGATGATGTCCTTATTGTCGGATTGCACATGGTTGGAAAAAGTTTCGTCTCTTAACAATGTGGCATCCTTCCTTACACTTTATTTAATCTTCACTTGATTCATCCCTCTTCATACCTTTCTTGCTTTTCCTCTTTCTTTCTCTCTTTTTTTCTTCTTTTCTTTTCTTTTTCTCTTTCTTTTCTCTCTTTTTTTTCTTTTCCATACACATATTTTTTTATTTACTTTTCTCTCTCTCTTGACATCTTTACCTCTTTTCCGAAGCTCTTTGCTCATCTCTTCTTGCATAAATACAATCTGAATTTTAAATAAAAACCATACTGGGTATTTCCTTCACTATCAGAGCCATCGAAGGACAGAAGGAGCTGGTCCCTACTGGTCGGAGGCCCTTCGTCGAGAGACTGTGAAGAGCGAGCAGGCGACGAGCAGGCGACAAGCGAGCGGTGGGCGACGAGCGAGCGGCGGCCCTCTGTCGACGCGGTCGGCGGTGCGCCGGTGAGGTCGTCTTCATCCTCTCCGCCCTCTCTTAGCTGCAGACTTGAGGATGGACGCAGAGGCGTGCCTCTATGGGAAACCCCTAGGGTTCCCCATGAACGCATCCTCGAGATCCTTCAACCGAGCGTATTCGACTGAGAAATTTCCGATTGAAACCACGGATTCCAATACGGTCCAAATCAAGGGAACTCCCATTCGTCTCCAATGGAGATCGAGGGGGGAAGCATCCATGAACGGAGCGGTCAACTGGGCGGATTCGATGGGAAACTCATCGAGTCCAGGGAGGGATTGCTCGTCGACGGCGGGAAACTCGCCGGAGACAAGGGCGATACACTCCACGGTGGAGTTGAGATCCCCCATGGATCCTCACCGTACTGGTTTTGGCCCAATTCAGAACATGGCGCGTCAATTCCGCCCACCACCCATACCAAAAATTGCAAAGGGGATAGTTGGATCCCACCCGTCGCAGCGGGAGTGCGGGACACGCGTCGAGCATCAGCCTGGTGTGGTGAGCGGTGAGTTCAAGTCAGGGGGTGAGGGCACCGCGGGGGATAAGGGCGAGGGGCACGACACAGGTCGATTCATCCCCACAAAATTTCCCCCAAATCGTGCAGGGGCGAACCCTAAATCGCCTGGGATTGAGAAATTCGTCAGATACTTCCGAAATCCGGAAGGAGGGAGAGGAAGCTGTAAGAAATCCTTTGCACAAGCTGTTCGTTTCGTTCCTGTGCCAGTGGTGATGGTTCATCAGAGTCAGGAGGGGGGCAGATGGAGAGGCGGATTTGGTGGCAGCAGGCGTGGCCGCGGTGCCGGCCGCACCAGTGGTCGCCAAAACGTCTGGCAGAGGATGGGTCCCGAGAAGAATATCCAGAACAAGCAGAATCAAGATCATGTGCGTGAGAGCCAGGAGGATTGTCCTGGGGCAGGAGAGAAAGGAGAACCCACCAAGGAGAAATCAGCTTGGGATGGGGGGCTGATAAGATGGATGAAGATCAACGGGGACAAGATTTGATGCCAGCGAAGAATAAGTGGGGAGATGAGTGGGATAATAGGCCGGGATCCAGCAAAGATGCAGAAGGAAAAGCCAATCCCACAAAAGGGGCTGAAGCTGCAGAGCAGAAACACATCCAGAACAAAAATGAGGTAACTCGTGAACAAAGGCCTATCAATATAAGATGCAATGTGTGTGGGCTCAAGAACCACGCGACTGAGGATTGTCTTCGTAGGCCTGTCTGTGAAATCTGTGGGTTTAACAATCATTCCACCTATGATTGCAACAAAGAACCTCTGTGGAACTATGGCCCTGAGTTATGTGCTGCTCAAGTAGAGAATCATATTTTCTTTTTCATAGAAGAGCATGTGGAAAACAGAACCATTAGGGAGAAAGCTAGCACTGCCATAATCACTGTGATTGAGGGGGAAGTCACTGCTAAACACATAGAAAGTGAATTCAGTAACATAGTTGACAAAAATGCCTGGAAATGGTCTGCAAGAAAGATAGCCGACAACAAATTCTCTTTGAGATTCCCAGATGCTAGGATGGCTCTGAAAGCTGTGAATGCCCAGATTGTTGTGGAACCTTGGAGCTCTTCAGTGGGGGCCAAGGGGGAACTATAGCTTGGCTGGTTTAGGGTGAGAGGGATCCCATTTGAACAAAGATCTATCAAAACTGTGGCTAAGGTTGGAGGGTTAGTTGGGAAGACCATGGCTATTGATGAGAAGACAAGACTCAAGGGAGAGTATGTCAGAATGAGGATAGCCTGCACGGATGTCAAACAAGTTCCAACAACAGCAGAAGGCACCCTGGGTCTCAAAATTTATGACTTTCACTTTGAAAGGGAAGTCCTGGAGGAACACACAAAAGAGACTGTAAAAGTGGGAGTCAGGGTTGAGGGACCTACTGGCCAACCAAGCCCAAAAAAAGCTAGAACTGGAGATGGTGTAGGACAAAGCTCAGGGGGTCAGGTAGGGGCAAAAAGTGGCAATCTGTTCAAGGAAGCTGATCAGAATGAGAAGACTCAGAATAAGGAGAAAGAGATGGAGAATGAAGAAAGGGTACCAGAAAAAGAGAAAATGAAGGAAAAAGTGGTGCTCACAGAGATAGAAGATGAGGAGCTGGACCAGAATGATAATGAAAGAGTGCAACTCGAGGAGTATGATGAAGAAGAGGAAGACAGTGATGATTTTGCTGACAAGGTGGAGAAGATCAATGAGAAATATCAAGGAGGTCAATCCTCAAAAAGCTCTGGAACTTGGTTGATGTGGTGCAATGATGAAGTCTACAGAAACATATCTGCAGATACTCAGGGAAAAGAAAATGGGGGGCATACAAAACTCCACAAATGTCCTGACAGAATCAGAAAAAGCACATGAAGATGCATCTATGAGGGATGCACAGAAAGGGATAGCAACAACATGAATGACAAGAGGGGAGATGTGAATGATACACAAAAGGAGGGCATTGATGCTACCACTGGAGATGCTGGTGGGATCCTCAACATACCAAGAGAAGAGAGAAGGAGAAGTGAGAGGTTGCTAAAAGAAATTACCATAACAACTGAAGAGAAGAACTGCAACATGGCAAAAAAGAGAAACCTTCAAGGTAATACTGGTTCTACTGTGAACTCTTTCTCTGTTCTTAGTGATAATGATATTGTTAAGATTTCAAAAGAGATTGGTGTGGTGATATATGAAAGTAATTTTGCTACCATTAATCTTAATAAAGAAATGGAAATGGCCAGGCAAAGCCTAGCTAATAAACAAAAAAACAAAAAGTATAGATGATAAAGATGAAAGGAGTTCAGACTCAGATGTTGGTGTTGCACCTGAGGATGAAATTTCTGACTTTGATGATTTCACTATGGTCACTCCAAAAAGGAGAAAAAAATCCTAAAGTCGGATCAATGATGAGTTTAAATGGGAAAAATAAACAGAGCAAGGAAAATCCTGCTCCGAGCAAAAAAACTGTGAGAGGGGCAAATCAAGGAATCCTTGACCCTGATAGGCAGGTAAAAAAAGGTAGAAAAAAAAGGGAGTAACATGAATGGTCTAATGTGGAACTGCAGAGGCATCAAGAAAAAAGGTGTCTCTGCTTCCCTAAGCAACCTAATTCTAGAATATAATTTTCATTTTATTGGGCTGCAGGAAACCATGCAGCCTAATATTGATGATGCCATTTTGAGATCAATTGATGTAAGACAAAGTTATTTGTGGAAATGGATCCCATCCAGTGGGAGATCTGGTGGCATTCTTGTAGGCATCAATCTGGAATTTCTAGAGGTTGGGGCTTTTACTGAAGGGGAGTATATGTTACAAATGAATCTGTGGGATAAAAATCTGAGGGTTAAATGGAATCTTATAACAATGTATGGGGATGCTCAGGAGGAAGGAAAAGAGGCCTTCCTGACAGAGCTAGCTTTGTTCTGTGGTAGATGCAAAGAACCCTATCTTGTAGGAGGGGACTTTAATATTATCAGGCACTCTTCTGAAAAAAAATAGAAAAACAAGTATAGGGAGATACTCTGCAATGTTCAACTCTATTATTGCTGCACATGATCTGATTGAAATTGGTATGACAGGTGGAAAATTCACCTGGTCTAACAACCAAACCAACCCAACTCTGGAGAGGTTAGATAGATTCTTGATGAGCAAACAGTGGGAGGATATTTATCCAAGAGTGGCTGTATCTAAGCTTCCAAGGAAAGTTTCAGATCATAACCCTCTGATTCTGCATATTAACAGTAATCAAGCTCACATGAAACATCTGGGCTTCAGATTTGAACTTTCATGGTTTAAACATTCTACTTTTCTGGAGAAAGTGCATGAAATCTGGGAGACTCCCTGCCAAGCAAACTCAGCCTTTGATAGGATACAGGATAAACTTAAAATTTTCAAGAAGTATTTCAAAGGCTGGGAGTTTAACAAGCAGGGGGAGAAAAAGAAGAGGAAAAAATCATTCAATGTGAACTTAAAAACATGGAACAAATAGAGGAGAATACAAAACTCACTCTTGATCAGATATTAAGTAGACCCAACATGTTGAGTGAATTTATGCAAATCTTAGAAGAGGAAGAGCTGTATTGGTTTAGAAGGGCTCATGAAAAATGGCTCCATGAAGGGGATAACAATACAGAGTTCTTTCACAGAGTGGCCAATGGGAGAAAAAGGAAAAACTCAATTTTCACTCTTGAGAGTGATAAGGGGTGATTAAGGGAGACAAGGAGCTCCTGAATCATGCCACAGAGTACTATTGGAAAGGGGGTGCAATGTCAATTGCCGGGAGAACCACTCTTATTAACTCTAACCTAACCAGCACTTTTATCTATCACATGTCCATGTATCTGCTGCCCAAGACTGTGGTGACTGACCTGGACAAGAAGAGGAGAACCTTCTTTTGGCAGGGAGGGAGTACAAAAAGAAAATATCATTTAGTCAGATGGGAAGTGATATGCAAAAGCAAGAAAAAAGGTGGCTTACGCATCAAAGACATAAGAAAAATGAACATATGCTTGTTGTGTAAATGGTGGTGGAAGTTGGAAAATGAAGAAGACATTTGGCAAGAAATTGTGAAAGTAAAATATCTGAGAAAACAAGTGGTGGGGAATGTCTCCCATAAACTTGATGACTCTCCTGTGTGGAGTGATCTGCTCAAAGTTAAAAATATTTACCTTAAGGGGGGAACTGTGAAGATTGGGAAAGGGGATGTGACTCTATTCTGGACTGATAATTGGTTAGGGGAGCCTGTATGTTACAGAGCTCCAGTATTATTTGAGCGGTGTAATGAAAAAATGATCACTGTGAAGGATTTCTACTCAAAAGGTGGGGTCCTCACTTTCAGGAGATGGCTACCTAAGGTGTTATATAAGCAATGGATAGAGATTTGTGGTGAAATATCCGGAATTCCTCTTAGGGAAGGGGATGACAAGCACACTTGGAAATGGGGGGGCAAGGGAAAATTCACTGTCAAATCCTTGTATGATCAACTTGGGGCACTGGATGCAGGGGGGCCATATCCCGGGATATGGAAAGCCAAAATACCATATAAAATCAAGATATTCATGTGGTTGGTGGAAAAAAATGACATCTTAACCAAGGATAACATGACAAAAAGGAAATGGGTTGGTGACACCTGCTGCAGATTCTGTGAAGTGGAGGAAAATATTAATCACCTGTTCTTTGACTGTGTGGTGGCCAGAGTCATATGGGGGATCTTAGCTAAGGGCATGTTTGGTTGGTGGCCACGGACCACCACGCCACGGTGTGGCTCGCCACAAACCCGCGGCGGCCATTTTGCCCGCCTCGTAAATCACTGTAGCATGGCGAAAATACTGTTCCCGCGGCATTCAATGGCTGCCAACCAAACATCCCCTAAGTGCTTTGGGGCTGACAATATCCCATCTAACATAAATCAATACTGGGTCTGGATTAGCAAGTGGTTACCCGGTGGGGAACCAGTTTACATGTTTGGACTGGCGGCTATATGCTGATCCATATGGAAAAGCAGAAATAAGGCTTGTTTTGAAAAAATTATGATAAAGAATCCAATTGAGATCTTATGTATGGCTTGTGCAAATATGAAACACTGGGCAGGTCTCTTCAAGACGGAATTCCAGGAGCAACTGGCGGCCGGAATGTCTGCAATTCTGGCGGCAGCGTACAAGGCAATGGCGGCTCAGAACAAAACAACTCTGATCACGCTTCAGATTGAGGACGTCAGCAGGGACGAAGATGAGGAAGCTCCTGGGGTTTAAGTCAGTGATAAAAAGTGATGTGCTTGAAATCTGGAAGGGGTCGGTAGAAAAAGTCCATGAGCAGGCGCAGGGTCTTTGCCTTTGTCGCGTTGTCTGCTATGTGTGTAAACTGTTGAACTGATGCGTTTAGTCAGTAGACTTGCAGCTGTTTGGGGTTCGCCTGAATCAGACTGAATCTGGGGCCTAAGTTTTCTTTTGCCTAGTTCTTCTCTGTCACCTGTTTCTGAACCTTGTATTTCCGTTTGTATGAATTGAAATGGGGGGTACCCCCGGTTCAAAAAAAACCATGCTAGGAATGAGACGAAACTTCGAACATAGGTTGTGTTCAAGGAATACGATGTACAAAAGAGATACTATGGGTTGGGTATGGAATTCGGCGATCTACAGGACTTTCGATGTGAGAGTCTCGTTACCGAATACATGACAAGGCTAGCAATAAAAGATATATAAGGCAAGGACATGATCATTGCTTGAAATTAAAACTTCCAAGAGAGAAGGATCCTAGCCCAACTCATCATGCTAACCGCACTTATAATGGAGCGGATATTGAGTCGGCCTTGTATAGGATTTTCTTTGTCTCTCAACTTGGAAAAAGAGAGTTTGCTAATCTTTATTACAAGGGTTTTCATATAATTTTCAAAATTAAACTCCTCCAACATTAGCATCAAACTTAGCATAACCGAAACAAGTTTCTAGATCAAAGTATAGGGCGGGCACTTTTAGAGGTGAAAACTCCACTAAGCACCACAGTAAACTTATCAAACTAATTGCTCATGCTCATACATCAAAAATTAAAGAAAAACATATGAGTAAAGAAAGAAAAAGCATCGCATGAGACAAAAATTAAAGACACTTTTTATTTGATTTTTTCGACTCGAACACTAAATTAACACACTTCAAGCTAAAAATTTAAAAACACACCTAAAAAGTTTAACTCGCAAACTCTAAGCCAAACCAAACTAAACTACCAAGGCAAAATTTTTAATCTAGCTAGCTAGCTCTCCCCCACGCTAAAATCATACGAAGTCCTCGTCGTATTCTACAAAAATCCTAAGGGAGAAAACCCTAACTATCTAGTGGAACTTTCCAAAATCCTTGCACCACTTTTTCTTCATGTTGCCGACCATCCCGAAGAGCTTCCGAACGTTCCGATTAAGGAACTTGTAGTCGTCGTCGACTACACACTCCAAGTCCTCCATTCTCTGCCTCATTGCCTCCATAGCTTGGAAGCACTCCTCGACCGACGCGTAAAGGTCCGATATGGCGTGACAGCAAGTCGCACAACATATCAGGTGCATTCCAAATGGGTCGTCGTCACCGGGGTCTCCGCCATTGTCGCCGTCGCCGTCGCCGTTGGGATCACCACCGCCATTTGGACTTTCGGGAGTCAGCTCCTTAGGCACCTCCTCCCAATAAAGGAGGTCATTGTCGTCCCTCCCGGCGGCTGCCCACGAGCTCGGGCTACGGTCGTCAGAGTAATCGATCCTCCTGTAGTCTTTCGGCTCGGGCGTCTCCTCCTTGTAGTCTTTCCTCTTCATCCCCCGAAGACGCTCCGATCTTCGGACGGGAGTTGAGACCTTCTCCTCCTTGACATGGTGACGGGATGCGATTGGCCCGGTCGGGGCACACCCTCCACAACGGATGCGGGCGGTCCTCTTGATCTCCATTGTAGGCTTGAGCTCGCATTGTTTCATCTCCTCCTGCTTCAAAGGCTTCTCGGTGCCTAGCTTGACCTCCTCGCTCCTTGGGGACGTCATGGCTGCTGCTCTAGCTAATGCGTGGGCAAAAGGATGCGAATTGGGATGGATTCCCGAGCTCCAATCTCATTCTTTAAATAGTCCGAGAAAGAATGCCCTAGAACCCATCCTTTCCTTTTCTTGAGTTTCCTAAAATTTTCTAACCAAACATGGAAGTCGAAAACGCGCGTCCTAGAGAAAAATGGGGGCGAACCGCCGCCTTGTCCCTCTGGGCCGATCGAACTGGGTCGGCCGGCCTGCCCTGGTTCGCGGGCCGGTTCGGTCCAGTTTTTCGCGTGCTCCACTATTTTTTGATTATTAGCCCGTGTAGAGAAATTGGCCTGGTAAAACCTTGCGAAAAAACTCCAGAAAAATAAAAAGAGAGCTATTTACAAATTGCTCACCTTGTTTTACGTCCTAGGCTTGACGTTCGGGCTCATCCTCCATGATGAAAATATCAATATGGTGAAGGGGCACGACGTCAAGTTCGAAATACACCTTGAGCCGCTGACCATTCACCATGAATTGATCTCCTTTCATATCCATGATGGTGACCGCTCCATTGGAGAGCACCGAATGAACAACATAAGGTCCATCCCACTTGCTTTGCAGCTTCCCTTTTCCGAAAGTTTTGAATCTTGAATTGTAGAGGAGGACCTTATCTCGTTCTTTAAACTCCTTCTTAAGTCTTTTGTCGTACCATCTCTTTATTCTCTCTTTGTAGATGCTTGCGTTTTCATAAGCTTTCAACCTCATCTCCTCTAGCTCGCTAATTTGGATCCTCCGTTTTATTCCCGCGGCGTCTAGATCGAGGTTCATCTCCTTTATTGCCCAATATGCCTTGTGTTCTAGCTCAACCGAAAGGTGAAAAACCTTGCCATAAACAAATTGGTATGGAGTCATACCTATCAGTGTCTTGAACACCGTTCGATATGCCCACAATGCTCCATCCAATTTCTTTGACCAATCCTTGCCTCCTTTCTCTATAGTCTTATTGAGGATGCTCTTTAGTTGCCTATTCGATGTTTCCGCTTGTCCATTGATTTGTGGATGATATGTCGTAGCCACTCTATGTTCAATCCCTAACTTGGACAAGCACTTCTTAAAGTTCTTCCCGGTGAAGTGAGTTCCTCCATCGCTTATCAAGATTCTCGGGGTACCGAAGCGAGGGAAAATCACACTCTTAATCATCACGATGGATTCTTCCGTGGAAGCTTTACGACATGGGATGGCCTCTACCCACTTGGATACATAATCAACCATAACTAGGATGTGCTCAAATCCATGTGAGTTTTTGAAAGGCCCCATGAAGTCAACTCCCCAAACATCGAATAAATCGATTTGTAGATTGTAATTCAAGGGCATAGCATTCCTTTGAGATATGTTTCTGGTCCTTTGGCATTCGGGGCATGATGCAACATATCTTTTAGTATCTTCATGTATCTCCGGCCAATAAAATCTGTTGGACCATACTTTTGCTTGTGTTCGAAAATGACTATAGTGTCCATCGTATTCCGCCGAATGACACTTCCTCAAAATTTCTTGCCTCTCTTCTCTTGGTACACATCTTCTCATTACTCCATTGTTCCCAAGCTTAAAGAGGTAAGGTGAATCCCAAAAATATTTCTGACTTTCGGATATTATCCTCCTTTGAGTGTTTTTATCTAGGTGATCAAGAGGCATTCTCCGAATTGCCCGAATGATATCAATCATCCAAGTATCCTTGTCGATTATTCAGTAGAGGTGGTCATTTCTCATCTTATCCTCTATGGGCTCCTTGTCATCTTGTCCGCGGTTCATCCTAGACAAATGATCGGCCACAACGTTTTCCACCCCCTTTTTATCACGAATTTCAACATCGAACTCTTGGAGAAGAAGGATCCAACGAATCAATCTTGGTTTAGCATCCTTCTTAGCCAAAAGATACTTGATTGCCGCGTGATCGGTGTAGACAATGACTTTCGAGTTCACGATGTAAGATCTAAATTTTTTGAAAGCAAACACCACCGCTAACAACTCTTTCTCCATTGTGGCATAATTTAATTGTGCCTCATTGAGAGTTTTACTAGCGTAGTATACGGCGTGAACTCGGCCTTCCTTTCTTTGCCCTAAAACTACCCCTATGGCATAGTCACTTGCATCGCACATGATCTCGAAAGGTTGACTCCAATCTGGAGGTTGAATGATAGGGGCAGTTTCAACAAAACAAAGACTACCTACCTCCTCTTCTTCTTCATCCTCGGGAGGAAAAGGTGAAGCATGACTAGAAGCGCGGAGAAAATTATATGTGTACTTATCTCCATTAAGGTTTATTGTTACTTTGCCTTCTCCGGCATCCAACACGGCATCAACCAACTTAAGAAAAGGCCTACCTAAGATTATGTGATCATGATTATCATAATAGGAATCTATAACAAAGAAGTCGGTTGGTATGCACTTTCCAGAGATAATTACATTAATGTTGCAAGCAATACCTAGAGGTTTAATAGTTCTACCATATCCCATAATTAATTTTGTTGAAGTTAGAGCTAAGTCTTGGTTATGGTCTTGAACTTTATCGTAAATCTTGGAGGATAGGACACTTACTTGAGCTCCGATGTCGCATAAAGCCTTGCATTGAATTCCATTGATCTCGCAACTCAAGAGTGGTGTCGTCTTCTCCTCTTGATCGGATCCTATTGAATAAACTTCGGCAAGGCGAGCGTATGGCGATGCTTCGGGCTTGATCCCCATGATTCTTTTCATCTCAGCTATGTGATCCGGATCCACTTCATCATCACTAAAGAGCTTTCGAAAGATCACACCGGTTGTTTCAAGATCATAAAGATTTTCCGCTTGCTTTTCCAGTGGGAAGTCCACTTCCAATGCTCTTGCCATCCCCTTTTGGTTAGGGAACGGTCTTCTCTTGTCGAATACTTCTCCATAATCAATTGGAACCCAATCCATTTGCTCGAACTCCCTTAACGGCTTCGCGCTTGACATACTCTCTTGTTTGTTTCATTTGACTTGGCGAAGTCGACGCTTGGGGTAGTTCTTGTCTTGGTGTGTACTTCTTCAAGCTTTTCCGGGATTGGATCCTCTTTCTTGTCTTCCGGGGTTGCCTTTTTGGAAATTTCAGCACATGTCTCCATGTTTGAATCGTGTTCCGGCCCTCCCGAAAGTCATGTTTCCCAATTTTCTTCGCATGGCCGCCGCTTTGCTAATCTTTTGTAAAAGTTGAGCGGCTTCCGTGAGCGTTTTCTCCATGAGATCCCCACCTGCACACATTTGAATATGTTCCACGCAACTAGGGGTTAGGGAAAAGAAAAATGTATGGAAAAGTACGTCACCGGAGAAGCCGAGTCTTGGTCCTTGTTCAATCAACTCATTAAATCTATTCCAAGCTTGGTCTATCCCTTCCTCTTCTCCTTGTGTGAAGGTGATCACTTGCCTCCTTAGATGTTGAACCTTGCTTATTGGAAAAAACTTCTCTTAAAATTTCTTCGTCAACTTGTTCCAATTCCCTTCAACTTCAATGGACGCAAACGAGTACCATGTCTTTGCTTCGTCGGCAAGTGAGTAGGGAAAGAGATTCCACTTGAACCATTCGTCGGGAACTCCTTCTTGACGCAACGTGTTGCATAGCGTCATGAAATGCTTTATGTGTCTATACGGGTTCTCCGTCTCCATCCCTCTAAATGGGGTTGCCGCCGCCATCTCGATGATCCTAGCTTTGATTTCATACTTGGTCGCTTCGAGCTTCGAATCTGACTCTTGTACCTTGATATCTTCACATCGAGGGCTAGCGTAATCCCGTAGTGATTTATCCGGTTCTTCCATAGGGTGGTTGGTGAACGCCATCTAGACAACAAAATAGAAAAACAAAAACAAAACAAAGTGGTTTTCTAGGTAATAGGGGTTAGATGTTAGCAATAAACGATAAACAAAAATAAATGCAAAACCAAACGATGTAAACTGGCTTGCTCCCCGGCAACGGCGCCAGAAAAAGGGGCTTGTTGACAGATAAAACTCGTATCCACCTACGATCCGCAAGCGTACGGACCTACACCTTTTTCACCACGGGGATTCCCTAGGTTCTTGTCAATCCGCGGAGCAAGGGGATTACAAGCGTTTGATCTAGCACTAACCTAGTTAACTAACCAAACCCTAACTAAAGACTAATCTAAAGACTACTACTACTCTACACTAGAGAGGGCTATGAGACTCACAAGATATATAAAAGACACTTGCCCATAGGGTCTACGATACTTGAACATGCAACTGCTTAGAGATACAAAACCGATCTAATCTATTGGGGGTTGTGACCACGGTTTCGCCCTTTCCCTCCCCCTGTACTGTCACTACGCGAAGGTATTCATGACTAGACCTATGATGATCACGGTGTATTGAAGGGTTCTAAGGGAGAAGTGAGATCTATACTCCCGAAAAGCATGGTAGCTAACCTTAAACATGAAAAGCACTTCAACACTAGATTGATAGATTGAAACCATAAAAGTAGCGATTACATCTCACGAATGTTTACAACCCCATGGACAAATGAGAAGATTGCCCCATCAAGGCGCTAAGCATGGCGCCCTTGATCATGGTGACGCTTCCGACGGTGTCTTCCTTCTCCACCGGGGGTGTCGTGGCAGGGCCTCGACGTCCTCCTCCACTTGCGGTTGCCTCCTTGGACTCGAGCGATCCTTCTCGTGAATGATCTCTCTCCTCTCCTTCCTCTCTCGCTTGTGGATGACCTCTCGGGCGAATGGCTCTCTCTCTGCGAATGGCGGCGCCCTCACGTACTTAGGGTTGCATCATCTTCACGCTCAAGAAATGGGGGGCCGAACCGACACGGGAATGGGCCAGGCCGACCGGCCTGGGCCGACCAGCCCAGGTCCATCCCGGCCCGGTTCGGTCGCCCCTTCGCTCCCGTGGGTCCTCTTGCCATTTTGTACTTTGCCCCCTTCAATTACATCATTTTGATGACGTCATCCTCGCGTCCAAGATAGAGGGTCTTCTCGCATGAAGTCCGGTCTTTTACGCTTCAATCCTTGGGGATGTTCCTTTGTAACACTTCGGTCCTTACCACCTTTGGGAGTGATTTCATCATGCTCTCGAACACGAACAAGACTCCTCATTTGCTCCTTTGAACTTGTTATGACTCCGTCCTTTTAGTCCATGTTTTCCTGCAAAAAACACAACACTTCCAAATGCACATATGAAGATGAACTTGTTATATCATTAGTGTGCCTAGTGGTGGGTTAGTTCCATAATTAAGCTCAAACCAAAGTGTAATGAACATGTTTGGTACACCAAAATACACCGTCAACAAGGACCAAATCAACTGACAACTTCATAGAGTTAGTGATGATTTTAGACCTATAGTTACACAATGACTAGAGTCTATTATGTAACTTTTTCCCACTTTTTCCTTCCCCCCCCCCTATGTAAGTTCTCTTGTAACTTTCTACATATCCCTTTATTTTTGAAATGCACTGTCGTGGGGATCTCCCCCACAGGCCTCCTTGCTACCAGTTGCTCAATGACAACAGCGTGGTCCTGAAATGCCTTGCCACCATCAATGGTCATGGCTTTGCGCTATTCCCACCCTCTACGGGAATGGGGAGCGGGGAGTAGCAACCGAGCAAGAAACTAGAAAGAGGAGGGAATTAGTAGAGAGGGTCGTTGGCACTGGAATTGGTAGGGGTGTGTGGCAACACAACGATGGTGAGCGGAGATTTGGGGGAATTTTGATTTGATGTCATGAGCTTTTGCAAAAATGCAATTAGAGAAATCTATAATTTTTTTATATTTGTTGGGTCTTGATCTTTTTACAGAAAAGCCCTAGACCTAATAGTATTTTTAGCAAGATTTATAGGTATCTTTTTTTTTAGGTATGCTTGCTAGCGAAGAGCATAAAAAATTCTTGAAAATTTTCTCTCCTAGATCTAACATAAATTAAACTAGGTGATACCCCACACGTTACTGCGGGAATTCGTAAGCAAAATTTTAAGATGAACTTTAAAGATAGAATTAAAATTAGGGTGATTGCAATGTCACATTCTTTCACAAACGATATTATACATGCAAAAATGTTCATTTTATTGAGAGAGGACTACTCTTAAATTATTGATGCTCCATTTATTCTACTGTGAGAATTTTATAGCATAGTACTTGCAAAGACTAATAAATTGTATGCATGTATGTTATTAGTCACAGAAAATTGGTATGAGACGTAAATAAATTGTTCTAGTGGATGGTGACGTGACGCTGACGTGGATAGCTTACATGTTGAGATAAATGAAGTTAATGATCTTTAGTGAGGTGCATCTATATAGATTATATAGATATCTGATTTTGGTGTTTTACTGAACTAATCATTCATCCCATATGTGATTAAAATGTGATCTAATTTCATTTCCTTTCGCGTTGCCATTCGGGTCTTCCCTTAGCCAAATACTACCCCAAGTAAGAGCAACTCCAAAAGACTAGCTATCTTAGTTTAACTAGCTAAAAAATGGAAAATTTGTCAAAAAAAAAACTCAATCCAACAGACTAGCTAAACTTGCCCTCGCTATCCTCCGCTAGCTAAACCGGGGGCTTCGCTAGCCATCTTTGGCTATCCAGTCCCGTTAGCTATCCCCTCGTACATGAGTACGACAGGCGGGACCCACTGGCGGTGGAGCATATGTAGAGTTGATTTTAGCTAATCTGTTGAATTTCATCAACTTTTTGCTATTTATTTCATTTTACATACTAGCCAAATCATGATTTTAGCTAGTGATTTCTAGAGAGACTCTCGGAGTTGCTCTAAGAATCGCACTCCTTAGGGCAACTCTATGCATGCAACACAAAATCGCAGAGCACTCCCAGGGGCAGCTGGGCCTGAAAATAGTCACAGACCCAGCCCAAAATATCGAGAACACACCGGCCCAAACACTATAATTTCATAAAATCGTTCGGCCAAAGTTTTGCTGAATGTCGTGTTGCCCGGAAAGTACGAAGCCAGGTTTTCAAACGGCGCCAAATCATCACCAATCCGTAGCAGAACGATCATGGAAATACTGTGTCTTTCTTTCCATTTGGAGCTGACAGAAAATCCTCCCCAGCACAGTGTACAATTGTTGGATGCCCCCGCGGTGACTGCCGAGTGGGGCCGATGGGGAGCGTGGCTGCGTACAGAGTACACTAGTGTGGGGCCCGTTTCGGTCACTGAGGCGGGAGGAGTGAGAGAGCTTTTAACTCCCGTGCCCGAAAGGAGCTCGTAAAACCAGGCTTCCAGGGGCTCGTCACCGGCCAACACCTGGCGCCGGCCCGGCCGCGCCCCTCCGACAGGCCGGGTCAGCGCCGCCCGGGCCCCAGCCGTCAGCGAGGACACGCGTCACCTCCCAGGTGCTCTAGGGCTCGCCTGCGGGCTGTCCGAACTCCGGAGTCCGGAGCCAGCATGCTGCGTGCCGCCGGCCTGCAGCACCCCGTTCCCTCGGAGGCGGTTCCCTTCGCGCACACGGCGTGCGCACCCCGGCATGCGGTTCAGGTGACTGGCATGTGGGCCCCGGTAGAAGGTCTGCGTGTCCTGCGACGGTTGGAGCTGGGTGGATGGAGCCGGTCGGTGGTCGGAGGATAGGGTGGCGTTTGGCGGAAGCAAATGCGCCCACCGGAGTAGGCCTGCCATGGAACTCAGCGGCACTGGAACACACAAGCCAGTTTTGTGTGTTTTTTTTATGTTTCCCTCTTCGAGCACAGCTCAGCAAAGCCCCACTCCCTGCATTTCAAATTTCGATGCCGAGGCTTAACTCGATGCGCCGGTGCAATGACAATTCTACCCTCACGTCATAGATCTTTGTTGCTTCGCTTCACTTGCGGGGTGTTTTCCCCTTTTAAATTTTACCACATGCCATACTGAATGTTTCACATTAATTAAGAGTATTAAAAATAAATTAGGACAGAACTTATTTTTACTCTTCGAGTTAATTCGCGACACGAATGTATTAAACCTAATTAGATCATGAGTAAATGCTAATGATGGATTAACTAGACATGCAGCTATCTGTGTAATTAGTTTTATAATTAGATCATGTTTAGTTCTTCTAATTAGCATCCCAACACTGAATGTGACAAGTGTTAATTACCACCTATCATCCAAACACCCTCTTAGTTTTATGTGGTTCATGGGTGCAACGAGTTCAACAGGAAAATAGTATGATATTTTCTACGTGTTGAAAGAACCGTATCATTTACCTTGCATGTATAAGCTAAAGTCGCAACAAAGCAAAACAACATAATTGTTGAGTCAAGGATAAGCTTTTCATTAGGTTTTTATTGTGTCTGTGGTCCGTCATTGTAGCTTTAGTTTGTATTTAGGTGGTTAGGAAACTACCAAGATATTTGATGTTTCTGCATTGTAATTTAGTACTATCTTCATATCAAAATATTTATCGTTGTTGATTTTTTTTACAACTTTGACCATTCATCTTATTAAAAAATGTAATGCAAAGTCATGCTTAAAATACCTATAAGTGTAAATCATTTCACAAATAAAGTAGATGATACTTGCACTTTTTTAAAAAAGACGAATCATTGAAGTTGTAAAAAATAGTCAATGGTGACTAATATTTCGATGCAGAGGGAGTACATTTCAAACGGTTTATATGAGTTTTTCCAGTCTGTTATAGAACTTATTCGTGAAGTCTTAGGTTCTAAGTTAGATCTAAGCTATTCTCACTCACTTTGATTGTTTTATTTTCTAAAAAATCTAACATTATAATACTTATTTGGTTGAAATGCATTTCCCACTTAAAAATCCAGATTCCAAATCATCACCATCAACTTAAATAAATCCTGAATGACTAAACCGAAGGGAGATCACCTCAATAATTTTTATCTTAGCCTAAGCCTTGTGTATTGGTGTAGAAAAACCAAACAAAAAACTGAAGTGGGGGCTATGACTGCAAGCATTCATACACTCCAACTACTTGCCCTTGTAACATCATCCGATCTCGCTAGTGGGAGAGATCATGACCGTCTATCCACATTGATTAGGCCACCTACCAAGGTATTTGTCATTTTTACCATTATAACTCAAAGGCCTACAATACATTTTGAACAGTTGACCTGAGTTGTTTTAGTTTGCTACGAAACCTCTTAATGATGTCTTCAATTCTGAGCTGGATATGAACTATGTCCATTGTATTTGAGATATCCATTTTAATCGAAATCATAATGGATGGCTCCATGGTTGATGGTTTTGATTTTTGTTCTTTGAACAAATCTTTTCCACTGCTAACAAAAATAGATTTATCTTTACTCTACCCTTGAATTTCTTAACTTATCAGAACATGTTTTTTGTTGACTGTTTATCAATGTAAAAAATACCAGCAAATTAAGAAAGTAAAAACACTACAAATAAGGTAGGCAACATAATACCATAAACCAGAAATGTAGTGCCACATTTTTCAAAGAATATAATAATTACCTTCCAAAGCATTTCAACATTATTATTCTATGCTAAAATAAACCATCTGTATCATACATATTCAAAAAAATCTTAACAATATCTTTTCGGTTGAAACCAGAAGTCTTTCCCACTTGATCATGCAAAATCCAAACTCTAAACACCAACTTAAAGAAGAAACCAGAGGTCCGCAAAAGGCTAAACTGGAGGAAGGTCATCTCAGTAATTTTAGTTCTAGCCTAAAGGTAGCGCATGTGTGGAGAAAAACTAAACAAAAACTGAAGTGGGGTTCTGAATGTAGGTTGACAGGTGCTCCTCCCATTGCTCCACCTACTAAGTTATTTATCGTTACCATCACTTAAATTGGCCTATAGCATATGTTGAACGATCAACATGAGTTGTTCAGTTTGTTACAAAACTTCTTCAAAATTTATAGGTTTTTTAGTAGGATATGAACTGTGTTCACTTTATTTTCTATTTTCATACATTATTATTTCATCATTGGTTTAGACAAAACCTTAATGGGTGGTTCCATTACTGATGATTTTCTCTTTATGTTTTTTGAATGGATCCTTTTTCCACCACTATCAGAAGGAGATTTGAAAATTGTTTCTTGACATAAAGAAAATGTCGTGAAATTAATAGTGTAAAAAACCTACAAAGAAGACATGCAACACAATATCATAAGCCAAAAAATCATTGCCACACATTTTTAAAGAATATAATGAGTACATTCTAAAGCTAACGAACACCCTTATTTTACATAAAAACATTAGCATCTTTAGCACACTGATAGAGCACAAAAATGGGCAAAAATTTCTTAGCAATATTTATTCATCCAAACCAAAAGCCTTCCCCACTTGATGTTCTAAGAAGTTCTGAATTCCAAAACTACCACCACTAACTTAAAAAATAGAAATAAAAAACTGGAGGGAGGTCATCTTGGCAATTTCCACTCCTCCCTCACTATACCAAAAACCCAAAAGGATATAAACTAGAGGAAGTTCCTATAGCTAACTTACGTCACAACCTAAAGCCACCAAAAACGCATGAAAAACTAAACAAAAATGAAGTTGGCATGTAAGTGCAGACAGGAGGCCCTGGTCCCTCGCTACCTCACCTGTCCACTTGCTCGGCCTCCCAGCACTGTCGGAGAGATCCTAACCATCTATCCACATAATGGTTAGGCCACCTACCATGGTATTTGTCGTTTAAATTGGATTGTAGTAAATTCGAATGGTCATCATGAGTTTTTTAGTTTGTTACGGAACTTCCTGGTACTTTCTTAAAACTTTAGCTGGATATGAGTGGTGGTCATCGTCTTTAATATATTTATTATATTCCATCACCGATTTAAATTCAATCTTAATGGTGGTAGTCTGGTTGGTGGTTTTTTCTAAGTGGGTTTATTTTTCACCAATAATAAGAAGAGGTGTCTATAATCTATCAAAGTGTATCTTTGATTGTTATTTCTCATTATAAAATGCCAACAAAACAAGACCACCTAAAATCTGTAACGAAGATATGCAATACAATTATCTTGGTTATTTCCACCCCAAAAGCATTGGTCATTTCCACTTCCTCCTCGCTAAACCAGAGGTCCCAAAAGGCTAAACCAGATGCATGTAACTTCAGTCCCAACCTAAAGCCGGCACAGATGCATGAAAAATAAACAAAACTTAAGTGGGGATGCGAGTGCATGCAGGGAGGCACTCCTTCCTTGCTATCTCACATGTCCGCTTGCTCGCCCTCTCGGGGTTGTTCGATCCCGCCCGTTGAAGAGATCCTAACCGTCCAACCACATTAGTTACGCCACCTACCGAGGTATTTGTCGTTTCTACCACCAGAAGTCTACAACTTAAATTGGAATATAGTAAATTTGAACGGTCATCATGAGTACTTTAGTTTGTTACGGAACTTCCTGGCAATGTCTTATATTTTAGCTGGATATGAGATGTGTTCTTTGTCTTTTAAGATATTTACTGTATTTTCTCACCGGTTTAAATTTTGCCTTAATGGTAGTTGCATGATTGATGTTTTTCTAAGCATGTTCATTTTTCACCGCTAATAAAAAGAGATTATATTTAGTCTGCCCTTGAATTTCTATTGTTTATTGTAGTATATCTTTGATGGTTATTTCTCATTGTAAAACATACCAACAAAATAAAAGTTTGTTTAAAATCTGAAGAAAGATATGCAATATTATACAATAAACCGAAAACTAGTGCCACACTTTTCTAAAGAATATAATAATTACCTTCCAAAACTATTGAACACTTATTTTAAAAAATAACATCATTTTTAGCACATTGGTGGATAAAACCGGCAAAATTTTTCTACCAATGTCCATTCGCGGCTGAACTGAAATGTCAAGGCTTTCCCACCTGACAATCAAAATTCCAAACCACCATCACCACCGCAAAGTCTACAACTTAAATTGGATTGTAGTAAATTCGAATGGTCATCATGAGCTTTTTAGTTTGTTACGGAACTTCCTGGTACTTTCTTAAAATGTTAGCTAGATGTGAGTGGTGGTCATCGTCTTTAATATATTTATTATATTCCATCACCGGTTTAAATTCAATCTTAATGGTGGCAGTCTGGTTGGTGTTTTTTTCTAAGTGGATTTATTTTTCACCAATAATAAAAAGAGGTGTCTATAATCTATCAGAGTGTATCTTTGATGATATTTCTCATTATAAAATGCCAACAAAACAAGACCATCTAAAACCTGTAATGAAGATATGCAATACAATTATCTTGGTTATTTCCACCACAAAAGCATTGGTCATTTCCACTTCCCCCTCGCTAAACCAGAGGCCCCAAAAGGCTAAACCAGATGCATGTAACTTCCGTCCCAGCCTAAAGCCAGCACAAATGCATGAAAAATAAACAAAACTGAAGTGGGGATGCGAGTGCATGCAGGGAGGCACTCCTTCCTTGCTACCTCACATGTCCACCTGCTCACCCTCTCCGTGTCGTTCGATACCGTCCGTCGAAGAAATCCTAACCGTCCACCCACATTGTTTACGCCACCTACCGAGGTATTTGTCGTTTCTACCACCAGAAGTCCTTCCTTGCTACCTCACATGTCCACCTGCTCGCCCTCTCCGTGTCGTTCGATACCGCCCGTCGAAGAAATCCTAACCGTCCACCCACATTGTTTACGCCACCTACCGAGGTATTTGTCGTTTCTACCACCAGAAGTCTACAACTTAAATTGGACTGTAGTAAATTTGAATGGTCATCATGAGTACTTTAGTTTGTTACGGAACTTCCTGGCGATGTCTTAGATTTTAGCTGGATATGAGATGTGTTCATTGTCTTTTAAGAAATTTAATATATTTTCTCACCGGTTTAAATTTTGCCTTAATGGTGATGTTTTTTTATAAGCAGATCCGTTTTTCACCACCAACAAAAAGAGATTATACTTACTCTGTCCTTGAATTTCTATAGTTTATTGTAGTATATCTTTGATGGTTATTTCTCACTGTAAAAATGCCAACAAAATAAAAATTTGTCTAAAATCTAAAGAAAGATATACAATATTATACAATAAACCGAAAACTAGTGCCACACTTTTCTAAAGAATATAATAATTACCTTCCAAAACTATTGAACACTTATTTAAAAAAATAGCATCATTTTTAGAACATTGGTGGAGAAAAAACCGGCAAATTTTTTCTACCAATTCGGCTGAGAACCGCTGAACTGAAAGGCTTTCCCACCTGACAATCAAAATTCCAAACCGCCATCACCAACTTCAAAAAACCAGAAACCCAAACTAGGGAGGTCATCTCGGTCATTTCCTCTCCAGCCTAAAGCCACCGCAGGCTCGGACAAAAGCAAACAAAAAATAAAGCGGGAACGGCAACCCGCAGGCGCTGGCGCCCCCTCCCCCGCCACGTCACCGATCCGCGTGCCCCCTCTTCCGGCGCCGCCGGATCCCGGCGGCCCGAGCGATCCTGGCCGTCCACCCGCCCCCCATCCCCATCTGATCCCGTCGCTCACTCCCCACACACACACTCGCAGACCCAAACGAAAAACCGAGGGAAAAAATAGTAAAGAAACGGAGGCGAGGCTCCCCCCCTCCTCCTCCCCGTTTCTTATCTATCCTGATCCAAATCCTCCTCGCTTCTTTTATATCCTCCTCCCCGGAAAATAATTCCGTCCCCCACCACCGCATCTCGTCGGACCTGCTCGCCTCCGTCGCCGTCTCCGTCGCCGCCATGGCCACCGAGGAAGCCGCCAAGCCGTCCCCGCTCCCGCCCTACCCAGAGGTAACGACCACCCTTTGCACGTCGCCGTCCGGTTCTTTCGCTGCTTTCGTTTCTTTCCGTTTCTTTTTTGGGCTGCTGTTTGTGGCGAGGATCTGTTGCTTGCAACTGGATTTGTGGTGCTGTTGCGCTTGGTGCATGTTTCTTGGGGTGTTCTTGCCGGGAAAAATTGCGTGCTTTCGAAGAGATTGTTTTGGTCTTGAGAAATGGAATGGAGTGAGATTTGCGTGAGCTGACGGCCGGTGCGGCGTGCTTGTTTGTTTGTTGCTGGGCAGATGATCCTGGCGGCGATCGACGGGCTGGGCGACAAGAACGGGTCGAACAAGTCGGCCATCTCGAGGTACATCGAGGGCAAGTACGGCGAGCTCCCGCCGGCGCACGCGTCGCTGCTGACGGCGCACCTGTCGCGCATGAAGGAGTCCGGCGAGCTCATCTTCCTCAAGAACAACTACTTCCGCGCCGACGCCCCCGACGCGCCGCCGAAGCGCGGCCGCGGGCGCCCGCCCAAGGTGCGGGACCCCAACGCGCCGCCGCCGCCGCCCAAGTCTCCGTCCGCCGGCTCGGGGCGCCCCCGCGGGCGCCCGCCCAAGCCCAAGGACCCGCTGGACGCCGCCGTCAAGCAGGCCACCGCGGGGATGCCCAAGGCCCGCGGCCGCCCGCCCAAGAAGGCCAAGACCGAGGCAGCCGCCGACGCTGCGCCCTCCCCCGCCGCCGCCCCCGCTCCGTCTCCTGCGCCTGCAAGCGGCGACGGGTCCGCCCCCGTGAAGCGCGGCCGCGGCAGGCCCCCCAAGGTACGCCCCGCCGTGCCCAGCGAGACGGCCGCGGCCTAGTCGTCGTCGTCGTCGTCGTCGTGACAGAGAGAGAGGGTCATTAGGGCGTAGCGATCCGTCGTCCTCCGCGCTTCACCTGCTGCTGCTTCGCCGTGTTGGTTAATCTTAGGGTTGGGTTCCTTGCTTGTTCTAATTGTTCGTCGTGGCTTAATTAATTAATGGAGTAATTAGGGGGGAGGGATGGATGGATTTGATGTGCTGTTGTTCCTTTCGCCGTTCAGTGTTCGTGCTGCTGGTGTGTTGTAAGCTTAGGGATCTGGTGCCGCTGCTGCTGCTCAGACTGAGTTGCTGCTGCTGCTGTTCTGGTCGATTAATCTCAGGATGATGCTAATGTGGATGTGTACAATTTTAATTTTAATTAGCGGATTGATGGTGATGTTAATGATGTCGATTTAAGGCAGCAGGGTTCTTCATTCCAAGTGCTTTGACCCTACCTGCCTGCATCTCTGCTGATCGGTCGCTTTGGGTGATGATAACGACGTCTGTTTCTTTGATCTGTTTTATACGTGTTGTTTCCGTGCTAATCACTGTCTGAAACTGCTAGCTGAGCTGCTGGGGTGTTTGTTGGTTTGACTAGTAGTGGCTGTTGTACTACTAGCACCAGCAGACCTTGCTGCACTCTCTCACTCTCATCACTCTATAGAGAAGAGAGAGAGAGAGTGGAGTGGAGCAGCAGGCTGCTGGGGTGCATTTGCTTTGGTTTGTCGCGACGCAGCGCAGCTGGGCAGAGTAGGCCGCGTGCGGTGGTACTTGCAGGCCGCTTTTGTGCAGGAGCCCTCCGCTCGCTCGCGTCTGCCGCTGCCGATCAGCATTCATGTGTGTGAGGGTACTCCTGTGCTCTTGCTGCCCGCCTCTGCCTGAGGTGGTGGTGATGAGGTGTTCATAGCATAGCAGGCAGGAGTGTGCGAGTGGTGATGGATTGATTGATTGATTGCTTGCAGGTCGGGAAATGATGCCGTTGCTTGTGCTGGATCGGGGGAGCAACGTTCGTGTTGCGCTCTCTCGCCTGCTAGTGGTGGTTAACGTTCGTAGTAGTGTGTTTTGGCTTTGCAAATTGCAATGTTTACTTACAAAGAGGCCTTCGAGGCCTGCCAATTGCCGGATACAAGTACGTACTGGGTGACACAAGTTTATTTAGAACGTGTCCTTGATGGATTTCTCTGGTGTGGGGTGGCTAAGCAAAGAAAAGTTAAGACGCGAAGGATTGCCCGAAATGGTGAGGCTCGAGCGAATGGGGACGGCGCGTCCGCACTGACGCGTCGTGTTTAGGGTGCATGAATCGACGGCAGGTTTTAGTAGTGGGGAGCCGAGCCAGGGCAAATTAACCAGGAATGTCTAGGCTAATTTGCCCTTTCCGCCACATCATCGATCGGCCGGGATCAGCGCATGTGGTTCCGCTCATGAGCCACACGTTCCGGGTGCAGTTTTACTAAAAGGGCAAGCGACGCCTTTCCAGCCTGGGGGCAGAGAGGCAGAGCTCTACTACTCGAGATCTCCAGTTGCAGCGGCGGTAAAATATACATCGCCGGCACGGGTTTCTGTAAAAAAATGCCCGTGTTACCCCCACCCATGGGTCGGGTTTGACTGGCCTTCTTTCTCACTCTGCGAAAGGAGGAGGAACCGGGCGGAGGAGGGAGCTCTGGCTGCGTGCGAGCCCCCTCCGTCGTCTTTGCACTTGCAGCTGGGGTAGCTGGCTGGGTTTGCAGCCGCCGCCGCGGCGAGTCCGTGCGGGCGTGGCGGCATACGTGCGCGTGCGGGCGCTGGGCCACCGGCCACCCACCCACCTGTCTGCTGGGAGTGCTGCTTGTTTCGCCGACAGGCACGGCACGCAGGTCGGTCAAGTCTGCTGGGCGGTCTCTAGCTAGCGTACCCAATGGACCGGACCGCGGCCGGATCGGACATTGAGGGGTAGGTGCGCGACCGCTTCCGCGCTCGCTTGGCTTTTCTAGTGGCGGCGTCGATCGAAGCAGGCAGGGGCGAAGCTAGATCCAAATTGATCATCATTGTGCACTCCTCAAAAAACTTGCATAATTTTGCTATATCCAAATTGGCCATGGTGAACCAGGGAAGCCCAACGTGGCTGCGCCCCTGTGGGTAGAGGGAGCGGGGAACTTGGGGAGGGGGAGGGGGAGGTAGTGGGGTGGCGACCTTGGGGCCTCCCCACCCGTCGTCCCTGGAAAATTTCGAGGCACTGTGCGAAATTAAATTGACCATAAATTGCAATGATGAAAAGAATAAATTTAATTTATACACTTTCATGTAGATTTGTAATTGTTCATTGAAACAAGAGTTTTTTTAAACAAATATCGTGAATCTATGTTGTGTTATGCACCTGTACGTGTTTAGATGGCAAATTTTAGCAAAAGTTACTTCTGGAACTCCTGCAGCACACTGTAGCACGTTTCGTTTGTTTGTGGTAAATATTGTCCAATCATGGACTAACTAGGCTCAAAAGATTCGTCTCGTGATGTACAACAAAACTGTGTGATTAATTAATTTTTTTACCTACATTTACTGTTCCGAATATATGTCTTTTGGTGTATTTAATGTGATGTAATGGAGAGAGAGTTGAAAATTTAGTAAATTTTTGACAAATTTCTAGCCAACTAAACAGGACCTTAGTCAGTAGTGCAAGACGGTGGCTGATTGACGCACCTGGTCGTGTTTCAGTGAGAGCAGTGCGACATCTCACAAGGTGACAAAGGGACCAACAACATCGGACGGGACATACTCATAGAAAATCAAGAGACAAAGATAAGTCATCCGACATCCGTCGACCGGAAGGCAATTGGACCAGCCATACTTTTTCCTATACGGAAAAAGTAGAAGAAAGACTGTGGGGCCCACCCCTGACATGCGGGGCCCTCTGCCACGTCATAGAAAACCAACGTCAAAATCAGCGAGGAACCAAAAACAGACGGTTTAGATAGTTCAGTGACGTAGGATACCCGGTTTTCCGGATCAGGGACTGAAATCAAACTTCGTTGATAGTTGAGGAACGGTAAAAGAACTTTTTCCTATACCTAAGGTGTACAACATAATTTGGAGGCCTTAGAAACTTGGAGGCCCTGTACGATCGCAGGGTCCGCATGGGCCAAGGGACGACCCGCCCAGCTTTCAGCAACGGCGCGCGAGTAACAACAATATCAGCGTGTATTCTTGCTACCAAGTAGCATGACGGACATGTCACCACGTAGCGTCAAGTTACTTTGGTCCAGCGTGGAGCAACCTCTATCCTGACACTAATGATCATCTAGTACAAAAATCATCTCTCCTCCCCATCTCTTACTTGCCCACACGGCGCAGCTCTTTGTCCCAAACAAATATATCTTATTTGGAGTGCCTGGCGCAAAACCGAGCGCCTGATAAGCTGTTGCTTCATAACACCCATGCTCCAACGTGAAGTGCCCACATATTCTTAACGTTTTTACCGGTCGGTTCTTCCTCCCGAATTGAGACCCATTGTTTATAGGTCTAGAGATAAAGTAGTGACTTCGGATATTAATGAACTTTATAAGAGAGTTATCCGTCGAAACAACAACCTTGCCTATCTATTAAAAAAAAGTGAATTAGCACCAACGGATTTAGTAATGTGTCAGAAAAAATTGGTAACCAGTCTTACCAGTCCGGCTAGATCGGATTCCGGTCTGATAATGGCTACCGGTCCGGACCGGTAAGACCGGTTACCGCGATATCCGGACCGGTTCCCCGGTAAAAAACCCTGCACCTAGGTGCTCAGGCTGGCTTCGCCACTTATTCTCACATGTAATGGGTCTTGAGTCATTACTAACAGCACAAATTAGCTGGGAACCTGCTAAAAGTACACGATGGATTAGAAAGTACACGATGGATTAGCACCAAACCATGCATGAGACAAGTTGCAGAAAACGATGTCCTATACTTCAGATCCCAATGGCTGGAACATATCCGTGATGAATTCCATCCACACCACTGCACTCAGGATGGGAATGGGCCGGCCCGGACCTGGCCTCAAGGCCAATTTGCGAGGTCACGGGCTGACCCAAACCATCATTTGCCGTGGCCTTGTTGGCACAATGGGCAGCACGGGTCGACCCATTCATACATACCATTTGTCCGATGCAACTAACACAAATAATGAAATGACATTTCATTCAACTGTATGTCACGAGAAATCATACATAGATGATCTGGATGTTATTTACATCATTACAGAAACTATATTTCGTTCAGTTTTTCACCGGTATGCTGCTATACAACTTTCTCAGCTCCTCGGCTCCTGCTCTATAGGTGTACATCATTAGCCTCCTTACCTGCGTGTGCATTAGTAGATCAGATTAGATGAGGCTCATTAGTTCATCAGGCAACCAAGTGCAAGAAAGTGTGAACTGCAGTGTATACTCAGAATCATCAAGTAGGTTGTCTATTACCAATTTTATTCACAATCAAAAGAAATGAGTTGATGTAGAAATACAATTTTATAATGAGGAGCAAAAACATACTCTAACAACCAAAGAAATTCTTTAGTGATCTCATAGAATTAACTGAACATGAAAACAAACTCTCTAGTGATCCGAGACATAAATATATTTTCGCTATTTGCAGTGTTCAGATTTAATAAGCACATCCTCTACCAAGGTTAGCTAGTTTGCTCATAAACAAATTAAAAATAAGCATCACAAACTATTACCGCAACAAAAATACCCGCACCATCCACTATTCGTCAATGTATTAGGATTTCAGGAATCAGGACTCCTATAAGCAGAGAGTTAAGCCTGCTACTCTACTCCATTGTTCACCAGACGACACCACTCTCTCAGACTCTCACTCTCTCCCTTCCTTGCAAGTTGCTTTTACTATATTGCCTATTAGTACTAATCTCTGAGGCTGGTGGATGCCTGGCAAGTTGGCAGTTGTTCTGAATGAACTGAACCCTTGCAAGCTGAAGCCAGCGAGGCAAAGAAAACGTCACTGCTGCAGCAGCGCACATCGGCGTCGCTCCAGTCCGGCAGACGGTCAATAGCCATCCAGACATCCCACCGCTATACGCATGTAGATGCCGCAAATCAGTCCGCCCAGTGCCGCCGCACATCGCTTCCTCAGTACCCGATAAGAAGCTTACGTTGGACATGGGATCTCGGAGGGAAAGAAGAGAAGCGAGAAGCTTTAGGGTCTGATTGGATGAGTGCATGCCCGGATGCCCCCAACCTGTCCCGCATCAATGAGCCAAGCTCTACTGAGCCAGGCCAGTTGCATACAAGTGCGGCATGATTGGTTGCATGCGTGTATGCAGCCAGGCTCCGTAGAACAGCTATTCGGTTGCTTGCATTTCTTTGTTTTCTCGCACTAAACCTCTCACAGTCCGTCCGTCTTCGTGTTCCGCGCTGCATCAACTCAGCCTGGCTCCCAAGAAACGCTCAGGGCGCGTTTGTTAAACTGGCCTGGCTCAGCCAGGCCCATGAGCCAGGCCGGAGCCATACGGGCCTGGTCCAAGAGGTGCAGAGATTTTGTTTGGCAATTTTGCACCCCATGATGCTGGCTGGGCCAAGATTGTGTTTGTTGGTCAGTTGCGAATACCTTGCAAACGGCCTAAGGTATAGTTACCACTCCTACTTTCTTCCTCCTTCCTCCCGTCCATCGTCTCCTCCTCGGAGTCGGAGGTGGCCTCTGCCGCTTCCTGGGCGCCGTCGTGGCCTCCGCATCCACGCGGATCCGACGCTCGTGGGTGTGCCGCGGAGGACGTCAACCTTGGATCGGTCGTCCTCGGCCTTGTCCTCCTGGGGGCGGAGGCACTCCTGCGCGGCAATGAAATCCTTGACCCGCTCAAGCTTCAGGAGGCGGAGGCGGCACTTGGAGAACGGCGCGACCTTGGGGAGGCGCGCGGCGACCTCGGCGCCCTTCCGCTTGCGCTGCTTGCGGCCGACGCGGGACAGGTGGCGGCCGGCAGCTCGAACTTCTTGTCCTTTTTGTCGGCGTCGCCCCCCGGCTTGCGGTCGTCGGCCGCATCCCCGAGCAACGCCGCGGGCCGCGTGGTGGTGGCCGCCGCTGCTTCCTGAGCGCGTCGTCCCTCCTCTGTGCCGGCGCCCCTAGCGGCTCTCCGAGGCCGCGCGCGCCGCCCGCAGCCTCCCGGCGGCGTCAGGGACGCACCCCGCGCGCCGTCGCGGCGGCATCCATGCCCGGTCATCGCTGCCGGTCTCCGCGCTGCCGCGGCTGGATCTTGCGCCCCGCCATGGCCACATCCCGCGCCCGGTTGTCGTCGGCTCGTCGCCGACCCCCGCCGTGACCTCCACACCACCGCCCCCGCCTCCCACTCTTTGGCCGTCGGTGCTCGAGGAAAAAGAAGACCGGAGGTGACTCAACTCCCCTCGCGAGCACGGCTTCAGCCTGCATCGCAAGAAACGGACCCCCGAGCGTTTCTTGCGGTGCAGGCTCGCGGGCCGTTTTCGCACCGTGGGGGCCTGGCTCCCAAAGCCATACAGGCTACCAAACACTCCCCCTTGCACCACGCGGGCCTGGCCCAAAGGCCGTGCAGGCTAACAAACAGGCCCTCAGTTCGAGCGGTCCTACCGGGCCTGGCTCCGGCTGTCCGAATGCATGACCGTGGCCTGGTTGGAGTGAGAGACCAGGAAACCAATCAACAGAAACTTGCATCTATAGAGCCTGGCTACGGGAGAAACAGGCAACCAATCGTGCCCTTACCGAAGGGGAGGGTGAGGCGCCGTTGGGGAGTGCGGTGCGCCTCCGTGCCGACCAGGCGACGCCCGGACTACTCGCGGATGGGATCGCGTGGGGGACTGTGAGGTGACGGCCTGACGGGTCGACCCTATATCTACCCATGATTTTTTAAATATATTTTTTAATTATTTTGCAAAATTATACGTCGAAATTTATCAGATTTGACCACCAAACGCCGTGGGACACGGCGGCCACCGTGGGCCACGGCGGTTGTAGACGGCAGTTGCAGGAGCCGCACGGCGGCATGCAGCGGCCATGCACGGCGGTTGGCTTTTTTTTTAAAATATTTAGAAGAAAAAACACACACATTTGCAATGACATGTACGGCGCTCGTACAACCCTAACAAAGCACCTTACGTACTGATAACATGTATTAGGGAATTTAGAAATTTGATTACAATATTCCTAATTAATCTAGTTGTACGAGAACTGTCCGGAGAGCATAGAGCCACCGGAGTACTGAGACGGCATGTAATAGTACCCAACTGGGGGTGGAGGTGGTGAAGGTGGAGGGGACCAATCTTTCGGGGGGAGGTGTTCTTCTTGTGGCATTCACAAGTGCAGGTCGAACATTTGCAACATCGGTCGTCTCCTGCGCTAAACGATGGATCTGGAGAAGCCAGTGCCTCCGACAGCTCCCGCTTCAGGTTGTAGATGACGACGTCCTCGAGGTAGTCGATGTACTGTTGATAGGGATCAATAGCTGGTGGATCCACCCATTGCGAGAAACCGCAGTTCTCTGATGGGTGGAGTACTGCAAAAGGCAAGAAAACGTTAGCAAACCAAAGAAACATGATGAACAAATTTGTGGACATTGTTCATGCATGTGGGCAGTGCCAGAAGCGACGACCGGAGTTGTTCCATCCCTGGTACACTTGCATCACACAAAACTCACCGTGTGAACACCTAGGCCACAACACCGGCAGAGCTTCGCTGCTCCGCCCCCTCACTCTCTTCTCCTTCCCAAACCTCTCTTTCTTTTTTTTTCCGAATTATTATGACATTTCCGGATTAATTTTCGGCTCTTATAGGCGCCAGGCGACCTGCCGCCGTGGCCCACGACGGTTGCACAACCCTACCGCCGTGGCCCACGGCGGCTAGGTCTATCGCCGTAGCGTACGGCGAATAGGTCTCAACCGCCGTGGGCCACGGCGGCTGGCCTTCCCACCCGTTGGGCCCGCGGCCGTTGGCCCAACCGCCGTGGCCTACGGCGGTTGGACCTGCAACCGTCGTGATCCACGGCGGATGGTGGTCAAATCTGATAAATTTTCAAATGACCGTATAATTTTGCTAAATTATATATATATATATATATATATATACCCATCGGGGTCAGCAGGTTCGGCTCTATACACCTATACGGACCCTTTCTGATCTGAGGCCGACCCGTGTGGCCCATTGGCCTTGGTTTTGTGGGTCGGGCCAACTACCCAATGGGTCGACCCGGCCCATTCTCATCCCGACACTACACCAGCACCAAGGATGTATATGATTTTAATTCGATCCAAAATCAAAAAATGAAAGCAAAAAATGTGCGACTGGCGTATGGACTGTGCTCTCCGCATCGAGCCCCTGCTCAACGCCCTCCGCCGCGGGACCCCGACGCGCCCCGCATGATTCATATCTTGATTCGTTCCACATTCGGTGCAAGTGCCTCTCTAGTTTTAGTTGTAAAAGTGTGATCAGTTAAAACTTGAAGTGCACATGGCTCTGGTCTGGTTTTTGAATACTTTGAAGGCTTTGATGGATTGGGTTTGTGGATATGTCAAAATATGACCCTTTTTGTTAACTGCAAATTGATCATTGCATATTTTGCACTTCTGAGAGTCAAGTCCATCAAATTCCACAAAGTAATTGTTGCTTATCCATATTTAATGTCTGATGAATCCTGCTTGCATGCCAATTTGCATACCATTAAGGTAAGGCGGTGGCGGCCTCTCCTCCAAACAGCCCTGCGCCGCAATGAAAGCGGCGGCGGCCCTCTCGTGTTTCTGCTCGCCGGCATGTAATCTAGGTCCTCCATCTCCCCTCCGCGTGCCAGCAAGCTTGGAAGGGCTTGCGTGCGGCAGCACAAATTGAGTTGAAGACAACCCAGAAGATGCACACCATGTGCCTGATAATTTGACTACGAGAACTGAGGTCAACGTTGCAGGGTGTTCTGTTGCCTTCCTCACGATCATGGCCAAGAAATGAAACAGAGTACTAACAAGAGAATCGAAATTAGGAAACAAAATAAAATAGGTACCAGCAAAGAAAAATCATGTACGGCACATGAGACAGCAACAAATGCACTTGTAACAGTGAATTTTGTTTGCATAGGGTACAACTACAAGCACACTGAAGTTGGGCGCATTCCGTATGCGTATGCGTATTCAAATAGACATGCACATGCAGATACGTACACATATACTAGGGCAACACAAGTAGAAAAAATACAAGTCATTCAAAACTGGCAAAGGCCAAAAGTAGAAAAATAGAGAAGTATATAAGAGTAACGTAATATGTCGAGATGTCAACGAGTGCAACTAATAAGCACCCAATTAACAACACGGCCACTGAACACTGTCACATTATCAAAACTGGCGAGCACACATGTTCTCACACGCTTATAATACTTGTGACCGTGCCAAGCTTACCGGCTTCAAAAACCACTGCCAGAGGGCAAAGGAGAATACTAATTGCGTGCTTCAGTCCCGTTTCCACAAACATTCAGATCACTAAAACTTTGCAGGAGCTCTCAAAATCCTCTGATAGTCTAATCTGTGGCGCTGGAAGATGTACACATGGGCTAATGGTTCACATGGGCTAATGGTTATGTACAGCTGAATTTCAGCCTGGCGGCAGCAGCTAACAGTATCAGATAACTCAAAATTTAGCATCCAACCATCCATGGGACCCTCAGCCAAGTTCTTGCCTTTAGTAGTGCCATGGCCTCCGTATCCTCAGGTTAGTTCAGGATTTCAGGCAGTCGTTACAGGAGCCAAAGAAGTCATCGTACCTGAAATTTGCACAGGGAAACCTATTATGGCAAATGGATAGCTGAGACAGGGATAGATGCTAACTGAGGATTAAATCATAGGTTCGTGGCGGCCATAAAAGCTATCTGTTTGTGACTTCGTGGAAAGTTCCGAAATCAGCTATACGACAACCATAGCTAGCTATTTAGAACCTTCATGCATGCCAATGCACAAGAACCCTTCTTTGTGACATTCGCTTTATATAATTGTAAATTGTAAACGCCTATCTAAGAAAGCAGGGAATTATGTTTTCACTTTTGGAATCAGCTTAAAAAGGAATTGGCTACGGAAAATCTGTTACATATTGTGCAATCTTACTAAACCAAATCAAGTATCAGCACAGTAATTGAAATAAGGTGTTACATGCAGATGCCTAAGTGCACACATGTACATTGTATAAAAGTTCACATTATAAATAAAATCTCAGTCGAAAGAAAGAACAACCTGATACTAACAGCAATCAGGCTCAAAAACATGATGTGTGTGACTGGCACCTGGAAACAGTCATTACATGTGAAGCTGAGAAATCATTGTTGCTCTTATATCTAGACAAATTATCATGGCGAGAATTTACATTTAAAGATGCAAGACTAGTAAAAGATGGTATGACATTTGACAGCAGCAAACAACATACAGTAATGCAAAACAGTAAAGTTATCATGTGAGAAACCATATCAATAAGTTTCAGCATAAGCTCCATGCCTGAAAAAAGAAGCATCTACAAGGATCTGCTCTTCTTATCACGTGCATCACATGAGTGCATGAACTCTGACATCATAATCACTCGCCCTCCCTACACCTGAGTACTTTCTTCATAGCGATGCAAAATAAACATGAAGTTACTTCAAAATAAAAGGAAAGCAGAAAGTTCGTGCCCTAGAAACTTCACACAGAATTGGGCAGCACGATTCAAAAATAAAAAGAATACTGAAATAGAAAATATAAAACTCTTGGATGCTGGCAGATGAAGGAAAATTAAGAGCTCAAAGAGCAGAAAGGATAAGGATAAGCTCAGCCCTTACCTAAAATTCTACCTAAGTATTAAAGCAAAGAACACGCTCTACCCTGTTCTTCGCGTAGGAGTTCTTAGAACTGGATTATCCTGCAACATGGTCGTACGAGTCATTTTGACATAGGTACCCATAGATAAACTTCAGTGTCAAGAACCAAGATTGACTAGAAATACCTGCAACATTGGGTGGTAAACCCACTGACTTGCAAACCCATGGGGTTCTGTCTGCATCTGTAATGTTTTAAACAAGGTGTCAGTAATTCTAATACGGCAAAGATGCATAGGGAGTCCATTGTTGAGGAAAAAAAAGAAACTCAATAGTTGGAAACTAAGAACATTATATGATGTTATAAACATGTGGCCAATTGTATGATAGGAACCTGCATGAAATTGTTCTGCTGCATCCTTTGGTGGCTGGGTACTTGATGTTGGTGATTAATGTCCATTCCAAAATGATTGCCAAATGAGAGATTTGGTATTCCTTCCTGTGCAAGTTTGCAGCAAGAGTTTTCAAATATACGGGAGTATTAATAGCAGTGACAGACAACACAAAATTATGTACCATTAAATCAATGCCTCCTTGCACTCCCATGTGAGGTCCTTCAAGATGGGAGGCAGAGGGTGGCCCTTGGACCATATTTGTATCGTCTGTGACAAATGATGAACGCAGAAAATCCTGCTTAACAAGAAAATACATGAACGAAAAAGTGTATTAATATAATTAAAACTGAAGTGTGAGGTTTGAGGCTCGTGAGTCATGCCTTGAGAAGAAAAAGGTAACTAAGACTAACCTGTTCTTTGTTGGGCTGTGTTACAGTTTCACCATTAGATTCTGTCACTTTCTTCGGTGGCCGACCACGACGTTTTGCTTGGGCTGACTGAGAATTCTTTACACTCTCCGAAAACTGGGGACCAAAAAGGCCTTGACCATTTTCTGGTGCATCAGCCTCAAATGAAAGAAGTGTTGACTGCCTGTCTCTAGCAGGTAGTCCATCATCCAGGAGAGATCTTTCCGCATCTCTCAGTAACTTCAGAGCAACAAGGTACCTACTCTCAGATACAAACCCTAGATTGAGCAACTGACTACATTGACTGAACAAATAATCAGAGCGCTCAACAATTCCACTAAGGGGCATTTCATTGGGTTTATTTGCTTTAGAATACAATTTTTTATAGTCCCTTCTCCAACGATCAAGAACATAATCTGATGGTATCTCAAATATCTCCTGCAACTTCAACACAGATAATGCATGTCTACATAGGACGCCAGTGAACTGAACGAAACCGCATTCACACTCAATTTCAACCTTCCCTTCTTTACAAAAGTAAACTTCATAGGTCCTGCTCTCTGTGTCCTTTCCATCTTCCATGTACGAGCATTCTTTTACTTCAAAAGTGACAAGCCGACCATCAACTTTAATTGGCATACCATCACAATACATTGTGGCTTTCAACTCATCCTGAAATTTTCTGAACATGTTTATTGTGTAGGCTTTGGCCAGCTGCTCTTCCATGTAGAACTTTGTTACTGTTAATGGAGTCCTATGGGAGGATTCTTCATCTGCTTGCCACTCCTTCTTGTATTTGTTCTCAAATATCATCTCATACTTACTGAAAAATTGTTTCAAAGAAGTTTTTGGGTACACAAAACCATCATAGTACGAGGAAATAGATTCCCCACGCTGTGAAATAGACATCCCTGCCCAGAATTTGTCTCTGAGATATGCAGGTGCCCAGAGTTCGCGATGCTCATACAGGGAACTAAGGCACTCATTTTCTCTAAGTCCATGCTCCTCTATAATCTTCTTCCAATCCGCTTCGAACTCTGGGATCTTCAAAGACCCATATGTTACTTTATTCAGTGCTTTTTTTATTGTTTTAAACTCTGCGTGTTCTTTCAAATTCTCAGCTACATCTTTCATAATACGATACAGGCAAAGGCGATGTCTAACTTCGGGTAGAACTTCTCGAACAGCATCTAGAATAGCATTGTAATGCTCAGTAATGATTGCCTTTGGACAGCGGCTCTTCATGCATGCTAAAAATGCCCTAAATAACCAAGCATAACTGTCAGCACTTAGATCTGAAAGTAAACCAGTACCAAACAGAACAGGCTGACCATGATTATTCATCCCAGTGAAGAAAACAAGTGGCAAATCGTGTTTTTCTGTCAAGTATGAGGTGTCAAAGTAAACAACATCATGACCGAAGTAATCATTTGCTGCCCTTGACCTAGCGTCACTCCAGAATAAGTTCCTCAAACGTCCTTGATTATCCAAATCTACTAAGTAGAAGAAATAAGGATTCTTGTTCTGCATGTTCCCAAAAAACTTCTGGATATACTCGTCATCTCCTTCCCCAAATTTAAGTCTTCCTATCTCAGTAAAGTTACCTTGCTCTTTTTCAGCTGGAACGTTCCTGCGACCCTTCAAACGTGAAGCAGGTTCCCCATTCTTGGCATCTGTTAGCTTCTTGTAACAATTAGTGAGTGCCACGGAGGACTGGTTAAGTGGATGGTTGTGCTCAAGCTTAGCATCATCAATGTGAAGCCACCTATCTTGCCTCAACTTCAATGAGATCCTTGCTGGGCAATTGATCTTGGTTGACTCTCTAGACAGATAGCACGCATTTGCTCTCCCTCTCCCAGCTCGACTACAACCAAGCACCAACCTTCGGCACACCCCTGACTTTAGATACGATGACTTTAGAATGATCGCCGCAAACCCAGAATCCTCAGCATATTGCTTATAGTACTTGAGCGCATCATCATAAGTTTTGAATCTCAGCCCAAAACGTGGAGCGTTCTCATCCACCTTAGCCTTCCCTTCATCCTCTTGCCCACTGTCGTTATCATCCACGAGTATCACCTCCTTGCCCTCGTGCTGAGGTACCTCCTTGGCTGATATCCCTCCCAAATTCTAGCAAAATAATGCAAAGCATTATGAAGCAGCCAACAACAAAACTAAACATTTTAAGCTAACCAAAACATTTCTAACCTGGAGTGCCTCAGCACTTTTCAGCACTGCTGTATTGCCATGTTGCTCTTCGCCATTCCCATCCATGAGAACAGCCACATCATCAATTGTCGCCTCCCTCGCCAACTCCTCTAACAAGGAGGCAGCCTCAATGTCAGACATGGGGGTTCAGCTGAACTAAACTCCCCAAAATGTGAAAATTAAACTGCAACCGCGACCGCAATTGCAGCTTGGCTGGATTGGCCTCTCACGCTGCAGAAGAACAGACAAATCAGACCATGATCTGTATTTAATTTGATAATCAGGGAAACCACACAGCAATCAAATCTGCAACAAAAAAAGGTTGCCCAGAACAAAAACAATTACTAGAGAAACCACTCCAACCAAGCTAGGGTTCAGTGGCAGAGCACACCCTAAATTTTAGGTGGGGCGAACATGCAAGACAAAACTATTAGTTACAAAGATCATGCACACATGCCACACATTCTCATTGAAATCACACAAATAAGAATACAGATGATTAACATATTGATGTTTAAATATCGGATATGGTACCTCCTATTAAAGATAGCAAAGTCTTTAATGCCATAATATAATTCTTTAATTCAACACAAGCCATGATCCAAGAGCTAAACGAATCAAACCTTTGAAAAACAAATCAGTTAATTCCTATTTCCTTGTTGATAAAATAAATCATCACATGACAAAAGGTGGAGGAGAAAAGCATGCCCGCCAGTCCGCTACGATGTGCAGCTTCAACACGAAAATGAACCAAGGACTTTACTAACACCTGCACATGCAAGATTTAGGGCGACGGCATCCACAGTCTAGGTCCATGCCACCGCCATGCCATTCGATAACTGAGGAAGGTGCTCACCCCACCATCAGCCATTCCCACCGGTATGCATCTAAGGCATCTAAGCCCACCGGCCAGCATCTGAGGCACTAGCTGGACCCCATTTTTCAAGAAATTGCATAACAGAAAAATATGTGCAGCAGAAAGATTGACAGCTTGGTGCAGCATACATACAAGTAACAATGAACAACAAAAGGTCAGAGGTTGGTGGTGAGAGATGACCGCTCACATCTTCACTGCTGAAGCGGTCCAGGGGCCACCAGAAACTCCTGGGCAACTGACTGCGCCTGCACCATGGCTGGATTCATCTTGCCCACTGAAGATGGCAAAGGATGGCCTAATTGGAAGTTCAAAACACGGATGAATTGGGTTAGCAACGAAGCACATGGCTTATCGATCCGGACCTAGAATTCCAATTTACTGTATATGCTTAGCCAAAACTCCAGTATGCAACTCAGTAACACAAGTGCAAAATTCCCCAAACACTTAGGTACACAACACATCAAACTCAACAGATAAGTCTGAATTCTGAAACTAATGAATAATAGTGCAAACAGAATATTAGAATAATAGTGTAGGGATTCCTCATGGCCATGATTCTAGGGGTGGGTGTTCGGGTTGCCGGGTTGGGTCTTGGTCCCGACCAAACTAACGACTTGGCGAATCAGCACAGAAGAAGACACAAATTAGCAAGGATCGACACAAATCAGCACGGGTGAAACAATGGTCAACATGATGGAATGCAAGACAAAGCAAATCTGGGTGGCCAAGCTGCATCACGTGCCGTCAGACGATGGCCGACCGAATCTTAGAGAAAAAAACGAGCAGCCACCATCCCGCTGCCATCCAGTGCGAGCAACAGCAAGCGCGGAGGACGAAGTACAGCCACCAGCGCCGCCGCTGCAGGAGCCCGCAGGCAAGCAAACGGCAGCTTGGAGTCTGGAGGGGTGGGGGAAACGGAGCTTCGATGGACGGATGGATGGATGGAATCCCACGCCGCCTCACGTCACCACCCTCGATCCTCCACCGCCGCCAGGCCAGACACTCTAAGCCCGCTGGCCATGGAGCCCTCCCTCCCCCGACGACCCCGAACCGGAAACCCTAACCCAACCACCACCATGCCTCAATCCGAGAGAGTAATGAGGAGTAGGAGCAGCGTGAAGAGGAGGAGGAGGAGTCCCACCTCGTCGCCGGCCGGCCGTCTAGCACCACCGAGGACCAAGCGTCGGACGGAGGTCAGGAGGAGAGCAGAGCGAGTTGCTGACCGCGGACGGAGAAGGGGGCGGCGGGCGGCCCGGGACGAGCGAGCCTCCTCTGCAGTTCTGCACAGGCAGGCACTCGCGCTCGCTGCACGTGGGCCTGGTGGCTCTCGGGACCCATGCCGGCAGTGAGCCGATCGATTCTGCAGAGGAGTTGGTTCCGGCGGCCCGGCAGAGGGGACTGACAGAAATGCACATCTCTCCGGATTTCATGCAGTTGGTACACAACGGAGATGGGCTGTCAACGGGTCATGTACGTTTTCTACTTAAATGACCGAACTGGCCGGCCCACGAAGAGAAGCCACAGTCCAACAGTCCACGAATGGAAACTTTTTTATTTTTATGTTTTACGAATTTACAATAATATACCTCCCTCTCAATATTTTTACAAAATTATACTATTACTGACATTTGAAACGGCAGGACCCTCCCAACCGCTATTTCAAATCGCTGTAGGTCACCCCGTGGCGGCACTCTAACAGTCCCTACCATCATTTCAAACGGCAATAGGGACTAGTACATCTTAAAAAATCATAATTTTTTTGTATGAACTTGGATGGAGATAAATTTTATATGGAAATTGTAGATTTTGTCAAGATCTACAACTTTGTAGTTCAAACTTTTTTCATTTGAAATCATCTTGAGGATAAAAAAATTGCACGAAAAGATTCATAATAATATCTATGCATCTAGAAAACTCAAAATGGCTTATAATTTGGAATGGAATGGATGGAGTAGTGCTTAAAATAAGTTTTAACTTGGGTATAGTTGTGTAGATGCATGTAATTCTCCGTGAATGAAAGCGCACTTTGCCATCTCGTCCTTCACCATGTACCAGTGGCAGAGCCAACTTTTGGCCACGACTAGAGCCAAAGTTCAACAGTGAACGACCAAAGTGCTAATTAGAAAATCGTGCTCATACTTACCGAACTCGACCAAGTGTTGTCATGCTTGCAGTCCATCATGTAATGCTAGTATGCTACCACATCCACTATAAACAATAGCAAAGCTTCATCTAGACAATACCACAAGCACTTTGTGGGCATGATAGTTGGAAGGTACTTTTTCCAATGTATCATGTATGTAATGGAAACGGAGATGCGAGGAGATTAGGGAAAATCAGTATGAACGCCTGAGAATGTGAGAGGCTCGATTGGCTTTCTTCTTCGGTCCTTCCCAGGACTACTCCGGCCATCTCGTCGGCTCCGACTGTGGGTGGTGCAGTGCGCCCGCACACGAGAGCATTAGGAGCACCAAGCGACGGCAAGAGGCCTTCCTGCTAGGAGGGTGGGGCACCAGGCGGCGGCGGCGAGCGAGCACAAGCACGAAGCGGCAGCGACGGGATCCCCTCGCAGGACGGCAGGAACTGCGACTCTGCGACACGAACGACGGAACGAGATGGAGCTCCTTGCGACTTGCCTCCTCCTGTGGGCCTGTGCTCTGTTGCTTGTTGGTTGCTCTAGTTGATGGGCTTGGAAAGTTTATTTTGGGCCAAATATTAAGAAGGATTGTGGATCTCACTGGGCCACGACCAGGGTCGAGGCCGGGGTGGCCCTAGTCGCAGCTCCGCCCCTGCCGTGTACCTTGGTGCAAACTCAGAGGTTGTTTAGATGGGTGAAAAGAGGTCAAATGAATAGTGAAAATTTGATGCGTTTAGATTGGTGAAAAATAGTGAAGATGTAATGAGGTGAATAATGAATTGAAGAGGCATTTCACCGAAGAGAACAGGCCAGGGTTCCCTTCAAAACAAACTGACGCGTGTGCCCCATGATTCCCTTCTTCAATAAATAATTTGTTTTGAAATGAAAGCGAAATTTAGCTGCCAACTGGCAACTGCATCGATCCTGATAATTGAATTATGGGCGCCATGACCAACACATTATTAAAACTCACATGACCATCACGCTAGTTTATTCAAAGCATCTTTGCCAAAGCCAGCTGCTGTGCTATGGATCTAGACACGGTACGGGGGTGGCCAAGATGATATTATAATACCAATTAATTAAGACTAAATGTATGTGGCTTAAATAAATAACTTCAGGGCATTACATCTCGCTGGCCAATTGGCCATGCTGACAAAAGAAAAAAAAAAGTTAATTCTACTCCCGTCACCTATTCAAAATTAATGATTTGGTTGCGGTTTAAATTTAAAGCTGTAACACAACTTGAGCTGTTTGTGCCAAATGCGTGGGTGCCATGCCACATTACTTTTTAAAACATGCACTAAAAAATCAACTATATGCAAGTAGGATTACCTTATTACTTGACCGAGAGGTCTGATGACTGATATATACTAGGGAAAAGTCTAATTTTCAACCTCTAACTATAACAGAAGTCTGATTTTCAACCTTCAACTACGAAACCGGACAAAAAGGGCCATCGAACTGTTAAAATCGGGCAAATTTGGCCCTTAGGGTGGTTTTGACGGTGGTTTTGCATTTTCTAGAAATTTCAGTTCTTTTTGATTTGGTCAAAATCCATAACTAATTCGTTTCAAATCTTTAAAAAAATGAAGCTGATACCAACAGTTTTCTGAAAATGTAGGCCATTTGTTGGTACTCTATTTAGTGTTATTTACATAATATTTGTTGCTATTCTAGTATTTTATTGCTTGTAATAAAATACAAGGAACACAGACAACTACTAAGTTTCAAATAATGCCAAATAGAATAGCAATAGATAGGTTACATTTTTAGAAAAAAATTGGCACTGATTTGATATTTTTCTGATTTGAAATGAAATAGTTATGAATTTTTGCATTAAATCTAGACTTTTAAAATTTTTATAAATGTAAAACCACTCTTCAAAACCACCCAAAGGGCCAAAATTGTCTGGTTTTGACAGTTCAATGACCCTCTTTGTCCGGTTTTGTAGTTGCAGGTTGAAAATCAGACTTGTGCAATAGTTGGAGGTTGAAAAATAGACTTTTCCCTATATACTACTACTGTACTAATGCAGAATTAAATTGAGCAGAGAGGCACGCACGCAGGAGGCATGTAATTAAGATAATTAGGGCTTGTGAGATCGTATTATAGAGTGGTTACAATAGTACTTTCCATCGTCAATAGACGTAGGTACTTGGAAACAATTAAAGATGCACAGTAGCACACACCTAAAGAAACTGTTGCAGGATACAGGAGCGTAGACTTGCTTGCCGACTTGTCTAGTTTAATTTAGCTAGAAGCATGCACCCTGGTATGCGCCATCATGATGGTTACTGCCACCGTGCATGATTGGACAATTTTTCTTTCTAGTTTCTAGATGCAACTTCTTGGCCTTACTCTTCAGCATGTGCTTGCGAATAGTTATATGTTGAGATAAGAGGATCGTGAGGATAAAACTAAGACTCCCTTGAGCTATTTTACTCATGGAAGATCGCCACTTGTCGAAATGAGATTGATCAGAATATATGTGCATAGTATAACTGAACTGAATACGTATAGAGAGATAACCGTGGGTCGTGCTTAACTTTGGGCTGTTCCTCATGAACTAAAGCCCTCCTTTTGAAAGAGTAAAGCATTTATAACTAAAAATCAGGGTATATAAACCAAATTAAAATCCATACTAAAAAATAGATGCAAGGCCATCCTATACTTCATAGTTCGTGAACCTAATTCGAAATTAAACCGCAAAATTGGCATTGTTTGTTTGGACTAGTCTCTCGTATTTTTGTAGTGAATGAATTTTCCTATTTCCCTAATCATGCAGTAATGTATCGGTGGTATGGTATCTCCTCATGGCAAGTGATCGCAGTTTCGTCGTCAACGTCAAAGATCATAAGTTGTGAAAATAAAAATGTTTCGGTATTGTTATCTAATTGAAAGTAACTTAATTTTTTCATACAATGGACCTTTCGACCATAATATTTAATCATATAAGGTCAGTTTCAGTGCAATTTGCACTGTTAGTTAGACTGGAAACTGAGTAACTATGCCAGTAGAGTTTTGTGGGATGAAACTCTCCTCGCATCTCATGAGACTCCACCATTCTCTCTCATCATCATGTCAATATAATTTAATGCATGAAACTCTATAAAATTCCACTGAGACTGACCTACGAAAAATGTTGCTGATATGTGGCAAACCACTAATGCATAAATAAATGTCTCTAATAGACATCACCGCGTTCTTTGTCATCAACTCTGAAAGTAATTGTGTTTAAATAAACATGACGGATAACATATGTAACCTGTCCTATTCTAACTCCAAGACACAGCTTATTCATATACTTACATAGATGGTTTATATGGCTGCCAAGCTGCATGATTTGATTACACTAAAGGAACGGGAGCTATCCAAGAACAGAAAAGGATAACATGGCTGACCAAATGGTGCAATTAACTATAATGAAAAATCGTTGTGTACAACAACGATGCCAATTAAATTATAATGGCAATATAAAAGATTACCCCTTCGAATCAACCAGCTATCGCATGGTCCATAAAATATGTATCATGTGCTAATACAACTTGGTAATAATGCCGGGCATGTTTGATTGTCTTGGCTAACCCTGCCCGCTAGCCTTCGTTGTCAAGGTTATTCAATGCAAACCTCTTGCTAGGGTAGGAAGAGCCAGATTTGGCTCTCGCTCAAAACAAAGAAATCCTTGCTCAAATTTAGATCAAGCAAAGCAACCAAACATGCATGTTTTTGCTTATATTTTTTTTTTGCGAATTACACAGTACATCGGAGACACTCATAACGCATACACACTCATCCCTATGAATACGCGCACGCAAACCCTACCCTAGGAGCATCTTCGAAGACTGGGCCGACAAATCCTCAAGATTGACGAAGTCACCACATGTGCCTCTCACTGAAAGCACAAATGTTGTTAAATCCTGAGAAATCTGCTCCCACTGAAAGCACAAACATAGTTAAATCCTGAGAAGTCCGCTCCCACAGGGAGTCAAACCTAGGACCTGAGGTGCTACCGGGCTCTTGTAACCATTAGGCTACAGGCCCTTTCGCTTTTGCTTATATTTCTAACCTTGCTAATTATTATGATTTTCTCTCCAGTGTTTTGCATTGTTTTTTTAGCTTCATAAACCATGGTATATTCCATATGGATTCGAATTAAGAAATTTGAGGAGGTAATTAAGCTTTGTTTTTCCACCAAATACCATATCCTCAACTTAATTTATTGTTACCTAGATTTCACCTTAGTTCTGGATTCATAAACTAGACTTCATTTCTAATGATTATATCTTTAAAAGTGCAGGATTCATAAACTAGACTTTATTTCTAATCATTATATCTTTAGAAGTGCAGCCATTGTTTGTGCATAGAAACTACTTGGCATATGCCTATGAATTGGTGACAGAATTTCATATGTTAAGTATTGGATGAAAGCTAACCTCAAGAATCGAGTTTGAATGACTTATCAAATCAACAAATGCATTTCACCATTACATGTGTGCTGGTGAACCAATCAACGCAACAAAACCCTATTTTGTATGGCTTTTGCTTTTGCCATTATACATATATTTACCATTTTTAATTGTGCCTAGAGAAAACAGTAGACTATTATCTAGCTTCATATCACACAACTTGAACATTTTAAGCTTCATGTGTGACAAAACCACTTTGAAAGTGAAATTTAATTTAAAATGTTTATGCAGGAACTTTTTTATGAAAAAACTCTAAAAACGCAATAAGTTGATATATAATTATTTTAGTACTATTACATGAATTCATCTTTACGGAGAAAAGTACATGCATGCGTTACATATGTTAGTCAAGGTATCCCTTCGGATCGATCCTCCCCACCCCTGTTCATGTTACTATGTTAGCGTCCCTACATGCATGTACAATAATCTGTTTTGTGTGAACTTCTAGTCCTAGAAAGTTCTTTAGGAATGAAGAAATACATTCAAGCATACATGCGTGCAATGATTTGATCCAAAATAAAAGCAAAAGGGGTTGGGCCGCAACTGTTGATATAGATTATATGGATGCGTCATTGTCAATGTGTTATAGTAAGAAATGTGCATGAGCACTCTAGCTTATTCAATCCAAAGTGCATCTTTTCCAGCTGGTCTATGCCATGGATCTGGTCAGGTATGGCATTAATCCAGCTCAAAAATTAATGGGACTCTGCAGGATCAGAGTCCTTGCTCGCCGCACTGACAAAACAAAAAAGAACCACAACAAAGCTAGCTAGCTAAGCCCATAGTTTTGCTAAACTCTGGTTTGAAGTGGAACCTATCCCTTTTGGTTGCAAGTGAGCTGGTGCTCCTCACTAATTATTTTATATTGTCTTGATATATGAGCCATGAATTTAATACATCTTACTTAATTCACGTTGTAACAAATGTGGGTGGCACGACACATGCCCCGAATGATATGTAGATCTCGATCTGCAAGAACAATAGTTCTTTATATTAGCATAAAAGAGACCTCGCATCAGTTCAACCACTGTTTATTTTATAGTTCCCAAATGATACAGGGAGTCGTCTAGCACTCCGGGAAACTCTGAAGACACTCGGCAAAGCCCGAAAAACACTTGGGGAACACTTCACCGAGTGTAACACTCGACGTTGTCCACTCGACGAATAAGTACTCGGTGAAAGAATCTTTGCTGAGTATCAAACGTCGGGCACTCAGCGACTATTTACCAAGTGTCGGCCCAGACACTCGCCGAATGCATGTTCATAGACGCTTGACGGCGGAAGTTGACAGTGACAGCGGCTTCGCCGAGTGTCTACGGCCAACACTCGGCAAAGCTCTTTTTGAAAAATAAAAAAACAATGGTGCGCCCGCCGCTGGTGCCTCCAGGGTGCTGCCGTGCACGTCCGCCGCCGGTGCCCCGCCGCAAGAAGGAGGAGGAGCGGGGCCACGCCATCCAGCCTGACCCACGACCACCACCCCGCGAGTCCGATTCGAGGCCGCCCTGCCGCCGTCCCGCACCCGGCGAGTCAAGGGCGTGCTGTCCCGCGCCAGCGAGTCAAGGTCGTGCCCGCGAGTCAATGTCGTGTCGCCGTCGTCCCGCGCCGAAGAGTTGAGGCCGCGCTGCCGCCGTCCCGCACCCACGATTTGAGGCCGCCCCGCTGTCGTCACCAGGTCCGGCCGCGTGAGGGGATGCCGCGCCGGCGCGGGTGCCCCTGGTGGCCACGCCACCGCAGATGCCATTGCCACGCGTGGCCCTGGTGGCCGCACCGCCGCCCGCGGGTGCCCCCGTGACCGTGCCAAGCTGTCCTCTGGCCGCGCCGGCACCGAGCCTGCAACCCGCGGGAGGGAGGTAGGAGAGAGGGAGGAGGGAGATGAGGGAGGGAGGAGGGATCTGGGTGAGTTTTTTCGACCAATGGAAGAGTACCTTTTGAGAGGTGTGGATTGGTGACATGGCAAACAGGTATACGCCGAGTGTCCTCCAAAAGGCACTCGACGACTAGCTAGTATATGCCGAGTGTCGGGTCCAAGACACTTGGTGAATACCTGGTAGATGCTGAGTGTCGGGCCAATGACACTCGACGAACGTTTTTTTATTTTTTTTTCAACTTTCTTCTTCTCCTTTTTTTTGCATAACATAAATTGGAATTGATATGAATTAATTGAACAATACCTTGTCAAATGCACTCAATAACATGTTTTTAATTTTTCTACTCATATAATTCAATTATCTTATGCGCTTATAGCTCAAATTCAATTTATATGAATTTTATAATGATACTTAATACATTAAAATTGTCAAACGGTTTTAAAAAATCACCAAAAACTAACAGGAAGCAATGTTTGTTCTATATCGCCTATAAACAAAGTTTTGTTGTCAAATGACAATTTGCCTAATTGGACTCCAAATCTCATTGAACCCTGCTCAACACTACGATACTTCCTCTGAGGTGCTTCAATTTCTAAACATCGTATGTGACAAAATGTTTCAAACCTTCTCAAATTTTTACCACAAGTTCCACATATGATATCATCACATCATGACAAATCTCATGATTTTCAGACTTTGTTTGATTTTATTAAAAAATTAAAACCATGCGGTCACATGTTAATGGCCGTGTTTCCTTCACATGATGTTTGAAATTCTGTTTTTATTTCAAAGGTTATGCCTCAAACAGGTATGAATAATATGAATAACAATTTTGTACACATTTTTATATTATCTAAATCACTTGTAGCTCAAATTTGACTTGATTCAAAAAAATTGCTTAAAATGCAATTAATTAACTAAACAAAGTAAACAAATGCAAAAAAATTACCAATTTTTGACATGGAGTACCATGTTGTATGAGAACTAAAGTAAAAGTTTGAAGCTAAGGGAAAGAAAAAAAATAAAATTTTGCCGAGTGCCCCGGGCAGACACTCGGCAAACAAGGAGACGCCGAGTGTTGGACCTAATACACTCGGCGAATATATTGTAGATGCCGACACTTAGTAAACAGGTAGATACCGAGTGTTTTTCTTCTAGCACCCGGCGAAGGGGCTATTCGCCGAGTGTCAATAGTTCGCCGAGTGTTTTTCTTCTAGCACTCGGCGAAGAGGCTATTCGTCGAGTTCCTAATGGAAAACACTCGACCTCTTTTTTAGCACTCGGCGTATTTGGGTTTTCACGTAGTGTAGTCAGAGTAGAGCAGGCGTAAGGCATACATGCACGTACTATCAGAATCACGAATTGTCTTGGCGGTCGAAAACTGCCAAGGAATATACATTTACCGTCAACGCTTGCTAAGCATAGAACGCTGGAAAAATAATATCCTTGGCAACTGACTGCTAAGAATCGTTTTCCAAGGTAAATAGAGTTTGCCAAATTTTACTTAACAAATCTTGTGTTTTGCCAACTTCTAAAAAGATATGTCAAGTAAAAAAAGAGTTCATCTCCAACAATTTGGCATAATTCACTTGCCAAACCCAGATCTAACTTACATCAGGAATCCTTAGAGAAACAAAATTATGTTTATGCCCTCCCACCTCTTAAAAAATTACACCAGGAATCTTTCTCTATTCTTTATTTCTTTTTTCACCCTCTCACCTACACGGAAATGCCGATGGCAACCACGATCCGCGCGCATATATACGCGCGGGGAGGTGAGTTTTGCCAAATTTTTATTTTTGCCAAGTTGGTTTGTCAAACTGTTGGAGGCCAATTTTTTTTGTTTTGCCAAAATTAGATGGATGTCAGGTTGATTTGCCAAACTATTGGAGTTGCTCTAAAACTTATAACGTGCCAAGGAAATGGTACCTCCACCAAGTAAATTTCTTTGTTGGCTACCGTCGAGGGCCAAGTAAACTCTTTTTCTTGGCTACCTTGGAATGCCAAGTAAACTCATTTCCTTGGCTGCCTTTAATAGTCAAGAAAATTTCTTTGTTGGGCCGACGTCGACTGGCAACTAAACTTTTTTCCTTCTTGGAGGCGTCTTCGGGCGTCGTAGTCCTCCTTGGAGGCGTTTTGTTGGGATGCTTCCTGCTTGGTCTTTGTCTTCCAGGTGAAAACCGTGCTCCGGATCTTCGGAGGAGCGACGACGGCGGCTTCGACGCCGTTTCCTTCTTGGGGGCGTCGCTTTGGAAGTCATGTGACCTGCTTCACTTGTGGTTTGGCTCGACGGGCGTTGAAAGATTTGAAGGCGGCAGAATAAGTTTGAAGTTTAGTCTTCTTTTTATTGCCGTAGTGTTTTCTTCTTGTTTTTTCTTTACCTCGGTACAAGGTTTGGAGTCTAAGCGCTTTGTTGTAATCTTTGGCTGTGTATATCCACTTGTGGATATAGAGGCCGGATAGTAATCCTTAATCTAAAAAAACTAAACTTTTTTCCTTGGCTGCATTAATTGGACCGCCAAGTGAAATTTCTTTCCTTGGCTACCATCAACCAACAAGAAAATTACTTTACTTGGCTGATTGGAACAGCCAGTAAATTTATTATTTCCTCGGCGGCAGCATCTGCCAATTCAAACTGTTTTCTTGGAAATCCAAAACAGCCAAGTTAATACAGTTCCTTGGCAGCCTTCATCGGCCAAGGAAATCAGAATAATTGGCCAAGGAAATTCATTGTGAACAATTAAATTCACCAGAAAATGGTTGTTCAAAACTATGGAAATACAAATTCAATGATTTGGTAGCCACAAATCTGATAGCAACAACAATACAAGTCATGGCCAACATCCACTTGATCAATACCAGTACATGTCCACTTTGCACAGGCAAAAAACATGTCAGCAGCACATGCATCCCACCTACATCTAATCTAGATAGCTATCTTGCCTACATATCACCATCACACATTCACAAAAGACTTCAAGTTATAGAGTATTACAGATTTTGAGATAAAAACAGTATGTAAAAAAAATGAAGTGTGTGCTTATAGAGTATTGACAATATAATAGCTATTTTTGGATCACAGCCTTGAAATATTTATAGACAAAACACTTCAAGTTCGTGCCCAAAACTATTTTTGCATCACTGCCTTATGACTCATCATATATTTTTCTAACCGACATCATCATGCATTCTTCATCAAACTCTCTAATAAATTATATTTACACACACAAGGATAACATACCAAAACTACTCTATCTCCATGACAGCCCAATCATACAATAATCTAACAGGTTTGTTAGAGGCTATCAAACATTCATGATTGAATTACACTAAAGGACAAAGCTGTCCAAGAAGAGAAAATGCCAACACGTCTCAATCAGAAAGGGAAACAAGCTCGCTATGTAATCTAATCCTATATATATTGCACGTATGTCTATCAATCGGTAGACAATAGGCATTGCACAAATTTGTTACTGCTCAGTTTGAAATTGTATGTCGTTTTGATTTTTCTAAATTCACATTTATTTCTGCTATGCACCTAGACACACATTATATCTATGTGCATAGCAACGAAAACTATGTATTTAAGAAAGTTGCTAAAACACATTATATCTACTCCCTTCACCCCTAAATAAGTGTCATTTTTGTTTCTCGAAAAAGAACTTTGAATATATATATATATATTTATGGTACAAAATTAATATCATTAGATAAATATTTAAATCTAGTTTTTAACAAATTTATTTGAAGATAAAAATATTGTAAGCAATTTCTACAAATCCAGTCGAAACTTGTGGCACAAAAAATTTGAATCTAGTTATTTTAACAAAATTATTTGGAGATACAAATCTCTGTTACTTGCGTGCAGTGATAGCGTGGGCTTTCACCAAACTAGCACCGAATTTTCAGCCTGTTCGTTTGGCTGGTGTCTGATTGCTGGTGCTGGTCTGTTCTGAGTGAAAAGTACTGCTGACTGGTCGGTGGTGGCGGGTTTGCTTGTAAAGAAAACCTAGCACCGAATTAAACAAGCCGGTCACATCAACGTACTACTGCTAGATCAAAGAAAAAGAAAAGATTAAAAAAAGGCAAAGCAAATCTAAGGAGCACAGTAGCACACACACTGAGGCAATTCTAAATGTGCGCACATGGTGGTGGGTCAAACAAATACAAAAGGAGGAGCGCCGATTAGCAAGCATCGCACGCCACACCCACCACTAACCTCCGATGTACTAACCGCCGCCCCGTGACACCCATTCTTTAATCTGCAAAAAATTAGTAGCATTCTTTAATTAATTGTTTACTTTAAACTTTTAGTAATGCTTCTCCCCGCCCTCCCTCGAAGCGCACACACGCCACGTGGGATCCACCCCTTCCCGCGCCCCCCAACCCCACGCCACGAGGCGCGCAGAGAATCCCGCAGCGCGACGCCCGCAAAAACAACCCGGCGCGGGACCCACCCGTCATCCTCCCCGGCCTGGTCCTCTCGCGCGACCCGCCCGACGCGAGCAATTCCGGCTCGTGTGCACGTGTCGGATCCCTCCGCACGTGGGCGGGCCCACCAGGCGGGGCCCGCCAGCCAAACCCGGCACGAGGCGCCGCCCCTCCCCGCACCCTTGCACCCGGGCTCCGTTCCCACACAGCTCGCTGACGTTGTGGACCCACAGAGACGCGGACCCCGCGTGTCATAGGTGTGCCCGGGTGGAGGCGTGGTGGGGGCGCGTCGGGCGCCCATGTGGGCGGACCACGTGGGGGTCCTCCCGCTCGACTATAGTCGGTAGCCGGTCGCCGCGGCGGGGCCCACCGCCACCCGACGCCCCCCCCCCTGCCCCGATCGTTAATTAATGGCGGGCGGAGTAATTAAGTGGCTAATCATCGCCGCTTTCTTCCTCCACCACCACCGCCTCCCTCCTCCTAAAATCTCGAGGTTAAATAAGCGAGCTGGAGAAAGCAGTTTGGAGTCTAGAGAGAAAGGGAGAGGAGGGAGGAAAGGGAAAGCGGCAGGGAGCAAAGAAGAAAGGTCAAGGCATCTGCGGTGCTTGTTCTTCTTCTTCTCCTTCTTCTTTCCGGAGATTCTTGGGACGAGGCGCCGCGGAAGGGAATTTCTCTGGCCTCCGCCACAGCTTCCATGGAGAGGGACTTCCTCGGCGCGATTGGCTGGGCGGGGAAGGCCGGCGACGCCGTGAAGCACGAGAGCCGGGCGGAGCCAGGTCAGTGCTAACACCTCTCGCTCTCGCTCTCTCTCCTTCTCTCTTTCTCTTTGGTTGTTAATTAAGCGTAGCATACAAGCTCGCGATGAGTCGTTAGTCGCCGCGAGCATGATTTGCGAAGAGCTACTTCTTCAAATCACTGGGATTTGCTCCTGGTTTGGTCGAAAGCACGCGTGATTTCCTGGCTCTGATAGTAGTGAAAATTAAATTAAATTCGTGTTCTTTGGCCTACTGCGCCATGTGACGTCTCCTGCACCTGCGGCATGTGGCCTTTGTTTGTACTGCACGCGCGCGTCAGATTTGACCTGCTATGATGTGCCGCAAGATTTCTGACCGGCTTCGATGGCGTGCGCTGCAGATAACCCGCCGGCGACGCAGTGGCAGTTCCCGGCGAAGTCCGGCGCCGCGCCGGCGTTCATGTCGTTCCGGACGGCGGCCAGGGAGGAAGGCTCCAATGAGTTCTCCATCTCCGGGTTCCACCCGGCGGTGGCGGCCGGGGACGCCTTCGACGGCATCAAGAAGCAGGCTTCCTTGCCCGTGACGCCTCAGCAGGTTCGCGCCCCCAGCTCCGAGCTCGCCGCAGCCACCGTCCTGCGTGCTCTGTCCATGAGGTTCCGGCCGGAAGCTAAACGCTCTGAACTCTGAAAGTCTGAACCGTGCACTTGTTTGTGCAGAGGCAGTTTGGGCTCAACGGCCATGTCACGGCGCAGCAGTATCCCGGCCAGCGCGTGCAGGGGATGGATTACAGCGCCACCGCGGTGGCGCATCATCCTCTGCCCGGTGGATCCAGGATGGTTCAACCGCTGTCGGTGCGCCATCCTGCACCGTTCAGCCAGGCGAACCCGATGATGCTCCGGTCGCAGAGCTTCCACAGCGGCGCCGGTATGCCGTTCAAGAACCAACCTAACCAACCTTTCACCATGAGCAATGGATTTGGCGGTTCTACGGTCGGCGTCTATGGCTCAAGGTAGTGCTACTTTTCTCTTGAAATGATTTCGTGGTGGGTCTGTCATGCGAATTTTGAACTCACAAATTGTTGGTTGACTTTTGTAGGAACCCGCGCAGTCAGACCTCAACACAGTTGACAATATTCTACAATGGTTCTGTGAATGTATTCGATAACGTCCCGGTGGAGAAGGTATATTATCTTTGCGATGAATGGAACAAATTTGATGTTACTGCAGTTCCTTGTGTATATTTGCTTATTGTGTTTCAACTATGACAGGCTAAAGAGATCATGATGTTAGCCAGCAGGGCATCTATTCCAAGCCCACCGAGTGCATCCCACAAACCGGGTTCGCCCATTTCTGCTCCTGCAAATGTCAGCGTGCCCGAGGTTTTGCCTGCAAGACAGATTGTGGTTCAGAAATCAGAGCCTTCCGTGCCTCATTTATCAAGCACTTCAAGTCCAATCCCCGTTGTTCCACAAGTTGTGAGTCTCTCCAGGAGCACATCTAACTGCACCACGGAGTCCACGGGGCCAAAACCTGCTGTTCAAATGCCAGTCGCTGCTCCTACCAGTCAGGCATCCTCATCCCAGCCGATGCAGTTAGCAACTACAAGTGCTGCTGCTGCTGTGTCAAGAGGTATACTTTCCACCTGTTTGCAGTTCATATTTGATATGTTAGGATCCCAAGAGTAACTAGTAATTGCGTTTCACACAACATTTCACTTATCGATGTTTTTGTTTTGAACAGCTGTCCCTCAAGCTCGGAAAGCATCTCTTGCCCGATTCTTGGAGAAGCGAAAAGAGAGGTATAAATCATTTTTCCTATCTATGTGATGTTTGTTGTGGCCTATACTTAGGAAGCAGTTTTATCTATTGCTGAAACTTATATATCTTCAGAGCACCTGATCTTTGTGCCTAGACTAATTTTCGTCATCTTTGCATCTTTTTCCCTGTAGGGTGACTACTGTTGAGCCATACCCGACGTCGAAGAGCCCGTTACAACAGAGCAGCGACACCATAGGCAGCCCTAGCGCTCCAACCAAATCTTCGTCCACAGACTTCGCCCCAACGAGCAGCAACGGGAAGGATCCATTGCACTTTGGCCAGCCCCGAAACATCAGCTTCATCAGCGAGGCGTGCCCCAGCACGAAATTGCATATCTGACAATCCTCAGGTGTTCATAAATCATAATAGATTCCTCGCTCGCCGACGCGGAAGCTTGACATCCTCTTTGGCGTCCCGGGTGACGCGGGAACATAGGAAGAGATGAACCATTAGATTGTTGCTCGTAATCTGAGTATAAATTTTGTTCAGACGGCTAGAGCTGTATCTACATATAGTGTTGGCCTAGCTGTTGATATAGATGCTGCAGCGCGCTGGTAACATGAGCGCTGTGACTCCCGCCGGTTGCAGGCTCGGTTGTTGTTTTTTGCCTGCTCCATTGTACTATTCAGCCTGAGAAACAGACGCACTACTTTGTCTCTGAAATGTTATAGGATTTTTACAGGTTTCGTCGCTCATGGTGACGCTCTTTTCTCTCTTGATTGTTTTGAACCTTTGGAATTGGAATTGAATTCTCAGACCGTCAGAAGTCAGAACAGGGGTGGCGGCTAGCATACTGTTTGTAAGAAGGCAGACGACGATTTGGGTTCGTTGTTGAACATAGGCGAAGTTTTGTGCATTCGAAACAAGAACCTCTGCTGACGACGAGTAGTGGAAGCGCAACAGATTCAAAATGGGGGCAGAGTTGATTTTCTCTACTCCTAAAAAGTATGGAAGGAAGACAAAAACTTGATGCGTCTTTCACCGCGTGTCTGCCTCCTCCGGTCCCCCGTCGCGCGTCCGCCCTCCGCAACGCATCGCACGTCCGCCTCCCGCGTCCGCCCCCCACGCCCGCACGTGACACGTCTACCTCCGCATCCTCCCTGCACCCCGTTTTTTTCGCCCGCACCCCCGTCATCTCTCCCGCTCCCTTCCCTCGAACCCTACGCGCCGCCGCCGCCACTCCGGCTCGCCTCCTCCCCACATCCGCGCGCCCGTGCCTCCCCGTCCGCGACCATCCACGTCGCCGCTCCTTCCCCATCCTCTACTGATCTCGCCGCTCGGATCCCCCGCCGGCCGCTGCTCCTCCTTCTACGCCGCCGCCACAGTCGCCCCCGTCCTGTTTGCGCCCGGCCGCCAGCGAGGTTGGGGCACGAATCCACGCGCTCTAGCCTTCCTGTCCGCGACCATCACGCCGCTCCTTCCTTATCCTCTACTAATCTTGCTGCTTGGATCCCCCGCCGGCCGCCGCTCCTCCTTCTACGCCGCAGCCGCAGTCGCCCCCCATCCTGTTTGCGCCCGGCCGACAGCGTGGCTGGGGCGCGAACTACGCCGAGCATCACGGATGTGGGCCGGTGCTCACGCTTCTCCCCTACCTACACAGATGTGGCGCCGTTGTCACTTGAGGAAGGGAAGCCGTGCGAGTTCAGTGGCATGGGGAACTGGGCGCCATGGCTGCCCTTCGCCGCCGCCCCCATCGCGCTGCCGCCGCTCAGTGGTGAGCAGAAGGACGGCTCCCCCGTCATCTCGTCGCCGAGGTATTCTGCCCATCCCTTTTTTCCCCTCCGTCCTCCCTTTTTCTTCTGATATCTGTTCAATTTATTGTCCTCACCAAGTTTCCTGTCCAATCTACATCATTGTAACCTCGTAGCCCATCTGTCCCTACATCGGCAGCATTGAAGGTACAGCCAGCTCCTTCTGATCTATGCAATTTTCTACCAGTTGTTATTTGTTAGAAGTGTAATTATAATCAGTATAGTAATCACGTTTGTCTTATGAAATAAGGATGTCCTGGTTATACGTTATCTATGTATGATTTCTCTGTGTGTTTTTTTACTGTCGCTCCTGTTGTAGAGCAAAGAAACATGGAGCATGTTCAGTAGAGAGGATTCAGAAGCTGTAGCTATAGCAGCTTATGCTGCTGGACTGCAGGGTAAATGAATTTCTTCTTGTTCCATCTTCACTTCTCTTTATTTTCGGAGATAAAATATTGAGCATATCTCTTTGTTTTTTTTCAGATTAGTAGACGAGGAATGTGATTCTATTTCCACATACATGGATTCAGGGAGACAATGTTGCTGCATATTCCGGTAAGAACTCTTTTTAAGGGTGAAAAAATGGCTCTTGATCCTAGGATGAGGTTGGTAGCCATAATTGATGATCTCTTGCAAGTTGTTTTATCATAGACACCATACTTTTGTTCATCCATTTCCTCAGTGGATGCAAGGAGGGATTTGTTTTGACACTGTTTAATTTTGATGGCACTTAGGTGAAATGAAAGATAATATTTGAGAAGTTACTTTTATGCTAATGTCATTAGATTATAGAAATATTTTTTTGCTTTGCACTGGAAAGACCTTACGCTTTTTTATTAGATAGTATTTAGAGTGGCTTCAGAATAGCCGGAAAACCTATTCTAAAAAAAAACTGGCTAACTGAATATTTAAAGTATTCAAAACAACTGAATTTTCTGAACAAAATAAAGGAGACTGTCACTGTATAACTCAAAAGTTTTGGCAACTTACAAGTGTTGGTCACAATGGTCATCTTACACGTGTTGTTGATTTCTGGCATTTTCGTTTTGAACTCCTTAGTTGTTGCATCAAGTGGATTGCATAACCTGGGAGCAGCTGACCTAAGTTGGGATGAGAGAAAAGGTTGTATTTAAAGAAACATGGATGATTTTAATCTCTTGGAGGTTGGTCTGTGGAAGGGATCCTAAATGCTCACTGCATCAGGTGGTCAAATTATAAGTAATGCAACAACAACCAGATCAGTGTGTTTAGTATCCTCAAATCTTGGTCAGCGGAGTACTGTCTAGCCTGAATTGCCGAATGAGTTTGACTTAATCTGAACATATAATTTGCAACTGCAAATGCTGCAGGTTGCAAACTTCAATTTAAGTAGTTTATTTTCTTTGTAGAGCTTATTTAACCGTTTAACCGTTTGCTCTGTAGGATTTAAGATGTGACCCTAAATCTCCAAATAGCCATGGTGAAACATGCCTCATGTATGTTCTATTCGTTATTGATACCAAATGTTCCCAGTCAATTAACAATAATGATCACAGACCTTCTTTGTCTGAAAGAATGTCTCTATTGCTACATCTAAAGCTGCAGACAAGTCTCTCTTGCGTATTTATTCTGCTTCGTAAATTTATCACCCAACTTCATAGCTTTTGTTTGGATTGTATTGCATTTTATTGAAATGATTGTGAGATTTATTACCTGTCATTCCATTGCTTGAAAATCCTTATTGTGGAGAATTAATACTCTGCTGTTTCTAAAATACTAATCTTGTGCTTTTGTAAATGCTTACCAGTGTTGTCAAAATATGGAATACACGAAACCTGAAAGTGCCAGTCTCCAACAAAAATTCTCAAGCACGAGGGCAACCTCTGAACGCGCTCCGCCTCTCCCTCGCCTCCCCACCCATCCCAGCTCCACCTCCGCCTCCGTCGATCCATCGTCCGTGGCGCCCCAGTCGTTTGCGGTGCCCCTGTCGTCCGCGCCATCCGCCGCAACGCCGTTCCCAGCTCCACCTCCTCCTCCGTCGATCCGTCGTCCGTGGTGCCCCCGTTGTCCACGCCGCAGGCAACGGAATCCGCCTCCGGCCGCCACAATCGACGCCATCGTCCCCGCCGCCGTCCTCCAATCGATGCCATCCAGCGGGAGGTGCAAGGAGGTGGCCATGGAGAGCGCCACACAGGGGCGCGGTGGTCTTCTCCAACGCCCGTCCCGCTGCCGCAAATCGCCTCCGATCGAATCCCGGTGCCGCCGTCGACTATAGCACGCAGACCAGGGACGCCGGCCGAGGCGGAGGCACACAGCTGAGCGAGGACGATGGCGACCCCGCAGCTTGGGGCCCGTGCCGCCGGAACTGGTCACGCCTCGTGGGTGCCGAGGCCCAGCTCAACGCGGCAGCAGGACAAGCGACCCCTCTCTTTCTCCGACCTCGACGCAGTCGTCGTCTCCATCACCCAGACCGGGGACGCCGTCATCTCAACACGGCCGCACCGTCTTCTCCGGCCACACGTCTCCGCCGCCATGGAAACTATATCGCCAAAGCAAAGGTATTATTGCTTTTAGTTCTACTGTCTCTTCCTTCTCTATTCAGTAGGCACCCCTTCAGTAAAGCGTTAGATCCATGAACTGCAATACTACATTTGCTGGATCCATGTTGACATTAGTTAATGCTAGATCTTGTTTGTGCTATGCAAGTATTTGTGAAGCTCCCCTTGCATTCATCCGTGCTGCCTGGAAGGTGTTTGAGGAAATGCTTGCAAGTTGCAAAGGGGCGCTTGCCATGCACATCTTGTCTGTGCATAAGAATGGTGACAGTGATAATTGGCTTCACGGAAATGGTGAATACGTATTACGGCGGCATAAAGTGATGTTTGGAACTCCATTGATGGGAGCAGGTTAGTAATTAGATTTATATCAGGATTTGTTTAATTCTAACAGTACATATTAATTACAGAGATGTTATAGCCCATCAAATGACGTTCGGAACTCCATTGGCAGCAGGTTAGTCCAATCATATTCTTAATCACGAGTTCTTCTTTTTAACATTGCATACTAATTTTAACTCTTGGCTATTGATCTAAGTTTTGTAATTGACTTGAAGTACTTCACATCTTAAAGGACTTGCATATTTATTTGCTTGTACAGCCGAATTATAAATCTGATTTGATAGTGTTTGTGAAATGGAAGAATCGATGAGCTTTAATTCAGATCGAGTACTTAGGCTATTTAGCATGTAGGACTAGGAACAGAAGTGTGATATTTGCTGTTTTCATCAGGTGATGTAGTCAAGCAAAATTGATGCTTTCTATTTTGGTTTTCTGGAAAACGTTTTTTGGGTTGTTTCCTGCAGTTCATCCTGGAAAACGTTTCTGGGGCTATTTCCACATAACAATATAACACCATACTTACCTTTTGGTAGTGTTAGGGTGACATGGTAGCAAAGTAGTGCATTGTTCTTTGTTTACCTGAGCATAATTTTTTTTATCATGGTTCAGTGCTTTGCTTGTTTGGTAGATCAGATGTGTGCGTCGTTTGCTAAACAGCCCCATGTCAGCCTGTCTGACCAATATTGCTATTGTGCATCATGTGTGGACAGTAACAGAGAGCTATGACTCAGTTCATGGTGGTGACTGGTGAGTTGCTCTAAACAATTTAGTACACAAATTGCTGTCTACATTAGACTATGTTCAGTGATCAACTTTGAAAATTCTCGGATCCTGAATTCCAATTCTCTTGGTTTAGTTTTGCTCATGAAAGTTGGAATTTTTCTACACCTGTTAGATTTCTCTTTTGCATGTTCTAGAATACTTGCCTAAACAACTGAAATCGAATGTAGTTAAGACAGACTTAAAACGGGTCCTTATATCACATTGTCAGGATATATTGTATCAGTGATGTAAATAACAACAATTCATTCTTGTGTCTCATTTATCCTACTTGTATTATTTTCCATCCAGTAGTAGCTTTGTCAAGCATATTAATAAAAATTAGTGTTCTCAATAACTTCTGTAAAATCTCCTTTTTTATGCAGGAACTTATGGTATAGTCTTTATTCTGCTTGACACTCCAGAACACATGCCTTCTCTGCAAGCAATTAGTTTGTAATTCGATAGTCACATCTGTAATCAATAGTCAGATTGGTTTGCCACGTTTGCAGTTAATTGGTCTATTTTTTTCATGGCTTGTGACAAGATTATTCAGTAGTCACGATTGTCAGGATATAGTGATACTTCTATATGAGGTGGTGAGTATTCTTTTAAAAGTTCTAAGATACAATTTTTAGTTGACAATGATCTGGATGTACTCAAGGTAAAAATATATGACTTGATTGATAATTATCAATACTTGTAAATATGAATCAGTTTGATGTGTATCAGCATGTGGAAAGAATTTGTATTGCCCGTTGTAATGCACGGGCACGATCTTAGTTTTAAAAAAAATAAATGGAGGCAGAGTTTATAGGTTTTTTTAGACCCTCTTACTGCTTATTGACTGCTCATAGACAGGGAGTTACAAATGCCATGAGGCGGACTCATGAGCCATACATGGTGACCTACAGACTTGTAAATACACTGACGAGCTAATGTATGAGCGTCAACATTCGACTCACGATCCTCATGTACAATATCGACCGAGATAAAATTTACCATTCTTGCCTTAATCTCCTTTATGATTTGGCCATATGATCCCATCCCTGCTCCATGAACGTTCTTCACAACATTCAGGTAGTCACTAGCAACTCTGATCCGTCGCACACGTTCGCCGTATTAAAAGACTGGTTCTGGTCCACAGCCCTTGTTATTTATTGTAGGCCTATATCAAACTCAAATGGGCTAGGCCTGGAACATCATGAAGGGAAATGCCGCCCAGTTAGTCGATGAGATCGGCCCGATAATGAACCTGAATTTTCGGCCTGTCTAACTTGCATGGGCCTCGTAATATTTCATTCTTTTTTGCGACGCGTAGGCCGACTAATCAGTTAGCCTGCGGAAGGAAGTGGGCCTAATACTGGCTAATTCACACACACTGCCATCATGTATTTTTTCCGAATACATAAAAAATAATTATTATTTGAATAAAATCAAGACGACGCTCGAAACGTAGCGAGTTTATGATTCCCTCGGGTTCAGCTATACAAGTCGGCTTTTTTTTTACAAGATGATTTGGGTCAAATATTGAGAATATAAATGATGAATAACTTTTAAGTTGTTGAATTTGAAAATGTAAAAAACATATCAATAGATTTGTCTTGCAAATTATTTTCATAAAAATATACATATTTAACTTTTTAATAAATATTTTTATAGAAAAGAGAAGTCAGAGTTGTACTTTGAAGACCGTAACGCAATCCTATATGAGAGACATGGGTACCCATAAGTCCCCACCGACCAGGGTCCCAGAGGTCCCTGTCAAGTGGACCCGACCTGCCAGAAGCACCGCCGACCTGCAAGTGGGCCCGGAGACCTTATCCACAACCCCGGCGACCTTGGAAGACTCCAGAAGACCTTATCCAGATCCCGGAGGATCCGCTGGGCTTGGGGCGCGAGGCGAGCTGCTAGGTCGCGGCTCGGCGCCGCCTGCAGAGGCAAATCGCCTTCCTGATTTGTAACCGACCCCGATGAGGGTCCACCGACCTCGAATGGAAGCCCTAGCCCGTCGACCATATAAGGCGGCCTAGAACTCTATTCGAGGGGACTTCCCTTCCACGCATAATTCCACCTCATACTGGACGTAGGGTTTTACTCTCCGGAGGCCTGAACCAGTCTAAATCCTTGTGTCCCTCGCCATTCTCGCCATATTTCGAGTTCCATCCGTGAACTACCACATACGCTCTTAGTTCTCGATCCCCTCCAATCAACCTACAACCGCTTGGGTCGCCTCCTTGCGGATCTGTCCAGGTCTCACCCCCTGACAGTTGGCGCGCCAGGTAGGGGTGATCGGGAACTCGCTGTGCAGCATGGTGGCCCGATCTGGTGTTGTTTTTCCGGCGAGCATGGCGGACATCCTTGCCAACCCCGTGGGGATCCGCTTCGGTTCTTTCGTGGCGACCTCGACTGTTTCGGCGGCCACGACCTCTCCGGTGACCGCTGCAAAGATCGAGGCGGCACCCGCCGCCGAACCAGTTTCCGATCTAACATCGGAGACCCACCCGCCTAAACCCTATGACATTGTTCAGGGAATGGAGCGCGTCATCGACATGACGGAGGAGACCCTCCAGATCTGCGAGAGAGCCCAGCGCACAACGCAGATGGCGTCGCACCGCAGGACCTTCCCCTTCGGCCTGCAATCACCCAGCGACGTCTACGCTCGCCAGGCAGTCAAGTCCTCCCAGATCCAATCTGGGGGGCGGTAGCCATCTGGCGACGTCAAGCCCGAGCTTCGCACACGCCGCGATCCGCTCGATGCACCGTGCACCTACCACAAGGGTGCACGACATACCCTCCGCGGCTGCCGGCTACGGAAGAAGATTGATCGGGAGCATACTCCCCGTACCACGCGAGCTCCCACGTCTCCAGACGCCGGCGAGTTCTAGAAGGTCCAGATCCACGTCTCCCCCAACGACCAGGGCTCCATCCTTCGCCGGGTCCTGGTGGTGTCTGAAAATGAACCACCACGCCTCGGTGCAACAGACTCTGAGGAGGCGCGACGGATCCAAGGCAACGCCAACCGCGCCCAGCGACGTGCAGAGGAGCAGCACCGCGCAGTACCTCCTTGCGCTCGAGACCTTCGCCTCGAGTTCGAGGAAGCAGGGCTACCAACTTTCAACAGCCCCCAGGCCAACCTGGGTGCTGCCATGGCGCGTCTTCAGCAAGCTAACCCTACACCCGAGGCCGAAGCAGCCATGGCCTACCTTCGGGTTGCCACGGCCCTGGTGGAGGAAAAGAGCGCAGCAGCCAAGTCTGCTGCATCGTCGTCAAGCCGTCACTCGCGCAGCCGATCTAATCAGCCTGCGCGCAGCAACCTCCCCCCATCCAGGAGGAGGTCGATCAAAACAACCCCGACCAGCCTTGGGCGAACGACGCAAAAGACGGCGACCTGCGCGCCAATCTCGACAAGAACAGACGTGGCCGCGACGCTCGTGGCTACATCGACCAGCGCCACCGCGAGCGTGAAGACGACCGCGAGTATGGACCTCCCGGCGCCGTCCATTGCCATGTCGTCCACAACGTCGAGAACAGGCGCCGCGCTCAGTACGAGGTGGACTACGGCCACCCGGAGGGCGGTGTTCCGAATCCAGATCGCCAGCCCAGATCTCAGATCGTGGCCCCTGCGCAGAGCAGGGGCGGCGCTCAAGCTGGAGCCGCCGCGGACGACATGGCAATCACCACCTTCCCCGCGTTGGCCCCTCGCTTCAGGACGGTGGCGTACCCTGACAACTTCAAGCCCAACATCCAGAAGTACGACGGCCGCTCTGACCCCAACATCTGGCTGTCGACCTACTACGTCGCCGTCAAAGCGGCCGGCGGCAACTTCGACCACATGACGGCGTACTTCCCGCTGGTGATGGGTGACGCGCCGTCGCTCTGGCTCAACAACCTCCCGGCGGGCAGCATCACGTCGTGGGCCGACCTGTCTCAGGCCTTCACGTCTAACTTCTAGGCGACCTACAATCGCCCGGGAAACGCCTTCAACCTCGGAAGGGTCACCATGAAGCCCAACGAGTGACTCCGCGACTACGCCAACCGGTTCTTCGAGAACCGCAACACTTGCGTCGGTGTCAGGGACGACCAGGTCGTCGAAAGCTACAAGAAGGGTGTCACAGATCGCAAGATCTTTGAGAAAATCCACGAGTCAGGAGCCACCACTGTCGCGGCCCTCATGGACGTCGTCAACAAGCTGATGGACACCGACGAGGCGCTGGTCAACCAGTTTGACCACGACGCCAAGCGCGACGCGGGCACTCCCGGCACTACGGGAGATTCGAGCTCCAAGCTCCGCAAGCGACCTTCAGAGGTGCTTGCAGCGGAAGGACGTCGACCTTCGACGTTCAACATCGACGAGTTCAATGCAGCGCTCGACAGCCCCTGCGCGTTCCACGAGGGAGCCACCCACACGGTCTGAGAATGCTCGCAGTTCAAGAGGGCGTTCCGTACTCTTGATGACCCCAAGCGACCTAGAGGCGACGGTGACCGATTCCTCTTCACGTCGCTACAACAGCAAGGGCCGTGACGACCGACGCGGTCGTGGCGACGACGACCGCCGTGACGACCGGCGTCGTGACGAGCAGCAGCCGAAGGACCACCGCGACGAGCGCGACCTACCTCCTCCACCGACGATGGGCAACCCAACGGCCCCTTCTAGCAGGCCAAGAGGTCGATCAACATGATCGTCGGTGGCCTCAAGTCCAGTGTGAGCAGGAGGCAATATCGCAAGGACAAGCGCGAGATCCACCTCATCCACACCAAGCCGTCGCAGCCCCTACGTTGGTCGGAGCAGCCAATCACGTTCTCCAGGGTCGATCACTGGGTCCACATCTCAGATCCAGAGTCCTACCCGCTCGTCGTTGAGCCAATAGTGGAGGGCGCCCTGTTCCCTTAGACCCTCATTGACGGAGGAAGCGGGCTCAACATCATCTTCGTCGAGACCTTGAAGAAGATGGACTTCGACTTCAAGAGGTTGACGGCGTGTGACGAGCCTTTCTTCGGTATCGTCCCTAGCAAGGCGGCCTACCCCATGGGTCGGGTCTCTCTTCCTGTGACCTTTGGCACAGAAGACAACTTCCGCACAGAGTACCTCAGCTTCGAGGTCGCCGACTTTAAGTCTTTCTACCACGCCATCCTAGGTCGCCCCATGCTGGCCAGGTTCATAGCCGTCCCACACTACACCTACTTGGTGTTGAAGATGCCGGCCCCCAACGGGGTCCTTTCCGTCTACGGCAACCTCATCATCTCGTTCAAGTGCGACAATGAGGCCCTCGACATCGCCACCACGAATGCCTGCGTCGACGCCTCTGCCGTCATGATTGCCGAGGCCGCGAAGGTCGCTCCGAGCGACCTGACCATCCCGGAGCAGAAGCGCACCGACACCGCCCTTGATGCCACGCCATCAACGAAGAAGGTCTGCCTCGGCCTCGCCGACCCAGAGAAGACGGTGGTCATCGGCGACAACCTCGGGGAGAAATAGGAACTCGCGCTCACCAGTTTCCTCCGGGACAACGCGAACATATTCGCATGGACCCCATCGGATATGCCAGGTGTTCCAAGGGAGCTGGCTAAGTACTCCTTGGATGTAAGCAAGATGACCAAGCCTGTCAAGCAGAAGCTGCGTCGCTTTGCGAAGGATCATAAGGAGGTCATTAGGGTACAAATAATAAAGCTCCTAGCTGCTGGTTTCATCCGCGAATGTAAAAATCCGATTTGGCTCGCCAACCCGGTGCTTGTACCCAAGAAAACCGGTCAATGGAGAATGTGTATCGACTACACCGACCTCAACAGACACTGCCCTAAAGACCCCTTCCCTCTTCCGCGCATCGACCAGGTCGTTGACTCTACAGCCAGAAGCGTCCTGCTATGCTTCCTTGACTGCTACTCAGGGTATCACCAGATAGCCCTGAAGGTCTCTGACCAAGACAAAACGGCGTTCATAACGCCGCACGACATCTACTGCTACACGGCCATGACGTTCGACCTCAAGAATGCTGGAGCGACCTACCAGAAGGCCATCTAGAAGTGCTTGGAGTCCCATATTGGTGACAACGTCGAAGCCTACGTCGACGACGTAGTTGTCAAGACCATGGTGGAGGATAATCTCATCACTGACCTCGCCCAGACCTTCGCCAACCTCCGGCACTACCGCTGGAAGCTCAACCCGGAGAAGTGTGTCTTCGGTGTTCCATCTGGCAAGCTGCTAGGCTTCATGGTCAGTCACCGGGGTATCGAGGCGAACCCCACTAAGGTCGACGCCATCCGCAGGAAGAAGAGACCCACCGGGAAGAAAGACGTCATGAAGCTCACCGGCATGATGGCCGCTCTAGGTCGCTTCATCAGCAAGCTCAGGGAGAAAGGCCTGCCATTCTTCAAGCTGCTGAAAAAGTCAGACAAGTTCGTGTGGACAGACGAGGCGGATCAGGCGCTAGAAGAGCTGAAGACCTTCCTTACGACGTCTCCAGTCATGGTGCCCCGGCACCAAAAGAGACCTTGCTGCTCTACATCTCCGCGTCCACCCAGGTGGTCAGCGCGGTCCTGGTGGCGGAACGACCTGAGGAAGGTCAACCCTATCCCGTCCAGCGACCTGTCTACTACGTCAGCGAGGTCCTCTCTGATAGCAAGATCAGGTACTCGCAACCTCAGAAGATGCTGTACGCCCTTCTCGTCACCTCGCGCAAGCTCCGGCACTACTTCCAGTCGCACAAGATCAAGGTCGTGTCAAGCTTCCCCCTGGGAGAGATCCTATGCAGCCACGACACCACAGGACGCATCGTCAAGTGGTTGGTCGAGCTAGGAGAGTTCGAGCTTGAGTTTTGCCCGCGACAGGCCATCAAGTCCCAGATCCTCGCGGACTTCGTCTCTGAATGGACTGAGACTCAGCAACCACCACCGGCGGAGAAGCCGGAGCATTGGAAGATGTACTTTGATGGTTCCTTGAACCTCGAAGGAGCTGGTGCAGGTGTAATATTCATCTCCCCCAGGGTGATCACCTGAAGTACGTCCTGCAGATCCACTACAAGGCGTCCAACAACGGCGCCGAGTACGAGGCCCTGATTCACGGATTGCGCATCGCTGTTTCCCTGGGGATCAAGCGGCTCATTGCCTACGACGACTCCAAGGTCGTCATTGACCAGGTCAACAAGACGTGCGACATCAAGAAGGACACGATGGACGCCTACTGTGCCGAGGTCCGGAAGCTTGAGGCCCACTTCGAGGGCCTAGAATTCCACCACGTCTGTCGCGACAACAACGTGGCGGCCGACGTCCTCTCCAAGTTGGGGTCCAAGCGCGCGCTGGTCCCGGCCAGTGTGTTCGTCCAGGACCTACGAAAGCCGTCGATCAAGCTCCTCAGCGACCCAGAGACATCGCCTGGCGACGCACCCTCACAAGATGGCCGCGACGTCCTCATGACAGAAGCCGAAGATGATTGGCGCCTTGACTTCATCGCATATATCCTGGAACACTGAGTCCCTGAGGACAAGGTCGAACGAGAGAAGATCATCAGGCGCAGCACCAACTACGTCGTCATCGGCACAGAGCTCTACTAGAGGTCCGCCTCCAACGGCGTGCTGATGAAGTGCATCCTCAGGTCTGAAGGTCTCAGGCTCTTGCAGGAGATCCATGGTGGAGAATGCGGCAACCATGCAGCCTCCGCTAACCTGGTGGGAAAGGCCTTTAGGTTGGGATTCTACTGGCCTACTGCTCTGGCCGACGCTCAGGACCTAGTCCGGCGATGTAAAGGGTGCCAATTCTTCGCTAAGCAACAGCACGTCCCAGCACAAGCCCTGAGGACAATCCCTCCGTCCCGGCCCTTCGCCATATGGGGCCTGGACTCAGTAGGACCCTTCAGAATGGCCCCTGGCGGCTACAGGTACATCCTCCTGGTGGTGGACAAATTCACCAAGTGGATCGAGGTCCGAGCCATTGCCAGCGTTACGTCGAAGGAGGCGGCAAAGTTCATTGAGGATATCACTCACCGCTTCGGGGTCCCCAACAGGATCGTCACCGACCTAGGCTCGGCCTTCACTGGATCTGACTTTTGGGACTTCTGCCAAGACAGCCTCATCGACGTCTACTATGCCTCGGTGGTGCACCCACGCTGCAACAGCCAGGTCGAATGCGCAAACGACATGGTACTTCAAGGCATCAAGGACCGCATCTTCGATGACGCCTCCCAATACGCCACCAGGTGGCTAGCGGAGCTCCCGCACGTGATCTGGGGTCTCCGGACCCAGGTCAGCTCAGCCACAGGATACTCACCGTTTTTCCTGGTCTATGGGTCGGAGGCTGTCCTCCCAACCGACCTCGCCTTCGGTGCTCTCCGCATTCAGCACTACGAAGAGGGCGCAGCAGAAGAGACGCACAAAGTCGACATCGACAGCATTGAGGAACACCGTGTGGCTGCGCTGATGCGGCACACACGCCATGAGCAGCAACTATGTAGCTTCCACGACCGCAACGTGCGGGAGCGATCCTTCAATGTGGGCGATCTAGTCTTGCGGCGCATCCAAGACACCAAGGGAATGCACAAGCTCTCTGTACCTTGAGAAGGCCCCTTCATCGTAATGGAAGTCATCGGGCCAGCGACCTACCGCCTCCAGTGGGCCGACGGTCAGGGCGTCCTGAACGTCTAGAACATCGAGCACCTGCGCCGCTTCTATCCTTAGAAGATGTGTACCGAAATAAAAGCTATGTACTCTACCCTCATGTAAATTTCCTGTTAATAAAAGTGTGATCCCCCCTCGGCAGACCTTCTGTCGACCTGCATTTGGGTCTTCCTTTACTTTTTGTCATGTCTACCTTTCCCCCTCAAAATGCTCGGGGGCTTGGTTCAAGTCAGGCCCGAAGCGCTCGGGGGCTTGGCTTCGCCAACCTAAGGGTCTCGCGACCTGAAGGGGTTTCTTACGTTTTATGTTTGTGCGTGTCCCCCCTGTTTAGCCCTTACTCTCTTTATGAATGTTCCTAAGTTGCTTGATTGTGAGACCTAGGGTCCATGACCTCCCTCCGCGCGCCGGCTGTACCTAAGCCTCCACGCTGAGCCGTACAGCCGGTAACTTGTTCTTCCACTGAGTTGGGTTAGCGGAGGGAACACTTTGCAATCCGGCTATTTTCGAGCTTACATAACGACTGTTTTTGCTATTCGAGTGGAGCACACACTTTAATTAATCTGCAAGTCTTTATTACGGCAAAATACTTTTTACATCGCTAGGCCCTTGGCCTATGCCTGCACCTACAGATTGATACAGCTTGAATCTTATTTTCAAAGGTCGAACTTCTTCACGACCTCCTCCGCGGCAGCCTGGACATCTTCACGGTCAACCAGCTCCGACAGGTCGACGTCCTCCGCGACCTTCTGCAGGTCGAAGGATGGCTCGTGGTACTTCACCGCGGCCAACGCCACGGCCGTGGTGAGCTTGCTGGTGTCGAGCAGTAGGGCCTTCATCCGCCCATCAGCCTCATCGAGATGATCCAGCAGTTCCTTTGGCTCCGCCCCCTCCTCCTGAGGAACGTAGATGTCCATCAAGTACTGGGTGGCCTCCTTGAGGTCGGTGAGCTGCTTTTCCAGACCTGCGCAAGCGAAAGGCGAATCGATTACACCCTCCGCCCAACAACGACAAAGACCTACGGGAGATAAGATCACTCACCTTGCTGGACCTCCGCAGTCCTCTCCTTGAGGACCGTTACCTGGTCCTTGACCTCTGCAAGCTCCTTGAGGGCACCCTCTGTCTCCCTGGTGCCTGAACTCATTCAAGGTCGAAAATCAGGCAAAGACCCAGAAGATGCATGGAGTCAACACTCAGCGACCAAGCAAACTTACCCTCCATCATGGCCTGGAGGTCATCTGCGACATCCTTCGCCTTCTGCTCGGCCGCCTCCAGCTTCTTCTTCAACGAAGCCGCCTCCTCCTTCGCCTGTCGAGCCAGCGCCTCCTTCACGCACTTGACCTCCTGTGTAGCCTCGACCTTGGCTTGCAGTAAAGCCTCTCGAGCCGCGGCTACCTCCACGTGGGCATTGGCGGCCTCTCTCACTAAGCTCGCCCGAGCTTGAGCCCGCTCCGCAAGCGACTACAACACAAGAAGATACGTCTCGTGTCAAGACCTCGCAAGATACTATAAGTACGCGTCAAGGATCAAAGTAGCAGGGTCCAAGCTCTTACCGCGAGCGTCCGCGCAATTGTCCACGACGCTTCCTTGAAGTCGTCGATGTCGCGGCGGTCGGTGATGACGTCGTTCTCCCACGGGGTCCCAACGTACAGTCACTGATGGTTGTCGTCCTCGACGTTGGCGCCGCCCGCCTCTGCAGCCTGCTGGTCCAGTGTTGGCTGCGGATTGGTTACACAGAGGTCGTCCTGCTGACCTCCAACGGGTGGAGCAGTGCTGGTCCCGCCTTCTCTACCTCCCACGCTGCCGTCACCCCAGCCCCAAGGGTTTGGCTCGAGACCTCCGCAGCTGAGGCTGCCGGTGACTGCTCCACCAGCGCCTCACTCCCCCTGCACCCAAAGGCCTCTTGACCTGAGGCTTTCTTGGCACTGTCAAATGTCGTCGGGGCCGACCTACATCCAAGCAAAGACCTTCATCAGTAGGAACAGCAGTGAAACAAATTCAACAAATCGAAACCAGAACATGGCCACAACTTACTTGCTCGTGGACCTAAGTCCAGGTTTTATGGTCTTAGGCGGGGCCCTCCTTGCCCTCTTCTGCGACCCTGCGTCACTCAAGACGTCCGCGCCCGACCTCGAGCGCTCCTCCGCTGTGACGACCTTGCGGGGTGTCTCCGTCACCCGCTCCTCTGTCGCGACGACCTTCCGTGGCGTCTCCGCAGGCGCTGCTGTCGCCGCGTCGGGCGACTTTGCGTCATCCTCCTCCTCGACGTTGATGGTTTCAACGTCGGAGCTGACCGTCACCGTATCCGCCGATACAGCGGGGCCGACCCTCTTCCTCTTCTTCTTCTTCTTGGCTTCCGCCGTCTGGGTGGCGGCGATCGTTGCCGTAGCCCGGGACGCAGACATCTTGCCCGCCGTCTGCAGCATGCGTCGCGGTGCTGACGTAGCGACCTTCGGCGGCGCCCTTCTCGGGGTAGGACCTTCGTCGTCACTGCCCACCGACGAGTCGGAGATGTACTCCTCGACGCACTGCTGCGGAGGGGCCTGCACGTCCTCCGCAGCACGGACCTTGAAGCTCCGGTCCTCTTCATTGCTCAACGGTGCCGGGCACCAATAGATGCCCTCACGAAACTGAAAACAAAAGGAAAGAAGAAAAGATCTACGTCAAAAATGCTCAAGTTCTCAAACAGCAAGAAAACAAGGTCGAAGACTTACCGCATCGGAAGGCCGATACACACCGAGCGCCTTGGGGCACTCCTGGTTGCGGATACGCCCGGCGAAGATGTTCTTCACCCGCGCCGCCATCTCTCCTTGGAGACCTTGCGCTTGACGACCCGGGTGGGGTCGGAGTGCCCCCAATACTCGTAGCCCGGGTGGACCCGGTCCTGGATGGGCTGTATCAGCCGGTGGCTGAAGCTGATAGCCACCGCGCCGCCGGTCAGCCCCTCCACCTTCAACCTCTCCAGGTCTTCCAACAGCGGGCGCAGCTCCTCAGTCTCCCGTGAGGTGAGCTGGTTGGTCCACTCCGGGAACGGGACGGGAGCGCATCCCGACCTGTCAGGGAGCACCGGCGCTGGGTTGTCGAGGTAGAACCACCCCTGCTTCCAGCCGGTGGTGTTGTCAGGGAGCACAAGGTCGATGTACTCTGGCTTCATGTACCGGCGCAGCATGAAGCCAACGCTCCCCACGACGTCGGACTTCCCCGTCTTCTTGAGCTTGAAGAAGTGCCGCCACAGGTGGAAGTGTGGCGGTATCCCGAGGTAGGCCTTGCAGAGGTGGATGAAAGAAGAAATGATGGTGATGGCATTGGGGACGAGATGCACCACCTCAATCCTGTAGAAGTAGAGGAGGCCGCGGAAGAAGTCGCCGATGGGGACCCCGAACCCGCGCTCGATGTGCGCGAGGAAGACGACGGCCTCGCCGGTCCCCTCGGTGGGGAACTCCTCGCCCGCCACCGGCCTCCAGCCGACCTCCATCTTGGGCCTCAGCAACCCGCGGGTCGCCAGGGCCTGGATCTGCTCCTCCGTCACCACGGACGGCTCCCAGACGGTCTGCGGCGCCGGGATCTGCACGGGCTCCATCTTCTTCTCCTCTATACCGATGGACTTGGATCTAAACACTACAAGGGTCTTGGTTCGCATGCGACAACACGAAGCGCAGCTGACCTAAGCACGGCGGCGCCGCTGTTCGATTTGAGCAAAGGGAATGGCGGCACAACCCTAGCGCAGAGCAGAAATGGGAGAAGTGAAGGTCCCCAGCCCACGGATCGGCCTTATATAGTTGGCCCCAGCGGCGCAACGGGCGGCCGCACCCAACGTCTCTTTAGCGGAGATCACGGCGACCCAACGGCTCGGCGTCTCCCGCGGATCTACCGCTCAACGGCTCTTTCGGCCTAACGGGAAAATGGCAGTAACGACTAGTTTTGTACGGGAATCTGCGTCCGCCGGCCCTTGGTCAGCGCTCCGGCCGACGTGGACCTGTTATGCCCCACATCCGAGCCCCCCAAACTTAATATTTTTGATTCCGCACTCAAGGTCGTCAAGACTCATGGGTGACCTAGGGACCAATCCTACAGCCTCATCAAGGTCGTCCAGAGACCGGCGGCCTGCTAGGTCGCCTCGGCCTCCAAACGGCGGGTTCACACCACATCTCCTAGGCCCAGCTGCCTACACGCCTTCTAGGTCACTTCGATCTACAGCAGCCGACCCAACCAACGGCTCCACGCTTAAAGGCTCTACTGCCCATTGGCGACCTATCGGTCGTAAGCACAGCTCCTTGCTGAGGCCCTGCTGCCTTCTAGGTCGGTAAAAGACCTACATATTTTAGGATTGACACCCTGCGTTGTGCCACTGCACAACGGCCGTGTTGACCCAGGTCGATACGGGTTCTTTTGTCGATTTCCACGACCTTCTGAAGGTCGGCACGCTTCCACAGCCCTGCCGGGACCTTGGCCACGCCATTGCTGCCCGGGCGCCTCTATATAAAAATGAAGATACAACGTTTGCCACACAAGCATTGGTATACAAGCTTCATAGGCTGCAAAGGATTATGGCCCAAGGCCAATTACAAGATGCAAACATATTAAAGGTCCTGATCTACCTTACATTGTGCCTACGGCGCAACCTAGACTGATGAAACGCGTCGCAAGCTTTTTTTCTAGCTTCAGGACCTACTTGGAGCCCTCCACCACCGCCGTGGTCGCGGCTGCCACACAGCCACCTCTACTCTAGCCCCAGAAGGTTTCCTGTGGAGTCCCATCTTTTGCTAGGGTGCTCCCACAAGATCCCAAATCGGACCAGTGTCACCTCAGGCCTTCACCGGTGCAGCATGGCGGTCTCCAACGCCACATTAGGCCTCTGCTCACAAGGTCCGTCAAGGCATGTACTGCCCCATGCTGCACCTGGATTCCTCGCTGGGCGCGGGTGAAGCGGCTGATGGAGTTCTCCCAACTTCGCAAGCATTCTTCTAGCTCCAGATGGCAATAATCTAGCGCTACGCTCTGGTGGACGGACATAAGCCCAACCTGTTGCAAAATTACAACGCTGCTTCACCATGATGCTCCTACCTGTTTCAAGAAGCAAGCTATGGGGTCTCCTATTTATAGCAGCGGGGCTTGGCCTTGGATGCCATCTGCACTTCAGCTGGCGTGGTGTCCTTATCCACAACACTGTTACCACGTGGAGCGCGAGGTCCCTGTTTGCTTCTGGGGAGTGCTGACACGTCTGTCAACCGCCTGATGACACCTTTTCAACTTTTGTCTCATATGGGTAGCGACCGCATTTCTGCTTGGGGCAGGTCCCGTGATCATACAGTACGCCCGTGGAGCGCCACGCGCCGAGGCCGCTGGCGTCTGGCACTACTTCACAAAGATTCCGGATGGCTTGTCTTATTCGGTGGGAAGATCATCTTAAAGTGCAAGCAGAAGGCCGTAGGTTCTCTGTTCACTGTTCGAGCATCAACCCGACCATCCAGGTCGCCTTACTGCTCGGGGGCTACTCCACGAGTGCATCTTACGACGCCCTCTTTCTTCCACGTTGCATCGACCTATTGGAAGCCCGCTCCCACTACATCTTCGCTCGACCTCACTCCGATCGGCAAAGGAACCCGCTGCAAGATCCTCACGGTTTTTTGGCGGTTGCCTGACTAAGGTCAGGTCGGTGGCTCTTCAGAGAACGACACCTTGTCTTCGCCTCGACCCCCTGGACCTACGTTCCAGGAGCTCGATACTTGACGTCGTGCGTGTTGGAGGAGTCTATTTCTTTTTTGGATCCCCGTGCACCCTACACGACCTTGATGATGCCACGACTTCGCCAAGTCTCGACATGACCTCGCCGCGGTCGCTACGCCTACACGTCGATCGGGGCTTGAGAGACATGGGTACCCATGGGTCCCCACCGACCAGGGTCCCAGAGGTCCCTGTCAAGTGGACCCGACCTACCAGAAGCCCCGCCGACCTGCAAGTGGGCCCGGAGACCTTATCCACAACCCCGGTGACCTTGGAAGACTCCAGAAGACCTTATCCAGATCCCGGAGGATCCGCCGGGCTTGGGGCGCAAGGCGAGCTGCTAGGTCGCGGCTCGGCGCCGCCTGTAGGTCCGCAGATCGCGGGATTTTCCCTGTAATCAAGGCAGATCGCCTTCCTGATTTGTAACCGACCCCGATGAGGGTCCACCGACCTCGAATGGAAGCCCTAGCCCGTCGACCATATAAGGCGGCCTAGAGCTCCATTCGAGGGGACTTCCCTTCCACGCATAATTCCACTTCATACTGGACGTAGGGTTTTACTCTCCGGAGGTCTGAACCAGTCTAAATCCTTGTGTCCCTCGCCATTCTCGCCATATTCCGAGTTCCATCCATGAACTACCACCTACGCTCTTAGTTCTCGATCCCCTCCAATCAACCTACAACCGCTTGGGTCGCCCCCTTGCGGATCTGTCCAGGTCTCACCCCCTGACACTATACGACTTCTATTACTTAACTAGGGGGCACATGGCTTCCGCGAAAGGGCATGTAGCTTAGTGGTTACAAGAGCCGCAGTAGCATCTCAGATCCTGTGTTCTTCCAGTGAGAGTGAATTTCTCAAGATTTAATGGTGTTGTGCTTTCAGTGGTAGACGAAGTTCCCGTTGACAGCGATGCGCCTATGATGACTTCATCAATCTTGAGGATATGCCGGCTCAATCTTTGAAGATGCTCTTAAGGGTAGAGTTTGCACGCGTACGTTCATAGGGATGAGTGTGCGTTGTACTGTGTAATTAAAAAAAGAGTAAATTGTGTTTACCATACAACAAGTTGTAATGTGGGTGCAAATTAGTCCAATAACTTGTAATATGCTCAATCTAGTACAATAACTTGTCAGGTGGGTGCGGATTAGTCCAACAACTTATAAAATGATCGATCTCATACAATAGCTTGATACGTGGGTGCAAACTGGTCCAAGAACTTGTAAAATGCTTAACTTAGTGCACACTCGATGTATCTGCAGTCAAAATGTTATCACAAATAATATATTTTGTAATACCAGACTAGAGTATACTTGCGTTAGAACAAGTTATTGTGCATTATTTGACAATTGATATTCATGTTGCGATGGTAAAAATATTTAGTAAGGACTAGAACCTTCGGTGTTTAGCCAATTACTATTATGTCTTTGTTATTAATTTTTATACAAATGTTAGATTTTGATTAGAAATATTTTCCATTTCATATTCAATATTAGTTTCAAATTTGATTATTTTACTCGTACTAACAATTAATACCTTTTAGAAGTTTGACATAAATATTTTTAAAGTCTCATGTGCTAGTTGAAAGACAAAATGAACTAAAATAACGAAAATGGGTGCAGAAGAAACAAAAGGTCATATGGTGTCTTATGAACTTTAGTCTCTCAGTAATCTAATGGTGTAATTCAAAAACTTGATTCAATTTAACTAATAAAAAATAAGTAATATATATACATTTGATTCAAAATTAGCAACTTTAATTGACAAAAAAACTATTAGTTGGAAGAAAATTTGAATGCTACCTTATTTGTTTTATACATTATCATTTGTAAATTTGGACTATAGGTGCACCAATTTGCCAAGTTATTACATTGAACCGCGTATTTTACACAAGTTTTTGGATTAATATGTACACACCTATAAAATTTTTATACTAATTTGATTATTTTACATGGTTTTGGACCAATATGCACCAAACTGACAAGTTATTGTACTAAATTGAGAATTTTACAACTTATTGGACTAATCCACACCCACTTGACAAGTTATTGTAGTAAATTGAGCATTTTACAATTTGTTGGACTAATCCGCACCCACCTGACAAGTTGTTGTATGATGGGCGCAATTTACTCTTAAAAAAAATAATTGAATGGCTTCCGGTGAAGCTTCAACTCAACCTTTTGGAGGAGAAAGCTCAGCCTCCTTCTAACCCTAAAAACAATAAAGGTGGTGATGAAGAACAAAGTAAAATAACATTGTGAATTTATGATCATCATCATGGATGTAAGGAAAGAGCGAAGTAAAGCTGAATCTAACCCAGATTGCATTGCCATGTCACAAGTCACAATACCACAATTCCACAGCACACATCGATCCGGGCATCACACCTTGGGTTTCGCTCGTCGCTTCGCCTTTGGCTCCCATGCACCCATGGAGTATGTATGGACCACGGGCGCGTGCCCTAAGGAGGTGAAACGGCCGGCCGCGAGACCTCGCGCGTGCACGATCGTGTGTAGTGTAGTGTAGGCATGGCCGACCGGCGGAACGCCTGCCGCCACGTTCCATGAGGAAAAAGGTCGTGGTCGTTTTCTTAGAATCCTTTTGATCCGTGTAATAATAATAACAATAAATCCAATTCCGTCGGATGTTTTGAGGTTAATTATGAATATTAAATGTAGATCATTGATGAAATGAATTCCGTAATCTTAATTTTTTTCGCGCGACGAATCTATATATTAAACCTAATTATTAGATCATAATTAGACAATGTGATGCTATAGTAAACATATGCTAATCATGAATTAATTAGACTCATTAGATTCGTCTCGCGAAAAAATCTAATACTTATGTAATTATAGTTTTATAATTAAATTATGTTTCTTCCTCCTAAAAAGTGGCTTGTCATTCGATGTAACAGAAACACGGAAACCAAACATCCACTTAACATTTTATCCACGACGGACCTGACGTGAGCGCCGCCCCCACATCACCGGCCGGCATCGTGGCTGATGATGTCGGTCCTGGACACACTTTGCCTTTTTTAAGTGGAAGTAAACTACTGAACATCTACGGGTTCATCAACTCATACTCCCACACGAATTAATTTTTTAAAAGATGTTGCATTCAAAAGTTACTTAAAAAATAAACTCCTACCTAATGATAGCAATTATTTACCTACTGCTATCTCATTTTTCAATTCTTTAATATAATATATTCATATAGAAGTGTACTTATTTTTACCAGCTATGATTAATTTTTAATTAGTAATTTCTCTATACACTTTTTCATTCAAATTCATTTTTGTTTCATTTTGTATCACACTTTCATACACTTGGTTTAGCATAAAATTAAATTAATATTTTTTGTTACTTCCTCACATATATGTATAAGCGGTCTATACGGTGGCACTCATTATAAGTATATACCTTAACCTGTTAAGGTCAACTTTAGATTATTCTAAACAGGCATATGACTATATGAGGGTAACTTAGATAAAAGTTTAGAATAGCATTTTAAGTTATGCTTTATAACAATATCCCCGTGGGGCTACCGCATGCTGTTTTGATAATGACATATGTGGGTAACATAGATGCAAATTAAATGGGTTAGTTTAAATTATTTTTTAAGTATTGGTGGTGAGCAATTTACTTGTAAATTTAGGGAGTTATTTTTAAGTATTATTTATAACAATATGAGTGGGTAATTTTGATGAAGATTTGAGAAGCAATAATGCATGCTGCAAAAATGAGTGTAGGTGAGGGAGAGCCCCCAGCCACGTCATCGTCGGGCCAGCTACCGGCGGCCGCAACCCTTTCGTCCTCCGTCGCTCCTGGGTCACCTTGCTCGGGGAGTGGTGAGGCCGTTGACCTCAGCTTCGCGAGAAGTCCATGCTCCAGCACTCCGCCGCGCCATGAGAAGACCGGAGAGAAGCGAGGCGATGCTGCCTCTGCTGCCTTACGGGAGGGGAACGACAAGGCCGATGGTTCTTGCCCGGGCAGGGCAGTGATCGCTGGTTCCTACAAGGATGCGCTTTTACAGCCCCGGACCTTCAAGCCGAGGTTCCCGGAATCTGGGCTTTCTTCTAAGTAGGTATGGTACACCGAGGAATCCATGCGAGGCAGTGATGGGGCTGGCCCTGTGAGGTCACATCCGAGGCTGGGTGGCAGCATTCATGAGGGCTCCCTCTTGGAAACGCTCAAGGTGAAGGCTGGTAGGGGCTGCTTCAACTGTTTCTCTGCCGGGCACCGCATTGATCCATGCAGAGACCCCCCGTGTTGCTTGCTTTGCCTTTGCTTTGGGCACAAAGCTCGCCACTGCAGGGTGCTCTGCTACGCCTCACCGCGCAGTTCCTGCTTCTCGCGTTGCTGCTCCGCCTGCTCGCCCCGCCGCTCCGCCAGCTCACAATGCTCTGCCGCCAGTTCGCCACGTTGCGCCCGCCCACACTGCTTCACCACCTGCTTCATGTGATCCGCCACCTGCACGCGCCCTCGTTCCCGCCGCTCCCAAGGCTCCTGTCCCTCCTCCACCGGCGAGGATTATGGCGGCTCCCTTTCATCGTTCGGGTGCGCGGGGCCTGTGGCTGAACCATGTCCGCGCTGGGGTGCTGCAGACTGAGGCTATCCGCCAGGCTGGGCGGAATCTGGAGGTCTTCGCTCTGCTTGCTGTCCTCCTCAACGCGCGTGCTCACCTAGACACATAGGCGTTCTGGAGGGAGGCGGCCCGGCAGCTACAGGTTCACGACTTCAAGCTGGAGGTGTTCAGGCAGGCGGGATCCACATTCCTGCTTCATTTTGAGGAGCAGATGGAGAGGAACGCCAGCCTACAGAAGGGCTTCCTTGAGTTTGGCTACTTCAAGTTCAGGCTCATGCCGTGGACACGCCAGGTCAGTGCGAGCTCAGTCTCCAGGCTGTTGTATCGAGTTCGTCTGTGCATTGAGGGAGTACTGAGCCATCTTCGTCATGCGAATGCTCTTGCTAGCCTGTTCCTGCCGTCGACGGTCATTGATGATCAGGAGTGTGAGGTTGAGAAGCCGGAGGAGGAGGAATGTGCTCGACTGTGGCTTTGGACATCAGCGCCGGATGATATCACCATTACCGTCACCCTGCTTGCTGAGGAGCTGGTGGTGCTTCCGGAGGAGCACTACGCCGATGGGGGTGCTCATCTGCTGGAGTTGGGGATGCCGATGGGGGCCATGAGGCTGGAATGTCTTGAGACACTGGATTATGATGTGATTATTCATGTTGATTGTGTTTTGGACTACACGCCACTTCCTGATAGCCCGTCGCATAGAAGTGGGGATAATGCAATTAGTGGAATTCCTTATGAGGAGCTGGAGGAGGAGTGGCCGGTCAAGCATCGCTTTGTGTGGAGGTTGGGGGAGCCGGACCGTCTTCGGTCCCCGGGGAGACAGCGTGTGCCCGTGCATGAGAGGCTTGGTGGACGGGGCAGAGACAGGTCGCCACCGCGGGGTGGCGGTGCTGCCGGCGGACGTGGTTTCCATCAGATGCCGCCGTCAGGTCGACATGATCTCCCTAGTTGGTTCTTCAGAGGTGAGAGCAGTGGCCATGGAGGTGCAGGCAGTCGGCAGGGAGGTGGTCGCCATTACCAGAGGGACACTTCTGGCAGCGTTTTTGATCGGTTGGGTGAAGTAAGGTCTGATGTGCCCCTTGGCAATGTCTTTGCTCGCCTGGGCGGCGCGCCATCATCCGGCGAGGTGTTCAGTCGCCTTGGTGAGAGGAAGATCGCCGGAGGTACTGACCAGCGACATGCATCTGGGGGCCAGCGTGCTCTAGTCTGGCGCCCAAAGCAGAGGGTGGCCGACAGCGCTGGGAAGCCGTGTCCAGAGGACAGTTTCCCCTTTCGTGAAACAACTACAGGGTCGGCGTGGTTTGTGGACCCGATGATGGAAGAGGCGGTACAGGTCCCATGCCCTGCTGGGGCATAGCCTGCAGGGTCGCAGTGCTCGGTGGAGCCACCTGCGGCCATGGCGGGTTGTGTGTCTTTGGCCGGCGACCTGGTGAACCTGCTTGCACAAGGGGTCCTACCCGACGCTGTGGCTGCTACAGTATCACTAGAGGATGAGGCTTTGGCTAGCATTGGGGAGAAGGTGTTGCCTTTTGTTGTGGCTAAGCATAGGACTGGCAGCACACTGTTGGTGGAGGGAGACAAATCCCCAAGCGACCAAGACACTGAGAGGACCACAGTTGATAGTGGCATTACGGTGCACAGTGATTTGGTGGTCGATGGTGATTCAACTATGCCAAGTCTTGCTGGTTTCCCTTCTGTTGATGTCCTGGAGGAATAGAAGGTGTTGTCTAGTGAAGCGGCGGTGTTTGGTGGGCTGCCATTTGATTTGAACGTGGTATGTGAGCAGACTGAAGATGTGTAGACTGTTGTTTGTGGGAGTCAGATTGAGAAGGTGGTAATAGAGGACAGGGTCGTCCTGGGAGCAGCGGACGTTCGACTAAACAAAGACAGTAAGGAACCTGCAGTGCACAAAGCAGGCTCTAGAAGTATGATCAAGTTCGTAGCTCCTCTTAAGAAGGCCCTACTCTGCAATCCAAGTCCCAGGCCTGGAGTGGCAACTGCCAAGAAGACACTGCCAGACCTGGAAAAAAGAAGAATACCAAACTGTGCAATCGATCCCTTAACTCCTCATTGGATGATCAAGCTAAGGCTCTCCTTCTGAAGACTTGTGGGGCCAGTGGTACTGGGGATCAACCGTCAGGTGTTGCTGATCAGCTACTTGGTGAATGCTTTCTGGCGCCATTGCAGTTGTGTGTTGTTGGTAACGTTCGGGAGACGTTTGGCCTGCCTGAGGTGGGGGGTACTAATACTCTCAGTGTCCTTGTTGGTGTTGCTCCTGTTAACGATGATGATTGAACCCAACACTAGGAATTTGGGAGGGGGCTTGTCCTGGAGCCCGTGTATCTTAATTTGTAGTTTGCTTAGCTTTGTTTTTTCGTTCAATACTCTTTGTCTTGGAAGAGGTGGACTGTATGGGGGATGTCTGTTTTTAGTTATCTCAGGGCAGTCTGGCCGGTTTGGTTTGTGGTGGTTTTTGGGCAAGTTGGCAAGAGGTGGCCAGTTTATGGCTCAAGCTACTTTTATCTGTGGTTTTATCTGTTGCTTGCTGGGGCTGCTTGTGTTGTTTTCAACCACTTTCACTGCCGGGCTGCCTGCTTGCTGGAGCTCTCTTGGTTTTAATGATTGAACAGAATTGCATAATTTTTAACTGGAATGCGAGAGGGTTAAATCAGGCAACAAGAAGAAAGGTTGTCAGGGATATGGTGGATGAATGCAGGCCAACTGTTGTGGCTTTATAGGAAACTAAGCTTGATTTTGTGGACAGGCAGGTGGTATTGGACACGTTGGGACCAAGATTTGTGGAAAATTTTGTGGCACTGCCGGCCATAGGCACATGTGGAGGGATCCTGGTGGCGGTTGATGAGGATTATTATAAAATTACACACACTGAACTGGGAGTCCATACTCTAACAGCAAAGTTGGCCTCCTCTGCTGGACCAGTGGATTGGTGCATCACAGCGGTTTATGGGCCGCACGGAGATAATGAGAAGTTGCAGTTTCTTGGAGAGCTCAGATGGCTGAAGCATTCTGTTACAGACAAGTGGCTTATTATTGGATATTTTAACATGATCCTGCATGCTAGTGATAAAAGCAATAGTAATCTAAATAGACGGCTAATGGGCTCGTTCAGGGAGGTGGTTAGAGACCTTGAGCTCAAGGAGTTGAACCTGAGGGGAAGGAAATTCATCTGGACCAATGAGAGAACACATACTAGAATTGACAGAGCATTCTGCTCAACAGATTGGGATCTGATGCTTCCTGATGTTTACCTGCAAGCTTTGTCCTCGCGTGTCTCAGATCACTGTCCATTGCTCATTGCCGGGTCTGCTACAGTGCGTAAGTACAGGGGTTCCATTTTGAGGCCTTCTAGCCGAAATCGCAGGGGTACCAGGATACCGTAGTTGCTGCTTGGAATAAACCCATCAATGTGACCAATCCTTTTCTCATATTGCATGTCAAATTGAGGAGGACTAGCAAAGCTCTCCGGGCTTGGGCAAAGGGTCTTATAGGTCACAACAAACTACTGCTGCATGATGCAAGTCAACTAATTGCTATCCTGGATGTCGTCCAAGAGCATAGGCAACTAAGTGAACAAGAGATAAGTTTGAAAAGGGACCTCAAAGCTAGATTCCTTGGCATGATAGTAGTGGAAAAACTAAGAGCAAAGCAAAGAGCGAGATTATCTTACTTAAGTGCTGAGGAGGCCAACTCTAAACTGTTCTACATCCGGGCCAACAACAGAAGAAGGACAAATGTAATCCACTCCCTACCGTCACAACATGGTGTTTGCTACTCTCATGAAGCTAAAGAAAATGAACTGTTCAGCCACTACAACAGCCATTTTGGCCAACTATGCTAGCGGAACTACACTTTTAACTGGGGGGAGATCTCCCTCCCACGCAGGGACATGTCTCACCTTGAGGAGGATTTTTCTTAGGAAGAGGTGAATGCTGTTCTTCAAGACCTAGCTAGTGAAAAGGCACCGGGGCCTGATGGGTTTATTGGCTTATTTTTCAAGAAGAGCTGGCAACTTATCAAATCTGATGTTCTACTTGTTGTAGGGTACTTCTTCCAGTGCCACTGCCAGCACCCGCCCCTACTGAACACAGCACACATTGTGCTTGTCCCAAAGAAGGGTGATGCAAAATGTGTCACTGACTTTCGGCCCATTAGCCTTACAAACTCCATCACCAAAATTTTCTCCAAGCTTCTTCCAAACAGATTGGCGCCAGAGCTAAATGAGTTGGTGTCACGAGCGCAAAGTGCTTTCATCAAGAAGAGAAGTATTCAAGATAATTTCCTTTGCACACAAAACTTAATCAAAGCTCTGTACAGATCAAAGCAACCCGGCTTGTTCCTAAAACTCGACATTGCCAAAGCATTCGACACAGTGAGATGGGATTATCTCATGGAAGTCTTGGAGCAGTTTGGGTTTGGACCTCGCTGGAGAGAATGGGTGACCGCCCTATACTGTCAACGGCCTCCACTACTGTCCTGCTCAACGGGGCTAGAGGAAAATGGTTTAAGCACGGTTCTGGCCTCAGGCAAGGCGACCCCCTGTCACCATTCCTCTTCATCCTGGCTGAACCTTTGCAACGCCTGCTAGAGATAGCCACAAGAGAACAAATGCTCTCACCGATTAACAATAGGGCCGCCAAGTTGAAAACAAGTTTATACACTGATGATGCGGCAATTTTTGTCAACCCGGTCAAGGAAGAGGTCCGTGTCATCGCACAGATCCTTGACTATTTTGGGCATGTCTCTGGTTTAGTCACAAACAGGTCCAAATGTGTCGTGTATCCAATAAGGTGTGAGGAGGTGGATGTTTCAGATATAATGGAAGGGTTTAGGTGTCCGCTGAATACTTTCCCTTGCAGTTACTTGGGGCTCCCTCTACATTTTAGGACTTTGCACAGAGTGGAAATCCAGCCGTTAATTGACAAAATGGCAAACAGGCTACCAGTGTGGAAAGGAAAATTCTTGAACAAGGCGGGGAGGCTGAAGCTACTCAACACGGTGCTGTCCTCAATGCCAACGTACTTCCTAACTGTGTTTCCGCTAAAAAAATAGGCCATCAAGAGGATAGACAAGGTCAAGAGAGGGTTTCTCTGGAAAGGGGCAGAGGATATCAAGGGGGGGCACTGCCTAGTCCGTTGGGCGAAAGTTCAGAAGACAAAAAAGTTGGGAGGGCTTGGAGTCTGGACCTAGAGCTTTTTGGGAGAGCACTGCATTTGAGATGGCTATGGTACCCATGGACGGAGCCGGATCGACCATGGGTAGGCACTGAGGTACCCTGTTGTGAAGTGGATCGACAGTTATTCAGAGCCTGTACGATTGTCACCATTGGTAATGGACAGAGAACCAAATTTTGGGAGTCATCCTGGTAAATGGTCTTGCTCCGCGAGACTTAGCACCTAACCTCTACAAGTTAGCTTGGCGGAAAAATCAAAGCGTCAAAGATGACCTGCAAAATAGCAACTGGACGAGAGGGCTATGGAGAATGAACACTGCTGAGCAAATGGCTGAACTGGTAGCTCTGTGGTCCCTTCTCGCTGAAGTGCAACTGTCTGATGAGGTCGACACCATTCGCTGGAAATGGACCTCTAGTGGGCAATATACAGCAAGATCAGCCTATGCAATCCAACATGTGGGTTCCTATTGCAGGTTTGATAGTATGGTCATTTTGAAAGCTAAAACTGAAGGCAAGCATCGTTTTTTTACTTGGCTGCTGGTGCAGAACAGAATTTTGACAACTGATAATCTTAGTGTGCGAAATTGGCCCTGCAACCCTATGTGCTCTATTGTTAGTAGCCTGGTAGATTAGAGAGATAGCAGCAGGGAATTGAAGTAGAGATTAGAAGAACTAGAGGAGGAAACACATGAACAGCAAGGGGAAAAGGGGATCGAGGTCCGCTGGATAGAAGATGAACAGGATTCTGTTGTTACAATAATGATACCTCTACCACTCCCTCTCCAGGTGTATATCTAGAGAGTACACGGGCTGGGCCCAATTCCATGACACGCAGGCCCATCACACATTAATACAAGCCCAATATAGCCTAGCAGGTACAGGGATCCTAACATTCCCCCCTTCTTAAAGAGCAGCTTGCCCCCAAGCTGTTTAATCAAATTGATCACCAGTTGAGTTGAAGAAAATTGACTCAATTAGCTCCATCTTGCAACAAGAGTCTCAAGGATCATCCACAACTTGATGGTAAAACTGAATCAAGAAGGGTGACAACCTCCAATAGTTGACTATTATGAGCTCTTGTTTGGTCTTCACTAAAAACTGCAAGAAAATATCAGACTTGATCTGATCAGCAGCCCTTGAGGCAATCCAAACTGAAGCAAGTTGTGTTTGCACCCCATTGGACAATGTTGTTATGAAGTATGATCCCACACTATTGCCATATGTCCAAGAAACCATACCATTCCGGTGCAGCCAGAGAAACACCAATGAAAACTTCCACTGAACTGGTTCTTGATGACACTTAAATAGTTGCCAAAACCCAACAGTGTAGGTGGAAATGGTCGTACAGCTTGGAATGCAGTCACAAGAATTGCTAAAATTAATGTCATGTAGAAAGAGCTTGACCGGTTGTTGTAGAATGGACAAAGACCCTTGGCAGCAAGTTAACACAACGCACGTCAGCAGAATCATATAGATCACCGACATGACCATAAAAATTGACAGCTTCACAAGTACGACCTTCAAGCAGCCACCCTACTGCCCACTTTGATGGATCCCACTTGGAATTAACAGCAGTGGCAAGAAGTACACTGAACAACTCATATAAGCAGAAATGGCACTCACATATGTATAAGCACATCAAGGATGCCCAGCATAGGTTCCACTGAACTTGCCCTTGAATCAGTATAGGAACTGACCAAGTAGTGTCCCACTGCATCCAACAATAACAGAGAGGAAACTCCAACCGACGTTGCAAATACGACCCAAAAATGCCCTCAAATAGAGAACCTACTGATCTGATCTCAGAACCACTAAACTTCAGTAACCACAAGTTTTCCGGTTGCACAACTATATGAAAATCAAACGAGGGCCAAGGTGTTGGTCTGAGTTGAATATCAGCACTTTGTATTTCCAACTGTGACGGTGGTGGCCAGGGTGTTGGTCTGAATTGATAGCTACCAGTAAACTCAATTAGTATAGGTGGAAGCCATGGTTTCCTTGACAGCTCCCAATCCAAGCAATCAGTGAATGGAGACCACAAAATTACTGAGGACTCATCAATTTTCCATTCAAACACCCTCTCAACATCATCTACTTGGGTGGGCAAACATGGCAACACTACACCAACTGAATCTGCAGAGGTGAAATTAACGATGTACCTCTGATGCTTCACATTCACGAACGAGTAGCATCTGGTGAGCAGGATGGTGGACGAGGACGACGATAGCACGTGGCTCAAGCCCTAGGACCCCGTCAACAAGGAGGTTGGCGACACCATCTTCGTCAGCCCCGACAGCGAGCGTGCCTTGGATCAGCACCTCGGCGTCAAGGATGCCATCGCCAGCACCTGTTAGGATCCGTGTACCTGTTGGGCTATATTGGACTTGTATTAATGTGTGATGGGCCTGCGTGCCATGGAATTGGGCCCAGCCCGTGTACTCTTTAGATATACACCTGGAGAGGGAGTGGTAGAGGTATCGATATTGTAACAACAGAATCCTGTTCATCTTCTATCCAGCGGACCTCGATCCCCTTTTTCCCTTGTTGTTCATCTGTTTCCTCCTCTAGTTCTTCTAATTCCTACTTCAATTCCCTGCTGCTATCTCTCTGATCTACCAGGCTGCTAACATCTATGTGTGATCAACATCTGGAAACAACATACCATTTGTGTCTGCAGTGTGTTTTTGCGCAAGGTGTTTGGGTCCTAGTTGCGCAATGGTCTGATGGAGTGGTGCAAGTCCCTGACGGAGCAGCATCTTTGGAAGGATGGTGGAATTCGTCCTTGGCAGGCTTGGCTCCGGAGCTTAAGAAGCACAAAGCGACATCGATGATTTATGCAGCCTAGAATTTTTGGCTTGAGAGGAACAAAAGAGTTTTCCAAGGAGTGGCGTCTTCAGAAGCCGGAATCCTCCAAATGATCAAGGACGAGATGGCCCTGCGAACGACCGCCTGTGACGTTCAGGCGTCTTCTGGTGTTTCTTAATGTTAGTTAAGCTTACTGAGTTTGAGTTAGCATTTGATTTATGTAATAACAACCTTGTAACGAACCACATTCTCCTCTTCCTTATATGACATAGCAGCGCTCCTACTTTAATTTTCAAAAAAAAAATAATGCATGCTGCATGCACGGTTATTTGGTCGGCAGTCAAGATCGGTAGCCATGGTACCACCAGAAACCTCCTGTGAGATCTGCATTAGATTGTGCGTGCCACCAACCAGTAGCCCATCGGCAGCTGCTGCATGCTTCTCTTTCCATTCGCGCGCTGCAGACAGCGTCGAGATCGATAGAGTGGCTTTATTTGGTAGGAGGGTTGACGTGTGCCTTTGCTTCCTCCATGCTGCTTTGGGGTTAGTTGCCGTGCATGCAAACACGCAGCAGGTGCGTGTGCATGCAGGGATAAGGTACGAGTGGGGCATGCAGATTGCAGAGCGAGGCTCCTGAAAGAGAAGGAGAGCCTTCGTTGTTTTTCGCCGGTAGGTGCACTAGCTAGTGCCCTACACGCCTACGTGCCATCGTTTTTTTTGGTCCACAAAACAAGCGTGCTTGTGGAGTGGACGATCCGTTTCCTAGCTCTTCGATCTCTACCAAAAGCGTGCACTTCCCCCCCCCCCCCCCCCCGTCAAGTCTCAAGTGCATGTTGCATGGCCTTTTAGTTTTTGAGTGTGCGTGCATGGAGAGGTAACATCGTGCAGCAGGGCTTTTGTGGCCACATTTTGTGGCCGGTGGAGCCAGGGTCTTTTTTACCGACCGCTACCGGGATACCGCGGTAACCAGTGTTACCGGTCTGGACCGGCGGCAGCAGTATCGGTCGGTTTCAACCGGCCGAATTAAAAAAAATGAATTAAAAAGTTTTGAAAAATAAAAAAATCCTAAAAGTACTTCAAGGTGCGTAGAGTCTAATGGTGTCAAAAAATTTCAAATATTAGCTCATTTAGTATTTTTTTAGGGGCATTAGAAGTGAAAATTTTTACACCATTAGATTCTACGCAACTTGAAATGTTTTTAGGAAACTTTCTTTTATTTTTTAATTTAAATTTGAAAACATGCTAAATTCTTCATTGATTCGCAACCGGCCGGCTAATCGGTGCAATCGGTTGGCTAACCGATCTTACCGTTGGTTAACCGTTCGCAACCGGTTGAACTGCGCGTTTGAATTTGAAATTTGAGTTTGTCCGGTAACCGGTCTTACCGGATCGGTTGGCCGCTACCGCCGCCGGCGGTTGAAGGACCGGATTGGCGACCAGAGAGGGAGGAGTGAATGGGAGCCGATAAAAATTCTTTCTCAAAAGAACTCAGCCTATATCCCAATCGCAACTACGAGGGTTACACACGAACAAGTGGGAGCACACACAAACCTCTCTCGAGACCTTAAGAACAAAGCTTGAAAGACTAGGAAGCAAAGCGGAAGCAAGCACGAAAGAGCTCGAGCAACACAAATGAAGGTTGAGACCTACCGGGTCACCCGACCACAAAGTCCGGGTCACCCTAAGGCAAACAGATCCGCACCGGGTCACCCGGCGTCAAGTGTCCGGATCAATCAACCCCTTTGGGTCACCCGGCCCCATTGACCGGATCACCCGGGACAACCCAGAAAACCGCCCACGAATCCGCCCCAAACTTTCGATCGATGGATCTCCCAAACCACTTGGAGTCTTGAGACGAAACTTTGGGGAGATGATGAACACCCCAAGGGGAAGATATGCCCCCAAAAATTTCATCCTCTAACTCCCTACAACTCCCGGAATCGTGAATCTTGGCCAAGAACATTATGAACTAGGGTTCATCCGAAAATCAACGAATCGAAGGCCAAATCTGGCGTTTGAGGGGTCAAGATCATCCACAAAGAGGCACAAGGCACTCACCCATGATCCCCTCAAAGAAATCCGGAGAGAAACACCCTCAAATCGATGAATCGAGCGATGAACAAAAATCCTCCGAAAATACCTCCGAAAAACAAAGAAACAGAAAAACGCCAGGAGCTAAGGATTTGGCACGAGATTGAGAAGGAAGATTTCACTATGAATATCTTAGCCAAATCCAATTACAAGCAACTCACAAGAAACACAAATGTTGGATGGCAAAAAGCTCAAACAAAGAGCCAACTCTCTCCTCTCACCTTCTCTCCTAAAAGCACCCCAAAATGAAAGAGCACTCCCACCACTAGCCAAAGAGTTAGCTGAAATTCAGCCACTCCTCCTATATATAGGACCTCCAGAAAATGATCGAAGTTCCCCTATACTAGGAGTTACAACACAAGCCCTCACAGGGGCATTTTGGTCAACACATGAAGTTCTTCATCGGACGGCCATGCATCCATCGGGCCTTCGCGTCCTCCCAACGCAAGCACCTTGATCATGCCACGTGTCGCCCGCTTCGAAGCTTCCCGACGCGCCTGGATCCCGTCTCTGCCTGTCGAGCCTTCGGTCTTAGTTTTGTGGCTCAACCAAGTAACCGGACGGTTTTATGGTGAACCGGCGCAAACCCCGTGGACTCGGTGCAGCCTCCACGCCAAGCTCCTCTTGACTCGGCAGCCACGTTGTCCCAGCTCGGTGTTGGTTTTGTGGCCAAACCAACAAACTGTCGTGCTCGGCTTTGTGGAGCAACCGAGGAACCCGACAGTTTTCTGGTGAACTGCCGAAAACCCCGCATGCAAGGCACAGCCTCACCTCGCCAAGCATCGGGCCCGCCAAGCCTTTCACCTTCGGCTCCCAGACGGTCTACTCGGTCTTGCCCCGTTCAATGACTTGGCCGCTACATTGCACCGACTCCGTGTTCACGACTTCACCTTGCTTTTCTTGCCACCATGCGGCCCGCACTTGATCCTGTCAGCCACCGGGTCCCTCGAACCAAGCCTAATTGTCTCTCCACTCCTCGGAGGCCACATGGGCATAGACCTTTCGCGCTTGTTCTTCACCTGCACCACGCAAAGCAAGCCTCAACCTGCACTTACAATACTCGGCCAAGAGTCAGTCCACACCACGTTGTCAATCACTCCTCACACCAAGGAGCAACCATTCACCGGTCCTCGGACGCTGCGGTCCTCAGCGGTAGCAGCCCACCAGTCGGTAAGAAAAATCCTGCTAACAGCTGACAACACGAAGCACTCTCGTAACTGTTATCTGATATGTCCTTAGTTGTTGATGCCCAAGAGGCCAAGACTATTAATCATGTATTCTGTGTCATCGGCACTCATAGCCTGCATACAGATATTATGCCATGTGCGATGGTAAGAATTGGAGCTAATGTCATAACATATTTTCAAAATCATTTTATTTGTCTCGTTCCACAAATATCTTTACACAATTGTTGTGCTATCAAATGTATTAATATCTTTGTTTACACTTTCACTTTGAAAAATAACTATATATGTACTAAATTGTCTTAACATATAATGGGCACATAAGAGAGAGTTTGATGTTGGTGTATTAGCTTCTTCATCTACACTATTTCACAAAAACAATATGACAGAGTATTAATATTTATTTTATATATACTTAAGCTGATAATAAATTTGGTATCCATAAATATATATTATCAGTAAAATATTAAATTTAGTTTACATAACTATAAAACTAAAAATATATCAAAGATAAAATAAAAATAATCAATATATAGTTATATGTTAGATGCATCATGCAAATTTCATATTGTTAAGCAAGTGGCAGAACAAGATCAATCATCTTTCTTAATAGGACCAATGGTCTCCTGCTCGCTACATAGTTATTGCATTTGGTTCCTTCTCAGCTTTTGGAAACATGTCAACCAAAGTTCTAGATAGGTAAAATTAAGATCACATATATGATTTCACTCAACATTTAAAACACAAATGTTTAAAATTACTTAGTTTTCTACTCTCATTGTTGCTTTCTACTCTCATTTTATTATTTACTGCTCTCTCTTTTTGTTTTTGTTTCTAAGAAAACACACATTACTGTTTACTGACATGTACAGAACGTTCGCCATGATTACATACACCATCATGTTAATTCAGTGGATTTTTTATTGAAAGAATGTGAGAGTATCAAGATCAACCTACATCAAAAATTACGTAGCGTACATATTCAAGTAGCTCCTTACATTTCTGATTGTTTCTACCAAATTATTGTTGATGTTGCCATGGATCGATAACCGGTTGCGAAGTGATGACAACTCTTGAATGTTCCTTACCTCGACAGCAACAGCCCACATGCATGACATCATACTAGACTTTGATGGTGAAACATGCTGGCAATGACCATGGACGCGGCGGTGGCCAGCGCTTTGTGGCAAGAAGCAGAGCTGGATTATATCGGTTGAAGCGGAGAGCTGCAGGCCGCCGAAATATAATTTAGTTTGCCTTGATTGTCTTATGATGTTATTTCTCCTACATGCATATTGTGTTGTGTGTAGGGTTTTTTTACCGACCACTATCGGTCCAGATACCACTGTAACCGGTGTTACCGGCCCAGACCCGTAACGGTACCAGTCGGTTGACTTGGTTCCAACCGGCCGAATTCAAAAAATTTAAATTTAAAAAAATTGAAAAATCAAAAAAAATCCTAAAAATACTTCAAGGTGCGTAGAGTCTAATGTTGTCAATTTTTTTCAGATATTAGTTCATTTAGTATTTTTTTGTAGGCATTAGAAGTTCAACCAAAAAAGAAAAAAATTGACCGGTTGAACTTCTAATGCCCGCAATAAATACTAAATGCACTAATATTTGAAAATTTTTGACACCATTAGATTCTACACACCTTGAAATATTTTTAGGATTTTTTTCTTTTATTTTTCAATTTTTTAATTCAAATTTGAAAACACGCTAAATTCTTCATTGATTCGCAACCGAACAGCTAACTGGTGCAACCGGTCAGCTAACCAGTCTTACCGGTCGGTTAACCGTTTGCAACTGGTTGAGCTATGCGTTTGAATTTGAAATTTGAGTTTGTCCGGTTTTTACCGGTGACCGGTCTTACCGGACCGGTTAGCTGCTACCGTCGGTCGACGGTAGCAACCCGCCGGCCGGTAAAAAAAAAACTGGGTGGAGCTATAGGGGCCATGCATCGTACGCATTATCCTGCATATGTACACGCAAAAGTATACGTGTCTTTATCGATATGTCGAGATATGATGCTACACACTTCAGCTCAGATGCAGTACGTGCACCTGTTTATTTTCCAACAATTAATACATACCTAGGGCTTTTTGGGTAGAGTTGTCACCACTAGAGAAACACTTATTTGTACCGGTGCTCAACCCCCATTAGTACCGTGTATTGAACCGGGATTGTTCATCAGATACTAATGTAGGGGGCACATTTGTACCAGGTGGCTCACCCGATACTGTTACCACCCGGTACTAATGTGTTTAGCCCAGTCAGCATCAGCCAGCCCTCTTTCCCTTTTCTTTTCTTTTTCTCATCTCATCTTGTCTCATACAACTCAAAAGATTCAACATCACATTCATACAAATACATCTCATACAACTCAACATATTTAACATCACATTCATATATACAAATCACATTCATATATACAAATAATCTGTGCAAAGAGAAGTGAAGAAAAGAATACATCAAGAATCTGTGCAAAGAGAAGTGAAGAAAGGGGGAGGGGGGAGGAACCCTACCTCTTTAGTCTCGGGTGGTAAAACCACCCGAGACTAAAGGCCTGGCCGCCAACAGCTCCCTAACCGCAATAATTGGTGCCGACCATTAGTCTCGGGTGATTTTACCACTCGAGACTAAAGGGTGCTCCTTTTGTCTTGGGTGGGAATACCACCCGAGACTAAAGAGGGGCCTTTAGTCCCGGGTGGAAAGACCAACCGAGTCTAACTCCGTCGCCCGCCAACCCCTGGCTCCCTCCCCTATCTCTTTATCTCCTTTTCTCCATCTCCATTCAAATCCTCCTGCCCACTCATCTCTCTTTCTCTCTTCTTCTTCTCTCTATCTCACATCTTTCTCCATCCATCCGCATGTGGAGGCACGGCGGCCGGGTGCGGGCGACCGAGGAGCCATCGGAGCATGGGCGCGGGGCCGCCGGCGCGGGCTCCGGGCTGCGGCGAAAGACCCTAGGGCAAAGGCAAGTTTTTTTATTTTCTTCCGATTCTTTCTAGTGATGAATGGAGTTGTATGATGATGAGATTTTTTGTAATGAATCGAGTTGTATGATGACGAATCAAGTTATATGATGAGATTGAGATGAGCATGTGTTATATGAGATTGAGATTGAGATGAGCATGTGTTATATGAGATTGAGATTGAGATTGAGATTGAGATGAGCATGTATGATGATGATGTGGCATGATATTCGATTTGGGTATATGGTCATGAATCGAGTTGTATGATGATGAATTTGTGAAGTGTATGTTTTTTGTTCTTGATTTGAGCTTGAGATCCAAAAGAATGTGGGACGGGGGATGGAGAATATGATGATAGCCCCCCTTTTAGTCTCGTTTGGTAAGACGAACCTAGACTAAAGGTACCCTTTAGTACAGGTTTGTTCACCCGGGACTAAGAGGGGAGGGGCTTTTGTCTCTCCTCTTAAGTCCCGGTTGGAATGGAGAGAACTAAGCCTCTTTCCAACTGGGACTAAGGGTGCTTTTGGTTGGGCTTTTACCTGCTTTTGCTTTTGCCAAAAGCCAATAGCCCAACCAAAGGGGTTGGCGTCATCCAAAGCCACAACCAAAAGCAGTTTTTGCGTAGTACAAACTTGAAAGCAGGTCTCCCGCTACTTTCAGCTGCTTTTGAGTTACAAAATAACCCACCTTCCACTGAGTGCACAGGTACCGGTTCATTTTTTTCCTTCTATTCCCGTTCGCGTCTCCATCGCTCCCACCGCGAGCTCCCCACCGGAGTGCTCCGTCGCGACCTCATCGGTAGGCGGGAGCTCACCGTCCCGACCTCGCCGGCAGGTGCGAGCGGCTCCACCGCGGCCTCGTCGGCACGCGGAAGCCCTCCGCCGTAGCCATGAGGGCGCGCGGGAGCGGCTCCGCCGTGGCCTCGCCGACGAGCGGGAGATGCTCCACCGCGGCCTGGCCGACACGCGGGAGCCCTCCGCCGTGGCCTCACTGATGCGCGGGAGTAGCTCCGCCACGGCCTGGCGGGCGTGCGGGAGTGGCTCCGATGTGCAGGAGAGACAAGGGGTCAGCGGCTCTGGCGGCGGGCCCGGCTCCGACGGCTACGTCCTCCCGGTCGATGAGCTCGCTGCTGGCAGCAGGCTTCCTCCCTCCGTTGAGATCCGGCTAGAGGTAGGAGAAATCACATGTGTGCATGACATGTGGGGCCGCTTGGAAGTGGGGATTTTTTTCCAAAAGTCACACCAGCTCAACCAAACAGGTTTCCATCCAACCCGCAACAACTTTGTCAAAGCTACTTTCCTAAAGCCACACCTAGGGCTGGACGCCGAGCCAGCTCGGCTTGGCTCGGCTCGGCTTGGTCTGGCTCGTTAAGGTAACGAGCCAGCTCGGCTCGACTTGTTAACAAAACGAGCAAAAATATTGGCTCGGCTTGGCTTGTTAGTAGCTCGAGCTAACTCGTTAGGCTTGCGAGTTGTATGTAAATTTGAAATTAACATCTGAGCATATGTAAAATTTTTTAAAAATAATAATTATAAAGTTGTAAACCATAAAATTAGTCACACATTGAGCACTTAGGAAAGTTTAGCATAGCTTCAATGGCTCGGCTCTACTTTGATGGCTCAGTTTTCTATGTTGAAATTAGAACTTCTTAGCTCGTTTGGCTCGCGAGTAACTTGCGAGCTGGGTCGAGCCAGCTTGTTAACAAAACGAGCAAAAACAGTTGCTCAGCTCGTTAAAAAATTGATCGAGCCAAGCTATGAACGAGTCGAGCCAGCTCACGAGTTTCTGGCTCACGGTCCAGCCCTAGCCACAGCCCACAACAGTTTTTCTAAAGTCACAACCCAACCAAACACACCCTAAGGCCGCCTTACTAGTGAATATGCACTCACTTGACAAGTCGTTATATGGTAAATGCAATTAACTCTAATTTAAATATTGGGGGCTGTCAGCCTTCCACCAATATAATTTAATTCAATGTATAACAGCTTAGTATAGTACTACAAGATAGTGGTTGGCTTTAGATCCAACCCAAAATTAAACGTTCCAGATATTTCATTCTTTTCTCGGCTTGCGTGAGAATATCGTTTTCTGCTTGTGGATAAAAAAAACATGATGGAAATTGAGGATTTCGACTGGTGTCTGAGCTTCATCCAGAAGTCATGCCATTCCAAACTAGATGGCTCGCTCCATTCATGGATGAGACTAATAAGCACGTGTTTGCGTATGTGTATATATGTAGGATTTTCGATGCAGTTGACAACCATATATGGCTTGCAAAAAAGAGACTAAGTGACTACGTAGTTGCAAGTTCATGCATCACAAATGGATATAGATCGACTGATGGCAGCAAAAGACCTGGGATTGGATTTGGCTTAGTCCAATATCCAATTGGATATGATTTTGACCTTGGATATAGTTGGATTTGGACATAGTTGGATATGGGACAACCATTAGGTTTGGATCCAATCACGTTAGGTTTCGTTGGACCAAGGAAACAAGATAATTAATCCAATTCCTGTTGGATTTGTCTCTAGCTAGCCTTCAACGCCGTCGCATCACGGCTTATTATCAACGCGCAGCGATTCACGCCGCCCATCACCAATTCTGTGGCCTGAGGTCGTGCTCACCTTCGCCGGCGGCGCCTCCTCCGACACGGGACCTCCTGCAGCAGCGACGTTGACTTTCCGGCCGGGGGTGCGTGGGGAAGGTGCACGCAGCGGGGTTCGTCCTCACGCTGGCTGCGCGCCTCCGTGGTCACAACCGGTATTCGTGAAGTCGCCATGTGTCCTAGGCACACGGCGAAGAACAAAAGACACACGACGACTTCTTCGCGTGTGTAAAATGCCATTACACACGGCGAACAATACACGGTGACGCCAGGCACTGTGAAGGGCCTCTTCGCCGTGTGTCGTTTATCGGGCACACGGCGACCACTTTCGTCGTGAGTAATATGAGGCACACGGCGACATAAAGTGTAGTAACAGGGAGCACACGTGTTCGTGCTCATCCTGTCCCCTATGGCCTTGTTTTCGAGAAGGTAGCACGGCGACCACACCAGTGCAACCTTGTGGTGTCGGCCCGGGGGCTGTTCCATTGCATCGGGGTAGTGGTGGACGTTGCCACACGAGGTGTTGTCGTTTAGGGACGGGATGACGAGGTACGGCATGACAGGCGGTGCTAGCGGGGTGTTAAGTATTTTAGGGATAGGGGATACCGTTGTACTTATAGTTTTTATCTTACAGTATTCCAAAAGGTTGTCGAATCCACAAGAAACGTATGTGCACTAACTTTTCTTCTAGTCGATCCAAGGACACACCAAGATACGTGATGAGGGTAGAGAGGATTCCTAGGATATCATTATAGATGTGATTAAAGGTCAATCTCTTAGATATATCTTGCTTTAGGTATGTACCGGTAGCTCTAATCTAACAGGTGACTTTGGCACGTGGTTCTATGAGAAACATAGTTGTATGTTGATCACTATGGACCATAAAGATTGTCACCACCTAATGGACTGCCTCTACCAAACTATGAGATAAGCCGAACGAATACTGATTTCCGTCAGCATGACACTATATCTACGCTATAGTTAATGTCATAGTTAACTAACTACGGCTTAACTACGACACTCTGTACAAGCAGAGTTATGAACAAAAATAACAGAACTAATCTCACTCAACTATAAGAACAATATAAGAAAGAAATCACGAATATGAACTTATTACTTCATACAAAAAGCCAGCATCCGTAGAGGTACAAGTTGAGAGGAGAGTGCCAACATCTTGGCACTCCTCCCAACAAGCTACCCTTACTCTCTACATATTCTAAGCACTAGGTAATAAAGCTCCAAACTCAAGAGCAGCTTTTTGATCTATCCTTTTGTGGTGTGTCTCCAAATGAGTCCTCTCCCCTCACATTTAGGCACTTGGGGGGAGTGAGGTGACTAGGGAGAGTGGACTTCCTCTATGGTATCCTAAGAGTATATTTGGGGAAGCATCAGGCACCACCTTTAGGAGAGCACGAGGAGGTGACATGTGGAAGATGGGCTGGAACGGAGTCAACACTAGTTCGGTCGAACTAGGGGTTCGACTGAACCCCAAGTATCACATTTCACACTGCCTTTCGTCTCTATGATTGGCAGAGAGTGCGCTTCCATGCTTGTGGGCCCATGGATGTGTGTGATGCCTCCGTTGTGATCTCTACCTCATTGATGGAGTTGTGCTACTTGGATCCATAGATCTCCTCCTTTTACAAAGATAAGTCACCTGCACACAGATATTCACCTGTACGTTAGCATCGTTACGTATTTGTCTGCATATATACTTGACCTCAAAAACAGTGGCGAATCCAACGTGAGGGCTGGAGCACCCCCCCCCCCCATGCACTCCATTGGAGCCCCCACAAGCCCCTCCAACATTTTCAGCCATGGGTGAAGAGGAGGAAAAAGGAAAGAAGGAAGAAGAAGAAGGAAAGAATGGAAAGGAGGAGAAGGAAGAAAAATGAGCACCCCCTATCCACAAATCCTAGATCCGCCCCTGCTCAAGAAGCACGCCAGCTACAATAATCCAATGTTGGTTTGCCAATCCCTATCATTCACAGCTAGTAGTCGAATGCCCCACAACTTTGTCATGTTTCACTACTGTTCGTGTAATTCAATAGTTAATTAATAAGGTAAATATTTGTGGGAGAATGTGCTACTGGCCAACTGGTGACTAATCTACACACTGTAACATCCATGCGTCGGCTAGCTCCCAGAGTTCCATGGACAAGACAACATATAGCACACATTAGGTGGGGGTCAATGGCGTGAGTTGTTCAACGATTCAGTCGTGTGATCATCTCTCTCTACTGCTCTCTTGGTTGCTGAGAGTCTTGAGGATAACCTTTGTGTGTTCTTGCATGAAATTCGGCTTGTTGGCTGGGGGGGGGGGGGGGGGGGGGGACAGAGAGAGAGAGAGAGCGTGTGGCTAGCAGCAGGGGTGTTGGATTACGTACCCGTGTGAGGGACGCAATCGAGACCTGTAATGCAAAGCGGCCGCACTGAGACGTTTACATGCACGTCGAAAGCGGCCGCTGCTGAGACGTTTACACATGCGCGTCGTCCCTGGCACGAAAGCGGCATGGCAGCTTGCAGGAGAGTGACGTGTGGCATGGCCGTTTGCACAAAGTCAAGGCTACGAATTGTCTATTTTAGATTTTTATCACGTGACCAACCATGTATATTTCCAAACCAAGAATGCGTCACCTATGGAAACCTATCTCTAAGCAAACTGTACGTACCTGATCAACTATGTTCCATTTGGAATATGCTCTTTTGAAAAGAAAAGGAGAAAAGGCACTCCCCAAACCATAAATATATGTCAAATTAATATTGATTTTTTTAACTTAGACCATTGAACATAAAAAATTGGGGTAGATTGACAACAAGATTTACAGGGGTTAGGGTGTGCGTGCGACCTTTAGGGCAGCTCCAGTACGTGTACTCACTACTGGAAAACGCGTCTTTCTTGCGCGCCACGCCGTTTGCCGTGAGCTCTATTTCGAGCGCACGGCAAAAAGCTTCTTTGCTGTTCGTTTTTATAAGGCGCATGGCGAAGAAAAAACGCACGACAAATTCAATGTTTGATGTGCGCTTTTTTGTGACAGCACGACAAATACAAGAGTTTGCCATGCGTTTTTTTGCGCGTGGCAAACTATTTTTTTTCCACCGGCCGTTAGTGTCAACTGCAAACCGTTAGCGACAGTGTAGATGTTTTTTAGTCCCTTTTGCCGTGCGCCTACACAAAGCGCACCGAGGCGCACGACAAAGGCACCGCTTCGCTGCGCATCTTCAAAAGGCGCACAACAAAGGGGACAAAAAAATTATCTTCCACACTTAAAATTTTTTCTCCAATCCTTATACAGCATGTAGTACTCTGTGTTAATTTTCATACATTTTTGTGCTTGTGTGCTATATTTAACTAATTAATTACATTTCAAATATTTTTTGAATCAAATCAAATTTGTATTGCAAGTGTTTTCAAATACTAGAATAAAATGATGGGGAAATGATATTCATGTCTTTAGCCCATATTAAGACTTTTACCATAAAATCAAAGGAAACTTAGAACATCTTGACCACGAAACACGACCACGACCATCTGTCCGAAAGATTTTAACTTTCTAAAAAATGCAAATGAAGTCCGAAAATTACGAGATTAATATCTCATGATATCATATGTGAAGACTGTGGTAAAAAATTGAGTGAGTTTCGCACATTTTGTCACATACAATGCTTACAAGCACAAACATCTCTGAATAAATTTTAGAGAGTTAAGAAGGAGTCTGTTAGGTTTGGAGTGAAAATGACGGTCGAACTTCGAAAGATTTTCTACTCTTCACATATAACATGTGGTACTCTATGTTAAAATTTAATATTTTTTATATTTATTTGCTATATTTAGCTAATTAAATGAATTTACAGAAATTTTTGAAAAAAAAATCTTTGCTGTGGGCCGGTCCATGGGGAACACGGTGAACTCAAATTAGTTCAGCCCACTAAAGCCGCGCTCCCACTAAACTCAGCCCAACTCAACCCATGAAAAAAACCCTAGACTATATAAATCCTCCTCCCCACACCCTCCCTCCTTCCTTGCGTCGCGCGCCTCCTCTCCCCCATGTCGCACGCCCGCACCCCCTCCTCTCCCTCGCACCCCCACCACCGCCCCTCCCCTCTCCACCACCCTCGGCCACCTCCTCTCCCACCTCAATTCTCTCCTCAGATCCAGTCGCGCGGGGAGCTCCAGCCTGTGGGCGGCGATGGAGGCTGTCGTGGTCGCGCCCGCACTCGGTGGCGGCCGACGGGCCCACGTCCATGGCTGCATTTGCCAGTGAATGGAGTTGGCGCGGGGACGTGGTGGCGGCGGATGTGGCCCCTCCCTGCTTCTCCTCTGACGGCACGACGGCCTCCACAATGGTGCGGCGTCCTCCTCGATGGCGCGGGCGCCTTCTCCACAGTGTGACAGCCTTCTCCACTACGCGGCGGCCTCCTTCCTATTCACCGTGGTGCCCCTCCATATCCAGCGCGTGGAGCAGAGGTGGGGCTGCGGTGGTGCCGGCGTGGTGGCGGCGGTAGCAAGGAGGCCCGCGGGGCTGCCGAGGTGGGGACCGAGCGGCGACAAGGTGGGGCTGGATTGTTGGAATTTATGTGGGCTTGGCCCAACAATTAATTCAGCAATTCCTAAATAAATCTCAAAGGCCCATACACATGAGTGCATAGGGGAGTAGTGAAATCCTTTAGTGTCACCTTGCTAGTGGAAGGTGGAGGGAACCAACTTATATATGGAAGTTGTTCTCATCTTCTAAAGACTAGTATGAGGAGGAGAAAGGAAATCCACACGCGCGCGTTCGCTCGCCTCGCCGGGCCGGGCCGGGCCGGGCCGGTCCGGGCGAAGGGCGCGGGCGTACGGCACCTACGTGAATGGTCCGCCGAAATCTGACTTCTCGCCTTGCGGGAGCGCGGTCTCCTTTTGCAGTTTTTGGTCTTTTGGTTTGCTGAGTTCTAAACGGACTCAAATCAGAGTCCTACTCCTGATTGTGTTTCACGAGATCAGTTTCCCAGACTATATAAGCAGACCACCGGCCACGCTAAAACGTATCAAATCAACAACTAGAGTTTTGCCTCTGCTTACTGTTGCGCAGCCGTCGCCAAGACTCCAGCACGATCGTTCGCGTGCACCTGCGACCGGGCGAGCAGGTCTCCGGAACCGTCGTCTTTGCAATCCTGCACCGGGAGAAGGCGAATAAGGTTTTTGGGAAGCGCTCTTCACGCGACTGCTCCCAAACGACTACTTCATCTACTTCTCGGTGACCTACTGTACGTCTACTTTCTGGCGGTCGTTCGAGGGACTACACTGCGTACATCTTCCTGCATCAACATTGTACGACTACATCAACTGAGGTCCTCCCACGAGTAGTATGACTAATCCAGAGGATAACGGCGTATCGGTTGCCCCCGGCAACCGCCCCGCCTTTGGGTACACTCTCATCTTGTTGTGGTTTTATTTGTTCATCATGATCAATATACCTTGTCTGTCTAGTGTACGAATTGTGCTTACACTAGTTGCTATGATCTGTGATATGAGTTTTCTACACATGCTTAATCTAGTTGCTCAATTCGTCATGATTTATATTCTAGTTTTAATCTGAAAATTGCCTAATATTTCAACATGCATATAAACTTTTTTATATTTTTTTGTAAAATGTTTGTCGTCCGCCTGCTTAGGGGCACACTTTAAAGCCTCTCCCCACGCAACCGTCTCCATTGCCTTTTTATTTTGTCGTGCACTGCCCCTAGTGCACAACTAAGGGTTCGTTGTGTGCTACGATAAACGGTGCACGGCAAAAGCCTGTTTGCCATGCAAAATGTTGTCGAATGGATTTTGTCGTGGGCCATGGCGAAAAAACGCACTGCAAAGAGTGTGCTGTGCATTTTTCTGGTCTTTGCCATGCGTTTCCAACGCACGGTAAACGTTCTGTTTCCATAGTGAGTCGAAGAACAACTAGTTGGCGGTCAAAACCAAACTTTGCACGAGAGGTCGAGCATTAGCTTTATCGGCCCCAGAAACCGACCATCAAACTATGTTCGATGCAACTAAATAAAAAATTTTATTACCAAAACGCTTTGGACGGTAAGATTGTCTCCACTCTTGTTCCTTTATATCTTTCCTTTAAATCCTTTCTTTAAAAGAATATTCTATCATGATCATTGAGAGTCTTTCCTCTATCTCTAGTTTTCCCGTATCCTTCTTCCTTTATATCTTCTTCTCTGTACCAACAAACCCCACAGAAACCCCCATGTCAAAATTATATAGGAGGCGACTACATGGAGAGACCTCTCCATTTAGTCATATATGGAGAGTCTCCCAGATTACTCCCTGTGACACAAAATTACTTCCTTCAACAGAAAGAAGCACACAAGAGGAAGTAATTTTTAGTCATGCATGGAGAGCTCTCCCATGTTACTTCCTGGGGGAAGTAACTTTGTGTCGCAGCAAGTAACTTTGTGTGTCACAGGAAGTAACTGAGAGGGCTCTCCATTTAAGCTTAAATGAAGAGGCCTCTCCGTTTAGATTTTCTGAATTATAAAATGCAACGCCACCCACCTCGTCGACTACCTCGCGCTGCCTCTTTCCCTCCCTCCTCGCGCGACTTTTTTTTTTGCTTTCTAGCCTTTTTTGCGAAAGATTCTCACAAGCGCGCCCTTTTTGGAAAGATTTCAAAAATAGACCCCGAGCTCGGCGTCATGGGCCATGGCGTCAAGGTATAACGTCTCGGCACCACGGGCTATGGCGCCGAGGTCGACGGCGTGGTAAACGGCGTGGCATCGCAAATTTTACATTTACCCCCTCGGCGCCACAGATCACGGCGCCAAGCTCGGCGCCGTGATCCACGACACCGAGGGGGTAAATGTAAAATTTGTGTTTTTATCTCTTTTTCTCTTTTATATTTTTAACAAACAAATAAAAAACAAATTACATCTAAATCCTCCTTATATTATCATAATCATGAAATTATAAAGTAATAATATTTATTATTGTAATTGCTAATAAAGTTACGTCAATTGTTTCAATGCTTGCTAAAAACAAAAAAAAAAGTAGGAAACAATGAGCAGGCTGGAGTTTGAACCTAGGGCTCCTAGTGTAGTCCCGTGTGGCCTAACCAACTGAACCGCAAGTTAATTTTTGTACATTGCTCGGAACAAATATACTTGTTGAATTTCAAACCCACCAGAAGAGAAGGGATAAAACAAAAAATTTACATTTACCTCCTCAGCGCTATGGATCAGGGCGCCGAGCTCGATGCCGTGATCTGTGGCGTCGAGGGGGTAAATGTAAAATTTGCGATGTCACGCCGTTTACCACGTCGTCAACCTCGACACCGTAACCCGTGGCGCTGAGACGTTATACCTCGACGCCATGGTCCATGGCGCCGAGCTCGGGGTCCATTTTTTAAAATCTTTCCAAAAGGGGGCGCACTTGTGAGAATCTTTCACAAAAAGGGCTAAAAAGTAAAAAAGATGGCCTCCTCGCTCACTCCATCGACCTCCCTCCCCAGCCGGCCTCCTCCCTCCTCCGCGCGCCCCCTCTCCCTCAACTGCGGCTCGATCTCAAATAAGGGGAGGCTATGGCGCCTCGGAATCGAGAGGAGGTGGAGCAAGAGGTGGAGTGTTACGTGGAAAAATGGCATTCCTACACATCATTCGTCCATCACTTCTACTTCTACGTTATGCAGCTCTCGTGCAGGCTCATTTAAAAAAAATGTACGTACATACGTCTGCCTTCGCTGACGAAGAAGACCAATACAAAGACTCGCCTATGAATGTCAGAAACGTCGAGCGGACAAGGATCCTCTCAAGTACCTTATCTAATTGAGTCACTGACGTGTGGATCCGGACTCATGCTTGAGTGACATACAACTACTTCACAAGAGTCCTTTCCCGCTAGGGACAGAGCGAGAGACCCTCCGAGATGGAGATGGGAATGAAGTGGGAACACGCGGTAGGGATTGAAACAATGATAAGGCCATGTACAGAGGAGACTACTATACACATAGTGATGGATATACATGTATCCTCAGCTCGAAACCGTCAACGTATATGTATGTCATGCGAGACCACTGCAGGATGACCAGCATGCGTCATCATCCAGCTCTACCCCTGTGCGTGCTAGATGTATGTAAGATGTTGACTTGCGTATATGAACAGGTTCTACGTTCGTGCCTACGCATGAGCACTACAGCGTGCTACGACAGAGCTTGCTACGTGCTTCCCTTGTGTGTTGTGGGTACAGATGCATGGAAATATCTCTTTCGCGCGCAATCCAACGGGAGCCCCGTTCATTATTTTGAACTTATTTTTTTAACCGTTAGTCAAAATTACTCAACATTTTCTTCCTAAAAGTATGAAGTTCTAGAACTCCTAAAAGATATTTAAAAAGAATCAAAGGAAGGTCATTTCCAAGAATTTCTAATAATTCATCCGAAAAATATAGAAGACAATTTTACATCAGGAGTAATCATATACAATATTTTTTAAATTATTCTAATGACTATTATATATTTTTTCTCTCTTGTATATTTGTATAAGGAACCCTTTCAAAATATTTATTGTTTTCACACCCTTCCATCTTGGATTAGGAGAAGATACGCGCTGACTCAAAAGCACGAAATATGCATTGATTTTTCTAAGTCCTAAAAATGTAGGAGGATGGATTAGGTGTTGTTGGAGAGATATTTTTTCTCATCTTGCTAAAAGTCAAAGATTAGAAAAATAATTAGGGAGCTCGCGTATCTTCTCCTAAAAGAATTCGGGAAAAATTACTCAACATTTTCTTCCCAAAATAAAAAAGGCCATCTCTAAGAATTTCTAATAATCCACCCCTAAAATATAGAAGACAATTTTGCATTAGAAATCCTATACTACTACTAAAGTACAAAAATCCTATACTACTACTAAAGTATCATAACTATTTTTTATATATTCTTTCTCTCTTGTACATTTGCATTCTGATCTTTATTCTTTTCATGCCCTTCTACTTTGAATTAGGAGGGGATACATGCCTACTCAAAAGCACCCAACTTTACGCAAAATAGGCTGACTTTTCTCAAATCTTAAAAACCGAGGATGGATTAGGAGTTGTTGAAGCTGTATTTTTCTAATCTTATTAAAAATTAAGGATTAAGGAAAAAATTAGGAGACTCTTGAAGATGGTCTCTAACTTTATCACCCCTAATCGTGGGGCATATCTTGATATGCATCAATGCAAAGATAGAGCTAGCAGTTGTACTGAGGCCGTACAATTCGACCGAGTGGCTTAATTTCTTCTCAAAATTATAGCTTTGTTCGGCTTTCTTTCATTATGCTTTTTGCACATTATTTTTCTCTTAGAACAAATTTATTGTACAAATCAGCTTTTTAAAATTTCATTAAGTAGGGGAGAGAATTACAGCTAAGTAACCTTAGGAGAATCCCCAAGGCGCGGAGTGACAAATGAACAATTCTATCGTACAAATCAGCACATAATACTTTTTTTCAAAACAAATCTGTCGTACAAATCAACATAAATTTACCGATAGAGCTTTGGTTCCAAATAAGGAACCCCTAAACAAGCCATTTGGGTAGTCGATTAAGAGGAAAGTTGTGATACACTGATACTATGCCTATACATGACCCAGCGTTTTGGTGTGCGGTGTGAAACGCGCATCTAGTAACGCTTTGACTAGTAAGTCCATTAATGACCTCATGATCGTCATACTAGTCACCACCATCCTTTTTGCACCACGACGAGTATGCATGTTGTATGGCATGCATATTATTTAGTCAAGTAAAAGCAGTATGTGCATCAGACAAGGTTGGTAGGATCTTCAAAGAATGTGACAACGACCATCAACATCGGCCGTCTCACTTGCATATAAAGTATCTCCTTTTTTATCCCCAGATAAATTTGACATTTTACATATACAAAATAAACTGAAAGTTGGGATTTTCTTGAATGATACTAGTACAGTACATGGGAATTATTTGTTCTTGCATTACAAGTGCCAAAAATCGATTTTCTACTTTTTTCCATAACCACTCAATTAATCCATTTCTCCTTCTTATTGCCTCGAACTAACAACATTTTTTTCTGGCTGTGCTCTGTTCAGCAGTACAAAGGCATGAGCTTCCTTGATTACTAGCAAATTTTGTATGAACACACTGAGCACTGCACTTATGGTTATGGGAGGACACCAAGAAACATAACCAGAAAGAACCTTCCTCCCTGCTTAACAGCTTTAAATTTGTTCAGTGCAGTGAGAAGCTGCAAATTTAATTTATTAATAGAGGGGTTAACTGGCTAATAACTAGAGAAGAGTGCGCCGTTCCTCTGCGACTGGTGGTAGGAATCGAAGTCCTCGAAGGCCGGCAACGGCGACAGCGGCGGCTGTAACAGCCACCGCGCGTCGTTCAGCATGTCGTCGTCTAGCCCCGTCTGGAATACGAACTCCGGAAAGCCCATGTCCATGAACGCGAACGGCGACTCCACGTCGCGGGTCAAGCTGGACGACGACCCCGAGGTGGAGTAGGACGTCGTCGGTGTCGAGACCGCCGCGGCGGCGGCGGCGGGGCCGTATGTCAACTCTGGTAATGGCGGCGGATGATGATCGCTCATCAGTGGCACCATGATCTCGTCCGGGTGCATCATCGGCACCTCGTCGGTGCAGAAGCCGGGGGACTTGCGGAGGAGCACCTCGTCGTCGCCGTGCTCGCTGCTGCTCGCCGTCGCGGTGGTCGCCGCCTTCTCCTCTGCAGGATTACTCCTCTCCAACGGAGGCGGCGGTGGCGGCTGATCAGCTTCCGGCGAGACGCCGGCGGCGGGCGGTGGACTCTGCTGGTGCTCCTGCGGCGGCGAGAGGGGCTTGTGTGTGAGGGGGTCGATCCCCATCTTCTTGAGCTTCTTCTTGATGTGGGTGTTCCAGTGGTTCTTGATCTCGTTGTCAGTTCGCCCCGGCAATTGCGACGCAATCTTTGACCACCTAAACATTTCATTCGTTTTTCAATAATAACAAAAAAAGAGTTGCATCCTAGTTAACTTCCAATAATTTGAATTCTCAATTTTCAAACAATCCATCAGCACAATTTATATCCCGTTAATTTCAGCACCTGTTGCCGAGCTGGGCGTGCAGGTCGATGACGAGCTTCTCCTCGGCGTCGGAGAGGAGGCCCCTCTTGAGGTCCGGCCGGAGGTAGTTGGTCCACCGCAGCCGGCAGCTCTTCCCGCACCGCAGCAGCCCTGTTTCCAATTGGGAATTCCCAAATCAGATTGTTGCGAAACAGCTTTAAAGAAGGACGTTGTTTGAACGGCGGCCGGAATCCTCCGGGTGACGACGACGCACCGGCGAGCTTGGGCACGGCGCGCCAGCAGCACTGGCCGTTGCTGAGGATGAAGCTGACGAGCTTCTGGTCCTCCTCCGCCGTCCACGGCCCCTTCTTCAGCCCCACCTTGTCGCAGCACGGCTGCCTCCCCATTATCCCCGCCCACTCAGGCACTCACGCACACAGCTGATCAAGGTCAGGTCAGGAAGGTCCAGCAATGGCGGTCGAGATGGATAGCGAGCTAGCTAAGACGAGGAGAGCCCTCTCCCTCTCTCTATCTCTACGGATCAAGGTGCAGTAGTGGCTCACCTCACCTGCCTTTATAAGGCTCCAGGGCAGGGGAGAGCAGAGGAGTACAAGGTTACCAACTCGCCATGCTGCCTACATGCAGTAGTCACCAAGGGAAGACTACTACACGTCCGCCGTCCTCGTCTCCGCTCGCGTGCGCGTGACGTCGTCGATCCCGGCCTGAAGAGACTAGCCTGACCGACGGGGGTGGCCCCCCCGGCGGCGAGCCGTCGGCGTCGTTCACTCTACGTGCCGCCCTGCGACTGCTGCCGGGCGTCTGCTCATGGGTCCCTTTTGCTTGCGTTGCAATTGCAAGTGCTGCACTGCAAAGCCTCTGCTGCTTTTTTTTTTTTTGCCCCCTTCACCTTTTCGTGCTCCAGAAACAAATATTATCCACACGGATTTCTTTAATTTCTCTTTTCATTTCACGTACTACTGCCGACCGATCGATTAGGGAGGTTCAGTTCGTCCCGGCGGTCAGTTGTTTCTAGATCCTTCAGAAGCCGCGTGCAGATGCAGAGATTTTTCAATTCCGACCCGAACAGTGCAACTGGCAACTGCGATGAAATGTACTCTTGTGCGCGTGTACACCTAGGAGGACATCGGTCGGTCAGTCAAGGAATTCAGCACGCTGGAATGTTTGAACAGCAGCGCTGCTGCACACGGAAGAGATCAGGTTGACATATTGCGTTCAGTCTCGTCGTCAGAATGTCAGTCAGTACATGGAGGAGCTAGCTTCGCCCCCGTGACATCAAGTTCATTGGGGTGATATAGTATTGTGTATAACGGGAGGGATTTGAGGAGAAATTAGTTCATTTTTTACTCACCTCCTCCCGTGTTTCTTGCAAACGCGCGTCGCACTGGGAGAACAAAAAAAAAGGGAGAAAGAAATGGTAGCGAGGACGGTGAAAGAGGGTGTAAAAGTCGAGCGGTAAAAAAAGTGATATACTAGCAAGCAGATTGATCGGGAGGTGAGGAAGTGGTGAGCTGGTAATTTGTTCGTTTTAGTTGACTGCGGATTCAGCTGACTCACCAACCGGCAGTTACAGTCAAAGGTTTCACTCCAAGAACAAGAACAGGTCGAATGAGTGAATGAATGATCGGTTGCTTGTTTTTTTTTCTTCAATCCTTAATTTTGTTCATTCACGGGCCGACCTGTTCCAATTCATGCTAAATTTGGGATTTCCAAGTCAAATCAGTGGTCCTTCTTCTTTTTATTATTATTCAGCAGCAATCAATAATGAGGAGATTATAGTATAGCATATCCTCCTAGTTTACGTACTAACAAAATTTAAGCATTTCTCTTAGTCATCATCACTCTACCAACATGATTAAGCACTCTTTACACACAACTAAGTAGCAAAAGCAGCACCCGGATTGACCCGATCCATGCCGTCAAGAACGCCGTGTTTCGGTGTCGTTGCGAGGCCGATCCGCCACCGATAAGGTGAGAATCCATGAAAAAAATCATCGTCGGGGTCGATCGCGCGATAGAGCTTTCGATCCACTGTCATCCATTAGCGCCCCATCATTCCTCAACCAGACATTCAGATTGGCTGCCAATAAGCCCTTTTTGACATGGGCTGTGAGAAAATCATATATATCATCATCCCAGAGGGGTCCCCCACTGAATTAGGAGTGACCAGGTGGCGGTGCCAGGTAGCCGTGCAGCAGAGAGCAGGGTTACCACTTCCACACAAAAGGAACAAGCAAGATCAGGTCGCCAGCCACGCATGACATGCCCCCCCTGGTGATGGACGAGAGATGTTGGGGGGGGGGGGGTGGCCCAACCCAAAGAATGTGTTCTCCCAACAAGCGATCTCTCTCTCTCACACACACACACACCGGCTGCGAAACCATACAAGAAGTGAAGAAGGCGACCTGAGCTCAGGGCATGTGCGGCGCTCGCCATCAGGGAAAGGGGCTCTCTTTTTGCTAGCTGCCTGCCGAACGCGTGTGACCTGGGAGGAGGCGATAGTGCTCATGTAAATGCCGTGGATTCGTGGTCAGTTCTTCAGTGCCCATCCATCGTCGACGCTCACCGACACGGAAATGGGAGAGAGAGAAAAACATTTAGCTGATACTGCAAAAAGGGATTAACGTGTGTGTGTGAGAGAGAGAGAAAGAAGGCCTTGACTTGAGTTCATGACAAGGCGCAGATGGAACAGCCCGGCAGCTGCCTTGCCTTAGAACTTACTAGTGACCAGTGAAGGGCGTACCAAGATGTGTCAGAGTTTTTGGAGACGAATCCGGTGCTGCCACCTGTTCGATCTGCGATCACGATCAAAAAAAATTTCTCATTTTCTTTCTCCCTCAGAACAGTTTTAACAATTGGCATGGTAATTTCACACACAAAAAAAAACAATTGGCATGGTAATTTAAGATCAAACCAACCGATCAGGGAGTGGGAAAAACTGTTACCCGGTTTCACACCACCTTCTCCTTTCAGATGTGGTCTGAACTTTGTGGACGAAAAAGCGCGCGGTATCTCCATCGGTAAAGTTATATTCCGAAGCCAATTTTCACCGTGTTAAACCAAAGGATTCCCTCCTGAAATTGACTGCTGTCTGCTGGAACCTACTACCAAGCAATGGAAAAGAAAGAGAGCCTGGGAAGAAACCATTTTTTGCAACGTTTCTCGGTTTCTTTTCTCACTTCATGATGTCGCTTGGTGTGCGTACCTGGGAGTGCAAAAGCAGCTGATCGTACCCCTGGGATCAGGAGGCGTCTGGGATCAACACCAGTCCAGGTTCTACTGTACAATCTTGCTATCTATCAGCATCAACAAGTACGAGCAGATGGGATATCGATGCTTTCAAACTTTTATACAAATATTACTAAAATTTCTCAAATAACCGCGATACACATTAAACTATATGATTTTGCTTACCATTTCATGAACTATTATCTCCATTCAAGATTCCAGACACCAGGACGCGTCATTGCTCTTGTGAAAGTGCCAACAGGAGACAAGATAAGTACACACAAAACAAAACAAAACAAAACAGGAGACAAGATCAGAAATTCAGAATCAAACACTGTTTGACAAGATCCAAACAGGAGTATGAACTGGACACACGATAAGAATCGAACAATGGAAACATTTAGAGGGACAACTGTCTCTGCAGTAAAATTTATTGCCAGCGTACATTTCTAGACGCATGTTCCAGTGAGTACACGACTCTTGAACATTGGACCAAGGGACCAAAAGATTATTTTGGTGAACAAAAAGTTGAGTGCTGGTCTACATGGACAGCCATGTCATTCACATTATGCCAGTGGTACGGCAACCAAGAGCACTACTGTCATTTGGACAAGCTGCATGTAGCATGTACTCCGTACTACAAGACTATCAGGCCAGCACCCACTTTGTTTGACGAAAGCAAATATATTATTGAGCTTCTGGCTTGCCGATTCAGTCTCATAAGCTCCACAGGTGACCATCAGGTCAATAAGAAAGGCTGTCAAAGGATAGCCAGCCGCATATCAAAACAACTGATTATTTGTAGGCATAAATTCATTCTGACTTCTAATCACCATCTCCCAGACTTTCGAGTGAGGAAGCGAACGCTGTGCATTCTTGACAGGTGAATTGGCCAGATGGCGATAGATTTTCTTTCAAATTTGAATGCCTCTCGCAGTAGGGACGATTGCATGTGGAGCATTTCGGGAGCTTGAGCCAGCAGTCCATACACAGGAAGTCAGAGCAGGCCAGTCCAGTCTCGCCGAGCTCCTCCAGGTCGATGCACCCACCACATGCTTCGCATCTAGCAACACAAAAGAAGCAGCCTCGGCATCGGGTCCAGCCATCCTTCACTTCCCTGAAATATAATCAAATCGTCAGAATGGGGGTACATGGAACCATTTTTTTCAAAATGAAGAATTGGTTTAGGTCAAAGTCAATAGACCTGCAGAAATATATGACTGTTCAAATATTAGAAGCAGCTATTCTAAAGACAAGAGCAACAAACCAAAACCTAATCACTCAAGTTGCTTTCATGTAGCCCATAGGAGTGGAAAACTATTGAGTTTCGGGACCATTACCCAAAAATTATTCAGGCAACACACCCAAGTCAGCTATACCACAACCACAGGAAAGCAGACACAAGCAAATATCTTTAAGTGAGACTAGTGACCAGCACAAATCAACGATGGAGTCGCGCACAAGTAGAGAAAAGATATGGCAATGCCAGTTCTACAATAGACTGCTAGGGGAGTTTCCAGTGAGGTGATTGAATGGGGAACTCAAAGGATCAAGACTTGGAGTTACCAACCTACAGTCCTTCCTGGTACAATCAAACACCAGCCTGACATTTCTGCACAATGGGCACACATCTACATCAATAGGACGACTGTCATCGGTGTTCAGCACTTCATGAACTCTATGGTTGTAGTAAAGTGCTTGGGCATCTTGTTGGCTGCTTCTGCATATGAGAGAGTTGATAACCTCGAGATGGTGGTTAGTCATCTTGCAGATGCCATGGAGTCGAACATGACTGAGATTGCCTTTGCACTTGTGAAGAAACTGAATAATTTTCACCAGACCATCAGCAGTTAATCCTGTACATCTGGGCACAAAGAGCTGCAAATAAAGGGGAGAAAAAACTTAGCACTAGATGCACATAAAGGCCAGTGCAATAATGCATAGCAGAAAGTAACATGATGACCATGACTTCTCAGTGAAGGTTACATTCCGTGGTGGTAGCAATCATAGGTAAAATAAACATAAACACTGGGCAGAATCTATCATGCAAATAAATAAATAAGATCGAACATATTTTGACAATAGTGTTCAAAATAAGTGCCAATGACTTATTAACAATCATTTCTCTTTTTTATTTCTTTTGGCTAGAACCTCATGATCACTCCAACAATTCAAAGGGAGCAAATTAACAAGTCTTCAATAGCCCTTTTCAAGGTTTGAAAGTAACCACAGTTTCAGACTTTCAGTATGAAGATGGTCCTCGATGACTACCCATTACTGGTATCCAGAAAGTACAGTACAACGTACATTGCAGATTCATATATCCAGGGCATTTATCCACATTGTGACCAGCAAGGTAGCAGAAGATAACAATAAAAGTATCTCTAGATGAAGGCACAATAGGTTACATTTAGCCAAAAAAGAAAAAAGCAGTGTATATGTGTTCCAGCTTTTTTCCCCTTTCTTATTTGAAAAGGCATGTAACAGCTTTTCATGGTCAACACTCAACATACTGTGTCGGGATTAATTAGACTAGGTAAGTATTTCAAATATCCAATTTATGAAGTACTACAGTAACAACAATACAGACTTACAGACTGATGATCCATTCTGTAATACCAGCTCAGCTAGCCAAAACCAAACAGAAAAGAAGGTAATTATAAGATGATACTAATCCAAGAGAAAGTGAGAGAACAAAGTCCACCCCATTTACAATTTTTAATGTTTTCAAAATTGATAGCCATGTAGTTATGCCTGTGAAGGCTTTGAAGTGCAGTTATTCAAAATTACCCCATAACAGCATGCATCATGTGCATTAAACTTGTATATTCAACGACTTTAGTCAGAAATCTAAGACAGTATGACCATGTGTGAAACTCAAATGAGTCAGCAAGACCATTGAATAAGTTACTGCAGATACTAGTTATGGCCTCTCTGGATGATGACAACGTGAAGTATCATGCAGTTCAGAAGTTAGGGGTTTATACAATGAGAGACCTTATCACATCATCTATATTAGCCATCAGTGCGTTGTGAGACAGAGAGAATGTCTTAACTCTGAAAAAGTACATCTCAAGATCATGCAGAACTTTTCAAATGAGATCCAATCTGCCTCACAATTGAAGCAGAGGAAATGGAAACAAAACTTGTGCGAGTTGAGTGGAGAAGAGAAAATGCGGTAACAATTTCTTTGTAAGCCTGCTAATGCCTTACAAAAACCTTCAACATCTTGCAGAAATGGAGAATAGAATCTTACTTCGCAGGTGATCAAGCCAAGTTCTGGTTGCTTATGGGGAGGGTTTTGATTCTGGTTCTAGTTCTTCCATCAAACTTCACTAGAATGAGGTATCCTAGTCGTGTATAAGATATATAGGCTGTAGCTTCAGTGCTGCTTTGGATTTACTCTCCCCCAACTCTTAGTGTACTGCAACAGCTCAACATACTCAAAACTGTAACCTCCCATGCCAAAATCAACAAAAATGTGCCAGCAAAGAATGATAGACACTAAATCCTTTATCTGGAAGCCTTAGATATAGAATTCTGGATAAAAGTGAAAAAAATGGCGTCCATGTAAACAATTAACAAAAGAAATAGAGCACACAAACAGTATTCCAGCTAAAATATGTGTGCCAAATATTTCGGTTAAGTACCGAATAAAACAAATGTGGTCCCTATTCTTGATCCCATGCAAATGCAGTGCAACTGGTGTTAAGTATGTCCCAATACATGTGCTTGAACAAAACTAATCATGATCTATCATTCAAAACTATATCATGATCTATCATTATGATCGAGAATTCCTTCACAAGATATAGATCATTCTTCTTCGCAGTCCACCAAAAGATACTCTGCAGAAATGATGTCACATCGACATTGGTGGAGAACACAAATATGAAATCTGTTCATATAGCATTTTCTGTAGCAAAAGATTTTATTGCATAACTACCACTATGCCAGTAAACCTTCCCAAGGAATAAAGAAGACGGCAGCATTTGGTGTTGAAAGTTATTCAAGATATTTCACTCTGTCGGTGAAACCACAGTTTGCAGAGTATAAATGTTCATATACTGGCCCTACACTCCTACTATAGCAAAACAAAACCCTGAGATAGTAGTTTGTTATGGATAACGGCAAATCCAGTGTCAAGGAAGAGAATCATTTTATCCTCTATTTATTCATTTGTCATCCTCTGCAAGACCCTTCCCTTAAGAGTTAAGACAAGACTAGGGGGTCGTCTTCTCCCTGTGATCGATTTAAGATATCTCATCTGGAATCAACTAGGAAACATTGACAATGTTTCCAATAAGTCACATGGGTGGAAAGCTGCTATGATGCACCCAGCTTGGAGGGCTATCCTTGGGCCTGTGGTGCTCACGACCATACCCATTTATTAGCACATTGCCTTGGAATTCCTTAAATAGATGATCAAGGCAACCAACAAAATTCGGAGAGCTTTTGTTTGGGAAGGTCGCAAGGAGGTACATGGAGGCCATTGTCTTGGCGCCAGGGGCTGGGTCAAAAGACAAATTGATCTTGGAGGACTTAGAATTCTTGATTGAGATACCTGAGAGTGAGGTGGCTGTGGCTCAAAAAGACACAATCAGATCAACCTTAGGCTGGACTAGATATTCAAATGCATCCTAATTTAGTGGCAACACTCACCAAAAAAAAAAAGTTATATCATTTGTAGGGGACAGCAGCAGAACATTAACATTTCTTTTTGGGTGGCAAGTTGTTATGGACACTTTCTTTGGGAAACAATTCCAGCGCAGAGGCAAGAAGGCCAAGCCGGCGCCAAGTACTAGTTAGTTAATATTTCTTGATTAGAGATATTTTGGTTTGTTAGTTGGATAGACATCTGGGAGTAGTTGTAGTGCTATATAACTCTGCCTCTCGGCAGGGAATAGGCAGGCAGTAGTTTATCCCTAAGACTCAAGAGCCTCTCAAGGAGAGGGCGAGTAGGATTGTAACTACCTGCGATTATATCAGATTGATAAATAGACCACATCATCTGGTATCAGAGATCCTCCTCTGTTCCTGCGCCTGCAACTCATCTGCTTTTGCTGCGCCCTGTCCACCTCGCCGCCGCCGCGCCCCAACCACCAACCACAGCCACCACATCCCCTGCCTTGTCGCCGCCGCTAAACCAATTGCTGCTCACTGCCATGGCCGACAAGGTGGTCACGGAGGACCTCCTCAAGGACGCCATGAACGGGCTGGTCTCCAAGGAGAAGTTTCAGAGCGACATCGATTGCCTGATCTCCTCCGTCACCGACGTCAACAAGACGGTCGCCACCCTCTCCGCCAAGCTCGACGACCATATGAAGAAGGCAGAGTTGGACGTGGGCTCTTTCCGCCAAGAAACCAGCCGCCTCAACACCAAAATCGACAACGTGCAGACCTGACTCTTGGAGAAGCACGGCCGGTTCGACAGGTCCTCGACATCAGGCGATTCGTCCGGTCCGCCGCCGCCTGCACCAGTGCACAAGCTCCGGTTTCCCAAGTACGACGGCACCGAGGATCCCCTGGGGTGGCTGCACAAGTGCGAGCAGTTCTTCCGCTCCCAGGGAACGCCGCCGGCACAGCAGGTCTGGACGGCCGCGTTCTACCTGGAGGGCGCTGCGAGCCAATGGTACTTCCGCCTCGAGAAGAACCACGGCGAGCCTTCCTGGGCGGAATTCGTCGCCGGCGTCAACAAGCGCTTCGGGCCGCCGACCCGGAGCAATCCCCTCGGCGAGCTAATGCACCTGCGCTGCTCCGGTTCTGTCGAGGAATACCAGGAGAAGTTCCTGACGCTGCTCGCGCGCTGCGATGACATCAACGAACAGCAGCAGATCTCGATTTTCTCGGCGGGCCTTCCGGCCCAGATGGGGATCGACGTCGACCTCCAGAAGCCCACATCCTTGGACGACGCCATGTCTCTGGCCCGGGCCTTCGAGCGCCGCCTCTCCCTGTCCTCCGACGCATCGCGTGTCCCGTAGCGTGGTGCGCGCGCGGCCACACCCCCGAGCAACCCGCCCGCCGCCAAATCCCCTGCTACCCCAGGCGCGACGGGCTCTTCGACGACAACGCCCGGCGCGCCCGTCAAGCCACCTGCCCCAGGCGCGCGCTTCACCCGTCTCTCGTCGGAGCAGATGGCCCAGCGCCGCCTTGATGGCCTCTGCTACAACTGCCTGGAGAAGTTCTCCCGCGAGCACGTCAAGCACTGCACAATGAAGGGAATCTACTTCATGGAGATTGACGACCCGGCCGACTCAGCGGGCGAGACGGGACGAGGACATGATGATCTCCGTCTGCGCCCTCACCGGCAGCCGCTCCTCCTCCACCCTTCAGCTCGCCACGGTGGTGCACGAGGTGCTGCTCGAGGCTCTGGTCGACTCGGGCTCCACGCATTCGTTCGTGGATGCGACGACGGCCGCCCGCCTGGGCTTGTCCATCGAGGAATGCCCAGGCCTCACCGTTGGCGTTGCCAATGGCGACCGTGTTCCGGCACTGGGCGTCTGTCGGGACGTTTCCATCCGCATCGACGCCGAGGACTTCATCCTCGACCTGTACGTCATCTGCTTGGGAAGCTACGAGCTCGTCCTGGGGTGTGAGTGGCTCCGCACACTGGGGCCCATCCTCTGGGATCTCAGCCGCTTCACGATGGCATTCTGGCGCCATGACCACAAGGTGCTGTGGCGCGGTGTCACGCCACGATTCCAGCCGCGCCTCTCCTCCACCGAGCTCACCAATCCGTTGGCGCTACTCCTGGAAGAATTTGCCGACACTTTCGCCGAGCCCACTGGCCTTCCTCCGCCGCGCGACTGCGACCATCGCATCCACCTACTGCCAGACACAGAGCCGGTGGCCGTGCGGCCGTACCGGTACCCGCAACTCCTCAAGGATGAAATTGAGGCCCAGTGCAGGGCGATGTTGGAGCTGGGCATCATCCGGGCCAGCACGTCGGCGTTCTCATCACCCGTCCTGCTCGTCCGCAAGCGCGACGAATCCTGGCGCTTCTGTGTAGATTACCGCGCCCTCAACATGAAGACGGTCCGGGATAAATTCCCGATTCCAGTTGTGGAGGAGCTCCTGGACGAGCTCAAGGGCGCGATCTTCTTCTCCAAGCTTGATCTGCGCAGTGGCTACCACCAAGTGCGGATGCACCCCGACGATGTCCACAAGACGGCTTTTCGCACCCACCATGGCCACTTTGAGTTCTTGGTTATGCCGTTCGGCCTCACCAACGCACCGTCCACGTTCCAGGCGCTCATGAACGCGGTGCTCCGGCCGTTTCTCCGCCGATGCGTTCTCGTCTTCTTCGACGACATCCTGATCTACAGCAGGTCATGGTCTGAGCACCTCCAGCACATTCGGGCGGTCTTCTCCGTGCTTCGCGAGCATGGCCTGGTGCTCAAGCGGTCCAAGTGCTCCTTCGGCGAACGACGTGTTCAGTACTTGGGGCACATCATTGCCAATGACGCCGTGGCTATGGACGATGACAAGATCGCGGCGGTCCAAGCTTGGCCACTGCCCCGGTCTATCAAGGCATTGCGAGGCTTCCTGGGGCTCACCGGCTACTACCGCCGGTTCATCGCCAACTATGGCACCATCGCCGCGCCGCTCATGGCGCTCCTTAAGAAAGGGGCGTTCCAGTGGACTCCGGAGGCGACGGCCGCCTTCGACACCTTGAAGCTCGCCCTCACCACCGGACCCGTCTTGCAGCTCCCCAATTTTGACGAAGTTTTCATCGTCGACTGTGACGCCTCCGGCACAGGCTTTGGCGCAGTTCTGCACCAGGGGCAGGGTCCGATCGCGTTCTTCAGCAAGCAGTGCGCCCCTCAACATGCCAAGCTAGCAGCCTATGAGAGGGAGCTCATTGGATTGGTCCAGGTTGTGCGCCATTGGCGTCCCTACCTCTGGGTGCGACCGTTCATCATTCGGACTGATCACTGCAGCCTCAAGTATCTCCTGGATCAGCACTTATCCACGATTCCGCAGCACACTTGGGTGAGTAAGCTGTTTGGATACACGTTTCAGGTGCAGTACAAGCCTGGAACGCAGAACGCCGCGGCAGACGCGCTGTCACGACGCGACGAACACGACCTGCAGGCCCACGCCAACGCAATTTCGCGGCCAGAGTTCGAGCTCTTCGACGATTTCCGCAGGGAGGCCACCCATCTTCCAGAGATCATTGCCAAACGCCAGGAGATCACCGACAGCACAGCGGGTGCCGCATGGTCGCTGGTGGATGGCTTCGTCATGCACCAGGGGCGCATCTTCCTCCCCACGTCCTCGGCGCTCTGGCCACAGGTCCTCGCGACGGCGCACGGTGCCAGGCACGAGGGCGCCCAGAAGACCCTGCATCGCCTCCGCGCCTCGTTCTATAACCCGAATGCCAACAAGCTTGTCCGGGAGTTCGTCAAGGGGTGTTCTGTGTGCCAACGCAATAAGTCTGAACACCTCCACCCGGCCGGATTGCTGCAGCCACTCGATGTGCCTTCATCCGTTTGGAGTGACATCGCCATGGACTTCGTAGAGGGGTTCCCCAAGGTCGGCGGTCGCTCAGTGGTGCTCACGGTCGTCGACAGGTTCTCCAAGATGGCGCATTTCATTCCACTCAGCCACCCGTACACAGCCATGACGGTGGCTCAGGCGTTCTTCGACAATGTGGTCAAACTCCATGGGCTGCCATGCTCAATTGTCAGCGACAGGGACCCAGTATTCACAAGCTCGCTGTGGACTGAGCTCTTTGCGCTCGCTGGCGTCCAGCTCCGACTCAGTTCAGCATTCCGGCCACAAACAGATGGCCAATCAGAGGTGACAAATCGGGTGTTGGGGGTCTACCTGCGTTGCCTTGCTGGTGACCGGCCTCGCAGCTGGCTTCGTTGGCTACCTTGGGCTGAATACTGCTACAATACCTCATATCAGTCAGCCCTGCAGACGACACCATTCAAGGTTGTTTTTGGCCGCGATCCGCCGACCTTGGCGTCCTATCAGCCGGGAGTGGCGCGCGTTGTGGCCTTGGACAAACAGCTCCAGCACCGTGATGAATTTCTGGCAGAGATCAGGGAGCGTTTGCTTCAAGCTCAGGACTTCATGAAGCAGTCCTATGACAAGAACCACCGAGATGTCCACTTTGAGGTGGGAGATTGGGTATGGCTCAGGCTGCATCAGCGCTCGGCAGTGGCAATCAAAGACAAGACCGCAACAAAGCTGGCTCCGCGCTATTACGGGCCATATGAGGTGCTGGAACGCATTGGGTCCCTCGCCTATCGTCTTCGGCTTCCCGCCAAGGCGCGGATCCATGACGTGATCCATGTAGCCTACCTCAAGAAGTTTGAAGGGGATGCTCCAACAGTAATTGCCCCTCTGCCCCCGGTTGTTCATGGCCGGGCTGTTCCAGTACCAGCAGCTGTGGTGCACGCGAGGCCGACGTTGGACTCCTGGGAGATTCTTGTTCGTTGGGTTGGCCGGGATCATGCTGATGCAACATGGGAGGAGCTCCAGCAGTTCAAGGACACCTACCCTGATTTCAAGCTCGAGGACGAGCTTTTCTGTCAGAAGGGCGGAAGTGTTATGGACACTTTCTTTGGGAAACAATTCCAGCGCAGAGGCAAGAAGGCCAAGCCGGCGCCAAGTACTAGTTAGTTAAGATTTCTTGATTAGAGATATTTTGGTTTGTTAGTTGGATAGACATCAGGGAGTAGTTGTAGTGCTATATAACTCTGCCTCTCGGCAGGGAATAGGCAGGCAGTAGTTTATCCCTAAGACTCAGAGCCTCTCAAGGAGAGGGCGAGTAGGATTGTAACTACCTGCGATTATATCAGATTGATAAATAGACCACATCACAAGTGGTGGGATGGAAAGTCTGACAGACCTTGCACCATCCTATGCAAGCATGCGCCAAAAGGAATTGTGAAAGCGAAGAACGGTTCAGGAAGCTTTGATATTTAACACCTGGGTTTGTGATATCAAGGGAGATCTGTCAGCAGAAGCAATTTACCTTGTACCTAGAATTGCGGAATATTTATCTGAGGCTGATCTCTCTCCTGAAGTGGAGGTTCAGCATTTGAGGGCACCATCTAATCCGGGGGAATTCACAACTAGATTGCCTATCAGCGTTTCTTTCTATGTATACTTTCCCTTGTGAGCAATAAAATGTTAATTCCTTCAGCAATAGCTAGAATGGTAAAGTTGCATACTTCTTTCTATGTATGCCGTCCCCTGTCAGCATAGTTCAACCAAGCTAAACCAAACTATTCTGCAAATTTAGGCCCTCACTTTCTCATTTATCTTCATATAATCATATATGAATCTATTATTACACTTTACACAGGCACAATATTAATTTTCTATCTTAATTGACATTCTTATGTTGGAGTACATTAATCAGTTCAGTCTGTCCTCATATTTTATTGTGTGTTACTCCATGAGCACATGGCCTCGTGTACACAATTTTTCTTCACAATTACATACTGTTACACATCATCCTTGTGTTACGCCATGAAGTTAAGGGACACTTTATATGGTTCAGGTGCACCAAGCCCATTTATTCGTGAGGTCCATTTAGGCAACAACAGCATCAAGGAGGCCAACTCGCACCAACAACACCAATATTTATTTTTCTAGCTGTAGCGTCATATTATAAGTTTTAGGACACTCTCCAAAATGGCAGGTACATCTAAATGTGATAAAGGCACATTTTAATTGAGAACTATACATATTAGATAATACCTAACTTTGAGCAGTAAAATTCGCCCTCTTTGAATTATGACAACATGGGCAGATCTAGTCAAGTGGAATAGGTCCACCTTATGGAGTGTTTGTTTTAAAGGAGTGCATTGGTCCTGGCATGAATCTATTCCTCTTTATCTATTTGTTTAGAAAAAATGAATAAATTCATCAGTTGCATGCTATCAACATGGCCACTACAGAGTGCTATCAGATCAGATGAATTAAATGGGAAAACGAGAAATTAGATCATCTAAATCGTGGAACGACAGATGAATCAAGAACGCATTGCTAAGATCGATCCATTCCACGAACCAAAAAGTTAGAGGTACTCGGTACTACGACCACCGTGAAAACTGCAGAGGCATAATAGCAAACACTAACCGCGCACCACACGCGCGCGATTCCACGAGCAATCCAACCCGTACACTACCCGCCAGTTTCATGCACAGGAAGGGGCATCGCCTTTACCTCGGTGACGCCGGGGTTGCGCTGGACGACGCGGAGCAGGCCGTCGTCGGAGACGCGGGGGCACCCGAGGAGGTGGAGCGAGCGGAGCCTCCCGCCCGCCCTGTCCGTCAGCGCGAGGAGCGCCTCGTCCGTGACCCGGTGGCTGAGCGGCGGCTCCACGGTGAGGCGCAGCCACAGGAGCGGGTCCCCCGCGACGGCGTCGCGGAGGCCGCGGCACGCGCGCGCGCAGGCCAGCAGCTCCCGCAGCCGCATGTGGCCCAGCGCCAGGAGCATGGCGGCGTGCGGCTCGCCCGCGGAGGCGCCGGCCGCGGGTGGTGGCGGCGCGGAGGCCGTGGCGGTTGTCGGCAGCATTCGAGTGGTCGAGGCGGTTGCCTTGGGGAGGGAGGAGGAATTGACAGCAGCCGCCGCCAGCCAGCAGGAGTGGGAACCGAGACGCTTTTGTACGGCGCCGGCGGCGTCTGCCAGTGTCACACCGTTGGATGTACGTGCACCTAGAACGTGTCCGGGTGTTTACCTTTGGTCACAATTTCATCCTCCTACACTAGCTCTCCGAAATTCCGAATTCATGGGCTCATGACACAATTGCTTGTTATTCCATCTCACCAGCATGGTCTAGAGGTCTACAGGTGCTATAGCAAATGATGTACTCTCTTTGTTCAAAAAATGTAAGTTGTTTTGACTTTTGAATGTTCATATATATTATTATGCACCTAGATATACTCTGGATGCATAAAAGTCATAACGGCTTACAATTTGGCATAGAGGGAGTTTTCTATAAGTATTGTTCTTGTTCTACATCATATCGAGCACAAAGGTACACTTACAACACGAACAAATAAAGTTGTTGGCATATCCATTAGGCCTCCTCCAAGTCCAACAACAAGAGGCAGCGACGGGCGCATGGCTACAGTATTATTCACTATAGTACTAGAGCACAGTAGTTTGTCAGAGCGTTACATGAGGGAGTGGAACTTTGGCAATCGTGCGAGATAGCGTGGCCGAAAGAGCTTAGCGTGTTCACATATTAAAATAATCTATGAACCAACTATGAGCCTGTTGCTGGAGAGGACCTTACATTACCATCTCTTTTTTTCAAATAATTCATATTTTTTTCTTGAACACACGGAGATATGCATGTCATTTTATTAGATTGTCTCAGCAACGTCGCGGATCTGCATACGCAAAAACGGCTGTTGTGCGAAGGAGAGAGATGGAATCGGTGCTGAAAAAAAAAACTTCGTTCCAGCAGTGATCACCATCCCTCGCTGCATACCGCCAGGCGGTTGGCTCCCGCGGCGCCCCGGAGCTTGCGCGCTGGAGGAGGGCCGCCGCCCGCCGCGGTCGAGCCTGCTGGCCGCCTTCGCCTCCAGAGGCAGAGGAGCAAGGCGGAGGAGGCTACCGACGCCCCGGATCTGTGCCGCCGATGCCCGGGGTAGGAGAAGGAGGCGGCCGGCGAGGCTGGTGACAGAGGAGGCGGAGGCACGGGGCCCTGCTGGAGGTGAGTGAGAAGCAGGGGAGGGAGGAAGGGAGGGATCTGCAGCGCCGCCGCGGCAGAGCCCGAGCTCGAGCCCGCCGCCGTCAAACGCAGGGGACGGAGGGAGCGAGGTAGTCGAGCAGTCGCCGTCTGCCGTCGTGCGGGGCGCCGTCCTCCCGTCTTTGACGCGCCGTCGTCCTCCGCCGCCGGCGAGGAGGCCCGGAGTGGAGGGGAACACCGGCGGCTGCGGAGGGACTGGAGGTCGCGCCCGCTGGAGCCTCCGCCACCGCGAATCGAGGGAGTCGGCTCCCAAATCTGCGGCGTCGTGCTGAGCTCGCCCTACGCGCGGACGGGGAGGAAGAGGCGGCACAGAGCTCCAAGCGCTGCTCCCGTGTGCGGGGCTGGAGGGAGGTGAGCCAGTGGCCAGGCAAGGTGAGCAGTGTGCCATCCGCCGCCGGGAAGGGCGCCTCCCGAAAGTCAACGTGCGTGAAGGTGGCCGGTGGAGACGGTCGGCGGGGTGGAGGAGGTGGAGGGGGTGGAGGAGACGGCCGGCGGGGCGGAGGCTGCGCCACCCTGGAGGCGGGCGGTGGGCGACCGGCGCGGTGGAGGAGACGGTAGTTGGATCGGGGGGTTTGAAGAGAAGAGAGAGAATCCCAGATATGGGGGTGGAGGAGGCAGCTGCTGCAAAATGCAGCAGATGATGCAGTGATTGTTGGAGCCTCTACAGGACGCTGTCGTTCTTCATTTTGAAGATGCGGCGACCGCTGGAGTTAGTCTTAAGAGGAAGAAAGTCTTTTTATCACATGCATCTTCCATTGTCCATACGACTTCAATTATTTTGAGTTGTAAAGGTATGATGCTCCCCATCAAGCATAGCACTTCGCAACCACTTTCAATATTCCCCCATATTTGCAAATTCATTGTGCTTCTATCCGACACGGCTACAAGCCACTTGGGTGTTCTGAGTCTATAAATCTATCACGCAAGATGAATGATGAAACCGTACAGAATGATTTGGTGACGAGGGGCTAGATTAGGGGTGGCCATTACCGTCATCAATCTCCTGACAATTGCCCCTGGCCGAATAAATCGATGTTTCACCCGACCCGGTCAATCAGTAGCGCGAAAATGCGATTCAACCAACTCCTGCTAAACATGCATGTGATGCTCTGGTTTTATTAAAAACCACATGCAAACTTATTGTGTGCATGCATCTGCACACTCGAGTGCCTACTTCACCTACATGCATGCACACTTGAGTACCTACTCTACTCCTACAAGACTACAAGCCATGCATGCAAAATCATCCGCATGCAAGCCATCCATGCATAGGTCGGAAGGCCCCCGAGCTAACACATGCATGCATAGGTCGGAAGGCCCCCGATCTAACACATGCATGCACCTACACCTACAAGCTCACTCCTTGCTAGCTTTCCTAGCTAGTAAGCCGTAGCTAGCACGTGCATGCACCTGCATGCTCTCACACTTTGCTAGCTTCCTAGCTAAAAGGCCTACCCCACAAGATAGCACATACGTGCTCACACCTTGCTAGCATTCCTAGCTAGCACTCAGCTATACTCATGCATCTGCATGCAAGCCATGCATGCATAGGTCGGGAGCTCCCCTCGCATGCGCCAACTCCTCCGACCTACTAAAACTCCGCCTCGCACGACTGAGTTTTGCTCCATCCGACCTACTGAGCCCCGTTCGCAGCTAAGGAACACCCCGAAGCTCCCAACTTGCCTGACAAGTTTACTGCGTCAGCTACTCCTGAGGACAGCGAGACCCACGGCATGGGTAAAAGCTCTTCCCTGTACTCTCAAAGACCGTGTACTCTCTCTGCCTTCACATGTAAGTCTTCCCTTGGCTGATAAAAAGGAAGACGCCGAAGGCAGCAGGAGAGATTCTTTTTTCTCACTCCACTCTGATGGAGGTCTCTCTGACCGTTCTTCTTCTTCCTCCAGTCAAACTTGGCTCCTACGCACACACACCACAGAAACTTGGGACCAAACTCCCTCTCTCGCCAGTTTGTATCGCCCCACTACAAACCAATGCAAACAACATGAGCAGCACGAACTGGACGTAGGGTATTACTCCACGAAGGCCCGAACTAGTATAAATCCTTGTGTCCCTGTTTGCACACAATCCGAGACTCGATGCGCGATCCTTGATTTCATTTGCCGACGGTTTCTAAACCACGACAGTTGGCGCCCACCGTGGGGCCGCTTGCACGTCACGTCGATTTTTTACCAAGTCTCGGATGGCCAACACCGTCGAGAGTTGACCGCCGGGGCGCACGAGCGCTCCGACGGCTCGTACTTCATCATCATCGCGGGCGGAGCTGGCCGGAACCGACCCCAGCCCCTCCGCGCCTCACCATCGGGATCTCCCGTCACAACGTCCTGACAGGTTAGCGTGTCAGCCCCGTGGCTGTCGCGGCTTGTCGGCTGCGCTCCGCGCTGGCCTCGCAAACCACCACAGCCGGCGCGGCTGCGACGTCCTCTCCGCCTCCGCCCACCACGGTCGCCGGTGTGACCGTCCACAACGAGCCGACAGCTGCGCGGGCCGACCCGTCGGCAAGCGCGGCTGACCCCAAAGGACCGAGAGGGTGGCTTCCCTAGCTGACATGCTCCACTCACCGCGAGATGCTCCGACCAACGACAGCGCAAGCTACCTCTCCTGGTCGACCTCCTCGACGACTTCGGCTGACTCCCAACAGCTAGAGCTGCCTCCGCGCACTACCCCTGGCACAGGCAGTAGGCTGGCGTACTCGACCAAGAACATGCCGGCTGCTGGATGCGTGCACGTCAAGGGTGCTTGGCTGCCGCATGGCCCCTGCATACGTACTCGCACGGGAGCATAGCTGACTTTTGAAGAGCCAAAATTGCTTTGTGCATGCGCCACGTGAAGATGTGCAAGGGCAACCGGAACCGCAGCAGCACAGACAACGGCCAAGGTGCCGCCAACGACGACGGCGGCGCTCGCGGCACCGACGGCCGTGACGAGGCCTGCGGCAACCGCGACCCCGCCGGCCATGACGACAACGACGGTCGCGGCACCGACGGTCGCGACAACGCTTACGTCAACCGCGACCCGCCGGCCACGACGACGATGACGGCCGCGGCACCGACGGTCGCGACGACGCCTACGACAACCGCGACCCTGCCGGCCACGATGTCGACGACGGCCGCGATGATGCCTACGGCAACCGCGACCCCGCTGGGATACGACTCATACAAACAAACTACTCGGAGACGGAGGATAAGTCGTTCGAACCGAGGCACAGAAAAAAAAATAACAACAACAAGTCATTCAAAGTAAAACTGCTCGTAGGGGCAACCCGAAGCAGTTGGCCCTAGGAGCGTGCATGCACGACGCAGCTGCCTCTTTCTTTAGCAGGTACATGCAAGTGCAAGCACCGGCATTGACGGCTGCACCGGCAGCAACGACGGCCACAACTCCGACCAAGACGACGGCAACGTCGGCAACTGCAGCGATGGCAGCCCGACAACTGCCCTGACCAAGCCCTCGGCGACATCGTCCGAACGTCTACGGTCTCCGAACCACCGACGGCGGGAACATCCTCGGTGCACGAAACGCCGAAACAGCTACGTCCCTCAAACCCTTATTTTCTCGCAATATATAAAGTTGCTAGTTCTTTCGCTTAAAACTAGTCGCTCCTGACCCTTATTCGAGCAATGAGGTCGGTAAATGAACTGCGATGGGAAAAGCCATGTCAGACTAGTCGGACTGCGAGAAACCTACGCCCCCGCGGCTACGGCTCCCTCGCTCACTAGTACAGGCTATCTCTCCCACTCACAAACTCGATTGCCGCCACCTCATCACGAGAAAAAGGGTAAGGCAACAATGACCTTGCGAAAACCTTTCTGACCGACCTCTTCCCCCGCGCCAAGGTCGGGGCTCGAGTTACGACGAAACGAATCGGGTCCGACTGGTCGGAATGCGAGGAACCTACGCCCCAACGGCTACGGTGTCTTTGCTCACCAGCTCGACCGACCTTTGTCGCGTACGAACTCGGGCTCTGCTACCTCGACACTGAAAGGATCTTGATGTCGCCGAGAGGGGGGGTGAATAGGCGAGACGACCGATTTAAACTTTTCTTCCCTGAAAACTTGAGCTGTCAGTGTCCACCGGTCAGACCGGTGGTGGTGACCGGTCAGACCGGTCTTTCACTGAGCTTCACAGGAGGCACCGGTCAGACCGGTGCGTATCACCGGTCAGACCGGTGTAGCACAGAGCACCTGCAAAAGCAACTTCAAGATCCTCTTGACTTCTAGCACGACTCAAACTTGGTGAGTGACCTTTGTAGATGATCACAAGCAGGGTAATGAGCCCTGCACACACAAGTAGCACACCCAAGTAGATCGACGCGAAACCAAATCAAATATGCTAGAAAAAACAACTTAGAGAGGCAAACCATACGAAGAAGCAAGGATTTGTTTCCCGAAGTTCACCGCCCACACCGGTCAGACCGGTGTTTGAAAAACTAGCCGTTGGGGCTAGCGGCACCGGTCAGACCGGTCAGGCCCGAGTCACCCCCAAAACCCTTTCTATGATTCTAACACTTCACCAAAGAGATGAAGTGGCTCAGTTTAGGTTAGGAGGGTTTGTTAGCACACTCTAAGGCTCTCAAGGCTAGATCTCACTTAGGTCAACTAATGAGCACTTTGACTTGGTCAACTCGCTAATGTTGCATCCCTCTTGATAGTACGGCATACCTATGCTCAAGAATAAATAAAAATACCTTGTTGATCTCTTGAGCTTGAATGTCTTCAATCTTGCCATACTTGAGCAATATCCGCTTGAGGGCTTTCAACATAGCCTTTGACTTGAGCACGTCCATACTTGAGCTAATGACTTAGAATCTTTCCATCTAGCATAGCATTGCACACTTGGATCCATAAGTCACTCCATATTGCCAATCATAACATGTTGATGACTTGCATTGCTTCCCTTGGTTAAGGTTTGGATATGATACTTGGAGACCCCACGGATGCTAGAACTTCACCTTAGCAAAACACTAATGGCGGCTTAGCTACGGCCCCAAATATTGCTTAGTCCCTCACCCTAAACATCTCGGTTGATCTCTTCATCACTTATCCAATCCACTTTTGAGTTCCACTTTGCTTCATACATAATTAACCTTCATTTGAAAGCCCGCTTCAAATGCTTGATCTTGATTGACAACGAATGTGCAAACTTCCAAATTAGAACCATAACGTGTACACTCATCCTTGTGTCCTCTTTCAATAAACACATGAAGCCTTGCACTTGACTTAGAGAATTACTATCTTTTCTTTTATGATCCTTGTAATTTTAATCAAGCCATGTCTTAGTATGGGAGACAATGAATTGACCTTCTCAAATTGTCCCAATATTTATCTTCCTTTATTGCTTGATATTTGTCACTTATGCGTTAGGATCATCCATATATTTGTCGTCTCCAATGTGAGCCATATAATATTCATCCACAAATAAATACTCCAATAATTACTCATGAATATATAAATAAAACCTGCTCACAATCTTAGACAAATACATTAGTCATTTAATCGCTTTGTCATTCAATTCACCAAAATCCACTTAGGGGCCTAGATGCACTTTCAATCTCTCCCTTTTTGGTGATTGATGACAACTCGATTAAAGCTTACAAATAAAACATTAAAGCGCATTTAGATTCTTATATATAGCTAGAGCTCCCCCTTAATTTGTGCTTTGAGTTGAATTTCAAAAATTTGGCCTCAAATGCCAATAGCACAAATTTGGGAGAAAGCGCGAGTGAGCTCCCCATATATCTTAGAATCAGTAGAGTGCAACATGTGTGAGCGACAAATAAAAATCCGTGATGCGTATGACAAGATATGCACAAAGCAACGAACATGTGTACTGACTAGGCAGCACCGGTCAGACCGGTGCGCCTGACCGGTCAAACCGGTCAGGTCCAGCCACTACACAGACTGGGCGGCACCGGTCAGACCGGTGCCCCTGACTGGTCAGACTGGTCAGGTCCAGTCAGAGCACAAAGCAAAGGTGTGTGTGCTATTTGGTCCAAGCTGATCAGGCCAGGGTTGCAAGCTGGCTTAGATTAGTTTGCTCCATTTAGCCAACACAAACAATACATCAAACAACACATGCATCACAGTCTAGCAATAAAGTCGCTTAATTATTACAATAAAGGTTCAAACACTCAGTAGCACTCACACAAATGTTCTCAAGTCCACTAAGATAGAGTTCTAGCTTATTACAAGGCTGCTCTCATCAGCCAGCCAGCACCGGTCAGACCAGTGCAACACAGACAGCAACATGGAATTGAAGTCTTTAATCCAAATCTTCTCCCCCTTTGTCATCAAGTATCCAACAAGGGCCTGGAGAAGAAGTGGCCTATCACTGTCCCTGAGATCCGTCTCCTGGGTGAGAGCTACCTCCTATAGGAGTGCTGTCCGTACCATAGTAATATGGATTATAGCCAAAGATCTCCGCAGAGAAGCGAGCGCCCCAATCATGTCCTTGCTCGGGAGGTGGAGGAGGTGGAGGAGCTTGTTCTTGTTCCATGAAGTGAGAAGAACCAGGCACATCCGAGTGAGGGGGTACAAAAGGTGGAGGTGGCGGAGGAGCCGATGATGAAGATCCTTGCTCTTGCCCGGACTCAAAGAACATAGGCCCATATTGATTAAGCATGTCGGAATTGGCACATCCTCTCATCCTATCCTCAAAGGAAGGTATCTCAACCTGTGGAGACTCAGGAGAGGGAGGAGAGTGAGGCGGTTGAAACCCTTGAGCATTGTGCATCAACTTCATCGTGTCCCTCATTTGCTTGTTTGCCCTCCTAGACCTTTGTTGCTCCACCTGGATGTCATGCTGACTCCTACACATGCCAAAGATGAAATTGAGGAACTTCCTCAATGGAGAAGTGGATCTGCGGGGCCTGTGCTGCTCCCAGCCTCCCCACTTGTCAGACCGGTGACTGCCTGAGGGCCTGTCTGCTGCTGCGGCAGCTGGGTAGCGCCCTCCTCAAGAATTTCTTCCTCATGGCCAGGTGCTTGCTCTGCTCTAGGAGATGGAAACCTTGGATTCTTGCTAGGATTGAGCTTCAATGGCTTGTGTGTCACATTTTTGGGAAACTCCGCCTTTGCAACCTTTTCAATCATATACATGATATAAGGACTGTAGCTGCAAATCTTTTTGGGGTCCTCGGATAGATGCTTGATTTCTTGCCAAATGAAATCCCCAACACTAAACTCCGGAGCTCCCGGCCTCAAAGCAACCATCAAATTTTTCTGAAACTTTGTGATCTCAGAGGGATTCCATCTCTAGGTGTGATAGACACCCTAAGGAGTCTATTAAGTGCAGCATAGTAGGTATAGAGATTTTTCACCTTCCCATAGTAAGCATGGTCACCTCTCAGGTACATAAGGTGCAAGGCATCCTTGTCGAGCTCCCCTTCATCATGGAGCTTCCTTAAGTCCTTGTCTCCCGCCATGATTCCAAAGCACCTTAAGAACCTGGGGAAAGTGATGGAGTACCTCTGGGTATTGGTCATCCAAGTCATAGCCCTCTCACCACCAATATGTCCAAAGTGCACTGTGGCGTAAAACTGAGCTATTATCTCCTTGTTCCAATCTTGTCGGAAACCCATAAGCTCCTTGACCCTTTGCCTCTCACAGTTGCTTATGACTTCATTAAAAATGGGGTCATTCTTCCTAGCCATATGCCCCCAATCCACATACTGTGCTTTGTGAGTGATTTTGGGCTTTTTGATGATCACCATAGCATAGTAATCCTGTTGAAACTTAGCCCAAAACCTCGGATCGGATGCGGTCCTTGCCTCCTCATAAGGGTTCTTGTCCCTCAACTTCTTTAGGGCTTTAGTCATGCCCGAACCATGGTATTTCACTGCCCTGTCAGGATAGATATAGGCAGTCCCTGGTCATCATCATCCTCATCCATGGCATCCACATCCTCTTCTTCTTCTTCCTCCTCATCCTCATCCTCTACCTCCTCAGACCCATCATCATCAGAACTAGCCTCCTTGTGCTTTCTCAGCTCAAACTGACCCTGATAGGTCTCATCCTCAACATCGTCATTGCTGCTGGTACCGGTGTCACCTCCAAGGTCAGGTGCATCTCCACTCCCTCGAGCTGAACGAGGTCTCAACCTCTTCCCACTCACTCTGATAGTGTTGCCCCCTTCCCCAAAGTCACCGGGGACTGCCTCTCTGTGAGAATACACTTCTTCTATTTTCTTCTTTGCGCCCTCCTTTTCCCTGACCATAGCTGTTGTCCTGAGTCACAAAAAGGATGACAAGAGTGTATAAAACTCTAGGAACCAGATTGAATCGATATGGAAATTTAAACTTGCAAATTCAGAGCAATTGGGTCTGCTCTGGGCCACACCGGTCAGACCGGTGAGGGGCACCGGTCAGACCGGTGCCACCCAGAACAGAGCCAATGGCCCTAACCTTCAATCTAAGCAGCTATGAATCTAAGATTTGATCTAGATGTTCATGAGACAACCCTATACAGATATATGTTGAAAAACATGAAGAAAATAAAACTTAGGGTTTGACATGCGCCACCGGTCAGACCGGTGAACGCCGTCCGACCCCAAATTTTGGGTTCTCACAATGTGTCTAACGAAACTTTATGGATCTATAGGTATGTCTTCTAGGGGTTCTCAGGAGATGATATACCAAAGGAAATTCAAATCTTTGCACGGAGTAAAGAGATCGGGCAAAATGAAGATTTGAATACCTTTGGAGAGAAGAACTTGAATGGAATCCAAAGAACTCGAAGGGGAATCAAAGAAGGAGCCTTGGGAGATCCTTTTGCTTTCAATCTTGAGGCTTTCCCTTGGTTGAATCCTTAGTTCTCCATGGGGTTTGAGAGGGGTGAAAGGAGGGAGAGAGAGGAGCCTCCACGGGTTGGATATGGAAGAATGCTGGTGAATGATTGAGGAGAGAGAAAGGAAGGGGGTAAAAGGATAAAAACTTTTACTGTTCTTTCACGGGTTGCCCCCGGGCGCCACCGGTCAGACCGGTGACCGCTCTTGGTCAGGCCAGTGAGCCTTTAGCGGTAATTCCGACCCGTGCTCGGTAGTACCGAAGATTTTGATAATTTCAACAGAGAATCCATATCGGTAGAACCGACCTAGCCTCGGAAGTTCCGATCCTTCTTTCCCATTTTGAGATTTTGCTTCTGAAAACATCTTCTGGTATTTTATAAAACATTTTGCTTCCACCTAGGCCTCAAAAGAAGGAAGATGTGACTTCAGGGGCACCACCGGTCAGACCGGTGGCTAGCACCGGTCAGACCGGTGCTCCCCTGAGAAAATATCTTGAGTTGAATTTGAGAGACTTTGGTCCTTAATCCTTTACATGTTTTGGATAAAGGATAAAGAGTTGATATTGATCCATATTTCATCAAGTCTTAAAAGAATGGAGGATAATCCAATTTAATTGATAATTCTTGATTCTTCCAAGAGAGAGAGAGATAACGATGGATTTTATGGACTTGAGAAAATCTTCTTAATTGTGACTAGCCATCAATCAAACAAGGGGAACCATAGTCACAACTAAGTTGATTGGGTCACAAAGACCGAGAATCAAATATTTTTCAAAATGAGTACACTTCCTACACATGCTAGTTGATTTTTCGAAAAGTCTATCCTATGTCACAAAGTGCATGCATCCACTTCAAATGAATAGCTTTTCAAGTATATTTGGTTCATACCCTCAACCACGAGACACAAAGTCGAGTGAACGCAAAGGTATCAACCAAATATCTAGAGAGGCACACAAAAATTCACTTGAAGCAATTACATGCTAAAGATGGCACACTAGCATGGTATTATGGCCTAGATGCATTACGGTATTCAATGAGGTTCATGGGAACATACCTTTGCTTTAAGACCATTTCATTTGTGCATATATTTAAATTTTGAAAAGTGCTAGCTCTTACTTGTTCTTTTGAGAGTTCTACTTATTAAGAGATTGCATAGGATGCACAAATGATCAAGACTACAAGATCACTCGAAGAAATTGTTAGTCCCACAAGTGACACAAGTGTTGCAATGAGCTCCCCCTTAAATAGTGCTAGAGATATTTGAATTTCTCGAACAAAGCACTTTATTCAATTAAGAACTTGGTGAGGCTCATTCCAAACTTGGTCAAGACACATAAATGATTTGTCAATTGAAATGTGTCGAGTGTCTCATTACCTATGATGCCAAATCACCATTTTTCATGAAAAACGGTTCACTCCCGGGTCACCCGACTATAGGGGTCGGGTCACCCGACAGCAGACAGAGACGTACCGGGTCACCCGGGCATAGGGGCCGGGTCACCCGCCCACTTGACTCACAGGGCCGGCACCGGTCAGACCGGTGACCCCCAGTGGTCACTCCTTTGGTGATTTTGCCCTTCTTGTCCCTTGTTAGTGTGAATACATCACTAGTTTGATATCTGCAACGGAGATAAGACAATGCTCCACTAGAGAGCCATTAAAAGCATCGAATGGCATGAGAGAGTACATTTTCATAAAAATGTCAAAGTCACTACCTCATGTTTCACTCGTACAAGATAAGTGTCACATGAGTGTTCACGAAGAACTAAGAGTGACTTAGACTCAATCAAAGAGCACTAGTTACCGAGATGTCATTGATTTCAAGATTTATATGAATTTGCCATTCACATGGCCAATTGATCAAAAGTGATTTCCATGTCTTCTAACCATGTGTTCAATGCATCTCTTTCAACCTGCAAGCTCAGCAAGCATTTCTTGGTACCCAACACTTGTTGGGTCCTATAAGGTTAGCCACAAGGTGCTTAGGAACCCAAATGGTTCTCATGCTAGATTGAGGTGAACTAATCTCCCTCATAGCACAAGTCTCATTCTTATCGTTCCTAAGCTTACGGAAATCATAATGGACAAGGTTTGATTTAGGAATGTTACCATTTGGACAATCTTTGCCCATGTGACCCTTTTGACAGCATTCATAGCAAATGCAGCTTTTGTTCTTGTTGGTCACATTATTCCTTGTAATTTCTTGTCCATGCTTGCTTCTGAGCCTTGATCTTGGAGAAGAAGTCTTCCTTGCCTTGTTTGCTTGAGGTGGGGCTGCCCTGGCCGGCACTGGTCTGATCGGTGGCATGCACCGGTCTGACCGGTCACGGTCAGTGCCACCGCCCATCGTCGTACTTAGGCAAGCGTCGGCAAAGTGACCCTTCTCTCTGCACTTGTAGCACACTCTCCACTTGTTTGAGCTTCTAGGCTTCACTAGTACAGAAGTTCACATCAATGACAAAACACTTTCGTCATGGAACAAGCCAAATTCGTCATTAAAAACCTTTTGTGACGAATTTATGACGATTCTGAGATCGTCATAGAACACGCGTCACATTTGACGCACCGTGACGAATCAGGCAATTTCGTCACGGAACTGCTCCTTTTCCGCGACGAACATGTTTTTCGTCATGTAACCGCTCGTCTTCTATGACTAAAGAAAATCGTCACTGATTTCGTCATGAAAGTGATAGCCACGTGGCATTGTGCATGCTGGCAGCTGACGTGGCTCGATGCCACGCTGGCTACCTACGTGGCTCGGTTCCACGCTGGCAGCTGACGTGGCTCGGTGCCACACTGGCTGCTAACGTGGCTTGGCTCCACACTGGCTGCTGATGTGGCTCAGTGCCACATTGGCTGTCTACGTGGACAATGACATGGCTTGCCTACGTGTATAATGACGCGGCTGCCTACATGGACGATGACGTGGTAGTTGACGTGGCAATAATGACGTCATCACCACTACACAATTCATAGATGGGCCTAAATTGGGCCAATTATTTCAATGATTCACTTTTTTATTCCAGCTCATCCAGCAATACAAAAAATTCAGCCCACCAAAATTCACCAAATTTAATCCCACTTATTACAAAACAAGTTACAGAGCCCAAATAACATACATGCTCACAACAGTATAGTTCAATATCTCATAAATCTAAAAAAAACAGAGATTCGACATCTCAGGTTACATTTAGAATCACATCACCATATAGTTGATTACATTATGCTTTCATCTTGCATCCACTAGACCTCTTTGTTAATAACCTGCAATCAACATAAAAATATGCATTAGCACCAATGTATATAGTACTCAGCTGCTAACAGATCTGTACAGATCAAGGGAATAGCATGAGATACACTAAGCACCAATGTATACAAAAGGCACCTTATTAAAATGTGAGAACAAACATTCCAAAGGTGATGCATGCAAAAGAAACTGTGACTTCCCTCTTTGGATTATATAGTTCTCCATGTTACTGACAGAAGATGTTGTATGCAAAAGAACAAAGGGTAATCACAAGGGTGAGATAAAAAACCAACATGGAAAAAATTAAAAGATGTACTACTAGACATCCATAGATCCACTAACAAGTAACAACTACACAGTTCAATAGCCATTAGCAAGTAGCAGATTAGCAGGCTGCCAGTATAATAGGTAAAAGTCATTTTTATACATTAGCATAGTACATTTCACTAGTTCATTCATCTGCTCCTATCCAGGCAGACAAGCAGCAACCAGCCAAAAGCATAGATTCACAAAAAGCAAATAGTTGATGGCTATATTGCACAAGCGGAACAGAGCAACAATTGCTTAAACATTAGTTTAAAGGCATATATATCATGGCGTTATTGTGCATCAAACAAAAGATCAACCTACATTCAAGAGTGTGTCGTCGTTCTTGTCGACGCTGAGCAGCACCTCCAGGAACTTTCATCTCTGAAAATGTTAAGCAGAGCTATGAGTATATGACTACTACCAGGCACTTGTTCTTTGAAATATCAGTTAAAGTGGAGTTATGCAAAATGCAAGGGAGAAAAATTGAGAAGCACATGTCCCAAATCAACAAGCGACAAAATAGAACAATTGAGAATCACTCAAATGTAAGAAGATGAAACTGAGTATTAGAATAGGTCATGCCAGTTACATCACTTCTTATTTAGAGAGTAAATTTCAGAAATCACACATCTAGAACAAGTACAAATAAGTTTGAAGTGAAGTAAGGTGCTCAATGTAATTTTTGTACATTGTACAAGGAGCAATCAGGCTTGGTAAATTAGCAAGATCTCAATCAATTAACTGATCTGTAAAAGGAGCAACTAGCCATATCAATTACTTAAAAGGAGGGCCACTGTAATATTTACAATAATACAAAACAAGCTTTCTAACCTGAAGATATTTAGCAAGTAAAGGACTACAAGGGAAAAAAGATTTTAACCACTGCAAGTTGCTAACAATGACTACCATCATGCACTTGTTATATGAAATGTTCGTTAAAGTCAGATTAACACATACAAAGATACTTTTTAAACAAGGGTTTGGCAGAAATAAAACCAGGTGTACGTGAGTAGCAACAACTGCTACTTGTCTGAGTGCGAACTCAAAACACAAACCAGTGCTACAGGTTTGAGCACCAACTGTATGTAAGAAAGATAGCTTAATCTAGCATGGATGTGGCCTGGATTACTAGCTAGCACAAAAAGCTGGTGTGGTTTCTGCTAGAGGCAAAAGGAATAAAAAACAAAGCAAGACCTCTGAGTCAATGACATATTGGACTAGAAAGGCACCAGCAACAAGTATTAGCAGGTAAAAGACTACAACTACAATGCAGACAGATTTTAACAAGTGTGTGTGACAACACAATTTCTGGTTCCCGTTAATTTACAAACAGCAGGATACAAGTCCAGCTCATAGCTACAAATTGAGCTGTCATTAATAATAAAAAAGCAGTCACAGAGTATGAATTTGGAAGAAGGTACCATCTTTTTTGTTATGTCCTGCAGTCTCACCGCACCTCCTTGTAGGCTGCAACCAGTAAATGAAATAAATCACATTAGCTTTCAAACTGCTATGCATCGACTGTGTTTCAGTTCAGCTTGAATATATATTTGAAAGACAAAAACAATCAGAGAAGCATATGCTCAGCAATAGACATTCAGAGAATGCATGTAGCAAAGCAATAATTCTGGATCTGCGTCATTCTTTCTCAGTTAGAAAGCTGTGACATCGCAATGTAAAACAAAGCATCTCCCACAAACACAATTCCTAGCTTTAATGCTTTAATGTGCACTTAGTTTGTCATATTAACACACATAACATGTCACATCATGACTTTGTAGTGAAATCAGGTAGTCATAGCACTATCAGCAGACATTTTATATTGTCCATATATCATTGTAAAATGTATTCCATCACAGTGAATTAAGTGACCTCCAGCATCTTGCACATACAATTAACTTTTTGCAGGGGAAAACATCCCAGTGAGTTCATTTATCCTTTGATATTTAACTTATTAGCATTCCTGTTACATGGAGCATAATGAAATTCTCTCATAAAACAGTAGCTTACACAGTCATACACTGATACAACAAAACTATCATATCAATAAGGCCATGTATGTCATGTTGCTAGATATAATTGGACTCTACAAACTCTAAGCATACCCTTCTGACTAAAACCCTTCAGATTTGCAGGCAATATGACATACCAAGTGCAATAAGCAGATCTGAATGGAAAAGTGGCAGCACAAAGCAAAAAAAAAGTGGCAGCACAAAGCAGATCTGACATATTCTAAATGCTATAAAAAAACCATCAGCAGCCACCAAATGACGGGTTAGATTCATAAGTACAAGGTCCAGGCAGGCAAAAAAAACTATCGTTCCTCGATCAGCTAGTAACACAGGGATCTTTCAACAATCTGGTGGGGGTCGCGAGCGGTGCTGCTGTGGAGCAAATCATCCAGATGAAGAAAATACTTGGCCGCGCAAACCGACCCCCTCACTGACTGACCGCGAATCTGCTGAGCACGGCCGATGGATTACTAAAAGTGGGATCGGTAGGCGCGATCGAATGGGGAAAGATTGGCAAGGCGCGGCAGGAGAGCAATTAAGGCTGATTGAATCGAATCGAATGATGGATTACCAAGGGTTTATTGAATCGAATCGATCAGAAAAGCTGGGATCAGAGAAGGAAGGGGCCACCTCACCTGAGTGCGGGACGTTCGATCCGAGACGACGAGCGACTCATGGAGAAGAGTTGGAGGCCCCGCGACACGCAGCTGCGCCACATCTCGCAGATCGGTGCAGACCATTGGATGCAGAGCCCCTGCGAACCACGAGGCAAAGCAAACACATTAGCGGGTGGAGGCAGGGAAGGGAGCGGATCGGAGGAGGAAGAGGAGGGGGGCGGCGGCGCGCACGTACCATTCCTTCGTTGCTCCGCTAGGGTTGGAGGCGGAGGCGCCTCCGCCCTCCCTGATCTGAGGGACATGGAGAGGGTGGAGCCGGCCCGCACAGATGGGATGGGCGGCGCCAGCCCTGACCTGCTCCATGGGCTCGACGGTGAGGAGGTCCGCCGCCGGCGGCGGGGCAGAGAGAGACGCGCGACGCGGGGCAGAGAGAGACGCGGTGGAGGGGAGGATGGGTGCAGGCGTGCGGAGAGAGACGCAGAGGAGGCTGAGGGGAGGAAGGGAGTGGAATAGAGGTGCTAGGGTTCCGGGATCCTTTTATATGAAGCAAACACGATTTCAGTCATTGGATTGACGATCGATGGTCAAAAATAGCTGGGCTAGTTGGGCTGAAACAGGCTCAGTTATGTTTTGAAGCTTAACATTTTTATTTTTCTTTTTCGTTTTCTTTTTCATTTTATTGCACCGTTGTAAAGTAACACATAAAAGTTTTTTATCTTATATACACAACCTCATTTTTTATATGTAAAAGAATACATATAAATTGAATTTTAGAAGTTCAAAAAACTTTTGAAACTGATTTGCTATCTCCTATCATTTAAATTTGAAACTTTCAAAGTTGAGAAAGTCATATATTTTTTTAAGGTAATAAATGATTTCAAATGAAAACATAATCAATACCAAAGTTGTAGAAATCATCAAGATGTACAAACTTTATTTTGGTCATTTCTCCATCCGACTTTGTTTGAACAATCCAAATTTTGAATTTCAAAAAATGATAACTAGATGCAAGTTTTTCGAACACTAAATGATGTCAAATCAAAAAGTGATGAATACCAAAGTTTCACAACTCATCAAGATCTACAAACTTTATTTAGACCACTTTATCATTTCACAAAGTGGTTACAATACTTAGCTCAAATTTGACAAACCCCTCACATAGTTTCTTAAACTATGTGAGTGAACATAGGATTAATGAGTGATGTACACTATCACTCTCAAATCAAAAATGACCTAAATAAAGTGTGTAGAGCTTTACAAGTTATGAAACATTGGTATTCATCACTTCTTCAGCTGAAATCATTTCGGCTATCAAAATCTGGTCTAAAATTGTCACTTTTAAAAACTATTCAAATTTTGAATTCTCAAACTTAATCACATGAAAAAAGACCAAACTCAACACATTATCTTCATAGAGCATGATTTTAGAAAATTTTAGGAAAAAGAATCATCCGATTCAGAGTTAGTATGAGGGAGAAAAACTAGCTACAAGTTTTAGTCAAAGATTAAAAAGACAAACCACACTTGTTCATCCCAGTTCGTCGTACTTGGGCAAGCGTCGGCAAAGTGACCCTTCTCTCTGCACTTTTAGCACACTCTCCACTTGTTTGAGCTTCTAGGCTTCTTGGAGAGCGATTCTTGTGCCTTGTGCTTGGTTGGGCAATGTTGGGACTTGACTTGCCCAACTTTGCTCTTTTCTTGAATCTTGTGCTTATGGGTCTTTGTATGTTGTTGAGGAGTTGAGCTAGCGACGGTTGATCCCTACTCAAGCTTCTTCACCATGTCTTCACGGTTATCTTGAGAAGGTTGCACTTTGCTCTTCTCCTTCAACACATACAAGTCTTTTTGAAGCTTTTCAACCTCTTGCTTGAGTTCATCATTTTCTTTAGCAATGAGGTCATCATAAGATTCTACAAGTACATGCTCAATGCTAGATTGGCTTGCTTGAGACAAATAATCATTAGCGCAAGATAAATCAATTTGAACTTGTGAGCATGTGCATGTGTGAGATAGAGGTTGCATAAATTTTACCGATGAAAGCACAACCTCATGGGCTATCTCTAGTGTTGCATAAGAATCGACAAGCTTCTCATAGGAACACTCAAGTCCCTTGTGATCGGCTTGTAGAGTCATATGCTCACTAGTGAGTTTCGTTAGTTGAGCTTCTAGCGCATCATTGGCTTCTTCTTCTACCTTAGCTCTATATGAAAAGGATTTGATATCATGATCATATTTGTTAGCCAATGATTCATACTTACAAACCAAGGATTCGAGCTCGGATTTGAGAAGTTCAAGTTCTCTTGTCGGAGAGCTTGAGGCTTCAATCTTCTGGCTCTTCGCTCCCTTGGCCTGCCTCTTCTTCTTGCTCTTCTTTTCCTTCTTGGCCATCAAGCAAGTTGTTGTGCCCCTGTCGGCACCGGTCTGACCGGTGTGTGTCACCGGTCTGACCGGTCCCTGCAGAGGGACAGCGTCTTCGCTTCTTTGATCTTCTCCTTGCTTGAGAGTTGATGCTTGATCAGTGGATGTTGTAGAGGTTGTGGGACATATCTCCACTGGTTCATCTTCCTCATCACTCTCAACTTCATCCCATTTGGTGTGAACTATCTCAAATAGCAATTCCCAAATGAGATGAGCATCTTCACTAATTTCTTTGCTCTTTAGGATGAGATGCTTTAGTTCTCTACATACACAACTACACAAAAGGTTAGTAATAACGGCATTGAGTCACTTATTCTCCAATTCCTTTGGAGAGACACAAGTCTCATCCTCCGGAAGGATACTCGCAACCATAATGCCCTCAGCGGTGGGACCCAAAACCTTAAGTGCAATGAGAATATTGGAGCGCCAAGAAGAGTAGTTTGAGCCATCTAGAGCTAGAGGCTCAAACGGTACCTCGCGCGTTGTCGACATCGAAGAACTCCAAGTGGTGAAGCTCGAATAGGAGCACCAAGCTTTGATACCAATTGAAAGGACCTTGATGTCGCCTAGAGGGGGGGTGAATAGGCGAGACGACCGATTTAAACTTTTCTTCCCCGAAAACTTGAGCTGTCAGTGTCCACCGGTCAGACCGGTGGTGGTGACCGGTCAGACCGGTCGCTCACTGGGCTTCACAGGAGGCACCGGTCAGACCGGTGCGTATCACCGGTCAGACCGGTGTAGCACAGAGCACCTGCAAAAACAACTTCAAGCTCCTCTTGACTTCTAGCACGACTCAAACTTGGTGAGTGGCCTTTGTAGATGATCACAAGCAGGGTAATGAGCCCTGCACACACAAGTAGCACACCCAAGTAGATCGAAGCGGAAGCAAATCAAATATGCTAGAAAAAACAACTTAGAGAGGCAAACCACACGAAGAAGCAAGGATTTGTTTCCCGAAGTTCACCGCCCACTAAGGAACGGCTACGTCTCTGTTGAGGAGCTTGTAAGGGACAATTCCCACAACAAGCCGGGTCTCTTTCAACCACTTTCCTCCTTTCCACTAAGGTGATCTTTTCCACGAAGAGGCAAGATCACAGTCCTCACAAACTTCCCGCTGCTCACCACAACATTGAGAGCTAGCCGGCGACGCCTAGCCGTCTAGGAGGCAAACCTCCAAGAGTAACAAAATCTTTCAAAGCTCGTAGACGCGAAACCGAAGTGCTCAAGCTATGGGAATGCTCTTGTTAGCTCACAAAGTCGCTCTTGAGCTCACTCTCTCAACCCAACACAAAGAGTATGGTTTGAAACCACAAATCTCACAAAGAGAGGGTTGGGGAGAGCCACTAAGGCTTAGGGCTTGCAAGAAATGGCTTAGGACCTCAGCACAAGCACTAGAAACAGCAACCTTCAACTGAAGAAGGCTTGGGGTATTTATACCCCTCAAAGGAGAAAACTAGCCGTTAGCCCTCGGGCGGCACCGGTTAGACCGGTGCCCCACACCGGTCAGACCGGTGTTTGAAAAACTAGCTGTTGAGGCTAGCGGCACCGGTCAGACCGGTGCCCCTGACCGGTCAGACCGGTCAGGCCCGAGTCACCCCCAAAACCCTTTCTATGATTCTAACACTTCACCAAAGAGATGAAGTGGCTCAGGTTAGGTTAGGAGGGTTTGTTAGCACACTCTAAGGCTCTCAAGGCTAGATCTCACTTAGGTCAACTAATGAGCACTTTGACTTGGTCAACTCGCTAATGTTGCATCCCTCTTGATAGTACGGCATACATATGCTAAAGAATAAATAAAAACACCTTGTTGATCTCTTGAGCTTGAATGTCTTCAATCTTGTCATACTTGAGCAATATCGGCTTGAGGGCTTTCAACATAGCCTTTGACTTGAGCACGTCCATACTTGAGCTAATGACTTAGGATCTTTCCATCTAGCATAGGAATGCGCACTTGGATCCATAAGTCACTCCATATTGCCAATCATAACATGTTGATGACTTGCATTACTTCCCTCGGTTAACGTTTGGATATGATACTTGGAGACCCCAGGGATGCTAGAACTTCACCTTAGCAAAACACTAATGGCGGCTTAGCTACGGCCCCAAAGATTGCTTAGTCCCTCACCTTAAACATCTCGGTTGATCTCTTCATCACTTATCCAATCCACTTTTGAGTTCCACTTTGCTTCATACATAATTAACCTTCATTTGAAAGCCCGCTTCAAATGCTTGATCTTGATTGACAACGAATGTGCAAGCTTCCAAATTAGAACCATAACGTGTACACTCATCCTTGTGTCCTCTTTCAATAAACACATGAAGCCTTGCACTTGACTTAGAGAATTACTATCTTTTCTTTTATGATCCTTGTAATTTTAATCAAGCCATGTCTTAGTATGGGAGACAATGAATTGACCTTCTCAAATTGTCCCAATATTTATTTTCCTTTATTGCTTGATATTTGTCACTTATGCATTAGGATCATCCATATATTTGTCGTCTCCAATGTGAGTCATATAATATTCATCCACAAATAAATACTCCAATAATTACTCATGAATATATAAATAAAACATGCTCACAATCTTAGACAAATACATTAGTCATTTAATCGCTTTGTCATTCAATTCACCAAAATCCACTTAGGGGCCTAGATGCACTTTCAGACACTAAGAAAGGGTCGGCCAGCAATAACTCTTTTTGCATAAATAATTAAGCTGGAAGTCTTTTCGACCAAGGCAGTCTGCAGCTTGATTTACATTCACCATTATGAATTTTGGGGCACGCCTCCCCTATTATTAAAACTGACGATATTCTTTATAACTTGTTGGCACAAAAACGACGACCCCGGCTAGTTGCTGACCTCGTCGGTGACCTCGTCGGTGACCTCGTCGGCGACCTCCCGCTCGGCCATGATGGGCAACACAAGGCTCGGGGGCTTATCACCTGGGCCCGGGGATGACACGCCGGCTCCTCCGACATGAACGCGAAACAAGCTAAGTATTATTTTAATACTACCATTTCCCGGTTATTGCTTGTCTTAACGTGCATCTCCGGGCTATCACCAACTACCCTTGGCTTGTTCCCGACTGCTTCTTCAGCCCGAGCGCTACACGAACGGTCGGGCCAACGACCGACGGGCGTGCCGCACACATCTTTTCTCCGCCGCTTACTTTCTTTTTTCCCTCTTGCACAAGTCGCTAAAGTACTCGGGGAGTAAACTCCTTAGACAGTGAAACCTTGACTCTACGCCTACACTTCCTACGTGTGCATGCGGCCAGCCCCCTACGCTACGGATGCGGCTATCAGCAGTCTGGTGCATAAACGTATAAGGATAACTACCCGAAGAAATTGATAGACTTAAAAGAGTTGGAATTAAAAATTTTGTTATACATCGCCAAATACTTTTTGCTTCGGAATTAGTATTTGTGGCACCGCTTTGTATCATCTTCAGGTTTTCTTTCCAAGAATGAGTCTTGGATCCCTAAGCCTGCCGCCTACGCTCGGAGGCCAGGCACCAAGACGCGAACCGTCAATGGATCTCGCGGATCCAAACCGACACGCGGTTCGAAGGCTGGCCCGGCGAAGGGTTCCGAACAGCCGCCGCCATCACCAGAGCAAGGGACGAAAAGGGATGGGCCCACGAGCGGCCAAGACCCAGGCACACGAGTGCCACGGGCATCCCGGCTCGTGTTCGAGCCCCAGATGAAAAAATCTCATGGAATCCCCACCGGAGGGGAGGCAACGAGCCGCTGGAGTCAATCGAACGACTCTGGAAATAAATGAGATATTCGAAGGGGTTTAATAAGATCTATCACCAGCTGATCCTATCGGGACCCCACGAACGGGACCCGGGTCTTACTCGAACCGACCCGCTAGTAGCTCGACGAGCACCATGACTCGGCCACCGAGGTAAGCCATGGCAATGCTCACCCCTCCTCCCTGATGAAAGGGATGCGCGAGGAAAAATAAACAGGCGACGAGCCGCCGGAGTCAACCGAACGACCCCGGAAACAAACGAGACATTCGAAGAGGTTTAATAAGATCTGTCACCAGCTGATCCTATCGGGACCCCACGAACGGGACCCGGGTCTTACTCGAACCAACCCGCTAGTAGCTCGGCGAGCACCATGACTCGGCCACTGAGGTAAGCCATGGCAATGCTCACCCCTCCTTCCCTAACGAAAGGGACGTGCGAAAAAATATAATAAACAGGCAACGAGCCGCCGGGTCAATCGAATGACCCCAAAAGCTCGGGGACGCCGTCGTTCCCGATGAAACGACTATCAAACTCAAAATCACTAACCCCATGAGCGAGTCTCCGACTCCCCCTGCGGGCTCGGGGGTACACTGGGCGAGTGCGCTCGCGCGCCCCCACCGAAAATATGATTCACCTTTTTCATCACGACAAACTGAGTCTGGGAACGAGTACAAAAACTCCTCCCCAGACTCGGGGGCTACTGATGAGGGGCTAGATTAGGGGTGGCCATTACCACCCTCAATCTCCTGACAATTGCCCCTGGCCGAATAAATCGATGCTTCACCCGACCCGGTCAATCAGCAGCGCGAAAATGCGATTTATCCAACTCCTGCTAAACACGCATGTGATGCTCTGTTTTTTATTAAAAACCACATGCAAACTTGTTGTGTGCATGCATCTGCACACTCGAGTGCCTACTTCACCTACATGCATGCACACTTGAGTACCTACTCTACTCCTACAAGGCTACAAGTCATGCATGCAAAGTCATCCGCATGCAAGCCATCCATGCATAGGTCGGAAGGCCCCCGAGCTAACACATGCATGCATAGGTCGGAAGGCTGTGACAACCCACCCGAGAAAATACCGTACTAAAGCCTAACCAATCCACTTTGGTCAATAGGCGGTAATAAAGTATCATCCCGTCGTTAGTTGCCGGGTCAAGCCCGGTGAAATCACTTACATAGCAACAAAGGATCGACAACATGCATTAAAACTCACGCGAAGGCGAGTCCAGAGTACAATGCATAAATTAAGTCCAAATCTGCCCTGAAGGGTTTAATTATTACAAACCGGAGTACTTGACATGATAACAAAGTCCAGAGTTCGAAAACAGCGGAAATTAACTAAGCGGGGCGATGAGCATCACAGGAGGCCTGCCATGATGCCTTCACTCGTCGTCCTCCACCCACTCCAGCTCCCAGCCAGGCGGGATCTCTCCAGGCCACACATCACTAAAGGTATTACCTGAAATCCACAGAATTATAGCAAGGCTGAGTATACTAACACTCATCAAGTCTTACCCGTCGGGTGACAACTACATCACCAAACTCTAGACATGAGAGGCTTTATAGCCGGTGGGGTTCTTTTGCTGAAAAGCAACAAAGAGTATGTCCTTACTTTCAAGATTTTAGCACAGATTCTAGTAGATTACTCTTTTCTAAATGAGTAAACAATGGCAAGCATAAGTTGTGCAATTCAATTAATCAAACATCAATATTCACGAAGTTCCATCATAAGGGATATCATGGCCAGTTGGATAAGTAGTCTCAGATAACGGTGAGAGGCTGACAACCGATTGATTTATAACCTTGCAAGGTGAACCTAAACACACGGTAGGGTGCCCTCACACTGGACAACCACCAGGCGGTTCCCAAAAATCCTCGGTTCAGGATAAAAGATCACAGTCTTTGGTACAAGGCTATCCGGTACGCCTCACACTAGCGTCCAGCCTCACACATGTACCACCGGTAGCTAGCCGTGGGACACATCCCAAGAGTAGTGACGGTAAAATCTCTTACCGCGTTATTAAGGTACTAGGCTTACCGGTCCCATTCCCGACAAGTGCTTAGTATTTTCAAACACTTAACCCACGAAAGTCATTGGACCGGAGCCCAAATCCCATGCTCTTACCACATGAGCAATCCATTTGTGATAATCTTATGATTCCAACATAAGAGCCTATTCTCGCGAGTGACAAACATCACTCGACTTGTAACGGTCCTATAGCATGGCAGCTATCGACCTAACATACTAGTAAAGGACAAGGGTACCTAGGGATCATGCATCTAGGGTCTCATTTCAACTCCTGAACGTAAATGCACAAACATCCATAGATAGTTGCATAAATTTCCAAAAACACTTAGGTTAATGCACCGGGGCTTGCCTTCATCAGCAACGTTAGCCTGGGGCTCCTCGGTGTCCTCATTCACCTCCACGTACTGCAGCTCCGCATCAGCTCCTCTTTCCTCGGCTTCCGGTATGAGCGAGTAGTTACCGTCAGGAAGTTCTACACGAAATGCATATGCAGGATTATTGTGTGGAGTGAGAGATTAATTATCACATCCAACTCTTGTTGGCCATATTCACCTTGACAAACATTCACTTAGCATTTCTTTCTATTAAGGTCATGACATGTGGGGGTTTATTATTTCAATCTTTTGATAGTGAATGTGTACATGTTTAAGCAATTAAAGCAATTTATGTTCACAAAACAGCAAGGGTTGATCTTTAGCTCCTAAACATACTCCTCAACATTTTGCAAGGTCATTAAAGTGAGCATTGGGATTTTTCCTATTTAAATTTATAGTGAAGCTTATTTGGATTCCAAAGCTTTTAATTACAAAATAAATTATAAAAAAATAGTGGGAGGTGCAATTTAAGCCCTATTTACCTAAACAAGGCCTCTGATCAAAGATTCACATTTAATTGAGCCACAAAACAAATCTACCAAAAATGACATTTCCTAGCTACCAAAAATATGAGCAATACATAAATAAATAGAGCATCTCTGGAGCCAAACTCACTCCTACATCAACTCTGACCTAAAACAAGCCTAGAGGTTTAACAAACACATAAAGAACCAATTTGAAATTTGAATTAGGCATTAAAATGTAAATCTAAGCATAAAACAAGAATAAATACTTTTGGCAGAGATAAAATCATGATAAATGCAGGAAAGTTGAATCTAGTCACTTCATGAGCATAGCCCAAAGTTGAGCACAAAAATCTATTTACATTTTGCTACAAAAATCATTAAGGCAGAAATAGCATAAATGCAAAGTAATTCATATTAAAAGATATGCTCAATAACTTTGTGCAAATTTTGGTCCAGAGTCTATACATGACATGTCTAGTAACATATGCAAAATTCAGCTCCATAGCTTCTCTAGATTTTGAACTACAACAAATGTGTGTCAAACTGAGTTTGAATTTTCATTCAAAATGTACAAGTCAAATGTATGGTCATGCTTTGTAGAAGTTGTAGATCTAGTCTCAGTGAAACCAACAAAATTGGGATTGCATTTTTTTTGAGTTTTCTACGAATTTCTATGCTTTTTCTAAGGTGTTGGACCTAGCTGCAAGAAAACTATGATAAAGACCATTGCAAACTAGTCCCTGCTTCACAGATATGCCCCTGGATATTCACATCCGTGCCCTCGGCGGCGGGGGTGAGGTCGCCGCCGGCGATGTGGGGCCGGAGGTGGGCAACAAATGGCGAGGGCGTGCGATTGGCCTCACCACGAGTCGATTGGTGGTGGTGGCGTGGCCGGAGATGGTTCCGGCGAGCTGCGGCGGTGTGGCCGCCTCGGCTCGAAATCCGGCAAGGTGAGCAGCAATGCAGGGCAACAAGCGATGGGTGGAGCTCGAGTGTGGTCCAGGGGTGAGGCTCGAGCGGTGGGAGGACGGCCGGAGCGGATGGCGGCGGAGTTGGCTCACGGCGGCGCTAATGGCGTCCGGCGGAGCGTGCGGGCGCGCGAGCCGCGGCGGGGAGGGCTATTTATAGCCGCGGTGTGCTTGGAGGGGGAAAAGACTTCACGGCTAAGGCTTCCCCGGCGATTATGCTGCGGGTACGGCGGCTCGTCCCTCGGCGTGCGTGCGCGGCAGGGGGAAAAGACGTCACGGGCGCGCGTACGCGCCGCGTGGCCTGCGCGGCTCCCCCGGCCAAGGCGCCGTCTCGGGGTGCGCGCGGGAGGCTGACGCCAGCGCCGGGCACGTGCGGAGCCCCTGGCCGGCCGTGGTACGGCGGCGCACGGCGGCGACGCGTGGTGCCCACGCGCGCGTGATGTCGCGCCGGCGCGCGTTCTGCCCCAGTCAGCCCCATGTCACCCTGTTCAACTGCGAATTCTTCAACATTTTGAATTCAAACTTCAAAATCCGTAGATAGGACATTTGTAGATGAGTCATCCCTCTATACTATGGCACAAGCCGAACTTAATTTGGATTTGAAATGAGGGAGAAACATGAATGCCAATTTGAAGAAAATCATGGCTCGGGTGAATAGTAGAATTGGGTTTGACTTGCAAATTTGAACCCTTTCCACTCAAAATTTGAAATGCCAACCTGAAGATGAAATGTGTCCCACGAAATTCTGCACAACTTTTATATTGGCAGAGTTTTGAGTGTTTAAACAAAATTTGGAGAACGCGGCAAAAGTTCTAGGACAAGGTGTGGACATTAAGGGGTTTGACCACTTTGACTAGGGTTTTGACCATGTCCATGTGTGTTGACTTGCTTAAGATGGTCATGAGTGTTTGTTGGCTAGGTTTTCGAGGTGATGTCCCAGGTTGACTAAGGTTTGACCAAAGTCAATGGGGTTTGACTGGGTCATTAGTGCTAATTAAAACCTGGGGCATCACAAAGGCCCCCGAGCTAACACATGCATGCACCTACACCTACAAGCTCACTCCTTGCTAGCTTTCCTAGCTAGTAAGACGTAGCTAGCACATGCATGCACCTACACCTACAAGCTCACTCCTTGCTAGCTTTCCTAGCTAGTAAGACGTAGCTAGCACATGCATGCACCTACATGCTCTCACACTTTGCTAGCTTCCTAGCTAAAAGGCCTACCCACAAGATAGCACATACGTGCTCACACCTTGCTAGCATTCCTAGCTAGCACTCAGCTATACTCATGCACCTGCATGCAAGCCATGCATGCATAGGTCGGGAGCTCCCCTCACATGCGTCTACTCCTCCGACCTACTAAAACTCCGCCTCGCACGACTGAGTTTTGCTCCATTCGACCTACTGAGCCCCGTGTCTTCACAGCTAAGGAACTCCCCGAAGCTCCCAACTTGCCTGACAAGTTTACTATGCCAGCTACTCCTGAGGATAGCGGGGCCCACGACATGGGTAAAAGCTCTTCCCTGTACTCTCGAAGACCGTGTACTCTCTCTCTCTCTGCCGTCACATGTAAGTCTTCCCTTGACTGATAAAAGGGAAGGCGCCGAAGGCAACAAGAGAAATTCTTTTTTCTCACTCCACTCTGATGGAGCTCTCTCTGACCGTTCTTCTTCTTCCTCCAGCCAAACTTGGCTCCTACGCACACACACCACAGAGACTTGGGACCAAGCTCCCTCTCTCGCCAGTTTGTATCGCCCCACTACAAACCAGTGCAAACAACATGAGCAGCACGAACTGGACGTAGGGTATTACTCCATGGAGGCCCGAACCAGTATAAATCCTTGTGTCCCCGTTTGCACACTATCCGAGGCTCGATGCACAATCCTTGATTTTATTTGCCGGTGGTTTCTAAACCACGACATTTGGAGACTACGATTATAAGCAATTAGGGGTGCTGGCTAACAAGTTCATTACATATTCATCACCCACCTCTCTAGACCTATCTAATACTCTCTCCCAAAAAGAATGACGTTTTAGATCGTCCTAAGACAGACTTTTTTTTAACTTTGACCAAGATTATAAAAACAATACATATATTTATGGTATGAAATACATATCATTGGACTCATCTTGAGATCTATTTTTATAATATATCTATTTGATGTCATAAATATTGATACATTTCTCTATAAATTTAGTCAAAATTGAGAAAGTTTGACTTATGACAATTCTAAGACGTCATTCTTTTTTGGGACGGAGGGAGTATTTAACTATATGGATATCTAACTATGGATGTACTATACCCTTGGATCATATCTCTAGACTCTATTTAGATCAATAAGTTTTTCACTATTCGCCCATCACATCGAATGTTCGGATGCTAGGAGTATTAAACGTAGATTAATGACAAAACCTATTCCACATAACTCCCGGGTAAATTCGTGAAATGAATTTATTGAGCCTAATTAGCTCATGATTAGACAATGTTGTGCTATAGTAAACATGTGCTAATCATGATTTAATTAGGTTTATTAGATTAATCTCATGATTTTCAGTCCATCTGTGTAATTAGTTTTATAATTAGATCATATTTATAGTCCTCCTATACTTGGTATTGGTGGTGATGATGCTATGACCCTTAACTGGAAGTGAGCTAGTGGACTCAAAATTCCATGTTCATTTCTCCATTCTCCCTGTCTTCATCTGAAAAATAAATACATTTAGTAGTTGCATAGAAAGTACGAAGGTTTTGAGAGGGCTCTACAGGACTGGCCAGAGTTGATTGGGGGCTTAAGCCCCCTCCCTACTACTACTCCCACCTTCTGCGTTATTTAATCACCACATATGTTGCTTAACATTGGGTTCAATCCTATATATATTTCCACAAGCTAAATTTAAAGCGTATATACCAGGTAGTCATTTGACACTGTTGTGCTCCTTGTGTACCTCTCCCTGTATATGGGGTGGACAACAACTTGATAGGAAAAAGAATGCATATGTTCTCTCTTTTTTTTGTTTTCTTCTTCTTCTTCTTCTTCTTCTTCCCCTACGATACTTGCCAACAAAAAAGTATGACAAGAGTAGAGGTGAAGGGGTAAGGTAGGGGGCCAAGCTCCCGTTTGGGTTGGATTAAACTGCACAAACACGAAATTAGTAATTATTGTTGTAGAAACTAGTTTTTTAGATGTGATCAACACAATTCCTTCAAAATCACTTAATTCTACCACTTAAGCATCAAGAATTTGTTAATGTAACCCCTTTACTCCTTAAATGCCCCCTCTAGTTCTTAGCCCAAGCTCTGGCACCACATATACGTAGTAGTAAATTAGACTAGGTTTTCTTAAGGTGGCCACATGAATTAAACAAATACTACTGATATTTCTATGGTATCAACAATATTACAAATTGCTTAAGCTTTTTACCTAAAAGACTTTATATTTATTCATCTAGAGATAGGATAGCCTAACAAAAAGAAAAATGTACATACTCTTGTTACTCTTGAGAAATGATAATAAAATATGACTATCTTTTACTATGAGAAATGTTTGAAAACTATTACTCCGTGTGCTCGTGCTTTTTTTAGAAGAAAAAGTGAGACCGGTATTCGAATTTCGAACCCGATAGGTCGTTCCGCATCTCGCTCGCTACGTGATGGCACGCTCGATACACGAATTCGCGAGGACGGAAAGAAAACAGAAGGTCCAGCTATACCTGAGCAAAACTAGCCCGGCCCGACCTAACCCACAGGCCCGGCCCGAGCCTGACGGGCTTTGGCCCGCCCACGAACTTTAATGCACAGGGCCTGCAGAGATGTTGCAGCCCGATAAAATTATTTTTGACCCGAACCCGGTCTAATATACATTTTAGCAATTTTGTAGTGTAAATTACACAGGCAACCCGCTCAAGCCCGGACTTAACCCGAAAAAGCTAGACCCGACTTACCCAATGAGACGTCGTGAGCAAGATTTTTTTTCCTGAAATAATCGGGATTTTCAATCGGTCCAGCCCACACCCATAAACCGCTCCCTCCTCACCAAACCGATCCAGACCGTCGATCTCGGACCCCACACGGAAACAACCCCGCGCGCGGGGCATATTCCCACGGCCAGGATTCGCTCTCCCACACCGCCATACGAGCACGAGCGGCGGCTACCTCGGCTGAGCCTTCCCTGGTCTCCTCCTCCCCCACTCGCCCGTTTTATTCGCTCCCCTCTCCCCCGGTCCCCGAGCAGAAGAAATCCAGAGAAACGGAACGAGAGCTAGGGTTTTGAATCCGGCCGGGCCGCGGGCCACCTCCCCCCCAGAAGCATCCAGCGGAGGCGGGCGGAGGCTAGAGGAGACCAAGGCCGGGAGCGCCTGAAGCGCATCCTCCACCCCCAACAGCAGACCCCCTCGCGCGCCGCAAGAGTAAGTCCGTCCGCCCCCCTGGCTCCGTGTTCTCTTCGTGATGAGCGACGAGCTCTTCCCCGATCCGGTTACTCCGGCGGCGGTTGGTAGGTTGGCGGGGGAAGCCGATTTGGGGATTCGAGGGCGGATTTAGGGTTGTAAGGCCCGGCCTCCTAGGGTTCTGATTCCCTTCGGTGCATTGTGCAGTCCGCACCGCTTTCCCAACTCCTGTTACGCTGTAGATTCAGGAATTCCGAATGTCTGCGTTCGGTGTGGTGTGGTGAGTGGTAGTGAGATAGTGATGTCGATTGGTGTGTGTGGGCAGGCTAGTTCCTCTGTTGGATTTACCGGGTCCTAGGAACCAGCTCTTGTTTTCTGTGACTGTTTTAGCACGTGTGGCGTTGGGGTCACGGCATGGATGCTAGTGGCACTAAAAAGCCTATGGCTATCAGAAGTTGTTTTTAGGGGGTGGAAGAATGAATATATGTTTTCTCAAAATTTATGTCCACAATGCATGTCTGAAGAACTAATACAAGAGGGCTCACTAACTAGTTCTCAAATCTATTTCTCTCAGTTATTGTCAGGCTGTCAAATTACCTCTGAATCTGTGTCAGGGAGCTATCTAGTACTTTTATTGTTGTCTATCTAGTTTCCTCATTGCTATCGCATTAACATTTCATTCTATCTTATATTTATACCAATATCGATGTGCTCTGGACTAGATTCGTGCAAACAATCTAGTTTCACTAGACTTGAGATCACTAAATATATATCTTCAAGTCCAACTTACATGCTTCATTTCTTGCGAGTTCAGATTTTAGAGCTATGTCCAGCTCCTCCTCTGCAATCTCTAAAAATTATTATCTTCACTGCAGGTTGCCAGTGCACTATTCGAGTTTGCCACCTGGTTGTTGACCGAACAACTTTAAATATGTCATACTATGCCAGAAGGGGTGGAGATAGGCCTAGTGGCCGTATCCAAGGAAGTGGTGGTAGAGGTGGATATGCCCTGCGTGGAAGATCAGGATTGCCTCCTCGAGGGCCTCTCGGGGTTAGCTCCCGACCGTCTGCGCGTACTATTGCTAAGGCAAGGCCAAAACCGTCACTATGTTTTTGTTCATGGTCAGATTCCTGAATAAAGTAGAAAAATGAATGAGGACAGCACCTCTAAGCTTTCATTATATGAAGAGGCAGGAGTAGCTGTGATGTCTGTCGCTAATGCAACCTCTCTTGGTTAGAGCATCATTTATTGTTGGAGGCCTGGAGGGGCAGACATTACCTTGGTATTATCTAATGAGAAATTTTGCGGTAGATTGTAAGCTATGGAGGGGGAAAAGTAACCAGTGGTCCTCTCTAATGGAAGTATTGTTGGAACACCTCCTTTTATTCAAACTTATGGATGGAAATAAGTGAAAAAAAGCTTGTGGATTTCTTTCAATTCAATGCCTATAAATCATGAGGGCTGAAGGGCAGACTTCATCCATCCTCTTCATATGCATGGGAAATTCAATGTGCTCTTTATCTGGCAACTTTGGATCGTGTTCCATGATCCATACTCCCACTGAAGTTCTTCTAGGCTGCCTCCTGGGCTTGTGATATTGGTGGAGCTCTTTCCCTCTCAGCTGTTATTAATGCAGTACTGTATTTCTCAGTTAATGCTTTGTCAATGTGGTTCCTGATAGTTGGCATGATATGAAACAGTTCGAGGACATTCTTTTATAATGACTTGTACCCTCATGCTGGATGTTTGGCATTTTTCAGTCATTTAGCAGAACTACCAAAGACATGACCTGGAGACCTGATCTATTTAGTGATAGTATGGCGGCTAGTGGAATAGAAACTGGTACAAAACTGTACATTTCAAACTTGGACTATGCGGTTTCTAATGAGGATATAAAGGTATGTTCAAACAGCTAGGTAGTCTGGATTTCGATCTCTTACATTTCGTCATCTGATGCATGCATCAGAGTAAAATTTTATTTTAATTACCTTGCAGGAGCTGTTTTCAGAAGTTGGTCATTTGAAACGCTTTGCTGTTCACTACGATGGTTATGGCCGCCCAAATGTTCGTACTTCTAGTATTCCATCTTTACTTAATGCATATGTATATTGAACACAGCCTTTAAGATGAATGTGATTTCGTGCGCATCATCCTGTTGGGTGTTATATGTACTGTACCACTTATGATTGTCGTTTGTTTACTCTATGCTCTATGAGATTAGGCTATTCATTATACTTTTACCGAAAGCAAACACAGTATCTTTTATATTTTCTTGCTTATAAGGGAAGCAAACTACTTCTGTACCATCATTAACTGTCTTTCTGACAATTCATGAATATATGGCATTTGTGATCATGAGGATTAGAGAACAGTGGCACGAGTACGATAGAACGATTGATGTTGAATCATATGGCTAATGCATGAGTTATACTGGACCCTACCATTCAATAAATGGTTACAGACTTCAGAAGGCCATCTATGTTGTAATAGCAATAATATATAACTCGGTTTAATTATTATTTTGGCCTTCCAACCTAATCTAGAACTAAATAAGAGCCAAAGAAATTTACATGGTGATTATTGATTGTATACTATGGTGTATTTCACTCTTTTGATGAAATATTGTAAGAGTGTTATCATCAAGTTACCTTCTCTGGTCACTAGGACCTTTTATAGAGCTGTGTTTATTTGCCTGAATTGTTGTATTAATATATGTGTTTTTAATTTCTAAAGGGCACTGCAGAGGTGGTGTTTACACGGAGGAGTGATGCAATTGCTGCCCTGAAACGTTATAATAATGTTCTACTTGATGGAAAAGCTATGAAGATAGAAGTCATTGGAAGTGACTTAAGCTTGCCCATGACACCTCGTATAAATGTTGTTGGGGCATCTAATGGCAGAGCTACAAGAACAGTTGTTATGACGTAAGTGATGGTTTAACATTTCACTTATTCATGCACCTTTTTTATTTTAACTGCAGTCTGGTGTTGCTCTACTAAGTGACTTTTATAGCTTTGGGTATTTTACCATTGGTTATGAGTTGACCTGTTTGATGGCTCAGAATACTCCTTTACTGTGAATTCTTCCTTTTACCCTGTCTGACCTGGAACTTCTATAATAAGTTTGTCTCAGATCAGTTTAGTGACCAAATTGTTATTGGATCAGTGCATTCTGATCTGGAACTTCTACAATAAGTTTGTCTCAGATATCAGTTTAGTGACCAAATTGTTATTGGATTAGTGCATTTTGATTTGTCAATGTTCCCCTTTATGTTATTACAAATTTAGGTGTTATGTGATGTCAACTCTTTAGGATTGTTATATTATACTAGTTATTAGTACTTGTTAATGGGTATTTTAGTTGAGGATGTTTGATTTCTGAACTGTTATATGTGCTTTCATTAACAGTTTGACATCACAGCTTGAATGCACAAATCCATGTGCGCTTGAAATCATGCACATGTTTTTGTAGAGTTGTGCATCTAACTTAGTTATTTTATATTTCAGGCCTGAGTTTAGTCAACGTGGCAGAGGTTCAAGCAGTAGGCCTTTAAGGTAAAGCTTCTCCCACAATCATCTTTTAATAAAGCATTTTGTTACATTTAACTTCAGGTAGCAGGTGTAGAAAATTTAGCCACTTTTGTTTTAGCAGTCCACCTCATCACATGTACTGTAGCAACTAGATGGTGGTAGAGCTTTAGATTTTTGGCACTTGCATTTGGAAAATTTACACCTCCGATGCACTCTATAGAACCACATTTTTTTTCCAGACCGTTAATTGCAAGTAGCTAAGTCAACAGTGAGCAATTCCTTGCTGCTTATGGAAAGGAAACACATTTTTTGCAGTTTGGATGTAAAAGGTGAAACTTAAACTATTAAGCTTTGAGAATGAAGCGGATCAACTTCCAGCCATTTTTTTTGGCCTTGGGAAGAGTTCTGCATGTTGAGTTTGGACTTGCATGATGGTACAGAAGAAAGAGGGTGGCTTTAGTTTGTTGTTCATGTATTTTATGTCTGCATGTATTGAGTTGACTCACCCTAGAACACCAAAACACATGTTTTGAAAGATAAGATAAAAGGTGTTATCTGATCTTTCGGTAAGATGCTAACCTATGACCTTACATTGTCATTCCACAGTAATCCAAGCAATAGGTTCAACAACCGTGGTGGTTTCCAAGCTGGTCGAGGCCGTGGTCAGTTCCAGGCTCGTGGCAGGGGCCGTGGCCAGTTCCAGGTCCGTGGCAGGGGCCGCGGCCAGTTCCAGGTCCGTGGCAGGGGCCGCGGCCAGTTCCAGGGTCGTGGTGGTGGCAGAGGTAGGAAGCCTGAGAAGACTGCTGATGAGCTGGATAAAGACCTTGAGAGCTACCACGCTGAGGCCATGAAAACCGATTGATTGCAAGACAATAAATATTGGTGGGTGCGTTGTGCTTTGTTTAATGCCTGCTGGAAGATTGTGGTGTAGCTGTTTGCGCCATACTATTTTCTTGGAGCATAGAACTCTCCTTTAGTTGGTTTGAGGAAGGGATACCCTTCCCTGTAGTAAGCTCGAATGAAAGACCGCTGTAGTACCTAGTGTGTAGTGATTGCCTGAACTTGCAACCTGAAGTGTTTATTTTGTGTACCGGTTGCCTTTTAGATTATCAAGAATGCTGCAATGCTAGAGATGGTGTTAAGTTAATAACCTAGAAGGATCGCCATGCTGAAATTTTAGCCCATATTATCCGAGACCGCCCTGGATGTTCTCATTCATGGCACGCGTGATGTAGTTGCTCAGTGTCGTCTGCTCCGATGTTGGCGCACATCGTTGAGGTTAGCCTGATGTATAAACGTGCCGTTTCAGCAACGCTGGTCATGGACTATTGGCGACTCATCCATTTCTTTCTATGTTTTGTTTGTTTCCTAATACTAAGTTTCTTATCGGCAAAGTTGTGGATGGCTTCAGCCTTCATGCGACGTGTGGGTTCTTCATCCTTGCATCCCTTTTCTGAATTTGCCATCAAACCAGCAAGATTCCTTACGAAAACCAATCAAAGATCAAAGAAGCCCATTCCTTTATCAAAAAAAAAGAAGCCCATTGAAACCGCAACTAGATCTTTTTATGTACAAAGAGCACGAACTGACAACACAGCAACTGCTATCTCCATGGCTGCATCCAAGCTGCAAAGCCTGCTCGTCTACACATGGGATGGGGAGAGCCGGAGAGCACACCTCCCTAATCCTATTTTGCAATGCTCTGCTGAAGGCCTGAAGCAGGCGCATACAGGACGGGCCAGGGGAGGCTCGATCAGTCCCCCACCGCCACCGAGATGGCCTGCCCGCCGCCGGCGCGGCGCAGCGGCGACGGCGAGGCCCGCCGCGGCGCCGGCTCTCGGAAGCCGGTGACGGCCGGCCTCATCTCCAGCAGCTGGAGCCTGAGGAGAAGCTCCCTGGCCGCCTCGTCCTCCTGCTTGATCCTCCTCACCTGGCTGTGGACCGGCGGCGCCGCCTCCGGCTCATCTTCCTCCGCCTTGAACACACCCCTCTCACCTTCCTCCGCCATCCGCCGCTGCTCCCTCTCGAACATCTTCCTCTCAAGACCTTTCGGCCTTGCTGCTCTCTTCCAAGCTCCGATCCAAGCCATGGGGGGTCACCGTGTATGCAATTGTATATATACGCACACACAAGCAGGGAGGAGAGGGAGAGGTGAGAGGTAGGGAAGGTCTTTGTGGGGGAAATATTTCTTTGCAGGGATTAGTTGGTGGGTGAGAAATGTGTAATGGTTACGAAATGCTGGAGAGGCTCTTTTCAACTGTTGGGAGAGAACGCTGCCGCGCGCCAACTGCATGCATGAGTTCATTTTATTGTCACGGCTCTGTCGACTGTGGAAAAATGCTGTTAGGGGTTGGTTAGGAGAGAGTCAGAGCTCATGGGTTGGGATCGCATACGGTCTTGGATTTGACAGAGGCTATAGATCGAGTAAGAGTGACTTTTAACGATCTCGCGTGGAACGCTTAATCGTTGAAGGGAAATTACGATGTTGAAACAGACCATTGATCCCGTTCAAAATGTCGTGCTGTGGTTGTTCCCTGGTCTGTTTCGCCGGGTGCGTAGAAGAAACGGCCAAGTGTTGGTGAGCCATGTTTCAAATTGTTGCTTTCACAGAAGAGATCGAACGGCGACTGCAAGCCTTTGAATTATATTATTCTAGAGAAATCCAGTGCCCAGCTGCTAGTTACAGTATTACTCCCTCCGTTTCAAAATATTTGTCGCTGTTGACTTTTCTTTGCAACTTTGACCATTCGTCTTATTCAAAAAATTATCACAAACAAGCAAAATGATAAGTCAACCTTAAAATACATACAACATTAAAACATATAGCAAACAAAATAAATTGTACTTGCACAATTTTTTGTATAAGACGAATGGTCAAAGTTGCAGAAAAAAGTCAATGACGACAAGTATTTTGAAACGGAGGGAGTATTAATTTAAACTTAAACAAAAAAGACTGCAAACCCTACAATGGTGACGGCATCTGGACTTCTGGAGATAAATTTTAGAAGCATATATCCATCCTGTTCTCTTTACAAAAGGTTTCTTCCCTTCCCCTCTTTGACCGGGCCGGTTCTATTGCTTGCAAACATTTTCAACATCTCCGAGGTGAAAACCAGCATCTGCCGCCATGCATTTCCAAAGGCGTGTTATATAGTTAACCATCCAGAAGACATGTACAAAGCGCATGGATGTATAGGTACACCAGAACAACGTTGTCTTTGATTGTTACTCATGAAACCAAAGTTAATTGCCATCGGAGCTGTATTTGGTGGCTCACTGCTTTGACACTTTACCTTGCTTAAAAAAAAAGAGAAGTAAAACATGGTGTGTGTGGAGTGTGGACGCTTGCGTAGTTGCATGGGTTAGCCGGCCGGCCTCCAACCCCTCACCTAATGCTGGATCGATCGGATAAGGCGACTCCACCAGCTCCAGCTGTGTACTGTGGCAGGCTTACGAGCGGCGACTGAAGCAGCAAAGCAACTACAACTACTAGTAGAGAAGCAGCAGCTTTCAATTCACCGATCAAATGCTGCATTGCTTGCTGCCGGCCGGCGACAGGTGGGGCTATGCATCGATTCTGACCGACGGCGGCGATCGATCCTTTCGTCTCTCTCGCAGCTGCCGGTCGGAATCGGAGCGCGACGACACACACGTTCGATCGCGATGAGAGTCCATGTCAGAAAAAAAATTACCCCATTTGATCGTTGGGTGTACTTTTTGGGTCATTGGGTGTAATGTGTACGCGAGATCGACCCATGGGGCCGTGTCAGATGTCCAACGGAGGACCGACCGATTCATTCGGGCACCTCATGTCCACCACCGAATAATCCACAGAAAGTTGCAATGGCTTGGATTTGGAGCTATATATACTCCATTGGCAGGCCATTTGAGGTGTGTTATGCGTTTGGTAGAACTCCATCATATTCTAGTTCTGTATGCGAGTTGATTCTTCGAGAGAAGTGATTACGTGGTTGAAAGTGATTCTCTTTTATCCTCTAGTATAATTTTTTAAAATTAGCACTACTAGATAATTAACTTTTTATACCGGCTCTAAACCCCCTTTAGCACCGGATATCGCGCCGTTATTATTCCTTCGGTACTAAAAGCGGGGTGACATTAGTACCAGGTGGCTCACCCGATACTAATGCCCCTCTTCCGTCCGTCTTCGTCTCCCTCCCTCCTCCGTCTGTCTCCTCTGTCACCTTCTCTTTTCTTCTTCTCTTTCCGTTTTCTTTTCTTTTCTTCACATATCCACATTCTTAAACTATAAATTCATATTTCACAATAAACATCTCATACAATTTTTGACTCACACAAATTACAAATTAGAGATTTAGATTCACAAAAAACAAAGAAAAAACGAATCACACTCCCGGCGGCTTGCGCCTGAGACAGCGGCCCTACGCCGCACCGGCCTGCGGCCTCCTCCCGAGCCTACGCCCCGCCCGCGCCCGCCTTCCGGCCGGTGCCGCGCCCGCTCGCCGGTGGCCTGTGCCGTGTTCTGCAGCCTCGTCCCGGCAGCGGCCTGCCCTGGGGAGATAGATCGAAGGAAAGAAAGAGTTAACGCCTTAGAGAGAGAGAGAGAGAGGGAGGAAGAAGGTATTAGAGGTAGACGAGGGGGGGTGAGTTCATGGGTGGATCAGGGGAGAGCTAGATATTTGTGGATGGGCGCCGCACACGCAGGAGAGAGACAGGAGGAGACAACGTCGGGTGTCTGGATACATTAGTACCGGGGTTTCTTTCACTCGGTACTAATGCGCCTCATTTAGTACCGGGTTTTGTCCTTACCCAGTACTAATGGGGGTCTGGCCTATTAGTACCGGGTGTTGTGGCCACCCGATACCTAAGGGGGTCCTTTAGTACTGAGTTTTGCGCCCACCCGGTACTAATGGGGGTCATGGGGAGCGCATCAGAGCCATTCCTCCCCACCTGGTACTAATGCACACATTAGTACCAAGTGAAAAAATACCCGGTACTAATGCACACATTAGTACCAAGTGAAAAAAATACCCAGTACTAATGGGGTTTGAGGCCTAGGATATAAAGTTCGTTCTCTAGTAGTGTAGGTTTGAGAATCACTTCACGAAATCAGAAGAAACTACTTTTTTCAGCTTCCAACCTCGTAGTTCATTTCAGAGAATCACTTCACAGAATCAACAGAGAATCACTTCTCTATGAAAAACTGTTGGCATGACTCCTGCTGGAATTAGTAGAGAATTAATTCCGGGAGCTCGAAGAAACTATAGGCTTGGTTTCCACATTCACACAAGTATTCTATCCATCAAAGTGCTGAGAAGAGTAAGTCAATTAGCATAAGGGTTAGGTATCAATTAGTGCTTGTTTAGGCCTATTAGTGTATTTCTTAGGGTTTAGCATAGAGTTAGCTAAGATTTGCACATCTCCTTTAATTTATATCGGTGTTTGCACGCACCAAGAGTTGTAAGTCCGGGGGTTGTAAGTCTTGCGATACCCTCCAACCACTTTTGGAAGTGGTCCCCGGTGCTTGTGATAGGGAGGAGAGAGAGGCCCTATGTGTTATGCCAAAGCTCTACCAAGTGAAGAGAGGCAAGGAGCATCTAGAAGAGGATAGGTGGAGACCCATTTGCACGTGGGAAGGCCCGTCATCTATCCTACCAGGTTACTAGACTAGGAAGTGTATGCTCTTGCGTGAACATTCCCTTTGACATGGGCTTCAAACAACGAGGACTAGTGAAAAGTCTTACTTTCCAATACCTTGACAAAAAAATCACATGTTGCCACACTGGGAGTTTGCCTTCTCTACCTCATTTACCTTTCGAATTTCTTATTGCACTTTACATTTCATGTTTACCTTTCCTATAATTTCCATGTGCAGATTGTAGATTGGAACCTAAGATGAAAAACTCTTTGAGGTAGAGATAGTAATACATAAAAAAAATTTAGTTTATGTCAAGATAGAAATTGAAATAAATTTTTATATGTGTTTGAAACCTTGGATTTTAGAACACCCACGTAACCTCTAGGTTGTCATAATCCCCTCAAAACTAATTTGATATGATGTAGATATTTGTGTTTTTTCCCTATAAACTTAATTAGAGTTAGACAAGTTTAACTTCGGATAAAATTAAATGGACCAATAATTATGACAAGAAAGTGTTTTAACAAATCATTTGGCTCACATTCCGCTTGCTCCATCCTCCTTCTTATCCCTTCCTCTTGAGCACGCCATGAGGATGTTTACTTCAAAGTTCGGAAAGAAGGTTACCGTTTTCAACTCATGAAAGTAAATCTCATATCTCTCTTGATAGTACGACATTCCTATGACTCAAATTCGAAATATAAAACAATTAAGCCTTCATGGAATACACCTCCAAGCATCACTTCCTTTTGGATAAATAAGTTATACACCTTGATGTCATGGCATAATTTTAATCCCTGCTCATACACTCAATACGCCATTAAAATGCTTAAAGTGTGATAGTAATTTACCAAAACCCACTTAGGGGGCCAAGATTCTCTTCAGTTGCCTCAAGTTGTCCAACATGCCTGCAACACAACAGCCCGACACGAAACTCTTTGTGCCCGTGCTAGCCCAACCCGAGGTCATCACCTTGGCACGATGGGCTGCCCGTCCACCCTTTATTTCCCAGTCGCCCAGAGGACCTCAAGTAATACAATTACCTAGTTTTCATTCTAAATAATTCATAATAGCAATATAATTACCCACATGAAACAAGGTGTTATGCCTCCCAACAACCCAAATCTATCTAAATCCTTGTGTTCTTCGTACTATTCCTTGGCAAAGCCTTTAGTGCGGTTCCCTCTAGTTGTCCAAAAAGCCCAGAGCATAACAGCCCGACGCGAAACTATCTGGGCCCGTGCTGGCCCGGCACGAGGTCGTCACCTCAACACGACGGGCAGCCCGTCCACCCTTTATTTCCAGATCTCCCAGAGGACCTTAATTCTCAAACCTTATCCCTTTCTTAGCCATCTTACCCTCCTGGCCCCGTTGACTCCTCCATTGTCCCCACAGGATACTCTAGTGCCCCTCGGCTTCCTCCCCTCCCCTCTAGGCTCCGCACCCCTCGGGCACTCCAGCCCCCGTCGGTCGTGGCAGAGGCTGGTGCACCCTACTCGTGGCGGAGGCCGCCTGCCCTGCCCGCAACGGAGGTCGTGGCCGGCACGCCTGACCCATGGTGGAGATCGCCTGCCCTGCCCACGACGGAGGCCGCCGCCACCTCTCCTCCGGTGGTCCAGCCCCGCTGGCGGCCTCCTCCCTTCGAGCCTCCACCCTCCTCCCCAGCCTGCCGAGTCCTCTCTCCATGCTGTGCGGCAGCCACACGACGAGGGGCGAGCTTGAGCTTGGTGGCTCCATCCAGCAGTAGTGCGGGCTACTCGCCCGAGCGCGCACGTTGGGTCGAGCTACTGCGGGCTAGCTTGGCACGAAGTAGGCCTGTGGGCTCGAGCTTGGGCTATTGTTGCAGCCCATGGGCTAGCCCGGTCCGGCACGCTGTGCCATAGTGTCGTGCCAGGCCCGACACGACCACGGCCGGGTCGAGCAACCCAAATGGACATCTATAGACCCTAGTTGGGTCCAATGGGTTCCTTCGAACCCTGATGCTCTCTCTCATGCATACAATTAGTAAAAAAAATACATAATGCAAGGGGTAAACAATTTACTTAAAAAAGTAAAAGCATTCCAAGTTCAAAAAAATAATAACATCTCAATTTGATTATGGATCCAAGAACGAATGAAGTCCGCAAGGTCCATCATCAAGTTTTCTAGTCTCCATTGAATTCATTAATGGGCCTGTATGCATGTTCCATCGATCCACCGAAAGTGAGCCCACTCTAAATTATATATCCATCAGAAGCAGAGGGATACATCAAACTTTTTTTTTCGAATGGGCTTGTAGTCCAATGGTAGGACGGTCCAGTAGGACGCTACCCACCAGAGTTCAAATCCTGATGCTCGCACCTTTTCTTGGATTTATTCTGAGATTTTCCGGCATTATACGTTAAGTGGTAAGCGATGTTCCCGTCGACGACGAGGCGTCAGTGGTGACTTCGAGAATCTCCAGATCTGCCGGTGCTCAGTCCTTTGGAGGTGCTCATAGGAGTAGGGTTTGCGTACGTGTATTCATAGGGGTGAGTGTGCGTGCGTGTTGTGAGTGTCTGCGTTGTACTGTGTAATTCTAAAAAAATCAAACGTTTTATGTTTGGTTTGAGCGAATTGGTTAAGTAAATGGGAGACCAAGTAAAATATATTGAAGAACTTACCACAAAATCCCTACCGGATATATCCACCTTTTGTTACAAATCATGCACTACTATTATTTTTTGCACATATATATGTACAGTTTGTGTGAGCCGAAAACCCCACAAAATTTTCTCACCATCTCACAAAACACTTGCAGCCGGATGACAATGTATCATTATTTCGGCTTGGGCACCTCCATGACTTGAAATTAAAAAAAAAAACTTATCAGCCACAGACACTGTTTCATGAAATATTCATTGTGAAACATGTGAAAATAATTGCAACATCAAAGATTAAATATTAAAATATATATGATAGTGTCCAGTTTTTTTTAATTCCGAACATCATGCTCTTAGGGCATGTTCTTTTGGTCACATTTGAACCGTGAATAACACTATTCACCTATCACATCCATCGCATCTTCTCTCACAAGAAATATTATTCTAGCACTATCCATTTGCAATTTTACTATTTTTTTTCACCCAAAAGAACGGCCCTTAGCATTACTGAGAAAGCAAGGCCTCCACGTCGGCGCGTTCCTCGCCGCCGCGCCGGCCCGCCGCTTCCATCCAAAACGCCACGCCTCATTTCTTTCACCTCTCTCTCTCTCTCTCTTATTTTATTTCATTTTGTTTATTTTGGGGGGAAAGCCACTTCTTTCACCTCTCGTATCGCCACCACCTTCCTCTCCCCGTCGACCGGCTCTCTCTCGTTCACCCCGATCCACGTCGAGCCCGATGCCGGATTATTAGCTGGCTGGAGTGTCACTACATCCAGAGTTGCCAATTCTGGCAGCATCATATCACCACAGCATACTACTAGTATACTAACTCCTACTCCTCATCGATTTGCCGTCCATGGCGACGACCTAATTAGCAGCTGCAAACTCAACGTGCTTTTTTTGTTTGTATGATGATTGATGACACTAAACTAATCGAGTTTTAACTAGCAGTGCTAATCAGCTGTGCCGCAGGCTGGTTTAATTTGCATCGGCGCAGCTGGACGAGCTCACCAGCTTCACTAACACACGCAGGGATAATGCCAACGGCTAGCTGCTGGCGTCCGGGAATGATACCAGCCACAGAGAGGAGTATAAAAGGCTCCCGTCATTTCCCGCCATTTCTTACACGGTTACACCTCCGATCCGATCGCCTCCGCGCGCCACCGATTCCTCCGCCGCGGTCGATGAACGCGAGGCTGTGCCTCCGGAGCTCCGTCGTCTCTCCCCTATCCCCTGCTGAGTCGTTGACGCACGCGGCGACGCCATCTCTTGTTTCATGCTCCCGGCCGCCGGCTGCTTAATCCGCTAGTTGTTGCCAGTAGCATCGTTCATTTCGTAGCTCGAAGATCCTGCCTTGGAGGGGTTATTAGTTGCTGGTTGCGGTTCCATACAGCTAGTAGCAGCTAGCGCCGCCGGCGATGGCGCGGCCGCGGCGGCCGATCGGAGCTGTCACGCTCCTCGTGGTGGTCGCGCTTCTCGCCGCCGCGCTTCCCGGGCGCTGCGTGGCGCAGGACCTGGCGGGCGACCGCGCGGCGCTGCTGGCGCTGCGGGCCGCGCTGGACCGCGGCCGCCTCCTCCCGTGGGACCCCGCGGCGGTATCGCCGTGCGGGTGGCGGGGGGTCACGTGCGCCGCCGGGCCCCAGGGCGGGGACCGCGTCGTGGTGCTCCGCCTCCCCGGGAAGCGTCTCTCCGGGACGATCCCGCCCGGCACGGTCGGGAACCTCACCGCGCTGCAGAAGCTGTCGCTCCGGCACAACGTCATCTCGGGGCAGATCCCCGCCGACGTCGCCAGCTGCGCCGAGCTGAGGGTGCTGTCGCTGAGGAACAACCGGCTCACCGGCGCCGTGCCCGATGTCCTCTTCTCGCTGGCGGCGCTCAGGCACGCCGACCTCTCCCTGAACGGACTCACCGGCGCCGTGTCGCAGGAGTTCAACCGGCTCAAGCAGCTGGACAGGCTCTTCCTCGAGGGAAACGACCTCGCCGGCGAGCTCCCGGCGGGGCTATACCTCCCCGCCCTCTCGCGGTTCAACGTCTCGTTCAACGCGCAGCTCTCCGGACCCGTGCCGGCGTCGCTCGCCACGATGCCGGCGAGCGCGTTCCTCGGCACGGCGCTCTGCGACGGGCCCCTCCCTGCTTGCGGGCCGTCGCCGCCTGGTGACAGGAAGAGGAAACTGTCCCGTTGGGCGATCGTCGGCATCGTCATCGGCGCCGCGCTCCTTCTCCTGCTCGTCGTGGGGCTCATCGCCTTCCTCCTCCGGCGTCGGGCGGCGGCCGGGAGGCCCGCGGGTGTCTCTGCCGCCGCCAACGTGCACGCGGGCACCGCGCCTATGACGGTGACTGTGGCGAGGACGGACAGGGACGCCGCCGTGAAGCAGTCCCACGCCCCGCCGCTCGCGCCGGCCATGGTCGGCGAGGGCAAGAAGCTGGTGTTCCTGGGGAGCGCGCCGGAGAGGCCGTACGACCTGGAGACGCTGCTTCGGGCGTCGGCCGAGGTGCTCGGAAAGGGCGCCCTCGGCACGACCTACCGCGCCACGCTCGACGGCGGCGAGCCCGTCCTCGCCGTCAAGCGCCTTCGCGAGGTCCGCCTGTCCGAGCGCGAGTTCCAGGACAAGGCGGCGATGATCGGCGCCCTCCGCCACGACAACCTGCCCCGCCTCCGCGCCTACTTCTACGGCAAGGAGGAGAAGCTCCTCGTCTACGACTTCGTCGGCGCCGGCAGCCTCGCCGCCCTCCTCCACGGTTCGTTACCAGTCATCACCCTCCCATGCCACCTAGTTAGACAGGTGTGTTCAGATTGCTTCTGTTGCCTCGCAGACGGCGGCGCGGAGGGCCGGGCGCGGCTGGACTTCACGGCGCGGGCGCGCATCGCGCTGGCGGCGGCGCGCGGCGTGGCGTTCATCCACCGTGCCGACGGGGCCGAGTCGGCGCACGGAAGCATCAAGTCGTCCAACATCGTCGTCACCGCCGCGCGCGACGGTGCCTACGTCTCCGACTACGGAGTCGCGCAGCTCGTGGGCGCCGGCGCCGCGGAGCCGCCGCGGCGGGACGCCGGGTACCACGCCCCGGAGGTGCTGCTGGCCGGCGCGCGCGCCGCGCCATCGCAGAGCGCCGACGTGTACAGCTTTGGCGTGGTGGTGCTGGAGCTGCTGAGCGGCCGCGCGCCCGGGCGCGCCGCCGGACCCATACTCGTTGGCGGCGGCGGAGATGGTGGCGTGGATCTGACGCGGTGGGTGCGGTCTGTAGTGCAGGAGGAGTGGACGTCGGAGGTGTTCGACGCCGCCATCGCCAACGAGCCGCGCGTGGAGGAAGAGATGCTGCGCCTGCTGCAGCTCGGCATGGACTGCACGGAGCAACACCCCGACCGGCGGCCGTCGATGGCGGAGGTGGAGGCGAAGATGGAGCGTATCGTCGAGGACGCGTGCCGGAAAGCCGACTTCAGCAGCACGGACGGCAGCCGGAGCGTGTCGGCGTGATCACGCGGCCGGCCTTCGTCCCCAGCCACTTTCATTACGTTCTGGTTTTCATTTGATTTGAAGCGAAGCCATCTGCTTAGACTTTGATTTGTTCATGTTCTATGTTTTTTGGCTGCATATTCTGCAGTGGCATAAGCTCATGCACAGGTTGTTTCTTGTGACATTCTTTTTCTCTATTTCACCAATCAATACTCAATGCAATAAAGCTGCTAATTCGAAATTCAATAAGTTTGAGAGCTGAAGTTACCACCCCCTCAAGCTAATTTCAAAACGCAAGATGTTTCATTTTGACCTAAGTCAAACTTCTTTATTTTGACCAAGTTCATAAAAAAAATACACCATCATTAGACCTGAGCATTCCACGGGCCGGGCCGGGTTCGGGCCGGGCCGAAAAAAAACCCGGGTTTTTCGGGCCGAGAAAATCCTGCTCATGACCGTCCCATGGGACATGTCGGGCCTCAGTTTTCGGGCCGGACTCGCCCGCGCATTTTATAGTGTAAAGTAACTAAAAACAGCATTTCGGGTCGGGCTCGGGCCAAAAAAAATTTTCGCGGGCTTCAAGATCTCTGCCCACGCCCGTCCAGTAAGGTCCGTGGGCGGGCCTGGCGCGGGGCGGGGCGGGCCGGGCCGGGCCAGCGGGCCGGGTCGGACCGGGCCAAAAATGCTCAGGTATAACCATCATCTATATCATCAAATCAATTCTAACCATGATATATGGCTTACATTTTGGTATTACAGATGTTAGTATTTTTTATAAGCTTTGTCAGTATTTTATAAGTTTTACTTGGGACAAAGGCTAAAATGGCTTACATTTTGAAAGGTAGGGAGTACTACGAAATTAATAAAGTGTATTATGAAAAGCATCATATTCAGATATAGCATAACCGATGTTTACCTAGCTGAACGTACTGGGTTCCACCTTTCGAAGGGACCATATATTACAAATAGTTAGAACCTTGTCTGTTTCTAGTACTCAAGCTACAGCTCCTCTACTTGGATTGAAAAACCACATGGGCAGCGTTTCGTCCGCACAAAGGTCTCCTCGTCGAAGCTCTGGTCTTCCTCCGGATACTCATGCACATGTTCTTGATCATGATCTGTCTGCAATTTGCTTGAACTAGACTCCCTTTCTGCGCATAGACTGCTGCGAGTGTTTTCCTGGATATTATCATTTCCGGGCAGCCCTTCGTGACCAATATGTGAAGGTGTTTTGTATGACTCCTTCAATCTCTGTCTTGTTACAATGGAGGAGAGCAGCTGATACCACCTCGAGAGTGCCTGAGCTTCCTCTTGCTTCCTCTCCTCAGCACGTCTCTTCTCCTCTTCTTCTGCATATGCCTAGTTTGGTATGAATGCATAAACATCACATCAATTTTATACGACCGTGCTGGAAAAGAGACTTTCAGCTTGCTTTGTACAAAAAATGCATGTAGTTATACAGGATGTTTTTTAGCTTTAAAAAAATACAAGTATGTTTTCAGAAATGTGCACGTCAGTATCACAAGGATCCCCTAAATTACCAGGCTTCATATTTAGTCAGAATTATTTATCAGTCTCTGTAACTGAAATAACTTCACTTTCTAATAACATAGCATCACTAAACCATTTGAGATATCGGGTAAATCACGATAAAAAGGGACTAAAGGTTAAGCAATAAGCATTAAAAAATAATAATCGTTATGCCGCAACATACCTCCAGGATAGCATGCTTAAACTCGGTACAGACAACAATTCCATCGAAAACTGGAAGGCACCGGCCACTTCGATAATCAAATCCAACCATGGCAGGAGCATAATCAATGCCAAGTCTCTTTGCAACCTGGAATAATCTTGGTAACCTCAAGTGTACTGTACCAGGTGGAAGGCACTTCTCTGACCATACGTCAACTTGGCCTCGTTCATTCTTGGTGACATTTTAACATCAATCAGCATGGAACACAAGAAACCAAGGACTTGGTTATGAATGGTGACCTGTACTAAAATGAGTTAACAGTACCTTTGGCACAATGCCGTCTACAGCATGAGGAAGTTGCAGCGGTTCCAGTTGCCATTCACCGTATAGTTCCATGTTTGGTTTAAGAGCATCTTCATTAGCACTTGATTCAACTATCTGAGCATTGAAAGTCCTCTTTGGACGTGTAACAACCTAATGGAAGGATTACATCAGTATCAGAAGTTCAAAACTAAGAAAACTAAACATCAGTGCTTCTGTTATGTACCTTTGCAGGCAACTCGTTTTCTCGGATTTGCAGGCCCTCCCGCAACCATCCATGTCTTGATTGCAGTGTTTGAACACAGGATCTTGGATAAACAGGATGCCCTTTGCAGAAGCCAAGAACTGGACCTTTGGGGTGAAGAATTTGGTTCTTGTGAAGCCACTTCTCAAGAGCATATAGATGATGGTCTTTGTAGGCCTAAATAATTGCATAAATCATTAAAGCCAACCAATACAAAATTTTGCCAACAAGAAATTAGACTAATTTTAATTTTTCCTAAATCCTGCATGGGATGTACCTGTTGACTGGTAGGAAGAGGTTCTGTTAGGGCTCTGGTTTGAAGTTCCATATCTTCAGAATTGTTCATTGCTGTCAGTTCCATCTGCTTTAATGGTGCCAAAACATCCTCCCACCACTCCGGATTCACTCGCCCCTGTGCAATTCTGTGCCATTGCAAGCAATACCTGGAAACATGTGGAAGACAATAGAGAAACCACTTTTTCAAGAAGTTCCAAATCAAGAAAGGAGCCTCTCATTTTGTGGTGATACTTAAATATAAGTTCAGCTGGGCAAAGCAAAAAAAACTATTGATACTTGGTACTTTTGATGTTCTATAAAATAATCTAGAGCTCCAGTCCATTCAATTAATAAAATAATGATACTTGCTACTTAGAAGAAGTGTGCATTAGGGAAAATATTCATTAATCATGACAACAGTATTTTTACTTTTAACCCATATGTAGTTTTTCAGTGATTGATTTGGCTGATATGCAGCATAAGATGGTGTAACACTAGTATGTCATTGTCAGAAGCACATGGCACAAACTTAGGAATTGTGCAAAAGGCAAACCTTCTTGTTACATCCTTGGCTCCATTTCCAGCAAAAGCAACAACATATCTTAAAGGCTTCTTGCAAACAGCTGAAGAAGCTTCTACTTTTCGTTCAGCATCAAGGAGATCATTCACAACATCAGCATGCACCCATCTTCCTGTTGGCGCCTGCCCACTGCAGTATACCTCGGCCCAGTACAATGGAGCTCCAGCACTTCTTGACCAAACTGCACTGGAGCTTGATGTAGGTTCTGTATTTTGACGCAATTTCTTCATTGGTGGGGTAGAATCTTGTAAGCTACTAATCGACTGACTCATGTGGGCGGCTTGATTATTATTTTGGGTTTCAGCAGCTGTGGCTGAAAGGGCCATTTCCAATTGCAACTCGAATTCCACATCCCCTTTTCGTTTTGGCACTTCAGCATTACCAGAAGTGGATGGAAGTTGACTGCTGGCTGATATACTACTACTTTCATTATCTGCTTTTTTTATGCTTGACAGAGTTTTAGATAAACTTCTCTTGCAGGCAGATGTCTGTCTTGATTTTCCATGACCTCCTCCTTGTTGATTCATGTTGACACTATCTTGAGTATTATCTTTCAGTAGAGCAGGAAAACTAACCACATTGCCAGCAGCAGCTGGAGAACTATACGGTAATGACCTTGTACAAAGCCTAGATGCATCTTGATTGGGTGTTCCCATCACTTTAGTATCAGGCTTTAGTCCAGCAACATCCAGATTCGTAACAAACCTACAAGGGCAGGTATGTTTATGGATGGTTCAATTATTTCAAACAGAAACATAGAACACTATAGGTCTGTAGCAAAAACCATTTTCCCAGGGACACAACCATGTTAGCAAGTGATGATTGCTTGATCTGCAAGATTATTTTGATGGGGGTGGAAGAGAAACTATAACATGTATAATATATTGGGTCACTATTGGTCCTAATTTTGTGATTGACACCTAAATCCATTTACTCTTCGCCCCACCATTTCCTTTTCCTCAAAAAATAGATTAGCAAATACAGTCTTCAGTGTAAAAAAAACCAATTATACATATCATGGATAGTGTCTAATTTCATTGTGCATCTGCATGGCACACCAAAGCAAGCAGCATCCAATACGAACTAATAAGGAAGCAAAATGATGTATTACTCCCATTTGCAAACATTTAATACATGCCTAAACTCAAGCACATCTATTCAGCAAAATGCATACCTTGCTGTTAAGTTAAGTGCCCTGAACAATGCCACTGAAAGTGCACAAACCTGCATAGCAGACCATTTATGTAACAGCTTTACAAAAAGGGATTATTGTGTCTTCATATACAATATGAAAGAAAAGATGGATAACATAGGCAGCTGATTTCTTCAGTAAAGGGATAATATTCAATACCTCTTCTGCAGTGCCTACACGATCTTGAATAGCGAAAGCTAAATTTGATACAAAAGATCCCCTGTCAGTGGATTGTGCGGTTACACAAAAAGTACGATGGAACTGCAAGTACAAGACAGGCAACTTAAAAAGACCAACATTTAGAAAAATAAACATTTCATCAATTATTTAGGTGAACAAAAATGAGTACAGAAATGTCTTACCCAGCTCACAAGATTTCGTAGGTTAACAGCTCTCAGGTTTGTAACATCAGTAAAACTCCATAATAAATGGTGCGGTACAAGAGAGAGAATCGAGCCCTGCAAATAACATTAGAAACAACAAAGGTGCAATTTAGTTTCAAAGGCACCCACAGACGTAATACTTCCTTAATTTAAATTTAGTTTCATTGTTTTGGAACATGGGATGTGGATATATGATAAACATTACAAAGAGATGGGATGATATATACCACTGTAACACACCTGAATAAGAGGATCATTGCAAGCCTTGTCAACCACCCTACCCCTTGCTATTAGGCAGAGCAAATGGACCTTGTGCACAAGTTCAGCTAACTCCTGAGTAAATCAGAAAATAAAAGTAGCTGGCTATAAACTGTGCCACATCAAATACTTGCTTACTCGGAGAAGAAATGGGAGTCTGCTAGAAAAAAATAGATAGTTTGAACACAAGATCCAACCAACCAATCAAAGAGTGGTATTGCGTGAAATAATGTTTCCTAGATATAGTTAAAGGATTGCATGTAGCTAGACTGAAGATCATTAAATTTTGCTCATGACACAAGCTGGTGCCTGCGAATCCTGAGTGCAAACCGTAAGGCCAGATAAGCAACACGAGTTTGATTGCAATAAAGTTGTGGCAACTGGTTAAAGATTAGGTGACATGCTCATGCGTCTATCCATTCTGGATACCTCGACTAGCAATTTTTAACAGTCGTGAGGGAATTACCTTCTCTTCAGCAGTAGCCCTCCGAACAGTCTTCTTGTTAGTGGAAGAAGGTACATCATCAGCGAACTCAACAGTGACAGTCTCCCCAAGCTCATGGGAATACTCATTCTGCTCCACATGCCCCTCTTCCCAGTCCATGCCAGCAGCATCATTGTCACAAACAGCATCCGTCTGTTCCTCCAAATTGTTCTTTTCGCGGCTCGCTGCTACGCACCTCTCCACGCTGGCATTATCCTTCGGTTCTGCCTTGGCTCTGCCCTTTTTCCGTGCATTCCCAAGTGGTGATCCCGCTTCCACCTAAAGAGAGCCGATGTAAGTAAATCCCACCATTCAACATTTAAACTTTCGTTACACTTAAACGACTAATCTTCATCATACCCAAAGGTGACACTTTCTATCCTAATTCTGAACAACGGTAACATGAGTTTATCAATTTACACAACACGTACAGAACAGCTGTACAGTACTATAGTTTCCTTCAGGATGGTACAGTCGGATGTCTGGACCACAATGTATTACCTAGCGCAACAAAACCACACACTTGAAAGAGTAAAAATATACTCTGCTTCATTTGAGCTGAAGGCACTCCCTAAACAATCGAGTCAAGCCCCGGAGAAACCAAAATCCACATTACAGCAGCTTATGAATATCCCCGTGAGCACAATCACTCGGTGTCCCAATCTTCTTTACTCCCCGCCCGGGGCCCCCCAAATGCCCGATTAGCTTCCCATACCGATGAGCACGGACGTGCAAGCTAATACTATCACGCAGACGCATTGGGGGCACCAAAGGGGGGAAAAACCTCACCTTGGCAGGAGATTTCCCTTTCGCTGCCGGCGAAGCCCTCCGGCGACCCGCCCCGGCGGTCGCGGCCTCCGCGCCCGGCCCTGCAGAGCAACAGAGCACTCGCTCATCTGGAATGGGCAAACACGCAGCAGCCGCAGAACGGCAGATAGAGGGACCAGGGGGCGTGGGAGGCCCGGACTCTGAGCTCGGGGAGGCAGATGGGTCGGGGAGGGGGGCACGAACCGGCAGAGGAGGGCGGCGCCGGTTTCGCCTCGCTCGCGGACTGGCTCCTGGTCCGCCGCATTTGCAGGCGACTGGAGCTCGGCGGCGCCTTGCTGGTTGCTGCGATTCCCGAAAGGAGGCGCCGACCGCCGGCCGTTAGGTTTCGGAAAGGGGAGAGGAGGGGAGCGACGGGACGGCGCCGCGCGGCTGGTGGGGTTTTCGCGCGCCGCTAAGCAGGTCGCGCTCAACGGGGTGGGTGGGACCCGCCTGGCGGTGTAACCTTGGCAGGCCGCAAGGCGCACGGGGCACACAGGCGGCCACCACCACGCGTCCACGCCGCCGTCGTCTGCGGCGGCCGGCGGTGTCCGCGGGCTGTGGGCTGGACGACAAGGCTGTTCTCTCTCTATGGGCTGGGAAAACACAAGGCCCACATGATACGTTGGGCCGTAAGGCGTATTCAGGTTTCCCAGTTTTTTATATTGAAGTGAAATCTGAACTTTTGCACCTACGTGACGTGTCAATTCCAAGCATTACCTTATGATGGATCATACGCTGGTCCTGCTCTAAAATTGTTTCATTTGTGTTGTGAATAATAACCATGTTTATGGACAATCGACGATTGTACGAGGTAAATCCTTCAAAGATGTCGAAGTGTATGGATGAAAAGGCCAAGCGGGGCCTATAGTATATATAAAGAACAAAGTGGGAAAAGAACCATGATGCAGGAGTTTATACGACCATACAGATTTGGTGGCAGCCCAATGTAGTACAATCTTCGTTTCAAATCAAAAAAAGAAAAAAGTGCAGTACGATCTTTTCGTGTCTGTTTCCTGAAATTAACTAAATACGACTAGCTAGCTAATGACCTGCATGAAACAGGAGGGAGACTTTGCATCCAAACACTAACTTGGTATCCAAATACCGGCTCATTTTTAGGGAACGGTAGCAGTCGCCGCCGCCTCAGGAGGCGCCGTCTCCGGCGGGCAGGAGATTAGGCTGGGATCCCACGTTGCGCACGACGCTCCAGCGCCCGCTAGCTTGCGGTGTCGTCGTCCACGTCTGTTGCCGCCTCTGCCACCACCACCATCGTCGTCATGGCCGCGCCCTCCATTGCCGCCGCCGCCGCTGTAAAGCACCAGCTGGACGCCGCCACGACGATGAACACCACCGCCGACATGCGTCGTCTCGTCATCGTCGTTCCCGAGATGAGGCCTCTCCGCCGACGACGATACGACCATCAGGACGAGCAGGAGCAGGAGCACGGTGACTGCGATTGTACCCGTGGTGCCCATGGCGGCGTTTTGCTTCTCCGCCTTCCTCAGGTCGCGAGCGTGGGAGCGATGACTTGGATGGATGTACGTCTAGAGGGCAACACAATATGTATACATACACATATATATGGACTTAGTGGTTTTACATGGTATTAGTGGTCTTTAGCTATATATGGCAATTTCATACTTACCATAAGGATATGTGTGCAAGAGAGAACATAACATTGTTATTCCTTATATATGCCTAAAGATTACTTTTTGCAATATTTCAAGTACTGCTTTCCTTATATATGTTTTATTAGTTATGAACTAGTACATTTACTTATTGTATAAAGTTTTCCCCCCTACACATTGTGTTTGCTCTAAGGATCGGAGCGCACATACATGCATGCATGGATATCTCTACACATTACTCCAAATCATCAGGAGTATCATGTTACTATATTAAAGAGGGTAACAAAATTTTGTAAAGACGCTCTTACTTCCGTTGCTGTGTATCAATTGTACTTTGTATGCAAGCAATGCATGAGATGTATATTATTGGTGAAATGTACTGAATCGTGCCATCATGATGTGCCCATGCATACCACAATGCGGTTTTGGGCCGGTCCCAAGTGATGTATCTTATAAATTGTACTCACTGAATGTTCCGACGACGATGCACAAAGTATGTCCATAACCACAACATTTGGTGAGTGCAAATGAACTAGAGCCATTGACCCCCTGACCACGCATCAAACCGATGGTTCAATAAACCATTTGGGTGTTTTTCATCATAGCAATCTTCTTCTTGTGAATCACATGTATGGCTTAGTCTTCTCAACTCCCCTAGTTATTTCTCCGCTACAAAGATTGTGATGCTATCACCAGAGTTTGTGTGTCATGCAATTCATAGTCCCTAGGCAGTAGTGGACTCAGCTTTCGGCCCAAAACTAGGGCATGTCGAGTGTTTTTTGTGAACCTCGCTTGACTACTATTTGCGATGGGCCTTGAAAGCTTGTTTTTGGACAAAATATTAAGGTGGGTTAGTAGACCTTCTTGGGCCACAACTAGGGCCTCGACGGCGTGGCCCTAGTCGTATAGGTCCGCCACTAGCCCTCCGTACCATGTGAAGAACCCTCCAGCGCTAAAGCGGCTGGTACTCATTGTGAGCATCTGATGAAAAAGTGCAAACTCATGAGACTTGTCTCTTGCCTATTTCCCCGGTGAATGAGATATTCACATGATCTTGTTCTTCTTCGCGTTAGTTCTATTTTGTCGAGACTTCATTTATTTGAATTCTTGTCCTTGATTTTTGAAGGTGTTTAACATCCATTTCTTCGATGGAGGTGATTTTTTCTTATCTCTCCATTATTGCAAATCTAATTAGTCCATCACTTTGTTCCCATGAGACCAAGTCCATGTACAGCAGCAAATATTGTTCGTCTTATCAGATATCTTTCTCAGAACAAAGGATCTTGTCACCAAACAACACTTAACTCTTTGCATTGAGAGCTCTTATAGTTCAAGAGAAATTGAGCAGAAATAGCAGCAGACTCCAACTTTTTTAATCAAGATGCACATCTGCCACGGTATATGACATCTCTCGATCTCTCTGGCTTGACGCGATCCGTGTGTCATACTACTGCAGGAGATAAGTACCCGTGCTAGTATGGGATTATGAATGTGTGAGAATTATATATTCTATAGAATTTGTACTACACCGAGCGCATCTGGTGTAGTGGTGTCATAGTACCCTCCCACGGTACTGACCGGGGTTCGATTCCCCGGATGCGCAAATTTATTTTGGAAAATTTTTTTGGTTGTTTAACCGATTCATTATGACACCTAGCATTTTGAGTGAGTATTTGAGTTTTTTTCTAGCTTGTATTTGAGTTTTAACTTTTATGCGCCCATGATTCCTGAACTTAGCTTCACCCAAACGGCCAAACCCAATTCAGAATACCAGCCCGGCAGTGTTTGATAAAGGCATGGAACTGATTCAGAATACCAGCCCGGCAGTGTTTGATAAAGGCATGGAACTGACACATAAACATAGCTCACCAGCTAACCAAGCTCGTTTTACTTGTGCTTATTTTAATATAGAGATACTTTGCGCATGACCACTCGAGTGCAACGCGCATTTAAACCATTTTACTCATTTATGAACTTCCATATATGTGATTTTAACCGTTGTGACAACTCCATGACTACGAAGTTGTAGCCTGTTTCAACATGTCCTCTCAGCATTCACTTGTATCTCCGGAGATTGACATCAAAAGTCAAACCATGGCAACAGTACCAAAATACAGAATCACTAGATCAAATCCTAAGCTGAGCTCTTTCAGTCACCAGGTCCACCGCCAGCGTTTACAAGAAAACTAAAACAGGCACGATGCTATGCGTTGCCGGAAGGACATATGAGGCCGTAAGAGAACAAACTCTACCCTGCTCTGCATTATTCCCAGACTATAGGCTATATTTTTTGGGGCACATAGCACAAGACAACAGAGCAGCTGTACAACTGAAGTGAATATGAATCCCTTATTCCCCTTGCAAATAGAGATCCAAGTTCCCTACAACAAAGCCATCGATCCATCTGAAAACTGAGAATTGTATAAAGAGGGGCATCTCATGCTGGTGCTTTCAATCCGTAGAGAATGCTCCCTCACAGTACCTGCAAGAGGGATGAGAGGCCAGGTTCAGTGTTAGGCATATGTGTAAAAGCCCTCATGGGAACAAGGAACTGCTTATCAGTACAATTAATAACACAAGTAAAAGAATGTTATTTTAGGCCTTGCAATGTAAAAATAAAGAGGTTGTGTACAAATACGATAGGCCAGAGGTCAAGTCACAGCCATGCCAAAAGTGCCACTCTAACTAAAGGTTTGCAGCTCGGGTCTATATAATGGGAAGAACCAGCCTATGAAATTCTATATTGCAGCATTCAAAGGAGACCCATGATATGCATGATCCTTCATCAGACTTCATTTGGGAACCCTTCATTAGGCTTTATTTAAATTCACAACAATGGATATCCTAAATATGAAATTGGTGATTAGCCAATGCAAAGAGAGAAGTTACCTGTTGCTAAACTTCTCTACAGCTGTGGAAGCATACAGAAGTGTTTCACCACCTTTCTCTAAAGCCATGTAAAGCTCCCTCCCTCGAGTAATTTTAGCAATCACCCATGCATTGTTTTTTGTTCTGATGCATGCTTCAAAATCCTTATCATGACAAGGGTCACTTCTCTTGTATCTTGACTTCTCTAAATCTACTTCTTGTCTTAGCCTATTGAGGGCAAGTAGCGAATCCTGCATAATTTCATTACAGATGATAAATCAAATGAAAAGGACAGCACAAGCTAGAAAAAAAGTTGTTTATCCTAATATAAAATGTAACACCTAACAGTGTACAAAAAGATACAATCCTTATGATTTATAGTATAACACTAGAATCTATATACATTTCTCAGATGAATGGATGGCACACACAAAAAAAAGAGAATATACCCATTAAACTTTACTACACAATAGTATACCTTTGCCAGGGTGGTGACTTTCCCAGGTGGGGATGCTCTTGATACTCTTCTGTCTTGATCAACCAGCAAGTAGCGATATCCAGCAACATGATAAGCATTTTCTCCTCCCCATCCTCGTGTCAATTTCTGTTCAACAGTGACAATCTTCTGTGATGCCTGCAAGATGGATCAAATTACTTGGCATGCATTCAGGGGCATATTCTTCAGGGGGGAAAACTACACACAGGGCATGTGTACTTTATCATTGAAAAGTTAGCACTGCATCAGGAGATCCGAAATGGATGGAAAACATGCATGGGCCACTCACATTTTCAAGCATCTGCTTCTTCACATGAGCAATGCCCGCTTCTCCATTTATTAGTGAGGAAGCAGGAATCAGTAAAAGAATAGTCAGACCCTTGTGCTGGTAAATGCATAGGTACATGCGCTCCTCTGCCTGCTGGAACCAGAGTATTGGAGTCAAGGGTACAACACCACGAACTTCTGTAGTTGCAAAATCAGCAGCAACAAAACCGTCCTTTCCCTTTGACAATTTCTCACGCAGGAGAGGCCTGAAATTATGATGCATCTGATTTTGTCCATCAGGAGAAGTATCACGAGATCGACTATGGTACCTTTCTCCTGCAGTTGTTCCATTTGATGAACTTGAAGTTGGGCCTGCATTAACAGAAGTTCCTTTCCGCAAATAGGACCAAGAGCTTGCATTGGAAGATAAAGCGCGAGGAGTTAACCTCAGGACAGCATAAGTATATAGGTTTAAAGTATCATCCTGAAAAAAAAACTTCACAACCTTAATGACAAAGGAACCAAATGCTCGTAAATTAGCCAAACCAGATAAAATTCCAAGTGAAGTTATTCAAGCGACCATACCGGGGGCAGTGTTGTAGACACCAAGAGGTCTTCAAATAGTACAAGTGATTGGCATGTGGTGTTTCCAAGACATGATCCAAGAACTGTGGTGAGTGACTGAAACACTAACACATCAATGGTTGGAATAAATAGAATAAACATGCACAGCTATTGCAATTTGCAAACAGCATGATTCTAGATGATACTGTTAGCAAGACTGTATTAGGCCGGCCCCTATGGGCCTTGGGTTTCTGCCGCCAGCCCCCCTGGGCTGTGTGCCTGCCCCTAGAGGGCAGTATAGATGGAGATAGGATAGGCAAGGATCACCTTCCTAGGTCACCCTTGCCTATATATGTACACCAGTCCCTGGTTTCCTATCAATCAATCTAATTCATTCCCAATAACATTGCTTTCATGGTATCAAGAGGTTGGATTTCGATCCATCTCCACCTTCCGCTGCCCTAGCGCGCCTCTCGGCTGCGCTCCGCGCGCCTCCTGGCCGCGCCCCGCGCGCCTCCCCGGCTGCGCCGTACAGGCCGCGCCGTCTTCCCAGGCCGCGCAGCCGCCACCTCCTGCCCGCGCACCCCTTCCAGGACACGCCGCCACCGGTTCCCGCCGCGCGCCCCTCCCAGGTCGCGCCGCTGCCGGTCCCTGCCGCGCGCCCCTCCCAGGTCGCGCCGCCGCCGGTCCCCATCGCGCCTCTTGCAGGCCGCGCCGCCGCTCCGTCTCCATGGCCGGGTCCAAGACCGCCTCCCAGATTGCTGCTGTCGAAGCCGCCAGGAACAAGCAGCTCTCGCCCGAGGAGATGAAGGCCCGCCGCGAAGCTGCCCTTGAAGAAGCCCACAAGGCAGAGGAAGAGGCCGCCACCGCCGCCAAGGAGCGTGATGCCGCCGCCGATCGTGCCCGCGAAGCCCTCAGGCGCGCCACCCTGGCGCGTGCCGAGGCCGCACTCGGCGATCCCGACCACAACCGGGACAACCAGTCCCACGTCTCCGACGTGGCGGCACCCGACGCCGCTCTGCATCAGGCCATGCTGGTCCATGAGGCCGCCGCTGTCGTCAACCTCCACCACCACGCTGCCGGTGTCCAGAACATCCGGAACTTGGTGCACGTCATCCTCGACCTCACCGACGACAACTACAAGCGCTGGCGTGATCAGCTTCTCCTCGTCACCGGCAAGTACTCCCTGGAGGATCACATCCTCTAGGATACCCCAGCGCCCGACTTCCCCGATTGGCGCCGCATGGACTGCGTCGTCAAGTCGTGGATCTCCGGCACTATCTCCGCTGACCTGGCGGAGGTCGTGCTGTCTCGTGACGCCACCGCCCGTGAGGTCTGGCTTGCCCTTGAAGAACAGTTCCTCGGGAACCAGGAGACCCGCGCTCTTCACCTCGACGCCAAGTTCCGCCACTTCTGCCAAGGTGATATGTCCATCACCGACTACTGCCGGCGCTTCAAGAACATGGCGGACGCCCTCAGCGACCTCGGCGAGCCGATCACCGACCGCACGCTGGTGCTCAACGTCATCCGCGGTCTCGCCGACCGCTTCGAGGCTGTTGGGCGCCACCTGCGGCTCTCCAGGGACTTTCCAACGTTCCTGGAGGTCCGCTCCGCCTTGATCCTGGAGGAGCTCACCATGGAGTCGCGCCCCTCGTCGACCTCTACAGCCTTGCTGGCCTCTGGTGGCTAGCCACAGGCCGACAAGTCCTCGTCTTCCAGCCGCCCGCCGGCCAAGCAGCAAGGTGGCGCCGACACCAAGGGATCCAACTCCAGGAACTCCTCGCAGAAGCAGCCTGCTGACCGCTGCAGCACGCACGGCGAGAAAGGGCGCTCGCAGCAGGGCTCCAAGGCCGCCCCTGGTGGCGCTCCGTCGGGCACACCACCTCAGCGCACTGGCCCAGGAGGGGCCAGCGGTTCCTGGCTGACGCCCCAGTACCCCTGGTCGGGCGCCATCCACATGTGGCCCGCCCAGCAGGCGCCTTCCCTGACTCCACAGCAGCAGCAGGCACTCCTCGCCCAACAGCACGCGTTCCTAGTACAGCAGGCACAGCAGCAGGCCGCCTACGCCAACCCTGCTGCGATCGCTCAACACCAGGCCCTGCTCGCTCATCAGCATGCTACGCAGGCCAACTCCTATGCTCCAGTTCCTGGCTGGGACCAGCACAGCCTCGCCTCCGCTTTCAGCACGGTGTCTCTGAATCAGCCTCAGAACACCGACTGGTACTTCGACTCAGGTGCGACCTCCCACATGACCTCCAATGCCAGCAATCTTTCTTCCACGTCTGTGCCTTGTTTTCCATCTCCTCCATTGTTGTCGGTAACGGTTCCTTTTTACCTGTTACGGCCACTAGCGCTACTGCTTTGTCTCCTTCTTTACACCTTAATAATGTTCTTGTCTCACCACAACTTATTAAGAATCTCATCTCAGTTCGCCAATTCACTATTGACAACAATTGTTCTGTTGAGTTTGACCCATCTGGTTGCTCTGTGAAGGATCTACAGACACGGACCGTGATCGCAAGGTGCAATAGCTCCGGGTCTCTGTACCCCCTGCGCCTTCCTGCTGCCGCCCACTCTCTTGTCGCCGGCCCTGCATCCTCGCTCTGGCATCGTCGTCTTGGGCACCCTGGTCGTGAGGCGCTCTCCAAGTTGTCGTCAGTCATCCCTTCATGTACTCCAGACGATATTGGTCCCCTGTGTCATGCTTGTCAGCTAGGTCGACATGTTCGTCTCCCGTTTCATGCTTCAACATCACGCGCCACTAATAATTTCGACCTCATCCATTGTGATTTATGGACATCTCCGGTTATTAGTGTCTCTGGCTTTAAATACTATTTAGTCATTCTTGATGATTGTTCTCATTTTTTGTGGACATTTCCTTTGAAGCTGAAATCTGACACTTTTTCGACCGTCACATTTTTTCGCATATGCCCGCACTCAGTTCGGCGCCTCCATCAAGGCAGTACAGTGCGACAATGGTCGCGAGTTTGACAACTCCAGCTCCCGCACGTTCTTCCTCACCCATGGCGCCCACCTACGAATGTCCTGCCCCTATACTTCCGCCCAAAACGGTAAAGCAGAGCGCATCATTTGATCCGTCAACAACATGGTGCGCTCTCTTCTTTTTCAGGCTTGCATTCCGCCAGCCTACTGGGCCGAAGCTCTTCACACAGCCACACACCTGCTGAACATCCTCCCCACCAAAACACTGCAGTTCTCCACACCGTACCTTGCCCTCTTCGGCGTTGCGCCCGTGTATGATCATCTGCGTGTTTTCGGTTGTGCCTGCTATCCAAACCTTTCCGCCACAGCCACACACAAACTGGCCCCTCGGTCCACCCTCTGTGTTTTCCTGGGATACTCCACTCACCATAAAGGGTATCAGTGTCTTGATCTAGATAGCAATCGGATCATCATATCTCGTCATGTCATCTTCGACGAGTCCACCTTTCCCCTGGCTAAGGAGTCCACCCCACCGGCTGCGACGGACTTCGATTTTTTGGATACTGATGACACCAGTGTGCTGCCCCCCATAGGCGCCCCACTGTTTTCCTCTGCAGGACACCCCCTCGCCGTGCCTCCAGCACCATCTGTGGGGCCTCGCACGGCACCAGCCGTCTCGCCGTCGTCCGCGCCACGAGCGGCCCCGGTCTCCTCGACGCCCGCGCCACGCGCGGTCCCGGTCACCTCGCCGACACCCGCGCCACACGCGGCCACGACCACCTCGCCGACGCCTGCGCCACGCGCGGCCACGGCTTCGGTCGCCTCGCCGACTTCCGCGCCACGCGCGGCCACGGCCACCTCGTCTTCTCCTGCACCTCGCCCTCCGTACCCCGCGTCGCCGGTACTCCGCGCCACCCCGTCGCCTGTCGTGCTGCGCACGGCCACGCCGCGCGTGTCGCCCCTGGCTGCGGCGCCCCGCGGCCCTCCGCCTGGCTTCCCGGTGCGCCCCTTTTGACTGACGTACAGTAGCCGCCCTGTCCCAGTCGTGTCGTCCGCCCCTGCCTCGACGCCAGCACCTGCTGTTCAGGCCGCCACGCCGCCAGCGCCGGTCCATCCGACCGCCGCCCTGCCGCGCGGTGCTGTGGCCATCCCGCCTGTGGTCAATCAGCACCGGATGACCACCAGGGCGAAGCAGGGCCTCCGCTTCCCGACCGCGTACACCGCCGCCTCCTTGTCGCCGATCCCCAAGACGTATCGCGCCGCCCTGGCTGATCCGAATTGGAGGGCTGCCATGGAAGAGGAGTACAATGCCCTGCTGCTCAACAAAACTTGGGATCTGGTCGATCGTCCTGTAGGGACGAATATTGTCTCCGGCAAATGGATCTTCAAGCACAAGTTCAACGCCGATGGCACACTGGAACGCTACAAGGCTCGGTGGGTTGTCCGAGGCTTCACCCAGCGGCCGGGCATTGACTTTGACGAGACCTTCAGCCCGGTGGTCAAGCCGGCAACAGTTCGTACGGTCTTGTCCCTTGCCTTGTCTCGGCAGTGGCCCGTTCATCAACTCGACGTCAAGAACGCCTTTCTCCATGGGATTTTAGCTGAGACCGTGTACTGCTGCCAGCCTACTGGATTTGAGGACACCTCCCGCCCCGGTCTCGTGTGCCGTCTCAACAAGTCCTTGTACGGCCTGAAGCAGGCCCCACGAGCATGGTACAGCCGCTTTGCCTCCTTCCTGCTACGCCTCGGATTTGTGGAGTCCAAGGCCGACACCAACTTGTTCGTGCTTCGTCGTGGCTCCGACACAGCTTACCTGCTTCTCTACGTCGATGACATTGTGCTGACTGCCTCCTCCATGGCCCTCCTCCAGCGCGTCATCTCAGCCTTGCAGCAGGAGTTCTCCATGAAGGACCTTGGCCATCTTCATCACTTCCTGGGTATGCACGTCCAGCGCCGATCAGATGGTTTTCTCCTCTCCCAACGCCAGTATATGTTGGACATTCTGGACCGGGCGGGTATGGCCGATTGCAAGTCCTGCTCCACTCCGGTTGACACCAATCCCAAGCTGTCTTCCGCCATTGGTACAGCTCTTCCGGCATCTGAGGCAACCGACTTTCGCAGCCTTGCTGGAGCCCCTGCAGTACCTCACCTTCACTCGGCCAGATATTGCTTATGCAGTTCAGCAAGTCTGCTTGCACATGCATGCTCCGCGGGATATTCACTTGGCTGCACTGAAGCGGATTCTTCGCTATGTTCGTGGCACTCTGCACCTGGGCCTTCACCTTCGCCCTTCCAGCATTGACGACCTTGTGGCATACTCTGATGCTGATTGGGCCGGTTGCCCGGACACTCGCGGTCCACCTCAGGATATGCTATGTTCCTTGGCGACAACCTCATCTCTTGGTCTTCCAAGCGCCAGGCGACTGTCTCCCGCTCCAGTGCCGAAGCTGAGTATCGTGCCGTCGCCAACGCGGTTGCTGAGGCAACCTGGCTTCGTCAGCTCTTGCTAGAGCTTCACGCGCCCCTTCGCCGTGCTACCATAGTCTTCTGTGACTACATCAGCACCGTATACATGTCCAGCAACCCGGTTCAGCATCAACGCACGAAGCACATCGAGATTGATCTTCACTTCGTCCGTGAACGCGTCGCCCTTGGACAAGTCAAGGTCCTGCATGTTCCCACAGGCTCCCAGTACGCCGACATCTTCACCAAAGGCCTGCCGTCGTCGGTCTTCCAGGAGTTTCGGTCCAGCTTGAACGTCGATGGCAACGACGATCAAACTGCGGGGCGGTGTTAGCAAGACTGTATTAGGCCGGCCCCTATGGGCCTTGGGTTTCTGCCGCCAGCCCCCCTGGGCTATGCGCCTGCCCCTAGAGGGCAGTATAGATGGAGATAGGATAGGCAAGGATCACCTTCCTAGGTCACCCTTGCCTATATATGTACACCAGTCCCTGGTTTCCTATCAATCAATCTAATTCATTCCCAATTACATTGCTTTCAGATACTACAAACATGACATTTGTGTACTACTGCTAAAGGATAGTCCAAAAGGATAAATGCTGATTGAAAGAATAAATGTTAATCAGATCAATTCTAAAAGATTTTCCCAGAAAACAAATTTCTATTTATTGAAAACAAACCTTTGTACAATAAAAAGCAATCTTATGCAATGTAAATACTATAGCACAGCAAAAGAATGTCAACAGTAAGCCTTCCCCAAAAAAATATATAAAGACGAGCCAAGAAGGCTCTGTGCTAACCAAACCCAAAAAAGGTATAAAAAAAAAGCACCCCGTCATCCACAAATATAAGGGATTCTAAGTTTATCTGAAAAAGGCATGGAAATGTTTTTAACTGATTAGCAGAGTAAAAGACAAAAAAAAAGATGCTTCTATTAAAATTTTTGTTAGTGATAGCAATACAGCTTACCTGAACTTCAAGTGCTACTTCTCTTGATACTGTGAGCATTTGGATTGTTCCCCTCTCCTTTAGGCAATCACGGTAGGTTGGGAATTGCAGCTTTTTACCAGCATGAAAATCTGCTCCAGAATATAAAACAACAGGTATATGTGGGATTAGATTACCATTTTCAAATAGTATAGTCTCTTTTCAACAGGCAATAATTTTACTGTAATCATGCAAACTGCAAAAAATCATGACAGCAAACATAATTATACAGCCGCAAAACAAATGGAAAACTAGACTCACCACTCAAATAATCTGTGAGAAATGTGCAGAGGTGACCACGAGCAAGTTCAGCACTGGGTTGTCTGTCAAGTAAAGTTCGGATTGGTCCATGGAACATTGCGAAGAGTGAATGGGCCTCTTTAAGTATCCCTTGCAGTGCACCACAACGCCAGGTCGGTTCATTATCCTTGGTTTTTTCCACAACCTATAAATTAAATTGCACGCCAACTATACATCAGCACAAGATATTACAATCATTCAACCCATATTGCTGTAAAGAGGGTGTAAGTGTAATTTTGCAAGAGAAAAGAACACAGGTAATAAAATGAAGTTCTAGTTCCTTCTGGAGAAGATCACATCTCCACAATAAGCTTCATGCTATTTTGGAAGATGGTTCTGTGGAAATATAGAAATGCTAACTACGTTAAACCTACATTAGCATTGTTGTATGACATAATGAGACGGTGAAGGTTTTGGTGCCAGCAAAGAAATACTCTCCTAACTCTAAAACTGAATAACACAAGGCTTTAATGATTAGAATATTTAATAACAATGATTACAAGGTAGCCATTTTGTTCTTTAAGTGACCCATCAAGTAATCAATTTGCACATGTAGGTAAAAAAGCAATGCTGGCACGAAGCATACTCACTAACATCACAGAAATAAATATTGTGCATGAACAGTAGTTGGATGAAATGCACGTAAAAACTTGATAACCGATGTTCATTGAAACCCAGAGGGAACTATTAAAGTGTTCATAGAGTCAGGATCCATCACCAGAACCATCCAAATATCAGGTTCCGCTTGATAAAAAATGTGGGAATGCTTCTCAGATTCTATAACTTCGCAATCCTCTTCGGGAGAAAATATTCTGCACATAATTAAAATAGGAGAAATTAGATGAATGAACCAGCAAATTTCAGGCAATACAAGAAATAGCACAAGTGAAGAACACAAATATTTAATGACTGTTTGGAATGGACAACAAAGACTAAACAAAAGGCATAGCGTAAAGCACAAAGGAACGGTGCTTATTAAGAGTGCATCTCACATGTCAATTTAGAGTAACGATCAAAAGATGTGCAGTGGTCTAGAGCTCTACTGCAATATGTGAAATCTGGACGAAACAAAAGAACATGCAACTGTTGATACTTAAGTGTGAGATGTACAAAAATGCATATGCAAGTGCTTATCACTCTGATGTCAAAGGAACAAACACCCGAGCTTTTCCTAAGTTCAGAACAGATTCTAATTTTACTGTTGCTTGAAAAATAATAAGCTGGATGTCATATCTTGGGCTCAGGATACAAGTCTAGGTACTGCTACGCTGCTCCGCAAGGTGAGTCGAAATCCCCTTAAACTAACTTTCTCAAAGGTTTGCCAAATGGAAAATCCGCTCGAGACGGTAATGCGGAGCCGGCGAGAGGGGGGCAACCTTGTGAATGTGACGATCCCCTCGCAGAGCCCGATGACGGAGAGCTGGAGCAGGATGGGGCAGTCGGCGGGGTGGAAGAAGAGGATCTTGTCGAGCTCCTGGCCCTCCTGCTGGCCCCTCTGGAGGTCGAAGACGCACAGCTGCGCCCCGTCGCCCGCGGCCGCCGTAGAGAGCCCCATCCCCTCGGAACCGCGAGCCGCCCGGAGGGGGGATCACCCTGCGGGATGGGGGGAGGCGCGGCCGAGAGCGAGCGGCCCGAGGAGAGGTTGGGGCGGCCGGGCGATCCCCGAGCCGATCCAATTGCGGGCGTGGGTTCGTCGCCGCGGGAGGATGGGAGATCCGGCGCCCGCGACGGCGGGCGGGCGGGCGGGACCGATAGGGTGGGTTGGGGTGGCGTGAGGCCGGCGGTCGGGGGAGAGCAAAGGGAGGGGCGGGGAGGGGACGCCGGACGCGGGCGGGGACCGGTCGGTGAGGGACTGGAGGGGTCGGCGACTCCGGCAGGGGGTGGTGGGGCCAGGATTCAGTGACTCGCTGAACCTTTGGCATGTATATCCGACGCTAAAAACGGATCCAATGGCTCGTAGCACTTGTGGCTCCATTTTTCACCACTGGACGCAGAGGTGTGGGCGCGTGGCTCCAATCGGCGACTCGCGCCTCCCACGTGCCACGTCGTTAACTTCAATAGGATACAGTATTATACCACTCTCACTGCAAGTTTCATGGGCACAACTACTTAACTGAAAATTAGGTAACTACTCTCCTCACACCCCATGAAACTCTCACATTCTCTCTCTTCGTCACGTCAGCCTATTTAATGCAATGAAACTCTTCATGAAACTCCACTGAGACTGGCCTTATCCGATACACCACGCGGTTTTTCAGAATTTTTTAACAAAATTTAAAGATAAAATGTAGAAGTATAAACACCGACTGATTACGTAGCGACATTTTTTAAACAACATTATACATTTATACATGAATGCATTTTCATTTTGCCGAGAGAGAATTATTCTTAAATGTTTGATTTTACATGTATTTCTTCATACCGTGGGAAGTTTCTGACGTGTTACTCATAAAGACATGCTATTAGTTGTCACAGAAAATTGATCGAAGACATAAATAGAGCTATGACCACTGCTACAAAAACGAGCATTCGTCCCAAACGGTTAGTACCGGTCGTATTTTCGCCCGGTACTAACATGCGAAATTAGTACCGGGCACGATGTACAGTACTCGACGAGCAATTTAGTACCGGCTGGTGTCTCTAGCCGACACTAAATAGCCCTACAGACTTCACTAGCGCAATCCTGCAGAGCAATTTAGTACCGGACCGAACCACTGGCCGGTACACATATCCACTGTCTTCCTTTATCTTCTCACGCCTCCCTCATTCACATCTCCATCTTTCTCTCAGCCTCTCATCTTATATCTATCTCCTCACATCTCTCTTCTCTCTGCAGGGAGCTCCGGCAGCGGCCCACTCCCCTGTTGGCGCGCGGGGGCTTGGTGGAGGCGCGTCCTCCCCTGCTAGCGTGTGGAGCCTGGCGGCAACGCGCTTCCCTACCGGCGCGTAGGAGCTTAGCGGCGCTGCCTCCACCATGAGCGCGCAGGAGCCCGTGGCGCGCGCTCCCCCGCCACGGTGCCGTGGCCCGGCGGCGGTGCATCCTCCCCTGTGGGCGCGCTCCCCGGCAGCGGTGCGGTGGCCCGACGGCGGCGCGCTCCCCCGCGGCAGTGCGTTGGCCCGGCGGCGGCGCACTTCCCTGTCGGCGCGCGGGGCGGTTCGCTTCATGTTTTGATTTTTTTTTTGTCTTGTGATGTTGTATTCAAATGTGTGTTGTATGTGACATGTGTGTATTGTAATTCTTGTGAAATTCAGCTCATGTGCACCCAAGAAATTTGTGATAGTGATTCTTAAAGAAAATGGGAAAAGAAAAAAGGAAAGAAAAAGGAAAAGGAAAGAGAAATGAATGACGTGGTGGAGAGGAAATTTATACCGGTCAATGAGATCCACCGACATTAATCTTTGATTTTGTACCGAGCGTCCTGACCAGTAGTAAATGACGTGGCAATTAGTACCGGCCAGCCTATACCAGGCAAATGCCCGGTACTAACTTGGCTTTTTGCCCGGTACTAATGCCCGGATCTGTAGCCGTGGACCCTTAGTGGGGTGCTCGTATCTATCTATAACAACTATATAAGTGAGACCTACTACAAGTCATGGATAGATTTCTCTCAACATACAAGCATTCCACGTCACTCACTATACGACATGTCACCATCCACTATACGCCATGCCACCATCCACGAGATCATATATTTACGTCTTCAACCGATTTTCTGTGGTTAATATCATGCATTTGTGAGTAACATGCTACAAAATTCCCGTAGAGGAAAATGTAGGATCAATTAAAATGGTTCTCTTTTAACAAAATTATCATGCTTCCATGTATAATGTTGTTTACAAAAGAATATTGTCATGAAATCACTTTGATGTTCCTACTTTCACATTACACCTTAAAATTTTGTTTAAAAAAATTTCGCAGCATCGTGCGGGGTATCACCTAGTATAGGTATATATACATGATTTGGTCAGCCTCGGTAGAAGTTTCAAAAGAGAGTTCCATAAGAATTAATTTCCATATCACATCATATTTTATGATTTGGCAAGACATTTATGAAGTGAGAGAACAACGAGTTTCATCATATATACATGAAAGGCTTTATCTCCATGAAACTCATGTGGTACAATTATTTAATTTTCATTCTAAATAATCGTGTCAAGAAATTGTACACACTGGTAGGGAGAGGGGCTTTAGTCCCGGTTGGTAAAGGGAATAGGTCTCTCATGTCCAACCGGGACTAATGATGAGAGACAAAAGGCCCCCTAGTCCCGGGTGAACGAACCTGGACTAAAGGGGTCCTTTAGTCCCGGTTCGTATTACCAACCGGGACTAAAAGGGGGGGCACGCCAGCATACGCCCCCACCCCTTTAGTCTCGGTTGGTAATACCACCCGAGACTAAAGGTTTTCCAAAAAAACAAAAAAAAGCCCACCATGGCAGTCGCTGCCCCAGCTCCAGCCACCCACCTCGAGCTCCACTCCACCATGCACAGCAGAACATCAAGTTCATCACAAGTTCATCACAAGTTCATCGCAAGTTCACCCAAATCCGTCACATATTCATCTCACACACACAAATTAACTTACATCTGATTCAATCATCACATATGCTATCTAGCAAATTCATCACACATATTCACAGCTTTATTTGCAAAATCAATTCGCGCAAGATTTACAGCAAGATCGACACGCACACGATTCACAACCATTGAAGTTGAGTTCAATTTCGAAAAAAAAACTCACTCGTTGAAGGCCACTGCGCCGGCGCCCGGCGCTGCGCCCGCACCCCGCCCGGCATTGCGCCTGCGCCCCGCCCAGCGCCGTCGGTCCGCCTGCCGCGGCTGCCGCGACCCGCCCCGCCCGACACTCGCGCCCCGCCCCGCCCGACGCCCGCGCCCCGCCCCGCTCGGCCGGCCCGCCAGGCCGCGCCCCGCCGGGAGCTCCGCCGCGCCCGCCTGGCCGCGCCTCGCCGCCTGGCCGCGCCCCGCCGGGAGCTCCGCCGGCCCGCCTGGCCCCGCCCCGCCCGGCGTCGCGGTGACTGTGCGCCGGCCGGCGGTCCCGCGCTGGACGCCGCTGCCGCGCCCCGCCGGGCCCTCCGCCAGCCGGCCTAGCCCCCCGGTCTCCATGGCGGCATGGCCTGCACAGGAAGATTGAAAGGATAAGTAAGAGGAAAGAAGAAAGGAAAAAAGAAAGAGAAGAGGAAGAGACTACGATGAAGTTCCTGCTGTGTGTGAATAGATAAAGGAGAGAGAGGGAGGGAGATGGGGCGCGGTAGGTGGGAGGAGAGCCTTTTGTCTCAGGTGGTTTCCTCACTCGGGACTAAAGGGTACCCTTTAGTCTCGGGTGGAAACACCACCCAAGACTAAAGGTTGACACTAATAATTGACTCAAATCAGCAGTTGGATGCCTCCCTTTAGTCTCGGTTGGTAATACCAACCGGGACTAAAAGGTAGGGGGCGTCCCAGGCTATTTCGGTCACGTTAACGAAAGGCTTTTAGTCCCGGCTCCAAAGTTGAACCGGGACTAAAGGCCCGTACCAAAGTCTTGCTCTCTACCTGTGACACTAAGACTAGCCTTAGCTTAGTCTAATCATGATCCTCTCATCAATCTTAATGTGTAACACTTAGATTAAACCAATTAAAGTGTTGGGAGTGTTCCCGCGCGTCACTTGTGGTGAGTTCGACGCCGACATTACGCTGCAGAAGATCCATGGTATCATTTAGGGGTTGTTTGAACCTTAACTAAAGCTTAGTAGATGTCACATCGGTTGTTCGAATGGTAATTAATAGAACTACATATAAGTTGAAGTTTTGTTTAGTTCCACCATCCGTTCAAAAACACTAGGTGATACCCCGCGCGTTGCTGCGTAATTTTTTAAACAAAATTTTAAGGTGAAATGTGAAAATAGGAACACCAAAGTGATTGCATGGCAACATTCGTTTGTAAATAATATTATATATGAAATCATGTTATTTTGTTGAGAGTGAATCGTTCTAAAATGATTGATCCGACATGTATTTCAACTGCGGGAATTTTGTGGTATGCTACTCACAAATATATGCTATTAGTCACAAAAAATCGGTTGAAGACATAAATAGATGGTTTGGTGGATGATGACATGACGTATAGTGGATGGTGACATGACGTATAGTGGGTTATGATGTGAAATGCTTGCATGTTGAGAGAAATGGAGGCATGACTTGTAGTGGGTACCGATTATATAGTTGTTTATGATTTGGCAAAAAATCTTTACCACCAAAAGTTTTGACTTCTTGACTTTTGGACCGTAATTCGAGTCATCAACTTGGCACATGTGTTTGCGGTTTATTAACTGGAGTTATTCTTTCGGTGGTACACGACATGTCCTCTGATAGTGTGTTGAGTTCCTTAGTCTCGAGGATTTGCCAGCTTAATCTTTGGAAGATGCTCATGGGGTAGTAATTTTAAATCAAAAAAGCAATATGATATGGTGGAAGCTAACTCATCATAGTAAATTTAATAGGTCGGTAGTTGCCATTTTGAAAAATACAAAATCCTAGTTTTTTTCACAACTTAACTAAGAAGATATATAGCACCCTAATTTTTATTAATGTATGCCTCATCGATGCTAGAAATGATAGTTGTGAGGTCCAGCAAACGACGACAATTTTGTAAAGTTTCTTGTGGTGGAACCTACCCATCAGAGTTCGATTAGCGACTCGGCACTGGTGCTCTATATTTATTCCAATTTAATTAGGGTTATTCTTTCAGTGGTTGGCAACATGTCCTTCGGTAGTGTGTTGACTTCTTTAATCTGGAAATTTTGCTAGCTAAATCTAATAAAAGTGTTCATAGGTGTAGTGGTGCATGTATGTGTTCGTAGAAGTGTGACCCCGTAAAAGAAAAGAAAAAATAATGAACAGTAGAAATAAAAAGAAAAAATACCTAAAAAAGAAAAATGGAAACATAAACAAAAGAAAGAAGAAAAAGCCTCCACCGTACCGGAAGTGCTGGGAGAGCAGAGCAGCGATGCCTTCTAGCGATATACGTATCTATATGGCCTCACAAAATTTAGTCTTTTGTTCATAAAACACCCGAGGGTCCGTTTAAATAGATGAAAAGAGGTGTATAAATAATGTTCGAATAATTTTTTAAAAGAAAAAGAGTGATGAATGTGATGGGTAAATAAAGAACTTTTCCCATTATTTCACGCCTCAGAATGCAGTTGCCGTGCGTGCGAGTGGGCGCGGCAGCTGAGCAAGGCGGGGAGACGGGCCGCGAAGTGCTCGGGTGTTGGGCTCTCCTTCCTTCCTGGGCTACATTAGATTGTGCATGTCTATGATATGGGCTGAGTGGAACGCGTTCCAGTATATACTTACTGTAGCAGCAGCATTTGCGCGAGACTTTGCAAGCGTTTTAATTTAAAAAAAACGCTTAAAAGCTTCCGACTGCTTAGCTTTACTGCTCGGTCGGTACTATACCATGCATCTACGTACTATGCTGCTGCGCCGCGGCAGCGACAGTATCTTAGTAGTGACCACGCATCTGAATCATCAGCAACTAACATCTTCTTTGCTCTCACCTCATAGCAAAACTCTCTCTTCCGGCTCGTACACGTACGTAAGGGGTTACTCCTCCGTACTCGATCTCTACGGGCCCACTAAGAACCCCCCAGTCCCCACCATCTCTCTCTTCTCATATCTCCTTCTATACCGCAAAATTACTGCATGTTCCCGGGTGGTAGGTAGGGTGCATGTATACCATGCATGGTGCTCAAGAGTATATACCCTTTCGTCCCAAAAGAACATGTAATTCTAATGAAGTTCACATTTTCATTCACTTTTAGTGGCCGTAGTTAGTTTACCTGTCCTAACTCATTTTCTACTGTTTATTCTTAAATTTTTTTATTAGTGGGGTCGGACATACTTTAGATCTGCCCTGTTCGCTTGGCTTATCGACCACCAGCCAGCATTACTTTTCTCTCACAGCAAACCAGCTACCAGCAACCAGTCAGCAGTACTTTTCTCTCAGAACAAATTAACACCAGTCACCAGCCACCATCCAAACGAACAGGCGATAGTGTGCTCTTTCCTAGCTAGTTCATTTTTCTTCTTGGTTTGTGCAACAGCTCGACACTACACACTGCAAAACAATGTTGCTACAGTGTTTTGGAAGAGGAGCCAGAGGGCCACCAAAGATGATCTATTACAATTTTCTTCTTGGTTTTTGATGCTTCTTTGTACATCATATAACAAATACAGAACAAATAAATTGTCTCAAAAGTACAGTTTTCCAATACATTGTACGAATTATATGGGTGTAAAGATACCTGCACTTTTACAATGTCATCAGATATAAAATTTTCTACTGTCCTTGAAAACAATAAAAAGGCATCACGACGAAACACTGAAATGATGTGTAGTCGTACTAGAATTATAGGCTCCTACCTTAGCTACCAGCAGGCAGCAGACATTGAAATTAAACTCCGGGCCCAAACCCATAAATCTAGTATCTCTTAGTAACATTTCAAGGACTACAAACTCCTTACATTTATACGAAGAACTTCATCATAAATATAACTGAGCTAATTACCTCGGTATCTATCGAGATATCTCTACTGATATATATACAATTATGGAAAATGGATCTTTCATCCCGAGCCATAGTACCATTCAATTTAGGCCTGATACTATAAAAGTAGCCTCCAAATAGCTCCAGATAACCCCTATAGTACCATGTGGAAGCTGCACCTGGTACTAAAGGGGGGACTTCCCCTCCTTGACCGTGTTTCTCTACGACTCTACCTCCTACCACCACACCAGGCTTTCCGTGTATTACTTCCTTATTAGTCTTCCTCGCGCATCCTCATCCTTACTTTATCTCATTCTATTCTCACATCTATCTTTCTCTCTCCAGGAGCCAGGAATGGTGGTGTAGTCGCAGGCCACCGTCATCGTGCAGGGCCGCTGACCACCGTCGAGCGTAGGGGCGGCGCGGGCAGTCTCAGAGACTGCATCTCCGTGGCTTTATCTTGTAATTTTAGTCGCTTTTGCTTTTTTTTTGCCTGAAGTGATGAATGTGGTCTGGTTTCTATGGATGAAATGTGGATAGTGATTCCTATAAAATTTGCTCTTGTGATTCTTATGAAATGTATTTTGTAATTTGTGATTCATGTTATTGTGATTGTAATTTTTAGAGAAGCATAAGCTTGTGATTCCTGGGGAAATTTTGGGGAAAGAAAAGGAAAAGAAAATGAGAAAAAGAAAAAAATGAAGGTGAGGGGATTGAACAGATGCTCTAAACGACCGGTACTAAAAGATCTTTTCTAACCAGTTATTTGGCCTGGTATTAAATGCCACACTTTTAGTACTGAATTGTCAATTGCATAACCGATACTAAAGGGGTTGCAAACCAATACTGGGTCATATCCCGGGCAGTGATACTAACTTTGATAAAATTTACTCTACATGCTTATTTTTTTTGCAAATAATAACGTTAATAAAAAAGTGAAAATGGTCACACGCACCGTGATGCATGAATAATGAGCAACAGCACTAGACGCGGCGTGGTCCAAGGCATCCCCATCTACACGGGGGCCAAAAGGCCCCATGCAAATGAATGTAGCATGGCGCTAGGCTGCAGGGAGGAAAGGAGGGAGATCTGACAAAACATTCAAGTGGGCACAGTAACATCATCACACAGATGCCACACAGAACATGCCTTTATTTCCTTTATTTTATTTGTGCTGTTCCCATCTTTTCTGCCTCTCTCTCTATCTCTCTCTAGCAATGCATGGATGTGGTACTGGTTGCACTGAGCAGAAGAGCCGACAAAGCAAGAGAGACGATAGAATGACATCAATGAGGGGACAGACAAACATGGACCACTGCTAAAATGATTTTGCAATCCATTGCTTTATGATTGGGCTGCCTCTTTTTTTTTGCCATCCTTTTCGTCCTTTTTGTTTTCCACCATTTATCCTATTGCTTCTTCTGAAATTAAAAGGGATAATTGTGATATGGTAATAATACGACCAATATTCTCTATTTGGAAGAGGATGAATGCTTAGGCCAGTCTTAGAGCAGGGTCATCAATAATTAATAGACTGCCACATAAGTTTTTTTATGACACAACACCAAATTAATAAAGGGAGAGAAGATCACAAGGTCATGGTGATGACTTTAGGTGGGTACAGTTACCAATACTCATGACCATGCACTGAGAGAAGATCACACAAGATCATGGTGATGACAAATGCAAGATTTAAATGTTGCATTCTATCTTTGAAACTGTGCCTATGAACCTGTGCATTGAGAGTGACAGGTTCATCATACTGAAAAACTGATGTGGCGGACTTGGTAACAGTGCCCATGACACTGCCACTGAGATTGGCCTTAGGAAGTTTGTCGGGATCCTGCTAATAACACCACTGTACCGTTTACTACGTAAAATGTGAATGCCGTCCCAATAAATATTCTCAATAAGTGTAGTAGTGTAATATGCATTGTTAAGTATATGACTTTGTGGTTTATTAGAGAGTACATGCTTTCAACCTCTCTGGTCCTTCAACGATCTTTCAAAGTTCAAGCACTGCTTTGATCCAACTTGAACTCGTATCCGAATCACCCATCTTTTCTCATCAACACACATACTTTGCAGCCCAATATGATTAATATTAATATTATTTCAAGTTTGATGCATGTACTAGCTATGGTTGCTATATTTTGAGTGGCTCCCTCTAATAGTGCTAGGAAATTATAATGTGTGGAGGGTGCTGTATACAGATACAATTAACACTTATTTCTATATTTTTCACATACATTAAAATATAGAAATAATCTTGATGATATAAAAATATGATGCGATATAAGTTTTGTATTTATGCGCGCCCATGAATCAAGGACGCCATGTTTCTTTCTAGTTGCTTTCTTATAATGCACCCAAAAATATTAAACTAGATAACCCCTAATAATCTTTCTTGTACAAATTACAATAGTGGCACGGTGGTACGAGTGAAAAAAGAACAAACAATTTTAGGGCCGGCTTTCTTGTGGCCACGCACATAATAATGTTTCTCTCAGTGTTTATTGCTATACAAACTTATGATGCCTAGAATCAGTTTTACTTTGAAGAAAGGACGACGAACACATGTTCTGCAATAATTGCGATGAACTATAATATGTACATAACATTTCATTTAAATTAATTGAATAGTATAAATGATTCAAATAATTTTATAACTAAATAAGAAGAAACAAAGTAACTAGTATGTGGATACATATATGCATATCACAAAACAAAATGAGAAATCATCATCTGGTCAGATTTCCTTTTTCTTTCTACATGCCACATGATACATTCGTTAGTTAATACCCCACCCACCATGATATACATAATTTTTAAGCTCCCTTCTCTACATTATCCTCATGAACAAACTACCACATATATACCTTTGTTTCATGTGCCCAAGAAAGGCAAAAAAAATTAACAAAAACTAAGGGTAAAAAGCCAAAGCAAGAATATGATGTGTCCGGCCTTCTGACCAACATAAATCTAATATCCCATCTTTTGGTTCATCACATTGCTAAAAATCTTGACGTTGCAAAGATCGGTTGAAGTATCGTAAGCAGTATATATAGTTGAAGTGTTGAACTGATGTCCAATGCACACATCTATAGTTAGCACTGCTAGTCATGTTCCACACGGTTCCAGTTCGGTCGCCCCAGAGTGAACTCCAGGCTAGGGCTAGAGAAGCTCATTTCATGGTTGTTTGCTACCTGTTGCAAGCCAACAGACCCAGAAGGATCCATATCCTGACGACCCAAATTTGCAATCATATTAGTATGAAGTTGAGAGGCACGAACTGAAGCGAAACAATGAGATTAATTATTGGTACCTCAGTGGTGGATGATATACCAACTGAACAATGGATTTCCGCATTGCATACACCTGGTGGCAACCATTGATCTCTGAAGAGAAGTTTTTTGTTTGGAAAAATTGTTACTACACCGCATAAGCATATGCAGCTTTTGCCGTTAACAAAAATTAATGCAAGTATATATTACTATCACATATATCTCTCTCTCTACTGCATGTACTGCCGCTACCTTTTGCCATACTTTCAATTAGGAATAGTGAGAGACAGCAATAATCAACACAAAATGTGCAGGTAGCCCTAGGTCACGTACATCTCCTTAATTTCTAGCTAAGGCAATAGACAACTAAAAGGGTTACAGTGTTGGTATACAATTGTTTTCAGTACATGAACAGCTCCAATGTCATAGAAGTTAAGAAATTACCATGCATGCTCAACTAAAAGATGACATTTCTTTTTATTGCATTGGTTTCATCCTTTTATTGTACTTAATTTGTATGATTGTTATTAATACTCCTTTTAAAGACATAAATATGTCATATTCTTGACAAAGTCACCCTACTACCTATCACTTTGAGTTAATTAACATAAAGCTAACATTGAGTGCCAATACATCTTGAATATACTAATTAAAATGTTGAAAATGACAGGACTAGATTTGAGTATATGTACTTTGTGAGTAAAGGGAGTAATAAACTACTAAGTGTTTTCCTTAAGTAATTGGTCAACACACCACAACACCTTATTATATCATTACGTACCGATTGTTGTGACATAATTTCCTCTATCCTGCTTGTTCATTTTAATATATTCATTTGCTTCATTATATGACATACGTATTGCTTCCTCAAAATACTATTCCCTCCATTTCAAATTACTTTTCTTTTTAGCATTTCTAAATACATTTCTTTTGTTATGTACCTAGACATAAATATATATCCATATGCATATCAAAATAAATGTATCTAGAAAAGTCAAAACGACAAGTAATTTGGGACTAAGGGAGTACGAAGGAGTTGCCCATGAGTCAATGACCTGAACTTTCTTGTCAAAAGCTCAGATCAATCTTTTTTCTATTACTCAGTTACGATGTGGCAAACATATTCCAAAAAAAATTGATCACTTAATTTTGCAAAACTCAAAATGATTTTTATGTGTGGGACGCCATTAAAATAATTGCAAAGTTCTAATTAATTCATTCCATCTACACATTGACTCAAAATCTCCAATGATTTCTTTATGCTTAGTTTTTTGTTATTTAAAATATATAATTCCTGTTTTGGTACTGTGATGTAGTATAACTCGTAGAGCTTCTTAAGGTAATTAAGCATGTGGCTAGTTTTTTTTAAGAAGCATACGGGTTATGATCTGTGAAATTAGATCAGAGCTTATCTTTACACACCCAGGTAATACGTACTACACAAGTTGTCAAGAGATATATTAGTCCACGATATATAACATTAATATGTGGGGATGAGATCTAGCGACAGCAGGGGATGTGGACATATATGTACATTTTCACTTGACTTTATTAGCAGGCAATTAAAGGTGTACTAACCGGCCGGATTGGCTCACAAGAAAAGGCATGCAGGAGCTTAGAACAAGAACATTGTCATGAGAGATAGAGCCTGTGTGTGTGTGTGTGTGTGTGTGTGTGTGTGTGTGTGTGTGAAGTATCATAATCGACATGATGCATTCTTTCCTTTTTCTCATATTTCCTCGCTCCTAAATGCATTTCAAGTGATAACAACATAACATTGGTATTTCTAATTCTGTAATTTTTCATCAAGCAATGTGAGATGTGAAGTGCACAGCCATCCAGCTTAAGATGCACGCATGGCAAGTGCTGGACTTCAGATTTGTAGCCTTGCAGGTGCATGCAAAGCTGTGACTTTGTGAGAGGTCAAAGGCCCCCCTGGTCCCTGGAGCTAGCCGCAGCGACGCAGTGAGAAAAGGCAAAAGCAGCAGCCTCGTCCTAGGGAGAAAGATGAGAGGAGCTAAGGACAAGGCCAAATCCCAAGAAACTACAGTACTAGCACAGGCTAGCTCTTGGAGATGCATGCCATTGCTGCTGATCAAGTCGATCTCTCTCGCTCCCTCTCTGCTGTGTGCATGTGTACATGTGTGTAGTAGTAGGGCCTAACATCTTTTGAGCTTTAGCCGTCTCAGATCGTACAACTTCTGCTCACAACTTTAAACTAAATAATAAAGAGGTTTGGGTACTTTTGCACTTGAAATAATTAAGCTAATCTTGACTGTGTGTGATCACATCATTATCTTATGATGATAAGTTAAGCCACTCTTCAGCTAACGAAGGAAATAAGTAGTTCATCAACAGAAATAAGAGGCATTCACAAACCTTGATGAAGCACCGCTGCGCGCCCGGCCACCGCCGTCGGAATCGTCGGCGGAGGAGCACTCAACGTCCCCGCCAGCATGGCTCGCCGCGCCCTCCGAGGACGCCGAGTGGTGTCCGGTGAAGTGCTGCGGGCTAGTGTCGTCCCTACCGGCTGATGGAGCCTGCCCGGCGGCATCCGGGAGATCGTCGTCGCCGGAGCCACCGCCGTCCACGGGACCTAACAGACACGAAGGAATTAATCATGGTCGGCATTGCTAATTGGCAGTGAGAGCTTAATTTGGAATGACTGAACGCTTGAAAGCTAGCTTTGATCAATGGAGGATAATGTGCATTAATTAGGGATAGCTTTAATTTGCTGATTACCTGAGGAAGAGGTCGCAGGCTTGTCAGTGCTCTTCACGGTCCTATACATCTGCAAAAGGAGCAGCAACAAAAGAATGACCAAGAAAGCAAAGCTGCAGAGAGGCACACAACACCATCCGTTTGGGACGGAGAAGAGGGGTGGACGGAGGAAAAGGTTCAAAAGCGCAGCGATGCATGGCAAGCAAGACAGAGCACCAAGAAATTGCTATGGGCTCCCCTCTCTCTCTTCCCCCATGTCGCCTGGGCGCGGCTGAGCGTTCACTGCTTTGGGGATTGGCATGGGCGGCTTGCAGGAGCAGACACACACGCACATTGCATTATTGTGCAATGATGGTACCTTTTCTCGCACACACGCCCACACATCTGATCTCCATCTAGACTCTCTCTCTCTCTCTAGGCTCTAGCTTCTAGCTCCCCCTCTCCTCTCTCTAGGGATATGGCAGTTTCCATGGCTAAATCTGCACAATCACATCTGACTTTCTCTCTCATTCAGGCATTCAGCCGGCCGTGTCTCAGTCACTGGTGGATCGGACACATCCATGGGAGTCTGTGCCCAGGCGGCCGGGCTCAAGATTTGACCTCTCCTTGTACATGAGCACCAACAAGCTAGAACCAAGAACAGAAGAAGAAGAACACAAAATTAAAGAATTAAAATTTCAAAAGAGGAGAGATCGAGCCCCCAAAAGAGCTCGGAATTGAACCTGCAAATGGCTCTTCACATGCGCTAGCGTCAGATCCTTGACGTCCATCAGCTCCAGCACCGACTTGGGCGTCGCCCCTGCCGATCGATAGAGCGCCGCCCAGGGAGGAGATGAATAACAATCCCGCATGAAATGATCCAAGAAATGGCTTTGGGGTCGCCGGAGCTGATGATGAGGAAGCAGAGGGGAGATGAGAGACTCACGCTCGTGGCCGCCGAGGAGCTCGACGGCGTGGACGAAGCGCGCGTGGAGGCTGCTCGTCCACCGCATCCGCGGCGCGCGCATGCCGCGCCGGGACGCCGGGAATTTGGGCATGTAGCGGGCCGAGGCCGCCAGGCTGCCCAGGTGCGGCTGGTGGTGGTTGTGGTGGTGCCCGCCGCCGTAGCCGCGGAGCGTGTCGGCGAGCACGCCGTTGAGGTGGAGACGGCCGGTGCCGGACAGCATCCGGTGGTACGCGGACGGCGAGAGGAACGACGACGCCGCCCCGGGGTCCGACGCCACGGCTGGGGACGTCGTCGCCGTCGTGGAGCGCAGGGACGAGGGCCAGGACGAGGCGTGGTGGTAGGGGTTGTACAGCACGACCTTTTGGTGGTGGCCATGGCGGTAGTCGCTACTAGCGGCGCCTAGGAACGGGTGCCCGGCTGCCCGCGGGCTGCCGCTGTAGACGGGCACCCCGTTGATTGGCCGCGCCCGCGCCGCCTGCGCCTCCTCCGCGGCGTCAAGCGAGAACCGCGGCACGGTCGCCGGCAATAACGACGACGCTGCCTCCGCCGTGGCCGAGGAGGAGGATGAGGAAGAGTGATTTGCCGCCGGCGAGCGCAACCGCCACGGCAGGACGTCCCCAGCAGCAGCAGCCGCCTCCTGACGCGGCGGCGGCGAGAGCGACAGCTCGGTGGACGCCGTGGATCCGTTCAGCCGCCGCCATGGGTCCCCTCCCGCCGCCGGCGCGCCTCGTCCCCCACCGCCACCAGCGCCGCCCAGCCGCCCCGGCCCTGTCGGCGGCGGCGGCGGCGGCGGCGACGCGGCGCTGCTCGGCAGGCTGATGTGCAGCGACAGGTCCGGCGCCGACGCTGCCCGCGCCTCCATAGATCGATGCACCGCAGCAGCAGCGGCGGCGGTAAGCGTTAGCGTAAGAGATGGAGGAAGGCAGCTGATGAGAAGGTTCTTGGTGGTGTTCTTGCTCGGGAGATGTTTGCTTTGTGCTTGCGTGTTTGTGGTGTGTGTGTGGTGCCTCTTTTTTCCTCTCCTTTTCTGTGTGTGTTGCTCGAAATTGCATTGGAGAACGTTAGTTCTCAGCCCCATCTATCGTGGGCCGTTCATTTCCCAGGGTGGATGGCCCAGATGCACCGGTTGCACGAGTTGCACGGGTTGCACCGGATGCCAGAGATGCCCCGGATGCCGTCGATTTTGACTTCAACGGTGATGGATAGATTGTGCTGAGAACACGTGGGCCAAAAAATCGCTTTAGTGTGTTGCTATCGGGATCACACTAGCTAGCTAGTTAGCTTAGAGCCGGTGCTTTCTCTCTCTTGCTCGTCCTTCTCTCCCTTTCTCTCTCACTAGAGATATGTCAAGGGAAGAGATCTCTCCTTATGAAACGAGCGGAGCTCGGCAGCCAACCAGACCATCCACGACAGCAAAATTGATTCCGGCTGTTTGATCGTGATTCGACGGTTTGAGATGCAGCAGCGGCGCGGTCATATTTTATTGAACCCCTTACATTTCCAATAAATTCAACCCGTGGTCATAAGTTTATACGTGCCCTCCCTCCTCGGATTGACTGGAAACGTCTCGAGTTCTACATCTACGCGTTCCTGCTCACCCGATACGGCGTCCTCTCTCCCGGTGTCTCCCGAAACGCCGCCGCCGCCGCGTATCTTTGCCAGCGTGGGGCGGAGGCACCTACGCCACGGCAGCGGCAGCAGCGACCCCGACCACCGGTGAGCCCTCCCCTTTTCTCCTCCATCGCGGCTTCCCTGCCTCCCCTCTGTCCTTTCTTCCAGATGCACGCCGGCGCTGGCGTGGGTCGACGGTGCCCATGCCATGGCGCGGTGGGTGCGGGCGAGCAGGCCGGCTGCCCGACTGCATTCTAGCCGCTGCCACCACCGCCACGGCTGTCGGCCGGTCGCCGGTCAGCGCGGTGGCACCACGGCGTGCCATGGCCTCAGCCGGTCCCCTGCCTCCGCGGGTGCGCAAGCAGCCGCCACCGCCACGGGCCCCGCCGGCCGGCCTCTGCCGAGTTGCGCCGCCTCTGCTCAGCTCGCCCGTGGGGGAGCTCACCTGTCCGCCTGCCAGGGGAGCAGGCACCGCCGGCCTCGCGCCACCTCACCCCGCGCGTCCCCGACGCGCCGCCGGCTCCATGCCGCACGTCCCAGCCTCGCCGCCGACGGTCGGCGCGGCTCTCTCGTCGTCGTCCCTCCATCCAAGTCCAACAACCCTCCCATCTCTCTTCACCATGGGCCGCGGCGACTGCGGCCGCCGGCTTCAGTTGTGACCCCGTCACCTATCGACGAGCAGAGTTTTTACAGGTCAGCACCCCGCAGACACACTACTCTTCCTTCTTATGCTTCTCGTGAGTTGCCTAGATGGAGGCAAGCTCGGTGGCTGGACCATGGGAAGCCGCTTCAGACCACCTTGAATCGAGGGAAAATGAGCACAACACAATTGGATTTGTTTCCGGTTGGCTTGCTCTACCTCGGCCGTGGATGAAATGTGTGAAAAAAATTCTCGAATTTCCTGAATTTTGCAGCGTAGATGCTTGGTCAGGTGGCCATCAACATTGATTTATCTTATGCATACATTAATTCAGAGCCAACTATGGCACAGCTTCCCACCAAGGAAGATCCCATATTGAGAAGGGGCACCTTTGTTTTTTTTAAATCTATGTGTCCAAATCTCAAAGCCTCACTCTGCTCCAAGGTGAGGTGACACTTTTGTAATCCGACCTTTTTCTCTCTTAATTCAAAGATGTGCAGTGCATGTTCGATAAAAAAAATGAGACCAACATGTTTGAGAGACTTCTGACACATCACATTCCTGTTAGATTTCTGGCATTACTTAATTTTCTGTTTCTATACAGAATACAAAACTGATGATTGTGGTACATTTACCAAATCACTTTCTCCATGTCTATTTACTGATAAGTAGGGTGCACCAAAATATTAAAATATAAATGCTTTAGATACTTAAATTCTCATATTTCTAGCATGAATAGAGTGAGTCATCTAGACATGAATTTGAAAGAACCAGATGTATTGCAAACTACACAGACAAAATCTCTTAAAAATTGTGCATGTCAACCACTAATAAAAGAATGCACGAGGATGGAAGCTATCATTTCTATAGACAAACTGAAGAAAGTTGCTCAATGCGAGCAAAATGATGAAACATAATGCTCATTGCTATGTCACATATGCTGCTATTGGTATACTGCAAGTTGAAAAATATCTACTGTACAATGTCAAGTCATAGTTCCTTCCCCCTTGCCTAACCCAAAAGCTTGCACGCCTTTAAAGAAACCAAAAGCTTGCACCACCATGGCTGATGCAATGTCCAATGACTCTAAACTGTTGTACTTCTTACATTATGTTGCCCTTCTATTCTTAAAAAACATTATGTTGCCCTTCGGTTCAGTACAAGCTGAGTTTATTTTCTTTTCATGTAGGATATACCTGGTCAACTGCTTCTTGTTGCTCTGGATGTAGAATATTTCTAAGAGAAGAAAACAACATTTATCATAATAGTCTATTATGTTGTTATTGTTTCTTATAATCGCATCTAACCCAATATGTATAATCATGCAAGCAATGCACTATCTCTACTAACCTATAAATCAATTATTGCACCGTATGTTTTGTACAGATATATAGAGCTTTTAGATTGCATTACATCTCCCTTGTGAATCTTCTCAATCATTTGCATCCAACCTAATATGATCAGTGCAAATTTGTTTCTAATACCAAATAGAATTGCAAAAGAGATATCTTAGCCCTAAGCTACCTATAACAATGTCCACCTAGAACAATTGTATATCTACCATATGTGCCTATCTATTATGTTCCCATCAATTTCTATCCATTTTCGCTATGCCTCTGTAACATATGCTGTAATACACGTACATATAATAAATTACATTGACTTCATCGTAAAACTACTTATCTTGTGCAAGTTTGGACTTAACCGCCGCGCGCATGGGCGCGCCCAAATCACTAGTGATATATTAGGGCAGCTGAATTCAATTGGTTTCTCGAGTTGTCAACTTGTCTTGGTTAGGTTATTGGTATTAAAGGGCCCAAGACATATGAGAAAGAGACGGATCAGATGAGTATAAATACACACAGTGAGAGATTATGTTGCAACGATGTGAGAGAATATGTCCACTATGTGAGAGGTCAGGGTCGCTTTGTGCGCAAGCACGAGAAGATGACAACCCTAGCGGGACCACCGCAAGTCAAGAGTATATTGATGAGTAAAATCACCAAAGCTACACCTTCTGTCAAAAATAGCTATCATGCATGGAACGCTACGGGAAACTGAGGCTTTACCGAGTGAAAAAAACCACTCAGCAAAGGGTTTGTCGAGTGTTACACTCTGCAAATACCATACCATATAGTAAAAATTGAATCGACAAAGGCCTCTTTGCTGAGTGCTTTCTATCAGGCACTCGGCAAATGTTTGCTTGTCATCTCAACTCTCGACAACAAAATGTAAGCAAATGGTGGGACGATGGTGACGACATGCTTTGCCGAGTGTAAACTAAGTCTATGGAGGAAATCTTTTTCACAGTTGGGTTTATCTAATACTCACTCCGTTCTGTGAAAAATGCAATTCTAGTGTTTGAAAAAAATCCGCAAAAGAGTGCAAATATCCTAGAAACTTGCCTAATTAAGTGGTAAGATCTGATTTGCACGTTAAAACTTATTGCATGTGGCTAACAAATGAGGGTATTAGAGTGTTTTCACGCCACCACTCTAGAGAAACAAGAATTACACTGCATTAAAGTTTTTGTGGTGCCCCTAGCTATTTTGTGTGGTTTTCTAGTACGTACCTCAGGGCCACCATCTTTATTTGTCTACCTTCTTTTGCCCTATTCTCACAAGGTGTCAAGAGACATGTTGGGGCATGATTCAGATGTTTTCTTCTGTGTCGTCAACTTGCCATATGGTTAGGTTTTGGTATTAATAGACTCCAGACAGATGAGAAACCAGATAGATTTGTTTTCAGTGGGTTTAGGGAACGTGACTGCTAGCTATATATGAGAAATGCTAGGGTGTTGCCTGTGTACACACATGAGAAATGACAGCTCTATTATATCTAGCTAGCTAGCAGTATCAAAACGAGTCCAAATTAATTTTTGCTCATTCTATTTCTGATCAGTACAAAAATTTGTTCTGCCATATCCGTACAAAATGTATAATACTATTATGGTATTATTTCCTCCCACGCTCTCCATAAAAAACAATCTTTCCTACACTTCCATCCCAAATTGTCAGTCGTTTTGGCTTTTTAGGTTTATAGATGTCTGTATGCACCTAAATATAATGTATGTTTAGATGTATACAAATATCTATGAATCTAGAAAAGCTAAAATGACCTACAATTTGAAACAGGGAGAATTTGAGTATGGGTTTCCATGTCGGCTTGCTTGTATTTTTTCCCTTCACATGTGAGTAATGAATGTCTTTAATTTTAAAATACAACATTATGTAGGCATATGTTATGTTTATATAGATGCACTGACATGCTGGAAAAGCTCGATATCGGAACATCATATAGATTATATTTATTATGAAAACTTTAAAGAAACCTACTTGCTACTTTGGGGTTTGATTAATTGGTCAAAAACCTTCAAGCCACTACAAGAGAGTACCATATTTTTCTCCCAATAATTGTTTTATGAGTGGCCAGTAGTTTTAGTTATCTGAACATTTTTCTCAAGTAATCGACAATTTTATAAGTATATTAGTTGTCTTTCCCAACACTTATAATAAATTGCCAATGAAGTCATTCCCAATAGTTTTGAAAAATTGCCAACAATGTCACTCTTACTCCCAACATACAACATATTACCAACGGTGGTTACAGTAGATGACCGAATAACTAACATAAGACTACAAATTGTTGGCATATTAAAATAAAAAAAATGTTGGAGAAGATTGCCTCTCATGTAGTATGTAGTGAACTTGCGCATCGTTCGGTTTACTGCTGTGACTCTCATTAAATGTCAAATACTTCCTAACATTGTTTGACTGTAGTAAGATGTTTGTATGATTTCCAAAATTCATGATAGCTTTTATCTTTTTTTTTCTAGAACCATTTGTTAAATAATTTTTTGAGTCAAAGCCCTAAAAATTTTGTAGGCTGTTGAAGTAATCCTTTATATTAGAGAAAGCCTTGATGTATTCTCTTCCTACGCAAGCTAGTGCATACCACTTTACGATGCGATTGAGCTCTCCACTACTTACAAGGGTTTTAGAGTATATATGCACAAGTGCATTCAATCTTTTCAAGTGCACCCGTTATGTCACATATGTGTTATGGAAGATAGAATCCTCCATAATCTAAAATATTAGAGTAAAGATGTGGGTTCGTGTTGGTGCACTTTTGATTCGAACATTTCCCCCATGCGCTTTTGATTCGAACATTTCCCCGATGTGCTTTTGATTATCATCTCCTTCTCCATCCATTTTGTGCGAATGGAGGAGGAATGGAGGATTTGTAGGCATGTGATGGTATACACACACTCGTTGCACACCGGTGTGTGGGCATGTAGTGTGGATGCAGATGCGCGGTGGTGCGGTGTGTGTATGTACACGTCATCCATGCAATTGGTTGCAAAAGAAAATACTCTACATCTCTTTCAATGTGGTTTTATTAGGAATAGATGAGTGCGGGGCCTAGTGGCCCCCCTACAAATTAAGATTGCCCCGACGTCTACATGCTTTAATTGTTTGGTACCATATGTGCATGCCCTTGGTGGATGAAATATATAATGTGCCATGTTAGATTGTACTTATTGGCAAAGATGTTTATTTTTTTTACGTGTGGTCAAACAATTTTCTCTGAAATTATGTTCCCCAACATTATTACGGGTTATTAGTAAAATTAAGACAAATTATATCTCAAACAAAGTTCTATGAACATAGATAGTAGTACATTTCCAATAATTTAGCTAGTGTACTGCACAACACTTTGTTTTGCATCCCTAGTTTCAAGTTCAATAATTGTCCCTTTTGAGGTAATATAAAATGCAATCGCTAGATTTTTAGTAAGTGAAATGTGTTATACAAAAATGTCAAAAGGGAGCAAAGGCAAACAACCATACATGTATAGTAAGTTAGTACTCCTCTCGTTCCAAATTGCAGGTCGGTTTGACTTTTCTTTATTCATAGATATTATTATGCATGCTAGATGCATAATAATATATCTGTGAATTTAGAAAAGCCAAAACGACGTATAATTTGGAACGGATAGATGGAGTAACAAACAAATTAAATGGAAATGTCTGGCTTCACTAACTCAAACATCAGTGTCCTTCAATTTCTGTGGCAGTGGGGGCATGACAGCGAACGCTAATAATGTCAAGTAGAGCCTGGGGCTGGAAACTGTCCTACTCTCTGTACTGTATACCTCGCTCTTGCCTGCCCCTGCACCATTTCATCTTCGCAGCAGATCTCGTTCGAATGTCTCTGCTCGCTTTCAGCATGTGCTTATTCATTCTTTGACTATATGATCAGGACCATCAGCCAACAGAATTAATTAAAGAAAGAAAGTTACACCGAACGAACTGATGAAATTGGATGGAAAATAGTAATGATCACGATCGAGAGACCTTTGCGTCCAGAAACTGCAAGCGTCGGTCGTGGTACGCATGGATCCCCAGATATTCCGATCCAATCCTACTCCAGCGCCCCAGCGACCTTGCTGTCTGGGCGATTATTGAGCTGTGCTGTGCTGTGTGCTGCCATGCCAATGCCATCCATCCCCGGCCGGCCCCGCGCATGCCCATTTCGATGGCATAGAAAATTGAAGGAAAGTAGGAAACAGAGGCATGATGACATGACAAATCCCCAGCTAGTTTGACTCCCCTATGCGTGCGCGCTTGCCTTCCACATGCTGGCAGGGTTGCATGTGAGGCCGTATGGTCGTCGTCTGTGATCTGATGAGGGGGCAGACACCAAGGTTACATCACGGCCAGTGCATGTCTTCCTCACGCATTGGAAATGGCATCTCGTGAGGATTATAGGTTTGCGGTGGTGGCGTCGTCCTTCGATCGACCCCCTAACTAGTGCCACCTGGAACCTGTTAACAATTGAACTGATAACAGAATGCAGTTTTTGTCGCTGTGTGCGTAACATGATTGGTCATGTTTCTTGTGGTAGCTAGAACTTGCATGTCCATCTGGATTGAGTTTATGACTTACTAGCTTGGGTACTTGCATTTACAACTAGTTTTCGAAGGTGCATGATTGTAGGGGTATGGTACAAAAAAAAATTCATGCACGTATGGGCTCATAGAGGACCAATGAGTGCCAAACTCACGGCAAAGGCCGGTTTGCTGTCAGCGAAGTGTTTGCCGTGAGCGGCTCTCGGCAAAGCCCTCACGGCAAACATGTAGACGAAAAAGGGGTTCTTTGCCGTGAGCTACGCCTCGGGCTCACGACAAACGTTTCCCGTATGTATGCTTAGCTCTCGGCAAACATTATTGGTAAAGAATAAAACAAACAAAAAGAACCCCACCGGCCGGTACCGTGGGCCCACCGGTAGGGCTGTCGTGGTCCTCCCTCGCCGTAGCCCTCCGCCGCCACCGCCTCCTCCCCGCAGGGGCCTCGACTCCACCATGCCCGCCACCACCACGACTCCACCGCCGTCGCCACCATACCACAACCACCACCTCCACCTCCACCTCCACGCCACCACCTCCACCACCGGGCCACCATCCACACCCGCCACCACAGATCTTGCCACCAGGGGAGAGGAGGCAGTGGCCACTGCGCGCCTGGGTTGGGTCTTCACGCCGCCGTGCCACTTGACCTCGAGAGGACAAGGAAGCCGCTGCACCACAGATCTCAAGCCGAGAAAGGAGCTCGCTGCAGATCTCGAGTTGGGGAAGAAGCTCACCGCAAATCTCGCGCGTCCTCCGGCCAGATCTCCTCACGCCGGCCACCGAGGGGAAGGAGGTCGCGCCCATCGCTGTGGAGGTCATCACCACCACGCTGACACTAGGGGAGAGGAGGCCGAGCTCCTCCTTATGCGTCGCGGCCGCACCTCACCGGTGAGGGGCGAACGGAGGGGGAAGGGGAGGGGAGGCAGGAGGGCCCGACGGGGAGGGAGGCGGCGGCGGAGAGTGAGGGCAGGGAGAGAGGGAGAGGCGGCTGCGGGGTGGGAGATGAGGGAGTCAGGGGAGGGGATGGGGTTATATACATAAGGTTTGAGGGAGGGACGGCGGCGAGTTTGTGAGCCGGATTTGGGTCAGCTTCGGCTTTTTGCTCAAATTCGAGCCACGGTAAAAAATCCCAAAATTGATTGAAATGCATTTAATTAGTTAAATATACCAAACAAATTCAAAAATGTGTCAAATTTTAACATGAAGTACAACATCTTGAATGTGAAGAGTAGAAAAAAAATTGAATTCAAATTCCAATTTGAACGTAAATTTGCCTAGGAACCTAGCCGCTTCCTTCATAACTCTATAAAACTTCTTCTGAGATGTTTCAGTTTCTAAGCATCGTGCGTGAAAAAATGTGTGAATTCTCTGTAGTAAGTGCTTAGAAATAGAAAACGTAACCACAAGGGATGTAGAGGTCTTTTCCGTGTATGCATATATGAGTGCCTGCATCTATATCACTAGTAGAGAAAGGACCTTTGCTACGCCCCTTTAGTCCCGGACTCCCGTTTGATCTTTGGAGTCGGGACTAAAGGGTATTTGTTGATGTGGCCCGAAATGGCTGCGGGAGCCGCCTACCCTTTTGTCCCGGTTGGTAATTCCAACTGGGACAAAAGGGGGGCGTCCAACGGCTATTTTGAGGCAATGATTGGCGCTAGCCTTTAGTTTCGGGTGGTGACACCACCTGGGACTAATGCTTTAGTCTAGGATGGTGACACCACCGGGGACTAAAGGCCACACCCTATAAATCGAGCTTCTTCTTCCTCCTCCTCCTGCCCGAGTCATTCTTCACCGAGAGCTCATCAAGCTTCTCCTCTCCATGACGCCTCAAGCCTAGGGAGGTGCTACCAAATTTTTCTTCATCAATTTGTGAAGATTTCTCTCCTCCAAAGTATTACCAAGGTTTGATTCTTCATCATCCCTTCATTTGTTGTGATCAAATTTTGTTTTATGGTTTAGAGATAGAGAAATTAGAAAATTTAATTTCTAGGTTAGGAGAGCTAAGAAATTAGGTTTTTTATATACTTTAGATTTAGAAACAAGTAGTTAGCTAGATACTAGCATTGTTCCTTCTTTCATTTATTTTTTATTAAGCATTCTCTTATTTTTTGTTTTTGATATAGAGAAAATTTTATTTTATTTTTAGATATAATGATAGATAGAATTAATTTTACATTTAGCTAATTTTATTAGAAGTTAGTTTATTAAAAATATGGTCATTAACAAATGAGATAAAGAAAATAGTAGACATAAACAAAATGTACTACCTACTTCCATTGTTTTATGGTTTAGAGATAGAAAAACAGAAATTTTATTTCTAGCTTTTGAACCCTTGCTTCAAACATATTTATGAATTCATGTATTGCTTCAAATCATCAACATGTTCAGGAAGCATGAGTAGGCCTCCATTTCTGATCATCCAACTCATATCAGAATGCTCGTGTCTTGTTTATTATGATTTAAAGAAAATAATAAAATTCTTTTTTCATTTAATATGATGTAGATGAGCCAGCAATGGATGTACAACGTACGCCGACAGACGATCCCCGGAGTACATTGTTGGCATGAATGCTTTTCTCGAAGTGGCGAAAACAAACTTGAATGCATAGGGATTCATGTGTTGTCCATGCTCCTAGTGCAGAAACGACAAAGACTACTCTGACTATGGGACTCTTCACCTCCACTTGATTAAAAACGGATTCATGGCCAACTATGTGGTTTGGACCAAGCACGGTGAAAGAGGGGTTGTGATGGAAGATGATGAAGAAGAGGAGGATGATAATAACATTCCAGACTGGGCCGTGGGGAAAGCTTTGTAGATACTTTAATGGAAGATTCTGATGAAGAAGAGTTACCAGAAGACGTCTGTGTTGATGATGTTGGTCAGGTTCTACAGGATGCACATAGGGCCTGCGAAACTGATAAAGAAAAGGCAAAGTTGCAGCGTATGATAGAAGATCATAGAAAATTGTTGTACCCAGATTGCAAGCAAGGTCACAAAAAGTTTGGTACTACACTGGAAATGCTGCAATGGAAGGCAAAACATGGTGTGTCTAATAAGGCATTTGAGGGGATGCTCAAAATTGTGAAGGACAAGCTTCCCGAGAATAATGAATTACTGTCCACAACATATGAAGTGAAATAGAGTGTGTGCCCTCTAGGTTGGAGGTTTAGAAGATCCATGCCTGCCCTAATGATTGCATCCTATACCGAGGCAAGGATTACAAAAATTTGGATGCTTGTCCTGTGTGCAAAGCGCTACGTTATAAGATCCAGAGAGATGAAGATCCTGGTGATCAACAGTGACAACCTCCCAAGACGAAGAGAGTTTCAGCGAAGGTCATGTGGTATTTTCCTATAACACCATGTTTGAAGCGTTTGTTCAGGAACAAAGCAAATGCTAAGTTGATGAGATGGCACAAAGAGGAATGTAAGCAAGACCACATGCATGTTCAACCTTCCTGGTTAGATGTGCATGAAGCAAAAGTTCATTATGATATTGGTGCTTATCCAAGGTCCAAAACTATACAACAACGACATTGATGTGTATCTAAGACCATTGGTCGAGGAACTATTACTGCTATGGTAGGATAAAGGTGTATGTGTATGGGATGAGGATAAGCAAGAGAGCTTTGACCTACGAGCATTGTTGTTTGTAATCATCAACGATTGGCCTGCTCTAACTAACCTATAGGGCACTCAAACAAGGGATATCAGGCCTGCACCCATTATTTAGATAAAACAGAAGCTATTCATCTGAAAAATTCTAAGAAGGTCGTGTATATGGGTCACAATCACTTTCTTCCTGAGAAGCACCCCTTAAGGAAGAAAGGGATGCATTGCAAAGGGAAGGCTGATCATTGTCGACGCTCCTTAGCCTCACTACTAGGTTTGCACTCACGGCGACGGCGCCAGAAATGCCTGCTGGCACTCGCTAGCATCGCTACCGGGTTTATACCCCTCGTAATGGGGCTAGGGAACGTCTTTGGTAAAACTCACGTCACAGAAAGGTCCGCAAGCGCACGGATTACCGTTGTAGCACTTCACCCGGTGGTATTCGGGTTATCGTACTTATATTTTCCCAAGGGATGCACTACGGCAAAGATGATCGAATAAACGGTGGAGAGAAACAAGACTCGATAAAAGCTATAGCGGGGGTAACGAATAAAGATATTCGGGGATAACTTGACACACGCAAGGAGATCTTGATAAAGGGCTAGAGAGGACCTAGTGAGCTGGGAGGACAACGAGACGAGAAAGGATCCTAACACAATCTATCTATTCTTGTCAACTCTAGGCAAAGAACTAAGGCAAAGGATAACCAAGGCAAGCTAAACTCGACAAGCTCTTCTAGTGCTGCAGGGGCATGCAAAGTCGCGCTCTCAGACTGGGATGAGAAGGGAGAACGACGACGCGCTGAATCCTACCGGCCCGAACTAACGTGGTGGACTACAAAGCCCGTCCGGAGCTGTCACCTCCTTAGGGTACCACAACTATTCCGTTGAACGGGACACCAATCTAAGACTAAGGTAAGCTCTGAGCACCGCGCTCACAACGAACCAAAGAATCTTTCCCCGGATATCACGAAGGAAGGTCTCTCTCTACCGTGAAACACCGCAGATCAAGCGAAGAACGACCACAACACTATAGGGTTCAAGCGAGCTATGCTAACCAAGATTAAACTAACTTTAGTCTAAACCAAGAATAAAGCTTCTAGAGCAAAGTAAAAGCTGAATGTAATTGACTCGAAAGGTAAGATAGAAAGATAACTTAATTTGTACTTGAGTCTAAACAAAGAAAGGATACAAGAGTAGTACCAGAACCCTGAAGAAGACTCCTCCGGAACCCCGAGACTAGCTCGACTCGACTCTAACTCCCAAGCTACACTAATCCTACTCTAAGTGAACAATAGAGAGAAATGGAGATGCTCCTGCGTTGTGTGTCCGATCCAGCGAGTGGGAGGTGGCTTTTATAGGCAAGGAAGGTCGGTGGAGCGCAGGGGGGCCACATGCCAGGTGCGGCCGGCTCACTAGGTGCGGCCGGCCCTGGGATGTGCCGCCTCTCGCCTTAGACGCCCCTGATCACTGCTCCTGAGGCGGTTGTAGGTCGGCTCCTTGGGTCGGTTTTGCCCGGCACGCGAGTTGATAGGTGCGGCTGGCCCTCTAGGTGCGGCCGGCCCACCCCTGTGCCATGTGATGAACCGACCATGCTCGGGGATGCCTAGGATTGCCTCTGAATGGCGGTTGTGGCGATTGAGCGATCGGACAAGTGGACCCATTGATTCAAGTGATCCTAGCCTCCACCATTTGATCAAACCGACGTTTCTTCAGTGAATGTCGCTCGTCCAAGTTGTGCTCGAGGGAGAGGGGGTACTCTGGACCAGTGACGCGCCACGGGGCAGGGCCAGCCGCACTTGCCAGGCCGACCGGACCTGCAGGGCGGGCCGGACCAGGTGGTCGGCCGTGCCTTGCACGTGTGGTGTGTTGGTCCCAAATTCTGCCAAAATGTGTACCTGCCTATGAAAATCACAACATAACTCGTGGAACTTTATTAGTACTAAAAATGTGCATGAAACTTGTCATATACTCCTCTCGAACCCGAGGTTTTGACGGTCGAATTTTTGTTGTAAGGACCGTCAACAATCATCATACGAACACTACAAGAAAATCGCCGACTAGTGACACAACCTAGTTTTGGCGTCATTGATTTATGACGTTTTGGCTGATGTCGTCATTAAATTTCACTTGCGAGCAAATTTAGTGAAAAAAAACTTTCGTCATAAAGGTTGCTACTGCAGCTAGGCATTCACTGTTACATGCTTGTTTTATGATGCCATAAGCTCCACAAAATCGTCATAAACGAACTTTGGTCCCACACGTAAGTTCAAGCATCCAACTTTGGTCCCACATGTAAGTTCAAACAGCAGTATCCCAACCATTAGCACCCCATCGAAATGTTGAAAAATAATTTGACATCTTTAGGGTGCACACCCAAGACCTAAGAACAAAACACTATTTACCACTGCACCACTTCTTGTTTGTGTGATTTATTGTGAAACTATATGCTTATGTTAGAATATTGGTCCCAAATGTAAGTTCAAGCAGCAGTGTTCCAACTGCTTTGAAATGTTGCATAAATTAATTTGACTACACGGCTGCAGAGTGAGCAAGCTTGGAAAGTGCTTCATGACCGGGGTGTCCGAGCCGTTGATGCCAAAGGGACGAAGAGGAGGATGCAAGAAGAGCTGAGGCCGAAGGTAGTAGAGGGTAGAGCTGCCTTGTACTATTACACCGGACGATCTCGCTCCGAGTAGGAAGATCCTTCACAGAACAACCAAAGGGATCAAATTCCACACTGCAGTTATCGTCAATGGTAAATTGACAGACGGAAATGAGGTTCTTAATAAGGTGTGGAGCAATAAGAACATTATTAAGGTGAAGAATGTGTGGAAGATGAGTTGTGCCAGTAGAAGTGACATGTACAAGGCTACCGTCACCAACAACAATACTGGAGGGAGAATAAATAGAGGGAGGTGTAGTGGAAGAGAGAGTAACAGCATCGGAGGTGACATGATTGGTGGCGCCAGTGTCAAAATACCAGTCATGTTGGGGGGGGCTGCTGAAGTTGGAGTGTCTGAAACTAGGCTGTCAAGGCCTGCTGGTCCCAGCCATTGCTGTAGAGGCTGGCCGCAGGTGGGGGAGGGCCCATGGGCAAAACCAGAGCAGGAACACCCCACTGGCCGGCCCACTGACCAGGCGGCCCAGCAATGAAGGCGTGAGGTGGTTGGGTCGGCCCAGCAGAAGGTGGGCGAGGCAGGCCGCGAGGCCCAGGCCACATATGGATAGAACCCATCCACGGGTTCTGGTAGCTGGGACAAAATCCACCAGACCCGGAGTGCTGGCCGCCGGGGGGAGTCGAAGCAGAGGAGGCACTGCCGCCGCCGTCGCCGGGCCAACCGCCGGCGTGGCCGGTGCCGTAGCCGCTCCCGGAGTTGGTGCTGCCTGTGCCCCCGCTCCCGTGCTTCTTCCCGCCGCGCTTGCCGCGCCGAGAGGAGCCCCCAGAGGAGGATCCTGGGCTCCCTGCTGTTGCGGCCGGGGGGGGCGCTGGGTGGGAGAGCTCCATTGGAGGTATACCTGAGCATTTTTGGCCCGACCCGCGCCAGGCCCGCCCACTGACCTTACTGGACGGGCGTGGGCAGAGAACTTGAAGCCCGCGAAAATTTTTTTTGGCCCGAGCCCGGCTCGAAATGCTGTTTTTAGTTAGTTTACACTATAAAATGCGCGGGCGGCCCGCCCAAGCCCGGGCTCGACCCGAGCCCGACCCGAAAACTGAGGCCCGACACGTCCCATGGGACGGTCATGGGCAGGATTTTCTCGGCCCGAAAAACCCGAGTTTTTTTCGGCCCGGCCCGAACCCGGCCCGACCCGTGGAATGCTCAGGTCTAATTGGAGGTCCCCTTGTCTCCGGTGGAGCTGGAGAGGAGAGCAGTGGAGGGGGCGGTCTTGGCCATGGTCAGCTCCTTAATTTGAAGATCCGCACATACCTGCAAGAAACTGGGCAGGGGATTAGTGCGGCGGAGATGAAGACCAATGGCTTCGAACCGCTCGTTGAGGCCGCGGATGATGTTGAGGACGAGGGTGTGGTCGGAGACGGGTTCGCCAAGGTCGCGAAGATCCTGCGCCTTGCGCTTATAGCGCCGGCAATAGTCGACGATAGAGAGGTCACCTTGACTGAAGGTGCGGAAATCGGCGTCGGCGTACAGGGCGTGCGTGGCTTGATTCCCGAGAAATTGGGACTCGATGGCGAGCCAAATGTCGCGGGCAGAGGCGCGGTGCTCGAAGACGGTGTCGGCGAGGTCGTCGGAGATGGTGCCGAAGAGCCAAGTCCGCACGACACAATCCATGCGGACCCAATCGGCGAAGGTGGGGACGGCGATGTCCGAGAGGACATGACGCTCCAGGGAGTACCGCCCAAGGGTGAGGAGGAAGGTCTCACGCCACCGAGCGTAGAAGGTGGACGTCCCGTCGAGGCGGAGCGGGATGAGCAGGCGGATGTTTTGCACCGAGGCCGCCTGCGCGTGGAGGTTGAGGAGCGCGGTGGCCTCGTGCTGAGCAACGACATCGAAGACGGGCTCGTTGTCGACGGTGGCAAAGGAGGTGTCGTCGTCGTCGTCATGGGCAGACGGAGGGGGAAGGTTGGCCGCAACGCGTTCCCGCGTGGCACAATAAAGAGCGGCATGGAGACGAGCGTCTGCCGCATCTCGATCATCCTGCGTCGTGGCGGCCTCGCATTCTGCATCAGCCGCACGGGCGAGTGCAGCGTCGTGGGCGGCCTGGCGGGAAGGGGTATCAGCAGGTGTCACCGGTCGGCCGTCAGGATGAAGAGCGGCGGTGGCGGCAGCGGCCGAGGCATTGACGTCGTCAGCGGCCATGAGCAGCGTCGGGAGGACGCGCTGGAGCAGCACCGGGAAGGCGCGCTGGAGGGGCGGCGCGCTTGGAGCAGCGCCTAGTGCGGAAGAAATGGCCTGGGTGAGAACCTAGGCCTCTGATACCATGTAAGCTTCTGTATATTGATAGATGATGGAATTACAGAGAGGTTACAAATATATAGGCTATGAAGCCAAAGGGGTTCACGGTGTGAACACAAGACTGAAGAGGTTTAAGCCTAATAACTAGCACAAGATACTAAGCAACTAGCACATAATACTAAGCAGCACTGCTCAGGATACTAAGCAAGTGCATAGATACTAGAGAGATATAAGTGTAGTCTAATGATTATTGTGTCTGATTAAAAACTTTAATTGTCAATGTATAGTTCTTTACCAATCAATGTTACCATACCTACTGGAAGATTGGGTCAGTGCTACATCATCCACCATGACAACCACTACATTTTATAGAAAATGTGGCAACATGAAAGTCACGACTGCAATACACACTCTATCATTGTGTCATTATCATCACACTTTGTTACCATATTGTTGTCAGGACACTCCATTGCCATGACTTTGTCATCATGAATCTGCCACACACTACTGGGAAACAAACTTTGATCCCTTACCATAATACTAGTTGTTTTTGACCAAGTACTAATGTTAGCATTAAAACCGGGTCTAAGATTGGGGTTTCAGAGACCATTTAGTACCGAGTAATAACACTAACTATAAAGTATACCTTTAGTACTATGTGGTGTTATGACCCGGTACTAAAGGTCTTTTCATAGGTTACGTCAAAAGGAATGCATATCTACATTCATCACATGTGATGTGTAGATGGAGTGGTAACGAAGGATCACACAAGATTAGAGGTGTGGATTCCGAATCCCACGGACCGCACATGTGTATATTACGCGTGAAAATTGTGTGACTTGTGATGCCGCGCACGTGCGGGGGCCTCCTGACGGTCAGGGGTTATTTATTTATTTTTTGGGTGAAAAACATATTAGTATCGGGTGTCTCTCCAGCTGGTACTAATGCGCACCGTTTAGTATCGGTCATTTGACCCAGTTCTAAGGATCACCCTTTTAGTACCGAATTGCCAATACTAGTTGGAAAACTGGTACTGAAGGGTTGTTAACTGGTACTAAAGACGCTTCCCACAGTAGTGACATCAAGCACTCATGGATGAGGTCAAGTTAAAGATATATCTTGCCACCACCATGACAAACTCAATTGAGGAGCTCGCACGTTACCATTGATGAGCTCCAAACCATCATGTGTGGATCTTTACCACCATGACAAACTCATGTCTAGAGATGTGAAAATATGTATGTATGGCCATAATCACTTGATGAAAGGGCTATGCACATGATGTTGTGGAAGCTACCACGACATTGATAAGGTCTCCCCAAGTTTGTCATCCTCGATACAAGATCCACATCGTGTTTGTGTGTGCGTGTGCATGCACAGGCGTAGGTGTGTGTTAAGTTGGAGGGGGGGGGCACGAGCCAGACCTACCGATGCATTTTATAGGGCCGGTTGAGGCCACGACCCGTCTTGGTAAATAAAAAAATTGTCATCTCTCCACGTACCCTGCTCATCTATGGGGCCCATGACACGACTCCTTGTGGGGCCTACTCCATGGTTCTGCTTGCCCGCATCTCCATGCATGTATTCTGATGTCACTATGATCCCCTACTAATCAATTGCATGTTCATGCGCCGAGTTGAGAAGGTTGTCCATATAACCCCCACCACAAACTGAATGTGCGGCTCTCTAGGCCAGCAATACCGACAAGCCAGAGCTGCTTGCCTCTGATCCGCTCCCCCGCAAGAGGCTACACACCCACTCCATCGTGCCTTGACCTAGTCACACTACTCTTCGGGGACAAGAACGATCGCATGCTAGTACCGCCTGAAACATAAGAGAGGAAGTTCAAGAGATAAGGCTGAGATAAAGGGGGACATTGTGAGGTGATATATAAATGAGGGAGGACCCTCCCTCCATCCCGCGCCTCATTTTCAAAATTGCAGCCATTCGAGTCCAAAACATTGAACATCAACAATTTTTTGGATGGGATGGTGGAATCCCATGCTCCTAGAAATAAATTTTCAATAGCAGACATCACCCACTTGTGAAGGACAACTTTTAGGAGGGAACAATGATGTCACCGAGGGATGGAATCGGATCGGATACGCCCGGATACAAATTCGGATGTCACTCTTTACCACATTTTATTTCGAATTCGAATACAAATACGAATGTTATCGAATACAAATACAAAACGGATATTTCGAATTCAGATTCGCATTTGAATACTACTTGATTTATAGCATAGAGTCATAGCGAGTATCAATTTCATTTGTCGATGGTTTTATAATTGATCAAATCATGTTACAAGTAGAGAGAAAATTATGATCATTATACATAATAGATATCTTATTGCAAATAACATATTAATTAATTAATATATCACAATAAAGATAAAATAAGTAAATTTGTAAATATAAACATCTTTTAATAGTAAAAATAAGTACATAAATACATTTAAGTAAAATTTATTTATTTGCTAAATAATATAATGTATTTAAAATTACTATGATCAGACACATTAAAATTAATTAAAAAATATCATTATATAATTTAGTAATATTAGGTTAACATAATTAGTTAGTTGTCGTATATATAATTTTTAATAGTTAAAATGGTGTAAATAATTATTTTACTAGTAATATTAAAATTAACATCATTTGTAATTAGTATTTAGTAATATAAATAAATTTAAGATGGTTTCTATGGGTACTTTAGTTTTAGTAGATACAAATAATGTCGGATTTTTGTCAGATAATTCAGATAATGTCGAATACAGATAATGTTGAAAATCGACATCCATATTAAAAACGAATACAAATACGGATTCCATATTGACGTTTTTAGCGGACGCGAATACGGATAATTCGAATTTTCCAGACATCCGAATCCATCTTTAATGTCACCTGCCTCTTGCCCAATTCTGGGGCTGACCGAAACACAACCCACCCCAAAAATGCTGATTTGTAGAGGTGGTCCTTGTTTCGGTCCACCCCAATAAGTTGGCATGATTGTTAGGAGTAGCGACAGGACCATTCGCTCTTGGAAATCAATTAATAGGAGCTGACCAGCAGCTAATCCAAAGTTAAAAGTTAGCTGGTGCGGATGAACTCTTTGTCCACCCGTGAATATTTTTTTGTAACATACGTGCCTAGAAATTATTTTTACAGTGAAGTGTGAAATTTTTACAATCCTAAGGTAGTGTGAGGTATCATTTTATTATCGCTAGTTCTTATAATAAAAAAGCCCCCGCGCCCAGAGATATCTCTTACAAACAAGTAATGATAAATAATATGTGGCCAAACATTCTACCTTTTACTAGCATTACGGGATCTCTTTGTTTTCATGGAGACACTCATGTTGTATCTTAAACAAAAAGACACATATGCCAAAGCCACAATACAACCAGTCTTTTGTTCCTTCATAAATTATATATAAGCTGGATTATAATCATGGGTATTAAGGTAAAAGGTTATCATAGAACCACAAATAATCTGAAATAATCTAATGTATGGTTCCAAGTGATCTTTTACCATGCAAGCATAGTATGTACTCCCTCGGTTCCAAATTACGGTTCGTTTGACTTTTATAATAGTTTGACCGCTCGTATCGTTAAAATTTTTTTTGCGCGAATATAGTCAGATTTAATTTATTTTTGAAGTACTTTTATTAATAAAGTAAGTCACAACAAAAAAAATAATATTTTTCACAATTTTTTATAAGACAAGCAGTCAAACTTTGAGTTAAAAAAAGGCAAACGAACTATAAATTGGTACAGACAGAGTATCCATGATCTATATTATATAATCCAACTTATATAATTTAGGCTGTTTATTATAATCTCAAATCAACATAGCCTTACTCGTACATACATATACGTACAGGCCGATGCAATACTCCAGTCTCCACACGAGCTAAATGCACGCACCGTACATGGTCTCCTCACGCGTACGTGCCCATCAGTACAAATCGCCGTAGCGCGCTACGTACGCACGTGCCGTGTCAGCATATCTCGACGTACCCGTCGATCTCCCACCGGCCGTAAACTGTTCGTGACCATGATGATCATGCCCATCCGCAATAAATCCTCTCTTGCACAGTGCATGCAGTGAGGTCCTTTATTTTTTAGGACCTGGATACACGGAGAGGGTTCTCCAATTAGTCTTAACGCGAGAACCCAGCCCGCAGAAGATCCCGCATCGTGGGCCCCACCACCTGGCCTTATCGTCAAGAAGCTGTGGCTGCGCGGGTGTCTTCCTCCTCGGGTTGTCATCGCGCGGCGTGAATCGAGGGGGCGCCACGGCCCCGCCGCCGTCGCTCCCGTTCGGCTCCGGCGGCGCCGCCGCCACCTCCGCCGCCCCCACGCCCGCGGCCGGCGCGAATCGAAGTGGAACCCCGTCGCCATCTCCGGTGAGTACCCTTCCATCGTCTTCCTCCTCTCCGGCGTGCTCCCCCACCACCGCCGACCTCCACCACCGCCCACGGCCGGCGGCGACCTCGCCGCCGCGCCGCCGCCCACCAACCGCCCCTCCCCCTCGACCCCGCCCTTCCTAATCTCTCCCACTGCTTGCCCCCGCCACCGACCCTGCCCAACCGGCCTCCTCCACCACCGCGGCGGTCGGCGCCACCGCTGCCCGCCATTCCGCCAACACCCCGCCACCACCACCGGTCCGGCAGCCGCCCCCGGACCTCCCTCTAGGTCTGGTGGCCATGGAGGATCCCCAAACCCCGAAACCCCAAACCCTAACCCGAATCCTAAGGCCGCCTCCCTCCGCCGCCGCCCGCGCCCGACGGCGCCCCGCCCACAACCCGCCGGAGTTGGAGAAGAAGCATGCAAGTTACTTCCGACTGTGTATTTCTTTGTGTTGAGAGAAGTAACTCTGTGTTGGAAAAAGTAACCTCGGAGGGCTCTCCATTTAAGCCTGAATGGAGAGGCCTCTCTGTTTAGCATTTGCGTATTTTTTATCGACGATCGGCCCGTTGTCGGTCTCTGTAACGACCTTTTTACTGTTTGGCATATATCCTGCACGGTACCGTACTACATATCACACCGTGCATGTGTACCCGTGTGTACACACCTACTGTAGCAGGTAGTAGCTAGCTTAGAACAACTCCACTAAGGGATGCAAATGGACCTTTACTACAAAATTTAAAGTTTTAGAGTAAAAATTCAACTCTAGTAGAGTCTTTAAATATGACAGTATTTCTCATGACCCTCCAAATTCCAGCTCTAAGACTTCATTTTTGGAGGGTCTCCAATTCTCCCCACAAATATGGGTCCCACCATTTTTATTTTCTTTTTTTATTTTTCTTTTATTTTCCTCTCTCCTCCCGTCTCTCTCCCCCGCAACTGCCGCCCATCCTCCTCCATCCATCCCTGTGTACCTACCCCACCCCTCCCTCTCCTCCCGAGGATGGCGGCTTTAGCGTTGGATGCTGCACGGGCGCCGGGTGGGGATCGAGCAAGGTGGCGGCGGCCCCGCTGCCATCCACACGTTGGTTGTTGCGCCAGGCGCCGGGCTTCGTCGGCCCAGTGCCCATCCGATCCCTCGTTCCTCCCCTTCTCCCCCCTTTTCAATTTTTGATCTTGCGGACCACCTTCTTGCCACCCCAGACCTCCATGAGGCCCTTTGGGCAACCGCAGGGAACGTGGAAGATGAGCACGGTGCGGCGGCGCCATCTTGCGGAGCTCGACCAGCTTGCATTGCTCGTCCCCGAGCTCGATGAGGCGCGCCCGAGGACAAGGTGGATGAAGAGGATGACCTACCCCTCGGCTTCCACGACCTCCTTGAGCACGGCTTGAGGCACTCCTCGAATTCGCTGCTGTACTTGGCGTCGGCGACGAGCGCGCCCATGTCGAGCGCGATGAGGCGGGCGTCGAGGAGGTTGCTGGGAACGTCACCGCGGATGATGCACTGCGTGAAGCCCTCAACGACGGTCGTCTTCCCGACGCCCGTCTCACTGATGAGGATCGGGTTGTTCTTATTGCGGTGCGACAGGATGCGCACCATGACGGGGTCGAGCTTCCCGGCCTGCTCGACGAGGTCGCGGCCGTAGGTCTTGAGCGCCTGGAAGTTGGTGTCCCCGGACACGGACTCGACACGATGGCTCTCCCCGCTGTGGAGCTTCTCGAGCTCGGTGCGCACCCACGCCACGCACACGCTAGTCTCCTTGAGGCAATCGGAGATTTGCAAGTCCTCGAGTAGGCCGAGCAGCGACTTGTCGACGGCGAGGTGACAGTCGCCACCGCCGTTTCGCCGGGCTCTTGCATCAGCCGCGTCGCCTTCCACTTCACTGTCGCACTGTCCTAGAGGCTGTTCCCTCCTACGCCATCACCACCTCCTCCGCCCTGGCCCTCTGTCGTCGACGCCGCTGCCGAGCTCCCTCCCATGCTGGGCCACGGCGAGCTCCTTTTCCTGCAAGGATCAGCGGCGTGTGGGCTACCCGGCCGAGCTCCTCCGCCGGGCGCGGGCGCTGGCCGCGACGAGCTCCGATCTTCGTACGGGTGAGCTCCGATCCCCGGACGGGTGAGCTCTCCTGCAAGAAGTGGCGATGGTCGAGCGGTCCTGCGCACGGGATCCGGAGGAAGTCCATGGAAACGAGGCAGGAGCTCGCCTCTATATGGCTGACAAACGGGGTCCACGAGAAAATAGGGGTGTAGGATTTCTCACTGGAGTTGAGAGCAAATTTCGGGTCTCTATTTTTTTTTACAATCCGGTCTGCAAATGGGTTTTTAGAGATCTCAATTTGCAGACCCCACTGAAATTGCTCTTAGCTAGGTTGCATATGTGCGTGCGTGTTGTGAACGTCTGTGTTGTACTACTGTGTAATTTTAAAAAAACTAGGTTGCGTGTGTGTACGCGGACGACAGGATAAAGGAAGGGAGAGGGTTTTACGGGAAAGGCAAAGCTCAAGTCGATCGATCGTCTCCTTTATCTCCTTTATCACTTGCCCGAGGACCACGTCGCAAAAAAAAAAAAGCATTTCGTTGATTGATTCGTGCTAGCCGTGCGACGATGTGACTGATCTGCAGCCACTTAGCTAGATCCGAGAGCATGGTGTGCGCATATTATCCACTCTTGCCGACAAAAGCTGGCCGGTCAAAGGATATGCATGCATGTATCAAGAAATACTAAAACGGATAGTAATTTGGGATACGAGAGAAGTATCCGATAGTGAAGTAATCCCTCCGTATCGAAATATTTGTCGCTGTTGACTTTTTCTTGCAACTTTGACCATTCGTCTTATTCAAAAAATTATTGCAAACATATAAAATGATAAGTCAAGTTTAAAATACATACAACAATAAAGCATATAGCAAACAAAATAAATTGTACTGCCGCAATTTTTTGATTAAGACGAATGGTCAAAGTTGTAGAAAAAAGTCAATGACGACAAATATTTCGATACGGAGGGAGTATTATATATGTTGATAAAGTAAGCGCGATGGTGCTGTTTGCTTTTCATGATGCGTCTCGTAGCTTATTTTTAAAAGTTCATTATAGTTTTGATATAAATGATGATGTCTATTTTCATTTTAAAAAAGCAGAGATGCAAAGAAGGGAACTGCGCGTCCACGTCATTGGGCTTACAACCAAACAGGCAGCGGAGCTCTGCTGTACGTTTGGATCCCTCACGAGCTATCAGCTATGGTCATCACTCAATGCATCTATCCACGATGTGTCTAACAACATTACGTCAAAATTGATTTGTGTTGGCTCATGTAATTTAACATACTGACAGGCATGGTTGGCACCCGCCATCGATTCCTAAATCAATAGGGGACCACTTGCCCCCTAGCAGTAGGGCAATTGTACTGATGGACGACATAAGCCCCCCACCAGCACATATGATTGCATTTGTGCTGATGGGTGCATTAATGGTCTGCTTGGTTGGCAGCCACCTTTTGCCAAGCTGTTGTGTGAGGTGCCACAAAGTGTGGCACCGAAAATCAACACCACACTTTGTGGTGAAAACGCTGAAGTGTTTGCCAATCTTGTGAATGCCTATGGCTGACTTAGCTTTTGCAGCAACCAAGCCACAGTCTTGCAACATGTGGCGGCAGCTGTTTGGCATGACAAACCGAGGTTGCCAACCAAGCACGTCCTAAGTCGTCCGCTAGCACACAACCTGTCCGAATAAGTTCAATCTCCAACATTATATTTAGAGCTAGCTTGTCCAAGAGGAGCTGGCGCTTACCGCACGCACGTGAGAGTGAGATGAGAGCGCGGATGGCGTCGGCCACATGGAGACTGGGGAGTCGTTACACAATCCTTTTTTTTTGAAGTAAGTCGTTGCACAATCCTTCATGGGACAAACTGCATCCATGCGTGCATGGCTGGCCTTAGACTATCGCACTCGTCATACTTCATATCCTCTTTTAAAATAGAATATTCATACCTAGTCATCAAGATTATCTCCTTTATACTACTTTCTTCTGCACCCATCTTACTCCACTTTCTTCCTCTATATACCAAAACTACCACTCTGTAGGTCCCACATGTCATACTTTGTTTATTATATTTATCCCATCTCTCCCCCACCTACCCCGGCCTCTTCGCTCCCTCCCTCCACCTACGCCGATGTATCCTCTCCTCCCTCCGGTGGTGTGGGTCAGGCGCCCCCCCGCACACACCTGCGAGCCATGGTCGCGGGCCACCGTCATCCCTGACTTCCGCCCCTTCTGCTCCTTCCCCTACTTGCGTGTGCCGGCCGCAACGAGGACGGTGGCCGGAGCTGCCTCCTCCTGCCCCGACTCGAGGTCCGCGCTGCCGGGCTCCTCCCCTCCTCTTTGCAGGGGACCCGCCCGGGCGGTCTCCCACTCTCTCTCCCCAATGGCACTCCCGCACGAGATGGAGGCAGGAGTGGGGCCGTCGAGCTCAGGCGGATTGAGCTCCCCTCTCTCCTCTTCGTCGTGGCGGCGGCGAGGTCCTGGTGGCAACGATGGTGAAGTCCTCGCGAGGAGCGTCGCCTATTCCTCCTTGGGCGGCGACAGTCGCGCGCCCTCTGCCACTCCCCACGTGCCCTGCCTGATCCACGACAGAAGGTGGAGCTCGGCAACGCTATGGATCTTGGCGGCCTCTCATCCTTGATCTTGGCAACGGGGAACTGACAACTGGGGACGCGTCGACATGGGGATGAGGACGGCTCGGATTGGGCGCTCTCCCTCCACCTGTGCCGACATCCTCGCGTTCCTCCCCGTGCTCCGCCTCCGGCTCTGAATCCCCGGCCCACTCCTCCGGCCCGATTCACAGGCCCCGCGTCGGCGTCAACTTGGGCTAGCCTCGATATGCAGCCGCTCCCCGACGGCTTCCTCGTCTTCCTCGCCTCGAGCCTCCCCCGTCTTCCCGGCCAGCGGAGCTCGCAACGCGTGGCGGTGGAGGTCCTGTGCGAAGGAGGGAGGCGGGACTTCTCTCTAGCGTTGTCCTCTCTCTCTCTTTGCACCCCTCCTCTCCAGCGCCGACGTCGGCGCGCCCCTCCTTCCGCTCTGCCTGTCATCTGTCTGAGGGCTGGCGGGAGATGGTGGGCAGCGCGAGCCCCTGTGCCACGGTGGCAGCTAGTTGGGAGGCCACTACTCCACTGGGAATGATGGCGGAAACGACGTGGCGTGACGGGAAAATCGCGTCCCTTTTCCCGTCCCCTGCTGTGGCGGAAAATGGCATCCCTCCCCCAGGAGAGGATCCCCGGCGTCGGTGCAGATAGTCTTATGACTTCTATCACACGTACCGGTCACCGATGTACAGCTCATTGCTACTTTTTCACAGAAATAAAATCAGAAAATCTAGTCAAAAGGATATTATAACCTTTTTAGAAGCAATCATAGAGATCTTATTTGAGTATAAACAGCAATTACATCACTCAAGGTCATCAGTGTCAACATACTATACATATATGCGGATATGCCCGGCCCGGCCTGGCGGCGCCCGGCCACAAGTTGACCGCGCAGCCGGCAGCGCACATATACATGAGCCCTTTCGTCTCCGGCGAGCAACGACGCATGGTATAGCAGGTCGACCTATCGCGGGCCACCACCATGTGCATACCATGCATGCATGTCGTCTTTGCTCTGGGAAACAGGCCGGAGTCGCTGCTTGTGCTGGCAGTCCTGTCTTTCAACGATGTCACCTGGAAGCCTTGACTCGGCTGCTTAGGGCATGTTTGGTTTCCTTCTCAGTTTTCCTAGCCTGCATCCCTCCGGTCAGGCTCCCTCCAGCCAGGCTCTGAGCATGCAGAGTGTCGTTGTTTGGTTGCCAGGACCTCCACAGCCAGGCTAGAGAGAGCAATTTTTTGGTTGCGTGCTTGCACGAGATAAGTCGCATGAGATAAAAAATATTTAAAGATTATGATTATAATTTTCATTTTGTACAAATACTGTTTTAAAGGACTTATTCTATCTAATCATGTCTTAATTATCCATAAAATACATTAATATCACTTGATATTTACTAATTATACACTAATACATCATTAGTGAGAGAAACAGCTGCATGAGCCGAGCCTGGCTCTGCAGAAACGGTCGTTTCGAGCGTTTCTAGAGATGCAGGCAAGAGGGGGCAAAATACATCTGGAGAGCCTGACTCTAGGGGCAGTGCAGGCAATCAAACGCTACTCGTCTGCACCCTGTAGACCTGATTGGTCCATAAACAGCGAACCAAACGCACCCTAAGTGCACGCCCGTTTGCATGCGTCGATGGCTAGTCTGGAGTAGGCGAGATTGATTCAGACAAACACTGTTGCCTTCGAGGCCTCTCTGGAAGGAGTCGTCTTGCCTGTCCATGGAGCCCTTTTGTCAGTAGAGACCTCAAAGGCTATACCAATCATGCGTGTAGACGTGATTTTGATCCCTTGAAATTAAAATAGAAAATGTTTTGTATACGGATTTCGTCGAAAGTATAAACTTTGAACTAGAAAATGTCCTGGTCACATCTCTAGCGTACTCCGTAGTAGGTGAACGCTGAGCCGCAGTGTGTATTACAAGCCTGTCCAACATCTGTACTGATTGTTAGACAGACTCTACAGTATATATTGCTGAAGTTATTGAAATTTAGACCTTGTTTAGTTGGTTGAAAAATTTGCAAATTTAACTGCTGGAACTCCTGTAGTACACTGTAGCACGTTTCGTTTGTTTGTGGTAAATATTATTCTACCATGGCCTAACTAGGCTCAAAAGATTCGTGTCGCAAAGGACATCCAAACTGTGTAATTAGTTATTTTTTACCTATATTTAATACTCTGAACATATGTCTTTTGGCGTATTTAATGTGATGTGATGGAGAGAGTGAAAAAAAGTTAGAAACTTTAGCCATCTAAACCAGCCCAGCTATGTATATATTGGCGACAGGTCACCACCACACATTAAATAATTTGGTCATGTCATGTCTTTGTAGTACGACCTTTTTTTTTTTTGGAGAAATCTCTGCAGTCGTACTGCACGTCGATCTGCACTCACTAGAGCATGACAACATATGGTGCTCTGTTCATATTCCAGTACCTTGTCTGCTGAGCAGTTTCCTGCATGCATGTTGCTCAGATATCGTTTTCCTAAAGTGAAACAACGGCCCTGGGAGATCTGCCATTCATGATCATATCAATAGTTTTTCCTGCTCACACATTGCTTGCAAGTTGCAACACAGACTGACACATTCATGATCAACCGCAGATAATGAACACACAGCATCTTTATCTTTTTCCTTATATATGTTGTGTTGCAAAATTCTCCTTCAATTGAACTACTATATATTTTTCAGTACATAATTATTAATACCGCATAAGTTCCTTTTGACAGGGGTTTATAGTGCATAAGAGTTGTACCGGCAGATTAGTGTTTAACATAAGATCGAATTGAGCAGAGCAATGTAGCATAAAGTTGTTGCCGGCTGATTGAAGGGCATGCATTCTACTGCCGTCCTTGATCATCATGCAAGTGGTTTCGCTTTTATCAGCAAAGAGATTTACAGGGAGGGGGTGGAGATGTAACAAACAAGCACCACTGATAGAGATGTATCATATGCATGGGAGAACGTACAAAGTGCACATGTCCTGGTAGAGGCCGCAGCAGGTGGTAAAGACCAAAGAGAGCAACATCCCTGATCGACATTCCGCATTCAACACACACATAGATATAGACTTTTTGAGGCACTGCGCTTGAGCAATGGGTCCAAAAGTTGAAAGGATTCTGCAATCCATTGCTTTATGATTGAAACTTTTGTACACCACATCATGCATGGCCTACCAAAGCACAATACCACTCTATCTGCCCTTTGAGCTCTCTCTTCGACGCTGACAGAGAAAGATCGGCCATGATGGCCTTATGATAGGCCATGCATGCTGCTTTTTTGTGTTACTTTTTTGTTGCATCCCGGCCCCGTCCTTTGCCTAAGATTCCTTGTCTTGGACAGATTTCTGCCGCATGGATATATTCCTACAACTACAAGTGTCCAGGTTCTGAGATCCTGGGTCCAGGGGCACATTGATACTGCCAAGAAATTCTACGTGTGCACACTGTAACACACGGTTAGTGAGTGGTTTAGGGTTTAGGGATATTCGGATGCGATAATGTGGTGTCAGAAATACTAATGATATGTTTGCATGGCGCCCCGGCCCGGCCTCCTTCTCTTGCATCATGCATGTTGCTTCAGGTTGGTAGTGCTTGACTAGCTTCTTGTAGTGCTACTACCATGCATGCATGTGCAAATGGGAGAGATCAACATATATTACACCATTATTCACACAATCCATTCTCTTTTAATTTGATGAGAACACTGACTGATCAGCTGCAGTTAACGTGTCGAGTGCCATAATCGATGATAATTATAGGGTAGATAATTAATAACACATATATGCATGGTTGGCCCGTCCACTTGATCGCACAGTACATCGCACGGACATCCTAGAGTAAGCAGGGTTCCAGAGTCCCAACGACAACGAGACGTCAATGGTGACTTCAGAAATTTCGGGTGCTTAGTCCTTCGAATGTGCTCAAAGGGGTAGGGTTCGCATACGTGTGTTCATAGGGGTGAGTGTTCATGCGTGTTGTGAGCATCTGCGTTGTATTGTGTGATTTTTTTTAAAAATTATGTCGATTTAGATTTGTACTAAGTAAAATTTGTCTAGCTTGGACCAAATTTACAAGAAACCATTAACGTCGTCTAAAATATGAAATAAATGAACTAACGAAATATATTCCATGATCGATATCGATCTACCTAGCGATCAAACCAGTTTGATGTTCTTTAAATCTGATCTAAAGATTCAAAGCTAATAATTAAGAAGCTTGATAGTACACCATCATCATTGCTGGCGTAACCATGTGCTTGAGAGTTTATTTGCTGGGTGCTGCATGCATGACCGACCTGCCAGGGCATGCATCAACCGAGATGCATGGTCGATCGATGCAGAGAAAGCTTGCGCAGTAGTAATAATTAAGTGCGCAGCACTGTGGACGTCCTACAGCCAGTGTTAAATGTGTTACGGACATTATTAGCTAGTGGCTCCACCTGGCGTAATTAGGGCAGTGACGTGGCGTGCAGTGCTTTAGGAAGGAACAACCGAACGACCGATCCACATCGTCATCGAGCTACTAATTACTTCTAGCAGGCAGGAACTGACGCCTTGTCGAATTGAATCGGGAGTCCCTGATGATATATGCCTAGCGCGAGCCATTTTGAAATTTGACATCAAGTTGGCAAGTCTTTCAAGATTTGACAGACATTTTGAAATAATTCGGCGCTTTGGTTTGAATAATGGATGGGAGAGGCTGGAATTCGATTGGATATGATGTTGCGCATGCAATATCTCTGATCGCCACTACCTTATTATTTGGTCATATATAGCATATATGCAGTTGAAGAGATCCCGCCGCCGCCGGAGAGACATTTGACGCGTTGTAGTACGTACGTGTACGTCGATCGTGACGACGGCGACCGTACCGGTGATCATGTTTCCAGCACCGGCGTCCGTCCGGCACACGGTGGCGCAGTCGTGAACCTTGTATCGGCAACCGCCGCCTTGCGTGTTTCCGGTAGCGGCATTGATGAACAGTATATATAGAGAGAGAGATGCCCGAACGGTGCAAACTCAAGTCCGTAGACCGTAGAGATGTTAGTTAAAAGGATGCACGGTACGATGCGTGTACATATAACAATACAGTACTCTATAAATAATTCATGAATGCACATGCCTTACACGCGTGTACGGATGTTAAGTGATTCGGATATAATCCGTGCTCAAGTATGCCCGTACGTGTTGCGTGTCGATCACCGACCGACCGTTGATCATATCCTATTCCTCATTTCCTCCTCGTCCTAGTATATGTACATACAGTATATGCTGTAAATTGCTAACGCTGTACAACACCCCGTTTCTGTCCTGTTGAGATTCTTACACACCTCATGCAGTCTCAGCGCGCGAATTCGATCCATCTAGCAAGGAAGGAAGGGAAACTTGACTGAGGCTGCAACTGGGCCGGAAATTTTAGTAGGCCGTAAATTTGAAGGCCCATTTTAAATTTGCTTTTCCCCGGAATCTCTTAATATGAATCCTAGCTAATACCGCGAACGGGTAGCGGGTCCACGTCACCCGTTAACCCGCGAGCCGTCGGATCTGGCAAGTTCATCGTATTAGCCGTTCGATCATGGTCGTTTCGGCCCCTCGCCCTTTAGCGGCAACTCTGGAAACTCGCGAACCCGCCGCCACCGCCCTGCATCACCGGAAAGCAGGGGTCGGGGAGGCCGCCGCGGCGGGCGAGGAAGCGAACGACGACCTCCCGTTTGACCTCGATGTGGCTCCCGCTCGACGCCTCGACCTCGAGGACGCCTAGACGGCTCCGCCGCACCTCCTGACCGAGCCCGCCGCGCCCCGCGCCTCCCGGGCAGGCCTCAGCCCAGCGACGCAACGCCTCCAGGCCCCTTCTGCTGCGCCTCCCGACCGAGGTCGCTGCGGCTCCAGGCTGGCGCCAAGCCCCAGGCCGACGACGTCGTGGCTCCCGGCGCCCCCTCCGAGAAGCCGCGCAACAGAAAAGGAGGAAGGAAGGGAGGGAACGAAGCAGCGCGCCGCTGCACCGCCGGAACCGGTACGCCCGTGCGCCGCCACGCCCGCGTCGGAGAAAGGGACGGAGGAACGAGGAAGCAGATCCTCTGCCGTTCTTCCCTCTGCCGTTGAGTCCCTGTCACGTGGACCCGGTCCCACAAGGCAGTGGCTCAACGGCAGGGGTTCAATGGCAGGCGAGACTCACCCGAGGAACGAAGCAAGCAGAGCAGATAAAGTTGAACCGTTCCATAGATAAGGATACGGACGTTTGCAGAAAAACCCTTGGACAACTGCGAAATCTCATCCACAACTTATGTCTTGAAACATTTGCACAAAAAACACTATGAACATTCCCTCTTTAAGATCCAGCCCAACACCTTTTTTGAAAGAACTACGCCTTCGCTAAGTCTGCAGAGACTTCCCTGATGCCCTGTTCGCTAAGAGCATCTCCAAGAGTCTGCTAAAAAATTCTTCCTAAAAACTATGTATTAGGGCTTTGCTAAAAAAGTTTTTCCCTAAAATCATAGCATCTCACGGCAGATCCCTAATAATAGATTTCCCAATATTTTAAAACTTGCCACGTTGGCACACTTGGGCCATCCCTATTCCCTAATGTTACTATTATTCATTTATATCAGTCTCACTAGCATACGGGTTATAATGTAGTCATATATTTATTTCGCGTCCTTTTTGCATGTTCAAATGTTCCCTCAGGGATTCCTATATTTAACAAGGAATATACTGTAAAATAGCAAGGATCGTATTGCAAAAGTGACAAATATCTGCGACTCTGCGAGCAATGGCTCTCTCTCGATCTATCGTCTCTCTCCCGTTCATTGCCTCACAGATCATGGAGGGTGAGCGGCCGGCAAGCAAGCTCCGCGGCTCGGAGCAGGCAGCGTGGTGCAACAGCTTGGGAGCCGGGAAGACTAGCGGGGCTCCCATGAAGACCGGCGCCGCCCTCCGTTGCTTGCTATGGCTTCCAGTGAGTTCCCTCCCTTCGTTCCGCGATGTCGAAGAGGATGCGCGCCACCAAGGATGCAGATGCCCGAGTTCAAGGCCCGCGTGGCTGCGTCATCACCACCGGGCAGGTCGGGGTTGTCCTCGACCTTGCAGACCACCTCGCATGTCACCACCACCGGGCAGGTCGAAGTTGTTGCCGCGACGCTGCTGGACCTCTCCAGACTTCTTCCCAGCCGGCCAATGGAGGGATGTGCTCGCCGCTGGGGTGCTCGTCGGGGACAGACACCAAGCGTCGTTGACGCATCCCGCCGCCGTGCCCCTGCCGATCAGGATTCAGGAGCCGTTGTGGCTGCTTGTCCTCGTACCGCCACAGCCATCGCCGCTGCAGCCAAGGACGCCACCGTCGAAGGAAAAATCTCAAATTCACGTGAAGTCAATCGCTAGGGAAAAAACGCGGGAGGATCCTGGCGCGCGGGAAGGAGAGGCTCGAGGACTTGGGGGTGGACGAAGGTCGCGAAAATATGCGCAGTGGGGTGGGTGATTTTAGCACCGCTAAAAGATTGAGGTACGTTTAGGGGAACTGTTGGAGGTCTAGTTTTTCAATTTTTCCCTAAAAAGTGTTTTAGGGGTAAGATTAGCATTTTATTGGAGATGCTCTAACTCTTGTTCCTAATAAAATCATCTAAGACCATGACGTACTACAATACCAGCAAAACGACTTTTTACAATACATGAGATCCATTATTGTATCAGACATTATATACAAAATTTGTTACCGTACCGTACCATACCCACAGCAACGCAAGAGGTACTGGCTAATAAATATATTTAATGGGGAACACTATTGTTATCCTATGTACTAAACTTTCAGATACAGAACATTTGAATTCAGTACTTATCACTAGGTCAGAAACGATTTGTCCTGGCACAACCAAATTAGCGTGCTGGCGGGTGTAATTGGCACCCGCAGCACAGTGGTGCACAAGGGCGCCGGGCCAGCAACCGCCAACATTGAAGGCTTAGTGCTGGCGGGTGGCTTGGTGGCTTATGTCGCCCGCCAGCATTGACCTTTACTACTGGCGGCTGGCATAAGCACCCGCTAGCATAGTGAATCTGTAAGAAGTTGCAAATAGAATATGTTATTTCTATCACCAATAGTTCAACATGGACAGCACCAACAAGTCAAATTGATTCACCAACAAGTCAAATTCAAACTGAAATATCAACACAAACGGCACCTTAGAAAGGTTTATTTCACACAAACAACACGATCACAAATGTTTCAAAGCACACTTCAACACAAATTAAAGTACACTACAAGAGGGGCCTCACTCACAAGTCAGAACTACAACTTGCCTCACTCAGTTCCTAGACAGTTCGCCAGTGAGATAACCACCAAGCACTACACCTAATATCAAGATCACAAAAGCGAGGATGGTGCCCTGGATGCATGATCCATTATTTTTCTTGGGCTTCCTCCCACAACCACTCTTCATCAAATGTTCAGTAAACTGCCCTCGTAGATCTGCATGGTCTATCTTCGTTTCATTTTGCGACATCTTCATATCACTAAACCCCAACTTCATATCAGAAAAGGCAATCTTTAGCTGATTCAATTGCTCCATAATTTCAGCCATGGGTTGCACCTGCCCCGGCGGATACACTACACTAGACTGTGCATAGCCAGCACCACCCGGTTGTGGTGCCGCTTGTGGTGCAACAACACTGGTATACATCTGATAGTTTGCCGGCACCAAATTTGGGTAATTTGATCTCAAATGCTGGAGGTATTGAACTTCCCACCAAACTTCCGGACATGAATTAGGGTCGTCCTACAAGAATAATCAACAAATGCAACTATGTTATTAGGGCAGTAACAAATGGAACTATGGCAAGATTGATTTCGGAGTAACATCATCTACAAGAATAATCAAGAAATCCTAAGGTGGCTGCCATCAATAAAATAGTGGATAATTATCTAGACATAAACCGAATCAACCGAATCACTAATATTATATCAACCGAATCACTAATATTATATCAACCGAATCACCAACAAATCAACAAATCCTAAGGTGACTACTAATATTATATCAACCGAATCACTAATATTATATCAACCGAATCACCAATAATCAACAAATCCTAAGGTGACTACTAATATCTTCTAGCTATTAGGGCAGTGCTGGCGGGTTGAATTAGGGCAGGATATGAAATCAAACCTGGTGGTTGTTCGGACACTTGTAGATGATGTTATTTGCCTTGCTCTTGAACCAAACCAAACGGATCCGGCAGTACTTGCATTCCACCAGGGGGAGAGGCACGAACTGGCTAAGGTTCGGCACGGAGCTGCTCGCCATGCAGCGCTTATGGATCTCGACGTCCGTCGAGGAACTTGAGGTAGAAGATTGGGTCGACAGCTTATTGCCTCCGAGCTCCTCCTCCACCGCAAGCAGTGATGGCGGCAGCGGCGCACGAGCAGCGACGGTGGCGGGGCTCAGGCGGTGGTGCTCGCGGTGGCGGCGGCTTGCTACGGCGGCGGCGGCGCGCGGGCGAAGCTCACGAGCGGCGGTGGCGGGGCATGGGCGGCTGCGGCTGTGGCGGGGCTGCTTGCGGCGGCGGCTAGGGTTGGGAGCAAAGCAGCGAGTGTGAGTCAAACCGTTCCGACCGGGAGTTATTCCGACAAGTGTGCTGGCGGGTGGCTTAAGTGCCCGCCAGGAGAGATATTAGTGCTGGCGGGTGCCTTAAGACGCCCGCCAGCATAAAGGCACACATTGCTGGCGGTCCACATAAGTAACCGCCAGCACAGAGCTTACTGCTGGCGGTTGGCTTATGTCACCCGCCAGCACTGTGCCTTCTATAAATATCCAACAGCTCCTTCTTCATAGCAACCTTCCATTGGCGCTTTGCCCGAGAGGAGATCGGGAAAAGCTCCAAAAACACCAAATCTAGGGGGGAAGGTTTTGCTCTCGATTTTCTTGGAGGAGGTGGCTATATAAGGTGAGTTTGTGCTATTTTGACCTTAGTTTTCTCCTTTTATCCATGATTTGTATGTAGATAGAGATCTAGATCTAGACCTAGGGTTAGCTAGGAGAGAGAGGGGAGTGAAGAGAGATATTGAATTAGAGATTTATTTTTAAATAGCTTTATATTTTTTAAATATAATCATTGCAATTATAGAAGCAAGTTTACATATTAAATTATTTAAATTATTAGTTTGTCATTGCAAAATCTAGGAGAGAGACCAATGATATGTTTGTCATTTAAATTATTAGTTTCATAAATTAAAATTATAGAATTTAGTTTTGTTTCCGTTTTTTACATACGTGAGTTTATAATAGAATTATATTTTATAGGTTGTTTAAGATGGAACATAGATTATGGATGTATGGCATACGGAGACATTCGTCTACATTCTTGACAGAGTTAACAAACTTTCTCGAGGTTGCGCAGAAGCATGCTCAAATTTCTAGGACAAAGCAAATACGTTGTCCATGTTGTGATTGTTGCAACAAACTTGTGTGGGAAGATATTAATGTCATCAAGATGCATTTGATAAAGCGCGGTTTTGTGAAAGGATACAAAACTTGGTCCCACCATGGTGAAGCAGAAAGTACTTTCAACAATGCAGACATCGGCACCAGGTATGATGAAGTGGGTGATGAAGATTGTCGGGGTTCTCTACCGCCGGACAGTAAATTTGTATCGATCGTGTGTCCGACCCGGATGGTTAGCACGAGAGACGCCGGGATTTAGACTGGTTCGGGCCTCCGAGGAGTAATACCCTACGTCTAGTATCGAGCTGCCGTGTTCTTGTGCTAGGGTTGTTTGTAGTAGGGGTTACAAACTGGTCGGGAGAGGGTGTCGAGCCCAAGTCCCAGGGGTGTGAATGTTCGATTCGTCAGCCCTTGTGACGGTTGTCCTCCTCTCCCTTTTATAGACGCAAGGGGTAGGGGCAAAAAGGGAATTAAAGTAAAAGCTACAGTGCCAGCTGCTGGGATGTCCTCTCGCACGTCGCTGTCGGTCTGGGTGCATTGAAGAGGAGCTGCACTACGTTGTCGTCGAGGCCGCCGTGTGGCCGGGCGGGGCTGTTTACTTGGGGCACTTGGCGCTTTCTCCGAGCACTTTGGTGCTGACTCAACCCGCCTGAGCACGGGATGAGCGCGCCACGTTAAGGCCTAACCGTAGGCCAGCGCTAATCGTAGGGGGCACTCGAGTGTCTCGGTCGGAGCTGGCGTGTTGCAGGGTCGGATGGGACGGCGTGTTGATGGCCGTGCAGCCGAACAGCGCTGCATTAAGGCCCTTGTCAGGGCCGACCGCCCGCGCGTGTCGCCAGCTAGCGTACTTGCATGGCATGGGGAACTGGCGTCCCACGTGTCGTAGACGGGAAGCCCGTGCGTCGGGGTGGCGCCACGTTGCGTGGACCGTGTCTTGGTCGGAGACGGTGACTGCTCGTGCGAACGAACAGTTTGTCGTAGACGAGGCGGAGACTCCTCGTGCGAGGCGGAGAGTTGTCGTGCGAGGCGGAGACTCCTTGTGTGAGGCGGAGAGTTGTCGTGCGAGGCGGAGATTCCTCGTGTGAGGCGGGGACTTGTCAGAGAATCCCCCCCTTATTAGAAGACTTGTCGAGGAAGCTTCCAACTGGTCGGAAACATGACGTCTTGCCAGTGAAGGTCTTGACAGGGATCCTCAGTCCTCCTTATACTGAATCTTGGCCTTCACATTGTCGATGGTGTCAGAAGACTCCACCTCAAGAGTGATTATCTCGCCGTCAAAGGGGGCCCTAATCCGGGCCCTCGTCAGTAGCCCCCGAGCTTGGGAGGGAGTCAAGGACTCGCACACAGGCTCAGATGGAAGGCGTCGTGTTGACGTTTGCTCTTTGATTTTCTCAGTGGGTGCGCGCGAGCGCATCCGCCGGATGTAGCCCCCGAGCCCACGAGTGAGTTGTAGACTCGCTCGTGGGGTTTTTGATCTTCGATGGCGTTGTCGTGGTTCCAGGATCTTCTTCCGTGGAGGTCGTAGCAATCGTGGGCGACGTGGCGGTCTTGGCGGACGTGGGCGTCGTGGAGATCGTGGGGGTTGTGGCCGACGTGGCGGACGTGACGTCTTGTAAAGACGGAGCGGGGTCGGTTCAGATTCCCGGGCCTAGCGGGCATCGAGGCGTCGCGCAGGCGGGCGTCAGTTACCCCGGGACGCGCGTGTGTAGACGTCTCTTTGACGTGGCGGGCCCAGCATTTATGGCTGGTGGCCACGCCCCTTCCTTATAAACTGTGCGCCAGTTGAGGATTCGAAACTTTTACCCTTCTGCCTTCTCTGCTGCCGTCGTCGCCCGCTCCCTTTGCCATTCACACCCACAGCGCCGCCGCCTCTTTCACCTGAGCCGTGCGCGAGAGCCCGGCGTCGCCATGTCGAACTGGTCACGCTCCAATGTGTCCCGCTCGATGCTGCTCCGACTGGTCGCCGCCGGGCAACTTCCTCCGCTCACCGACGCCGAAGAGTGGAGGCTGCCTGGGGACGAGTCCGTGCCGCGCCCGCCGAGGGGGTACGTCGTCTCGTTCGTGGCGTTCCACGAGCGCGGCTTCTCCGTCCCTGCCGGGCGGTTCATCCGGGCTGTTCTCCATGAGTACGGGCTCCAGCTCCAGCACCTTAACCCAAATAGCGTCCAACAAATGGCGGCGTTCGAGGCGTTGTGCGAGGGGTACTTGGGAATCGGTGCCCACTGGCACCTCTTCAAGTATTTCTTCATGTTCGCCTGCTTGAAGGACGGCCCCCTCCCGGTGACGATCGGTTGTGCCAACCTCCGGATGAAGCAGGGGAGGGGCGAGAAATACATTCCTTTCTCGCTGATGAGTTCCAACAGCGGTTGGCACAAGGGTTGGTTCTATCTCAAGAACGACCCCGAGCACGTGCTGCCAGAGTTCACCGGAGCCTCCATCGCCCAAGCGCCGAGAAGCTGGAGCGACGGTCCTTCGAAGGCAGAGCAGGAGAAGCTGCTCAAGGAGCACTGGGCGGCACTGGCCCGCCTCCGCGATGCCGGGGTCGATCTGGTAGCCGTCATCGGCTAGTACCACACCCGAGGGGTCGTCCCGCTCCGGAGGCGGCCTCTTCGTCTTTGTGAAATGACGGCCAAGAGGGCCCCTTGGACGGGAACAGTGACCACGCCCGGGCGACCTTCGCTGGATGAGGTCCAGCGTCGCGTGTCGGTGGCCATCGGGAAGGCGTCCTACTCGTGGCCGCCGTCACGGCTCCTGCTGATGCTCCCCAACGAGGGGACCGAGAAGTTCGTAAGTGGTTTCTTCTTCCGATAAGTTTTCCGATCAGTTCGAGGTCTTTATTTGGTTTGGATCTTCTCGGAAATTTCCGATGGTCGTTGACTCCCTTCGCTTCCTTTCACTTTCAGCTGCGGAGCCCCCACCTTGTTCCCGTAAAGCCCCCTCTCCCGGAGGAGGCGATCTTCAAGCGCAACCAGGCGGCCGCGGATAGGCGAAGGGCGGAGCGCAAGGCGCAGCACAAGGAGAAGGAAAACGACGACCGCATCAAGCGCCGTAAGGCGGGGGAGACCAACGTCTCCTCCAACGAAGATCCGTCGCCGCCGCCGGCGTGGAGCGGGGATGAGCCGAGCGCGGATGTCGACTGGAGCGGCATGTCTGGGTCGCCCCTATCTTCGCCGCGCCGGGCGGCGGAGGTGAGTTCGACGCGGCGGTCGGAGCCGGTCGCTCGCAAGAGGGGCGCGGGCTCCAGGTCGCAGTCGGGGGCCCACGCCGCCCAAGAAGATCAAACGGTGACCCGCTCTCAAGCGGCCTCTGGTGGTTCCCGCGCCTCTGAGGAGCGGAAGGATCCCCCACGTCAGGACGATCCGCCTAAGCGGCCGGCAGAGCGAGAACCTTCTTCCCGCCACTCCTTCCACGGCTCCAATCGTCCGGACTCGGACTCCTTGAGGAGGCGTTCGTCGTCCTAGGCGAGGTCGACCCCGCCGGCGTCTGTACTGAACGCGCCGCAAGGAGAGGACACGAGCATCTCCCATCAGTGCCTCCAATCTCTAATCATCCGAGGCGGCGGCGTCCCGGCTGTGCAGGTTCCCCTCTCCACTAGTGGGAGTCAGGAGCCGTCCTCCGGCGTGGCGGAGGTCGGGAAGGCAGCCCTCGAGCCGTCGAGGGACCAAAGCGCCGCCCCCAAGTCGTCGAGGAATGACGGGCCAGCCCCTGCGCCAGCGGAGCGCTGGGAGCCGGTCTCCGAGCTGGCGGGGGCCAAGAGGTCAGCCCCCGAGCGGGGCTCATCGGACAGGCCGGTGAAGCGGGTTCGCGTCCGGTCCACCATGTAAGCCCTTGCTCGCTTTTTCTCGTCATTTTACTGTTCCTCGTCTTGCTCGTTTCTTATTTTAGACTTGCCCTTGTCTTAGCCGCGCCGACACCGGCGTCCTCAGCCTCGCGCCACAGAAACGCGTCGTGCTGGGCGCGCGCAACCTTCAGCCCGAGCTCCGCCCGGCGCCCCGCCCTGCTGAACCGTCGGCGGGGCAGGCCGGGAGTGGGCTTACCACGGTGACCGAGGTCGTCGAGGCAGCGGCGCCTCCGCCGGCGCCGGACGCCGGCAACTTGGCCGAGGGGCGGGTGGCCCCTGAGGCGGACGTCATCCAGACGGCGACCGAGCCGCTGGTCGAGGCCATCGCGGGAGGCGTCGATGCCCCGACGGCGTCTTCCGAGAAGATCGTGCCCCCGCCACCATCGGCCGGCGGACACGAGGGCGAGGTGCCGTCGGCGGGCGAAGCTTCGGCGCCTACAGCGTCGCAGGCGGGCGGGGACGCGGTGGAGGCGCCAGCAGCCAACGCCGTGGCTGCCCGCCCTCGGGAAATCATCGACCTTGACGGGCCCGACCTCCCGGGCAACGATACGGCTATCTTCGAGGCCGTGCTGGAGCGATTGCTGACGGACCCGGAGGAATCGGGGGTCGAGGCTTCCGAGTCCGCCGTTCCCGAGGCTGCGACCACGACTGGAGCGGCGGAGCCCGCCAACGAGGGGCCCGCGCCTGACGCGGCCGCGGTGAAGCAGCCGGGGCTCCCGAACCCCCAGCCATGTTGGAGGCAGCCGAGGAGGTCCTCGGGGGACCTGCAGCCGACGCAGAGCTAACTCCTGCCGTGCCCTCGTCCTCTGCCGCGGTTGCGGGAACGACCTCAGCGAGCACGCCGGAGCCGTCGTCACCCTGGCCCGTTGCCCCTGTCATTGAAGCGGCGCCTGTCGCAAGCCCGACCCGCCCAGTCCCACAGGAACACGATGCTCCTGGGGGCGCTGTGGGAATCGCCTCCCCAGAGATCCATGAGGTCGGGGAGGGCTCAGGTGCAGGCCTGCTGCCGGAGCCCGAGGAGGATGACGCGCGGATCACCGACCTCGTGCGCTCCACGTGGGCGGCCGCTTACGAGGCGGACACGCTGGATGACGAGGACGAGGAGGCCGCGGCCTACCGCCACCTCGAGCGGGGTCTCGGGTGGGCGCGTCGTGTGTTCGACGAGCTCATCCTTCCCGCGACGACGGTAAGTCCCCTCGAACCGGAAGCTTAACCTTGTCTTTCCTGTTCTTGCAAGCCTTGTAGTTGTTGATCTCTTGCCCGGAACAGACGCTCTCGGAGTGCGGCGCGAGAAAGGCGCGCACCATTGGTGAGCTCCGGGCGGAGAGGACCCAGCTGGAGATGCAGCTGGCGGTCGCTCGCCTGGTGGCCGCCAGGGCAGTGGCGAACGAGGCGTCGTCGAGGGCCTCGCTCGAGGCCACCGTGAAGTCCGCGGAAGACCGCGCCACGGCCGCACAAGCCGTGGCTGCCAGCGCCGTAATGGAGCGGGAGTCCCTTGAGACGAGGTTGGCCCAGGCGGAGGTGAAGATCGAGGAGTTGCGGGCCGCCGCGACGACCACCAACGAGGCCGCCGAGAAGGCCATAGCCGCCGCCGGTGCTGCCGAGGCCGCCGCCCAGACCGCTGCCCAAGCCGCCGCCCAGGAGAAGACGTCGCTCGAATCGAACGTGACTGGGCTGGAGCAAGACTTGGCCACCGCCGGTGCGGACCTTCGGACAGCTAAAAAGCAATTTTCCGAGGTGGCCAACAAGCTCCAAGACGCCACCAACGAGGTGACCCGGCTCCGGAACGCCAACTCCAAATTGGCGCAGGACATTGATGGTGAGCAGGCCCCAAATGTTGCCGTTGGTTTCTTCTTTTTCGTTGATTTTTGTCGATGTTGATTTGTCTCCTCGTGGTCATAGGGCTGCGCACGCATCGCGCCGCGATGACCATGAAGCTCACCGAGAAATCGCAGGAGGTGAACGCCGCCGAGCTCAAGATCATCGAGAAGGATGGCTCGATCAAGCGGCTGTCGGAGCAACTTGAGAGTAAGTTCTTTCGATCCCGCCTTGCTTTTCTCTCGATCCGGCCGCGCCGTGTTTGTTCATTGCATCTTGTCGACCTTTTTCAGTGATCAAGACCGAGCTCGAGCAGTCCCGGAAGGCCCAGGAGCAACTCAGGACGAAGCTTGAGGAAACCGAGAACGCCCGACGCGAGTCGGAGTCGTCACGCCGGCAGAGTATCCTGGAACATGCCAAACTCGGGAAGCTCATTGGCCATGTCATGTCGGGGGTCGGTATTGCCATCGGGCCGATGCTCCCCGACACGCTGGCGAAGCTAGTTGAGGGCCTCCCGGCAGTCATCAAGGAGCGGGAGCTGTCGACTGCTCAGAGGGTGGTGCATCGGGTGCTCGCCATGTTCGACTCGCACTATCAGGGCCTGGACCGCATGGCACTGAGCAGTTACTGGGCTCCTGGCAGCTCCGATGAGCACTGCGACCAGCTTGAGGAGGACTGCGCCTCCTTCGCCCGCGACATGACCGGCGTCGCCATGAAGGACCTGGATCTGATACCAAGAGACACACCAGAAGACCAAGAGAGCTCCAGGCCTTCACGTTAGATGTATCATGTTTATACATAGGCAATTAAGAACAATTTGTATGTGTAACGCCTTGAACGGTTTTATATCGTTGAAAACTTGCTCAAAAAGTGTTACAGCTCGAACGTTCTCGAGTACCGAGGGAAGATTACGGCAACGAGTAGCAGAACTTAGGAATTATGAGGTGATTAAGCTCTACTCTGGAGCCGCGGGGGCGTAGGAGTCGGAGAGCCCAGCCATCTCAAACCGCTAAGAGGTGCCACGCGTTCGCAGCCCCCGAGTACTCGGGGAAATTCGAAAAGTAACTCGCGCATTTTCGCTGAAATCGTTTTAGGCCGGAGCCTGAGCGGTTGCTCGAGTGCTTTTGAAAAGAGGTCAGATGGAAACCTGAGGACTCGGATCGTGCTCACAAGCCTTCGCACCGTAGCCGCGGAGGCGTAGGTGCTAGGAGCAATGAACAAGAAGCAGCACCGAGCCCCACGCAGGCCGCCATCTTTACTTCTCGCAAGGCTGAGCCTTCCGCCAAAAAACCTCTCGCGCGTGCGATTGGACATAGTTGTCGATTTTTGTTTTGAAAACAGAAAAACAAAAGGAGGGCATCGTGCCCCGGGTAGCCCCCGAGCGGAGAGCGTTTCTGCATAGGTGCAGAGACGCTTGCCGCTCAGCCTTCAGAGACGTTGCAACATATAGAAACATGGCAACTGACAAGTTTATGAGCTCATAGAAGTATGAACAAAGCATGCGGCATTTATTCACAGATTCATAAGATATGGACATTTACTCAAGGGAAAAACGGCCGCAGATGTTCGATGTTCCAAGCGTTGGAGATGACCCGACCGTCCTCGTATCGAATCTTGAACGTTTCGGATCAGAGCACTTGATCAACGACGAACGGTCCCTCCCACGGGGGTGCAAGCTTGTGTCGATCCTTGCTGCCTTGAACTCGTCAGAGGACCAGGTCCCCGACCTGGAACTCGCGGGCGCACACGTTGCGCTCGTGATAGCGTCGCAAGGCTTGTTGGTACTTAGCCGAGTGTAGCAGCACCACGTCGTGTGCCTCGTCGAGCTGATTGATCGCGTCCTCGAGCGCGACTTGATTGCCCTCCTCGGTGTAGGCTCGTACTCTAGGGCTGCCGTAGTCGATGTCCGTGGGGAGGACCGCTTCCGACCCATGCACCATGAAGAATGGCGTGAAGCCGGTTGCTCGATAAGGCATGGTGCGCAGGCTCCAGAGAACGGATGGTAGCTCGGCTACCCATCTTGCTCGGAACTTCTCGAGGCGCTTGAAGATGCGAGGCTTCAGTCCTTGCAGTAGCATGCCGTTCGCCCTTTCGACTCGACCGTTCGTCTTTGGGTGCGCCACGGCAGACCAGTCCACGCGAATGTTGTTGTCGTCGCAGAAGTTGTGGAATTTCTTCCTCGTGAACTGGGTGCCGTTGTCAGTGATCATCGTGTTAGGTATGCCGAAGCGATAGATGATGTCGGTGAAGAATGCCACAGCCTCCTCGGAGCGGACGTTCACGATGGGTCGAGCCTCGATCCACTTGGAGAACTTGTCGACCGCCACTAGGACATGCGTGAAACCCCCGGGCACTTGTCGGAGTGGCCCCACCATGTCGAGATGCCACACGACGAAAGGCCATGCGATGGGGATGGTCTGAAGCGCTTGCGCTGGGAGGTGGGTTTGTCGAGCGTAAAACTGGCATCCTTCACAGCATCGTACGATGTCCTTGGAGTCCGCCACAGCTGTGGGCCAGTAGAACCCTTGTCGGAAAGCCTTCCCGACAAGAGTCCTCGGACCGGCGTGGTGTCTGCAGGTGCCAGTGTGAATCTTGCGAAGTAGCTCTTTTCCTTGATCTCCCAAGATGCATCGCATAAGTATGCCAGCCGCGCCCCGTTTGTAGAGCTCACCCTCAAAGAGGACGAACACTTTAGCTCGTCGTGTGATGTGGCGTGCTTCCGTCTGGTCGGAGGGTAGCTTCCCTTCGACAAGCCACTCGAGGATGGGAAAACGCCAATCCGGGTCCTCAAGGTTCAGCTCGGGCGGCTGGTCGATCTCCATGACCTCCGACCCCTCGGGTTCTGGTGGCTTTTCTCCTTCGACACGCACAGACGGTGCGTGCTGGTCGCTCGCGAAGACCCCATGTGGCACTGGCTTGCGGCTCGACGCAGTCTTGGCGAGGATGTCCGCGGCCTTGTTGTAGTCGCGCAGGACGTGATGAAGTTCAAGCCCATGAAACTTGTCTTCCAACTCACGCACGGCCTGGCAGTACGCCGCCATCTTCGGATCAACACAATTTTTCTCTTTCATGACTTGGTCCACGACAAGCTCTGAATCTCCTCTGATCTCGAGACGGTGGATCCCGAGCTCGACCACGATTCGTAGGCCGTTGATGAGCGCCTCGTACTCGGTGACGTTGTTGGAGGTGGGGAAGTGTAGCCGAACCATGTACTCCATACGCACGCCCAGAGGCGAGATGAAGACAAGGCCTACTCCCGCCCCCTCCTTCATGACCGAGCTATCGAAGTACATTGTCCACGTCTCGTGCTTGATGGGTGCCGGCGGGGTTTGAATCTCCGTCCACTCAGCGACAAAGTCCGCCAGCACTTGCGACTTGATGGCGCTCCGGGGCGCATATGAAATGTTCTGCCCCATGAGCTCGAGCGCCCACTTGGCTATCCTCCCTTCAGCCTCGGGGTTTTGGATGACCTCTCCGAGTGGGTACTTGGACATCACCGTGATGGGGTGTGTGTCGAAATAGTGGCAAAGCTTGCGCTTGGTGACCAAGACAACGTACACAAGTTTTTGCATTTGCGATAACAAGTCTTCGAGTCAGATAATACCTTGCTCATGAAATAGACTGGATGCTGCACCTTGAGTGACCTCCCGGGTTCTTCTCGTTCAACCACGAGCGTAGCGCTGACAACCTGGGTTGTCGTGGCGATGTACAGAAGCATCGGCTCTTCTGGCGCTGGTGCCGTGAGTATCAGCGGGCTCTTCAGGAGGTTCTTGAGAGAATCGAGCGCTTCCTGAGCCTCGGGCGTCCACGCGAAGTGGTCGGACTTCTTCATTAGTCGGTACAGCGGCAGGCTTCGCTCCCCGAGTCGCGCTATGAAACGGCTAAGGGCTGCGAGGCAGCCCGTGATGCGCTGTACACCTTTTAGGTTTTGGATTGGTCCTATGTTCGTGATGGCCGAGATCTTCTCGGGATTGGCTTCAATGCCGCGTTCCAACACAACAAAGCCGAGGAGCATACCTCTCGGGACCCCGAAAACGCACTTCTCAGGGTTAAGCTTCACCCCGTGCTCTCTCAGCTTTGCGAACACCTCCGTGAGGTCTGGGACCAGATCGCTGGTCTTTTTCGACTTGACTACGATGTCATCGACATACGCCTCGATGATTTGCCCTATAAGGTCTCCAAAGACGCGTCGCATGCATCTTTGGAACGTAGCGCCCGCGTTTTTGAGCCCGAAGGGCATCGTCTTGTAGCAGTAGCCGCCGAACGGAGTGATGAATGAAGTTGCGAGTTGGTCCGCTATGCACATCGCTATCTGGTGGTACCCGGAGTACGCATCGAGAAAATAGAGGGTTTCACACCCAGCTGTCGAATCGACTACCTGATCTATGCGAGGCAAAGGAAACGGATCCTTGGGGCATGCCTTGTTAGGGCCCGTATAGTCAACACACATCCTCCATTTCTTATTCTTCTTCTTTACAAGTACAGGGTTAGCAAGCCACTCGAGATGGAAAACTTCTCGAATGAACTCTGAACTAAGGAGCTTCTTAATCTCCTCGCCAATCACCTTGCACTTCTCATCGTTGAAGCGGCGTAGGCGTTGCTTCACCGGTTTCGATCCCAGCTTGATGTTCAGTTTGTGCTCGGCAACCTCCCTCGGGATCCCCTTCATGTCGGAGGGTTTCCATGCGAACACATCGAGGTTCGCTTTGAGGAAGTCGATGAGCGTGCTTTCCTATTTAGGATCGAGCGCCGTCCTGATACAGAGCGTACGGCCATCGTCGGAGACGGCAGCATCCTTGACGTCCTTGGCGGGCTCGAAAGAGCAGGCCGCTCGCTTGGATGACTCGGGGATTTACTGGTCCTCGGAAGAAGGCTCGGCGTGGAGCTTCTCGGAACGGATCAGTGCCTCCGCAAACTGGAAGCACTCAGCGTCGCACTCGAATGCGCGCTGGAACGTGGTCCCCACTGTGATGATCCCCTTTGGACCGGGAATCTTCAGCTTGAGGTACGTGTAGTTGGGCACGGCCATGAACTTCGCGTAAGCTGGCCTCCCGAGGATGGCGTGGTACGTCCCCGAGAACCCCACCACTTCGAAGGTGAGGGTTTCTGTGCGAAAATTTTGCAGGGTCCCAAACGTGACGGGCAGATCGATCTGCCCGATTGGGAGTGCCTCCATTCCAGGGACGACCCCATGGAACGGTGCGGTTGAAGGCCGCAGCTTGGACCGCGGGATGCCCATGTCGTCGAGCGTCGACACGTAGAGCACGTTGATGCCGCTCCCTCCGTCCATCAGGACCTTGTGGATCCATTTGGACTTGAACAAGGGAGCTACCACTAGTGGGTAGCATCCCGGCTGCGGCACACGGTCGGGGTGGTCCTTGCGGTCGAAGGTTATCGGAACCTCCGACCACTTTAGGTACGACGGTGTCGAGGATTCGGCGTTGTAGACCCCACGCCGAATCAACTTCTCCTGGCGTCTTGAGGGTCGCGCCGGGGACCCGCCGAAGATCATGTGGACTGCCCCGTCCTCGCCCGGGTACTGGGCTTCCGCGTCGCCGTCGTCGTTGCCGGGGAGGGGCGCAGCCTTCTTCTGTGGATCCGCCGTCTTGGGCTTGAGCGTGCCGTTGACGTAGTTCTTCATCAAGCGGCAGTCCTTGAGCGCGTGCTTAACGGGGACCTCATGGTGGGTGCACGGGGCCTCCAAGAGCCTCTCGAAGTGATCCTTCGGTGGCCCGGCCTTGGTCGGGTTGCTCTTGGGGTGTGAGGCCTTGCGCTCGACCGCCGCGACGAAGTTGTCATCACGACGACACTTGTCGTTCTTCTTCTTCGAGAGGCTCCTTGCGGTGCGAGGACGAACCCTCACCATGGTCCACGACCTGTTTCCCCTTGCCCTGAGGGGTGTTGAGGGTCGCCGCGACCGCCTCCTTGCCGTCCGCGTGGTTGCTCACGATGTCGAGAAGTTCCCGAGTGGTTCGGGGCGTACGGCGCCCTAGTCGGTGAATGAGGGAGGTGCAGGTCATGCCGTTCTGGAACGCCGAGATGGCGTCGTTGTCCGTCGCACCAGGGAGCTCGGTGCAACATTTGGAGAAGCGCCGGATGTAGTCGCGCAGGCTCTCCCCCGGCTGCTGCTTGCGGTTGCGCAGCGCCCACTGCTTGCCGGGGCGGGCGTACGTGCCCTGGAAGATGCCGACGAAGACTCGGCGCAAATCCATCTAGTCATTGATCTTGCCGCGGGGCAAGTGCTCGAGCCACGTCCGCGCGGAGTCGCTGAGGTAGAGCGGTAGGTTCTTGATGATGAAGAGGTCGTCTGTCGCTCCTCCCGCGTGGCACGCGAGTCGGTAATCCTCCAACCACACGATCGGGTTGGTCTCCCCGTCGTACCTGGGGATGTTGGTCGGAGCCCGGAATCGTGAGGGAAACTTCGCGTCCCGCACGTTCTGTCCAAAGGCCCTCGGGCCCCTCTGGTCGGGCGACCAGCTACGATCGCGGTCGTCGTCGCTGTCGTAGCGCCCACCGCGCCTTCGGTCGTCTTGTCGGCGAGAGCGGTCCTCGTCGCAGTGGTTGCAGTTGTCGCCGTTGCCGTAGTTGTCGACGCTGGCAGCCCGTCGGCGAGCCTCGATGGTGCCCCGGGCGTCACGGTCGGGCCCAAGGCGCGGCTCCTTCCCCGTAGCTCCGATGCCGCGATGGGGACGGGTTCTGGCGTCGTATGGAGGGTGCCGCTCCCCCGTCACGCGCCGACCGTTGGCGCGACGCGGAGCTCTCCGCTTGCTGTGTTGCCGCCGTCTCGAGGAGAGTCTTGAGCTGTTGCCGCACCCTCCTCTCCTCGGAGGTGGCCGCCTCCGGGAAGCCGCGCAACAGCATCGCCGCGGCCGCTAAGTTCTGCGACGCCCGCCTGAAGAGTGACGGGGCGTCGCCATCGACGTTCGCGCCCTCGTTGGTGCGTCGGTTATTGTCGCGCGCACGTCCTCGAGCCGGCGGTGTCGGAGCGCGGGCTCTGGACTGCTCGGCGGCAGATCGACATTCCTGCCGCCCGCCGTCACCTTCACGGCGTTGCTCCTGCACCGAGACCTGCTACGGGTCTGCTTGCGGGCTCCGGGGCCGATCCTCCCCGAGCTCTCAGTGGAGGTTGGCCAGCTCCTCGTCGAGCTGGCGCCTGGCCTCGGCGAGTTTGTCGAGGCGCGCCCTGCGCTGGGCGTCCGTGGCGTGGTGACGCGGCGCCGGCTCTGCGTCGGTGGAGCTGCTTGAGCTTGGCGCCACGCACACGAAGCACTCGCGCATGGGGTCACGCGCGGGTGCCGGGGGTGCCCTCCGGGCTATCGTAGTGCCCGTGGCGATGTAGGACGCTCGCAGCGCGTCCACGTAGGCCGTCACCGGGTCGTCGGGGAGGCCTTGCTGTCCGCGAGGGTACATGGCGGTGTACCGCTCCATGAACTCGCCCCAGGCAAGCGGCTCGTCTCCGCTAGCCTGAAAGGCGAGGTCGGTGGGGTAGTAGGCAGCGAGCCTAAAACGCTCCTGCGTTGGGTTTGGCCCCAACATGGCCATGATCGTCTCGTCCGAGAAGCCTCGGACGAATGCCGTGCATCCTGCCGCCGCCGTCAAGGCGTTAGGGTGAGCTGGGCGGGCGAAGGTGCGCCCGACGACGGACTCTGCTGGCCCGGCGTAGACGAAGCCGAGGGAGCCGAAGCGCATGGTGGCCCCAGGGGTTAGAGAAACCCTGCGGCCCTCCATCCGAGTCGTTGGTGAAGTTCGGCGAGACACACGATGTGCCCCTACCTAGCGCGCCAACTGTCGGGGTTCTCTACCACCGGACAGTAAATTTGTATCGATCGTGTGTTCGACCCGGATGGTTAGCACGAGACATGCCGGGATTTAGACTAGTTCGGGCCTCCGAGGAGTAATACCCTACATCCAGTATCGAGCTGCCGTGTTCTTGTGCTAGGGTTGTTTGTAGTAGGGGTTACAAACTGGTCGGGAGAGGGTGTCGAGCCCAAGTCCCAGGGGTGTGAATGTTCGATTCGTCAGCCCTTGTGACGGTTGTCCTCCTCTCCCTTTTATAGACGCAAGGGGGAGGGGCAAAAAGGGAATTAAAGTAAAAGCTACAGTGTCAGCTGCTGGGATGTCCTCTCGCACATCGCTGTCGGTCTGGGTGCATTGAAGAGGAGCTGCACTACGTTGTCGTCGAGGCCGCCGTGTGGCCGGGCGGGGCTGTTTACTTGGGGCACTTGGCGCTTTCTCCGAGCACTTTGGTGCTGACTCAACCCGCGTGAGCACGGGATGAGCACGCCACGTTAAGGCCTAACCGTAGGCCAGCGCTAATCGTAGGGGGCACTCGAGTGCCTCAGTCGGAGCTGGCGTGTTGCAGGGTCGGATGGGACGGCATGTTGATGGCTGTGCAGCCGAACAGCGCCGCATTAAGGCCCTTGTCAGGGCCGGCCGCCCGCGCGTTTCGCCAGCTGGCGTACTTGCATGGCATGGGGAACTGGCGCCCCACGCGTCGTAGCGGGGAAGCCCGTGCGTCGGGGTGGCGCCACGTTACGTGGACCGTGTCTTGGTCGGAGACGGTGACTGCTCGTGCGAACGAACAGTTTGTCGGAGACGAGGCGGAGACTCCTCGTGCGAGGCGGAGACTCCTCGTGTGAGGCGGAGAGTTGTCGTACGAGGCAGAGACTCCTCGTGTGAGGCGGGGACTTGTCGGAGAAGCCTCCCCTTATTAGAAGACTTGTCGAGGAAGCTTCCAACTGGTCGGAAACATGACGTCTTGCCAGTGAAGGTCTTGACAGGGATCCTCAGTCCTCCTTATACTGAATCTTGGCATTCACATTGTCGATGGTGTCAGAAGACTCCACCTCAAGAGTGATTATCTCGCCGTCAAAGGGGGCCCTAATCCGGGCCCTCGTCAAAGATGCAGATGAAAATGATCATGTCATGATGGATGATGCTTTTGGCTGTGAAGATCAAAATGATGATCAAACAGATGCACCACAGGTGGACGAGGAATGTGATGTTGATATGGAAGAAATGTTGCGCCACATTGAACCGGAGTTGTTGCTCGGGAGTGCTAAAGGGTTAGAAAATTTCGAGACACTAAAGAAGGCAGCAAAGGACCGTATGTATGAGGGTTGTGGGAAGGAGTGGACCGTGTTGCCTTTCCTGCTCCATCTTCTAATTGTGAAGGCAAAATTCGGATGGTCAGACAATAGTTTTAACGAACTCCTAACTCTGTTGGCCAATCTACTCCCGAAGCCTAACTTGGTCCCAAGAAACACATATGAAGCAAAGAAGATTATCAACCCATTGAAGATGCGAGTGCGAAGAATACACGCGTGTAGGAACCATTGCATATTGTACCACGGTGACTATGCAGAACTGGAGAAGTGTCCAAATTGCGATGCTAGTCGTTACAAAAGTAATGCCGATTTTGCTGTGGAACGGGTCATTGCATCTAAAGGCGCGAAGAGGAAGGTGGGTGGAAAGAAACGTGCATTTTCTCAAGTTGAGGAGGAGTATAGTATTGGTACTGACACTGCTAGTCAACGTAAAGTCCCTGCCTTGGTGATGTGGTACTTGCCGGTGGAGGACCGTCTGAAGCGATTGTTCTCGAACCCAAAGACCGTTGAACTAATGACTTGGCACGCCGATCGCCCAGAGAAGTCTGATGGGAAGCTTCGACATCCTTCTGATGCTCGGCAGTGGAGGACCTTTGATTCCAACCACAAAGAGTTTAGAGATGAAAAAAGAAATATACGGTTCGCGTTAAGTACAGATGGCATGAATCCATTTGGTGAAAGAAGCAGCACGTACAGCACATGGCCAGTGTTGATGACCATATACAACCTTCCCCCTGGCTATGTCACAAGAGAAAGTTCCTTTTGCTTACCATTCTAATCCAAGGACCGAAGCAACCTGGTATCGACATAGATGTTTTCCTGGAGCCATTGATGGAAGAAATGGAGAAGTTTTGGAAACATGGGGTTGAGATGTGGGATGAGTACAGAAGGGAGACATTCACACTTAAGGCAATTATCTTTGTTACCATTAATGATTACCCTGCCCTATTTTCTTTGTCTAGTCAGAAAAAAAGGAAAAACAGGTTGTGTAGTTTGTTTGAATGGTACAATATTTGTGTACCTGAAAGGATCTAAGAAGACAGTGTATATGGGGCACAGACGCTGGCTAATAAGGACTCACAAGTACCGCAAGATGGCAGACTCTTTTGATGGAAAGATTGAGAAAGGCTCTTTTGCCCCACAACCGGCCACCGGTAGAACCGTATTTGAAATGTGTCAGAAGGTCAAGTTCAAACTTGGTAAGAAGTCAAAAGGTGATGTTGATGATAATTCAAAAAGGGGAAGGAAGGAGGCTAAAACTACAGAAAACATTGACGTGCCTTTCAAGAAGATGTCTATATTTTTCAAGTACTTGCCATACTGGGAAGAACTGGCAGTGCGCCATGCCATCGATGGGATGCATCTTAAGAAGAATGTGTTTGAAAGCACAATCGGATTCTTAGGCTTAACAGGAAAGGTAAAGGACGGATTGAAGTCATGTAAGGATCTTGTTGACCTAAAAATTAGGCCAGAACTCCACCCGCAACAACGTCCTAATGGTAAGCAGTACCTTCCACCTGCTAGCTACAACTTAACACAACATGAGAGGTTGGCTATATGCAAATGCTTGCGTGGGCTGAAAGTGCCTACCGGATTCTCATCCAACATCTGATCACTGGTCTCGTTGAAGGACATGACGCTTACTGGTTGTAACTCTCATGATTGTCATGTGATGATCACTGTTTTTCTCGCGATTGCGATCCGAACCGTCAAACCAGTATTCCTTAAGATGGTTATCACAAGGATGTGCTACTTTTTCAACGTCATTTCGCAGAAAGTGGTAGATTGTGTAGAGTTGGCAAGGCTTCAGCTTTTTATGTCAGAAACTCAAGCCCAGCTCAAGATGTGCTTCCCTCCGTCATTTTTTGATATCATGGAACATCTAATGATCCACATGGTCGAGCAAATTACTGAACTAGGACCTATGTACTTTCATCAGATGTGGACGTACGAACGGTTCATGTCGATTCTCAATGGATACATGAGAAACAAGGCATTTGCAGAGGGAAGCATGATCGAGAACTACCATACAGAAGAGAGTGTTGATTGTTGCATAGATTACATAAAAGATAAGAGAGCGATCGGTTTACCGGAATCTCGACACAAAGGCAGATTGTCAGGGAAAGGGACCATTGGAAGGAAAAGATTCATTGACGAGGACAACCAACAACTGGAGAAAGCACATGCAAGTGTTCTACAACAATTTGCAATAGTGGAGCCATTTGTCGTGCAACACAAAAATGAGATTCGTGAAGAAAATGATAGTCGGTCCGAGGATTGGGTCATCAAAGAGCAAAAGCGTCGTTTCCCATCATGGTTAAAAGAACATGGGCATCTATTTCAAGGAAATTCCATAGATGACACAACATTGACCAGGTTGGCGGCTGGTCCATCAAGCAATGTGACCTCTTGGCAAGCATACGAAATTAATGGGTACACCTACTATACCAAGGCGAAAGACAACAAGAGTGTCGCGTATCAAAACAGTGGTGTTCGCATAGATGCGATTGATAAATCCGGAAACAACATCACTTACTACGGTTTCATAGAGGAAATATGGGAACTTGACTATGGAGAGAATATCAGGTTCCCCGTGTTTCGGTGCCAATGGGTCAAACACCCGAATGGCATCACAGATGACAATTATGGGTTGACACTTGTAGACCTTGCCAATGTAGGTTACAAAGATGATCCATGGGTACTCGCCGAGCGTGTTGCACAAGTTTTCTACATAGATGATCCTATGAATGTGAAGAAGCACATTGCCGTCTCCGGAAAACAAAGAATTCTAGAAGTAGAAGGTGTAATTGATGTTGAGGATTACAATTAGTTTGAGGAACTAGTCTTGTTCAAAGATCATGAGAAAAGAATAAAATAAATTGAAGCCAGCATTCCTAAATCGGAGAAGCCATGGTTACATACAGACTGTGAAGGGAGAATTGTTAAAGGATAAATTTGCACTTCTTATTAGTCGGGCTTGATGTATCACTTGTAAGACTTTATATAATTAATGTTGTTGTAAGACTCTTTCAATCATTTTAGGAGACTTTTGGAAGTTTCAATGAATTTAAGTATCCTGATAAATTTGCCCAAAATCTGAAAAATTTGAAATCACAGTGGTTTGGAAGTTTTGATGAATTTAGGAGACTTTTGGAAGTTTCAATGAATTTAAAAGAAGTCCTAGTTTGAAAAAGTTAGTTCAAATGGGACTCTAGGGTCATACACCTAATGAGTTATAGGTTGTTTGACCCTAGAGTCTCATTTGAACTAACCTTTTCAAATCAGAACCTTTTCATATGAGAAAACACCTCCTATACTTAAATTCAAATATTTTAGGACACTTTTGGAAGTTTCAATGAATTTTGAACTTTTTAAGTCAGGATTTTCAAATTTTTCAGATTTTGGCAAACCACTGAGCTGGAGGTTGCCTTATGATAACCGCCAGCGGTGAGTCTCACCGCTGGCGGGCTCTTAAGGCAACCGCCAGCACAGTGGTTTGCCAAAATCTGAAAAATTTGAAATCCTGGCTTAAAAAGTTCAAAATTCATTGAAACTTCCAAAAGTGTCCTAAAATATTTGAATTTAAGTATAGGAGGTGTTTTCTCATATGAAAAGGTTCTGATTTGAAAAGGTTAGTTCAAATGAGACTCTAGGGTCAAACAACCTATAACTCATTAGGTGTATGACCCTAGAGTCCTATTTGAACTAACGTTTTCAAACTAGGACTTCTTTTACAAGAGACACACCTCCTATACTTAAATTCAATCATTTTAGGAGACTTTTGGAAGTTTCAATGAATTTTGAACTTTTTAAGTCAGGATTTCAAAATTTTCAAATTCTAGAAAAACACTGTGCTGGCGGGCGTCTTAAGAGCCCGCCGCGGTGAGACTCACCGCTGGCGGTTATCATAAGGCACCCGCTAGCACAGTGGTTTGCCAAAATATGAAAATTTTGAAATCCTACCTTAAATAGTTCAAAATTCTTTGAAACTTCCAAAATTCTCTTAAAATATTTTAATTTAAGTATAGGAGGTGTTTTCTCATATGAAAAGGTTCCTATTCGAAAAGTTTAGTTCAAATTCTGGCAAACCACTGTGCTGGCGGGTGCTTAAGATAACCGCCAGCGGGATGCTCACCGTTGGCGGGCACTTAAGTCGCCCTCCAGCGCTGAGGGTCACCGCTGGCGGGTGGGTAATGTGGCCCGCCAGTGTTGCTTTCCTTTATATATAGCAGCCAAACTCTGATAATTTTCTAAGTCCCGGCGCGAAAACGAAACGACACCGTCAGGCTGCCAAAATTTCGCCCCGAGCGCCGCCGCCATCCTCCCCGAGCGCCACCGCCCCTCCGACCACCACGTCGGCCTCCACGAGTGCCCCGCCGTTCTCTGCGAGGCCACGACGACCGCCGCCGACCTCCACGAGCGCCCCGCCGTCGTCCGCGAGCGCCCCGCCCTTCTCCCCATGCGACCGCCGCCGTCGACCGTGGGTGCCCCGCCGACCTCCTACCCGAGCCGACTGTCGACCTCCTCCCCGAGCCGTCGACCGCGGGCACCCCGCCGACCGCCGCCCGTCTTCCCCTAGCAGGATGACGTCCTCCCCGCCGCTCGCTTCCCCAACCGCCGCCAACGAATCCTCCCCCGCCCAACAACCGCCGCTGACGGCTCCTCCGGTCGCTGCTGACGGCTCCTCTTCTAGGCGAGCGCCGTCTCCTCCCCTCGTCTCCTCGGGACGCATCGAGGCCGGGGACGGGGCCGGCGGCGCCGCGACGACCGCTCCCCACGAGGAGGCTCGGTTTGTGTTTTTTTCTTTTTTCTTTTTCAAAATGCAATTACCTAAGAAAATATGGATTATGGATAAAATTGTGTACTATATGGACCATGGATTTAATTTAAATAGTTTTATTGTATAAATATGGATTGTGTACTATTCAAATAAGGACCATGGATTATGGATTAAAGTGTATAAATATGGACCATGGATTTAATTTAAATAGTTTTATTGTATAAATATGGATTGTGTACTATTAAAATAAGTACCATGGATTATGGATTAAAGTGTATAAATATGGACCATGGATTTAATTTAAATAGTTTTATTGTATAAATATGGATTGTGTACTATTCAAATAAGGACCATGGATTATGGATTAAAGTGTATAAATATGGACTATGGATTTAATTTAAATAGTTTTATTGTATAAATATGGACTATGAACTGTGTGCTATAGTTTTAATTTAAAAAATGTATGGATGGAGGAATTGTAAATTATCTATGATCAATTGTTAACAGTGAAAATCCGGTGAGGAGGATTCCGGTGATAGTGATATAATTGGAGACTATGAAACTCCATCTGAGTACGAACCAAGCGAACCACGACCTCGTAGGCGTCCCGATGACGATGATGTTGATTACGAACCAAGAGATAATGAGGTCTGCATGCACATTTACTCAAAATAATGTTTGGTTTTCAAATTAAGATATACTTTAAATAATGTTTTATGTGTAGAACGATGAGCGATCCCCGCCAAGACGTCATAGAGCATCTAACATTGTTGCCCAAGAGGCAGAAGTTATTTCAGCACCACAACCTTCGGGTACTACTACTTCTAGTAACCTAAAAAGGAAACGTGGTCATAGAAGAAGAAACCAGATCCCTGAAAGAGGACAACTTGTGATAGAACAGTTGGGTGACAAAGGTAAGCCCGTCGAACCTAAGGGGATAGCTGCTAGGTTTCGGAACATCGTTGGTGCAATTGTCAGAGACCAATTGGGGTCTTGGATCACAACTACTAATTGGAAGAATGTGCCCAAGGCTACGAAGGATGTATTATGGGCCAAAGTGAAAGAAAAGTTTGCTTATCCGGAAGGAACAGAAAATGCATGTAGAACTTTTGCTGAGGGCCTCTGTGGAAGAGCTCTTAGGAATTGGAGGTCTATACTTAATACTGAATTTGTCCAGAAAGGCAAGGATGCTAGGGATGTGTATGGTAACATTCCGCTAGCAGTGTGGGAAGAATTCGTAGAACAGAAGAAGACGGCAGAAGCAGTAGCTCTGAGTGTCCAACAAAAGGAGAAGGCTATGAAAGCTGTTGAGAACCCCCATCACTTGGGTTCGGGAGGATATGCTGCCAAAATGGCAAAATGGAGGCAGGAGGAAGAAGAAAGGAGGGTAGCTAGTTTACCAGCTTTATTTGAAGGCATGGATGAGCGTAGCAGGAATTGGTGCCTTGCTCGAGTTCCGGCTATAGCACCTGACGGCAAGGTTACATTCCAGAAGCCCACAACAGAACAAATATATGAGAAGCTGGAAGGACTTGCGGAAATGGAAAAGAATGGTCTTTTCATACCCGACAGGGAGAAAGATATGCTAACCGCCGCGATCGGAACGCCTGAGCACTCTAGCCGTGTTCGAGGGATTTCATCTACCTTGCCCTGGGGTAAAGCATTTCGTGAACACCGAGCAAGTTATAAGAAGCGGGACCGTTATAAGAAGCACCTTGAAGACAAGATGAGAGAAATTGCCAAGCAAGAGTTGATAGGCTTCTTCATACAACAACAACAACAAGTTTCTGTTGGGCCTAGTGCAGAGAATGGAATATCTGGTGGTTCTGGACAGGTCCTTCCAAACTTGCTGCTTGCCCAGATCGAAACCATCCCGACTCCAAGTAGTGCTGGTTCTATTGCTAACATCAAGCATCCTGTAGATGACATTATAGAGGATACACCATGCAAGTTGGTTATTCCATATGGAAGAAAACAAGATAAGTTTCGAGAAGTTGGGACAGCCATGGCACTAACGGGTCATGTGTTTCCGAATCCACCACCGCCAGAGTACACATGGGTTCAAGTTGTTTCGGTGTCTGATGAGTCGTGCGAGATTGATATCCCTACTGAGGATGGGATCGAGCTTCTCGGTGATGCGAGGAACCAATACATATTGTGGCATCGTCGAGATATCATTCTTAATGCATCACCAAATCCCTTACAACCTAGCCAAGAACGAGTACCCCCCAAGATTCAGATGCTGCAATGGTCGAGTACACGGAACAACCTACGATGGGTGGGGAGCATGGAGGTAACAATGACAACAACATGACCCTCCAAGATGTTGCAGTCGTCGAGAACACAGAGCAACCTACGATGGGTGGGGAGCAGGGAGTTAACAATAATGACAACAACATGCCACAAGCACCCCTCCAAGCAGTCGTCGAGAATATTGAACAACCTACGATGGGTGGGGAGCAGGGAGGTAACAATTAGAACAAATCACCCGTCCAACAAACTCTCGATGAAGGGGCATCAGCACCGAAATCTGTTCCAAGACCACCATCTCCTCCGCCATCTCCACCAACCAAGACGCCAACAATACACCAGATGATAAAGTCATATGAACCAAAGACGAAATCATCTGATGTTGACTTGTTCTTGAAAGTACTGAAGAATAAACCTAAACGGACTCCAGCATCCGGTAAAGAATCATCTGATGTTCAAGTACTCAAGAAGGTACCAGATGAAAAATCTTTAACCTGCACCTCTTTTCGAAAGCAAAAGGAGGAGCAAATAAATAAGTTTTCGTCGGATGAGGTGCCCGACAAGTATGAGCATGGCAAACCATTCTGTTTTTGGTGGCAACTGAACGAAGGGCCGTCAGAATTGATGAGGCTGCATGGATGGATCATGCACGCCATGAAGCAAGGCATTCACACTATCACCGCGAATGTCCCGACATGGGTGTTCAATAGCACTGTAGAAGTGAAGGTTGCAATCGATTTCCCCGATTTGCATGCGATGTACCGTCGTGAAAAACTCGACGTCAATCTCGTCACCGTTTGGTCCATGTAAGTTCACATCCCTATACCACATACAAATCTATTCAAATCCATATGTATTGTTATTACCATCCTAAGTAAAATTTTTTGCAGGATGCAAGCATTGGATGAAAGGAAGACAAACGGGAGGTGGAAGGTAGCATACCTAGACCCGCAACAAGTAAGCAAGCCGCAACACACGTTCATAATGACGGATAATCTAAGAAAGCAAATAGATGAACAAGAAAAGACACCACAAGAGAAAGCTGAATTAACAAAGAGTTACGAGAAAGCTAAACTTCATGAGGTGGCTGTATACATTGCTAGGGTAATGAAGAAAAACCAACATAAGGATTCTATCAAGTGTGCTTACAATTTTGAGTAAGATCCTTTAAATAACTATTTCATTTGCTTTCAATTTTGAGTCTATTTATATTAATTATTTTAATTTTATGCAGCGACCATTTCATTGCTTTCACATGTGTCCGAAGTTTGGAACTATGGGGGTCTACGACTCATTACACTTTTCAGAGGCTTCTTACCAGAAAATCATTGAGATTATAAGAAAGTAAGACAACTCAGTGCAATATATAATCACTAACTTGTATTATAGTTCAAATTGTATTACTAACTTATGTCTTTGTATCCTTAAAGTGCGTATAGGCTATACACACTCAGTGGTGGGCAGCACCCTCCAAATAAGAAAAAATTGGTGGTACAACATGCCAAATGGGTAAGAACACTTCTGTTAATAAGTACCGATCATTTTTATTAGAGTTGTACACTTCTGTTAATAAGTACCGATCATTTTTTTATTTGTTTGCAGTGCTACAAACAACCTCCTGGCAGTGTGCTATGTGGATATTATGCGTGCGAGGTTTTGAGAAATAATGGGAGGTACCGGACGAATCCTGAAGACGTAAGCCTCTTGTTTGTACACAACCATGCATGTGCTAATTATGGTCTTAATGGTAATGCATAACAATCTTTATTTATTGTCTTTACGTGCAGATGCCTACCATCGAGGGGTCATAGGGGCAACTTCGTGACAGTGAAATCACCAATATTTGTGCGGACATAGCGAGATTCATCCTACATGAGATTTGCCACGAGGATGGAGAATTCTTCGATAAAGAAGGAGTCTTGACTTTAGACGATGCGGAAAGGTTACGTAGATGGGTGTCCTAGGGTTATCTATTATGTACGATTTTTTTGTAATGTGACTTATGTATACATTTTTATATTTTAGTTTGGATTATGTGTTTGACAGACAAATTTGGATTTGGCGGTTAAATACAAATTACAATAAATTAAAGTGAATTTGGCCTACAAATGCAAATATGAAAAATATACGGGCGAATATAGCGGCCAAATACAAATAATAAACGAAAATGCCAAATTACATACAAATAATAAACGATTATGGGGAATTATATAGGAAAATGGGAAAAAATGCTTTCTCTGGCGGGCGGCCTAAGCAACCGCCAGCACAGAAAGCCTTTGTGCTGGCAGGCCACTTAAGTAACCGCCAGCACTGATGGCCCTTTGTGCCGGCGGGTGTTTAAGCCAACCGCCAGCACAAAGTCCTCTGTGCTGGCAGGCAGGGCACCCGCCAGCACAAAGGGCCATTTCTACTGGCTCAAAGTTGCTGGCGGGTGATGTGCCCGCCAGCAAAGACCGGTTTTAGCCGCCAGGACAAACCGTTTATGGCCTAGTGTATTAAATGGCTTTAGTGATAATACTACAACAATAACTTTCTTAGCATATGGAACACTAACATGACTACATTTACTGATTGATTTGTAGTCCAAACTTGGAAAACTGTTTGCACACAGTATCAATTACAACTTAGTTTTCCAGCTAAACATGGCACTTTCTTTAGGCAACGTTATCTCTCATCTACGTCCTCCTCGGACCACATCAACTACCTCTCGCCACCTCCACCACTGAAGAGATAGGGAGGGAGAAAGAGGGAGGGATAATGCGGGAGAGGAAGAGATAATGTGGGAGACAAAAAAAATTGAAAATGCATGCACCCGCATGTTTTGCCCACCTCATTCAAATTAGTTAAATTCCACATTACACGAGTCCAAATTGATAACTACCATGCTCTTGGTTCAAATCCTTAAATACAACATCTTAATCGGACTTGCAATCACATGTTAACAAGGGCTACTAAAATAAAACACACGAAATGGGCAATATTCCAAGCATAAAACATACCACTTGGGGAAACAACGTGAATCAAAATATGAAACTGATCTACAAGCATACAACAAAACTGCAACGTAATTGAACTGGTCATCCGCGGCAACACCGTGAGACTTTCTAGTCGTATTTATCTGGCAGGAAGGAGGCCCAATGAAGATATACTCAGGCCATTTGGAATTTTGCCGGCGGCGTTTCCTTTGTGCCATCTGTTTTTCATCATCAGATGACCTAGGACGCTCCTAGGGCACTGGCCGACTCCGCCGGCAACAACCGCCGGAGGTTCCTGCACCGATCTCCGACGCCTACCCTCCTGCACTCTTCTCGCTCGGGTTGATCACGGGGCTGACTAGCTCAGCTACCCAGCCTTGGTGAGTGAGGGGTCGAGAGGGCAGATTAGATCGGTTTTTGTCGGAGGAGAAGATGGTGGCTGATCTGTTCCAGGAAAGATCGGAACATGGGGAGTTAGATGTGGAGATCTTACTACACATATTGCACCTGAAGGAGGTATTGGAGGGAAGCAAGGAGAACAAGCTGTGGGCGGGCTCCGGTGAGGAGCGCCGCCAGGAACAATGAGTTGCTTAAGTTAGAACTGTCGTGGCTTGGGCAACGCTGCGATAGTTAAAGAGCTTCGCGATCTGGCGAAGAGGTTTGCCCTAACGGTACTTTGTGTTCTTGAAACTCAAGTTCATAAAGCTCGTGTTGAGTCACTTAAGAGTACTCTAGGTTTTGATCATTCCTTTGCTGTTAGTAGTTCGGGGTGCAGTGGCGGCCTTGGTATTTTCTGGAATAATAACACTAGAGTGGAGATTTTACCGTATTCGCAGTACCATATTGATTCAATTATTACTGAGTACGGGAAGGAGCCATGGAGGCTTACATGTGTTTATGGAGAGGCTCAGACGGCTGAGCGCCATAAGACATGGGATATGTTGAAATTCATTAAATCCGCGTCACACCTCCTGTGGGTTTGCATCGGCGACTTCAATGAGGTGTTGTTTCGTGATGAGCACAAAGGGCTACAGGAGAGAAGTCGTGCACAAATGGAAGGCTTTCGAGAGACGGTTGATGTATGTGGACTGTATGACCTCGGTTACGAGGGAAGAGACTGGACTTTTGAAAAGAAAATTGCATGGGAATCTTTCTGTCGAGTGAGACTTGATCGCGCCTTGGCCACCTCGGACTGGTGCTCGAGATATCCACTTGCGTGGTTGTGCCATCTCATAGCAGCTGCGTCAACCACGATCTGATCCTGCTACGATGGGAACCTAAGGAACGAAAGAAGAAGAGAAAGAAGCTATTCAGGTACGAGATGATGTGGGAAACTCATGATGATTTTGTTAATATGCTCGCACAAACATGGCAAGATGCAGGATCAGCAGGTACACTGCGGGAGCTTCATGATAAGCTAGCCAACGTTGCGGGCTGTCTAAGCGAGTGGGGCGTTAACACCTTTGGTCATGTTCATCAAGAGTTAAAGGCTCTAAACGATGAATTGACATGGCTTCGATCAGAAGCTGAACGGAGAGGGGGAGGGCCCTCCCATGCTGAGATCAAGGTAGTAGAAAGAATTATGGAGCTGAACCACCGCAAGGAAATCATGTGGAAGCAACGCTCTAGGATTATGTGGCTTACAGAAGGGGATAGAAATACGTGATTTTTTCACCTGCGTGCATGCCAACGTCGCAAGAGGAATCGCATCTCAAAGTTAAAGAGGCCAGATGCCTCGACAATGGAGAATGACACGGAGATGGGATCTATGGCGACCAATTTTTTCAGAACATTGTACACCTCGGAGGGCACTACAAATATGAACCGCGTTCTGGATACTGTACCGGAGAAAGTCTCAGCAACAATGAATGAGAGTCTGTTGGTGCCTTTCAACAATGATGAGGTCAAGCGGGCCTTGTTTCAGATGTTTCCGACAAAGGCACCAGGACCAGACGGGCTGCCGGCACATTTTTTCTAGCGCCACTGGGACCTGTGCGGCGATGAAGTCACAGGTGTGGTGCTCCGGGTTCTAAGAGGACAGGACGATCCTTCTCTGATTAATAACACTTACATTGTGCTTATTCCAAAAGTGGAGAATCCTGAGGAGTTGGGTCAATTTCGGCCCATCAGCTTGTGTAACGTGATTCTCAAGATAGCATCGAAGGTATTGGCGAATAGATTGAAGGTTGTTCTCCCTGAGATTATATCAGAGGAACAGTCGGCTTTTGTTCCGGGCACTTGATTACGGACAATATTATTACAGCTTACGAGTGCATGCATTTTATGAAGAAAAAGAGAGCTCAGGAGCAAAGATTCTGCGCTCTAAAGCTGGATATGAGGAAAGCCTATGACCGGGTTGAATGGGAATATCTCAGGGCCATCATGTTACGCCTGGGCTTCCATAGGTTGTGGGTGGAGATGATCATGAGATTGGTAACAACTGTTTCTTTCTCAATTTTGTTTAATGGAGACCGGTTGGATAATTTCATTTCGTCTAGGGGGATCCGCCAAGGCGACCCCATCTCACCTTATTTGTTCCTGTTAGCAGCAGAGGGCCTTTCGTGCCTCGTAAATTCAAGAATTCAGTCATCGAACTTAAGTGGAATCAAAGTGGCGGCATCGGCTCCGATGGTTAGCCACCTTCTCTTTGCAGATGACAGTCTGCTGTTCTTCAGAGAAAACAGGGAGAGTGCTGGGGTGGTTAAGGAGATTTTGGCTGTTTATTGCCAGGCATCTGGTCAGCAAATAAATTCAGATAAATCATCTATTCACTTTGCAAAGGGTGTAAGTGGAAGTGTCCGTGATGAGATTATGGATACTCTTGAGGTCCACAACATGGCACTCAGTGAGAAATATTTGGGTATGCTTACTGACGTTGGTGGTTCGACCAATGGTGCTTTCAGGTACCTCAAGGATAGAGTCTGGAAGAGGGTCCAGGGGTGGCTGGAACAAACTCTATCCGCTGGAGGGAAAGAGGTGTTAATCAAGGCAGTGGCGCAAGTAGTACCAACTTTTTCCATGTCTTGTTTCAGGCTTCCTAGGGGTCTTTGTAAACACATTGATGATTATTGACGGTGAATTTCCGTCAACCTAGCCATGAGTTTACCTTCGGTGTTGGAATTGATTTGATATCCAAACTAACAATCCTAACCCTCATGATATGTCAAGTTCGCACTCGCTTGTGGTTTTTGGAGTTTATTGTTTACGCAGGGTTTTAGCACTAAAAGGGAGACTTCCCAGGAAAGTTCATCAAGCACTTTGTGAGAAGATCATGAAGCCCGGCACAAGTCAAGACACGAAGTGAACATGACTCCAAGTGGCCCAAGGACCGAACCGTGGAGACAGAAAACTCCGAGGACCTGGACAGAAAATGCTAAAGCTTGCGAGATAAGAATCCCTATCCAAACCGCGGAGAAACTGACGCCAAGGGCCATATGCAGAAGGTGGAAAGTTCCAGAAGACACGAGAAGCGACCAGGAGGAAGTCGGGGCCGAACTGGGCTGAAATGGGCCAAAGCCGGCCGGCCCAGCCCATTCCGGGCCCGGTTCGGCGCCCCCTTTGACCTAGCTGATCCTCGGGCTATTATAGCCCCCCTGCCAAGAGCCACGCATCAATTCATTCATCATCCACCGCCGAGGAGCAGAGAATCTAGAGGGACACCATCTCGGAGAGGAGGGTCGAGATGGTTGTCTAGGGTTTCCCTAGCCGACGTGGGAACCTTGCATGGAAGACCACGTCGGAGCTCCGGAGCAAGGATCAATATCGAGGTAGGATCCCGGTGGTGATCTTGTTCATGTAATCATTCATGGTGAAGTTCTTTATGTGAATCCGATTTCTAGCGATCAAGTGCCTTCTCGATGATTTTGTTCTCCCTTGGTTTTGCTTCTTTCTCAATCTATACTTAAGATAGATTCCTAAGGGTGCTCTTGTAGCCGTGGTGTCTAGAGGTGCATACCGGACCGACCAAGTGTTTTCAACTTGTTCTTCTTGAACTCGCCCTAGGCTAACCCGCACGAAAAGGGGTGCATCGTGACAGGACGGTGGCTCCAAAAGGCGGGCGTCTTCGGAATCAGAACGGAGACCACGGTTTAAAGATGCTTTTAATGAGATTCGCTTTGCTATCTTCATCTATCTTGTTTGGAGCTACAACATAAGCATGATCTAGACTCTCTAGATCGGTTATCTCTATGCTTTCTCTTGCTACCTCTTGAGTTTAGTAGATTAGATTAGATTAAATGTGTTTTCTTGATGATTTCTTAGATTAGATGCAACTTGGTTCTTCAAAATAAAGAGTTTCCTTGCCTTACTAGATTGAATCCTTGCGTTGCACATTGTTCCATGGATTCGATACCTTGGGTTCTCACACTTAAGGGAAGAAGGGTCCCTTGACTACGACGGGGGATTTGTCCATTTGCAAATCCAAACGAACTTTGATACACATATAGACCGTCAACAAGCCCCTTTTTCTGGCGCCGTTGCCGGGGAACAAGCAATCAAGATCCAATCTAGTATCGCTTTCTTGTGAATATTTTTCAGTTTTTCTTTTGATTTTTCTTTTGCATCCCTTAACTTTGGTCATCCTCAACAAAAATGAATCTAATCTAGTTTTTGACTAAACCTAATTTTTCTTTTTAGATTTTTGTTTTTTCGCTAACCCTAACCGGAGATGGTTGGCTACCTCTCCAAGAAACCCAAAACTTTTTGTGGATGATCCAGGAAAACTTTACAGGCAAAGGAGACATGCAACACAAGCTAAGGGACTGGAAACCCTAGATCCAAAAGCCGAGGCTGAAGGATCGTCGGAATCTCCAAAGGAATCACCACCTCCAAGTCCGAAGGGAGATCAACCTCAACTGCCACCCATGGGAGAACAACCGCAACCAGAGCGCAAGATCGAGCTATGCACCCCGGACATCGTCGGTCTACCTATCATAAACCTTCAAGACGCCGGAAAGCCGTTCAAGATCAAGGTCTCAACTATCCGCATGGTGCAACACTCGCCTTTCACCGGTAAAGAAGATCCCAACCTTCACCTCCAAGTATTCGTTCAACTATGTCAAACTTTCGATGAGGATGGGGTGACTCAAGATCAAATGAGGGCAATGCTTTTTCCATTCTCACTACTTGGAAAAGCTTTGCGTTGGTTCCACACTCTACCGGCGGAGTCGAAACAAGATTGGGAAGCGTTGATGAGGTCCTTCATGAAGGAATTTTATTTGCTGACCAAGACTCAGAATTTGCGCAACAAGATCGATACATTTGCTCAATTCCCAATGGAGATGATTGCGGAAGCTCTGGAGCGTTTCAATGAATACATGCGAGCCGAACTCCTTGAAGGGAAGATCGACTTACTCATGAGGAGGTTGTAAAAGATGGAGATGGAGAAAGAGGCTCAAGACCTAAAGGCTGCCGAGGCAAGATCCACATGCGAGGAGTATGGCGAGTATGGCCATGTCCAAGAAGATTGTCCGGAGGAAGCAAAGGTGCTCGACTACATGAGGAAAGGAGAGTCGCCGAACTTCCACTATGGGCAAGTATTGGAGAATATAGATGGCAAGGTGATGGAGGTCGGAAGCTCTATCCATCAAGTGTTCAACATGATGAGATGCTAGAGACACAAGTGGAACAACTTGCCGGGCGCCCGATGGGTAACAAAGGAAGATTTCCGAGACAACCCCAAAGTCCCGAGATGGCGAAGACTATTCAAACTCATTTGGGAGAGACGGAGGATCACACTAAGGAGAAGGTTACCACTATTCTGGAGATCACTACCGAAGAACCGGAGTTTGAGATGCCGAGCCAATACATGAAGATGCCTCCACGCTACTTCCGAGACATGCTTGCCAACAAGCACGAGATGACATTATGCGACCTTGGAGCAAGTGTAGGAGTCATGCCAAGAGACGTGTTCGAGAAGCTACGCCTACCACTCGAGCCTATGGCCATGTGTCTAGAGTTGGGAGACAACTCTATTCGCTATCCCGTGGGAATCGCCGTAGATGCACCCGTAAAAGTTGGAGAGATCAAGTTCAACATCTACAGCGAGAAAAGTGCATTCAAGTTTCAACCACATTTCGAGGTATGCAACACGTTCAATGTTAAATATGTTCCACCTCATCGTCACTTTATCAAGGAAGAGCCAAAGAAGAAGGAAGAGCCGGAGAAGAAGGAAACAAAGACCAAGGAAGTTGTTGCATCCGTCAAGACCAAAGGACAAAGCCATCTTGTAAAGACCAAAAAAAATGACTAAGCCGGAGAATAAGCCCGCGCCCAAGATGGTGCGGAAGTGGGTACCCAAGATTGCAATGCCCACAAAGAGCGTTGATCCGAAGTGAAGAAGAGAAGAAGTCTAGCTATGGACTATAAACGAAGCGCTAGGCGGGAGGCAACCCGTTCGTCGAGTCAAGAATAAGCTACCGGGAGGACAACCCGATCAAGAATAAAAGCTACCGGGAGGGCAACTCGGAAAATTTCTGAATTCCAAGTAAGTTGGTCATAGAATTTGGTACGCAAGATATTTTATTAACTCTTAAATGGTTGAACAAGTTTTTAGAGAACCTTTTATTTGCTCGGTCATTATATTTGTATTTGTCTATCTTAAAAAAATGACATGAGCCATCCCATGTTTTATTTGTCTCTTTTTGAGAAACTAGAACTAAAAATTCAGATCTTATTTGAGCTTTCCATCCTCTCCATGATGGTAGGTTCAGATTTGTTTTGCATGTTAAAAACACACGAGTAGAGCCTCGCTATGTTCCTTAATGTTTTTAAATCTTTTGACGCATGCTAGACTCGCGTGGACATAAGGAATTCGATTTTTGGTTTCATCTAACTTGACATCTACTGGTTTCTCTAGAGCTAGAGTTTTTCCAAACCCATTTGTTTTTATTTATTCAAAATCTCTCTCTCATGTTTGGCCAAACTTAGAACCTAAACCCATAACCCCACGGTCAAGCCGGAGGACCTTGCTATCAATTAATGAAAGCAAACGATCCCGGTGCAACCAAAATAAAGGTAGTCGAAAAGTTTTCGACTTACAAATTATTTTTGATGTTTAAAAACTCCTCTAATAATATATTTAAACTCATTGCTAGCTCTGAGTTAATCTTTAATTTATGAAATTTAGAGGAGTAATAAGCATCTAAGCATGATCAAGGGAAGGATTTGAGGTTTATTTAACACCTTGTGCTCGATGATGCATCACGGGAAGGCTTTATCATCAAAACATCTTGGGAACATGTAAAGGACAAGCATGGGGGAGGGCAACATGACTTTGTTTTGCAGGAAATAAGTGAAAGCACATGAACCATGGAAGACAAGAAGTGACACAAAGTTAAGGAGGGAGGCATTGATCTCATCATTCAAAACAAAGGAGTGGCCGTGGGAGTTTGGTCGGTGGATTTTCGTGGAGCATGAGAACACAAGGACATAATGCAGAAAAGAGCAAGTGGGGGAAAGATCAAGGCAAATGGGGCAGCAGGGACCCTAGGTCGGCCGGCCTGGTCCGGTCGGACTGGCCTCTTTTTGTGGCTCCCGACGTCCATCTTCCTCAGGTAAGCCTCTCGCTTAATTTCAAGTTCATGCTCCCAAGTTCATAGTCCAGAGACCTTGCGAACCACTCAGAAAAATTTGTGCCTCACTTCCTTCTCCAAAAAATCCCCGAAAATTCGTTACAATTCTTGCCCTTCCATATACATTCTTTGTGCATTTTTCTACCAGCGAGAAACCCCCGGGAGAGTTGTTTGTGAATTTGTGCAGCAAGGCACGATGAGAAAGGCCATGAACATCGTCCTCGGAAGGAAGACCCAATCATCATTGTCGGAGGTGCCATCTATCCCTTCGCGGAGGCACTCTATTTTCGAGTCCCCGCGAAGCATGGAGGAGGACGTGGCACCATCGAGGAGCGACATGCTGCTCCTTGTACACGAAGCTTGTCCATGTGGGACAAAACCGCAAGGGCACACGGAGGAGCCACCCGTTCGACCTCGACGCTCAACTCGTTCATCTGCTACGCCATCTTATACTCCGAGTCACTCCAAGCTTGTTTTCATCATAAAGACGAAGAATCAACCATTGGAGGAAGAGTAAAGGAAGGAAGAATAAATAATGCTTCCAATAAGGTTTGATTTTCCCTTCTCCTTTTCTTTATTTTTCAGTTATGTGCAAATTTGTGTGTGCGAGCATTTTCTATTTTATTTTCAGCATGTGTGTGGTAGTAGTAGTTTTTGTTTTCCATCACCATGAATAAATTTCACCATCGTTCTATGATAATTAATATGGATGGAAAATTGTGCCAAGTTGATATATGATGACCGTTGCCTATTTGCTCATCTTTGTACTTGTTTTATGCATGATTAAGCTAATGCTCTCTTTTAATGCAAATCTGAAATTAATTTAAATGCTAAGCTTAATCCTTTGCGGAGGTTATGATAAAGATGAGACCCATAGTTTTTCTCATGATCTCAATTTTGGATGGGTTAAAGATGATTTATTTTTATTCTTAAAATTAATGCTAACCTTGTCATTAATACCCCTTGCATATTGCTCTACCTATCCAAAGCCTTATATTTATTTGAGTGCAAAAACTTAGTATACAAGATTTATTTTTGGGTGAATTAATTCAGGGCTTGATTTCTCTGGCCCAAGACTAAGAAGCTGGTCATTCCGTTTTTGCGTATCTATCTTAATGCTAGCCCTTTCTATCCGTGCATTGTAAGTTTCCACATCAGAAATTTTGCAAACCTCGCCAGATATCCACCTACAAACCCAATACATCTTTTTGTGTTTATCTCCTTGACCACAACCCAACATTTGAATATGGATGAATATTTCGAGGAAGATCACAAGAATGAAGGTGCCAAGGATTGAAGTATAATTTTGGGAGACCTCCGAGACGACATAAAGGTTGCGTGAAGGATCCCTAGAAGATTTCAAGTGTTTCTTTCCAGGAAAACATAGAACTTTTAGTACCTACCTTGGCACATAAAATTTTTTACCACCTCTTTGCCCGAGGATGTGCAATCGTCTAAGCATGGGGCGAGCTGCCAAGGAGGTAGGTACAATGTAATCTAGAGTTCAAGGGGAGTATAAAAAAATAGAGAAAAAGAAAAAATATTAAAGAAAGAAAGAAAGAAAAAGGAGAGAAGAAAAAAATGTGTATATATATAAAAGAAGAAAAGAGAAAAAATAATAATATAATAAACCTCCCCGGCTCTCTAGATGCATTAGGAGTTTCGAGAGGATTCGAGATCAAGAACCATACTCATCTTTCCAACCATGTGCAATCCAATAACGAGGACTTTGTTTGTGCCTCGGGATCACTCTTTGCCTTTTGCACATGTCCACTTATCTCAAAAAAGTGTGTGTTCATCTCTCTCCCCTCCTTGTAACATTATTTTTCCAATGACCTTTTTGATGAGTCTCGGTAAGACCATGAGAAGCTTGTCTTGTTTTGATAATATCTTGATTATAATATCTTGGTAGGACTAAACTTTTCCCAAAGCTCCACATAAAGCCTTCCACTTATATATATTTTGAGAGGGGAAAGGAGTAGAATAAATATGCTTTGAGAGACAAGATGAGATGAGAGTACATGAGCAAGATGCAAGGTGGTTTAAATTTTTGAACTTGGTTTAGCTCTTTTATTCATCTTGCTCTACACTTCAAAATTTTTTAGATCCATTTGAAATTTGGGAGCATGACTAATTATTTGTGGGAAGAGCTTAATTGATATCCACCCTCCGTAGGGATGAAGGCTGGCTTCATTATGGAACTTTAACAAATATAAATTTACAGAGCTTTATGTTTTCTCGTGTATGATCAAGTGCAGGATTTGAACAATGAAGGGCAACACTGATATCCATCGAAGGCTTACTCGAGGACGAGCAAGGTTTAAGCATGGGGGAGCTGTTGACGGTGAATTTCCGTCAACCTAGCCATGAGTTTACCTTCGGTGTTGGCATTGATTTAATATCCAAACTAACGATCCTAACCCTCATGATATATCAAGTTTGCACTCGCATGTGGTTTTTGGAGTTTATTGTTTACGCAGGGTTTTAACGCTCAAAGGGAGACTTCCCGGGAAAGTTCATCAAGCACTTTGTGAGAAGATCATGAAGCCCGACACAAGTCAAGACACGAAATGAACATGACTCCAAGTGGCCCAAGGACCGAACCGTGAAGGCAGAAAACTCCGAGAACCTGGACAGAAAATGCTGAAGCTTGCGGGACAAGGAGCCCTATCCAAATCGCGGAGAAACTGACGCCAAGGGCCCACATGCAGAAGGTGGAAAGTTCTAGAAGACACGAGAAGTGACCGGGAGGAAGCCTGGGCCGAAATGGGCCCAGGATGACCGGCCCAGGCCAGTCGGCCTAGCCCATTCCGGGCCCGGTTCGGCCCCCCCTTTGACCTAGACGACTCTCGGGCTATTTATAGCCCCCCTGCCAAGAGCCACGCATTAATTCATTCGTCATCCGCCGCCGAGGAGCAGAGAAGCTAGAGGGAAACCATCTCGGAGAGGATGGTCGTGCTAGTTGTCTAGGGTTTCCCTAGCCGACGTGGGAACCTTGCATGGAAGACCACGTCGGAGCTCCGGAGCAAGGATCAAGATTGAGGTAGGATCCCGGTGGTGATCTTGTTCATGTAGTCATTCATGGTGAAGTCTTTGAGTGAATCCGATTTCTAGCGATCAAGTGTCTTCTCTATGATTTTGTTCTCCCTTGGTTTTGCTTCTTCCTCAATCTATACTTAAGATAGATTGCATAGGGTACTCTTGTATCCGCGGTGGCTAGAGGTGCATACCGGACCGACCAGGTGTTTTCAACATGTTCTTCTCGAACTCGCCCTAGGCTAACCCGCACGAATAGGAGTACATTGTGACAGGACGGTGGCTCCAAAAGATGGGCGTCTTCGGAATCGGAACGGAGGCCACGGTTTAAAGATGCTTTTTATGAGATTTGCTTTTCTATCTTCATCTATCTTGTTTGGAGCTACAACATACGAATGATCTAGACTCTCTAGATCAGTTATCTCTTTGATTTATCTTGCTACCTCTTGTGTTTAGTAGATTAGATTAGATGTGTTTTCTTGATGATGTCTTAGATTAGATGCAACTTAGTTCTTCAAAAGAAAGAGTTTCCTTGCCTTACTAGATTGAATCCTTGCGTTGCACATTGTTCCACGGATTCGATACCTTGGGTTCTCACACTTAAGGGAAGAAGGGTCCCTTGACTATGACGGAGGATTTGTCCGCTTGCAAATCCAAACGAACTTTGATATGACAATCAACCGTCACCAATGGTCTGTTAAGAGGCTTCTGGTGGGGAAGCAAAGAAGGTAAAAGACGGACATGCTGGGTAGCATGGGAGGACATGACAAAGCCGAAATATATGGGTGGTTTGGGCTTTAGAAATATTGAATTGTTCAATCTTGCTCTCCTTGCAAAGCAGGCATGGAGGATTCTCCAAGAACCGCAAACCCTCAGTGCACGAGTACTTAAAGCTGCTTACTTCCCCGAGACAGACTTCCTCGTTGCTGATCTCCATCCAGAGTTTGGAGAGCTGTCATCGATGGGAAGGAGGTACTGCAACAAGGAATTATCAGGAGAATTGGGACCGGTGAGGAAACTGAAATCTGGCACAATAACTGGATACCGAGAGATGGAATGCTTAGGCCGACCAGCTGCATGAGCAATGCACAGCCGACGAAGGTGTGTGACCTGATCGACCCTATACAGAGGTCGGGGGATCTAGAGTAGCTGAAACTGCATTTTCTGCCCATGGACTGTGTTGACGGTGAATTTCCGTCAACCTAGCCATGAGTTTACCTTCGGAGTTGGCATGGATTTTATATCTTATCCATTGGTACTAACCCCCTTGGCATAACAAGTTCGTTCGTGCATGTTGGTTTTGGAGTTTGATGTTTATGCAGGAATTTAGCGTTGAAAGCAAGACTTCCGGGTAAAGTTCATCAAGCACCTCGTGAAAAGACCATGAAGCCCGGCACAAGTCAAGCAATGAAGTGAACATGACTCCAAGAAGCCCAAGGACCAACCCGTGGAGACGGAAAACTCTGAGGACCTGAACAGAAAATGCTGAATCTTGCGGGACAAGGAGCTCCATCTAAACCACGGAGAAACTGACGTCAAGGGCCCACATGCAGAAGGGAGAACACTCTAGAACACTCTAGAAGACACGTCAAGGGAGCTCCATCTAAACCGCAAAGGAGGCCACGAAGTGGGCCGAAATGGGCCCAGGCCGGCCGGCCCAGCCCATTTCGGGGCCCATTCGTGCCCCCCTTTGACCTAGCCGCCTCTCGGACTATTTATAGCCCCCTGGCCAAGAGCCACGCATCAACTCATTCGTCATTCGTCGCCGAGGAGCAGAGAAGAGAGGGACACCATCTCGGAGAGGAGAGGGTCGAGCTAGTTGTCTAGGGTTTCCCTAGCCGACGTGGGAACCTTGCAAGGAAGACCACGTCGGAGTTCCAGGAGCTAGGAGCAAGATCAAGGTAGGATCCCGGTGGTGATCTTGTTCATGTATCATAAATTATGTTGAATTGTCAAGTTGCAATCTGATTTCTAGCGATCAAGTGCTTCTTCTACGACTTTGATTTCGATTGGCTTTTCTTACTTTAAGATCTATTCTCGAGATAGATCATAGAGGGTGTTCTTGTAGCCGTGGTGGCTAGAGGTGCATGCCTGACCTTCCAAGAGATTTCAACTTGTCCATTGGACTCGCCCTAGGCTAACCCGCACGAATAGGAGTGCATTGTGACAGAACGGTGGCTCCAAAAGGTGGGCGTCTTCGGAGTTGGACGGGAAGCCGCGATTTAAAGAAGCTTTTTATGAGATTCAACTTGGCTATTTCTTCTTTGCTTGGAATTTCAATAAGAGCTTGATCCAATCTCTCTAGATTGGTTTTACCTATCCCTCTCTATCTCTTGCTACCTCCGGTTTTCATAGATTAGATTTGTTTTTATGATGTTCTTTAGATTAGATGCATTAGAGTTCCTTTTGAAGATCAAAGTTCTCGGCTTTAATAGATTGGTTCTTGCATCACACATTTGTTCCACGGATTCGATACCTTGGGTTCACACTTGAGGGAAGAAGGGTCCCTTGGCTACGACAGAGGACTTGTCCGCTTGCAAGTCCAAACGAAGTTTGATACGCATATACACCGTCAACAAGCCCCTTTTTTTGGCGCCGTTGCCGGGGAACAAGTGATCAAGATTCGATCTTTTATTGCTTTTTGTGAATATTTTCAGTTTTCTTTTGGTTTTTCTTTTTGCATCTACTAACTTTTGATCATCCTCAAAATCAATCTAATCTAGTTTGACTAACCCGAGTTTTCTTAGATTTGTTTTTATTTTCGTTTTTGTATATATTTTGTTTATTGCTAACCCTAACAGGAGATGGACGGCTACCTCTCCAACAAACCCGAAAATTTTGTGGATGATCCAGAAAAACTTTATAGGCTAAGGAGACGTGAAGCACAAGCTAAAAAGCTGGAATTTGCAGATCCAAAAGCGGAGGCCGAAGGATCGTCGGAGTCTCCAAAGGAATCACCACCTCCAAGCCCTAGGGAGAATCAACTTCCACCGCAACCGATGGGAGAACAACCGCAGCCGGAGTGCAAGATCGGGGAGCTATGCACCCCGGATATCGTCGACCTACCAATCTTGAACCTCACGGAGATCAGAAGGCCGTTCGAGATCAAGACCTCAACAATCCGCATGGTGCAACATCACCCTTCACCGGTAAAGAGGATCCAAACCTTCACCTCCAAGCGTTCATTCAACTTTGTCAGACATTCAACATGGAGGGGGTGACTCAAAATCAAATGAGGGCAAGGCTCTTTCCGTTCTCGCTACTCGGAAAGGCTTTGCAATGGTTCTACACTCAACCGGCGGAGACGGTGCAAAATTGGGATGCCTTGATGAGAGCCTTCATGAAGGAATACTACTCACCGGGTAAGACTCAAAGCTTGCGCAATAAGATTGCTACCTTTGCTCAATATCCTACGGAGACCATATCGGAAGCATTCGAGCGTTTCAATGAGTACACTAGGGCGGTTCCACGTCATAAATTTCCAAAGGAAGATCTCGTTCAAAAGTTCTACCAAGGACTTACCATGGCGTCAAGGACGATCATCGATGCATCGGCGGGAGGATCCATCATCGAGCTTACACCGACCGAAGCGTTCACTTTATTCAAGAAGGTCACGAACAATGACACATGGGCGTCATCCGGATGCTTACTTCTGGTTCAACCCACGGGGAACGTCAAGGGAATCTTGCAAGTGGAGAAAGAAGATCTACTCGAAGGCAAGATCGATTCGCTTATGCAGAGGTTGGAGAAGATGGAGATAGAGAAGAAAGAAGCTCAAGATTTAAAGGCTGCCGAAGCAAGATCCACATGTGAAGAGTGCGGAGAATATGGCCATGTCCAAAAGGATTGCCCGGAGGAAGCTAAGATGCTCAACTACCTGAGGAAGGGAGATTTTCCGAACTTCCGCTATGGGCAAGGTAGACCTCAATTTAATGCAAGCTCATCCATTCCGAATTCGGTTCCTCTTCGTATGCAATTGAAGGACTTCATGGACGAGCAAGCTAAGATCAACAAGGACACCGTCACTAAGTTCAAAGCCATAGACAAGGTGTTGGAGAACATTGATAGCAAGGTGACAGAGGTCGGAAGCTCCAACCATCAAGTGCTCAACATGATGAAGATGCTCGAGACACAAGTGGGACAACTTGCCGGGCGCCTATCCGCTAATGAAGGGAAGCTTCCGGGGCAACCTCAAGGTCCCGAGACGGCGAAGGCCATTCAAACTCGTTCGGGGAAGGAGACCGAAGATCCGGAGCGTTCCGCGGGAGCAAGAAAGCCTAAACCATCTACCGAGGCGGAGGAATTTGCTAAGGAGAAGGTTACCGAGATCGTCACCGAAGAGCCCGAGTTTGAGATGCCGGGAGAAGACACGAAGATACCGCAACTCAAGCCACGCTACTTCTGAGGTAAACTTGATAATCATTTTGAGAAGTTTGTGGCGGTTGTGCGTAGGTTGAGCATCAACATGCCGCTATTGGACGCTCTTCAAGTTCCTACATATTCTCTCTACTTCAAAGATATACTTGCAAACAAGTATGAGATAGCAATACTCGGGGTGGATCATGTCAAGATGTCCGAACAATGTAGCGCCGCTATTGCGAACGGACTAGAGAAGCAAGGAGACCCCGGATGCCCGACGATTCCATGTTCCGTTGGTTCATTCAAGTTTGAGAAGGCATTATGCGACCTTGGAGCAAGTGTGAGCGTCATGCCAAGAGATGTGTTCGAGAAGCTACGCCTACCAGAGCTAGAGCCTATGATCATGTGCTTGGAGTTCGGTGACAACTCCATTCGCTACCCTTTGGGCATCGCCGTGGATGTGCCCGTGAAGGTCGGACGCCACTTCATCCCCGTCGACTTCGTGGTGCTCGAGATGGGAGAGAGGGAGAAGCCGCCACTTATCCTTGGAAGGTCTTTCCTCAAGACCGTGGGAGCAACCATCGACGTCGGCAAGGGGGAGATCAAGTTCGACATCAACGGCGAGAGGAGTTCCTTCAAGTTTCGACCACGCTTCGAGGTATGCAATATGATCAAAGTTAAATATATTCCGCCTCATCGTCGCATAAGTAAGGAAGAGCCAAGGAAGAAGGAAGAGCCGGAGAAGAAGGAAGCGAAGGAAATCAAGGAATTTGTTGCATTCGTCAAGATCAAGGAACAAAAGCCGCCTGTGAAGACCAAAAAGATGATTAAGCCGGAGAATAAGCCTACGCCAAAGATGGTGCGGAAGTGGGTACCCAAGATTGCAACGCCTGCAAAGAGCGTTGATCCAAAGTAATCAAGTGAAGAAGTCTAGCCATGGACTATAAACAAAGCGCTAGGCGGGAGGCAACCCGTTTCGTCGAGTCAAGAATAAGCTACAGGGAGGACAACCCGATCAAGATCTTTCGAGTCTTTCAAGTATGTTAGTTTTAAAATTTGCTACGCAAGACATTCATAGACACTTAAAGTGGTTGGATAATGTTTAGAGTTATAAATTTTGTTTGGATATTTCATTTGGATCATAAACCCTTTACATGAGCCATCCTATGAGTTATTTGCATCATTTCGAGAAACCAAAACCAAAAAAAATTCAGAACCTATCTCAACCTTTCATCCTCTTCATGATGTTATGGTTGACTTGTTTTACATGCTAAAAACACACGAGTAGAGCCACGCCATGTACCTAGATGTTATTTAAATTTCAGCACATGGTAGGACTCGCGTGAACCTAGAAATTCGACTTTTGGTTGGTTTAAAAATTCATATCCTTGGTTTCTCTAGAGTTAGAATTTTTCTAAGTCTCATTTAATTTTATTTCATTCAAAATCTCTCTCACTCTTAACCAAAATTAGAACCTAAACCTATGCCCCCATTATCAAGCCGGGAAAAGCTTGCTCTCAACTAATGGAAGCAAACAATACCGGTGAGATCAAAATAAAAGTAGTCGGAAAACATTTTCGACTTACATTTGTTTTTGATGCTTAAAAACTCCTCTAAATATATTTGAACTCATTGCAAGCTCTGAGTTTGATTTTACTTTTCAAAACTAGAGCAGTGCTTAGCATTAAAACATGCTTAGAGGGAGGCAATTAAGTTATCTTAACTACACATACACCATGATGCATCACGGGATGCCCCTCCAACATTTATCATCAAACCACATGCAAAGGACAAGCATGGGGGGTAGCCAAAGCTTTGTTTTGTAGGAATCTCATGGAGGCATGTGAGGCAAGGGAGCATGGAAGTGACTCAAAGCAAAACAATCAAGTGGAAGGATCAATCATGCAAGCAAAGGAGTAGACGAGAGCATTTGGGCGGTGCAACCCCGTGGAGCACGCGATCACAAAGCAACAAAGCAAGCATGAGTGCGCTGGAGAAAGCCGGAGCTGGGAGGAGCAGCAGACCACCCAGGCCGGTCGGCCCAGGCCGGCCGGCCTCACCTCTTTTTAAGGCCCCCGGTGCCCGTCTTCCTCAGGTAAGCCACTCGCCCAGTTCTTTGTTTGTGTTCATGAGCTCTTAGTCCAGAACCACCATAGACTTAGCTTTCCACTTCGAGTTTTGGTTCGTCCAACAAAATCCATCCTAAATCCACTCAAAGTCCATACTCCAAATAATATTTGTGCCTTGTTACCGGTTGAAAACCCCAGGTATATAATTGTGAGGGAGAGTGCAGCAACCATGTGGAAGAAAACTACAAGTCTTTTCACCAAGAAGAAGGGATCATCGTCGTCCAAGCCATCATCGACAACTTCTTCGAGGAGGCACTCGGTTTCCGAGTCTCCTCGGAGCATGGAGGAGGACACAGCACCGCCGAGGAGGAACAACACTCTACTCCTCGGTGGCATGAGCGCCACACGAAGCTCGTCTATGCGGTTCACCGAACCACAAGGACGCACGGAGGAGCCGCCCATCCGACCTTGTCGCTCGACACGATCATCCGCTCCACCTCCAAACGCTCCGCGATATTCCAAGTATGGGTTTATTATCAACACGGAGGAGGAGGAGGAGAAGCTCACTTGCCTTGAGAAGAGGCTTGTGGCAAACGTCGACCTCGACGACCCAGCTCTCCAAGTGTTGGGTTTTCATACGAATATTTATTACATGTTGGGACACCTAGGTTGGGTGCAATTCTCCAACGGAGTGTCGGCAAACACCCACAAGGAATTTGCCTTGGAAATTCTCATGACCATGGCGCGTATACTTGATGAAGGAGTGCCGAGTCTCTCATTCCGTTTGGAGGGAGATGAGCAAGTGGTTCCCTATGAGTACATTAGGGAATTGCTTGGTTTTCAAAAGGGAGCCCCGGAACAAGTAGATGTGCATGGAGGCACATTGGAAAGTTTTTGGAGAATGATCGCGGGAGAAGCTAACCGGCAAAGAAATAGTATCCGAAACCCCATCATCCAAGTGTTTCACTCATGGATGAGCAAGAAGATTTTAGAGAGAATGAAAGAGACCAAGATAACCGACATGGAGGTGAATTGGCTCTACTCGGCTTTGATTGTCGGGCAGCCAATCGACCCCACTCACCTTATGATCAACCGGTGGTGTTGTGAAGCAACATCGGGTTCGGGAGATATTAGTTCGGGGTGCTACCTCTCTATGTTGGCTATTTCTTTGAGACCGGGAATTCCAAGAAACCCAGAGCATCTCCTAGTCGGGACTTCCCTAGGATTTGATTATTTGAAGCAAGGCAAATATATAAGTGGAGATGAGAGAGGAGGTTTCAAATTGGCCAAAGTGAATTTGCCCCTACCAGACGCAAGACTAAGACTTTTTCTTGAGGGGAAAGAAGATTGGTTAGAGGAAGGACTTCTTGTGCCGGCGAAGAAAAACAAGAGAGGAAGGATTATAGAAGAAGGTTCTTCCGCGGCCCAAGAAGGAGGTGCGCCCCAAAATTATGCGCCACCTTATGGAGGAATTCCGGTGCCGCCAAGATACTACGGTGGTGTACCAATGCAAGCATGGGGGAGTGGTACAGCCATGCCCCCACCAAATTTTGCGGTACCCAACGTAACCTTTGTGGAACAATATGCACACCTCCCTCAACCACAACAAAAGTGTGGCCATCATTGGAGGATACGCTGCAAGAAACATGCAAAACATCGCAGCCATCCAAACCAATGCAAACCAAATGGGTGAAGGCAGTGCAAACATCACCTTTGAGCTTGGACGTCTTCACCTAGCACCACCGGAGCAATTCATAGGAGGAGCGGTGCAATCCTATTATGAGCAAGGGTATAACAATCAAGATTATCAATATCAACCACCGGCGGAAGATTAGAGAGAGGAGGAGCTTTAGTTTAATTTTTCCTTTTCCCTTTTCTTTAATTTTCAGCTTGTATACACCTTTGTATGCGTAGTGTTTTCAGTTTTTATTTAATTTTTAGCATGTGTGTTAGTTCTTATTTTCATCATGAATAAAATCACCACCTTATTTTTACCTTTGGCAAAGATAAAAAGTTTGTGCCATGTTGATATATGATGATAGTTGCCGCTTTGTTTATCTTTGTACTTGTTTATGCATGATTAAGCTAATGCTCTCTTAAAATGCAAATCTGAAATTAATCTAAATGCTAGCTTAATCTTTTGTGGAGGTTATGATAAAAATAAAGACCCATAGTGTTTTATATGCTCTCAAGTTTTAGATGGATTAAAGATGATTTATTTTTGTTCTTAAAAGTAATGCTAACCTTGTCATTAATACCTCTTGCATGTTGCTCTACCTATCCAGAGCCATATATATATTTGAGTGCAAAAACTTAGTTTACAAGGTTTATTTTTGGGTGAGTTATTCCAGGCCTTGATTTCTCTGGCCCGAGACTAAGAAGCTGGTCATTCCGTTTTTGCGTATCTATCTTTTTGCTAGCCTTTTTATCCGTGCATTGTGTATCCCCACATCGGAGATTTCACAAACCTCACCGGATATCCACCCTTAAAACCAAAAATATCATCTTTTGTGTTTACCTCCTTGACCACAACCTATCATTGAGTATGGATCGTCAATTCAAGGAAGATCGCAAGAGGGTGCCAAGATTGAAGATTTCAAAGTATCTCTCCAAAGGAAAAATATTTCTAATACCTACCTTATCTCTATCACCTCTTTGCCCGAGGACGAGCAAACGTCTAAGCATGGGGGAGGAGGTAGGTACAATGCAATTTAGAGTTCAAGGGGAGTAAAATAAAAAAAATGTGTGTATAATAGAAAAAAGGAAAAAAAAAAGAAAGATAAAGAAAAAGATAAAGAAAATATATATATATATATGAGAAAAAAATATGAGTATGTGTAAAAAAAAATAAAATAAAGTGAACTCCCCGGTTCTCTAAATGCATTAGAAATTTCAAAAGTTTCAAGATTAAAGATCCAAACTCATCTTTCCAACCATGTGCAATCCGATAACGAGGACTTCCTTTGTGCCTCGGGATCACTCTTTGCCATTTGCACATGTCCACTATTCTCAAAGTGTGTGTATTTTTCTCTCCCCCTCCTTGATATAACATTATTTTCCAATGACCTTTTTGACGAGTCTCGGTAAGACCATGAGAAGCTTGTCTTGTTTTGACAATATCTCATTTATAATATCTTGGTAGGGCTAAACTTTCCCAAAAAGCCCCACATAAAGCCTACCACATATATATATGTTTTGAGAGGGAAAGGAATAGAATAAATAGGCTTGAGAGACAAGATGAGATGAGAGTTTATGAGCAAGGTGCAAGGTGGTTTAAATTTTTGAACTTGGTTTAGCTTTTTTTCATCTCGTTCTTTATTTCAAAATTTCTGAGATCCATTTGAACTTTGGGAGCATGTTTAATACTTGTGGGAAGAGCTTAATTAATATCTACCCTCCATAGGGATGAAGGCTAGTACACTATGGAACTCTAACGAATTAAACTTTTGAGAGCATTATGTTTTCTCGTGTATGATCAAGTGCAGGGTTTGAGCAATGAAGGGCAGCGCTGATATCCATCGAAGGCTTACTCGAGGACGAGCAAGGTTTAAGCATGGGGGAGATGTTGACGGTGAATTTCTGTCAACCTAGCCATGAGTTTACCTTCGGTGTTGGCATGAATTTTATATCTTATCCATTGGTACTAACCCCCTTGGCATAACAAGTTCGTTCGTGCATGTTGGTTTTGGAGTTTGATGTTTTTGCAGGAATTTAGCGTTGAAAGCAAGACTTCCGGGTAAAGTTCATCAAGCACCTCGTGACAAGACCTTGAAGCCCGGCACAAGTCAAGCAATGAAGTGAACATGACTCCAAGAAGCCCAAGGACCAACCCGTGGAGACGGAAAACTCCGAGGACCTGAACAGAAAATGCTGAATCTTGTGAGACAAGGAGCTCCTTCTAAACCGCGGAGAAACTTACGTCAAGGGCCCACATGCAGAAGGGAGAACACTCTAGAAGACACGAGAAGCATCGTCCACGAAGGAGGCCACGAAGTGGGTCGAAATGGGCCCAGGCCGGCCGGCCCAGCCCATTTCGGGGCCCATTCGTGCCCCCCTTTGACCTAGCCGCCTCTCGGACTATTTATAACCCCCTGGCCAAGAGCCACGCATCAACTCATTCGTCATTCGTCGTCGAGGAGCAGAGAAGAGAGGGACACCATCTCGGAGAGGAGAGGGTCGAGCTAGTTGTCTAGGGTTTCCCTAGCCGACGTGGGAACCTTGCAAGGAAGACCACGTCGGAGTTCCAGGAGCTAGGAGCAAGATCAAGGTAGGATCCCAGTGGTGATCTTGTTCATGTATCATAAATTATGTTGAATTGTCAAGTTGCAATCCGATTTCTAGCGATCAAGTGCTTCTTCTACGACTTTGATTTCGATTGGCTTTTCTTACTTTAAGATATATTCTCGAGATAGATCATAGAGGGTGTTCTTGTAGCCGTGGTGGCTAGAGGTGCATGCCTGACCTTCCAAGAGATTTCAACTTGTCCATTGGACTCGCCCTAGGCTAACCCGCACGAATAGGAGTGCGTTGTGACAGAACGGTGGCTCCAAAAGGTGGGCGTCTTCGGAGTTGGACGGGAAGCCGCGATTTAAAGAAGCTTTTTATGAGATTCAACTTGGCTATTTCTTCTTTGCTTGGAACTTCAACAAGAGCTTGATCCAATCTCTCTAGATTGGTTTTATCTATCCCTCTCTATCTCTTGCTACCTCCGATTTTCATAGATTAGATTAGTTTTTATGATGTTCTTTAGATTAGATGCATTAGAGTTCCTTTTGAAGATCAAAGTTCTCGGCTTTAATAGATTGGTTCTTACATCACACATTTGTTCCACGGATTCGATACCTTGGGTTCACACTTGAGGGAAGAAGGGTCCCTTGGCTACGACGGAGGACTTATCTGCTTGCAAGACCAAACGAAGTTTGATACGCATATACACCGTCAACAAGCCCCTTTTTCTGGCACCGTTGCCGGGGAACAAGTGATCAAGATTCGATCTTTTATTGCTTTTTGTGAATATTTTCAGTTTTCTTTTGGTTTTTGTTTTTGCATCTACTAACTTTTGATCATCCTCAAAATCAATCTAATCTAGTTTGACTAACTCTAGTTTTCTTAGATTTGTTTTTATTTTCATTTTTGTATATATTTTGTTTATTGCTAACCCTAACAGGAGATGGACGGCTACCTCTCCAACAAACCTGAAAATTTTGTGGATGATCCAAAAAAACTTTACAGGCTAAGGAGACGTGAAGCACAAGCTAAAAAGCTGGAATTTGCAGATCCAAAAGCGGAGGCCGAAGGATCGTCGGAGTCTCCAAAGGAATCACCACCTCCAAGCCCTAGGGAGAATCAACTTCCACCGCAACCGATGGGAGAACAACCGCAGCCGGAGTGCAAGATCGGGGAGCTATGCACCCCGGATATCGTCGACCTACCAATCTTGAACCTCACGGAGATCAGAAGGCCGTTCGAGATCAAGACCTCAACAATCCGCATGGTGCAACATCACCCTTCACCGGTAAAGAGGATCCAAACCTTCACCTCCAAGCGTTCATTCAACTTTGTCAGACATTCAACATGGAGGGGGTGACTCAAAATCAAATGAGGGCAAGGCTCTTTCCGTTCTCGCTACTCGGAAAGGCTTTGCAATGGTTCTACACTCAACCGGCGGAGACGGTGCAAAATTGGGATGCCTTGATGAGAGCCTTCATGAAGGAATACTACTCGCCGGGTAAGACTCAAAGCATGCGTAATAAGATTGCTACCTTTGCTCAATATCCTACGGAGACCATATCGGAAGCATTCGAGCGTTTCAATGAGTACACTAGGGCGGTGCCACATCATAAATTTCCAAAGGAAGATCTCGTTCAAAAGTTCTACCAAGGACTTACCATGGCGTCAAGGATGATCATCGATGTATCGGCGGGAGGATCCATCATTGAGCTTACACCGACCGAAGCGTTCACTTTATTCAAGAAGGTCGCGAACAATGACACATGGGCGTCATCCGGACGCTTACTTCTGGTTCAACCCACGGGGAACGTCAAGGGAATCTTGCAAGTGGAGAAAGAAGATCTACTCGAAGGCAAGATCGATTCGTTTATGCAGAGGTTGGAGAAGATGGAGATAGAGAAGAAAGAAGCTCAAGATTTAAAGGCTGCCGAAGCAAGATCCACATGTGAAGAGTGCGGAGAATATGGCCATGTCCAAAAGGATTGCCCGGAGGAAGCTAAGATGCTCGACTACATGAGGAAGGGAGATTTGCCAAACTTCCGCTACGGGCAAGGTAGACCTCAATTTAATGCAAGCTCATCCAATCCGAATTCGGTTCCTCTTCGTATGCAATTGAAGGACTTCATGGACGAGCAAGCTAAGATCAACAAGGACACCGTCACTAAGTTCAAAGCCATAGACAAGGTGTTGGAGAACATTGATAGCAAGGTGACAGAGGTCGGAAGCTCCAACCATCAAGTGCTCAACATGATGAAGATGCTCGAGACACAAGTGGGACAACTTGCAGGGCGCCTATCCGCTAATGAAGGGAAGCTTCCGGGGCAACCTGAAGGTCCCGAGACGGCGAAGGCCATTCAAACTCGTTCGGGGAAGGAGATCGAAGATCCGGAGCGTTCCGCGGGAGCAAGAAAGCCTAAACCATCTACCGAGGCAGAGGAATTTTCTAAGGAGAAGGTTACCGAGATCGTCACCGAAGAGCCCGAGTTTGAGATGCCGGGAGAAGACACGAAGATACCGCAACTCAAGCCACGCTACTTCCGAGGTAAACTTGATAATCATTTTGAGAAGTTTGTGGAGGTTGTGCGTAGGTTGAGCATCAACATGCTGCTATTGGACGCTCTTCAAGTTCCTACATATTCTCGCTACTTCAAAGATATACTTGCAAACAAGTATGAGATAGCAACACTCGGGGTGGATCATGTCAAGATGTCCGAACAATGTAGCGCCGCTATTGCGAACAGACTAGAGAAGCAAGGAGACCTCGGACACGGCCTCTGGTGGTGCCATGGATCCCCCCTCCTTCGGGGCATATGAAGATGAATGTTGACGCTGCCTTGTCAAAAAACTCTAACCTAGCTGCAGTGGCTGCTGTGGCAAGGGATGAAGCTGGGAATTTCCCGGGAGCATCGGCTCTTGTAATCGCCGGCGTGTCCTCTCCGGAAGTGGCGGAAGCGATGGCATGTCGGGAGGGCTTGGCACTTGCCGGGGACCTGGGCTGGCAGCAAATCACAGTTGCTTCTGATTGTGTGAATGCGGTACGTAGCATTCAAGGCCCAGGCATGGGCTTCTACGGCCACATTGTGAAGGAAATCAAGAATGAGATGACGAGCTTTCAAGATGTCCTGTTCGTCCATGAAAACAGGCGATCAAACATGGATGCCCACAATTTAGCAAGAAGCTCGGTGTATAATCTGGTAGGCAGATATGTTTGGTTTTCAACTCCTCCAAGTGGAGTTTGTACTAGTTACAACTTTGATTCATAAAGTTGGTGCATCCTCAAAAAAAATGGAATTTTGCCATTTACTCAAAAAAAATTGGAATTTTGCCACCGTCAAAAAAGGGTTTCGCCAAATTGTCATCTCGCAAATGGGATTCGTTGAAATGCCATTATGAAATGGTGTCGCACCGTTGCAATGCCTTTTCGCGATTTTCCTCTCTATTTTGGATTTTCCCCCCACCTGAACTGACCATTCTACCCTTTGGGCCGCAACCTTATCATCATCCCCTCACCTCTGCCTATGGACGCACCCGACGGAGAGTTGCATCGCTGCTCCACCCACCCACTATTGCTCCAGTCTACCACCGCCAGAGCCACCCCACCGCCCCCAGCCACTCTCTGTCTACCGAGGACCCAAGCCACCACCACCGCCTCTTCTCGCGCCCCAGGTCCCAGGCAAAAGTGGGTGGCGGGAGTAGCCATGAGTGCTTTGGATAGCAATGGGAATGAGGGGCGGTGGTGGCAGTGAGGGCGGAGATGAGGCAGCCAGCAGATCAAGTATAGAAGAGTGAGGTGGACAAGAAGGCCCCCAAGAGCATTTTGTTTCGGTCAGGTAGGAAACAACACCAAATGGAAAGAAAAATCATGAAAAGGCATTGTAGCGGTGCACCACTGTTTCATACTATCATGCATTCATGCCAACAAAGTCCACTTGCGGAATGGAAATCCAGCGAAACCCACTTTTGTTAGTGCCAAAATTCCAAATTTCTCCTTCTAAAGATGGTTTGCAGTACGTTGGGTTGGAGAGGTCTTTGCTTAACTTCTTGTTTTTTTTGGTTTCGAATCACACTGTACAGACGCAGATGTTCATATAGATGCACTCACTGTCATCCCTAGAACACACCCACAAAATCCTACACCTATGAGCACCTCCGAGAGTTTTTGGAGAGGTCTCTGCTCAACCTATTGTTCATTTTCTTTCGAATCACACAGTATAGACGTAGATGTTCACATAGACACACTCACTCTCATCCCTACGAACACACGCACAAAATCCTACCCCCTATGAGCACCTCCGAGGGTTGGAGTGGTCTCTGCTTAACTTGTTCTTTATTTTCGAATCACACAGTACAAACACAGGCGTTCACATAGGCGCACTCACTCTCGTCCCTACGAACACACGCACACAATCCTACCCCTATGAGTACCTTCGAAAGACCGAGCTGGCAAATCCTCGAGATTGATGAAGTCAACATTGCCACTTCGGTGTCGAGGGGCAAGTCACCTACCACAGAAAGAATAGCGTCGATTAAATTCTGAAATACATCCAAAAAATACAAGCACTAGTACAGAGTCGAATCCTAAGAGCATCTCCAGTAGTGTTGCTAAATTCGGGGCCCTAAAATGGTTTTAGGTCCTGGAAAGTGAAAATTTTAGGTACCACAAAGTTGCTCTCTCCAGCAGTGTTGCTAAAACTATGTACCTATATTCCACTCAAGGACTAATCTGTGAGGAATCATTCTTTCTAGGGTCCAATGTGCAACATGCACACAACCTTATCCTCTCCCCTCCTCTTCTTCCTCCTCACGCTGAGGACCAAAGCGTCCGAGGATCGGTGGATGGTCGCTCCTTGGTGTGATGAGTGATTGACAACGTGGTGTGGACTGACTTTTGGCCGAGTATTGCAGGTGCAGGTTGCGGCTTGATTTGCGTTGGTACAGGTGAAGAGCGGGCGCGAAAGGTCTTAGCCTGTGTGGCCTCCGAGGAGTGGAGAGACAAGTAGGCTCGGCTCGATGGACCCGGTGGCCGAACGGGATCAAGTGCGGGCCGCATGGTGGCAAGAAAAGCAAGACGAAGTCGTGTACGGTTTCTTGGTTGAGCCTCAAAACCAAGGTCGAGCCGGGACGACGTGGTGGCCAAGTCATGAGTGGGATTGACGTGGAGGCTGCACCGAGTCCGCGGGGTTTACGGCGGTTCACCACAAAACCGTCGGGGTTACTTGGTTGTGCCACAAAACCAAGACCGGAGGCTCGACGGGCGGAGACGGGATCCAGGCGTGCCGAGAAGCTTCGAAGTGGGCGACACGCGGCATGATCGAGGTGCTTGCGTTGGGAGGACGCGAAGGCCCGATGGATGCGCGGCCGTCCGATGGAGAACTTCATGTGTTGACCAGAATGCCCCTGTGAGGGCTTGAGTTGTAACTCCTAGTGTATGGGTACTTCTGTCTTTTTCGGAGGACCTATATATAGGAGGAGGGGGCTGAATTTTCAGCCAACTCTTTGGCTTAGTAGGTGGTGTGCTCTTTCATTTTGGAGTGCTTTGGGAGAGAGGGTGAGAGGTGTGAGTGGCTCTTTGTTTGAGCTTTTTGCCACCAAGATTTGTGATTCTTGGAGTGGCTTGTAATCCAACATGGCATGAATATTCAGAGTGAAATCATCTCACAAATCTTGTGCCAATTCCTCGAGCAAACTCTATCTCCTTCTAAATTCCCGAGTTGGTTTTTGTGCCTTTTTCGGAGCTTTTCGGTTCGATTCTTATTCGTCGATTTCTAGGTCGTTTTCTCTCGGATTTCTTTGAGGAGATCATGGGTGGATGTCTTGGGCATCTTTGTGTATGATGTTGACTCCTCAAACGTCGGGATTGGCCTTCGATTCGCATGTTTTGGTTGGAACCCTAGGTGGTGGCTTGGGCTCGGTTGTTTGGCGATTCCCAATGTTTTGATTGGTTTGAGGCTCCAAGTTTTTGGGCATAGCTTCTCTTAGAGACGCTTTTCATCTACCCAAAGTTTGGGCTCAATCCATCCAGTGGTTTGGGAGATCCGTCGATTGGAAGTTGGAGTTGACTTCGCGGGTGGTTCGGGCTGTGTTCTGCGTGAAGGGCGGACAGTCCGCGTGGTGGTGGCGGACAGTCCGCCCCCCCCCAGTTCATCACTTGCTCTTCGTGTTCGTCGCGAGTTTCTTCGTGTCTTTCGTTCGATCCATTTTGTCGGTGGATTTTTGGTGCACAGAGTTTTGCGGACAGTCCGTGGGTTGAGTACGGACGGTCCGTGTGTGGTGGACGGTCCGCGGGTAGGCGGCGGACAGTCCGTTTTTCGTGGTGCGCTACTGGAGGTTCGGGTGGCTTTTTCAGACGGTCCGCGAGAGCAGCGAGGACAGTCCGCCAGGGTACCGCGGACGGTCCGCCCCTACTGTGCGGACAGTCCGCCCCTGCCCAGGCAGACAGCTTGTTGCTTCGCCTCTTGTGATTTGCTTCCACTTCTAATCCTTCTAGCTTTGTTCGTGGCTTGACTCTAGGTCTTGTAGGCTTGTGTGTGCCTAGTTTAGAGCCGCTCTTGTGTGTGCGAGTGAACCGAGTGGCAATCGGGGTATAGGCCGAGTTCTCTCTTTGGAGAAGAATTTTTTTCGGCTCCCATTCACTCCCCCCCTCTCTGGTCGCCTATTCGGTCCTTCACACGCCGACCACATTTGGAGGGGTGCTCTGGCGTGCCTGCCGTCGTTCCTCTCCCCACACCGCCCTCCTCCTCCACTCGCCCCGCGGTGGAGCTCGCTGGCGGCTTCCCTCCAGATCACCGGCCGCCTCCTTGCCCGGCTACCACCACCTCCTCCCCTGCAGCTCGCCTCTCATATCCGCCCCTATAGCTCGTCTCCTCCACACGGCGGAGCTCAACCTCCCTCCCCCTCCCTTCAATCGAGCTCTACTTCTTCGTGGCGGCGCTGGGAGGCTCCGCCAGGAGCATGTGGTGCTGCGGCTCGGTGGGCGGCGACGCGGTACCGGTGGGCGGCGGCGAGATCGACGAGCAGCGGCCCCCCGTGGCGGCCGGCTCATCCTCACCGAGGTGTGCTCCACTGAGCGTGCCAGCGCCGGGTTGTGTTTCGCGTCAGTGTGGTGACCAGCAGGGCGCGTGGTGGCCGGCGGGGTGGCGTGGTGGCCTTCAATGGCGGCATGGTGGCCGGCGGAGCGCATCTTGACTGCACTGGTGTAGCAAGAAAACTCCCGGAGCAGGCAGTTGGGCTTTCCCGGGTGGAGAAGAAAAATATAGCAACTCATGCTTCGGTTGCTATGTTTTGGTCCTGGAGGGTGAGTTTTAGGTCCGGACTTAAAATAGCAACTCAGTAGGTCCTCTGCTGGAGCAAGATTTTTGGCTGATTTTAGGTCCCGAAGCAGTTTTTAGGTATAGCAACTCAGTTTAGGTCCTCTTCTGGAGATGTTCTAATAGGCAGGTTCCACTAAAAGAAACCTTACCAACTGAGGTATCGTACGCTCATTGCTTGTTCCTCAACTCTTCTTTTTTTAAAAAAAAATGTGGCTCTTATGTTATTAGAAAGTAACTATAACAACTGTTTCAAGGCTCAGAGATGCCAAACACGTTTGAAGTGTCGGATTCCACCTGTGTAGATGTTTCAAGCAGTGGCGAATCCAGTGTGGGAGCTGGGGGCTGGAGCCGCCCGTACCCTCATACACTCTATTGGAGCCCTCACAAGCCCTCCAATATTTTCCAGCCATGAGTGAAGAGGAGGAAGAAGGAAAGAAGATGGAAATGAGAGAAAGAAGAAGGAGAAAGAAGAAGGGGAACGTATCAGGTGGAAACTAACCTCTCCGTGCAAACTATGGAAACTTCAATCTGAGCCACACGATGTTGATCCAAAGGAGGGCTCATGGGAGGTGGGAGGGGTGATTTGCAAAAGTGCATTTGCAAATCATCCCTTCCACCTCTCATGAGTTTTGCACATCACCCCTCCCACCTTCCATAAGTCTTCCCTTGGATCAACATCGTGTGGCTCAGATTGAAGTTTTCATAGTTTGCACGGAGGGGTTGATTTCCACCTGATATGTTCCAAGAAGAAAATGAGCATCTATACCCGCAAATGCTAGATCGGCCTTCTGGTTCCAAGTGCATATCGAAGTTTGATACTCCTATGTTACAAACGTTAAAGTTTATTACTTGCAAGTTTCCTCATGGAGAAAAATGTTGGTACGGGCAACGATACGCTTGCCACTTTGCCAGCAACGGCAGCACAGGCGAGCGAATTCTGCTCTCTCACCATAAGCAAGGCAAACCTCCCCTGCACCAGGGTTAACCAAACCGGTGGGAACCGGGCCGGAAACCGTGGGAATCGGTCGAACTGGTCCGGACCGGTTCCGGTCGGTTCCCAACCGGTCCAAATTCAAATTTTGAATTTGAATTCAAAAAATGAAAAAATCTCAAAAATACTTCAAGGTGTGTAGAATCTAATGGCGTCAAAAATTTTCAAATATTCGTTCATTTAGTATACTTTGCGGGCATTAGAAGTTCAACTAATGCCCGCAAAAATACTAAATGCACTAATATTTGAATTTTTTTGACACCATTAGATTCTATGCGTCATTATATTCTACTAATATTTTTAGAAAATTTTCTTTTATTTTTTCAATTTTTAATTCAAATTTGAAAATACGTCAAATCCTCCACTGATTCGTTTTTTTTTCAACGACCGGTAACCGGTCAAACCGGACTGGTATACCGGTCGAACCGGTCGGTATACCAGACCAAAGGACTGAACTACGGAATTTGATTTGGAATTTGAATTCAACTGGTTTTGAGCGGTTCCCGGTTGAACCGGTCCGGTATACTGGTACCAGACCGCGGCGGTTCGGCCTGACCGGTCGGAAAAAAAAAACCCTACCCTGCACAAGCCTCTGAGAAAATGTCTGTCAAAAAACCAAGCATACCCAAAAGTGGTTCACTGAATGGTTTATCCGATCGTCGATAAAGATCTTTGAAAGAAAGGATCTCACTTAATTTGTGTTCATATGAAAGGTGTATTTATAAGAATCCAATACACCATTTTCTTTCATATGAATATATGCAAAACAATAAAAAACGGACTTCTCTTAAAAAAATGATGATGCCCGTACTCTCTGTTTCCTCCGCTATTTGTGACCTTACCACATAATAACTAGGTGATTCCCCGCGCGTTGCTACGGGATTTAAGAACTTTTCTGATAAGCTATGAGGTTTATGAAAAATCCAAATTCGATAGAAGGTGATAGCGAGAAATTTGGAATTTTCATATTACAAATTCTCCCGCCTCTCCTCATCCCGTCGCCTGCCCTTAGTAGTAGTTGTTGTTGTTGTCGCCGTCCCTTGAGCGTGACCATCCGTTCCCCTTAGCTTACGCTCCACTTCACACCGCTACTACCTCATGGTGGTGCCTCGTCGTCCTCGCCCCTCTGCCATTACAACCACATACGCCTATGGAAAAGCACCTATGAGATGGGCAAGACGAACGGGCAAATGGAAATGTCTTGGAACCTTGTATTGCTTTTGCAGCTTATAAATAGCAAACTACTCCTCGTGATGCAATGTCTTAGTGGTGTTTATTAATTGCTTTTGAGTGGCAACGTATGGAGCATGTAGTAGTTGTTTATTAGTTAATTGTTAGTGGCACCTACGTTTGGAAGAGTTAAGTGGCAACCTTTGGAGCATGCAGTGGCCGTTTATCAATTGCTTCTGAGTGGCTTGATCTGATTTCAATTGGAAGTGCCGATTGAAAGCTTTTGATCTGCTAGTTGCTGATGTGGCTCGCCGAGGATTGAGAGAAATCCCGTAGTGGGGGTGCTCTTATATAGTTTTGTATGATGTCGCATTCAGCAAATTGAAATGCTGCCGACATTTGTCACCTATTCACCCATTTTAGGTTGTAATAAAACGCCAAATAATTCAACCCGACCTGATCTAAACGCAATTGATTGATTCTAAAAAAAAACGCAATTGATTGAAAATGTCATCAATGCGTGATGCAAGCCGAGACGGGCCCACAACGATAGCCTACGTGGCGACGCCTGCCCCACTCCTCCCGCCACGTGTCCCTCAAACCCCCTTCACTTAAATCCAGCACACCGCGTCACCTCCCCCCCAATCCGCTCTTGGCCTCTTCCCCTCGCCGACGCCGAGCGGGCCAGTTGCATTGACTCCCCCCATCACCGCCCCCCACCAATGGATGTGGACGACGGGCCCGCCAAGCCCGCCGCCAACGGCGGGGCGGCCCCCTCCTCCGGCGCCCGGCCCGTGGACGTCTTCTCCGGCGGCGAGGAGGAGGACACGCTCCCCGGGGTGGTCCGCAGCTTCGTCGACGGGGTCTGGTCCTCCCCGGGCGCCGGCGGTGGCGGGGACGAGCCGCTGCTCAGGCGGCTCAAGGCGGCGTCCTGCGAGGCGGCCCCGCGGCTGCGGGGCGCGTCGAGGAACTCCGCGCGGGACCTGCTCGAGTGGACCAGGCGGGGCAGCGGCCTCCGCGCCATCCTCGTCATCTCGGTGAGTGCCCCGTTCGCTGGCCCACGTTCCCTGATCGGTCCAGTCAGCATAGGTTCTCTTGCCTTGTTTGATAATTCTGGATCGATTTTCGTAGTTAGTGTGCGCGACTTGAATCAGTAGTAACAAATCTTGCTCTAGATTTGTGGTCTTTGACTGGTAGGGATGATGTCACCATGTCACACAGTTGTCAACTTGCTTAATGCAATTCTAAATTATCTTGTTATGCAAGTTATGTGGAGAGAAGTGAAGAATTGGCTCAATTATAAGTTTTATTTACAAGTCAAAGTACTGGATAATTTCTCGTTTTTTAGCATGAGGATAATTTCTTGTTTTTTAGCATGAGGATAATTTCTTGTTTTTTTAGCATGAGGAAAGTAATAACTGAACCCATAGGAGGATTTGTGCGTGATTATCTTAATTTGAGGTGACATACATGTAGTTCTTACATACTACTTGCCCTTGGTTACCATCTGCTTTTAGGAATAATTTAATTTGCACAGGGATTTGATTTAGTTATGCTCAATTAATCTGTTACTGATGTGGCAGGTTGGGACGATCACACTTATATCGCTGACTGGACTCCTGATCTTCATGTTCTTCCTGCTGGTTGCGACTGCTAATGCCGTCATCGTTTCAGTCCTGATGTCACTGGCTGCTGCCGGAGGATTCTTGGCGATCTTCTTTGCTTGCTTAGTTGCAGTGTATGTCGGAGCAGTATCAGTTGCTGTCTTCGCCATTTCTGCCATGGTTATCTCAGCAATTGTTGGAGTAATGATTGCTACTGGTAAGTCATATCTCTTTCCCTGTTACCCTTTCCTTCGAATAGTTTAGAAGAATAACTAAAATACCAGAAAAAAAGATGAAAGTAAAACTATTGTGCCATGCCATTTCATTGAATCATTAAATGCAGATTGCAGAGTTTACTTTTGCGCTGTTTCCTAATACGTTAGGACAATCATGTAGAGGTATCTATAATATGTACTTTGGTGAATAATTATTACTGATTGTGATGTTTTCATCAGTAAGGAGAATAATGTAGACAGGTGCACTGTGTAATTTGGTGAATCATCAGTAAGGAGAATAATGTAGAATAATTCTTTGGCATTCTGTTTTCTAAGAGAACCATGTAGAGGGCTTGTACTAATCCTTTCAATTTGAGAAACTTCTTGACAGTATGTTTGAAAAATGAGTGTCAGCTAGAAAGTTTAAAGTTCAGGAAATTTCACTGTGAAATGCAAAGACTTACACTGGGTCCTGCTTTATAGCATAATCAGCCTTTAAAATGTGGTAAAAAGTATGAACTTGCAAGATGAAAGAATTTCAACAACAGCAGAATGGAAGGATAATTATCAGCAGAAAGTTATCGAACTGAAGTACTGGAAAACTATGTGGTCAATTAGGTTGGGGAGATCAATTTACAACCATTGCGATGATTATCATCTTACGTCTCTAAGAGCCCCACAAAGAAAAATTGCATCTCTTAGATGCTACTTTATGTTAGAGACTTTTTGAAAGTTAAAGTTGAATCTGACCAATAATCTAGAATCTGTTGTCAATTTCGTCTTTTACCTTTGGGATTGCCAGTCAGCACGACGTTACTTCCATAAATTAAAGGAGAATAATTAGGCATGAAACTAAATTGGGATAATGGGGAATGAAGTGGCACCACTTTTGCAACAAAATAAAAAAGCTGCAGTTTATTATTCACATCAGAAATTTCATGGAGATCATGATTCTCCATACCTAAAAAATATAAGCGCAGATTAATCTGTTTTGACAAAGCAGTTTCCTTGCAACGAGAATAATCTATTTTGAGAAACAGTATGCTGGGGAACAAATGTCTTCTAGAAAGTTTAAAGTTCAGGATATTTCACGGTGAAATGTAAATATTACACTGGGTCCTTCTTAAGTGCATAGTCGACCTTAAAGATGTGGTGAAAAGTATGAACTTGCAAGATGACATAATTTCAATAAACCCCAAAATAAAAGAATGATGTCAACAGAAAGTAGAACTGAAGTACTGGAAAACTATAAATGCAACAGCCAAAATTTAAATTGTGTAATCAAGTAATTAGGTGAGATCAATTCACAGCCATGGCACTGATTATCATGTTTCATCTCTTAGAGGAAAAGTTCACCTCTTAGACGTTACTTCATACTGGACATTTTGAAAGGTAAAGTTGAAGCTGACAGTAGTCTAGAATCTGCTGTTGTTTCCACTTTTCCCTTTGGGAATGCCAGTCAGCATGGCATTACTGACATAAATTTGTGGAGAATAAGTAGGCATGGAACGAAAATCTGTGGAGAATAAGTAGGCATGAAATTAGATTGGGACAGTGGGGAATAAAGTGGCATAACTTTAGGAAAAATAGCAGCAGTTTATTATTCACATCAGAAATTTCATGAGATTGTGATTCTCCGTATCTTGAAATCCAAGCACGGAATAATCTGTTTTCAGAAAGTAGTTTCCTGGCAGCCAGAATACTCTTTTCTCGGATTTGTTAGGTCTGAAAGAAGATCTCCACCTCCCAATAACCTGTTGGCATCACGTATAATATGCTAATGTTTGGAAAACGCATCATACATTGCAGGCTGGGTCGGGTTCTTCTGGATGATCTGGTTCGCCGCGAGGAAGAGCATGGACCTGACAAAGCACTCCATCGGCGCGACAAGCTCGGCTATCCAGTCGTACTCTGCATCCCGGAACGCGAACTGGAAGCCTGTGGACTGAGGCTGAGGCTACCTCCAGGCTCCAGCTTTGGTTACGCCCTGTGTGGAGCCTTTGGTCAATGTAAATTAGAACTACAGACACTGCCAGTTTGTAAGAAAGTTTTTCTCGGTGATGGACTCGGTGTATAATATAGCTCTGGGCTTTGGCACCTTGTATGGCGGCCAGTATGCGGTGTGCTGTATGGGATGTGGCTTGTGAGCAGATGAACTTGTAGCGAATGCTTGTGCATACAGCATACAGTTCCGTGAGAAATAGGCTTTTGTTGTCTGAACATCATAAATGAATAAATGTTTGGATGAGGTTGCCGAGACTCTGAACTGAAGAAACCATTTCATCGCAATCCACGCAAACATCAATCACTGTCACTGCATGTCTGCATTACACCGATCATTTGATCACACACAGGTACATACATTTGATCACACACAGGTACATACATATATGTACATAACAGAACAGAGCATAGCATTGCATTGCATTGCATATTCAGAGCAGAGTCCCACCCATGGGAACATCGCATAGAGCTGCGGATCTCAGTAGGTCCGGTCGCGTCCGACGAGGGAGAGCAGGAAGGTGCGGTAGTTGCCGGACGTCTCGGAGTGGATGGCGTCGGCGAGGGATCGCTTGTACATCCTGTGGTACTCGGCCTTGATGTACTGCATGTCCACCTCCGCCCGCGTCACCACCACCCTGATCAGCGCCGTGTCGCTGGTGCCGAGCCCCTTCATCGCCTTGTGGAGCACCTTGGCGAAGTACCTCGCCGGGCCGCCGTCGCCGGCGCACCGGAGCACGGTGAGGAGGCCGAACCCGAAGTTCCCCGACGTCTCCCCCTTCACCGCCTGCTCCAGCGACCGGTCGTACATGTGGTGGTACGCGCGCGCCACCGCCGCCAGGTGCGCCCAGCTCCGCTCGCTGAACACCCGGATGAAGGCGCGCTCGTCGGTGCCCAGCCGCCGCTCCCCGGCCTTGTACAGCTCACGGGCGTCCAGCGCCGCCAGCGACGGGTCCACCGCCGTCGCGCCCTCCGCGCGCGGGATCGCCAGGTACGCCAGCAGTAGCCGCTGGTGGTCGCCGGAGGTCCGCTCGGTGACGTCGTGCTCGACGTAGCAGCCGAACCGGGCGCGGTAGGTGCCCCGGACGATCTGGAGCTGCGACGGGGTCCGGGAGCAGATGACTTCGGTGGCGGCGCGGAGGTCGGTGACGTCGCCGGTGAGGGCCTGCTTCAGGATGGTGGCGTCGCGGGACGCCGGGTCCAGGATCCACAGCAGCATGGCGCGCTTGTGGTGGCCGCTGAGCTCCGAGGCGACGCGGCGTGCGAGGTCCTGGTTGAACACGGCGCGGTACTCCTGCTGGATCGCCGCCCGCTGCGTCGCGTCGCGGTGCGCGAGGATGTTGATCACCGTCGTGCTGTCGCAGCCGAAACCTTTGAACGCCTTGTGGAGGTCGATGGCGTCCTGCCGGGGCCACGTCGGCACCGGCGGCACCGTCAGGCTCGCCATTCCGGGTGCTCTCCCACGTACGTACGGGTGCTTGTCAGCGGCGCCGGCTCCGGTGATAGATGTGGCCCGGGCCTCCTTGCCTGCAGGGCTTTTATAGGGGGAGATGACGCCATTGTTGGCCCGCGAGGGGAAGATGCTGGTCATGGCCGCGGGGATGGTCGACCGCGTCGGAACGACGCGGGTGGTGGGCGGCTGGGCGCCCACCGGCCCACGCCACTATCAGGGAATCGCCGGGACGCCGGAGGAGAAGATGGATGGATGCCTGCTTATCCAGAGCATCTCCTTTTCCTTTTGGTTGATGCTTGCTTGACGGACCTCCGCTCCGGCGGCCATGAAATGCTCGCGGCGACCAAAGCTGCAGCGCTACTCGTCGAGGGTGCATCCTTGTGCTTGTGAATTGTGATTGAGATTGGAGACTGATGTCGGGCACGTGATACACGATGGGTCCGTGAATGGTGGGCCGCGGGCCGCCTCTCGGCTTCTCGGGCTACCACGGGGGCTAAAGCGAGGTTGGGCCAGACCGAAGATTAAACCTCAGTGTGCTAAAAAAAAAAGCTAACGTGCTCTAAGTGTGCTAGAGTAAGGAAAAACACTAGGCATCAGTACAACTAGGTGATACCCGCGTGTTGCTGCGGAAATTTTTTAAACAAAATTTTAAGGTGAAATGTGAAAATAGAAACACCAAAGTGATTGCATGGCAACATTCGTTTGTAAACAACATTGTATATGAAAGCATATTATTTTGTTGAGAGTGAACCATTCTAAAATGATTGATCCGACATGTATTTCAACTGTGGAAATTTTATGGTGTGCTACTCACAAATATATGCTATTAGCCACAGAAAATCGGTTGAAGACGCAAATAGATGGTTTGGTGGATGATGACATGACGTATAGTGGATGGTGACATGGCGTATAGTGGGTTATGATGTGGAATGTTTGCATGTTGAGAGAAATGGGGGTAGGATTTGTAGTGGGTACCAATTATATAGTTGTTTATGATGAGTACAAAATGATATCTAAGGAGCAAAGCTAAAACACAGTCTTCCTCTTCCATTAAAAAGATGATTTTTTTTTAAAATCTAACACAAGCATGAAGTTGCAACGGCTCAAAACATTGCCGTTACCTATCGGTTTCTTGCGTTCAATTTTTGTGTCACGGGTTCTGCAGCCTCAAGTCAATCGAGTCACTAGTCTCGTCAACATTTCCGGCCTTCATAATTCCAATGGACCCCGAATCTCACCATCGTCAGTTAGGTCGATGGATAAAGTTTGCGACTAATTACGTGACGACTGTCAGATTCCAGCTGTTGAATGCTGATCTGGAGCTATCCAAAACAAAATGTTCTTCAAGACACTCACACATGCACATGCTATTCTCGATGCTTCCAATCTGACGTGTGCTCTCTCGAGATTCTACGCACAGGGAGAAGTTAACAGGGTGTAGAGGATTACCACCACACGATTAGTACGAATGAACCATCGATCTGCAGTTTCAAGTTGATTTCGATCGACATTCAGAACCAGGGCAGCCAACTCTTCAGAAGAAAAAAAAAAACTCTTCAGCAGTTTTCAGTCAATGTTCTAAACAGATTCTCTGACCAATCTCGTGTGCTGTTATGATGAGCTCTGCACTCCTTCAGCGCTACTACTGAATTATTTCGACCCTCAGTGTAGCTTTCAGTACTTGGAAGTACTGAAGTGGAGCAGGAGCCGCACCAAAGACCTCCGCATGCCTCCTGCTCCTGCTGACGTGGATGTGAGAGGCGGAGCTGCTTTCACAGCAAATAAAAGAAGTCGGAGGAGCTCTGAAAAAAAACAGCTCCGCTAGCTCCAACTCCGGCTCCACCGTCGCCAAGAGCGCAGACAAATATGTTTGGAGAGGGATTTTTTTTTTTATCAAAGTAAGACCAAGAACAGGAAAACATCAGCTCTTCGAACTACTGGCTGCCAGTGTTTGACATTGTAAGCTTGAGCATTCTTCCAACTTCTAAAAGATTGCTCTTTTTTTTCCCGGTGCTGTGACTGATGGGAGCCCTAGTCCAGTTGTTTTGGCTGTGACTAAAACGGGTTACAAAATTTCTACTACATCGTTAAAGTTTTTTTTTGTTGCGTTCACTTTGAGAAGAATTAACTATGCTGGATCGTGAGAGACGAATGACCAAATCAGGTGAGCATTATTTCCAACCTTGCACTATATATTATTTCATAAATTATTTTTGCCGTACTAAATAGATGAAAATAAGCTTTTATTGGAAATGTGTGAATTACATCCCCAAATTATGTCTAGTTTTCCCATATACTATTTATAATTTTTGTGTGGAAAATATGAAAATTGGTTTATTGGAGATGCAAGTAATCAAACCTTGTACCTTTATCATGCATTGACTAAAGCTCTACCAATTGTGCTACACCCCCCACCCCACCCCCCACACCCCAATTTATATTTTGTTTTGTCGTATATATTATTTAATAATAATTTTGTTTTCCATGTGAAACAAACAAAAAGAGATCATTTTTGGAGATGCGAGGAATCAAATCACATACCTTTATCAACCTTTGATCAACACTCCAACAATTGAACTACATCTCCAAGTTTTGTTTAGCTTCACAGTGTACATTATTTAATAAGAAATTTCAGACTGCTTGAAAAAAAGAGAGTCGTCAATCATGTAGAATTGAACAGTGGAAACAAATAAAGGAAGTACCTTAGAAAATACCAAGAATTACCAATTTGGTGGGACCAAATACAAAAAAAAATAGTGATATATTACTATGATGCTCTTCTAATTATGAAATTTATTTAATACTTTTTTTGGTAAGGAGAATAAAAAGAAAGTATCTACTAGTACCACCGGTACTTTAAGAGTATTGTACCAAACCGTACCGCAAGACAAGTACACAAGCATTGCATATTTCAAAGTCAACTCGCACAAGTCTAGGCCTGTCACTTTAGGCCACACCCTTCCCGGCCAATATTCAGAGATGCATTGCACACGATCCTTTCTCCCCCGGGCGAACCCTGAAACATGTCACGCGTGGAAGTTTGACATTCCAATTAGAACATTCTGAACTGCATTGATCTTCTCAGACACCACCAGTTTTGCTGCTCCTTTTGAACCAACGGCTGTGTGGTACGAAAGTTGGGAAATTAAGATGAAACCACTTAATTGTAAAACCTAGATGCTGAATTTGTGAGGTGCAGGTTTCTTCGTTGATGGTGCCGTTGCAGAGACCGAGACTTTGACAGCTCCTGACCAAATGTGTGCAGCGGATGGATGCTCGACGTGTATCTCCTCCTCTGGTCACCATCATGTCTAGTGCATACTTACCTCTGCGAGTCTTCTCCGTACCTGCAACTTCCCACCTCATGTCGGCTCTGTTTGGAATAGCTTAAATTCAGCTTATGGTCACAATAAACTGAAATTGTAAGCCGTTTTTTCACAATTTTTTTTCGGCCGCGCTTCTCCCCACCACCTCCATTTGCACAAAAACACAAAAATTGATTCAGACCCATTTCTCAAATATACGCTATTTCCATATTTATAAAGCTTATTTGAGAAGTTTTTTTTTCTGAGCGCGGGTCCACACAGGGTCCATGAGTCATGCCCTCCCATTCTTCAGTGCTCCCAGCTGCCAATTGGCAAACTGTCAGGTGTTGTACCTGTTATTAGTCGTACTGCATTATGGGGGGAGAGCCCAAAGTCTGAACAAGTGTTAGCACTCATTTCCGATCCATCTCTGTACTTGTGTGGCTAGAGGAACTGGTGCCTGGTGGTAATGACGAAGGTGTGTGTACAGGGGAGTCGAGGAAGGGACTGGAAGTCTGAGGCGTCCGATATTTACTTTCTTTATCGCTGTTTGCTTGGAAGCATTACCATAAATAAAAGATTGACCTAAAACAACAACTGGGCAGGTAGTTTAGAGGAATTGTGCATATGCAGTACTGTAGTACGTCACACGGCCGTCAGAACTGAGACAGAATACAATAACACGCAGTCAACGTGGTACTCCTACCTGGCTCCTGGATTTTGATTTTGGACCAAGTTTGCAATCTGCAGCGGAAGCTACCTTATTCGAGTACTGTTGGTTGATCGCTGGTCACTGATTGATTTATTATGAAAAAATTGTTACTAATTGGTTGGTGACTTATGCTGATTTGGTACAAAAGAATATTATTATTAGCTGATGGTTGAAAAATCAGGCGAACAAGTCAACAAATACAAGGTTGTTGACATCAACAAACACATCATGGCTGGCCTCGACTCTACAGAAAGTCCCCACTAACGCGCAGTGGGCACCTCGTACGGCCGCTAGCTGACGGCGACCGGCCTCCGGCGACCCACGCCATGGTTGCCCCGGAGTAGCTTTCAGCTCGAGCTGAACCGGCAGCTACTAGCGATGGTCCGGGCCGGGAGCGAGGACACGTGTGATTCCCCTGAATGATCTCATGCGCACGCGTCATGCACACAAGGTCATCAGAGTGCCCGCTACTGCAATGTACGCCCCACGAACCCGTGGTCCTAGCTAGGGAAGGAGACAACAAAGGATGGCAAAGCCAATGGCAGGGTAACACACGGTGCAGCCGTGCAGGGTCCCCCTTACGTTAGGTGCGGCCGGCTTGAAGGAACCGTTCAGGGAGAGGTTGTTGGGGACGCCGGACGAATGATCGATCGATCACCCCCCTGTCGATCGATCGGGATTCGGTTCTGGACGCTTCCATTCAGCTTTGTAGTGGGGACGTGGGGTACGATGTACGAGACAGGAAGCTACCATCGACGTTAGGCCTAAGGTCTTCTCCAACAATTCAAACTAGCAATAGCTGATGATTACATTAGAAAAAGTCGTTACAGTATTTCACAGTATGTTTGCATGTTACTAAGTTGGTTAGAGGAGGATTTTCTACCCTGGGAGAATGTTTCTTCCTCTTAATAAAAACTCATGGAGCCATGGATGTTTGGCGAGTGGTGATGTGCGTGTTTCCACGGTGTATCTTCCTTGCAGGTTTATGTCATCTACTCGCCTTAGGTGTTTCCTAGCGTGGTGGTGGTGAGATGTTTTTCTCTTTGTTTCTGTTGTCGTATGCTTTGTTTACATTTCGAGTTGTGAGTCTCGTTTCTCTGCACTTCATGATTTCTCCTAAAGTTGCATTATATAAAACTCTATTCTCTTAATGAAAACGTGTTATACACGACTTAGAAAAAACTCGTAGAGCGGTCTTACCTCACCGGCCTGCGTAGCATGTTGTCGTTGAGTGAGGGAGCTCTCCTCGGGCAGCGGGCAAGTAAGCTGAGTGCTTCGCCTCGCGACTGACTCTTGCGTTTGCTATTGTTCATGAACTAAAAAGAATCCAAAAGTTAGCTATGAGCTCACGATTGGA